>OX422219.1:347075026-348442760 GCA_949130495.1 Sambucus nigra | reverse complement strand
TACATATGATTATGATTTAATAAAATTGTCTCTAGTGATTAATACGATAATTATGGGATTTAAGTCGGGATGCGCGTGTGAGTCATGTTGGGACTAAATTTAAAGGAAATAAAAGTAAAATATTTTTATGTCATACAAATGGTCGGGTTGACTACATCAGAGTGTCTTAAATAGTCAAAAAATTCTATTTGGGTGTTTGATTTGGGTCTCGGTGCACTTTGAAACCGAATAGACACCTCGGAGGGGTATTTTGGTCAATTGCCAAGGTCTGTGAATAGTATATACGAATTTTGGACTCATCTTATTTAAGTGTAGAGTTTATCAAGTGAGGTTGATTCACCCCCAAAATCAAGAGACAAGTCTATGAGGAGAGGAGAGGCTTTTCTAAGAAAGAAATAGACATCATTAGGAAGCCAAGAGGCCAAAGGACATCCTAGACCACCACCTCCACCGGAAGTTGGCCGGAAAAGGGGGAGGACCACGAATAGACTATCACCCCCAAAGGTTCAGACCTACAATCTAAAGGCAAGTGACTTAATCATTGCAAATGAGCGTGTATAATGTCCATGTTAGCATAGTTGTAGAACTCTGGGAATTTGCAAGATTTAGAGATAAACCATGATGATTTTAATGGACCCCTTGATATGAGATACGTGTACGACAAATATCCTTTGGATTATGTATTTTAATCCATGAATTTCGAATCAATTGATAAAGAAAATATGAGTTTTTATATGTTATTATTGGAGAAATGATAAAATATGGATTTTATTAAAATCATGAGAAATTACATGTTTAATCCAAACTTCTTGATGATTGTAGGTTGTTTAATGTTTGGAGATCAATTATATATATATATTGTTATATCATGTGGAACAAATTATAAGAAGTTTTGGATCATAAGATAGAGGATTTACGGATGAAAGATGATGTAACCCGTAGGCCAAATATGCAGAAACAGTAGGCTGATACCTGTTTGGTTGATCGATTGACCCTTGAATGTTGAACGATCAAACAGATGGATGGATCGATCTAAACCGTCGACCGATCGACGATTCCAAAATATGTGATATTATTTCTTTTAAGGTTTGAATAAATTCCCCACTTCCAAGGATGCTTAGTGTAAAGTAAATATTGTATACTGGGATTTAGGAAAGATCAGTAGGGTAGTCCATTGAGGCCCGAAAAATATTTATGTGTGCGATTAATCCTTGAAAATGAAATAATGGGTTAAAAGTTAATTGGAGATTATCGAGGAATAAACCCATTTGAGGATAATATGAATTTGTGAAAAATCGGGAATTGGGATTACATGTACTAGTAGAGTGTGAATAATTACCTACTAAATTCTATTTGAGGAATATTGAATGTCTTTCGAGTGTTGGGAAATCTTGAGAAATATATGTTATAAATTAAAGTCATAATCAATAAATACGTAGAATATTAGAGAGAAAAATATACTACATATAGAATTATCATATGGGTTGTGTGAGTACCTTGTATGATATTATATAGGTAGGGTGAATACATATACTGTAATTTATATTGTGTATGACGTACCTACACTGCTTGCTATCAGGGTGGAGGTTTCATGTTATCGTCGATCTTATCCTGATGAGACCATTTGGGGGGATTTTAGATTCGTACCTTGAGCATAGGACCTTGTACACGTTTTATTAGTATGAATGATAGTTTCGACGGTTGAATGGGAGAATAGGTATGTGCATGACCCATTCGGCAGGGGAGCATGCTCGCCTCCAAATATGTGTGTTATGTTATTTATGGTTCGGGAGAGACGCCGAGGCAATTGTTCTTTTTACAACGAGAGATGTAACTGGACATGATAGCAGAGTATGCATGCACCACATTTGTGTCTGGGAGGTGCCATGTTAGTATATATAATAGTGTGATGAATATACATACTATGATGAGATCTACTGTGTGAATTGGTAGATAAAAAATGAATAATAAAATATAAACTAAATTAAGTAAGTTAATACTTAATACTTAAAGGCCTAGTTAATTTAAAGAGAAATGGGCATGTTTAAATTAATACAAGTATTGCGTGGGAAATACGGGATAATGAGAAGAGATAGAATAATAATTGAGAATCTTATTTAAGAAGATTATACGGTACGTTAGGCATGCGCACTAGATGAGAGGTGAGATTATCATGTCAGAGCCGAGAACTAACATGTGCATAAGACCTGCTTAATTGCACTTGTTAAGCACTTACTATTTTTAAAAATCTTTTACAATCGGGCTCTGACACATTTACTTGCATATTCTCTTCTCTATTATTTCTATTACACCTGGTGCCCAGCATCAGTGACGCCCGACTTAGATGATGGATATTTTGATGTGTTTCTGGGGATGCAGCTTTGGATTATACACTTTCATTCCATTGATTCCTATCTTTGTAGTACTTGACTCATTTATGGCATGTCGCCCAAGATTCTAGTAGTTACATTCCCATTTTGGATATTGTATTGGTTTTATGTTGGTACTGTTATTATCATTTTGTTTTGGATGGTGATATTGAGATATTTCAACTGTAGAGTTTATTACAGTTACATTTATTCTTGTTGACTTTTAATTCAGTTGTGATGGGATATTACTAATTTTATTATGTATGGTTTAATGGATTTAATTAAATTAAAATTGGAAAAGTTTTGACGCTTAGCTTAATTAATTATTAGGTGAGTTAATAAGAAATTATTTTTCAACAGTGATGCTCAGAATGGACTAACTGGATATTCTGATTTAATTTAATAAAGGACTGATGACTCGATATTTAATTAGGCATGGTGTCACATTTGTATGGTTTCTCATCAACTTATCTTAATTTATTAATAAAATACTAGGGTATGATTGGAAGTGGTAAAGGTTTTTACCGTACCGTGCCATTTTGGTTGGAAAAAAATATTTTTTCTCAAATTTTTAAGTACCGAAAACATAATTTATCGAAACCAAAAATATCACAAAATTTTTTGTTAGCCTTGGTTTCTAGACAAAAAAAATTAATTACTATACCAAATCTATTGTACTGAATTTACCAAATATACCATACCAAAATACCATATCCAATTTATCGCATATTACTGTACAAATTTACCGATTTAAGAAACCAAAAGAATAAAACATGTGCTTTAAAAAAAGTAAAAAACACAGGAATTCTTCAAAACCTTCATTTTTTACCCATCTTAACCATTTGTTTACATTAATATAAAATCTTTCATACCTCCCGAATTATAACCTAACAATTCATTCTTTTTTTCTTCAAACTCTCCAAACGACAAAGAATCCTCCATCCTCGGTATGTTCTTCCTCCGATCACCCTCCACGCTTCTCCTTCCTTTGATCACACATACGCACACATCACAGTATACACACACTCACAAACTACACCACAATAGCATACATACACAACATATTACACACACCCAATATGGTTTTGATCTCTGTATCTCTTATCCATTTTTGTAAGTCTAAACAGTTGTACTATCTTAATATGTATGAAACCTAAATCGTTAGATCTTAGTGTGTATAAAGTCTGTCTCATCAAATCTTAGTGTGTACCCATATCATTATACTATAAACCATTTATTTATCTATATATGTATCTAAATAGAGAATGCTCTATTAATCGGTTGGATTTATTTTATTGTTAAGAATATATTGCCTTGACTAGTTAATTATTAATTTATATAGTTTTCATTTCGTAACCTAGAAATTTCAAATTTTGTAGGCTGATTTGGTAGTTGGGACATTTTTAGATATAGGTTACTTTAGTACTCAATCTCTTTAGAATTTGACCGTGTTCAAAATTTTGATTATGAGCTTAGATATCAGTTTACGAAGTGTACTGGATTAAATGCAAATTTTATAATGAGTATGCAAATTTTTTTATCTTCAAATGTTATAATGTTGTTCTAATTTAGGAATTTTTATCTAATTTATCGAATGCGTAAAACCGACTTGTAGTTTTGGTATTTATCGAGAAAAAGCCAAAAAAATAACAAACTTATTGAAATAAAAAAACAAAATTATTGAAACTACTGAAAGACCGACCAATTTGGTCTACAAACATTTTTACCATCCATATTATGGTTTTTTAATTGGTAAGGAGTCGTTACCGACGAAACCGTAATGCTTCTACCCCTAGATTAGTGTTTAATATCACCCTTAAACAAATTTCAAAAATTAATTTAGAGATGATTAAAAAGAAGATTTGCAAACATACAAATTTAGAATTCAATAAACTATTACTACCATAACATAATCACAATTAAATTCTTAATCGATATAAATTTGTATATGGATGGATTGATGAATCAATCGATAAATCCCCTAAATTACTTCACCTTTGTGTGCCTCTTCTCTCCTTAGCCTTTTAGAATTTTGCTCAAGCCTCTAATCAGTTTTATGTTTAGTTTAACGACTTACTAAACAAGTTTCCCACGAAATTAACCTTATGCCCATATGGGTCTCAATCCAATGAGCCCGAATAACACTCCAAATGACTCAAAACTCTACCCCGACCATATACTAACCCAATAGACTTTAAATCCATTATTTTAAGTAAAAACAGACATTATAATTGTCACCAAAGACAACCCAATATATGATATTGAACAAACTAATAATTACCTGTTATCAATCCAAATATCAATTATTTAATTATTTATTAATTAAGCACGACACAACATTATAAGAAACTACTTCACAATAGGTGGAACCCAACACTGAGGGGATAATCCAAACAAGAAAACTCTCGATACCAAATCTCTGATCAATTCATAGTTGCCCATAGTACAACGTCACTTACATATATTTAATTAGTGAATTATTATATATTATATTCGATTTTAAATATATATAATATAACACATATAAATGTAATTAGTGGCATCACATATCAAAGCGAAAGTAGAAGGTAAAATCCTTGTAATGTCACGACAAGGAAGATAGCTTTTTGCGACGTATTAAATGCGTCGCCTTTGTTTTTAGTTCATCGCAAATGTCTTTTCGTGATGCACCACATTCGACGTAATTTTTGTCGCAAAAAGTTGGTCGCTACAGTTCTGTTACGATGAAGTGTAGCTGCGTCGCAAAGGATATTTTGCGACGTGTGAATTCATCGTTATAAATATATTAAAATCGTCACGAAATCATTTCAATCACTTAATTTGGCCTTTTTCGACAAATATATTCGTCGCTATTTGTAATTTATTCATCGCTAAAGATGGTTCTTTTAATGAGATAGCGATGAATATGATTCATCGCACAATATTTTTTGCGGCGAAGAGGATTCATCGCACAATACTGGTTTGTTACGATGAATTCATTCGTCGCAAATGATATTTTGTGACGTGGCAATTTATCGTTATAAATATATGTAAATCATTTCAAGCATTTAATTTGGACTTTTTTGACAAATATATTTGTCACTATTTGTAATTTATTCATCGCTAAAGTTGGTTCTTTTGATGAGATAGCGAATCTTTTGATGAGATAGCGAAGAATATGATTCATCGCACAATATTTTCTTTAAACGAAAAGAAAATTAATTAAAACTATGATTACATCAAAGTGGAAGATTCTGTATATGTTAAAATTAATTTGATACATAAACGTAGTAAATGGATTTATCATAAAATAACAATAATAATCAATTCATCTCCATGCCAAATCATGTTAGTAAATGAGAGCATATTAAAAGAGAAAGAAAATATTCAACTCTAATTAAAGTAAAATCTTGGTCTACTTGATAACACAAAAGTAAACTAACAAAAACTAAAAAAGGTTTTTAAAGGGAAAAAAATTCATAATGTAAGAAGATCCATCCATTGGGCCAATATGAGCCTCTACCCATGCCTGAAAAGCCATAAACTTCTGAATCATTACACCCTGACTCTCCACAATGTCATTCAAACGAGATACTTCAGATTTTAAAGCGTCATTCTCTGCATTATTATTTTCCTTGCACTGTGATCCAAATGTATCGGGTCGGGGGCCAAAACCAAATCCAATAACATACCCCGGCCTCTTTCCAAGGACATGCTCACAAACTTGTGCCTATGTCATTTCTGGATTGCTAGAATGAAATTCGGCCATTTTATTTTACAAAAGAAAAAACTTATTATAATGAAAGAATAAAGTTCTATGGAAAAAAATAAGATGGTGCTAGAAATGTTCTATGGAAACTAAAGTCATAAATATATGAAATAATAAATAAATATACTTACATAGGCAGTTTCAGCCTCTGGGTTGATCCACCCTCTGTCACTGATGTAATGTGTGTCATGAAAAAGGTCAATACGCCCCTTTGGTGTTTCTTTTATCTGACCATCATCCTGCAATAAAAAATAAGCGAGAAAACCCATATAACAGTTACATACAAAAATATTATCCAAAACTTAAAAATATTTTCCACAAACATGGTCCAAGGCCTTACAAAGGAAAAACAATAAGTAAAATTACTTTTTTTAAAATTATAGAAGATAATTTTGTAACCAAACTCGGTGGAATACAATAACATCACAACTACAAAATTATATTTTGGACCCACCACTGATCCAAAGGGTTTTAATAATTAATTACGACATTACCTCCTCGTATGCATGTTGCACAAATGATTTTGATCCACCCGATGATTAAATCGAACTGTTTGCTACTTTCAACACATTTACGTGAATGAGTCTGAAATACTACAACAAATGTCTTTTTAAGACACTTTTAATGGAATAAAAATGGAACCAAAACTAAATAAAATATATTTGTCATATACCATAAATTTCGGACTGCTTCAAAGTGTGCATAGAAAATCCCAATCTTCTTTTGACGAAACCTTTCGATGTGGGTGATCCCGCACCTCTTCCGAACTAAACTTCTTGAAATGCTTCTTAAGATGGTAGAGATGATCATTATATCGATATGACATTCTATTGAATACATATCTCGAAACAACCCGGTTTGACATGTCTATATCAAATTTTTTCTGCAAAATTTGTATACACAAATATGTTAACATGGACACACAGCCTGAGATAATTCATCAACTTCATCCAACGCTTCATCATGACCATAACCATTGAGAAATGTCACTTTAAAATGTGGGTTTTAAAACTTGAATAATTAAGCTAATGTTTAAAATAAAACAAGATTAAACACCGAGGGAACATACCAGCAGCCTATTAACTAATTCATCCCTCTCGTCATCAATTATCTCAGACCAATTGTCTGCTTGTAGGGGTGCATAGTTCCGCACTACAACACCAATCTCAGCAACAAATGCCTTGCGATTAAACCCAGAGGGTCTGCCATGTGCAAAGTCCACACGAATCTTCATCCTAGTTGCTGCAAATATTTTTTCAGCAGCCAAATTTTGAGCAATTCCACGAACTCTCTTTGGGGCATTGGTTACTGAAAAAAACACAATACATTACATACGCAAAACGATTGATATAATAAAAAAAGCATGCATACAATAAAAATATTAGGTAGCAATACCATTTTCATCTGTTGACGGTGCCCTAGAGTGATTGATTTCCCTCTAAATGCGTCCTCTCGCTATACCAGGTGCTATGACAATTCACTGCAACAAAGTTCTATCAAGTAATATTTGAACACAATAATAAATATTAAAAATAATATTCTGTTCATTCTCCTCATAGAATGTAACTGTTAAAAGCAGAGCATAATAGTTAACTTAGAGATGTTGTTCACCATGTGTGTATATTTCATCTCGTAATGTGAATTTCAAATAAAACCATGAAAAAGTTATTCACATATGTGTGTATATATTTCATGAATTCAGCAAACCACATACGCAAAGCACACCTCAAAACTTTCAAAATGCAAATAAGCAAGTGGAAGTTTATCCTTTGCTAAACATAGGTGGTTCAATCAACTACCAACAAAGTAAAATAGAGATAGCAAAGTATATACAAAATGGAAGCCAATGAAAGAGAGTACAGTCAATTTTATTATTTCAACCAACATCTAACTACTGTTATCAACAACATTATTTTTTCAAAACAAAAACTACGGGTCTTCTATCAATCACCGTCATCATCGATGCTCGCTTGCCTTCCTTGACCATCACTGTAATATTCTTCTAACGTGTCATCTTCATCTCTAATGTCATCATTAAAAAAAATATCATCATTATCAAGCAACGTAGGTGTCATAATTATCTCATCAGAGCCATCATTTGGTCTAACCAATTGTACTGGATCGAGATTTGCCTCTTGAAGAAGACAGTGAATATAAGAAGAATCATGCTCTTGGTATGCATCGTCAATTGTACTATCAACATTATCTTCTTTGGGGACATCCCAAATATGTCCGTATTGCACTTTTTCTACTACTTTCCAATTGGTTCGAACTTGTAATCATCCAAGTAAAATTCTTGAGACACTTGTGTTGCTAGCACAAAAGGATCATTCTCGTACCATGTATTACTTACATTAATAGAGGTAAGGTGATTATCCACTTGTAGTCTCTTCTTCTTTAGATTAGTATCATACCAATCACATTGAAATATAACAGTGTGATACCCATTATGTAGTTTAATTCAATAACATTACATAACCGTCCATAAAAATCGATAACTTCATCTTCATGCTCCCCTGGTACAACTACCCCACTGTTTTGAGTTGTACGACGACCATCACGGTCTTTTGTATGGAATCGTACCCAATTAACAATGCAACCAGTATATGTAATCACACGAAGACCACATGCCAATGAATAAATTTCATCTGTAGCCTCAGGACATCCTTTATGACACAAATTCTTTATCTATTATAGATAAAAAGTTAAAGTAATTATTAATCATCAAATTCTATAATGGTTAATTATCAATTGCATCATCATAATGAACTGTCAAACTATATGTACTTACGCGACTTTTAAACCACTTTGAAAATTGTTGTGTATGCCTTTGATATAATTTTTTCGTAGATTCCATCTCTAATAGTGCCATATGTTTGCTACATATTCAAAGTCGAGCATTTTTATTTTAGAAAATAACAATGAAAACATAATTATCTTATGATATAATAACATGATACCTACTCTCTATATGATTTTATCTCAGTGCAGTTGTTTAAGATGTACCAAGAAATCTTGTATATATCTCCCTGTGGTAACATTATGAGTTGTCTTCCACCAAAGGGTCGAACAAGCTGAGAGAAAATAGATAGTGAGCCTTTGTGTTGCTCTGTCAATGCATTATTGTTACGATCTTCTCGATTAAATTTGGTTTCCATCCCGTGAAGGTACATTGAACAAAATGTTAATGATTCTTTAACAATGTATGACTCTACGATGGATCCTTCGGGTCGAGCCTTATTGTTGACAATACCCTTATAACGTCCCTAGATTTCTATTAAAATAAAAGAATTATTTCCATCTAAGCTATTTTTTTAGCCTCAATAAATGACTTAACACCGTCCTTGTACTCTTTTGATAACCTATCGGGCAAGAACATCCAACTATTACTCATATTCAACTTCCTGTTTATATCAAACACAAATTTTCATTCACTAAATAATCAAGTATCATGGCATGCTGTTCATAGACTTTGAATGGAATCAATAAATCATGGAATTAAAAAACGTACCGATGAGAAACATATTTTCTTTCTTCGTATTAAATCCTTCGATTCACCTACGCAAAAGACATGTTAGTATGATACATACAAGATATATGAAACCATGATAATTATAAAATAATACAAATATATAACATAACTGTAACTTATATATTTATTATATATGTTACTATTTGTTATATATAACCAATAGTAATATATATAAATATATAGCATAATTGTAACTTATATATTTGTTATATATTTGTTTTATATATATATATATATATATATGAGTAATAGTTGTATGTAAGTAACAGTAACATATATAACAAATATCTATGTATAATGTATGTAACAATAAAACATAACTATATATATTATTGTTACATACATTATACATAGATATTTGTTATATATGTTATTGTTACTTACATACAACTGTTACTCATATATATATATATATGTATATATATATATATACATGCCGACTCTAAGGGACACAACTTGCGGATTTAACTTGTGGACGGATTTTTTCGTATTTTTTAAAAATAGTAAAAAACTTTTTTCGACTTGATTTTTTTTCTGTGATATTTAAACATTCCAGGGGATCCCTATAAAAAATCAGCTCAAAATGAATTGTTTTACTATTTTTAAAAAATCGGTCAAACATATGTCAGTTTTTAAAGCTCTTTAAAACTGACATATGTTTGACCGATTTTTTAAAAATAGTAAAACATTTCATTTTGAGCTAATGTTTTTTACATGGGTTCCCTGAAATTTTTAAATATCACAGAAAAAAATCTAGTCGAAATTTGATTATTTGCTATTTTTAATAAATACACAAAAATCCGTCAACGAGTTAAATCCGCATGTTGCGTCCGCATTAGAGCCTGACTATATATATACATATATATTACTTATATATATATATATATAAGTAATATATATATATATATATATATATATATATATATATATATATATATATAAGTAATATATATATATATATACATTACTGTAATCAAAGGCGGAGCCAGGATCACCCGAAGGGGTGGGCTAACATGTAGCTAAAGTTTCGTAGTAAAAAAAATTGATAAAAGAGAGAGGAAATCCATGACAAAACTTAGTGCATCATTCAAATTCATCCATAAAAAATAAATTATATAAAAATTATATTTGACCAATCGTTAAAGATTCAAATTAAACAATTAAAGAAATCTACCAACATTGTGCTAGACGAGTCTTCGATTCAAATTCACGAATTACAAAATTTAAATCAATACTCAAACAAAGGTCCTTTTCAATGAAGAGAGACGTAAAATCAAGAAGTGTTAGATTTCAACCCACAATTTAACAAATAATACAAATAAGAAGTGCTAATTAACTTAATCAACAATAGATAGATTAATTAAAAATTAAATCCTGGAAAAGAAATCAGATTCATAAATGGGAAGAAACCCCTAAAAAATAGGGATTATAATTCTTGGTTTTATGTTAATATTATTTTTTTTATCAAAGTCAATATAAATTTATTAGCACATGAAAACATATTGAAATATTAGGTTAGATACAGTTTCCTTTTGTGAAGATGTGAGTCTCTAATGGGTAAAACTATATTATGTTAATTAAGAATTCCAATTAATGATCCTGAAGATGATTTATTTTGTTAAAAATAAAGTTTAACATTGCATTGCTCAGATTCACTGTATGAGATTCACATTTCACTCAAGCTTCCCAAACAAATTTGCAATCCTTGCATGGGATGAAAACAAACAAAACACATTTAATTTGTAATAAAAATAACATCAAGCTGTTAGTAAAAAAATAAAATGAAATAGAAAATAAAAGAGGAGACCAAACTATACAGTACGAAGGCAACACATGTAAATAAGCCTAAAAGATCTAACTACAAGGGTGGTTTTTAATAAAACATGAAAATGGGGAAAAAAGGAAGAAAAAAAAGAAGGAGAGAGAAATAAGTTAGAACTCGAACTCGTGAGATGCTAGAGTAGAGCTGTCGGAAACTCAGAATCAGAGGAGCGTTGAGCGCCAAATCGCCGACTCGCTGCCAAATGACTAAGTGCAGGGGTGGTTTTTTGTGGCCGGTTTCGTGAAAAGGAACAAGTTGAATTTTTTTTTTTTTTTTTTTTTTTATTTTTCAACATAAGTCTCTTACACAATTTAGGTTTACAATATTTTTTTCTTTTGAAATTTACCCAAAAATCAATGGCGGAGTCAAGAATCTTGTCTGGGTGGAGCACAACTCAGTGACGGGGGTTCAGGGGCATAGCCCCCTAAATTTTTCTTTAGAGTTATTTTTACATTTTTATAAATATTTAATTAATAAATTATATTTTAGACGATTATAACTCAAATAAAATCACATCGAATACAATATCAACTCATTATTAAAAAATAGATTAAATTCCCAAAAACAATAGCTCAATTTCACTAAAAAAAGTTAAACATGTGACAATAACTCAATTAGCAATCACTTTCCAGGCCAACATGGATAGATTTGGGGGAATCTGGGGGTGCGAAATAAAATAGCGCACTAGGTCATAAGAAGAGGCATATGTGAAAGCACCTGAGTGAGATTCTTTCCAAATCTCTTCACCATAAATAACCTCTGTATAATCCTGAAGACTGTTCCAAGCAGAGCAAATTCATAAGTTATATTTTACTTTCTGCTTCTTCTTCATAATATCCTCTTTAGGTTTAGAGTAATTTTTTTTTAATTCTGAGTGGAGCACGTGCCCTCCCCAGTATCATGTTCCATCCGCCACAGCCAACAGGTAGACACTTTCACGGCTATGGAATTTTTTATTTTCCCTTTCTTTTCAACAATGACTTGGACGCTTTCATTCCCAGGATCAAATCAGCCATTGACTGTAATATATATATATATATATATATATATATATATATATATCGTACAATATATGTTACAAAATAGGGGGATGCAAAACAGGGGTGTACAGTATATATTACAAAACAGGGGAACGCGAAACAGGGGCGTAGCGTCCAGGGGAAACTACAGTGTGTGTGTGTGTGTGTGTGTGTGTGTATATATATATATATATATATATGGGAAAGATGAAATACCTGATGAGAAAATCCGTTGAGAGTGATGGAGAAGCTGCCGAGAGAGATAGAGAGAGGCGGGTGAGAGGGCAACAAAGATGGAGAGAGGCGGGTGAGAATTGGAAGGGAAGATAGGCGTGAGGAATAAGGGAGAGACGTGAGGGGATTGGAATAGGGGAGAGACGTGAAGGGAGTGGGTCACTACACAAAAAAACATCATTTATGTCAGTTTAAAAAGTGACGTTATATCATATAAATGTAAACTGATATAAATGATATTTATTTAGGTCAATTTGACTTTAAAGGTATATTTTTATTTTAATTTAAGTAAAATTTAGATAAAAAATAAACCATTTATCTAATTTTTATATATAAATAGCATAAATATAATGTTAATTATTTTAGCCTTCAAGTTAAAACTGAGTTAAATGGACAAAGGAGCGGGTTTTTTTTTTTCACACTCCCGCTCCAAAATTTGTTCCTCAAAATTATTTGGTGGATGGAGGCTCTCTCTTTCTACAACATTCTCTCTCTCGGCCGCACGACTCTCTCTCTCTCGGTCGCACGTCTCTCTCTCGCTCACACGACTCTCTCTCTCTCGCATGACTCACATCTTTACTCACCTCTTGCGCTAGCCAGGCTCCATCGCAGGTACAAAAAGTTCTCGGTTTACTTGATTCGATTTGTGTATATGTGATCGTGTGTGTGGGATTTGTGTATATGATATTTGTTCTTGATTTTGTGTATGCGATTTATGTATATGTGTTTGTGTGTTCTTGATTTGTTTATACGGGATTTGTTCTTGATTTGTGTGTGTGGGATTTGTGCAGAGGCGTCTTTATTAAGTCCTGAGTGGGTGCGGGTACACCCACATAATTTTTGGGATTTTTTTTTATATATACAGTGTTCTTTTGAAATTATATGGGCCTTGGTGTAATTTTTAGAACTAAAATGTAGCTGAAAAATGCTGTTAGATACTCAGGAGAGACCTCTGTAATTATTTTAAAATCTTTTAGAAAAATCCACTTAGTTGTACAGCTCCTTGCGATATTTGGGCTCTTCTCATTTTAAAGAGGAAAAACCCTAACAATTAAAAACCCAATGTAGCAGCCTATGTGCACACCACTGCTAAATTATGTGTTTCTTTTTGTGGTTTATCAAATACAAATATCAAGTTTTGATGTCTTGATGTCTTGATAAGTTATTTGGCTCTTTCTTTAATGGAAGTGGCAATCATTTGAATGGTTGTTGTCATGTCGTAGTTTGATTAGATTTGTAAAACAAACATTTACATCTGAAAATTATCCTTTAAAACAATTTCTGTTAAAAAATTCCTTTACATGTCTTAGTTTGATTAGATTTGTTGGTGATTAGGTGCACATTCTTATTTTTGTTTGGGTATTGTTAAAATTAGTGGGGTGTTGTTAATATTAATTGGTTATTATTTTCCATTTCCAAATTTATTTGGATGTTGTTATTTAGGGTTTGAAGTTGATTTGGTATTGTTCATTTAAATTAAGTATTGTTATTTGGTACCCAAAATTTTTTATTTGGAGTTGTTGATTTTATGTATTATGATAGTATAATGGAAATTTATACCAAATACAACCCTTAGAATTTCATTGAGATCAAATGAGAAAAAAAATGTTTATGTTGATTTTGTATTTTTGGCACTTAATGCATGATATTTAACAATCATGTGGGTTTCATACATAGTTGTAATCACCCAAACACTGATAATCCGAAAGTACATTTTTTTTAGCATTGTTGTCATGTTTGTGGAGAGAGGGGTTAACTAATCATCAATGCTTAATATGTATGTTAATATTTTATTGAGAATCGTGTACCAGTTAACTTTTACCCCCTGGATTAGTGATGATAATCATATCCTCCATTAAAGGAGCTCTGTTTTGTAGTACCTTCCAAAATTACGTCGTTATATCTATTTCTCTATGACGTTTTTGGGCAACTGACAAATATAAAAAAGATAATGAAATTAAGAAATTGTGTAAAGTATATTAAAGTTGTTTGTTAAGCCGTATTCTTAGTTTTAGAAAGCACAATTCCATATATTTATGGGCATGGAATTGCTATTGAAATGAAGTGAATGGTACCATATATTGAAATTGTAAATAAGATAATTCACATTAGGGAACCGGTAATTTCTACGAATGATGAAGTGAGAGAGCACTAAAATTAGCAATGATTTGTAACTCATTAACACTAACTGATCTATATTACAGATTCGTAATATTTTTATTTTTATGTTGTCACTTGTAAGAAGTTTCAGAGCCCTTGTTTACTTTTATAGGTGTTAAAAGATGCTCAATGCCTAATTCCAATACAATATAACACATCTTATTAAAATCCAGTTATGGTGCTTGTACATGCAATTTTGAACCCCAATTACATTGTCATTCGACATTTTCTCACTACTGTTTTGACGTAACAATGCGTATACAAACATTTAGATAAAAGATGTATTGGAAAAAGGAATAATGTTCAAAGTCTATTGATGACAAGGTGATAATAACCAAGGAGAGAGTTGAAATAAGATTCAAAGATCATGCTTTTATAGTATCCCCATTAAACTCAGATATTCATTGGATACCATAAGATTTCCATTACTCCATGAATGTGTTCACGACTCACAATTATATTGCTTGACCCATTTATTTAATGTTGAACATGTGGAATTTCTTGTGTACAAGTATTAGTTATTTCCAAACACTTCGCTATCTCTTAATGAGGTATAACAAGGTTTGCTTTAATCAATTTTCTTTTGTTCATGTTTGAGTAAAAAATTCTCAGTTTTCTCAAGCAAATATTGATGATATATTTAAAAACTTGAAATTTATGATAGATTCATAAAAGTGGGTTCTTTTCATTATATTTATTTGTTCATTATATGGTTTATTGCCATATAGACTTATTTTTATATTTGAATTTGTCACTTTGATGTGTTTGTTTCTTTCTTATTTTTCTTGTATGTATATCTTCTCATTGGCAACCTTAATAGAGCAATGATCCTTGATGAACTATCGTAATAATTCAGTAGGCCGTTTAATAGGTAATAACTCATCTAAGTCTATATTTTATAATACTTTCTTAACAGTTATTTAGCATAGTAGCCAAGAACTCTTACCCTTAGAGGACACTTTTGAACACAGTCGCTGGGCAGAAATGGCCACGACTCAAACTTTAATCGCTAATGGTTGTTGCTTGTATGTATAATATGTATAACATCATAGTATAATTTTTATAATAATTTTGTGAATTGGTTTTGGTTGTATAGTGTTTGTGTGTTGTGTTAATGTTCTTGAGTTGGTTAGTTAAAATTTATTGAGTCTTATTACTATTAGGTGTTGGTGTATTTGGTAGTTGTTGTGATAGTTTTAGAGGGATATTATGCTTTCTAAAATATTTTCTAATGGTGTGAATGTATTATGTTGTATGATATTGCATTATGTTTACCAATTACATATATTTTGTTGCTTATATCTCACTCATGGTGGTTTACATACTTAGGCCAGAATGGACAGGTCTTGGATGAGTAAGGACAGATTATTAAAAGAATACATAGAAGGTGTTGATAATTTTCTTGGGGTTTCTCAAAATGCCTCCTTGGATGCGAACTTCATACGATGCCCTTGTAATCAATGTGAGAATAGATTAAAAATGGGTGTTAAAGAAATCAGACAACATTTATATAGTTCGATTATGGATCCAAATTATACTGTATGGAAATGGCACGGAGAGGAGGATCATCATGAAACAATGCCGGATGTTAATATGGGTGATCCTGTCTGTGACGATCATAATATGGATACCATGGAGGATGTTGAAGAGTTGATTGACATGGTGGAGGCTATAAAAGAAGACTTCATAGGAAATGTAGAAATTTTTCAGAAGTTGCTTGTAGATTCGGAGAAGCCATTGTATGAAAGATGTAAAAAGTATACAAAGTTATCCTCTATCGTCAAGCTATTAAATCTTAAAGAAAAGAGTGGGATGTTCGATAAAATATTTTTAAATATGCTGTCAATCATTGCCGACATGCTTCCGGATGATAATGTATTGCCTTCATACAATAATGAGGCAAAACGTTGCTTATCGGTATTTGGAATGGACTTTCAGAAGATACACGCATGTCCTAATGACTGTATACTCTATAGAAAAGAGTATAAAGAAGCTGCTGAATGCCCTACTTGTGGAACATCCAGGTTCAAATAAAAGAAGAATTTGAAAGAACAAAAAAGGTATGAGGGGAAACGAGGTGCTTTTCACCCATTCTGAGATTTAAAAGGTGGTTTCAATCTATAGAGACCGCTAAGTCTCTGACATGGCATGCAGATGATAGAACTGTTGATGGTTTGTTGCGTCACCCAGCGGACTCACCAACTTGGAAATTAGTTGATGAAAAGTGGCCCGATTTTGCAGCAGAACCATGAAATTTTCGGTTAGCACTATCAGCGGACGAAATTAATCCTTATAGTTCCCTTAGTAGTAGGTACAGTTGTTGGCCGGTTATGTTAAACACATATAACTTTGAACCGGAATTGTGTATGAAGAGAAAGTTTACAATGTTGACTATGTTGATATCGGGTTCAAAACGATCGGGAAAAAATATAGATGTTTATTTGGATCCGTTAATATAAGATCTGCATACCTTATGGAATGAAGGAGTTAAAGCCTACGACGCCTTTCGACAAGAATCTTTTACTTTGAGGGAAATACTGTTGTGGATAATTAATGATTTTCCAGCATATGCATATTTATCTGGAAGTGTTGTTCAGGACTATAATGCTTGTCCAATATGTAGTGAAAAAATGTATTCCATCAGATTACAACACTGTGGCAAGTGCGTTTATATGGGACATAGGAGATACCTCCCACAAAACCGTCCATTTTGAAGCCAGAAAAAGGCTTTTAATGGTGAGCCAGAGTTCCAAGCCTCCCCTGAACCTTTAAGCTATGAACAAATATTAATAAAAGTTGGGAGACTTAAGGTTGCATGGGGAAAAAAGGAAAAAAAGGTGAGGGCGGTTAATGTGAAGAAATCATTAAAGTGTAAGAGACCGATGAGGGTAGCTAATGGGGTTGGAAAAGGCGGTCCTAGTAACAATAGGGTTGAAAATTTTTGGAAGAAGAAATCAATTTTTTTTAACTTCCTTATTGGAAGGATTTGCCTATTCGATATAACTTAGATGTCATGCACATTGAAAAGAATGTCTGTGATAGTATCATTGGAACCTTGCTTAATATTCCAGGAAAAACAAAAGACGGGGTGAAGTGTCGACTCGACCTTGAAAAAATGGGCTTAAGATGTTGCAGATAGCTAGTGCAAAGGACAACAATCTTGTTCGTACCGATATGATTTTATACGGTGTCCTAAGGGATATATGGATACTTGACTATTTTTCAATTCAGATTCCTTTATTCAAGTGTGATTGGGTTGACAACAAAAACGAAATTAACATAGACGAGCTTGGTTTTACATTCGTCGATCTTGATAGAGTTGGTCATAAATCCGATTCTTTCATCTTAGCCTCTCAAGCGAAACAATTTTTCTATGTTCCGGACCAAATGAATCCTAGATATTCAATTATATTTTCAACTCCTCAAACGGATTACTATGACAAAGATGCTGAAGATGATCTCAATGATGGATGTCTCGGGGATGATATTTGCACTCTAGTTTTGCCAACTATTGAATCCTTTGACGTGGTTGAGGAATCTTTCGAAACTTATATGTGTGAAGATTGTGAGGGGACATGGATAGACAATACACCAACATAATTGTGTTAGACGATGTTATGATGCTTAATGTTTGAATTGTTCTTTATTATTAGTTATAGTTGCTTAAAATGTAAGCTTGTTTGGTGACGTTGTCCAACTTTTTAGTTTTTTGTGTGGAACCTACAACAGTTGATTATTGGAAATTGAATGTATGGAATATGGGCTATGTGACATTTGTTCTAAACCATGGATTATTATTTTCGGCTTAATATTTTGACAATTGTGCTCTTGTACATTTTAATTAACATAGAATAAAATGGTGAATTTTAATTAATGGTACATTTCAATAATTGTATTGTTTGAGTATTTACGACTTGTATTGATGAAATCTATATTATTGCTCTTTTTTTTTGTTTCAACAGTTCGATTTCTTTAACTTGAAATGGAAGACATTGATCTCGAACCCGTGGAGAAACCTTCACAATATAGTAGTAAAGGTAGAGATGTGACGAAGCTAAAGCGATTGACTAAAATAAAGAGCAGTGAAGAACGGATAAGAGTTTTATATAATGATCTTGGTCAACCAATAAGTACTAGCAAAAAAGAATTATCAAGTTATGGGGGTTTGATTGTGAAGTTCTTTGTGCCGATAACTTATCCACGTTGTCCTAAAGTGCCAATCAAATTGAAGAATGATTTGTGGGAGGCAATACAGGTATATATATATATATATATAGCTGTTATATATAGAAAATACTAGGGTATGCCCCTGCTTGAAGGCATGACGCTAATTTTCTAAAGTATGTAATCGTGAAACGGCAAAAAATTTCAAAGAACATAATTGCAAAACCCACAAAATTTCATTCCCCGAGAAAACAAAGTATAATTTTAAAAAAATTGATCATAATTTCCGAAGTCATGCGCTTATGTGAAGGCACGGTTGATACTTTGCAAAAAAATACGACACTTTTTTGCGACATGAATGGTATACGCACACCATTTGCCAAAATAGTTTTTTACAAACTACAAATCCATGAAATTGCGTCGACTAAGACTTAATCATAGAATTCATTATATAAAACACAAAAATGTGTACATGATTCAGTATACTTCAATCAACTATACTACTATATATTCAATCAAGTATACTTCAATCAACTATACTCGTACTACTGTACATTCAATTGACGCATATGATACAAACCGAAATGCAAATCCAATAGAGACTCCTAATAGCTATAAGCATCTTCATCTCTTACCAGTGTTGTCTCTTTTGTAAACTGCCCCATCATGTCTACAATTTAAGGAATGGACTATGTGGCTCGAGTTTCAATGCTAAAAGAATGTCTGCATAATAAAAGAATGCCTGCATAAACTCTTGTCAAATCAAATAGTTGCAAAGAAATCCTTTTTGCAAGTAATCACCACCCCCCATGTTGGGGGAACATCCCCAATATAACTTGCGTACAGTTAACAAACACTTGATGTGATGTATAAACCATTCTTGTAAATATATCACACTATACACTGAATAGTAATGCATTATTATTATTATTATTATTATTATTATTATTATTATTATTATTATTATTATTATTATTATTATTATTATTATTATTATCTTTTGCACAAAACAACCATTAGAATTGATGTCACAAAACATACAAACACACAATACATTGTGCTTTATAGCAAATTACATACATTAACTCCAAAACCCAAGAGAGAACATTTGGAAAACATTCACCGCAAACAAACAATAGCTAAAAGAGTCTGCAAGCCTACAATCGATTTCAATCAGTTGCTCTGAAGTTTTCTTTCTTCTATAAGATCCTGATCATGCTCATGTGCACCTTTTCCACTCATTTTGGCTTCTTGAGAGGCTTGTGACTCCCCCCCCTCCCCAACCATGAATTGTCAGTTCATTTAATCCCAAAAACAATCCTCTCAACTCCAAATTTATCAGCATTATCACCTCCCCTAGAATCTTCAATCCCTGTGCCAAATTACCAGGCCACCTCCTCCGACTCCGTAACCTTCCCCAGTGGTTTCCCCTCCCCTGGGTTCCTAGGTTCTTCACTCGTCTTATGAGCAACATCCCAAATCACCTCGGAAGTTTCCTTGTGTCCCACTGGATTTGCCACTTCTTCCTTGCCCTTATGAAGAGTGCCTGTAATGACCTCCGAAAGTGCCCTATCTTCATCCCCTGACCTGAGTTTCTCCACCAGGTACGTCTTCACAGAGACTCCCCTATCCTTATCATGATCCTTATTATCTTCACCTTCTTGTAAAGTTCCAGTTCCAACTATTGTGTGTGCACCAACAACCTTCCCATACACAGGCATCACTGCACTGCCTGAACCAACACCCTTCCCATACACGGGTGATAATTTATCAGTCACTATTGCAGCAACCTTCCCATACAAATGTTAGCTGCATAAGATGTGAGAAATAGTTATATACGAAATTATGACAAAATAATATTTGAAAATTTATATTAACCCCATACTCTCATGAAATGAGCCATACATTAGCTTGGATTTGGATTTATGTGAGAGTGTGGCATGTCTACATTATTTCTCACTCGGGCAGTAAGAAAATGTGCCCTTCAAAGCCTACATGGTTGCTGTTTGGTATGCTACAGGGCTTCTATACAGTTAACTGTTGTAACTGTGAATGTATGGTTGGTCTATAACTATGAATGTAAACTGTGTTTAGTCCATACGGTCCAAAAGCTTAAGAGCTTATTAACATTGTAAACACAAAAGATTAAATAAATTTGTTTAGCTCAAAATAATACTGCCCCATTTCTGGGGTAATAATAATTCATACATTTGGATTAAAAATATTGGATTAAAAAAGATGGGAATAAACATATGAGCTATAAATCAATGAGAAAATATGGGATTAAAAAAGATGGAACTGCATTTGATTACCTGTTTAACGTCGTAAGCTTTTTTACAGCACGATATTTGGAGGACACTTGATAATAGGAGCTGCTGAGTGTGGGGGTTGAGGTTGTGTTTGTATCCTTTGACTCATTCGTCAAGGAATGTTATAGCACGGAAGATATGTGTCCATGTACTCTTGAAAACATGGAAGAAAAAAATCTGTCTGAAAAAAATGTTATAGCATCCCTCTACTAACACGTACCTTATTTGTTCGAATACTTTTTCTGAGCCAATATTTGGGGAATATCTCATTATTCAGGGGGTGCAAACTGCCTGGTAATATCTCAATTCTCAGACAGATTTTGTCATCATTGTCGTCTTTCGGGGGTGCAAATTGCCTGGTAGCCGAGATCTTATCCAAGGAACCAAAGGTGCTCTCTGTGGTAGCTGGGGAGTTGGTGGTTTTGATTGCCTAAGCTCATTATCTCTATCTATAAACTCAATATAAGTCATCGGTGCAGCGTCACTAACTCGTATCCAAGCTCGGAGCATTCTCGTGTATCCGCTTGCTTTATTTTTCAATCGATAAAATGAAATCCAAATCAAAATATGTAAAGGTCCAATATATTCTGTTGTGGGATCTTCAAAACAAAATGAAAGGTCAATAAAATGAAATCCAAATCAGAAATAAAGATTAGCAGATAGAATATATTATGTTGTGGGATCTTCAAAACAAAATGAAATCAAAATCAAAATATGAGTGACAAAATTTTGTAATGTCATTTGAAAATTGAAAGATCGTGTTGGGAGAGGAAAAGTGGGATGTTTTAGATTGAGTTTTTTTTTGTCTCCAAAACAAAATAAGGTTTTAATTTTTGGTCGTAGTTTTTTTGTGGAGATGAAGGTTTAAAGGAATGATATTAGCACCAATTCTTATTCCACAATTATGATTAAAATGATCCTATACCTGTCTAACATAGTCATTATTTGAGTCGAGATGTTGCACAAATTCAGACGCACCATAAGGACAACATTGACACTTTTATGTGAGCCTAACACCAACATTAAATATGCACTCATCCGTAGGAAGAATGCTGTTTATAAATACATACATACATGTTTAATGGCTCTGCATAATTCTCTACCAGTAATTCAACACATATTCAAATAAATAGATTAAAATGAATTTCAATAATCTCAAATAAGTAAAATAAAAAAGGAATGTGTATACTCTACTATAGCAAACTAAGATAGGGTGATAAATATTTATGTTCGGGAAGTATCCAAGTTTAAAAAACATAAAGACAGTACCAAAAATGAAGAGTGTGTTATAGAAGCCTTTTTTTTGCTAGAATGATAAAAGTTCAAGGTCAACTGTTGTGTTATTAGTTTATAAATGCTATTCTATATCATTCCCATTAAATTCTGTATACACATTAGGTTTGTATGACATTATCCTTGAATAAGTCGTTTCTTATATTCATTGATTTTCTATAATTCATTTGGCCTTCAAATTTAAGTCGCATTAAGTTTCTAGACTTTATACTTCTACAACTAATCACTCAGCACTCTGTGATAACCCGCCTAATAAAATACCGGGCGATCACTCCTATATCAAATTAAAACAGGAGTCTCATATGGATCATTCTTAGCATCACTGTTGAAAATCCATTTAATTACTAATAACCTATAAGGCTGGCGTCAAAAACTTTTACTTAACTACTCTATTTAAATAATTACAAATAAAACATCCACACAGTCTGCGTAAGTGAAACTGAAATGAAATAAAATAACCTAACACTCGGTCAAAATATACAACCATATCGAATGCTGTACTAAAAGAATAAGTAAATGCAATTGGACCATTATCCCGAATGTCTATACAACACCTCCTATCTAGATTACAAGGATAGAAGCGGCTATCAAAAACCTGCACACATCCACAGTTGCTACAGCTGATGTCTGACTCGAATGATGTGCCATCTAGGCGTACCTGTGTCTAGACACCTATATATATATATATATATATATATATATATATATATAATATGGCAAGAGAGGAACATTAGATAAACGGGTCAGAGCCAGAGTTTGAAAATATTTAGCAAGTGCATAAATGCTTTATTTCTAGAAAAATAGATTTTATCTCATATTTAAATTGGTATCGCACTCCCATGAGATACCCCTCACCTCTCTTCTATTAGTGCACACCTAACGTACCCTAACAACATACCCTAGTCAAGCTATCCCACCTAACTAGTTTAATTTACCCGTCTACTAGAAACCTATACATCCTGAGTACTAAGGGCTAAACTTCCCTCCATTCTCAACACTTTACTAAGTTCGTGTGTGGGGTGTCTCGCGAATCGAAATCCAAATAAGGAACCCCCCCATACACTACTACTTGGCAGGGTTAATGGTAGAGATCCATTAGGCCCGTAGCACAAAACCAATATATAAATACATACTTATATATTTATATACATATCACATTCTTTCTATATATACCTTACAGTATACATCCGGATAATATCTCCCGGACTGAGGTTTACCAATTCAATTTCATTTTTATAAAGAACATTCAGATCTATCTCCCGAACTGAGGATTCATATACAAAGTATTTACCAATACTTATCATTTTTATTTCAAAACTTTCCATTTCCTTTCTTATATCTAGGAAATGTAATTAAAATCCAACTCATTAGCATGAGTTGCTTTAACATAACATATAACTTTTTAAAAACCAGTTTTATTAACATAAAAATGCTTTTTCGTTTTATAACATCCCATTTCCCTTCTTACATCCAGGAAATGTATTTAAAACCCATTTTTATTAACATAAAAATGCTTTTACCATATCATATGCTCCCACTTCCCTTCTTCCATCCTGAAAGTGTTTTCGAAGCCAATCCGTTTATCCCATTTCCCTTCTTACATCCAGGAAATGTATTTAAAGCCAATTTATTATCATAAATTTCTTTAACATATCTAAGACCATCCCTCCGGGTTTCCCCACTGGACGCCCCCCTAAATGGCTATCATCTTCCAGGGCCTATCAAACAAGACAACCTGGGAACCTAACAAATCATCGGGAAGCGGCCATATGCCAACGGGATAGTCATGACCATACCCAGAATCACCTAACCAGTGCAGAAAATATATAATCGCTCATATGGCCTATAGGACTATATCCACCCTGCATTCATTAGCCAGGGGGCTTCACCATACGCAAGCAACTTCCCTTATGATAGCGATTTAGAGAGATGTGTATCCATAAATTATTATTTATGAAAATCATTTCTTTTCCATTTTGAAAACATTCATTTTTACATTTTCAAAATCATTTACACCATATCATATATACTTTAATCACATAGTCTATATATATATATATATATATATATATATATACCATATATTCATCCTCGAATATATATATATATAGCCATATTTGCCAAATTACATCTAGCGATGACCATTATTCCAAAAGATTCTCTCAAAGTATCATAATCATGCATTCATATACGCATGATACTAAACCCAAAGTATTTCCTCACATTGATTCTAATAAATACCTTATTCTCATTTAAGAACTTATACATAAACCCGAATGTCTCTTGTCCCAAAACATTAATTAACTCCATCCCCCGGGTCATACTCTAAATTAATTTGAGGTTTACTTATCCTCAATTCATCATCTAGGAGTCCTAACATCCCATTTAGAAACTCAAATAATAATCTCCAAAATCATAATTTAAGTCTCCCGAAACTTAAAAGGAGAAAACCTCAAAAGTTTGCCCGGACCGAATCGATTCACTGGCCACCGAATCGATTCGGCCTGTACGAATCTATTCGAAATGGTTCTACTTTCAAATTGTCTCGTATCGAATCGGTTCAGATTGTCTGAATCGATTCGACTGGTCCGAAATCCCTAAATCTGCTTAGGGTTTTATATACAACCCAAAAACCCAAAAATTAATCCAACCACAATTTAACTTATAACTCGGATTTATTCCTACCAACCCAAAGTTTTCATATCTCCTCAGGTCCTTTAGAGGTCCTAACACTCTTTTTGGGAACCCCTAATATTTATCTCCAAATAATTCTAGCGTTAGTTTATGACTAACTATTTCGATCTCGGACAGCTTTCGATAGAAAAATCAGCATAAATAAAAAAAAATTAGAAAAATACGCGGTCAGCGCCCACGCGATCGCGTCGAAAAGATCTACAAATTTCATTTTTTGACCAAGAGCCGAATCGATTCGATTAAGGCACAGGTCACTATTCATCATCTTAAAAAAAATTCAAACCTCCATTATTCTCCATTTTTGTTGTTTCTAAGTTCATCCAACAACTCAATAAACATGTAATCTATGTTTTACAACTAACACATCAATTTATTTGGGGCATTAAACTATTTTTCTTAGATTTAAACCCTAAAACCATAAAAACCCCAACTTATCATTTTAACCCATTTCAATCCATTTCTTCACTCAATTTACATGGATTTAACACTAGAAATCATTAAAAGTTTACATTACATCAATATGTAAACTCATTGTTCGTATCAAATTTAGTCTGCGGACGTGGATCAATTCTGTGGAGACACGCGTCGACCTACATGTCACCTATAAACACTTTCAATGAATAATACACTGACTCCAAGGAAGTTAAACTCCCCGGCCAACTCAGGCATCCTGAGCAGGCCATGCTATCCGAGGAACCTCCTTATGCTGAGCAACTTAAGCGGTCCGAGCAACTTAAGTGGTCCGAGCTACATAACACTCCAATCAGGATAATCAAAGAGGCGACTGCGCATTAAATGCTCATTATTATCATACAGATGTACATATCTAGTAGACATGTGCATCAGTATGATAATAATGAGCATTTAATGCACAGTCATCTCTTTGATTATCCTAATTGGAGTGTTATGTAGCTCGGACCGCTTAAGTTGCTCGGACGACTTAAGTTGCTCGGACCGCTTAAGTTGCTCGGCATAAGGAGGTTCCTCGGATAGCATGGGCTGCTCAGGATGCCTGAGTTGGTCGGGGAGTTTAACTTCCTAGGAGTCGGTGAATTGTTCATTGAAAGTGTTTATAGGTGACATGTAGGTCGACGCGTGTCTCCACAGAATTGATCCATGTTAGCAGACTAAATTTGATACCAATAGAAGCCCCCAATGTTTCATAGTTTGATGTCAAAGAAAAGTACGGGACATTATTTTTTAAAATTGCATAGATTATCAGTTTGTATAATTTTTAGGGAAACGTTGTATATAACTTCTTTTTTGAATGCATAGTATCGGGCCTCATAAATATTTTAAATGTTCATGACCGCTTCGATTTTTGTGCCCCTTTTCTTCTTTTTAGTCGTCGGATATGCAAGCGTTCGCCCTGGTAATCATTGCTTTTCTTTATGCCCGAGATAAAGTATTTAAACGCGACAGAAATCCTATTGTCTTTCACTTTTCAAATTTGTGTCTTCGAACTTTTCATTTCTTCTCTATCTTGTGCGTTCGTTTCTTCCATTGTTCATTGTCAAATGGTTCACTCTTTTCCTGTAAGATTTTCTTCCTTCTCTTTTATTTATTTTGTTCATCATGGTTTACCTTGTTGAATCTCTTGACAAATTTCGTTCTGAATTTTCAATTCCTTCATGGGTCATATTGGAAGAACTTTCTGAACCTTCTGACTCTTTTTCTTTGGCTGAGGGACATTGGTTCCCAAGTCTCTTTGTGGTCTAATGTGGCTTTTCTTTTCCTCCAAATCCTTTATGTTTGGAGTTCTGTTAATATTTTGACATTGTACCTGCAAAAATAGCGTCAAATACCTGGAGAATAGTTAATGGAGTTCATAGGTTAAACCAACTTCATGGAACCCGTTTAGGGATTCCAGAGATTATGTATTGCTACAGATGGGTTGTCAGCGATAGTACTTTTTATTTAAAAACTAGGTTTTTGAATAGGGCATTAATTGTCAATCTTCCTGACGCCAACAGGGATTATTTTGAACATGGAGTGGTAATGAAAAATTGGCAACATCCTCCATTAAATGGAGATGATGTATACCAAGGTCCTAGATGTCCTCCTTATGGCAATGGGATAGGTTGTTTTCATTTTTTGAAATCTTGTTCTCTTTGTGTTTGATAAAATGTATCATTGACATTTAATTTTTGATTATTTGCAGTTGACATCAAAAGAAAGTCTCCCAAAGAAGCTGACGTTAATTTATAGCATTTGAAACTTATCTGGAGTTTGCACCAATCTGTGGTTGAGGAACATATTAGATCTTCTTCTTAGTTGTTACAGTACAAGAGTTATACTTAATCTTTTACTGCTCGTCCAATGGTGGTTGACATTGATCAAATACCAGCTTCTGAAACTAATTTGGAAGGTTATTCTTCTAAGTAAATTGCTCCCATCAGTAATCTAATGAAGAGAAGAATAACTCCTGCCTTCTTTGATAAATCTGCCTCTACCAATGTGGAGGTAAAGAAAAGCAAACAAAATGTACCAGAAGAAGGGACGAAACTTATTGATGCACCTCCTCCTGCTGCTCTCGAGAAAGTTGTTGAGAAGCCCCCTGTGGCTCCGAGCAAGATTGTTTCCATTACTCCTCCTAGTGAGGTTATTGTCATATCACCAGCTAAGACAACATCCTTAGTTGAGAATGTTCCTATTCCTCCAAGGAGGTTAAAGAAAAATCTTTCTGAGAGACTTGCTGAACTAGTCTCTCAACCATTAACTGTTGAAGGTGGTGTTTCAACCTTTATTCCCCCTAGCTCCGTTGTGGGCTTAGTAAAATCTTGGACTATCCCAGAGCTCCATGATATTGAAAATACTCTCACTCGTGAGAGAGTTAATTCTCTAGCTGCTCAACACATTTCCTCAGTAAGTATTATTGATCTGGGCCTTCTACTTTTTAGTACTATGTTCGTACATTAACTTAGAGTTATTTCTTTTCTCAGCTGGTAACGTGTTTCAACAGCATTGTAAAAAGGGATGAAGCCATTAGGGCCTCCAGTTCGTCGGACGGAGTGGAAAAGGCTTTTATTGGATTAACCTAGTCTTTGAAAGACTCTCATCAGAAGTATGAGGAAAATAAAGTTGCTTGGAAGAAGCAGGTTAAGTCCGTTGAGCAAGAGAGAGATCGAGCTGTGGAAGCCTCCAAGGGATTAGAGAAGAAATTGAAAGAGTTTGAGAAGAATAATAAAGAGCTTGAGGAGAAGCTCAAGAATGCTGAAGAGCTTGAGAATAAGCTCAAAATTGTTGAAGAGGAAGTTGTTAGACTTCATGATGTTGATCGCCAAAAACAGGAGGTGGAAGGGAAATTGAAGGTTGTCGAGGAACTTCTTATTGAGAGGACTTCCTCAGAGAAGGCAGCAAAAAGAAGAAATGCTGTTAAAAAGTCTTTCAGCGCTGGTTAGGATAAAGGCTGGAACAAAGGACTTGTTGCCATGTCCTCTCAAATTGAGTTTGCCAGCCTTAAATATTTCAGGGATGGATGGGTTACATCCCTGCAGGAGCTAAAAATTGCTGAGAATTCTGAAATGTTCCAGCGACACACTCATGGCCCTCCTCCCTCTCCTGGAGAAGAAGAAGAAGAGGACGAAGCTGCCTCAGAAGAATCTTCCATTATAATTGGGGACCAGGTCCTTGCTGTTGAACCTTTTTCCGAGCAGCCCCAACCAGTAAACATTTCTGCCGAGCAGCTTTTCTTGCCCTCCGAGTAACCAACCTCTTCATCCAAGCCTTCCGAGGAAGTTTAAGGAAGCAAGGAGAAGGTGTAGAGTTGTTCGGATCTTTCTTTTGCTTTTTTTTTTATTGAATGTAATTTTGGGCTATGTACTTCTTCTTGTGATGAATAAAATTTGAACTTTGGTTGTTCGTCTTAACTTTCCCTTGTCCTTACTCTGTTTGTATCATCATTGATTCTTTTTATTTCTTTCTCTTTGCTAGTTTATGGCCAGGATGGAGTTCCTATCGACTCATGACACAGAATTAATGAAAAAATGCAACAATTATTTTAAAGCTGGTCATGCAGCTCTTAGTGAAGCTTAGATAATTGGCATCCTTGGATCAGGTGCTTCTGACCAAGCAATTGAAGATTCCCAGTACCTAAAGTTCTTACTTGATCGCGTCGTGGCTAACAATGTGGCATATTACGAAATGATTGAGGATCTCCAAGGAACTATAGAGGAACTCCAGTAGCAGTACAAAGAGTCCTCCACACTTTTGCACCTAGGGTACGAGAAGAAATATCAACAGTTAAGCCCTGAAAAAGGATATGATAAATTCATCTCTGCTTACGAGAAGAAAGGAAGCGTTCTAAAGCTTGAAGTTGAAGAGCATATGCATATCGCCAAGTTGCTGGAGCAAGAGAACATTGCCTTGCAGTAGGAGGTAAAACAACTCAAGTCTGCTACAACTTTCTCGGGAGCCTTGGTCCCTGTCAATGATGAAGGTTTCTCTTTCTTGGAGGTCAAAAATGCTAACTTAAGAGATGAATTGGAAACTTTAAAAAGAGCTGGACCTTCCACCTCTGCTCGCGGACGAGTAAGATCTTCTTATCGAGGACGAGTAAGGGTTGCTCGGGTTATTATTAAAGAAGAGAGAACTTAAGCGGCCTTAGATAATCATGCCTTTTAGTTGGTAGCGAAGAACCAAGCCTTAGCAGAGATGTCCAAGAATATTATGAACCTCAGTGAGCAACTTTCTACACAAAGCTCTGCCTTGGAAAATAAAGAACTTCTAGTGAAGAATCTTCACGAGCAACTGGAGAGGTTAACTTACCAATTCCATAAACAGCCCAGAGAGTTTTGGATGGCTGGTTACAATGAAGCACTTTGTCATCTTGATGCTTGTTTGGAACAATCGATCAAGGAAGGGTATAAACAGGGCTGGTTGAATTCTCTTTGTGTTTTAAAATTGGAGAGAGGTAATTTCCTGTGGGATTACTATAATCTTGGAGTTCTTGATTTACCTGTGCCTCCTTTCAAGCTTGACCTTAGTTGGATTCCAGCTGGGCCATTCCTCGAGTTCTGATCTCTAAGTATCTTGGTGATTATAGTCTTTATTCATATTTCAAAATATCTCGCCCAGAACACCTGCTTGATCGTCCATCTATAATGAACGTCAGAATGCTACAAAATCTGAACTTCATAAATTCCCCTTATAGTCTTGATGATCCTACGGCTGGGGTAGACCCTGTATCAAAGGCAGAGGGGATGAAACCCATATAGTAGAATTTGTTCAATTGATATCACATGCGATCTGTAATTTATATCATATGTAATTTGTTCTGGTTTTAATGAAAAAAACTTTAGTTTTCTTTGCAATTTAATTACCATTGGTTTGGAAATATTTTATAGAATATCTCTTTTATTTATTGATGAACATGTATGTATATCTGTAGTAAGACAAAAATGTCTTGTTCGGTTTTTAAATTGCCAACCAACCGGAGTTGCTGATAATTGTTTCCTGACCAACCTGGGTTGGTGGTAATTTGCTTCCCGACCAACCGGAGTTGGCTGTAATTAAATTGCCAATCAACCGGAGTTGGTCGTGTTTGTTTCTCGACCAACCTGGGTTGGTGGTAATTTGCTTCCCGACCAATCGGAGTTAATGGTAATTGAATCGTGTTTGTTTCCCGACCAACCTAAGTTGGTGGTAATTGTTTCCCGTCCAATCGAAGTTGGTAGTAATTGAATTATCGATCAACCGGAGTTGATCGTGTTTGGTTCCCGACCAACCTGGGTTGGTGGTAATTTGCTTCCCGACCAAACAGAGTTGGTGGTAATTTGCTTCCCAACCAATCAGAGTTGGTGGTAATTGAATTTCCAATCAACCGGAGTTGGTCGTGTTTGTTTCCCGACCAACCTGAGTTGGTGGTGATTTGCTTCCCGACCAACTAGAGTTGGTGGTAATTTTCTTGTATAGTGTGAATATTTGGTGGTAATTTGCTTCCCGACCAACCGGAGTTGTTTGTAATTGAATTTCTGATCAACCGAAGTTGGTCGTGTTTATTTACCGACCAACCTAGGTTGGTGGTAATTTGCTTCCCGACCAACCGGAGTTGGTGGTAATTGAATTGCCGATCAACCGGAGTTGGTCGTGTTTATTTCTCGACCAACCTGAGTTGGTGGTAATTGAATTGCCGATCAACCGGAGTTGGTCGTGTTTGTTTCCCGACCAACCTAGGTTGGTGGTAATTTTCTTAACATCGCATCGTCCTTTCCTTTGTACAGTCTCAAGGCTATAAATACATTGTAACCTCCTCATTAGAAGGGATCGGAATTTCTTGAGAAAACCATTCCTCGAGAATTCCAAGCAAATAGTCAGCAATACCAAAACAGTGGATGTAGGCCATTCTTAAAAGGCTGAACCACTTTAAAAGTCTACTGTCTATTATTTCTTTATTCATTTTTATCTGTGATTAAAATAATTAGGTCAAATCTAATATTTTACATCAATAGTCATATCCAAATTTTACCAAATTTATTTTAAGGGTTCTAACTCAAAAATCATATTTTACCAACTATGATATGAGCGTATCTAATACATATGCGTATTAGGTACTACAAAATATTTAACCAAACTATGTGTCATGATAAAAGGGACGAAGTTTGAAAGAGAGTGAAATGTTACCCCAACGGCTGCATTAGTGGTGGAGCCAGTCTAAAGAAGTAAGAGGGAAGAAGTTTGTTTCCAGTATGAGCTACCAAATTTACGTAATGTAATGTGTAACTTTTTACATTCACATCATGGTGCAAAACCTGGAAGCATTGGACAATATTAAATTATAATCAATAACACTTAGTCTAGATAATTTGCAACAACCTCACCTTCTCAATCGTAAAATAGCATGCGTGGAGATTAAATAAAGATGGCGATAATTTTAGAACTATTGTTATGAATATGCAACAACAAAACAATGTATATGACATGCTCCATGACGATGGCAATGTCAACTTTAATCATCAATTGTTTTCAAGGCTATTTAACAAAAAGCACGAAAAAATAATATAAATGAAATTAGACTAAAAAAATTTGAGAAGAATGATATACTAAGGCTGCGTAATGCATTCCAAGAAAACTGTATTGTTAAGATATACTCAAAAGGTGCAATACGTATGTTCTTTGGGATCCCAAAACATATATTGCATCGATAATTTGAAAAACATATATTGCCCATGATTCAAATATGATGTATCTAGACTTATAATAAAATACAATTTCCAATGATTCAGTATGATCTATTTAGCTCAAGAATTATGGCAGCCAACTAAAACTCCATAAGGCATGTTACAATGATTTAGTATGATGTAAGTTGAGGTACGTTACAATTATCCTTCGTATGTACAGGGTAAAAATATGATGGAAGTTGTGGAGACATCAAATCCCATAAGATTATATTATTTTTTTAAGAACCCAAAATTTATTGTGTTATGGATGGAGTCGGATACTACTAAAAATCATGTAAAAAACTGCCAATTGTTTTTCAAGTCATAATGGATTTTAATCATCCTTTTGTGGCGCAAGTACATTGATTTAACTTTTTAAATCCTTCAATATTCCATTTTCTGATTGATATCAAAAGAAGGAAATAAGGTTTATAATGATCTCAATTATTTTGATGTTTTATGCGATCTCCCATACCGAGTACTCTTTGTTTGATCTGTTATCATGTACATAGTTAACTTGAAGCATGCTATACACAGGCCTGATTTGTTCTTGTTGGGAAGCAATTTTTTTTTGTTTGATGTTCATATGAGATTATTCCTCAACTCCTCTACAGGTTACTCATTTGGCAGACAATATTCAGCTCATACTAGACTCTCTGAGAAGTTCAACTGTTGTAAGTATGGGTATATTTCATTGTCATGCATTGGTCAATTAAATTCCATCAAATATTCCTCTCCTGTTATTAAGTAACTTGTATCGCAAAGTTTTGAAACTACCAAACTAAAAAATAGGGGATTCATAAGGCAGTCACTGAGACCTTTCCTTGTTAATATATTTATTGTTCGATAGTATGTATGGTTAGTATTTATTTTATAGTTCAGTTATCAAGTTTGAAGGGTTGTGGGATATAAGAGAAAAAAGGTTGCAAAATATGTGGTGTGAAATGAAGGTAGGGTTTCGTTGCCAAATTATTGAGGTTGAGACAGTAAATAGTATAAAGTACATAACATGTTACGATGTATTAGTAATGAAACTGAATATAGAAAATGAGTTACAGAACTGGGAATCGAAATCATCGTCTATGAAAAAAGTGTAAGGAGTGAATACAGAGGAGAAAAGTTTGCCTGTACTAGTAGCGATCATTTGAGTAGCAGGGAAAATGGGTCCTCTCACCCAATTAGGGTTTTCGATTGCCTGCCCGTACGGAGTTTTTGCACCAACAATTGCCTCCGTTTAACTATTTTACCGCCATATCTGCTCTCCATAGGACCACAACACAACCTCAACTGCTTTCATTATCTCATTCGAAAATGGAAACTAAAATAAGAACAAAACATCAGTAACTAAAAAGCAATTAAGGAAGGAGTGCATAAGAAAATTTCCAGCTTAATGGCATGAACTCAATTTAACTCACAAATAGAGCACCGGACATTGAGGCTGACAGTGCCAAGCCAACCCTTCGAAGTCACTCCTAACACATATAATTCATACTATATTGACCCCCCGCCTACGATGTAATAGTAACTGAGATCTATTACAAATTAGTACGAAGGGGGGAGAGTTAATTGAAGTTACTCAGAACAGATGGATCACTAAACGGGGCACTTATTTACAAGAGTGTACTAGGAGAAGATATTACAGCTTCATTACGCACTTATTTAGCAGGTAACTTGAGAGTTTTACCACGAGGAAAGCTTGTTTGGTAGTCATTATCCATCATGTACGAAGGGGATAGTTAATTGAACCAAAAAAAGCAGTTGCTTATTCATTTTTGCAACACATAAAACTCAAATAAATGCTCTCACAGAAGCTATAACCAAAACAACAGAAGACCAAATTAGAACATTATTATCATTATGCTAAATGTTCATAAAATTTCTCCAAAAGAATTGTCCCCAAACATTATGACCTCTTTGTAGCACAAAATGGCCAGAGTTCAAAATTGAATACATTCATGTACGACAAAAATTTATAAAGAGAATTGGACTAAGATTTATATATTTATACATGTAATAAGTATTAATGATGCAACTCACGCTAGTTCAATTGTAGCCTCGTCGGTAACTAAATCATTTACTTTTCTATAGAAAAAAGAAATAATAAAACTAAAACTAAATATTTGACTGTTACCTGCTCTGTTGTTCTGTTCCGATTCCGGCGGGGGGACAGCTTGTCGTGGAAGTTAGAGGTAAGGCAGCGGCAATGAGGAGGAGAGACTAGATGGAGAGCAACGGTGCAGCAGCGTCGCAGAGGCTTGAGGAGGTGAGGCTTGACGTTGATGCTGGATGGAGAGCAGCTTGTGTTGGGTAGGTAGTAGAGGTCAAAACTTATAAATGTCCTAAAATGATAATTAAAAAGAATTCTACTTAAAATCAATATATAAAACACATTCTAGTACTTCGAAGAATTTATGTAGTGTTGAATGCACTCGATAAAGCTCCACATCTAGTACAATTGTAAGGAAACAATAAAGTGCAGCTGCTACTACTATATACCTATCTCGTATGAAGGTCTTAGCTTGTTTGCGGGTTCCAAGCATGATACATGACTTTTATGGATTTTTGGTTAGCCAAATCTAAAAAAAATGGCATTGGAAAAATATAAAATAAAAGAAAACCTGTCATATACACATATTGCAGCTTGATAAAGACCTTTTCAAAGATTTTGTGATTAAAAGATTACCGTAGAAGTAGAGACTGCCAAAATCGTAAAAGACTCTTTCCGGGGTTGTTCATCAGCATTTGATGTATGAAAGTCAAAGAGCCAACATCATCAATAGAAGACCATCGATCATAATGTTTCATCCAACAATCAGCAGGACCTCGTTGTCAAACCTGTTGGCTGAGGACCTCAACCAAGTTATCCCCTTGTAACACCCCGCCCGCCCGGGGAGAGTGAACGGAGCGCTAATGCGATAAAATAAATCAAAATCCATAAGTAACAAGGTATAGAGCATCTAAAAAATCCCACAATAATATAAATCCACTAATCTCAATCTCTTCAATTACAACAAGTCTCTTGAATTAAAATTACAACTATCTAACTCCAATAAAAATACAAATCTCCAAAGCTCTATACATCAAAATAATACAAATATTTCAGAAACAATCCTCGCTAAAATCAATCTCCAATAATCCATTGCACTGAAATCCGCGTTAACCTGCCATTAAAAGAAAATATGGGGAAGTACACAATACGACAAGAAAGATGCTCAACAAATATATGTTAGCGATGAATAAAACGTAACAACACGAGTACGAATATTCTAATCAAAATGCAAATCTCAAAGCATTTATCAATATAATTTCTCAACAACACATCAATGGGTCACCAGGCCTCACCCCATCTGCATATGCTTTATCAAGTCATAGCCCTTGGAAGCAGGAATTTTGGCGGGTGCCCAACATCCGTGCCATATTAAAATCTCATGACAACGTGCTCATCAACAATATAATGATACCACATGAATCAAAATAATTTCAACAATTATTTTCCATATTTCAATGAATTTAACAATTCAAATATGAGTTCAATTAATAAGAATTCAAAGAGAATGACACTCGCGAGATTTAAGGAGTATATTGTGTAAAGCCCCATACCTCAAACCACGATGAGAAACCAACGATCACATCCTCAAGATCAACACAAAAGATCTACAAAAGCTCCTCCAAGAACCTCCAACAAAATAGCCCCAAGAACACCTCTAATGTAAGGTTGGAACTCACAAATCTCAAGGGCCAATGTGTATATAAAAAGAAGAGGAATATAAAATATATTTGCTGCCAAAATTTGTGCCAAAAGTAGGTTAAAAGGGTTGCCCACGACTTCCTTTTATAATGCAAAGAAATGAAGAGTTGGAATCCAAAAGACTCCATTAAATAAGGCAAATAAATGAAGGGTTGGAAGTCAAAACAACTCTTGAAAATTACTTAATGTTCGCCGACTTAGAATTCCAAGAGTTAAAAACATTTAAAAATTATTTCAAAATCCATTTTAACTCCGATTTTGAAACCGTTTGAAATTCTCGCCTTTAAAAATAATATTCAACATATTTGAGCAATAAAAATAATTTTATCAAAAACTTTATTTTCCTCCATTTTCTAGAAATTAATTAAAATAGCCCAAAATTACGCGGGTTGTTACACTTCCCCACTAACAATGGAATTTCGCCCTCGAAATTCGCCGAATGCCTAACTCTCAAAATCAGGCCACTACACTAACTCCAAAAATAAATTCGTCTCCAAAAATAAATTCCTCACATCTAATCTAGTGCCTATCACGAATATCACCTAAATTTTCTATCTCCAAAAATTACTAACCACGTAATGAACGCAAAATCCAAGCCCCGAGGGTTGTCGTATAACTAAGCTCTGATACCATTTGTAACACCCCGCCCGCCCGGGGAGAGCGAACAGAGCGCTAATGCGATAAAATAAATCCAAATCCACAAGTAACAAGGTATAGAGCATCTAAAAAATCCCACAATAATATAAATCCACTAATCTCAATCTCTTCAATTACAACAAGTCTCTCGAATTAAAATTACAACTATCTAACTCCAATAAAAATACAAATCTCCAAAGTTCTATACATCAAAATAATACAAATATTTCCCAAACAATCCTCGCTAAAATCAATCTTAAATAAACCATTGCACCCAAATCCGCGTTAACCTGCCACTAAAAGAAAATATGGGGAAGTACACAATACGACAAGAAAGATGCTCAACAAATATATGTTAGCGATGAATAAAACGTAACAACACGAGTACGAATATTCTAATCAAAATGCAAATCTCAAAGCGTTTATCAATATAATTTCTCAACAACACATCAATGGGTCACCAGGCCTCACCCCATCCGCATATGCTCTATCAAGTCATAGCCCTTGGAAGCAGGAATTTTGGCGGGTGCCCAACATCCGTGCCATGTTAAAATCTCATGACAACGTGCTCATCAACAATATAATGATACCACATCAATCAAAATAATTTCAACAATTATTTTCCAGATTTCAATGAATTTAACAATTCAAATATGAGTTCAATTAATAAGAATTCAAAGAGAATGACACTCGCGAGATTTAAGGAGTATATTGTGTAAAGCCCCATACCTCAAACCACGATGAGAAACCAACGATCACATCCTCAATATCAACACAAAAGATCTACAAAAGCTCCTCCAAGAACCTCCAACAAAATAGCCCCAAGAACACCTCTAATCTAAGGTTGGAACTCACAAATCTCAAGGGCCAATGTGTATATAAAAAGAAGAGGAATATAAAATATATTTGCTGCCAAAATTTGTGCCAAAAGTAGGTTAAAAGGGTTGCCCACGACTTCCTTTTATAATGCAAAGAAATGAAGAGTTGGAATCCAAAAGACTCCATTAAATAAGGCAAATAAATGAAGGGTTGGAAGTCAAAACAACTTTTGAAAATTACTTAATGTTCGCCGACTTAGAATTCCAAGAGTTAAAAACATTTAAAAATTATTTCAAAATCCATTTTAACTCCGATTTTGAAACCGTTTGAAATTCTCGCCTTTATAAATAATATTCAACATATTTGAGCAATAAAAATAATTTTATCAAAAAATTTATTTTCCTCCATTTTCTAGAAATTAATTAAAATAGTCCAAAATTACGCGGGTTGTTACACTTCCCCACTAACAATGGAATTTCGCCCTCGAAATTCGCCGAATGCCTAACTCTCAAAATCAGACCACTACACTAACTCCAAAAATAATTTCGTCTCCAAAAATAAATTCCTCACATCTAATCTAGTGCCTATCACGAATATCACCTAAAATTTTCTATCTCCAAAAATTACTAACCACGTAATGAACCCAAAACCCAAGCCCCGAGGGTTGCCGTATACCTAAGCTCTGAAACCATTTGTAACACCCCGCCCGCCCGGGGAGAGCGAACGGAGAGCTAATGCGATAAAATAAATCCAAATCCACAAGTAACAAGGTATAGAGCATCTAAAAAATCCCACAATAATATAAATCCCTTAATCTCAATCTCTTCAATTACAACAAGTCTCTGGAATTAAAATTACAACTATCTAAGTCCAATAAAAATACAAATCTCCAAAGCTCTATACATCAAAATAATACAAATATTTCTCAAACAATCCTCGCTAAAATCAATCTTCAATAATCCATTGCACCCAAATCCGCGTTAATCTACCACTAAAAGAAAATATGGGGAAGTACACAATACGACAAGAAAGATGCTCAACAAATATATGTTAGCGATGAATAAAACGTAACAACACGAGTACGAATATTCAAATCAAAATGCAAATCTCAAAGCATTTATCAATATAATTTCTCGACAACACATCAATGGGTCACCAGGCCTCACCCCATCCGCATATGCTTTATCAAGTCATAGCCCTTGGAAGCAGGAATTTTGGCGAGTGCCCAACATCCGTGCCATGTTAAAATCTCATGACAACGTGCTCATCAACAATATAATGATACCACATGAACCAAAATAATTTCAACAATTATTTTCCAGATTTCAATGAATTTAACAATTCAAATATGAGTTCAATTAATAAGAATTCAAAGAGAATGACACTCGCGAGATTTAAGGAGTATATTGTGTAAAGCCCCATACCTCAAACCACGATGAGAAACCAACGATCACATCCTCAAGATCAACACAAAAGATCTACAAAAGCTCCTGCAAGAACCTCCAACAAAATAGCCCCAAGAACACCTCTAATGTAAGGTTGGAACTCACAAATCTCAAGGGCCAATGTGTATATAAAAAGAAGAGGAATATAAAATATATTTGCTGCCAAAATTTGTGCCAAAAGTAGGTTAAAAGGGTTGCCCACGACTTCCTTTTATAATGCAAAGAAATGAAGAGTTGGAATCCAAAAGACTCCATTAAATAAGGCAAATAAATGAAGGGTTGGAAGTCAAAACAACTCTTGAAAATTACTTAATATTCGCCGACTTAGAATTCCAAGAGTTAAAAACATTTAAAAATTATTTCAAAATCCATTTTAACTCCGATTTTGAAACCGTTTGAAATTCTCGCCTTTAAAAATAATATTCAACATATTTGAGCAATAAAAATAATTTTATCAAAAACTTTATTTTTCTCCATTTTCTAGAAATTAATTAAAATAGCCCAAAATTACGCGGGTTGTTACACTTCCCCACTAACAATGGAATTTCGCCCTCGAAATTCGCCGATTGCCTAACTCTCAAAATCAGGCCACTACACTAACTCCAAAAATAATTTCGTCTCCAAAAATAAGTTCCTCACATCTAATCTAGTGCCTATCACAAATATCACCTAAAATTTTCTATCTCCAAAAATTACTAACCACGTAATGAACCCAAAACCCAAGCCCCGAGGGTTGCCGTATACCTAAGCTCTGATACCATTTGTAACACCCCGCCCGCCCGGGGAGAGCGAACGGAGCGCTAATGCGATAAAATAAATCCAAATCCACAAGTAACAAGGTATAGAGCATCTAAAAAATCCCACAATAATATAAATCCACTAATCTCAATCTCTTCAATTACAACAAGTCTCTCGAATTAAAATTACAACTATCTAACTCCAATAAAAATACAAATCTCCAAAGCTCTATACATCAAAATAATACAAATATTTCCCAAACAATCCTCGCTAAAATCAATCTTCAATAAACCATTGCACCCAAATCCGCGTTAACCTGCCACTAAAAGAAAATATGGGGAAGTACAAAATACGACAAGAAAGATGCTCAACAAATATATGTTAGCGATGAATAAAACGTAACAACACGAGTACGAATATTCAAATCAAAATGCAAATCTCAAATCATTTATCAATATAATTTCTCAACAACACATCAATGGGTCACTAGGCCTCACCCCATCCGCATATGCTCTATCAAGTCATAGCCCTTGGAAGCAGGAATTTTGGCGGGTGCCCAACATCCGTGCCATGTTAAAATCTCATGACAACGTGCTCATCAACAATATAATGATACCACATGAATCAAAATAATTTCAACAATTATTTTCCAGATTTCAATGAATTTAACAATTCAAATATGAGTTCAATTAATAAGAATTCAAAGAGAATGACACTCGCGAGATTTAAGGAGTATATTATGTAAAGCCCCATACCTCAAACCACGATGAGAAACCAACGATCACATCCTCAAGATCAACACAAAACATCTACAAAAGCTCCTCCAAGAACCTCCAACAAAATATCCCCAAGAACACCTCTAATCTAAGGTTGGAACTCACAAATCTCAAGGGCCAATGTGTATATAAAAAGAAGAGGAATATAAAATATATTTGCTGCCAAAATTTTTGCCAAAAGTAGGTTAAAAGGGTTGCCCACGACTTCCTTTTATAATGCAAAGAAATGAAGAGTTGGAATCCAAAAGACTCCATTAAATAAGGCAAATAAATGAAGGGTTGGAAGTCAAAACAACTCTTGAAAATTACTTAATGTTTGCCGACTTAGAATTCCAAGAGTTAAAAACATTTAAAAATTATTTCAAAATCCATTTTAACTCCGATTTTGAAACCGTTTGAAATTCTCGCCTTTAAAAATAATATTCAACATATTTGAGCAATAAAAATAATTTTATCAAAAACTTTATTTTCCTCCATTTTCTAGAAATTAATTAAAATAGTCCAAAAATTACGCGGGCTGTTACACTTCCCCACTAACAATGGAATTTCGCCCTCGAAATTCGCCGATTGCCTAACTCTCAAAATCAGGCCACTACACTAACTCCAAAAATAATTTCGTCTCCAAAAATAAGTTCCTCACATCTAATCTAGTGCCTATCACGAATATCACCTAAAATTTTCTATCTCCAAAAATTACTAACCATGTAATGAACCCAAAACCCAAGCCCCGAGGGTTGCCGTATACCTAAGCTCTGATACCATTTGTAACACCCCGCCCGCCCGGGGAGAGCGAACGGAGCGCTAATGCGATAAAATAAATCCAAATCCAGAAGTAACAAGGTATAGAGCATCTAAAAAATCCCACAATAATATAAATCCACTAATCTCAATCTCTTCAATTACAACAAGTCTCTCGAATTAAAATTACAACTATCTAACTCCAATAAAAATACAAATCTCCAAAGCTCTATACATCAAAATAATACAAATATTTCCCAAACAATCCTCGCTAAAATCAATCTTCAATAAACCATTGCACCCAAATCCGCGTTAACCTGCCACTAAAAGAAAATATGGGGAAGTACAAAATACGACAAGAAAGATGCTCAACAAATATATGTTAGCGATGAATAAAACGTAACAACACGAGTACGAATATTCAAATCAAAATGCAAATCTCAAATCATTTATCAATATAATTTCTCAACAACACATCAATGGGTCACTAGGCCTCACCCCATCCGCATATGCTCTATCAAGTCATAGCCCTTGGAAGCAGGAATTTTGGCGGGTGCCCAACATCCGTGCCATGTTAAAATCTCATGACAACGTGCTCATCAACAATATAATGATACCACATGAATCAAAATAATTTCAACAATTATTTTCCAGATTTCAATGAATTTAACAATTCAAATATGAGTTCAATTAATAAGAATTCAAAGAGAATGACACTCGCGAGATTTAAGGAGTATATTCTGTAAAGCCCCATACCTCAAACCACGATGAGAAACCAACGATCACATCCTCAAGATCAACACAAAACATCTACAAAAGCTCCTCCAAGAACCTCCAACAAAATATCCCCAAGAACACCTCTAATCTAAGGTTGGAACTCACAAATCTCAAGGGCCAATGTGTATATAAAAAGAAGAGGAATATAAAATATATTTGCTGCCAAAATTTTTGCCAAAAGTAGGTTAAAAGGGTTGCCCACGACTTCCTTTTATAATGCAAAGAAATGAAGAGTTGGAATCCAAAAGACTCCATTAAATAAGGCAAATAAATGAAGGGTTGGAAGTCAAAACAACTCTTGAAAATTACTTAATGTTTGCCGACTTATAATTCCAAGAGTTAAAAACATTTAAAAATTATTTCAAAATCCATTTTAACTCCGATTTTGAAACCGTTTGAAATTCTCGCCTTTAAAAATAATATTCAACATATTTGAGCAATAAAAATAATTTTATCAAAAACTTTATTTTCCTCCATTTTCTAGAAATTAATTAAAATAGTCCAAAAATTACGCGGGCTGTTACACTTCCCCACTAACAATGGAATTTCGCCCTCGAAATTCGCCGAATGCCTAACTCTCAAAATCAGGCCAGTACACTAACTCCAAAAATAATTTCGTCTCCAAAAATAAATTCCTCACATCTAATCTAGTGCCTATCACGAATATCACCTAAAATTTTCTATCTCCAAAAATTACTAACCACGTAATGAACCCAAAACCCAAGCCCCGAGGGTTGCCGTATACCTAAGCTCTGATACCATTTGTAACACCCCGCCCGCCCGGGGAGAGTGAACGGAGAGCTAATGCGATAAAATAAATCCAAATCCACAAGTAACAAGGTATAGAGCATCTAAAAAATCCCACAATAATATAAATCCACTAATCTCAATCTCTTCAATTACAACAAGTCTCTCGAATTAAAATTACAACTATCTAAGTCCAATAAAAATACAAATCTCGAAAGCTCTATACATCAAAATAATACAAATATTTCCCAAATAATCCTCGCTAAAATCAATCTCCAATAATCCATTGCACCCAATTCCGCGTTAATCTTCCACTAAAAGAAAATATGGGGAAGTACACAATACGACAAGAAAGATGCTCAACAAATATATGTTAGCGATGAATAAAACGTAACAACACGAGTACGAATATTCAAATCAAAATGCAAATCTCAAAGCATTTATCAATATAATTTCTCAACAACACATCAATGGGTCACCAGGCCTCACCCCATCCGCATATGCTTTATCAAGTCATAGCCCTTGGAAGCAGGAATTTTGGCGAGTGCCCAACATCCGTGCCATGTTAAAATCTCATGACAACGTGCTCATCAACAATATAATGATACCACATGAATCAAAATAATTTCAACAATTATTTTCCAGATTTCAATGAATTTAACAATTCAAATATGAGTTCAATTAATAAGAATTCAAAGAGAATGACACTCGCGAGATTTAAGGAGTATATTGTGTAAAGCCCCATACCTCAAACCACGATGAGAAACCAACGATCACATCCTCAAGATCAACACAAAAGATCTACAAAAACTCCTGCAAGAACCTCCAACAAAATAGCCCCAAGAACACGTCTAATGTAAGGTTGGAACTCACAAATCTCAAGGGCCAATGTGTATATAAAAAGAAGAGGAATATAAAATATATTTGCTGCCAAAATTTGTGCCAAAAGTAGGTTAAAAGGGTTGCCCACGACTTCCTTTTATAATGCAAAGAAATGAAGAGTTGGAATCCAAAAGACTCCATTAAATAAGGCAAATAAATGAAGGTTTGGAAGTCAAAACAACTCTTGAAAATTACTTAATGTTCGCCGACTTAGAATTCCAAGAGTTAAAAACATTTAAAAATTATTTCAAAATCCATTTTAACTCCGATTTTGAAACCGTTTGAAATTCTCGCCTTTAAAAATAATATTCAACATATTTGAGCAATAAAAATAATTTTATCAAAACCTTTATTTTCCTCCATTTTCTAGAATTTAATTAAAATAGCCCAAAATTACGCGGGTTGTTACACTTCCCCACTAACAATGGAATTTCGCCCTCGAAATTCGCCGAATGCCTAACTCTCAAAATCAGGCCACTACACTAACTCCAAAAATAAATTCGTCTCCAAAAATAAATTCCTCACATCTAATCTAGTGCCTATCACGAATATCACCTAAATTTTCTATCTCCAAAAATTACTAACCACGTAATGAACGCAAAATCCAAGCCCCGAGGGTTGTCGTATAACTAAGCTCTGATACCATTTGTAACACCCCGCCCGCCCGGGGAGAGCGAACAGAGCGCTAATGCGATAAAATAAATCCAAATCCACAAGTAACAAGGTATAGAGCATCTAAAAAATCCCACAATAATATAAATCCACTAATCTCAATCTCTTCAATTACAACAAGTCTCTCGAATTAAAATTACAACTATCTAACTCCAATAAAAATACAAATCTCCAAAGTTCTATACATCAAAATAATACAAATATTTCCCAAACAATCCTCGCTAAAATCAATCTTAAATAAACCATTGCACCCAAATCCGCGTTAACCTGCCACTAAAAGAAAATATGGGGAAGTACACAATACGACAAGAAAGATGCTCAACAAATATATGTTAGCGATGAATAAAACGTAACAACACGAGTACGAATATTCTAATCAAAATGCAAATCTCAAAGCGTTTATCAATATAATTTCTCAACAACACATCAATGGGTCACCAGGCCTCACCCCATCCGCATATGCTCTATCAAGTCATAGCCATTGGAAGCAGGAATTTTGGCGGGTGCCCAACATCCGTGCCATGTTAAAATCTCATGACAACGTGCTCATCAACAATATAATGATACCACATCAATCAAAATAATTTCAACAATTATTTTCCAGATTTCAATGAATTTAACAATTCAAATATGAGTTCAATTAATAAGAATTCAAAGAGAATGACACTCGCGAGATTTAAGGAGTATATTGTGTAAAGCCCCATACCTCAAACCACGATGAGAAACCAACGATCACATCCTCAATATCAACACAAAAGATCTACAAAAGCTCCTCCAAGAACCTCCAACAAAATAGCCCCAAGAACACCTCTAATCTAAGGTTGGAACTCATAAATCTCAAGGGCCAATGTGTATATAAAAAGAAGAGGAATATAAAATATATTTGCTGCCAAAATTTGTGCCAAAAGTAGGTTAAAAGGGTTGCCCACGACTTCCTTTTATAATGCAAAGAAATGAAGAGTTGGAATCCAAAAGACTCCATTAAATAAGGCAAATAAATGAAGGGTTGGAAGTCAAAACAACTTTTGAAAATTACTTAATGTTCGCCGACTTAGAATTCCAAGAGTTAAAAACATTTAAAAATTATTTCAAAATCCATTTTAACTCCGATTTTGAAACCGTTTGAAATTCTCGCCTTTATAAATAATATTCAACATATTTGAGCAATAAAAATAATTTTATCAAAAAATTTATTTTCCTCCATTTTCTAGAAATTAATTAAAATAGTCCAAAATTACGCGGGTTGTTACACTTCCCCACTAACAATGGAATTTCGCCCTCGAAATTCGCCGAATGCCTAACTCTCAAAATCAGACCACTACACTAACTCCAAAAATAATTTCGTCTCCAAAAATAAATTCCTCACATCTAATCTAGTGCCTATCACGAATATCACCTAAAATTTTCTATCTCCAAAAATTACTAACCACGTAATGAACCCAAAACCCAAGCCCCGAGGGTTGCCGTATACCTAAGCTCTGAAACCATTTGTAACACCCCGCCCGCCCGGGGAGAGCGAACGGAGAGCTAATGCGATAAAATAAATCCAAATCCACAAGTAACAAGGTATAGAGCATCTAAAAAATCCCACAATAATATAAATCCCTTAATCTCAATCTCTTCAATTACAACAAGTCTCTGGAATTAAAATTACAACTATCTAAGTCCAATAAAAATACAAATCTCCAAAGCTCTATACATCAAAATAATACAAATATTTCTCAAACAATCCTCGCTAAAATCAATCTTCAATAATCCATTGCACCCAAATCCGCGTTAATCTACCACTAAAAGAAAATATGGGGAAGTACACAATACGACAAGAAAGATGCTCAACAAATATATGTTAGCGATGAATAAAACGTAACAACACGAGTACGAATATTCAAATCAAAATGCAAATCTCAAAGCATTTATCAATATAATTTCTCGACAACACATCAATGGGTCACCAGGCCTCACCCCATCCGCATATGCTTTATCAAGTCATAGCCCTTGGAAGCAGGAATTTTGGCGAGTGCCCAACATCCGTGCCATGTTAAAATCTCATGACAACGTGCTCATCAACAATATAATGATACCACATGAACCAAAATAATTTCAACAATTATTTTCCAGATTTCAATGAATTTAACAATTCAAATATGAGTTCAATTAATAAGAATTCAAAGAGAATGACACTCGCGAGATTTAAGGAGTATATTGTGTAAAGCCCCATACCTCAAACCACGATGAGAAACCAACGATCACATCCTCAAGATCAACACAAAAGATCTACAAAAGCTCCTCCAAGAACCTCCAACAAAATAGCCCCAAGAACACCTCTAATGTAAGGTTGGAACTCACAAATCTCAAGGGCCAATGTGTATATAAAAAGAAGAGGAATATAAAATATATTTGCTGCCAAAATTTGTGCCAAAAGTAGGTTAAAAGGGTTGCCCACGACTTCCTTTTATAATGCAAAGAAATGAAGAGTTGGAATCCAAAAGACTCCATTAAATAAGGCAAATAAATGAAGGGTTGGAAGTCAAAACAACTCTTGAAAATTACTTAATATTCGCCGACTTAGAATTCCAAGAGTTAAAAACATTTAAAAATTATTTCAAAATCCATTTTAACTCCGATTTTGAAACCGTTTGAAATTCTCGCCTTTAAAAATAATATTCAACATATTTGAGCAATAAAAATAATTTTATCAAAAACTTTATTTTTCTCCATTTTCTAGAAATTAATTAAAATAGCCCAAAATTACGCGGGTTGTTACACTTCCCCACTAACAATGGAATTTCGCCCTCGAAATTCGCCGATTGCCTAACTCTCAAAATCAGGCCACTACACTAACTCCAAAAATAATTTCGTCTCCAAAAATAAGTTCCTCACATCTAATCTAGTGCCTATCACAAATATCACCTAAAATTTTCTATCTCCAAAAATTACTAACCACGTAATGAACCCAAAACCCAAGCCCCGAGGGTTGCCGTATACCTAAGCTCTGATACCATTTGTAACACCCCGCCCGCCCGGGGAGAGCGAACGGAGCGCTAATGCGATAAAATAAATCCAAATCCACAAGTAACAAGGTATAGAGCATCTAAAAAATCCCACAATAATATAAATCCACTAATCTCAATCTCTTCAATTACAACAAGTCTCTCGAATTAAAATTACAACTATCTAACTCCAATAAAAATACAAATCTCCAAAGCTCTATACATCAAAATAATACAAATATTTCCCAAACAATCCTCGCTAAAATCAATCTTCAATAAACCATTGCACCCAAATCCGCGTTAACCTGCCACTAAAAGAAAATATGGGGAAGTACAAAATACGACAAGAAAGATGCTCAACAAATATATGTTAGCGATGAATAAAACGTAACAACACGAGTACGAATATTCAAATCAAAATGCAAATCTCAAATCATTTATCAATATAATTTCTCAACAACACATCAATGGGTCACTAGGCCTCACCCCATCCGCATATGCTCTATCAAGTCATAGCCCTTGGAAGCAGGAATTTTGGCGGGTGCCCAACATCCGTGCCATGTTAAAATCTCATGACAACGTGCTCATCAACAATATAATGATACCACATGAATCAAAATAATTTCAACAATTATTTTCCAGATTTCAATGAATTTAACAATTCAAATATGAGTTCAATTAATAAGAATTCAAAGAGAATGACACTCGCGAGATTTAAGGAGTATATTATGTAAAGCCCCATACCTCAAACCACGATGAGAAACCAACGATCACATCCTCAAGATCAACACAAAACATCTACAAAAGCTCCTCCAAGAACCTCCAACAAAATATCCCCAAGAACACCTCTAATCTAAGGTTGGAACTCACAAATCTCAAGGGCCAATGTGTATATAAAAAGAAGAGGAATATAAAATATATTTGCTGCCAAAATTTTTGCCAAAAGTAGGTTAAAAGGGTTGCCCACGACTTCCTTTTATAATGCAAAGAAATGAAGAGTTGGAATCCAAAAGACTCCATTAAATAAGGCAAATAAATGAAGGGTTGGAAGTCAAAACAACTCTTGAAAATTACTTAATGTTTGCCGACTTAGAATTCCAAGAGTTAAAAACATTTAAAAATTATTTCAAAATCCATTTTAACTCCGATTTTGAAACCGTTTGAAATTCTCGCCTTTAAAAATAATATTCAACATATTTGAGCAATAAAAATAATTTTATCAAAAACTTTATTTTCCTCCATTTTCTAGAAATTAATTAAAATAGTCCAAAAATTACGCGGGCTGTTACACTTCCCCACTAACAATGGAATTTCGCCCTCGAAATTCGCCGAATGCCTAACTCTCAAAATCAGGCCAGTACACTAACTCCAAAAATAATTTCGTCTCCAAAAATAAATTCCTCACATCTAATCTAGTGCCTATCACGAATATCACCTAAAATTTTCTATCTCCAAAAATTACTAACCACGTAATGAACCCAAAACCCAAGCCCCGAGGGTTGCCGTATACCTAAGCTCTGATACCATTTGTAACAACCCGCCCGCCCGGGGAGAGTGAACGGAGAGCTAATGCGATAAAATAAATCCAAATCCACAAGTAACAAGGTATAGAGCATCTAAAAAATCCCACAATAATATAAATCCACTAATCTCAATCTCTTCAATTACAACAAGTCTCTCGAATTAAAATTACAACTATCTAAGTCCAATAAAAATACAAATCTCGAAAGCTCTATACATCAAAATAATACAAATATTTCCCAAATAATCCTCGCTAAAATCAATCTCCAATAATCCATTGCACCCAATTCCGCGTTAATCTTCCACTAAAAGAAAATATGGGGAAGTACACAATACGACAAGAAAGATGCTCAACAAATATATGTTAGCGATGAATAAAACGTAACAACACGAGTACGAATATTCAAATCAAAATGCAAATCTCAAAGCATTTATCAATATAATTTCTCAACAACACATCAATGGGTCACCAGGCCTCACCCCATCCGCATATGCTTTATCAAGTCATAGCCCTTGGAAGCAGGAATTTTGGCGAGTGCCCAACATCCGTGCCATGTTAAAATCTCATGACAACGTGCTCATCAACAATATAATGATACCACATGAATCAAAATAATTTCAACAATTATTTTCCAGATTTCAATGAATTTAACAATTCAAATATGAGTTCAATTAATAAGAATTCAAAGAGAATGACACTCGCGAGATTTAAGGAGTATATTGTGTAAAGCCCCATACCTCAAACCACGATGAGAAACCAACGATCACATCCTCAAGATCAACACAAAAGATCTACAAAAACTCCTGCAAGAACCTCCAACAAAATAGCCCCAAGAACACGTCTAATGTAAGGTTGGAACTCACAAATCTCAAGGGCCAATGTGTATATAAAAAGAAGAGGAATATAAAATATATTTGCTGCCAAAATTTGTGCCAAAAGTAGGTTAAAAGGGTTGCCCACGACTTCCTTTTATAATGCAAAGAAATGAAGAGTTGGAATCCAAAAGACTCCATTAAATAAGGCAAATAAATGAAGGTTTGGAAGTCAAAACAACTCTTGAAAATTACTTAATGTTCGCCGACTTAGAATTCCAAGAGTTAAAAACATTTAAAAATTATTTCAAAATCCATTTTAACTCCGATTTTGAAACCGTTTGAAATTCTCGCCTTTAAAAATAATATTCAACATATTTGAGCAATAAAAATAATTTTATCAAAACCTTTATTTTCCTCCATTTTCTAGAATTTAATTAAAATAGCCCAAAATTACGCGGGTTGTTACACTTCCCCACTAACAATGGAATTTCGCCCTCGAAATTCGCCGAATGCCTAACTCTCAAAATCAGGCCACTACACTAACTCCAAAAATAATTTCGTCTCCAAAAATAAATTCCTCACATCTAATCTAGTGCCTATCACGAATATCACCTAAAATTTTCTATCTCCAAAAATTACTAACCACATAATGAACCCAAAACCCAAGCCCCGAGGGTTGCCGTATACCTAAGCTCTGATACCATTTGTAACACCCCGCCCGCCCGGGGAGAGCGAACGGAGCGCTAATGCGATAAAATAAATTCAAATCCACAAGTAACAAGGTATAGAGCATTTAAAAAATCCCACAATAATATAAATCCACTAATCTTAATCTCTTCAATTACAACAAGTCTCTCGAATTAAAATTACAACTATCTAAGTCCAATAAAAATACAAATCTCCAAAGCTCTATACATCAAAATAATACAAATATTTCCCAAACAATCCTCGCTAAAATCAATCTCCAATAATCCATTGCACCCAATTCCGCGTTAATCTTCCACTAAAAGAAAATATGGGGAAGTACACAATACGACAAGAAAGATGCTCAACAAATATATGTTAGCGATGAATAAAACGTAACAACACGAGTACGAATATTCAAATCAAAATGCAAATCTCAAAGCATTTATCAATATAATTTCTCAACAACACATCAATGGGTCACCAGGCCTCACCCCATCCGCATATGCTTTATCAAGTCATAGCCCTTGGAAGCAGGAATTTTGGCGAGTGCCCAACATCCGTGCCATGTTAAAATCTCATGACAACGTGCTCATCAACAATATAATGATACCACATGAATCAAAATAATTTCAACAATTATTTTCCAGATTTCAATGAATTTAACAATTCAAATATGAGTTCAATTAATAAGAATTCAAAGAGAATGACACTCGCGAGATTTAAGGAGTATATTGTGTAAAGCCCCATACCTCAAACCACGATGAGAAACCAACGATCACATCCTCAAGATCAACACAAAAGATCTACAAAAGCTCCTCCAAGAACCTCCAACAAAATAGCCCCAAGAACACCTCTAATCTAAGGTTGGAACTCACAAATCTCAAGGGCCAATGTGTATATAAAAAGAAGAGGAATATAAAATATATTTGCTGCCAAAATTTGTGCCAAAAGTAGGTTAAAAGGGTTGCCCACGACTTCCTTTTATAATGCAAAGAAATGAAGAGTTGGAATCCAAAAGACTCCATTAAATAAGGCAAATAAATGAAGGGTTGGAAGTCAAAACAACTCTTGAAAATTACTTAATGTTCGCCGACTTAGAATTCCAAGAGTTAAAAACATTTAAAAATTATTTCAAAATCCATTTTAACTCCGATTTTGAAACCGTTTGAAATTCTCGCCTTTAAAAATAATATTCAACATATTTGAGCAATAAAAATAATTTTATCAAAAACTTTATTTTCCTCCATTTTCTAGAAATTAATTAAAATAGTCCAAAATTACGCGGGTTGTTACACTTCCCCACTAACAATGGAATTTCGCCATCGAAATTCGCCGAATGCCTAACTCTCAAAATCAGGCCACTACACTAACTCCAAAAATAATTTCGTCTCCAAAAATAAATTCCTCACATCTAATCTAGTGCCTATCACGAATATCACCTAAAATTTTCTATCTCCAAAAATTACTAACCATGTAATGAACCCAAAACCCAAGCCCCGAGGGTTGCCGTATACCTAAGCTCTGATACCATTTGTAACACCCCGCCCGCCCGGGGAGAGCGAACGGAGCGCTAATGCGATAAAATAAATCCAAATCCAGAAGTAACAAGGTATAGAGCATCTAAAAAATCCCACAATAATATAAATCCACTAATCTCAATCTCTTCAATTACAACAAGTCTCTCGAATTAAAATTACAACTATCTAACTCCAATAAAAATACAAATCTCCAAAGCTATATACATCAAAATAATACAAATATTTCCCAAACAATCCTCGCTAAAATCAATCTCCAATAATCCATTGCATCCAAATCCGCGTTAATCTTCCACTAAAAGAAAATATGGGGAAGTACACAATACGACAAGAAAGATGCTCAACAAATATATGTTAGCGATGAATAAAACGTAACAACACGAGTACGAATATTCAAATAAATATGCAAATCTCAAAGCATTTATCAATATAATTTCTCAACAAAACATCAATGGGTCACCAGGCCTCACCCCATCCGCATATGCTTTATCAAGTCATAGCCCTTGGAAGCAGGAATTTTGGCGAGTGCCCAACATCCGTGCCATGTTAAAATCTCATGACAACGTGCTCATCAACAATATAATGATACCACATGAATCAAAATAATTTCAACAATTATTTTCCAGATTTCAATGAATTTAACAATTCAAATATGAGTTCAATTAATAAGAATTCAAAGAGAATGACACTCGCGAGATTTAAGGAGTATATTGTGTAAAGCCCCATACCTCAAACCACGATGAGAAACCAACGATCACATCCTCAAGATCAACACAAAAGATCTACAAAAGCTCCTCCAAGAACCTCCAACAAAATAGCCCCAAGAACACCTCTAATCTAAGGTTGGAACTCACAAATCTCAAGGGCCAATGTGTATATAAAAAGAAGAGGAATATAAAATATATTTGCTGCCAAAATTTGTGCCAAAAGTAGGTTAAAAGGGTTGCCCACGACTTCCTTTTATAATGCAAAGAAATGAAGAGTTGGAATCCAAAAGACTCCATTAAATAAGGCAAATAAATGAAGGGTTGGAAGTCTAAACAACTCTTGAAAATTACTTAATGTTCGCCGACTTAGAATTCCAAGAGTTAAAAACATTTAAAAATTATTTCAAAATCCATTTTAACTCCGATTTTGAAACCGTTTGAAATTCTCGCCTTTAAAAATAATATTCAACATATTTGAGCAATAAAAATAATTTTATCAAAAACTTTATTTTCCTCCATTTTCTAGAAATTAATTAAAATAGCCCAAAATTACGCGGGTTGTTACACTTCCCCACTAACAATGGAATTTCGCCCTCGAAATTCGCCGAATGCCTAACTCTCAAAATCAGGCCACTACACTAACTCCAAAAATAATTTCGTCTCCAAAAATAAATTCCTCACATCTAATCTAGTGCCTATCACGAATATCACCTAAAATTTTCTATCTCCAAAAATTACTAACCACGTAATGAACCCAAAACCCAAGCCCCGAGGGTTGCCGTATACCTAAGCTCTGATACCATTTGTAACACCCCACCCGCCCGGGGAGAGCGAACGGAGCGCTAATGCGATAAAATAAATCCAAATCCACAAGTAACAAGGTATAGAGCATCTAAAAAATCCCACAATAATATAAATCCACTAATCTCAATCTCTTCAATTACAACAAGTCTCTCGAATTAAAATTACAACTATCTAACTCCAATAAAAATACAAATCTCCAAAGCTCTATACATCAAAATAATACAAATATTTCCCAAACAATCCTCGCTAAAATCAATCTTCAATAAACCATTGCACCCAAATCCGCGTTAACCTGCCACTAAAAGAAAATATGGGGAAGTACACAATACGACAAGAAAGATGCTCAACAAATATATGTTAGCGATGAATAAAACGTAACAACACGAGTACGAATATTCAAATCAAAATGCAAATCTCAAAGCATTTATCAATATAATTTCTCAACAACACATCAATGGGTCACCAGGCCTCACCCCATCCGCATATGCTCTATCAAGTCATAGACCTTGGAAGCAGGAATTTTGGCGGGTGCCCAACATCCGTGCCATATTAAAATCTCATGACAACGTGCTCATCAACAATATAATGATACCACATGAATCAAAATAATTTCAACAATTATTTTCCAGATTTCAATGAATTTAACAATTCAAATATGAGTTCAATTAATAAGAATTCAAAGAGAATGACACTCGCGAGATTTAAGGAGTATATTGTGTAAAGCCCCATACCTCAAACTACGATGAGAAACCAATGATCACATCCTCAAGATCAACACCAAAGATCTACAAAAGCTCCTCCAAGAACCTCCAACAAAATAGCCCCAAGAACACGTCTAATGTAAGGTTGGAACTCACAAATCTCAAGGGCCAATGTGTATATAAAAAGAAGAGGAATATAAAATATATTTGCTGCCAAAATTTGTGCCAAAAGTAGGTTAAAAGGGTTGCCCACGACTTCCTTTTATAATGCAAAGAAATGAAGAGTTGGAATCCAAAAGACTCCATTAAATAAGGCAAATAAATGAAGGGTTGGAAGTCAAAACAACTCTTGAAAATTACTTAATGTTCGCCGACTTAGAATTCCAAGAGTTAAAAACATTTAAAAAGTATTTCAAAATCCATTTTAACTCCGATTTTGAAACCGTTTGAAATTCTCGCCTTTAAAAATAATATTCAACATATTTGAGCAATAAAAATAATTTTATCAAAAACTTTGTTTTCCTCCATTTTCTAGAAATTAATTAAAATAGCCCAAAATTACACGGGTTGTTACACCCCTCTCAAAGTAGCAATCGTACAAAGGCCTACGAAGAGATCTGAGTTGTGTTCGGTTAATAAAATGCAACCGTACAAAGGCCTACTGCATTGTTTCTAGTTTGTCTCACATATGCAAGAATTTCAATGGTGGTCATATGGTCTTAGAGTTAAGCATTTCCAATACTCAAATGAGAAAGACTTAAAATTCTTAGACTCGTACTTGTTTTATATAATGCTTTTTAACTTATGGTTTCATTAAATCTGTGCCTAATTTCAATTTTAGTATAAGATCCAAATATGCAACGGTCTAATACACACTCTAAATATATTTAATTTATATATGTATTCTTAAGCATATAAAATCTGAAATTGGTTTAAAACTTCATATTAGGTGTGTAAGAAAGTAATTTAATACTTGATTAAACATTAACCATAGTTTGATTTTCCTTTTTTAAACACATAACAATAACCATAGTTTCAGTAGAATGGAAAAATACCTTATTCTGAATGACGGTTCAGCGTGCAGCAACACTATGCTCCAAATTTGGCAGACAGAAGCCATGGCAGGTTTCATGTCCACATGATTCAAATTTGGCGGTGTTCAGTTATTTAAGGAAATTAATGAATGAAAAAGTAGTATGCAACTATTGTATTGGTCTCATTTTCAAATTAAAACAACAAGAAGTGTGGGAATAACAAAAGGGCAATTGTGCACCCCTATTCCTATATCCAGTTTAGCATCATACCATGGGAATTTAAAGAACAAATCACTGTACAAAAAATGTATGCGCACCTAAAATCAGTGCACAAACAATGTATTTGTGTCTACAGGATTATTGTAACGATTCCAGGAAAATACCCAATTGGACAAACAATGTATGCGCCCTTAAAATTTAGTACATTATCAGATCTTCCTTTTTCAGGTATATTTTCAAACCAATAGGATTAAAGGAAAAGAAAATTGTTGAAATGCAAAACTGTTAATTGTACTGATGAATTTTTTTTAACGAAATGCAAAAATTTCTCACAACTAAATTGGCATACTTACTTTATTGCGACAGTGAAGTTAAACCTCACAAAATCGTCCACACCAATATTAGTAAAAAATAGATATATGATTTGAATACATCGAGATTAAAAAGTGGTTTCGAATGATATTAATTGGTTCTTGATAATGTTCACTGTTGAAGGTTACGATCATCTGTTATCCCAATAGTTTGTGACGCTAATTGCCGAATGAGAAGATATGTAGTAACCTACTCACGCAGTGTGTATCTATGCTTATGGAAAATTCAAATATGAATATAATCTCTACTCCAAGATTCATTAAATCCCAACCAACAATAGAAATTAGAAGAAATGTTATCAAGATCTATAACCATTTTAGAGTTATCTGAAGCAGGACACTTTAAAATGAGTATTAAATTGTTCAAACATAACCATTTAAAGACAAAAACTTCACAAATAATAATAACCATTTAAAGACCCAAAGTTCGGATACTCATAGATCAAACATGTGTTCTATCCATAGCACAATCTACTTAACTAATGGACACAGTGGCAACTTTGTGTAGAATATCGGAGAATAAAGAAGCATTGCGCATTAAAAACTATAATAACAATTATAAGTATCTAATCAATACAAATAACCAAATAAATATTGAAAAATTGAAATATATTTTCAATACTAGAAAGACTTTCAAGTTGATAAAATATCAAAATTGAAAGAGCGATAAGTCAAAGAAGAAAACTAACAAATATATCACTAGAAAGGGTATAAGATTGTCTTATTTTTCTTATGCACAACAATGTAGTTTATATACGCTACATTCACAAGTCGGATGAATAATCTTTTGGTCACTTAATTACAATATTTCAACCTTCACTATTAAGTTAATTGATGATCAGGAGGAAATACAGTTCATGTGCGGTAGATGCGTGCTTCTTAAAAATCGATGATTGTTTCCCTCTGAATTAGTTCTATGGAATCTACAGATTTAACTTCGAAAACAAAACTCACTGATATGACATCAATGCAGAGGTTGGTGTTTTAAATGATAGGTAGTGGACCTCACACATCAATAGTTTCATTGATGCACATCACTGAATCCTATTTTTAAACTCATAATCTCGATATCCTCATCCCGGCATAAACAAATCCACTTCTTCTCTTTTTAATTGGTATATAAGGTAAGAAGCACTATACATGTCCATCATAATAATTGGTTGTCTACAATACATGTATCGAATTCCCTCGCAGGAAAAAGCAATAGGTGTTTGATAGGCAAAATTCATATTGATGTTTATATATGTTTCCATGTCTTAACTACTCTTAAATTACTGCATATCTATTCAAATTAAATGGTCTTCTTCACGATATATACCAAATAAAAAGAGAAGAACCAAAAAATGGGCACAAACAAAATGTCTACATGAATGAACATTAGTGTGCTCAGATGTACTAGTATTGGCACCATTAACGGAACACTAGAGTGTTGATCCGTCATTAAAATTAAAAATAAATTTTGTATAAGAAATGTTATTTATAATAGAGTAATTAAAAACAACACGTATATAAAAAGAACACGGGAACCTATTATCATCTGGAATCGAAGATTGGATGGTTTGAAATTAGACATTAACCTCGGTGTTGGGTTGGATTGTCGATTCTTTAGCTACATGCTGGAAAGTTTCATGTAGGACACGAGTGACTAAAATTATCCGAGAGTATAATTTGAATCGATAACCAAACTATACAAATGTTGTCTGATTTCTTTGACACCCATTTTTAATCTATTCTCAATAACTTCCAAAGACAACGGTTCTTAATAGTAATAAAACCCAATCAACCATAACCAACCAATTTAAGAACACTAACACAACACCCAAACACTATACAACCAATCCATACCTAACATAAAAACCAAACAAGCACAAACCATAATTTGTCGTATCATCAAGTATTCTTCTAAAAAATATACATGATAAATCAAATTACCCCATTACATATTCAATCACGAATCGACAACTACACGCAAAACCAATAAAAATATGGAAATAACAAAGTGAAAACTGAAGAAATATGTTTTTCTTTTTGTGGCACTTTGACCAAATTGATGTGCACAAATAATAATATTTTCTTTCATTTCCCTTTATCTTCTTAGCATAGATATATAACAAGTAAATGACGGTCATAATTCAAATTATAAAAGCATATGGCATACAGTGTATCCAAAAATATTTTGCCATCCATCAATAGACTCTCTAACCTATAGAAGGATGGTTTCAGCAGTCTAAATGAGACATAATAGAATGTTTCCTCAAATAGATAGAAATAAATAATTCTGATGAAGGGTTCTACTTACACAAAACCAAATAAGATTGAAACTCTATTTAGGTGATACTACATATTAAATTTTAAAAACCCATATAAATGACCATTGTGTGCGTGTGCATCTAGGTGCACGCGTATAGCAATAAATAAAAAGGATAGAAACGGATAGCTCACCGTGTGCATCAATAGAGAGGCAGAGATAATGAAGGCCTAGTAAAGATGGTCGCTGATTGTCAAAGATCAACTTGATGAAGGCCTGGTAGAAAAAGATAATACTCATACTCAAAATGTGATAAATGATACTATGTAAATGTTATTTATCTCATCTAAAGCTTTTGTGACATAATGTTAAATTTAAAAATGATATAAATAACTATTTTTTGTAGTGACACTAGCCAATGGAAGTAGGAAAAACTCTCCTGAATTCTAGGAATTGCTCGTGAACTCATGGTATGATATGATATGATATGATATGATATGATATGATATGATATGATATGATATGATATGATATGATATGATATGATATGATATGATATGGGTTCCGTCAATGACTACAATCCCCATAGCTACAATTACATTTACACATGGTATGATATCATATGTAATGTGTTGACTCTCACGACTCTAACATCATAAATAATCACATAACATCGCCCCACACACATCAAACACAATAAAGATATACCTAGAATTAAAACTAAATCTAGATATAGATGATGAACACAACGACGATGATTATTAAGCAGTAATGCACATCTTAGTCACTGGGAAACGATAATGTCATCATTAATGCATAGTAATAACCAATAATCTTAACCCATTTCGTATATTGATTATTTATGCAATAGATAAACTCAAATAAACATATTATGTGATTCTACAATTTACACGAGCTACTATCACAAAGCACCGATCTCTTTAGATAAATGACAACAATTAGTTAGAAACATCATTGGATTGCACAAAAAAAACTCTCATCAATGTAAATCCCCTTTGACCAATGCCACAATTCACATGAGAGTCAACATAAACAAATCAATCTTGCATAATATAATTGAAACCATGTTCAAAATGAGAGAAAGTAAAACAAGCGCAGTGGGTTCAAAAATTAAAATACTAAGGAAACAAATATATCATTGATAAAAAACATGCACTAACTTTTTCACTAGAGTAGATGTCTAATAAAAAGCTAAAATCTAATGCTACAAAATTTTAATATTTTAATTCTTGATAAATTTTAAATATTCAATACTCATTAATAATAAAGATTATTATTTCAGATGTCTTAATTAACTATACTACTAACTACTAATTTAATTAGGAAAGAAACTCCAAATCTGATCATTGATCGTTCGTACAGTTGTCAACTATGTATTCGCATTAATTGGTTTGTATTTATTATTATGGAGAATAATAATACTCAAAAATCACATCAATACAGAATCAAAAATTTTTAGACAACAAGAGCAAAGAAAATTAAAGAAAATAATCATTCGATTCAATGTATAATCGAGCTAAGTAGATGAATAAACTGTACTAAGATTGAGATAGAGTATCTTTTGTTTCTTCAAAGCAACCTAATGATTAATGGGTTTCAGCATATGTGACAATAGTAGAAGAACTCAGAGATGCGCCTATAGGGTTTAAAAAGGGGTGAGGCTAGCATGGTTAGGCAAGGGGGTGAGGGAAAAAGGTAGTTTGAGAACTCAGAGAAAGAGAGTTGTCAACGAGGTTTGTAGGTTAGGGATTGGTGAATAGGTGTATAAGCGAGGGTTCTAAAAAACTAGTGGGAAATGAAAAAATTTAGCCGCTCGTTTTTTTCGATTTAAGTCATTTTTTTTTTGTTTAAGTGAAGAGTGTATGATTATATATATCACAGTCTTTTTTGTAAATTTTACATAAATTCTATTTCATTTATCTCATTTGTTACAGTGAGATGTGATGTTTCTAATGGTGGTTGCCCCTCTCTGTATCTATAGCTAATGATCTCTAGCAACGCAACAGCCCTTCACACACACACACACACACACACACACACACATATATATATATATATATATATATATATCCAAGGCATGTTTCTCTGTCAATCTATCTATCCATTTGATTTGGAGTTTGTTCAAATCTTTTTTTTTCTCTCTCTAAGTATATGGCTGTTATGATATTTTTTCAGATAAAATCATATGAGATAACTACAGCATTTTTTTGGCGAGGCAACTCAAATGCTCTGTAGTGAGGCAAACACATATATACATAAACTCAAAAATCTAAGGCAATAGAAGGTTTTCAAACAAAAATATTACAAACACACAAATCAAGAACAAATAGTACACACAAATCAAAAACAAATTTCATATACACAAATCGCACACACACAAACACATGTACACAAATCGAAGCAATAAATCGTGAGTCTTTTGTACCTGCGTGATGGAGCTCGTCGGCGCCGGAGGTGAGCAAGTGATATGTACGTGTGAGAGAGAGAGAGAGAGTTGCGTGAGCCACAGAGAGAGAGAGATGTAGACAGAGAGAACCCTAAATGAGGGACCCGCGAAAGAAATTTGAGGAACAAATTTTGGAGCGGGAGTACGAAAAAAAAACCCGCTCCTTTTTTCATTTATCTCAGATTTGACTCAAAAGGTTAATATAATTAACATTATATTTATGCCATTTATATATAAAAATGAGATAAATGATTTATTTTTTATCTCAATTTTACTTAAATTGAAATAAAATTGTACCTTTAAAGCAAACTTGACATAAATAAATATCATTTATGTCAATTTACATTTATCTAACATAACGTCAATTTTTAAACCGACATAAATGATGTTTTTTGTTGTAGTGTATGTTTCTCTTGCTAAGACCAAATGATTACTTAATTCTGATCTGAACACTCGTCTTGTATTAACATCCCAAAAGAGACTAGGGAGAGCTATTAATGCAGACTTCTGTGTACGCACCGTTTCAATTTCCTGAAAATAAGTGCATCTTAAAAAGCAGTAAGTGCAGATATATCTATCCAACTTGTTTCCCAAAACTGAGCAACTCAAGAGTTTGCTCTACGATTGTGATGATTTTTAATTTTGATAGTATTTGAAGTGAGTCAATCAGTCTCTTGTACTGAAGTGTTATATAGGACACTAAGGGGAGACGACCAATTCAAACTGTTGTGATCATTTTATTATACTATTTTGTGACAATGCCACAGTGAATATCATCATTCTCTTTACAAACTATATGGTATCAGCCTCAAGGATCGCATACTAAAGTGCAAAGATCGTGGATTTCTCACTAAAACATCTTTACATTTGGACCTAGCCTATCCCCTATTTCTCATTACGCCTAAAAGGTAACATTCTTCTTTCTTTTTAAAGCATTATTTTATGTGATGAAGGTATGAAATCGAGTTCTTCTTGGTGGATGGAGAATGGCAGCTGTCACTAGACTTTCCTGCTGTTGGTGGGGGGTTAATTGAAAACAAATTGTTGGTTGTCGAATTACTTGATTTTTCTGAACTGGTCATATCAAATATGCAGAAGATTAATATTAAATCGTTAGTATTCACTTGAAAATTTATGTCCGTATGTTTCTTCTTGATTATTTATGATTGTGTTCAACATAGGGAAGTAAGTAATTCATCCCAATTTGAAGGTTCTGCACGACTATTGTCAAGAAATTTAAGACCTTCAGAATTTGTAATCTAGGAAACACAACATGCAATCGCAGGAACCAAAAATCATAAGTGGTCAGCTTCGGCCTGACCTATGACCACAAGAAGGGTGGTTGAAGCGTAAAATGGTTTAAAGTTTAGTCTCTCAGTTGAAGCTTATTAATGGTTGCACGTACAATCTCTCGTGGGATACTTGCGCGAGGTAATAAATTCCCCTCATTAGATACCCCCTATTAGCTATAAATTTAATAATATTTTAACTGTTGGTAATAATACAGTTTCTTGTAGTGGGAGTAGGGTTTCTCAAAAGTAAGCACTTAAGAACCAAGTTTCCTGATACGATATAATTGCAATGAATGAACAATCCTCATCGCCATCACTAGCATTAATTTTCTCATTTTCCTCTCCCATTGTTTACTGGAATGTAAATGATGAGATTGTATTTGACCGGAAGTCTCTAGAAAGAAAGATAACGTGGATCAATCATGTACATCATAGCAAACTAACTGCGGTACTGCTAACTACATCACTTGTTTTAACGACCCACATCAATGCTTGTGTAAGTAATCGATGCCTCTCCAGAACTAACTGCTGGTGCCGGTGCATAATACATGGGAACAGGCATACTCATTGGAAGATCTGGCATTGCCGCCTCAAAATTAAGCACTTGAATGGCTTGCTTCATCGATGGCCTGAGACTTGGATCGGGGTGAGAACACCAAATCCCCACAGCCATCAAACGCTCCACTTGTTTATGGTCAAGTTCCATATTCAGATTCTCGTCCACACCCGAAACAAGTTGTCTTCTTCCGTGGAGACGCCAAACCCACTCCACCAACCCAACTTGAGATTTTCCATCCTCCATGTGATCCACCGACTTTCTCCCACTAGCAATTTCTAACACCACCACTCCGAAACTATAAACATCTGACTCTTTGCTAGCCTTACCCGTGCTTATGTACTCTGGTGCCAAGTACCCTAAAGTCCCCGCCAGTCCAGTGGTTTGGGGGCCGAGTTCGTGGTCCATAAGCCTAGCTAACCCGAAATCACCCAGCTTCACATTAAAGCTGGAATCCAACATTATATTGCTGGATTTGATGTCACGGTGCACTACACATTGTTCCCATTCCTCGTGAAGGTAGAGCAAGGCCGACGCCAGACCAAGAGCTATCTTATACCTCACAGCCCAAACAAGGGGAACCTTGTTCTTTCCAAATAGGTGAGAATCAAGACTTCCGTTTGGCATGAACTCGTACACCAGAAGGAACTGGTCTTGATCGTGGCACCACCCGATTAGTTGCACCAAATTTCGGTGTCTCAACCGGCTTATGATCTTTACCTCGGTAATATATTCCTTCTTCCCTTGTTTAGACCCTCTCGAGATCTTCTTCACTGCAACTGGAAGATCTAGATCGGTGAGGTGTCCCTTGTAAACCCCGCCAAATCCTCCCTCACCCAGCTTCCCCTCATCTGAGAAGTTGTTAGTAGCCAAAACAAGATCTCTGTAAGAGAATCTTCTGGGTCCTGCTCCTCTTTCGAGGTCATCGTTGATGGATGTTAGGTTGACCTTATCGACTGCTTGTTTTTTAGTTAATCTCCTCCTTCGAATTATGAATGCTAGTATCACTCCCACGGCTACCAAAACACCCAGAGTCGGCACAGTCAAACCCACTACTAGCCTAACATTCTTAGCCTTCTTCCCACTTGTGTCTTTGATCTCTAGACTTGATCTGAATTCCCATGATTGAAGGATATGTCGCTCTACATTCCGACCTGTTGCAGCTGAAAATCCAATCGTGACCCACTCCGGTAGAACTTCCCTAAGATCAACGTGATAATAAAGGCTAGAGTTTCCTTCAAACTGATTGGTCTGTTGATAGCTCCAAAACACAGTTAGATTCATGGTAGTAGCATTGTATATAATCCAGGCGTCTGCAGTATCTCCGCTGTGCAAACTAGCATTCCAAGATGTGTAATTAGAGGAACGGATAGAGTTCTTGTTGATACCTACGTGCTCAAAAGGGGGGTCCCATTCGACGTTTGAGAAAGAGTCAAACTCCACTAGCATGATTTGGTTCCGAGAGGAGTCGCTGTTGGTTGTGTTAAAGAGGCCTAGAAAGCCACCGCCTGAGTTAGGTGGGATCTGAAAACCCACGGGAGCAAGAAAAAAGGAGAGGCCATGGCCGTACGAGGTACTACCTTGCGTGTCAATTGTGAAGGAGAAATGAGTTGCGAAATCCGAGAGTTTTCCAGAGTTGGAGTCCCACAGCTGGACCCTGTCTGCGTAGATTGCGTGGCCAACCCTATTTATATAGTTAACTTTGTTGAATTCAATTCTTCCAACAGAAAGCACTGCATCCCCTTCAAAGAGTATGTTGGTTTCATCAGATTCAAAACGGGTTATTTGGAATTCAACTGAATTTACAAAGGAAATAAAAAACCAGGCAACAGAAAACAAGACTCTGATGTAACCATATTCAAATGCAAATCGACCACGTAACTTCCGGAAAGAGGCGACCATGATTATGTGATCACTCACGCAGATAGATAGAATCAGGTCTGTTTGTGTACACATACATGGAGAGAGAGGAGCTATCAGATGGAACTGGCACCTTAAACTTTATGTGTTGACTCCAGTATTATAATCTAGTCTTGATGTTCATGTTTTGTCCACCACCTATATTTTAAATCTCAAGAATCTTCCTCGAAATACCGTTTACACTCAACCATATAAAGAATGAATAAGCATGTAAATCAATTGCCTGCACAGCAAGAAATGTATGCACTTTGCTTCTTATTCAATTAATAAGCTGCCAAGAGTAACGATATTCTCCATCCTAAACTTTATTTAAGAGTAAATTACACTTAATGGCCCCTGAACTATTTGTAACGTGTGACGGTGTGTGTATGTATATTTTATCCGAAACAATTTGTTGGGGGGGTTCACGCTGAGAAAGGAAGTGGATTGACTCGTGGTTGAGTCAGTTTAAGGGACATTAAGTGATTTTATTGATATTTCTCTTTTTTCTGTTTTACATTAGGATAAGTTTTCAGGCTGGCCATTAAAGTTTTTGGGTCCTGCTGATCCGTACATCTTTGATCCTTATATGTATATCGAGTCACTAAGGAGCAAGATAAACATTTTCCAATGTTGCATAATGCTAAAAGCAATGTAGTAGAAGTTCCTTATGTACTATTAATGTTTCCTCTTTAACTTTTTCATTTTTCGTAAGATTAATGGCGTATGAAATTAAGAGTTTTTATTTCAATAGTTTCGCGCTAAGGGTACCTTATATTTTAATCCATAATACTATCATGATAAAATAATTACATAATACCACAAAAACTCATTTCACGCTCCAATTACAAGGATCGTATAAATTTGTAAAATTTGGAATTTTGTAAAAATATCAACTTCATTCACTTTATCATTCTCATCATTGAAAATATTATCATTATCTTTATCATTCATAATCTCCTCATTAGCATTTGTATCATTGTCTTCTTCTTTATTAACATCAACTAAATCTTCAACATTTTCTATTTTTTTAAATTTATTTTAAATACTTATTAAGTGAACCTTTTAATTTTTTTTTTTTTAAATTTCATAACTGGAAGGATATTTTCTAATAAACATATTTTATGTTTAATAATAACCAAAATTATAAAAAAAAATTATTAAACGGAACAATAAAACCTGAATTGGGTTTCCCCATGATAGGCATTCAAGGTTATCCAACTTGAGAGAGAGAGAGAGAGAGAGAGAGAGAGAGAGAGAGAGAGAGAGAGAGAGAGAGAGAGAGAGAGAGAGAGAGAGAGAGAGGCCTCAAAAAATTCAATTTCTTTATTGTTACAAATCATTACTCATATACATGTAAAATAAATAATAAAATTTAAAAAAAAATACTTACGACTCCCAAATGGTTGATTTTCTAAAATAGTCAAGAAAAAAACTAGCCTTCAATTGAATTTTTAAATCTTTAATGTGGTTTTAGAAACTTCAAAAAATATAGTTAAAGGGGATTTAGTGAAGAGAGAGAATCTATTTGAGAAGAAAGAGAGAGATGTGAAGAAATGTAAGGAACAAAAGAGAGAGTCGTTAGGTTATAGAAAGGGATTGTATATTTAGGTTAGGTGACTAACCAATGAGAGGAAGAGAGAGAAAGTGAGTGGTAATGGGTTAGGGTTTTAACTGGTGTTGGGTTAAGTTTTGATCTTTTAAGTACACAAATGTTGTTTTATTGTGAGCCCCTTTTAGTTAAATGATAAACTCAAATGGACAATTATAATTGATTTTAGATTGTTTTTTGTTATTTAGGGGCCCATAGTTTAAGTTGATATATTTTTTTACGTAATTTTTTAATTCTTAATTTTTTTTAGAATTTGGGGGCCCTTGCCAATCGAGGGCCAAGGCGGTCGGCCGCCTACTTAACCATAGCCAAGATCGGGTCTGCACCTAAGTATTTAAAGTTCAAAATTTTCACTTTCAACTTTTCCTCCTTCTCTCTAAACCTCTTAACCTTTTAACATCTAAACTTCAAAAGCTACAAAGATAACACTATAAAAACTTAAATTTCAATCTTTAGATCATCAATCTACATAAAATTTCAGTGGTACTCACTAAAGGACCTTTAATATAGGGTTTATAATATTTATTAGTGTCAAAGTTTTAATTTACACATATTTTCTAACAAATTTTATGGAAAGAGACATGTTAATAAATCATAAACATTTGAAAATAAAAAAAAATAACTCAGAATAATTCAATTGAACCCTATGACAAGCCATGAGTATTTAAAACAAACTAGTTTGGCACATATACCTTCGCTACCCTAATCCCGAATCAACCCTCATATTTTGCTATCTATGCTCCAAGCTAATTATTTAAAAAAAATGATTTCATAATTCATTCGATATAACTACCTCGAGTATATGCGGTTCATTCGGTATAATTACCCCAAGTATATATCTTTTATTTGGTATATTGACCCGAATGAGATTGTTTTAACAAAAAAATATATAGTGGATTATATTCTTCATTCGGGGCCTAGACCTCGAATATATGCATTTTATTCGGTATACTCATTGACACGACTCAGAATGTATCCGCACTGCATGTGAATTACGGCTCAAGTTTAAGTCGGTTGCGTAAGTAATAATCCGAGCAACTCGGGTATTGAACACAAGGAATAGGAAGTAAGGCGGGACGAGGAGTAAAAAAGACGAATAACCTTTTGGTTGACTAAGAAAAAGAAGGAAAAGATGATTTTTGGCATTTTTATATTAACTAGGGAAAATTAATTAAACAAGTGAATTTACTACGCATGGGAGAATAACTAAGTGATTTTAAATCAATGTGAGAAATAGAGTTGGAGTACACTCCTCCAAACCGTCGGTAATTGCTTAGAACATAGAACCTTCAAAAACCTAATTCTCAATTCAAAGAAACATTAAATACTTTCTAAGCATTTGACATATAAGAATTTTACTCCTCACAATATCAAATATTTTTTTTTATTTAACGGGTATGATAAATTACCGAAACACATATCATATCATTAAACATTTCGGTTAACTAGGGCAAATGAAATTAAAAGACCTGCAATATTTCTACCCATAAATTTTCAAGCTTTTGAATTATGAAGTAGATTCTATTCATTTTTAGATCCATTAGTAACACCAAGGTTGGGTTTATATACCCCAACCCTCTAATTGCTTAGCCAGACATGCATGATTACAAATTAACATGGTTTCTACGTTTCATGAAATCATGATTACGTAGATGTTGTATTTAATTTAGAGAAAAATAATCTAGAATTAAGATGAATATTGAAAGCAAAGAAAGATGTTACTTTTATTTAAGAACACCCAAATGAATATATGAAAAATTCTATAGCTTGCCTGAATAATTTTCCTCTAGAGTTCCTTACCTTTTTCTAGCTCTCAAACTTAGGTTAAAAGTTGTTAACTTAGTCTTGGAAGAATGAATGAAATTTATCTCACTTTTTTACAAGTGTTTTAAAAAAAAAACTCTCCAAAATAAGTGGAATTATAGTTTGGAAAAATCGCAGAACGGAAAAGCGACCCGATTCCACTTTGGAACCGAACCGTTTCTACTTTCATTAAAATACCTGGAAACTCGAATCGGTTCTACTCAGAACCGAACCGATTATTATTTCTTCTTTGATTCTTCTCTTCCTCTCAATCTCATATATCTTCAACCATAGATCGTATTAGGTTGTCTTTTATTTCTATATACTTGTGAGCTTGATGTCTTCGATTTCTCTTTAGGTCCCACCTCTGGGTTATGGCTTTACATTTACTAATTTAACCTTGACTTTCCTTCTTTTCTTTTCGATTTTTAATCCGGTTTCTCTCTTTATTTCTCGTGTATAAAATACCTATAATATATAAGGGAAATACACGAAACATAATGTATTTGCAGGAAGAGGTCAGTAGTAATAACATGAGATAAAATCATCGAATTAACATCACAATGGATAATAAAGGTAACTAAATTACGGGGATAAATACGAATAATTTATGCCTAATTAAACTCCCCTAAGTTAGAACTTTGATCGTCCTGAGTAATGTAAAAGAATCATAACATGGTCCAAACTCTTATAAAATATTTTATTGGGATATAACGTCTTTTTCGTGGAAGAGCTATTGGATTTAGTATATGCAACAAGCCGTTAAACTCTCGTGAGGATTTGCAGTGAATATACTCGCAAAATTCATTTTTCGACTAAAAAGAAATCAAAATACCTAAAAATTGTACAATTTAAACTCCCCAAAAATAGTCACCGTAAATTAATATTCAATAGTCTCAATTTTTATATATATATATATATATATATATATATATATATATATATATATATATATATATAGTGTGTGTGTGTGTGTGTGTGTAAATACGAAAATTAAATCGCTAACTTCCACGGATTAATCATTACGTTACTTTTCAAAAAATTGTTTTGATTCAATTCTCACGGATATACTCACAAACGAATCACTTAGAATATGGTTATTTTCTCTCAATATACATGATTTTTAAGAGTAAATGTAATGGAACACAAATTCACGCACACAAATTTGAAAGATGAAATGATCTCATCATATGATTATGGTTATTGAAAAATAGGAAACATCACCTCTTAGTTCCCACCAATTAATCTCTCTTATCATTATATCGTGTCTTAAGCTCTCCACGCGGTAATTAATGTCGTTATTTGGACTCGATTAGGACTTTCTCGAGTTGTAAGGTGTATTGGTTAAAATGAGAATAATTGAGAATTTTGGAGTTGAAAGTTTTTGCTTACAATGTCCGTTGGCACTTTTTCGGCGTTTGCTCTCTCTCTCTCTCTCTATATATATATATATATATATATTGCCCCTTTTTATTTCACCATTTAGACTTACATGATGAATTTTTCGATTTCACAACTTGGGGTAAAATGGGTTTTTCTTGTTAACAAATGAAAAGGGAAAATTTATTTTGGGCTCAAATTAGTTCGCAAAAGGGGTAATTTTCACGAATTTTTATGGATATTATTTTTGGGTAATAAATGATGGCCTAACGTAATTTATCCGAATTCTCATTATTTTTCCATATGTGTCTCGAGATCATATTTAATTTAGAGATATTTTTGTTGCTTTTTTCAAGACAAACATCTCATACGTTTTCCTTAACCGATCAAAACAAAGGTTTATAAATCTTCAACAACTTTTTTAAATATTGAATTGAACTATGAGTTGATTTTAACTCAGATTGATTAAATTACCCACAAAAATGAAAGGCTCAAAATCTCACCAGGTTAATTAATCTCCACACTTATTCATAACATCGTCAATTTTCGCTCAACTTTCGTTTTTGGTCAATTTCGACTTCGTGCATTTGATTTTTACAATTTTAGACTTAAAACAAAATTTTAATGATATTATTGAAGATTTAAATTATAATTTTTTATTTATTTTGAAAACAATATTTTTGCCTTTTTTTCAAAATTTTCAAATTTTTTTTGGCATTTTGCAATTTGTGAACTTTTTAGAAATGCAGATATATACCCCCCCCCCCCCCCCCCAACTTAGGCGTTGTAATGTCCTCATGAAAGGACTATAATCTAAAGGAAAAAGAATTGAAAGTGCATAAAAAGAGAGCAAACAATCAAAATGTAGAATTGTATTAAACCATAACTAGGACCATTACATAGCAAAAATGAAAATGATAGGTATACATAGTTCTTTAGGAACATACGCAATAAAAAAAGAAAATATATATGAAAATAACTTCGGAACACTAATGGGATGGCTCGAGAGCATTGGGGTCATACGAGTCGTAGACGTAGTGTGGCATTTTTGCATTGGGCCCCAATTGAAGGCGATACAACTACGCTTGGAGGTAGACCATCATACTTATGTCACAGTGATACGCTTGGCAGTCCGCCCGATATTCAGTCATAAACACTCTTAAACTCGCCTCTAGTGCATCGATGCGGTGATTAATGCCCTCCCCTCTAGATCATAATCGGAGTCCGCTTCCTCGTCACATTCTTTCTCTTATCCCTCTCCCATCAAAATATCGTCCCCAACTTGAGCCGCCCATTGTTGAGTACGAAGCACATTTAACGGTTTCTCCATGTGATGGAGGATGATGTAATTGGTATTAAAAGAGGGGTTGTGTTGCTGGAGCTTCAATACCCGCGTCATTAAGTATGGAATTGATGAAGCGGGCATAGGGGAGGCCGACGTTGCTAGTACGATCGTACGCGGTATTGGTGATTTCCCCATAGAAGGTGTGGGCGAGGTGGATAGTGGTGTTCACATCAAGTAGGTGGTAGAGGAAATTTGCTTGGCAGAGGTGGAGGACTGATTTTGCGGTAGTAGGAAAAATGGATCCGCATATGATAAGAAATGCGAAGTGGGCCCGTTCGTTGGGGTTCCTGATTATGCGTGAAAGGTGTGTTCGTGTAAGGACACAGTCGTTGTTTTCGTTTCATCGCGATAATACAAACAAACCTAAATTACAACTACACTTGCGATACAAGTATAGCAGTAAGTCGGTATCAAAAATCCACAGACGAGTTGCTAGAATTTATAGGATTTAATACTTCTCAATAAAAGGGAAAAAGGTAATCAAACTAAAAAGGAAAAGATGTATAAAAGAGAAATATTAATCTAGGCGAGGGAAAATAAAGCTAGGTTAACAAAGCGAGTAAAAACTATAGGTTGCGTCGAATATCCCTCACCCGAGTTAATTAGTATAAAATTGTAACATGGGTCGACGAGTTATTACAAATGCGTCTCGTTTTGACAGTTAATTGAACCAAGGGTTGTCACGCCCCTAAATCCTGATAAATGCCTAATACGATTTTGGCATCAACAAATACCCCGGATTACGCACGCAAAGTCGTAAGCACGGAACATACATGATATGACCCGTCAAATTTCCTAGGCATAATAACTAGGACAACACACCCGAAATAGACCCGTAAACACCATCACCAAAGCAAAGCAACACGTCAACTCGAGTGAGTTCCATTCAAACACAACTTAGACTAAATTGTCTAGAAAGCATATTAAAAATGCGGTAAATAAATGCAATAAATCTGCACTAGAAAGCAAGGAATGAAAGCATGTAAACCTAATTATAAAAGCATGTAAATTAACTACAAAGCAAGAATAAAGGAAATGCACACTATATTAATGGAGAAGGTGAATGAATAGCCAACTGACAAACCCAAAAGGGTGTCAATCCAAGAAGAAATGAAAAAAAACTCTTCAAAAACCCAAACCCTAACCTAAACTATCTTCTAAAAATAATTATATCTAAGTATATGAAAAAAGAAACCAATATTACTTTATATAGTAAGTTACTAAATAAATAAAGGAAAAAGAAAAGAAAAAGAAAAGATCCAAAAATATCTGGTATATGCGATCGACCGTGCCTTCTTATAAATGACCATTGTCTCCTTTCCGTGGAAAAATGCAAAATTACGGTCGACCGGGCCATGAACCACGGTCGACCGGCACTCTGTTTTTGGCAGCTCTTTGGTCCATGAAGAGGGGGAAAAGGTTGCAAACAAAATGGCCATAACTTCACCGTCCGGACTCGGAATCGCGCACCGATTACGGCCACGTAAAGCTTGCTCAACAAACTAAGCATCTGTGGAAATTCCATGTGCCGAAGATGAAATGTGAATTGACTAAAATGCCCTTGAAGTAGCATTCGGCAATGAAACTTCTCTGAAATGCAACGGATCCTCACTTTTAGTGTTCCAATACCTACAAAAGCACAATTAACCCCTGCAAAACATGTATATATCTCAATCCAAGGTTGTCTGGTTAATGATCATACATATAGGCATTAAGGATCGTAAAAGCACTTGAATGCATAAAGATAACGGGCAAAAATATGTAATATTTTATACGAATCAGTTCCCCATGGGGAATAAATCACGCGAATAATCATGGTTTAGAGAGATTCGTGTAATGCATTCGGCCCAGCGCAATGGGATGCCCATGGTGGGGTATGCGTAGTCTTACGGGTTGGGCACTCGTTTGGCCCGCAGTTTTGGAATGACCATATCGAGTGCAAGGGGATGATAGTCTCATTCATATATGCCTTGTCGTGAGTGTTGTACAATTTCACGAAGGTGCTGTAAAAGGTACGGACCTCATCGGGCCAAATGTCATTTATGGGCTTTGTAAAAAAGTAACACCAACCCCAGGGGAGGAATATATCAGTGAACGGTTGAGGTAGCTCCCCCCAATTGATTTGTCGCTCAACGTGTAGAGTGTGGACGAAGGTAAGAAATGCCTCGCACCAATAACTTTCTTGGTCAGAGAGGTACGTATGGTCCAAGCCTTCGAGGACCTCTATCTCGGTGTATTTCTCAACGTGGTTTTCTTCTTCGTCCATCATAAAATAGATTTATGAAGTGAAGGAGAGAGAATTTTTTGAAGAGTGGAGGTGGTGAATATAGAGGTGAATGGATGGGTAAATGGATCTAGGTATTTATAGTGGAGGATGGGGGAGATTTTGGTGGGAAAGTGGAAAGGAATTGGTGGGAAAAGGTGGAGGGAAAGGAAAAAGGAGGGGGATGAATTTAGAGGGAAATTTTCGAAGTGGAAAAGAGGGGGAATGAATGTGAAGAAGTGAAGAGGAGGGAAATGAACGGAGGGAAAATTCTCACTCCCAGAAAAGCGAACCTATTTGGCCCTGCAAGAGAAATAGGGAGAACCGGTTCGAGTACCCTTAAATTTCCCTGGAAAGTGAAAATGGTTCGACCCTTTTTACATAGACAAGGAGAACCAGTTCAGATGTTTGTACTACATAAGTTTTTGCATATTTTTACCCTCCTGAGCTTAGATAACACACCGACTCAATTCTCAACAGCTCCCCAATATTTCTAACTATGTTTCTACCCCCGAGACCCTTGAAATCACACTGTAATTTGGCAAAAACTCTCTCGTGTGATGTAAAGGCGTGCCTAATCCTTTCAAAATCAACACTCATGGTCCTATACTAACCTAACTAATGTGACTCAATATGATACAACACGAATCACCCCATACGCATCGGGGGTGAGACGACCTCTCCTCAAAGCTCATTCAACCCCATCAATGGAGTTTGACAACCGAATTGTGTCGGCTTCTTCAACACACGCCTCCAGATATGGCTTTAGGCATTTTCTATTCACTTTAAAGGTCTCCCCCTTAGGATCTTCTTATTCAAAGGCTTCATAGGGAAACACCTCTCTCATAAAAAAATGATTAAGTTCATCGCAAACATAACTTTCTAGGAAACAAGTATAGATGGGAGTTGTATAGGAGCACTTTTGAACTAGGTGAAACTCCTTTTGAAGAATAATTCGCTCATGTGCAAGTTTCATCCTTTATTTGGATATTTTAGCGCTCTCATATGCATCGTTGCATATTTCTTCCAACTCATTCAATTGAAGCTTGTGTACTTCACCAGCTTTATCCAAGTTGTAATTCAACCTCTTGATCGCCCAATATGCTTTATGCTATAGCTCCACGGGGAGATGGAAAGGGTTTCCATACACAAAGAAAAATGGGGACATCCCGAGGAGGTTCTTGTACGCGGTCCGATAAGCCCACAGTGCATCCTTAAAATGGAGAGACCAATATTTTTTGTTAGGATTAACAATCTTTTCTTGAATGTGCTTTATTTCATAATATACTAACTCGACTTGCCCATTTGTTTGGGGGTGGTATGTCGCCCAACCTTGTGGATGACCCCATACTTTCTCATGAGTTTTGTAAATGGTTTATTTCAAAGTGTGTGTATTTATCACTAATGATTGCATTTGGAGCTCCGAAGCGAGAAAGTATGTATTCTTGTAAGAATGTTATCACCACCTTGTTGTCATTTGTCTTTGCATCTATGGCCTCAACCCATTTAAACACATAATCTACCGCGCCAATGATGTATAAAAATCCAAAGGAGGGAGGAAAGGGACTCATAAAATTAATGACCCAATAATCGAATATCTCGATGATGATAATAGGCATCAACGGCATCATAGAGACCGCACTGAACTTACATCCTAAAAAATTTGCAATAAAACTTACATCCTAAAAAATTATATGCTAATAGAGACCGCATTGAAGAATCTTAGTGGTCATCTTATTTGTCGAAATGTGGTATCCATAAGATTTCGTATGACAAAAATGGATAACGCTAGGTATCTCCTCATCCAGTAAACATCTTGGGATGATTTGGTCTGCGCAATACTTAAACAAATAGGGATCGTTATAAAAGAACATGTGTGACTAAGGTAGGAACTTCTTTTTATCTTGCGGTGTCCAATCGGGGGGAACGACCCCCATTACAAGGTAATTCATTATATCCACAAACCAGGGGAGAGAAAAAGTGGTAACTAATTGATCATTCGAAAAGTATTCGTCTATGGGTATGGAATCACTAGGTATGTCGGACAAAAGCCTCGATAAATGATAGACTACGACGTTTTCTACTCCTTTCTTATCCTTTATAGAGAGATTGAACTCTTACAGGAGTAGGATCCACCTTATGAGTTGCGTCTTAGTATCATTTTTGGAAACGAGGTATTAAGAGTCATGTGGTTGGTGAAGCATGTAATGGGTGAACCTATGAGGTAAGAGCAGAATTTCTCTAGGGAGAAGACTACGACTAGCAATTATTTTTCCATGGTGGAGTGTTTAAGTTATGGTCCAGTTAACGTCCGACTGGCATATTAGATGACATGAGTCTTCTTATCTTTTTTTTTACCCAAAATATCCCCTATAGCATAATCACTCGCATCACACATAAGCTCGAATGGAAGGGACCAATCCGGATCTTGAATAATGGGAGCAGACAAGAGCATGCTTTTCAATTTTTCAAAAGAACCTTGGAACGCTTCATTCATCTCAAAGGGGGCGTCTTTCATAAGTTGGTTACTTAAGGGCCTAGCGATGGAACTAAATTCCTTAATAAACCTCCAATAGAAACTCACGTAGCCTAAGAAAGAGCGCACTTCCTTTAATGACTTAGGTGGGGGAAGATTGGCTATGACGTCTATTTTATCCCTATCTACCTTATTTCCTTTAGACGAAACTATGTGGCCAAGAACTATTCCTTCGGTAAACATAAAATGGAACTTCTCGCAATTTAGTACCAAGTTCGTTTCCACACAATGGGCTAGCGCTTTTTCGAGTTAGCGAGGCAAAGGTCAAAAGACGGGCCGAAGACACTAAACTCATCCATAAAAACCTCAAGTCCCCTTTCGACTAAATCACTAAAAAGACAAAGCATGCACCTTTGAAAGGTCACGGGTGCATTACATAATCCAAAAGGCATACATTTGTAGGAAAATGCGCCAAAAAGACATATGAACGTCGTCTATTCTTGATCTAGCGCATCTACCTCAATTTGGTTGTACTCGGAATAACCGTTGAGAAATAAATAGAATGGGTGTACAACTACTCGTTCTAGCATTTTGTAGATATACGATAAGGGTAAATGATCTTTTCTAGTTTGAGCTTCTAGTAGTCAATGCAAACGTGCCACTCAGTGGTGGTACATTGTGGAATAAGATCACCCTTTGCATTTTCGACCACAGCTATTCCCGAATTCTTCGAGATGACTTGAATAGTACTCACCCACTTTCTATTCGAAATGGGGTAAATGATACCCGCGTCCAATAACTTAATAATTTATGACCCCACGACATCTTTCATCGTGGGATTCAAACGCCTCTGCATTTCCCTCGAAGGCTTCTTGCCCTCCTCGAGGTGGATTTTATAGGTACAAATTAGGGTACTTATACCCTTTAAATCCTCAATGCTCTAACTAAAAGCACCACGATGTTTACTTAAAATTGATAATAGTTTACCCTCTTTCTCTTTATTTAGGCTCGAGTAGACAACAAAGGGGGAATGTCTCATCCTTTCCTAAAAAGCGTATTTAACGTTTGAGGGTAGTTTCTTCAACTCGAGGCTGGGAAATTTCTCATCGAAGGGAACCGCGCACGACTCCCTCGGTGGTAATTCCTCAAATCTTGAAACTCAACTAACGTCTCTCACATCCTCATCCATTGCACTCTCATCCAAAATAGCTCGCAACTCACTCACATCCTGCTCAAAATTGGTGTACATCCCGCCCCTCTCACTACCCAAAATAAGGAACGCTCCTCGCGAATCCCCACTAGAAATTTACTCTATGTGTTCATCTACTACCTCCCTTCTAAGATCCACCGCGTGAAACTCGTCCTCATCACCCAGTTTCTTAGTTATGTTAAAGATATTAGTCTCAAGGGTCATATTCCTGAAAGTGAGTTGCATTTACCCATATCGAGTATTAATCAGTGCATTAGTCATAGCTAAGAATGGGCGTCCAAGGATGACGAGAACATGACTACTCGGCGGAGTGGAGGGATTTGTGTCCCAAATGATAAAGTCTATCGAGAAGTAGGAAGTTTCCACTTAGACGATCACATCCTCAACAATCCATCGAGGTATCATCACGGTACGGTCCACGAGTTGGAGAGTGATCTTAGTGGGATTAAGGTCACCCAAATGTAATTGCCTATAGATGGAGTAAGGGAGAATGTTAACACTCGCCCCTAAATCTAATAAATATCTCTAGATGAGGTTCTCTCTAATGATGCATGAAATGATAGGTGCAATCGGATCTTTAAACTTTGGTGGTAGGTCACTTAAAAGAACCGAGCTCACGTTGTGTGCTAAGAAAACATTATTTTTCACCTTTAATCTACGTTTCACCATCAATAAGTCTTTAAGGAACTTTTCATAGGTGGGAATTTTCTTGATTTCCTTTAGAAAAGATAAATTAAGCTTGACTTTCTTAGCACATCTAGCTCGTCGTCACGAGAGGCTCCTTTAGGAGGAGGAACCAATCGTTGAGGGAAAAGCGTAGAAGTAGGTGATCTCACTACAACCTCAGGCCTAATAGTGTCATCGTTGTTACTCTCATTCAAGGAAACATCTCTGGCCTCTTTTGTGTCGAGTGAAACCTCCTTGTCTTTAAGGTCATCGTGTGGCGGAGGTGATTAATCAACAAATCTCCCAATATGTAGAGTGGTCATGGCTTGACATTGCTCTTTATTATCGTCGGGAGTAGAGCTATCACTAGTTTGACCTTAGGGGGTTGTTGTCCTTGGGATGGAATCTTTCCCTTATATTGGACACTTAAGGATGATTGCAGCCTAGACAATAATACTGTTAACTCGACAAAATTTTGGGCATTTTGAGCATTGATCGCCGAATGAGTTTGCATAAATTGATTCAAAGTATCCTCAAGATTCCTATGCGGTGGGGTGATATAAGGCGTAAGAGGTGGTGCTTGCATAGGTGAAGCTTGTGGGAAATGTGAGAGCGGTGGCAGTGGTTGTGCAACATGTAAATTAGGACTCATCGCCGCATGTTGTTGACCATAATTAAAATCGGGATGGTTTCTCCATGAAGGGTTGTAAGAATTACCATAAGGGGAATTAAAATTACCATTAAAAGATCCTACCTCTTCCACTTTCTCTTGAAGCATCACTTTGTAGGCGGGTATTGTCGAGTATTCCTTCATTGGATGTTAGGCCTCACAAATCGCACACACATTCTCTATAACTACTCGAGTGGAGCCGAATGTTTTTTTTTCTCTCAACTTGACTACGACTTCAAACCTTTTGGCAAGTTGGTTAATTTGAATCTTCAACTCATCTTCTTTGTCCAAATGGTAGAGTCCAAATGCATAAGGAGTTGTGGACATTTGTCGAGCCCGAGTTTGGGTGTTTGGATCGGATGTGTCCCACACTTGAGTAGTCTTGACGACATACTTAAGGTGAGCCTAAGTATTATCCGAGTTTAACCCTAAAAATTCCCCAGAGCACATGATTTCAACGAGTTATTTGGAACTTAAGCTTAGCCTGTGATGGAAAAAGGACATGAGTCTCCATTTCTTGAAACCATGGTGTGGGCACATATTAAGTAACTCATTAAAACTCTCCCAACATCTATCGAAGGGTTCATTCTCTTGTTTCTTAAACGTTTGAATTTGAACTTTATGGAATCGGTTCGATGTTGGGGAAAGAATTTTAGGATAAACTTATCTTGCATATCTTTCCACGTTCCAATTGAGTTCAGTGCCAAAGACCATAGCCACGTCTTGGCCTTATCCTTAAAAGATAAGGGAAAGAGTTTCGGGCGAATGATGTCTTGAGTGAACATTTGATTGCTAAAGATAAGGTATGATATTTCTGACTCCAGACCATAAAATGTGGGAAGAATCTGAATCATCCCTACAAAAGAAAATTTTCCATGCATTATACGCGAATATAATACATCCTGGAGGGACAAATCGTTCTGGATATAAGAGGTCTCTTATAAGGTGATGCGACATCTCACCCTCACCCGTACCATAACTAGCATTGTCAGATATCGCGCTCTCTCTTAATGACTCGATATCCTCACTCGACACCCTAGAAGTGTGACTCGTAGTGTGACTCATGATGAAGTTGGAAGTGTAATAGATTGAGCCCAAAACTGTGGAATGTGAGGGGTGTGTGGATTATCGAGATTGTAATTTACTATATGATTCTCGTGAATTTAGGTAGGAGCGAATTGAGGATTTAGTTAAGGATTTTGCATATAAGGATTTGAGAGATTCTATATTTTTCGTCTTTTTATTTTTCTGAATTTTTTTGAATTTTGAATTTTATGGTTTTTTTAGCTTTTTAAAAATTAGAGTCAAATTTTATATTAACTCGGCCTAACCTAAATGTCTACCTATTCCCCGAAAATGGCGTCAAAAACATGATGCGACTTGGAATGTGTCTCTAATGCATGTGAATTAAGGCTCAAGTGCAATTTGGTCATGTAAGTAATAATTCGAGAAAGTCGAGTATGGAACACATGGAATAGGACGTAAGACATGACGACGAGGAGGAAAGATGAATAACCTTTTGGTTGACTCAAAAAGAAGGGAAAGATGATTTTTAGGATTCTTCTATTAACTAATGAAAATTAATTAAACTAGTGAAATAACTACACATGCGAGAATAACTAGTGTGTTTTTAAATCAATGTGAGAAAATGGAGTTGGAGTACACTCCCCCGAACCGTCGGTAATTACTTAGAACATAAAACCTTCAAAAACCTAATTCTCAATTCAAAGAAGCATCAAATAGTTTCTAAGGATTTAACATATGCAGATTTTACTCCTCACAATATCAAATCAATAATTTTATTTAACGGGAATGATAAATTATCGAAACTCATATCGTCTCCTTAAACATTCTAATTACCTAGGGCAAACAAAATCAAAAGACCTACAATATTTGTATCGATAAAATTTCAATCCTTCAAATTATTAATTAGACTCTATTCATTTTTAAATCCATTAGTAACACCTAGGTGAGAACACACTATATATTGACTCACTTGAGTGTGCATATATATATATATATATATATATATAGGAGTTCCAACTAGTTTGGATATATAGACAAAATAGGTTATTATAGTTTGAGAACTCCGTCTCTTCAAAGGTACATACTTCATGAAGAAATTCAGTCCAAGAGAACCTTCAAAATGAAAGTAAATTCAAAACCCAAAAAACCACAATTAGGACACTTGCACTGCATCACACATATCATCTATTATGTTAATGATTTTTTTAACACTTCACATCCTTGCAAAATCAATTTAATTCAATTCAAAATCATTTTATATATTTTAAATAATTTTCAAGGATTTTTTAATTAATTAAAATTTGGTTTTTAAAAAATTTGTGGGTTAAACTAGAATTGTAGAAACTTGATTTCATTGCTGATTGTTGACGGGGTAGAATCCAAAAGCATTAGAGAGTTGGAGGTGTGCCTTGTAAATATTTTCAAAACATGCGTTTTAAATCCCATCTGGTGCGTATACGTGTTGGCTTCTCAACGATGCGATTTGTGTTTTCTCGTAGACACAAAATGGGTATACCATCTTAGCCCTTGGATCAACTTAATCAATGATCTGCATGCATTAAGAGTCAATCGGCATGACCCAAGCCTTAACCAATCAATGTTAGTTTAATCCACCTCTTGTGATGAACCGTTGGATCTTAGTCAATTCAAATTGACTCAATCTCAGTCATTGGATTGATGTCAATATTCTCGATCCTTCGTTACTCAGTATAAAAAGAGACCAAGTCTCAACATTTTGAGACTTTTTCCAATTCTTTAAATCTAAGAGAGAAGATAGAGAAGAGAGAGAGAAAAAAAGAGAGATAGCGAGTTTAGAAGAGGAAACCCTAGTTTCTTCATAGATCCAAACCTCTGTGAGATTTCTCCCTAACCAAACACCAAAACCTAAAAGTCCCATACATCATAAAACCCACCTTTTGAGAGTTAGATCCTTCTAGGGTTTCTGTGTTGCTGGTTTTGTGTTTTTCGTTTGAAGACCTCTTCTAATTTTTGATTCCCTCATAACTCATCTCTAAGAGAGATTTAAGTTTCATTATTAAAACTGAGTCTTTCTAAAAGAGAAAAACTCACGATTATAGTTTTTTGTTTCCCTTTTTAGATCTAGCATCTTAGATCTATTTTGTTTTAACGAGTTTTTGAAATAAAAAAACTTATGTTTCCAAATAAGTTTTTAGATCTAGTGATTTGTGTGTTTATGAGTTTTATTTCATATTTTATGAAATACTAGTGTTCAAAAATAAAAGAAACACAAAAGAACTCGTGCTAAAGTTTTAAAGTGTACAGATTTGAAAATAAGTTTTATATATCAAAACTTTTTGAATCAATCCTTGCATGTTAAGTTTGAATCTGTTTTGTTAAAGTAGACTTCTAGTCTAGTTGGATCTCAATTGGAGGTTTACAATTTCAAAAATATTTTCAAAACCCTGAAATTGTTTAAGACCTTGAAATGTCTTTTGAGCAAGGTATCATTGAGATATGTGGTTTAATAAAAGATCTTGAAGTCTTTGCATGAAAAGTCAAGATTCAGAAATAACTTTCATATTAGAACGTTTGTAATTTGTTAGGATTGTTTGTATAAATTTTGAGAGGGTGCGTAGCATGTTTGCATGTAGTAGCACATCACAGACACTATCTCACACAAACACTTAGACTGTGGTTCTGTTTGAGAATCTTAAATTTGAAAGAGTTGCTGGAATCTGAATTCAAAGATATGGAGATCAAGGAAAAGACAAAGAAGAATCAAGAAAAGATTAAGTTCCAAGTTAGAATACCTTTGGAGTCGAGAATCTCGTGTAGGTACATTCTGAACTTAGGTTAGGATCTTTGTGGTTTGCTTAAGTGTTGTAACTTGACTTTTATTCTAGTGGATTTTTGTTTTGTGGCGTAGAGGTCAACGTGGATGTTTCCCTTGCTTAAGGGTTTTACCACGTTAAAAATTCTCGTGTCTATTTCTGTGAATGTTCTTAACTGTTGTTGTGATTGGGACTGCATGATAATTTTGGTAGATGTTTATTAGATTTTATAAAAGAAGGTAATAAACTATCAAATTTAATCTATACGTTTACAAATAGATTTTACAACACATCTTGTGTTTTTCGAAAAGAGTTTTGCCAAAAAACTTTATTCGGAGTTTACACAACCATTACATTTTGTTATCAACTTTGTAAACAAAAGGCTTTTAGTACTAAGGCTGTTTTTCACTAGGTTGGGTTCGTGTACCCCAACCCTCGAATAGCTTAGCCATACATGGCGTGATTACAAATTAACATGTTTCTACGTTTCATGAAGTCATGATTACGTAGATGTTGTATTTAAGCATGCATCAACGAACTCTATTAATAATTTAGATAAGAAAAATATAAAGTTAAGATGAATACTAAAAGCAAAGAAATATATTACTTTTATTGAAGAACACCCAAATGCAAAAATGAAGAATTCTATAAGTTGCTTGAATAATATTGTTCTAGGGTTCCTTGCATCTTTCTAACTTTCCAACTTATGCCTAAAGTTGTCGAACTTAGTTTTAAAAGAATGAATGAAATATATCTCACGTTTTTATAAGTGTTTTAAAGCAAACAAACTCTCCAAAATAAGTGGAATTAAAGTTGGAAAATCACATAACAGAAAAGTGAACCGGTTCCACTTTGGAGTCGAATAGGTTCTACTTTCATTAAAATCCCTGGAAACTTGAACCGGTTCTACTCAGAATTGAACCGTGAACTATTTCTTTTTTAATTCTTCTCTTCTTCTCAATCTCATATCTTTTCAACTGTATCTCGGATTGGGTAGTTGTTTCTTGATATATACTAGTAAACTGGATGTCTTCGATTTCTATTTAGGTTCGACATCTGGATCCCGGTTGTACATTTATAAATTTTCCCTTGACTTTTCTTCTTTCCTTTTTTATTTTCATTCCAGTTTCTCCCTTTCTTTCTCGTGCATAAAATACCTGAAAATATAAGAGAAATACACAAAACACGATATTCTTTAAGGAAGAGGTCAGTAGGAATAATATGATATAAAATCATTGAATTAACGTCGTAATGGATAATAAAAGTATTTAAATTACGAGGATAAATACGTAGAATTTATGCCCAATCACTCATACCGAGAATTAAGGTCTTACTCTGGATAATGGCCGTTAATGAACATTTTCTCTTTAAAAAATTAACTTTTATTCGTGATAATCACTCTGAAAATCATCTTCTTTAGGGGCCCAATGGCGAACAACTGCAAAACTACATTTTCGGGTCAAGATTTTCAACGTTTAATTTTAAACAAAAGTATATTTGTGCTGTAAAAATGAACTCAAATAGATTTATTGGGCTATTTTCATTTGTGTTGGGTGGCCACAACCATTGTTAACACCTTTCATGGTGTCTCTTAACTTCAATAAGGGAGTTATGGTAACTTCAATTAATGAAAATGATTGAAATCCTAGTTTCAATGTGGTTTCAGCATAATATTATGGTGAAATTTACGTAGTGTTCAAATGGAAAAATGGTTGAGAGAGAAAATAGTTTGAGAGGAAAAATTGTGGTGACTCCCAATTTAAATGTGAAAAAAATATTTATATAATGCGGTGGCACTTAGCAAAAAAAATGTTGAAAAAAGAAATCTTGTGGTATTATAGAGTAAACTATGGTATGCCCTTAGCACCCACCTTTAAAAAAATATCATATTCCAACATGTCATTTATGTGATGGTAAATTTAAAATTCAACACATTTGTTTTTCCATCTTTGATTTCATCTCCCTTATCTTTAAGGATGTTTTTATCTCACCCTACATTTCTTTTTAGACATCTCTTATTAATGTTTTAGAGTTAAAATCCTAAAGGTATAAAAAGAAAATTACAACCTAATTAAACCATCCCAAAATTAGAATGATTTTAAAGGAAGAAATTATTAAATGTTAGGAGACCAAATCCTTTCAATGAGACATTAAAATCCTACAATTTTGAACCGAAGAAACTCAATTCTATTAGGGGACCGATTGTAAAATTTAAAATCTTTAGGGAATTCAAATGCCGAAATCATCAATACAAATTCAATTCTATAGATTTTCACATTGATGTACTTATTTTGGTTTAACTTCCCACAACATCAGAGAGATTTAGGATAGTTAAAAGTGAGAAATGTGAATTGGGACTGTTGTTTTTATGTGTATCTAAATTCTATTTCAGTTGTTGATAAGACCAAAGGAAAGTTTTTATGTGAGTATTAGATAGTCTTTGTAAGAACAAGATTTATAATTTCTCATCATCTATTTTAGGTTGTCTTACCACATTACACCCCACTACACCATCGTGAACATTCTCAATACTTCAAGTGAAGACAAGTTAGTGACCGAACGCAACAATCGAATATCTATTATCATTAAATTTGTTGGAGAAGATTTATGAGGTTGTTTCTGGGAAATATTTTCGTTTAGTGGTATTTCTAAAGAGTTTGAAAACTTAAAATATCATTCCGAAATGTTTTAAATATTGTTTAAAAATTTCTCTAAGTCGTTAGAACGACATTGGATGTCGTTCTAATGAGTTACAATGCCCCATTAGAAGAACTTCGAACTCCATTCGAATGAGATTAATTTTCACGTCTTTTAGCAGGCTTTGGAATCTCATTGGATCAAACATTTGTGTATGTTTGAACGAAAAAACTTACCTCATTTAATAAGATGTACCTTCATTCGAACGAGTACATAAAAAATTATTTTTATCATATTTCAAATGTGACCTTTCATTTAATCTCTTGGAGATTATTCTCCTTATATATAGAGATACAAGCTTGCATTTTAATCTAAGACTTCAAGAAATCGTTTAGTGATCAAACTCTTTTATTTTTTCAATCCAAACCCTTTAGATGATTTGAGATTACTTTTTTGAACCACGAAGAACATAATCCTTGTTCATAACCTTGTGGAGTAAATTCTGCATTGTTAAAGATAGGAATACTGATTCTTAAGGCTGATCGGTGGATACCGAGGCAAGTTGATCTTGATGTGGGTTGGTGTTGGATCTACATCGTTTGCTATCAACATCAAGTAGTGAAGTTCTATAAGTCCCGTAATTATCATTCTCTAATATTTGGTTGTAAATAGTGCTAAAATATTGATTTCTCCAAAAGAAAATTTTCCTCATCTCATCTCTTTTTTGGTTTGTGTTTGGTCAGTTAGGCTTCAATTTGGATTCAAATATATTCCATGTTATCCTAATTTAATCAAGGTAAATTTTAGACTAAATAGATTTTATTGTGTGTGTGACCTACTCTACGAATTATACATATAACCGGACCATAACGCTTTTCATTATTTATAGCATTCTTATACTTCGTCTTTCGATTGGTTGTAATGTTATATATATGTTGGTTTCGACAATTCAGGAGGTTATAATACAGTTTGATTAGGTTCACTCTTCTTGAATAAAATGGTATATTCTTTAATTTTTATATTTAATATACAATTCATGAAGCTATATTCCCATACTCACTGTACGTGTAACACCCTGGGAGGTGCTCCTGAAAAATACTAATATATTATAGAGTTTTTTTTTATTTAAAAATACCATTTAGATTGAGAATAAATTTGTTAAAGCATAAATACATAAATAAATTTAATAGATTATCTCAATTTTATTAAATCTCAAATGTTATTTTAGAAGATAATTTACAATAAAAAATTGGTACATTCAAATTTTAAAAATAAATATCTAGAGCTTCTAACGATGATATCAATCCCAACGATGTCATAAATATCATCTCGCATCAAACCTAAAATACAACAAACTATGGGGGTGGGCGAAAAACTCAGTAGCTCATATAAATTCTTCAAGTGTAACTACACATACTCGTGTATGCGTTTATCATATACAAGAGTGTATGCAATATGAACACTCAAACTAAAATCCCAATAATATAATTGTTGATGTAAAAAATTATACACCTACGTGGACCAATCAAAAGTTAACACATGTCCTCTTACATAGCCAAAACTCTAGTCAGCAGATAATAAATCTGCCAACCACCATGAAGAATGCCAGCTGTTGATGTAAAAAATTAGATCACTCTAATAATTCAATCACAAATAAATAAAGGAGACAAAAGATTTTTAAGTGGTTCAGCCTTATAAGAATGGCCTACGTCCACTGTTGTGTTATTGCTGAGTGTTTAGGAATTCTCGATTACAAGTTCTCTCAAGAAATTCCTCTCTCGATTCCAGGGTTTGGATTCTGGTCCTTTTTTACAATGAGGATTGTACAATGTATTTATAGCCCTGAGGCTGTAATGTGAAAGGTTAATACATTAAATGATATACATTTGAAAGGGTAATACATTTAATGCCCTTTTGCGTGTGCGTCTGAATGATAAGTATTTAATGAGCAGTTAAACTGTTGGTATCCTGCTTCGAGGTGCAGCTCGGACCGCCTGAGTTTCTCGGTGCTAAAGAGTTCCTCGGAGAGGTCTGTTCCTCGGAGCGTATGAGTTCCTCGGAGTAACATGGTTTCTCGGAGCGTGTGATCATCTCAGAAGTGCTTGTTGTTGCCATGTAGATAGCCACGTGTCTTCATATGATTAGTCCATATCAGCAGATTAAATTTGGTATCAACAGAAGCCCCCAATGTTTCATAGTTCAAAATTTGAGGAGTATGGAACATTCTTTCTCGAAATATGGTAGCTTTAAATAGTCTTCTTGATTTTTAGGAGCGTTTCCCTTGTATTTATTTCTCCTTCCAAATTCGTAGAATCATGCTTTTTCGTACTTTTCTGCGTGCTTCGATTCCCGCATCACTTTTCGTCTTTTTAGCTGCTGTTGTCCGCTTTGATTCCCGCGCCACTTTTCATCTTTTTAGCCGCCGGTAACGTAATCATCCTTTTTTGTAATCATTACTTCACCATTTCCCAAGGCCAAGTATTTAAACTTCACAGACACTCCCATCGTCTTCTACCTTTTCAAATTTTTATCTTCGAGTTTTACGTCGTCTCTTCCTACTCTCTTGTGCGTTCATCTTTTCCGTCGTTCGTTGTCAGCAGATCCATTCTTTTCCTATAAGATCTTCTTCCTTCTTCTTCATTTCTTTATTCACCATGGTTTACCCTGTTGAGTCTCTTGAGAAGTTTCGTTCTGATTTCTCCATTCCCTCATGGGTTGTTTTGGAAGAGCTTTCTGAACCTTCTAATTACTTCCATTTGGCTGAGGGACATTGGTTCCCCAGTCTCTTTTTTGCTGAGTGTGGATTTTCTTTTCCACCAAATTCCTTGTGTCTGGAATTCTGTCAGTACTTTGACATTTTTCCTGCACGAATAGCCCCCAACACATGGACAATAGTTAATGGGGTGCATAGGTTAAATCAAATCCATGGAACTCGAATAGGAATTCCAGAAATCATGTAATGCTATAGATGGGCAATTAATGATAATATTTTTTATTTAAAAACTAGATTTTTAAATAGAGCCTTAGTAGTCAATCTCCCTGATGCCAATAGGGATTATTTTGAACACTGGGTTGTCATAAAAAATTGGCAACACCCTCCATCAGCTGGAGATGAGGTTTACCAGGGTCCCAGATGCCCTCGTTATGGCAATAGGATAGGCTATTTTTATTTTATTTTATTTATTTTAAAATCATGTTTCTCTTGTGTTTGATAAAATGTGCCACTGATAACAATGTTTATTTATTTGCAGTTGATAACAAGAGAAAGTGCCCAAAAGATGCAGATGTTAATATAAGGCATTTGAAACTTATCTGGAGTCTGCATCAAAGTGTTGCCGATGAGCACATTAGATCAGCTTCGTATCTGCTGCAGTACAAGAGCTACACCACTTCTTTCACTGCTCGTCCAGTGATAAGTGAATCAGAGCCAGTACCAGCTTCCACCAGCTCATCGCCTGAATCCCATATTCCTTTAAGTGAAAGGATGAAGAAGAGAAGACCTCCTACCCTGTTTGAGAAAACTTCCTCCAGTTCTGGGGAGGCAAAAAGGAGTAGGATTGATGTCCCAAGGGAGGGGACAAAGAAGACTGATGCAGCTCCTCCAGCTGCTCGTGTTAAAGTTGCCGAGAAGCCCGCAGTGGCTCCGAGCAGCTCTGCTGCTCCTGGAGAGGTGATTGTGATATCACCGACCAAGGGTTCCTCCTTGGTTGAATCTGTACCTGTTCTCCCGAGGAGGCTGAAAAAGAGCTCCTCGATCAATTTGGCTGACACCATTACTCAGCCCCCAGCTGTTGGGGCTGGAGTTCCCACTTTTATTCCCCCGAGCTCTGCCATGAGCTCGGTAAAGTCCTGGATCATTCCCGAGGTCCAAGGTACTGAAGAAAACCTTACTCGGGATATGGTCACCTTGCTAGCTTCTCGTCACCTTGCTTCTGTAAGTCTCTTTACTTTGAATTTTTCATATTTCCTTTGTCGTTTCTGTTTCTGACTTGCTTTCTTTTTCTGTTCATAATTGACGAGCTGCTTCAATATAATTTTGAAGAAGGATGAAGCAATTAAAGCTTCATGCTCCTCGTCCAGTGTGGAGGGAGCTCTGGAGGAAGCTACAAAATCTCTGGCAGATTCTCGCCAGGCATATGCCACTGATAAGGCTGTCTGGGAGAAGAAACTTGCCTCCACCGAGCAAGATAAAGCTCGAGCTGTTAAAGACTCCAAAGAGTTGGAGAAGAAAAAGAATGTCCTGTAAAAGGCAAATAAAGAGCTCGAAGAGAAGCTCAAAGCTGCTGGAGAGCTTGAAGATAAACTCAGGGTTGCTGAGGAAAGGTTGGGCCAGCTTCAAGAAGTAGGTCGGCAAAAGGAGGAAGCAGAAAATAAATTGAAGGCTACTGAGAACCTGCTGTCTGAGAAACTCTCCTCGGAGAAATTGAAGAGGAAGATGGATGTGAAGAAGTCCTTCAGCTCTGGCTGGGACAAGGGGTGGAACAAGGGGTTGGCTGCTATGGTATCGCAAGTGGACTGTGGAAGTCTCAAATACTTTAGGGATGGATGGGTTGCTGCCCTTCAGGAAATGAAGGTCGACGAGTCTTTCGAGCTCTTCCAGAGACATATCCCTGGTCCTCCTCCAACTCCAGAAGACTTAGAAGAGGACGAAGCTACCTCCGAAGAGTCTTCGATGGTGATGGGAGATTATGCCCTAGCCATCCAGCCTGCTGCTGAGGAAAATCGGCAAGTCGTTTCTTCCTCCGAGCAACGGCCTATTCTCCCCGAGCAACTATCCCTTCCCTCCGAGCAACCTACCTCTTCATCCCAGCCTCCCGAGAAGGTTTTGGGAGATAAGGAAAAGGTGTAGTGTTATTCGGGTTTCTCTGTATTTTGTTTCTTTTTATCAAATGTAATCCAGAATATGTAACTCTGAATTATGATCTAATAAAACTTGAGTTCTTTTTTTTGCATACTGTCGTCTATCTTCTATTCATACTCTGCTTATTCTTCTTATTGATGATTGCTCTTCTTTCTCTGCTAGTTTCTGGCCAGGATGGAACTGCTATCTGCCCATGATACAAAGTTGCTGCAATAATGCAATGAGTACTTTAAGGCTGGTCACACAGACCTGAGTGCTGCACAAGTTGTCGACATCCTCGGCCAGGATGCTTCAGAATAGGCAGTGGAAGCATATCAATATCTGAAGTGTCTGCTTGATCGGGCTGTAGCCAATAACGTTGCTTATTATGAAATGATCGAGGATCTTCAAAGCACCCTCGAGGACCTTCAGCTTCAATATAAAGAATCCACTGCCTTGTTGCATGAGGGGTACGAGAAGAAGTACCAGCAGATCATTGCCGAAAAGGGCTACGAGAAGCTTTTTGCTGGGTACGATTTAAGGGAGATAACCTTGAGAGGTGAGGTCGAACAATGTAGATAGATTGCTGAGTTGCTGGAAAAGGAAAACAACAACCTGCAAAAGGAGTTGTCATAATTAAAATCTGCAGCTTCCACTTCTAGTGCCTTGATCCCAGTGACCGACGAGGGATTTTCATTCTTAGAGGTTGATAACGCCAAGTTGAGGGACGAGTTGGAGACTTTGAAGAGTTTTGGCCCCTCTACATCTTCTCGTGGTAAGAGATCCTCGGGGACGAGAAAGAGCAACTCGGGTTCTTGTCGAGGAACAGAGGACTCAGTATGCCCTAGAGAACCAGGCTTTCCAATTAATGGCGAAGAACCAAGCGTTGTCTGATATGTCAAAGAAGATTAGGGACCTGGAAAAATAGCTCTCTGTGCAGAAGTCAGTCTTGGAGAATAAGGAGCTTTTCATCAAGAATCTCCACGAGCAGCTAGAAAGGCTAACATATCAGTTCCACAAACAGCCCAGGGAGTTCTGGATGGCTAGATACAACGAAGCACTATTCCACTTGGACGATCGTATCCAGAATGCCAGCAATGAGGGCTACAAGCAAGGCTGGCTGAATGCCTAGGTGTGTTGAAGCTCGAACAAGGTCATTATCTGTGGGACTACCATGATCCCGAGTTGCTCGACTTGCCTGTGCCACCATACAATTTGGAGATGGATTGGATCCCTGCTCGGGCCATTCCTCGGAGCTTAATTTCAAAGTATCTCGGTGACTATAATTTACATTCTCAAATCGAGGTATCTCATCCCGAGCATCTTTTAGATCGACCATCCGTGATGAATACAAGGATGTTGAACGATCTTAATTTCATCAATTCTCCTCTGTCTTTAAATGATCCGCCTGCTGGCGAGGAACCTGTGTCAAAAGCAGAGGGGAAGAGACCAGTAGAATAGGAATTTTTGATGTAATAGTTAGTATACATTTCAATATCAATGTACTTGTAATTTATTTTGAATTCAATGAAAGACTTTCATTTTGTTTGCAAATCTTGATTGCTATTGTCTTGTAGTTATCAAACACTTTATATTTGTGTATATCTGTTAAAAAGATAACAATATTGTGTCGTTTGTCAACCAACTCAGTAATAATTAAAAAGTTACAAGTATCAGTACTGTTGCTCGATCACTTAATAATAAAGTAATGAGTATAAAAATGTTGTTTAAAATGTTTCCAACCAACCAAGGTTGTTAGATTTTCCATGTCGACCAACTACAGTCAGTGGGTTTTTATCCCCGACCAGCCATAGTTAGTCTTTTTAAAATAATTTTACCCATAAAATGTTTCCGACCAACCAAGATCGGTAAATTTTTCTTGTCGACCAACTACAGTTGGTGGGTTTTTATCCCCGACTAGCCATAGTTAGTAGACTTTTATCGCTTTCTGGAATAATCTTACCTCCCGACCAACATAAGTTGGCATTTTGAGAATATTTTTGCCTCCCGACCAACATAAGTTGGCATTTGCGAGAATATTTGTACTTCCTAACCAACATAAGTTGGCATTTTTAGGAATATTTTGTTTCCTAGCCAAACAGGTTGGCATTTTTAGGAATATTTCGTTTCCTAGCCAAACATGTTGGCATTTTCAGGAATATTTCGTTTCCTAGCCAAACAGGTTGGCATTTTTAGGAATATTTTGTTTCCTAGCCAAACAGGTTGGCATTTTTAGGAATATTTTGTTTCCTAACCAACCGAAGTTGGCATTTTTAGGAATATTTTTTTTCCTAACCAACCGAAGTTGGCATTTTTAGGAATATTTTATTTCCTAACCAATCGAAGTTGGCATTTTTAGGAATATTTTGCTGAGCAGTCTGAGCTTTGCCGAGTTTTGCCGAGTAGTGTGTAGCACTAGTATTCCCCGAAAAATTCTCAATAAAAAGGAGAGACTTTGGCAGAATATCTTCATTTTATTCATACTGATGGAACTGCGTTACATATACATCACTGATAATACTTGTGCAGATGCTCTGCGTTCCATGCATTCTTAAACTCCTCGCCTTCTAAAGTTTCTATTCGATAAGTTCCTGGTCGAACAACTTCTGTAACTCGGTATGGTCCATGCCAATTTGCCTCCAGTTTGTTGTGCTTTTGGATTACTTTCTTCAGCACATAGTCTCCTTCTTTCAGGTCGCATTTCTTCACCCTTTTGTTGTAGAATAAAGTTGTTCGCTGCTGGTAAGTAGCATTTCTAATGGCTGCTTCTTCTCTGACCTCCTCGAGCATGTCTAAATCCAGTCTTCTCATTAATTCGCTGACAGGGGAATTGAAATTCAGTACCCTGTGTGTTAGGAGGCCCAACTCGGTAGGTATAACGGCTTCACTTCCAAATGCCAGCATGTATGGTGATTCTCCAGTTGCTAATCGGGGAGTAGTTCGGTAAGCCCAAAGTACTGATTGTAGCTCGTTGATCCAGTTTTCTTTTTCATCATCCAATCTTTTCTTCAAACCGTTCAGCAGCATTCTGTTTGTCACTTCAGTTTGTCCATTGCTTTGAGGATGACCTGGTGCTGAATGAACCTTCAAAATGTTTGACTGATGACAATAGGCGGTAAACTCCTCGTTATCAAATTGTGTTCCATGGTCTGTGATGAAGGCTTGAGGTAGACCATATCGATAAATGATGTTCTTCCAAACAAATTAGTACACCTTTTCGTACGTCATGTCAATGAGTGGCTCAGCTTCTACCCACTTAGTAAAATAATCCACTGCGACGACGAGATACTTGAACCTTCCTCGGGTCGTTGGCAGTGGTCCAACCAGATCAATTCCCCACATGGCAAATGTCCAAGGAGAAGTTATGGGTGTCAATAATGCTTGTGGAGTTCTTCGGATGGAGGAGAAGCGCTGGCACTTGTCACACTTCTTGGCATAGGCTATACAATCAGCCCTCATCATCGGCCAGTAGTATCCCTGCGTCATCACCCTTTGCAAAAGCATCCGACCTACTACATGTTCTCCACAGAACCCTTCATGGATCTCTTCAATCAATTCTTTCACCTCGGAGGGATGTACACACCTCTGCAAACCTGCCATAATTCCTCGTCTATATAAAACACCATTAGTTAATACATACCGAGCAACTTTAAACTTCAATTTCTTGGCTGCGAGCTTGTCGATTGGTAATTCTCCCTCCTCGATATACGCCCTGATGGGATCCGTCCAAGATGGTCCTAAATCAAGGGTGATAAAGTTCATCGTCAGATCTTCATCTATGCTCCGACCAGCTAACACTTCAATTGGGATTGTTCGTCGTAGCTCGGTGCGAGTAGCTGATGCTAGTCGAGCTAGGGCGTCTGCTCTCGCATTCTCCATTCTCGGTATTCTGACTAGCTGAATAGTGGAAAATTCTAACACCAGCTCCTTTGCCTTTGCATGATATCTGATCATTAATTCTCCTCTAACTGCGTATACTCCCATCATTTGGTTCACGATCAATTGAGAGTCACTGAAAATCACAACCTTCTGCGCCTCCATAATTTTTGCCAAATTAAGCCCTGCAATCATGGCCTCATATTCAGCCTCATTCCTGGAAGCTTTGAATTGGAAACACAAGGCGTATTCCATGTTGACCTCATCCGGAGTGCTCAAAACTATCCCCGCGCCACATCCTGCAGTGCAAGATGAGCCATATACATATAGCCTCCATATAGGTAACTCGTCTTTAAATTTCTGATCAGTCAGAGTTCCTCGGTGAAATATTTGTTGCTTCCTTTCCTCCTCAAATTTTTCTTTCTCTTCGTCGATCATTTATTCTTGCCCTTTTACCAACCGGAGTTGGTCTGAGCTCGAATTCAATGATCCTGTAACATCCACTTGCCCTTTTACCAACCGGAGTTGGTCTGAGCTAGTGCTTGTTGATCCTGTAACATCCACAGGTTGATTAGCGAGCAACTTTTACTCCTCGGCGGTATCAGGATAGGTGAACTCTGCTATAAAATCTGCTACAGCCTGCCCTTTTAATGATGATCTGGGTTAATAAATTATATCATATTCACCGAGCTCTATTGCCCAGTACATCAATCTCCCTGATTTTTCTAGCTTATGAAGGGCTTGTCTCAATGGCACATCGGTATATACTACTATAGTATGACCCTGGAAGTATGGCCTCATTCTCCTACTCGCTTCAATTAATGCCAGTGCTAACTTTTCCAACCTTAGATACCTGATCTCTGCTTCTCGGAAGGCCTTACTTGTGTAGTAAATTGGCTTTTGTACTCCATTCTCCACTCTGATCAACGCCGAGCAAACTGCATTCTCGGACACTGCAAGGTACAAATACAATTTTTCTCCCATCACCGGCCTGGACAACAGTGGAGGTGCTCCCAAGTATTTTTTCAAGTCTTGAAAAGCCTTCTCACATTCATCATTCCACTCAAAAGTATTTCTGAGTGTCTTGCATAATGGGAGACATCTATCAGTTGCTCGTGACACAAATTTGTTGAGTGCTGCTACTCGTCCTGTAAGACTTTGTACTTCCTTCTTTGTTGTTGGAGATCGCAGCCTTAATAGAGCTTTGATCTTTTCAGGATTTGCTTCAATGCCTCGTTGATTGACGATGTACCCGAGGAACATGCCTTCTCGTACTCCAAATATGCACTTCGTCGGGTTCAGCTTCATTTGATATTTATCTAGTTGATCAAAAGTCTGACTTAAGTCAACTAGATGATCGACAGCTTTCTTGCTTTTTGTCAGCATATCGTCAACATAGACTTCCATATTGTCACTAATTTGTTTAGCAAAGACCTTGTTCATCAGCCTCTGATATGTCGCACCTGCATTTTTCAAACCAAAAGGCATAACATTATAACAATAAGTTCCCCTAGGGGTAATGAAAGAAGTACTCTCCCTGTCTTCAGGTTTCATTTTGATCTGATTGTAACCAGAATAAGCATCCATGAAGCTCAGCAACTCGTGTCCCGAGGTAGCATCCACCAGTTGATCAATTCGGGGCAATGGAAAGTGATCCTTTGGGAATGCTTTGTTGAGGTCGGTGAAGTCTACACACATCCTCCACTTGTTGTTCTTCTTCTTTACCATCACCACATTAGCTAACCAATCTGGATATTTAACATCTTCAATGAAACAAGCTTTCTGGAGCTTCTCGACTTCCTCCTGTATAGCTTGATTCTTCTCGGGACTGAATACTCTTCTTCTCTGCCTCACAGGCTTGATCTCCTTATTCACATTGAGCTTGTGACATAAGAAGTTTGGGTCTATCCCAGGCATATCTTCATGACTCCACGCAAAAGTTTGTCTTCTTCTTCTAAGGAAAGTTATCAATTCTTATTTTAATGAGGCTTCCAACGATGAACCTATTTGAGTAGTTCGCTCAGGGTGCTCGTCGTCCAGAATGATGTTTTCAGTAGCTTCCACCACTTGACCCTTCACGAGTTGCGACTCATCTCGAGGATGCAATGTTTCAATTTGTGCACCTTCATCCACTTGATAGGTAGTAGTCTTTTTCTTTGATTCTTCTAGTTCTTCTTGCTCGGCGGATGAATAATATCATTCCTGAGCTACTTTCTGATCACCTTTCAAAACTCCTACTCCAGAGTTTGTTGGAAACTTTAGGCACTGATGCACTGTAGATGGTACAGCCTTGAACTTCTTCAATCCTACTCTTCCCATGATGATATTGTATGATGATTGGACATTATTGTCGATCACGAAGAAATGTATTCTTTCTGTCTGACAAGCAGGCCACGTACCAATGAATATATCCAACTTGATCGTACTAAGTGGAAATACTTTCTCGCCAGCAAAGCCGATGAGGGGTCTGTGGTAAGGCTCCAGTTGAGATAGCTTTAGATTTAAACTATCGAAACACGAGTAGAACATAATGTCTGCCGAGCTACCATTGTCGACCAGTACTCTTGAAATCATTACCTCCTTCATTCTTATCTTGATCACCAGTGGATCATCATGAGGATATAAAACACCTGCAAGGTCATTTTTTGAAAAACTGATGACCAACTTCTCCTTGTTCACCTTTCTCGGGCGATCTTCCTCAGCTAGATTTATTCGTTGAATGTACGAGCAAGCTTGAGCCTCACCGAGGTAAGCTTTTCTTTCTGCAGTAAGGTCTCCTCCTACTGCATCTCCTCCTCATGCATCTCCTCCTGTAATAACATTATAATCAAATGACCCAAAGCGTATTGAAAATACCTCTCGTTCTGGCTGCCTTGATTTCTTGGGAAGATCGGGGTCATCCTCTGGATCAACTTCATGGTTTCTCTTCTTGTTCTCCTCTGTTCGACGAGGAGATCTAGACCTCTCTCTAGTTTGGTCATTGTTTCTTCTTTCGCCTCCCCGATCAACATACTTTGCTAGCTTTCCTCGCCGGATGAGTGTTTCAATCTGATTTTGAAGAGCTATGCAATTTTTGGTCATATGGACATGATCCTTGTGGAACTCGCAATATTTTTCCCTATTCCTCGTATCAGGGTCTGCCTTCATTTTCTTTGGCTAGTTTAACTCCTCGCTGTTGTTAATTTCTTCCAGGACGTGGTTAATATTCGCCTTCAAAGGTGTGTAATTATCAAATTTCCTCAAGACCTCCCATGACGACCTATTTTTGGATTGTTTATCACCACCATTGTTCTTATGTTCTTTCTTCTTAGCTTTATCACCTTCCACCTTGGTTTTTTTGGCGTCCATATTCTTCTTCGCAGACATAGCCTCCTAAGCATTCATGATCTTGGACTCTTTTCCTATCAGATCCGACATGGTTCGAGGTGGATCTTTGGCCAAAGTGTAGCACAACTTGTTTGGCAGCAGTCCACTCATCAAAGCAGTAATCACTGTCTTCTCCTCATAATCAATGACTTCGAGTTTCTCGTTATTAAAACGAGTTATATAATCTCTGATACTCTCACCAGCTTTTTGTCTAACACTTAACAAATGTGATACTCGTTTAACTGGCTTTGCTCCAAAGCAGAAATTCCCAATAAATAACTCGGCCAGTTGAAGAAAAATTGAAATCTTACCCCGAGGAAGATTATTATACCATATTTGAGCAGATCCGATAAGTGTTCCCGAGAATGCTCTACATCTCATCTCATCTAGGATAGCATAGATGTCGGCTGCAGCTTGGAATTGTTCTATATGAAGGACAGGGTCAGTCTTCCCATCATACTTGGGAGTCACAACAGGTGCTTTGAACTTTGTTGGTGTTGGAAAATCAACAATGTCCTGGACAAAAGGTGTTCCTCGAACAAAAGTTTGTTATAGAGGGTTCTTGGCCTTAGCCATTTCCCCTAATCTATCCTTCAGCCTCTGAATAGATCCTTTCCATGCATCATTTCCTTCCTCGGGCCTATTGGTTCGAGAAACTGATCTCGGTGAAGTGGCTTCCTGGGATTTATCTTGACGAGCAGCTGGCCGGTCATAGGATCTATCTTGACGAGCAGCTGGTCGCGACTGGGCAGATCCTTCCCTTAAATCTGATGGTCGTCGAAAGCTCCTCGACGCTGCATTAAGAGGACTTTCGTTTCTCCTAGGGCCTAATCGGTCGAAAGGAGAAACCCTACTTAATCTTTCCAATGCGCTGGTCCTTTCTAAGGAGAGGGTGACACGTTGTTCAGTATCTGTGGCTCGCACTAATGAAGTTCGTCCAGGTTGATAAGAAAAATCTTCAGATTCCTCATTGCAATATGAATTAGTATGCCTAGTACGTGAAGAAGGCGCATGGGTATTTCTTTGAATGCTTCGTGGTCCGGAATGGGCTGATGCACCGCCATGGAGGGTTTGGATGAGTTGTCGTATTGTTTCTTGCATAACGGTCTGGCCCTGAGCCAGATTTGCCATTATTCTAGTCAGATCTGGAACAATTGGTGGAGAAGATGGATTTGGATGGGTTCCAGCATTTCGATTGCTGGATTCAGGAATATCAGCCATTGGTGATGGATTATTTTTGGTAAAAATGATATTATCAGTCATTTTCCCACAGACGACGCCAATCTGTTGATGTAAAAAATTAGATCACTCTAATAATTCAATCACAGATAAATAAAGGAGACAAAAGATTTTTAAGTGGTTCAGCCTTATAAGAATGGCCTACGTCCACTGTTGCGTTAATGCTGAGTGTTTAGGAATTCTCGATTACAAGTTCTCTCAAGAAATTCCTCTCTCGATTCCAGGGTTTGGATTCGGGTCCTTTTTTACAATGAGGATTGTACAATGTATTTATAGCCCTGAGGCTGTAATGTGAAAGGGTAATACATTAAATGATATACATATGAAAGGGTAATACATTTAATGCCCTTTTTGCGTGTGCGTCTGAATGATAAGCATTTAATGACCAGTTAAACTGTTGGTATCCTGCTTCGAGGTGAAGCTCGGACCGCCTGAGTTTCTCGGTGCTAAAGAGTTCCTCGGAGAGGTCTGTTCCTCGGAGAGTATGAGTTCCTCGGAGTAACATGGTTCCTCAGAGCGTGTGATCATCTCGGAAGTGCTTGTTGTTGCCATGTAGATAGCCACGTGTCTTCATATGATTGGTCCATGTCAGCAGATTAAATTTGGTATCAACACCAGCCAACACAAGGATGTCGACCAACACAAAGAAGGCTGACCAACAAGACTAATAAAGACTCATCATACCAAGGGTTATACCACACGTGGTTTATAAAACCAATCATCATATTTCTTATGTAAGGATATAAATGCTTAATTGTATAAAAGCATTCCATCCCTTGACATTCCGATCCTTGAATTCCGGGTCACTATAAATACGTTGTATACCTTTCATCAAGGGCATGGTCGAATGGATTTTGGGATATTATTATCTACAAGAGTACCTAGATTTCTGTAACCTCTGAAATCAATAAAATAACATTGGACGTAGGTTTTCTTACATAACCGAACCATTTTAAAAACTCTCTCTCTTTATTTATTTATCATTACATATTTTATCTGTGATTATAAAATTAGATTAAGTCTAGTTTTTTACATCAACAGATTAGCGTCGTATGTGGGAACGTGTTTCTAAGTGACGTTCTCACTCTCATATACCTTTGTTCAAGACAAGATGAATGACCCTGAGTCTAGTTACAGAAATGAAGGCAACCCACCTATTTCATCTGCTTAGCCTATGGCAACAGACCTAACTGGAATCCTTTCTAGTATTGCAAGAGGACAAGAGGTCATGCAGGAAATGGTGAGGCAACTAGCTCGGTCTATTCAAGACAGATCACTAGCCTTATCCAGATAAAAGGCAGTTCTATCACCACGGAGAGAAATTATTCTTCCACCTCCAAGTTCCAACAAACATAGTTATTCAAGAACTTCACAAGACATGTCTTATCGTCGAGGAGCAAGTTCATCGCTTAGTTCCACAGAACCCTATGATATTCTCTCTCTTTCTCCTGAAAGGCCAAGTGTCTTGGAAAGTCTAAGCAGAGATTCACTCTTTGACCGTCTAGGACCCCGAGAAAATAAAAACCTTCCTAGAGGGTTATCCAAGAACACCCGATATACGACCAACCAACGAGAAGCCTCAGTAAGATAAAAATCAAGCATCCGAGGATCTATACGCACTGAGAAAACTTCTTAGGATGAGAGTTTAGTGCATACCACATGGTCAGAATAGCTGAGCTACTTCACATAGATCTGATGCAGGTAACCCTTTATGGAAAGGATCATTCCAACAGTTGGAAGATCGGCTAGGGGAGATGGCAAAGGAAAAAAATCCTTAATAACGGAGCTTCGTTAAAGGATCTCCTTTTATTCAAACAAGTGTGGATTTTCCTACTCCATCTAAATTTAAAGCCCCTGTGGTTACCCCCAAGTATGACGGTAAAACTGATCATGTTCTCCATATCGAGCAATATCAAGTCGCGATTGATATTTATTCAGTTCCTGATGAAATGAGGTGCAAAGCATTTTCAAGTACCATTACGTGTTCAACCTAAATATGGTATAATAACCTTCCTCGAGGATAAATTTCCAACTTCAATTAGCTTGCTGAGCTATTCATTAACAACTTTTATTTCAGAGCTAAGCTAGTGAAAAAGGTAGCTCATCTTTTGAGTGTAAGACAATAAGTGGGGGAAAGTACTAGGGAGTACACTACGCATTTTAATAATGAGAAATTAGAAGTGATTGATTATGAGGAGTAAACAACCATCACTGCTTTTATGTGTGGCTTGCTTCCCGAGAAACTATATTATACTCTGGCAAAATATCCTCCTAAAACTATGGCTGAACTCATGCCGAAAGTAGGAAAAATAATGAACGTAGAATAAGCGATGGCCGCAAAATAGAGTCCATTTACGAAGCCTGAGAAGAAGGAGAAAAAAGAGCAGAAGGATTAAAAGCCGAAGAAAGAGGACAAGCTCAAAAAATATGGAACATATACTCCATGGAGTGTTGGTATTCACTATATCTTGGAAGAAATCAAGCATAATAAGGATTTGCGATGGCCTGAGAAGTTAAGGGCACCTCTTAACAAGAGGGATAGATCCAAATATTATGAATTCCATAAGGATCATGGTCATACAACGGATAACTGCATCATTTTACAAAACGAGATAGAATCCCTCATCCGCCGAGGAAAACTCAATAAATTTATTGATCGACGTGATAGAAGAAAACCTAGAAGAAGGTCAAATTCTCCATGTAAGTCTCGAGATGACATAAAAAGAAATCATTAAGATGATTATAAATATGATTTAGACCTGTCGAAAAAGCCCAAGCAACCAAAACGTGAGGTAGTTATGACAAGTTTTAGTTCATTTGATTGTCATATGATTACAGGTGGCGATGGAGGGGGAGGTGATCACATTGCTGAAAGGAAAGCTTACTTGAATGAAGACTAGGCTTGCTCCTATATCCAAAGAATTAATCTGAACGACGATGATCATCCGAGGAAGGACAACAAAGATAAATTGGTGATTTTTTTCAAAAATTGATCTCTCTGAGGTAGTTTATCCCCGTGAGGACCCATTGGTTGTCAAATTCATAATTCAGGATATTAACATTGCAAGAGTTTTAATTGATAGTGGGAGTTTAGTCGATATTATGTTTTATCCTTGCTTTTAGAGTTTGTACTAGAAGCTCAGCCAGCTGGAACACTATCACATGTAATTAATAGGATTTTCTGGTGAAAAAGTTTTCCCTTTAGGAACAATCAAGATAAAAGTCTTATTAGGCACATGTCTAGTAAGTCACATAGATAAAATACGCTTCTTCGTAATGGATAATAATGTTTAATTTTATTTTAATGTTATCCTCGGTAGGGTAGGGTTAAAGAAGTTTGAAGTTGTATCATCAACATTCCATAAATGCTTGAAGTTTCCAACTCATTTTGGGGTAGGTGTTGTGAAAGGCGACCAAAAAGTGGCAAGATAGTGTTACTACTCATCAGCCGAGAAAGAGGACCTGATTAAATTAAAGAAGAAGACTACAACTTACCAAGTGGATACTACTGAGCCTAATGGTGAATCTGAAGTTGTCACTTTAGATCCATGAGATGAAATAGAGTTGGCTAAGGGACAAATTGTATAAGCTAATGAAAGCATTATCTTGAACTACGATAAGCCATAAAGAACTACACAGATCGGCTCAACACTAGATCCTGCACTTAAATAGGAATTGATTATGTACTTCAGGAAATGAAGAAATGTATTTGCTTAGATCCATGATTATATGCCTGGGATTGATCCCAATTTCCTCTGTCATGAGCTCAACATCAGTAAGGATGTTAAGCCGATCAAGAAAAGACGTAGGGTTTTTAGTCCCGAGAAAAATCAAGTTATTCAAGAAGAAATAGAGATGCTATAAAAGGCCTAGTTCATTGAAAATGTGAAGTATCCATCCTGGTTGGCTAACGATGTAATGGTCAAGAAAAAGAATGATAAATGGAGAATATTCATGGATTTCACTAATTTAAATAAGGCATGCCCAAAAGAGCATTTTCCCTTGCCTAGAATTGATCAGTTGGTGGATGCTACATTGGGACATGAGCTTTTAAGCTTTATGGATGCCTATTTTAATTATAAGCAGATAAAAATGAAACCTGAAGACAGGGAAAGTACAACCTTCATCCCCCCCCTGAAACTAATTTCTACAATGTAATGCCCTTTGGTCTAAAAAATCTAGGAGCAACATATCAAAGGTTGGTGAATAAGGTCTTTGAAGAGAAGATAAGAAAGAACGTGGAGGTTTATGTGGATGATATGTTGATGAAGAGTGGAAAAGCATCAGATGAAGCTAAATCCGACCAAGTGTGTTCTTGGAGTATAAGAAGGGATGTTCTTCGAATTCATAGTTAATTAAAAAGGGGAATTAAGACTAATCCAACCAAAATAAAATATTTAATTGAAATGTAGTCAGCCTTAAACATATTTTTTTCATGTGCAACAAACTTGTGATTACCGTTTTTTAAGATGTTGAGAAAAACATTTGAGTGGAACGCAAAATGTGAAGAAGTATTCCAGGAGTTAAAAAAGTACCTGGGGTCACCACCATTGCTCTCCCGACCAGTCTTAGGAAATAAATTATACTTATATTTAGCTATTTTTGAGTCAGCGGTGAGATTGACCTTGGTTAGATAAGACAATGGAATCCAAAAACTAGTCCACTATACCAAAAAAGCATTCAGAGGAGCTGAAATTAGGTACCTGTGTTTGAAAAATTTAATACTAACACTTATTGAGGCTTTTAGACCAATGAAACCTTATTTCCAGGCACACATCATAGTTGTGTATATTGATCATCCTCTTCGTCAAGCACTCTACAAGCCTGAGAAGTTAGGAAGATTGATGTACCGGGCGGTATAATTGGAAGAGTATGACATTATTTATGAACCAAGATCTTCATTGAAAGGCCAAGCTTTGGCAGATTTTATTGCTGAATTTACTTATCTGGAGGTTTCCCGACTAATAAAACTTGCCTGCCGAGCAGACTTCGATAGAATAGAACTCATCTCAAAAGCAAGTGGATATGGTTGTCGGTCAATTTAAGTCCTCCAGAACTCAGGAAATGGATCAAAAAATTTGCAGAGGAGAGTAAGAAGATATTCCAGCATGGATCATTGATAACAGAAATATTCAACAGTGATATCCCTTTATAGAATTTATACATGGATGGATCTTTATATGTTACTGGTAGTGGAGCAGGTATAATACTTAATACTTCTGATGATATTGATATTGAGTATGCTTTTAGGTTTCAGTTCAAAGCATCAAATAACGAGGCAAAATATGAAGCCTTGATAGTCGAGATGAATTTAGCTCATTCATTAGGCGCCGAGCAAGTAGTGGCGCATAGTGATTCACAACTGGTCATTAACAAAGTGCTAAATTTGTATGGAGTCAAAGGAGAATTGATGACCAAGTATCGTTCTAAGGATATGAAAGTCATTGCCAAATTTCTAGCTGTCCAATTGAATAGGATCCCAAGAATACAGAACGCCCGAGCTGATGCACTTGCTCGGCTAGCTTTAGCAACAAGGATTGAGATCACAAGAACAATCCCAATCAAACTCTTGGCTAATCGGAGTATTGATGAGGACCTGATGGTTAGTTTCATTACTCTAGATCTGGGACCTTCGTGGATGGGTCCCATCAAAGCTTATATTGAAGATAAAACCCTACCACCCAATCCTAAAGAGGATAAGAATCTTCGATATAAAGTAGCGAGATATGTGTTAGACAAAGGAGTTTTATACATAATGGGATTGATAATTTCTTTACAGCGTTGTGTTCATCTAATGAAGGTGGAAGATTTGATCAAAGAAGTTCATGAAGGTTCCTGTAGAGCTCATTCAGCCAGAAGATCATTTTTCTAATGTATCAATACTTAGGGATACTACTGGTCGACCATGAGGGAAGATTTTACAACCTTTCCAAGAAAATACGATAAGTTCCAGAGATTCTATATCGTTCATAGAACACTTAATGTTGCTTTAACGCCAATTACTTCGCCTTGGTCATTCTCTATATAAGGAATTGACGGGGTCGTCCCACTATCGACCACCAAAGGCAGGTTTAAAAACTTAGTTGTTGATGTGGATTACCTTACCAAATGGGTGGAGGCAGAGCCATTGGTTGATATGACTTATGAGAAAGTGTATCAGTTCATCTGGAAGAACATAATTTATCGATATGGTTTACCATATGTTTCATTATAGATCATGGCACCCAGTTTGACAACGAGGAGTTTGAAGCACACTATGTCCAGTGTAAAATCCAGAAATCGCATTCTGCACCAGGCCATCCTCAAAGTAATGGTCAAACAAAAGTGACAAATAGAACTTTGCTCAATGGGTTGAAAAAGATACTTGATGCCTCCAAGGGAAACTGGATTAATGAGCTACACTATGTCCTTTGGGCTAGTAGAACAACACCGAGACTAGTAACTGGAGAAACACCATACATGCTTGCATTTGAGACTAAAGCTTTGTTACCAGCTGAGGTCAGCCTAGCAACCCACAGGGTACTGAATTTTGATTCCCCAGTTAGTGATTTTATGAGGTGATTAGATCTCGACATGTTAAAGGAGGTACGATAAGATGCAGCTATGAGAAATACTGCCTACCAACATAAAACAACTCACTTTTATAATAAAATGGTTAAGTTGACTAACTTAAAAGAGGGCGATTATGTTCTTAAGAAAGTTATCCAGAAAAATATTAAGATTGAGGACAACTGGCATGGCCTATATCACATATCAGTTATCATCCGACCAGAGACCTACATGATAAGGACTTTGGATGGTGAAGAATTCAAAAATCCTTGGAATGTCGAGCATCTCTGAAAGTATTATCAGTAATTCAAATGATTTCCATTATTGTATTTTATTTACTTTTATTTGAATATCAATAAAAGTTTGATTTCAGTCTCTTTAATTTTTTGATTTTTTTTAGAGTACGGTGATATACATCTCCCAGAACAAAGATAACTTTTGATCTTCAGCTCCGACCAGCTTCGACCAAGTCAAAACGAAATTACAATCATCAACACTTGGTTGGAAATAAGAAAAATAATAACTGACCAAGTCAAAATAGAATTATAATCCTCAGCATTTGGTCGACAACAACAATTTACTTCATGTATGACTTCGTAAAAACAAAATCACGAATAAGAGGTTGATTACTTTATGTATGATTTTGTATAAACAAGTCAAGAACAAGAAGTGTAAAACTTCATAGAAAACTAAAAAACTTATAAATAAGTTTTACCCGATTAAGTTAAATGTAGGAAGACATGTAAAAATTCCTAGATACTGGAATATAAACATACTTTCCTCATACACTTGGTCACCACTGATAACTAATGCTAAATTTGGATTAATATATCTAAGTGAATTAGTAGAATCAATGGCATTACCACTGGTAACTAATAATAAAATTAGATTAATATATCTAGGTGTATTTGTATAACTAATGGCATTACAATCACAAGTTAACTGATTGATTAAAGTAATCATAAGTTAACAAAAACAAACATATTTCATTCATCAAAACTGTTTACATTTAATATAATTACAAAATATAGGATAATCATTAAACTTGACATTTTCCCTCAGCTTTGGAAGATGATTGAACTTTTTCCATACCAGTAGAAGGATCATCCAGCGTATAAGGAGAATTGATAAAATTAAAATCTTGAAGAATCCTTATGTTACTGTTGCTCGACGTGTTAGTCAGATGAGGAGCTCTAACTATCTCAAGTTCATCGTGTAACTCATAATCAACTAAATACTTAGATATCAAGAATTGGGGAATCGATTCAGCAGGAATCCATCTTACATCTAAGTTGAACGGAGGCTTTTAGAAAAGTTAGGATAAGTGTATACATCCCTGGCCTGATGCAACATTATTGGCCACAACCCGATCAAGAAGAAACTTGAGATAAGTGTATACATCCATGGCCTGATCAAAAGCATCAGCGTCGATCAAGTCTATTGATTCTTCATCAGTTAAGTCCAAGTGACCATCTTTAAATATATTATTATAGCGTTTGAGTAAGTCACAATCAGTGGAGGCAATTTGTTCCATCTTGGCCATAAACTAGAAAGATAAAGTAATAGTTGATCAACAATAAAAGAAGACAGAGAAATAGTCGAGCAACAATAAGACATATCAATTGAAGAAAAAGTTCTTTCATTGATAATTAAGGAACTTTACAAGTACATCAGAGCAGAGATAAAAAGAAAACAAAAGAAGGGTGCAAAATATAAATACCGAAAGCCAAATAATTCTACACCTTCTTCTTATCCTTTTCAGCGTCAGGGTTTATACCATGGTCAGTAGCAGGGGCAGCTGAGTCCACATGAGCTTTATCTTATTCGACAAGAGGGATAGCTAAGTCAACAGTAGTTTTGTCTTGGTTGACACAAGGGTAAGTAGACTCAACAACCAAAGAGGATTCCCCCGAACCATCATCATCCTCAATTTCATCATCAATATTGGGGGGAGAGCCAACGTCATGCCCAAGAAAAATCTCAGAATCCTCGACAGTGCCAACCTCCTTCAAAGCTACTGACCAACCCTCCTTAAAGAATTTTTTCTTTGTGTATCCAATTTGTATAGAAGTGGAAGAGATGGCTTTATCCCAACCCTTGTTAAATGATTATTCCCTAGCCTTATTTATCTTAGCCTTCTCAGTAGATAGGTCAGTGGATAATTTGGTAACTTGTCCTTTAGTAGCCTTTACCCTGCGCTCAGCTTAAGTAGAAACTGAGTTAGATGTAGACAAAGCAGTATCATCTTTCTGTCATGCTTCTTTAGCAGTATCATTTTTCTCCTCCTAAGACTTCTTCTTTGTCTCCGAAGCTTGCTGGGAATCCATAACGGATTTACTAATACCTTTAAAGGCCTCCTCTACTTCTACCGAAAAATAACATAGCTGATCATCCTTCTCTAAAATTTGGTTGTAATCAACTAGGAACTGCAAGAAAAAAGCCAATAATGTATAAGTCAGAGAAGACATAAACAGTATCCGACCAACTTCCAATATGAAAACTTACTAAGGCTAAGCTTTGGGTAGCTCTTGTAGATAGTTATGATCAGGACATTGATGCAAAAATAACTCTATGGTCTGGAAGGGTGCCAGAGTTGATCAATTTCCTAGACAAACTAGGACTAAATGCTACAAATGATCCAACAACAGATGATACCATGCCGACCAAACCTTGTTGAGCGGTATCAACAACATTCTCAACCTTCTTATCGACAGGACCTCTCCCCAGTCTCTTCAAAGGAGACTCATCATCCTTGTTGGCTGGGGGCTTCTTACCAACATCAGTCTTCTTCTTTAGGATACCAATATCAATAGGCTTCTTAGCGCCAGCAACGGAGTCATCTTCCAAAAGATTAGGATTTTTCTTTTTCCCATACTAACCGAGAGGGGATGTTTGGAATCAAAGGAAGAAGAAGTGGCACCAGTAACAACTTCAATGCCACCAGACTCAGTGGTAGATGAGGTGGACATTGGATCTTTATTGAGATTGATTACGATTGAAGGCACAATAATTGTTGGCCGAGCAATAAAAGAAGTTACATAAATTTTATATTCTAACAATACAGAAGATGATCGGGGATAATATTCTCCCGTTCTCTCATTAAGACCCCACAAGAATTTCATCTCCTCCAAATTTACTTCAACAGGCTTGGGGAACTTTCTCTTACGATCTTCTGCATCAAAGTAATACGCAAAAACAATTAGTACACATCAGAAAGGAGATCAATAAATAAGGGAAAAAACTGAAATAACAACCTATACCATGCCTTAATTGAGGTCACCTAGGACCCTGATAGGCCACTCCACCCTCAAGTGGGGCATGCTGCCAATGCTTAACTATTAAAGCATGACTCCAATAATCTTTATTGGAGTCAGTAAAATTCAACACTAAAGCCTTGTTAACCGCTCTAGTTATCAAATAATATGTATTCTCCCCTGCAATTGCCCATTTATAACAGAACACGATCTCTGGAATCCTAATATGGGTTCCACAGAGTTCATTCAATATGTTCACACTATTGACAATTCTTCAGGTGTTAGGAGTCACTCGTGCTGGAACGACGTCAAAATATTGGCAAAAACGAAGAAGATGTGGGTTTGGTGGAAATAAAAAACCACACTCTACTATAAACAAAGTGTGGATCCAATAACCTTCACTCAATGAATATACATCTAAAGGGACATGGGGAACTTCTAAATCAACCCAAGAGGGAACTTTATGTTTTTCCCTAAATTCGTCTAGAGAATCAGCATCAACTATATAAACCATGGTTCATAAAGAAGGAAATGAGGAAAAATAAAGAAAAAGAAAGAATTCTTATAGAAGATTAAGGATTCAGCAAGAAGTGTCAAAAGAAAGGAGGAACTATGGCTGACGATCGCACAAAAGCTCAGAGATGGCTTCTACAGTTCAAAAATTTGGGGTAGGGCAAAACCTGCAAAAGTTTCCTGCCTTTTATAGGTTTCCTCGAAAATAGCAAACGTAATGATTAAATGTACCAATGATTGACATTTTGATGGCTTCACAAATAAGAAGGTGAAAATACCCTTTTACCCTTTGGCAGTACGCTAAAATTCAAATTATTTTAAAAAATGCCATCTTCAAACAGTGACAGTAAAATTTTACAGGTGTGGGAGGTTGGCTGCCGACCAAGCACCATGAAAATACTTTGAGATAATTCCACAATTAAATGCTCCATACTTTCACGCAAGCATCAAGCATGGAACATTGGGGGCTTCTGTTGATGTAAAAAATTATCCACCTATGTGGACTAATCAGAAGTGAACACGTGTCCTCCTATATGGACAAAACCCTAGTCAGTAGATAATAAATCTTCCGACCAACTTAAAGAATGCCGACCAACACAAAGAAGGCCGGCTTATAAGAATAATGAAGAGTCATCATACTAAGGGTCATACCACACGTGGTTTATACAACCAGTCATCATATTCATTATGTAAGGATGCAAATGCTTAATTGTATAAAAGCATTCCCTCCCTTGACATTCTGACCCTTAACCTCCGGGTCACTATAAATACATTGTATAACTTTCATTAAAGGGAAAGGTTGAATGAATTTTGGGATATTATTATCGACAAGAGTGTCTAGCTTTCTGTAACCTCTGAAATAAATGAAATAACAGTGGATGTAGGCTTTCTTACATTAATGAACCACTTTAAAAACTCTTTATCTCTCTTTGTTTATCATTACATATTTTATATGTGAATATAAAATTAGATCAAGTCTAGTTTTTTACAACAACAATAATCGTAACCTAGGATCTCACCTCGGGCACTACATGACCCAAGACCCCATATCAAAATTCATGACGCACTCATCGCAGTATAGTATGAACTACCATCCAATATCCTATTAATTATACTTGAAACAATCCAATGGTCCCCGAAAATAAGTTACATAACTCGCGTTCATGACCCATCATAACATGGCTTTATCACCATAAAATCTTGGCATCATCATCATAATAACGTTTGACATACTCGACAACCGAGGTCTATGGCCCAGTCTTTGGAAAATAAATAAAATCGTAGCCGACAACATACCCCATCCAGCAGGTGATTTGGCTAAGGAATACCTATGCATTCTCCTATAATAATAGTCATAATATCATTCTCTCAATTTAAATAAATTTAAGACTCAATTCCATGACCAATTTACATAAGACAAAATGCTTGTAAAATCAACTAGTTTCGTTACCCCAAACTACAGGACATGAAAATAACACATATAAAATGGGTGAAACAACGAATATATTATATGAGCATATAATACAATTAAATGAAATACGTAGTATGAATATAAGTATACAATCATGGTTGAATAGGTGAATCATACTAAATTAACAACGAGAGAACAAAACTACCACAAGTGAGTCAGATTCCATAATTGTAGGCCTATTTTAATGACCCAAAAAAATCAAATCCAAACATTATTCGAATTGCCAATCCGACTTCAGATTTGGATTCTACACGGAAAATTAGATCATGTAAGTGTTTTGATTTTTTCTCTAATCTCATCCAAAAGCACTCAAAAAGAAGATCTAAAACACTCTAACCTAACTCTTTTTGTTTCTCTCATTTTGTCCTCTTTAAATTTAATTTTTGGCCTCTCCTTTTCATCTTGGTTTCCTTATAATCAACCATAATATCACTTATATATCCTCTCTGTCAAAACTCTTGCTTGAAGCCTAGGCTAATGCATATTACCATATTGCCCTTTAATTCAAAAGTGTCTACTTTACATAGTTAAACCATTATAAAATGTCCAAAAACCATTTTTATTTAAATTTAAATGTTTGATCCTCTTTCAAATCAAAATACATTGTTTTCAAATATAATATCAATAAAATTATTTTTATTTAAAATTATTACCATGATCTTATATAATATTCTTGTTAAAGGAAAATGTCATTTATCGTTTATTTAATATTTTAATTATATTTTATGGACATTTTAATCTAGTATAATACATTAATTTTGATGATTCTAAGAAAACTTTTATTTAATTTTTATGTAAATATTTCTTAAACAAAATTTTATCTAGTTATTTGTATTTTGTATTTGTATACATATATTATCCCCTTTCTATATTTCGTTAGCATAAATGATATCGATAAATAGTTTTCATACTGAAGATTTTTTGTTTTGTTATTTACTATATTCTTTTTATGGCAATATTGATCTGCAATTATTATTATTATCCCTCTTGCACAAGCTATTAATATATTTTTCATATAATAAAATTTTATGTTCATATTTTAAATTTATGTTCAGTAATATATGTTCTCTTTTGCTATTATATGGGCAGTGGGAATTTGTCTTATTGTTGCTTTCCATGTTAGAGAATATCACGTGGCTCGGAGACTTTAACTATTGAATGATGGAAAACTAACATATATGGAAATCTCTATTTACTATAAAATGCAAAATAAAGTATTTATGAGTATTTAAGATTCCTCTTCATTGAGAGTGTCCACGTGACACTCTATATTTTAAAACTATTTAATTTTTGATGTCTGTTAACTCTAAAATGCACTACAAGTTTTTAATTCTTGCTCTCATTGACGCAACCAGGTGGTTGCTCCATCATACGCTTTTTTTTTCCATGCTTCTCTCTTTAATTCCTTCAAAAGTCTATTCATTTGCCTAAGCGTACATGAAAGGACGCCCTCTCGAGTCCATCCCTTATATTTATATAGAATTTTCTACTCCCAACTATTAATTTTCTACACCTTATTTAATAGATAAGTGGTCCCTGATCTCAACAAAATTTTACTCTCTTTCTCGGTCTATCTTTTACCAACCATTCATTCCCCAAATACGACTTAAAGTCCATCGTTCATTGGTGAGGTTTGTCTTTATCAAAGTGGGTTTTCTTACGGATCTCCTTTGAATTTTAGGCTTTGGAAGGATGGGTCCAAAAACATGGGTGATATTAGTAAGGGGTGAGAGTTTTGTCTGGCTTTCATCGGATTAGGAGGTGTCGCACTAGATGTATTCGACCAGGTGATCGGTGCTCTAGACGAGTCTGGGATGGCGGGATACACCATAGACCTTCTAGGGATTGCCAGGGGTTTCGAAGAGAGGGAGGATCTCGATGAGGCTGTTGCCGACTATGCCGATGACTAGGGCGACACTTTGGTACCCATTTGGTGCTTTATCTTCTTTGAATTTTTTCTGCGAATAAGAATCAAGAAACACTAATTATATTTAATGGAGGATAAAATTGATATGAACAGCAAATTGAAGGTGCTTACCTTTGAAGCGCCAATTTCTCCAGACCAAGAACGATTCATTTTCGATGATTGAATAGGGAAATGAAGAGAATATGTCAAAATAGAAATGGAAATGGGGATAGAGTTAACGTGATGCTTGATTAGATAAAATAATTTAATTATTTTAATGTTCCAACCTTACAAGAAAGACAACTTGCTTTTGATGGAATCGGAGGTGTTGTGTGGAATATGGTCAGGTTAGGTGGCCAAGTTTTTTGGACAGAATTGGTGATGGTTGGGACTTGACATGTTTGGGTTTGGGTAGGTAAATATTGGGACTTGACATGTTTAGGTTTGGGTTTGGTTTCGGATAGTTAAATGTTTTTTTTATCTTTAGACGTGTCAACCCCTTCTATCATATTAAATAAATAGTTAGTTCAGATAATTTTGTGTGGGCATCACCAATTTTTAGTCAACAAATGTGTCTTTGTTCTTGCGATTGGATGGCGGTGGTTTTCTTTTTTGTTGTTTGGTTTGATGTTCCGATGGCAATATAGGCACCTCTCTGATCTGCATTGCTCAGATTGTACCCGATTGGGTTTAGACTATGGTGGGATTTATTCTCAGGTCATGCACGCTTTGTTGAGATTGGTATACTATTTGGATCGATTGGAAATTTGGGTTTTCAGGTAGATTCTTTGATTCAGGTAGAACCCGATTGATTCTTGACCCCTCTCTTGAGCTTTGTGAGATTTGGTTAATTCTTAGCCTCTAATTTCATTTTTATTTTTGTACATATTTATGATATTCTTGGTATTGTTTAGCTCAAAGTTGCAATTTACAAGGCTACTGAAAGTTTTTTTTCTTCTTTTTTTTATCTAATTATGCTTTGCAGTTGCAAATTTACATTCTTATATATTATTTTCCATTCATGTTGTCTACATGTTTTTTAAAAAAAATTCCCATCCGTTCATTCTACTTTTTTGTTGCTTTTTTTCTTCTGGATTTAAATGACTTTTTTTTATCATTCTCGAGCCTCGCAAAGAGTTTACAAATAATATACAAATAATTTAACAAAATAATAAAAATTTATTTTTATTGTTGAGAAAAATTAAAACGGATTTATCCACTCACACATTGTAGGCAAAAAAAATATGAATTTGATACGCAAACAAAAGCTACCAAATGAATGTACTAAGACATAGACATAAATGTTATAACTCAAAACTAAATTTGGGGGTTACAATATAGCATTTTTCATAGTTTATATAATTTCTCCAATCATATTTTAACAAAAAATAACTCGATGAACCATCGTTGACATGTGGATAATAACTATTTGGATTTGCATGTGATGAATGATGGATTTAAAAGTAACACAAAGACAAATTAAGTAAGACATTATTATTTACTTAAATTGTTATTTTATTGGTGAGATTTTTTTTTACATTTTAAGAGTAAATAAAATTCATTTTAATATTTAGAAATAACAATTGTTAAAGATTTGAATTTTTATTTTATTTAAAATGAATAGTTGGTAGATTCAATATATGGTTAACTAAAACATACCAAACTAGGGGATCCTTAGCATCGTGTCATTGGCACGCGCATACCATTAAGACGATCCAAAGTTTTGAAATGAACATGACACGTTCATTTAAGTAAATCCCGACATAATATCGTCCGTAGAATTGTCAATTTTGAATCAGTGTGTTGATATTCCTTTCGTTTAATGCTCCCACTTTTTGAATTTATCCACGTGGCAATACTCTAATTCCTTCTTTCTCTTATATCCTATTGAATTCATATACGTTTATTTACCTTTCACTTCATACTAAAACGTCTCTTCATTTCCACATATGTATATATAATTTTATGTAATACTGTTCATCTTTTTCTTCTTTTATTTTGAAGATATTAAAGCTGAGTAATGAATATTCTAACTCTCTTTGAAATCAAAGACAACAACTATAGGGTTTAAAATGCTGAAAGTCTCTATATTTCGTCATTTCCTTTCTCTCTCTCTTTATCTCTTCTCTTCTGACCTCTCTGTCTCTCTCTATAAAAATAATGTTATCAAAATATTAAAAATTTCTCTAAAAAGTGCTTAAATTATTTAAAAACGTAAATAAAGAAAAATAAAATAAAAATTATTTAGATTCTTTTTAAAAGGTAATAATGGTTTTAACTATTTTACATTATAAATTTTTTTACTGTTTTTTGCAAATAGAAAACTTATTTAATAAAATAAAAAAATTAACTATATTTATAAATACCTTTTTAAGTGTATTTTTTATTAAAAACTTTACAAATGCAATTTCTGATTTCGACTTACGATGTTGTTAACCAAAAGTTTTTCAGATCTATCCATCTCTTAGACTCCATCTATTAAAACTTTTTGCCCCTCTTCAATTTTCAATATTCTTCATCCTCTGTTACTCAGAGTTTTGCTGAAAAATTAAAAATATATTCTATTTTTTATGTTCCGCGTATTATGCCTTACCCGCGCATCGCGCAGATTTACAACTAGTACTACTATAAAATGCTATACAAGCATTTATTACTTCTCACCAACGAGGGTATCCACGTATGCAAGTCTATATCTCCATTCTAAAATGCACTACAAGAATTAATTCTACCTCATTTTTAGCATCTCCATGTGGATTGATATGCCCCAAGTGTAACATCGGCCTAGAGACACCAACCTCGACCGATATTATGGCCGACGCTGGGCATGTCTTGGACACGCGATATCACCCCTCGGCCATATCAAGGTCGGCCCAGGCCGACACTAGCATGAGCCTCTCCAAGAGACGTCACAAGGATCGGCAGCATTCTCGTATACCTTGGAATGGCAACCTCGGCCAGATGTAGGCCGAGCTCGCAGGAAGCCACCAGCAACCTCATCAAGCCACCAGTTCAACCTCGTCTCAGGCCGACCTTGTCCATTGTCCCGGCCAGGATTAGGCCGAGACCTCCATGGAATACTCGGACTGAACAGGTATCAAGACTCACCAACCTCGGCCTCACCAAGGCCGAGGTCATACACCAGACGCGATAGCCGAGCACCTGCTGACATTTAGATAAGGACACGTGGACACAAATCAGTTATAACAAGATTATTCCCCACACGTGGGGAGAATATTGCATCATCATTCTCTACATGTGACCGTGACAGATGGCACTCCCATATTGGTGAGGTAACCACACACATGCTCATTGCATGCATGGAGGGTACATTACACCCCCTAGGTACTATATATAGAGGTCATCCTCTACCTTGCAAAGGGATCCCAGATATTCAACCCTAGCTGAAACTCTGTCTAGATACACAGTAAAGAGAGAAAGCTTGAGAGATTGTATCCATGGCCATTAGTGCCTTATTGCAGTGAGATTATTCACACACACACAGTGGACGTAGGCCAATCTAGGCTGAACCACTTATATCCTGGTGTACTCTACCCTTCTCCTCATCTCATTCTCTTACCTTTTACATAACTATGCTGCCATTGTTGTTCTTAGATTGAGCTTGAAAACACCTTATCTGGTGGTGCTGATTCCGGCATCATCATTTTGGCGCCGTCTGTGGGAATCGAGAAGCTATCTCTTCCTCTTTTTCTGCTTAACCTCACCGGAGACTCTGGTGGTGAACCAGTCCTCCCCCTAGCACGGAGCTGTTTCACCATTGAAAGAGGTCCTATGAAGTACTAAGCTCATCAACTACTCAAGCTCTATAGTGTTAACATATGGCACCAGACTTACCACCGCCTCTTCCGCCGCCCGGGGGTGGAGGGCCTAGTTCCAGTCAGGCGCCCCCTAGTCCGAAATGGCGAAGGTAGCTGCAGCCTTGAGATCTTTAGCTGCAACACAAGCAGCCATGCAAGAGCAATTTGCACAGCTCAGCCAAACTATGATGAGGCCACCTGGAGCCTCACCGGACATGATCACTCCGGCGACAATTCAGCCTCATCCTGACGTCAGGGGACCACCCCAGGCACCAATGAAGGACCAGCCTGCACCCCCACGGAGAAGGGACGTTGCTGACCCTAGGCGCTTGCGCCTGGGGAGGCAGGGAAACCCTTACCCAGAGGACAGGTATGATGATATAGAGGCGGAAGAAGCCCCGGAAGACTGCTGGGAGCCGTAGGATGTGTCGAATAACACAGTACGGCCTCTTAGGTAGAGTCAAGGTTGTGTCGGACGAAGAGGTGAAGAGGCCCAACAAAGAGGGTCAGCCTTTGATAGGTTGAGCAGAGGGTCAGCCTTCGAGAGACTGGGCCGGATAAATGACCTAGGACAGAGACTGTCGAGATCAAGGAGCGCAGCAGGCTCTCAGAGAGGGAACAGGCAGGGTCGGCCAGACCAAGGCCGACACTGTGAAAGAAGAGGCAGGGAACAGGAAGAGGTCAACAGCCAACGTGTCGTGGTAGGGGAACCCTCGGTCCATCCCCGGGAGGTGGCAGGGGATAACCTCGGCCAAGTTGATGACAGAAGACCATGGAATGATTCTATCCAACGCCTTGAGGAGAAGATAGGAGACCTCATTAAAAGCAGGGACCCATTACAAAGGGGTTACTTAGAGGGATCCCCATTTATGGCTAGGATAGTAGGGTTCCCAACCCCAGCTAAGTTCAAGCCTCCTACAGTGTCTCCCAAGTATGATGGCAGCACTAACCCTATACATCATATCGAGATGTACCAGTCGGCAGCAGACATTTACTCGATACCCGATGAGATGAAGTGTAAGGCCTTCTCTGGGACCTTGATAGGGGCAGCGCACAGTTGGTTCACCTCCCTTCCGAAGAACTCAATTGATAACTTCAAAGGCTTGGCTGAGCGATTCATCCACAACTTCTGCTTTCGGATGAGGCCTCAAAAGAAGACTACCCACCTACTGTATGTCAAGCAGGCCAAAGATGAAAGCCTAAGAGACTACATAGCAAGATTCAACAAAGAAAAGTTGGAAGTCGAAGATTATGAAGAGAACATAGCCATGACTGCCCTTATAGGAGGCCTCCAGAAGGGGAAGTTATTGTGGAAACTGGCGGAAGACCCCCCTAGGTCTATGGCGGAGCTGCTGGCAATCGCGGGGAAAGTAATGAATGCGGAAGAGGCAATGGCCGCCAAGTATGAGGATGAGAACTGCAGTGGAAGTGGAAAGTCCCAAGGCAAGAAAGATGGGAAGAAGAGATCGGGAGATGACAAGTTCGCTCACTATACTCCTCTGACCGTGAGCTGTGAGCACATCCTCAATGATATTAAGAATGACAGGGCTCTGAGATGGCCAGAGAAGCTAAAAGCCCCACCACATAAGAGGAACAAAAACCTATGGTGCGAGTTCCATCAGGATCATGGCCATGTCAAGGGACAGATGCTTCGCTTTAAAAGATGAGATTGAAAAGATGTTGAAATCTGGAAAGCTGAGGAAGTATGTGGATGGTAAGGCTCCAAAGGGTGGAAGAGATGACCCTAAGAAAAGAAGAAATGACAGATGCCGTGACAATGTCTCGGCCAGAAGAGACGATGATTCAGAAGGAGATGACGAAGACGATCCGGATCTTCCGCCAAAAGATGACAACACCCCAGTGAAGAGGGCCGGTACGATCTCCTTTGGTGTTAACACCATATGTGGAGGATTTATAGGAGGTGTCTCTGAAGTAGCTGATAGGAAGGCTCATGTAGTAGAGGCCAGGTCAGTGGCCAAGCTTGAAGTTGTGAATCTAACGTCATCCGATACAGTGCAGAAGAGGAAGAAAGTAGACATGGACACCCTCGTAGTGGGGTTCTCCAGACTCGACTTCAAGGGTATCTTAGCCCCCCATGATGATCTTCTGGTCATAACAACAAGGGTGCATGGGTGTGAGGTGCAGAGGATCCTCATAGACGGGGGAAGCTCAACGGACGTGATATTCTGGCCATGCTTCAAGAGCCTAGGTCTTAGCAGAGCAAGGCTGGTGCCCTATCATCACCCATTGATAGGCTTCAGTGGCGAAAAGGTCCACCCCTTGGGAATGTATGAGATGGACGTACGGATGGGTGATGAGTGGCCTAAGAGGCTGACCAAGAAGATAAACTTTTTCGTTATGTAAGAGAACATTTTCTCGGCCTACAACCTCATCATAGGAAGGGTGGCCCTTAAAGAGTTTGAAGTTGTGCCGTCGACGGTCCATCAGATGCTAAAATTCCCGACTCCTTACGGAGTAGGGGAAGTGCAAGGGGACCAGACCACAGCGCGAGAGTGTTACTTCAACTCGTCCGAAGAGAGAGAAGCCCATAAGAGGGCAATAACCACTTATAGCATTGACACTCTTGACCTAAGAGATGAAACAAAGTTAAAGAAGGGAGAGGCCGTGGAAGAGGTAGAATCCATCGTCCTCAATGAGGACGAGCCGAAAAAAACAGTCCAGGTCGGTAAGGCCCTAGAGCCAGGAACCAAGGAAGAGCTGATAAACTTCCTCAGGAGGAGACAGAGTGTCTTCGCATGGAGTCACGCAGACATGCCTGACATTGACCCTGAGGTGATGAGCCACAAGCTCAATGTGAACAGAGATGCCAAGCCGATCAAACAGAGATGAAGAGTCTACTCCAGGGAGATATACGATGTCATCCGAGAAGAGGTCAAAAAGTTAGAAGAGGCCGAGTTCATAAAAGAAGTTACCTATCCGGAGTGGCTTTCAAATGCAGTCATTGTGCCTAAGGCCAATGGGAAGTGGAGAATGTGTGTCGATTTCACTGGCCTAAACAGATCTTGCCCAAAAGACAGCTACCCCTTACCTCGGATAGATCAGATGGTGGATGCTACAGTAGGACATGAGCTCATGAGCTTCATGGATGCGTATTCAGGCTATAACCAAATCTTCATGGATGCCGAAGACTCAGAGAAGACATCCTTCATTACCGACAAAGGGACGTACTGCTACAAAGTGATGCCCTTCGGTTTGAAAAATGCAGGGGCAACATACCAACGTCTTATCAATAAGATGTTCGAAGAGCAAATAGGGAAGACCATGGAAGTGTATGTAGATGATATGCTGACAAAAATCTTAAAAGCTTGCACTCATGTAGAAGACCTTGAGAAGACCTTTGATGTGATGGACTCATACAAGATGAAACTCAACCCAGCGAAATGTGTCTTCGGAGTAGGACCCGGGAAGTTCCTGGGATTCATCATCAACTAGAGAGGAATCGAAGCGAACCCTGAAAAAATTAAGGCGTTACTTGACATGAAGACTCCTAGGAGTATCAAGGATGTCCAAAGACTCATGGGGAGAGTGGCTGCGCTTAACAGATTCGTCTCTAGGGCGACAGACAAGTGTCTCCCATTCTTTAAAGTTTTAAGAAAGGTCTTCCAATGGGATAAAGAGTGTGAAAAAGCCTTCAACCAACTCAAGTCCTACTTAAGGTCTCCCTTATTGCTGTCTCGGCCCATCGCAGGAGAAAGGTTGTTTGTATATCTGGCAGTCTCTGAATCAGCCATCAGCGCGGCCATCATATGGGAAGAGGATGGTATCCAAAGGCCTGTATACTTCAACAGTAAGGCCCTTCAAGGGTCTGAGCAAAATTATCCCCGTATGGAAAAGTTGCTTATGCCCTAATACATGCCTCAAGAAAAATGAAGCCTTACTTCCAAGCTCACTCCATGGTAGTCCTCACTGACTCCCCACTAAGGCAGGTCCTGCATAAACCTGAGAAGTACGGGAGATTGATGGCCTGGGCCATCGAATTAGGAGAATATGATCTTACCTACCAGCCTAGGACAGCCATCAAAGGGCAGGCCCTCGCGGACTTTATTGCAGAATTCACCTAGGAAGAGGCCGAGATAGAGAAAGGCATAGAGGACGCCGAAGAGACAAACCGTAGTGTCTTCCGAAATTCGAAAGAGACGGCACCAAACGTCTTTCGAGATCGGGAAAAGGTCATCTCAGGCAAAACCCGGAGCAGAATAGAAGAGAACGAAGAGGATCGATACCTCTTCAAGCAAGGAGTTATGACAGAAGGGGTCTTCTCATCAGATACAGACGTTTGGAGCCTCTTCGTTGATGGCTCTTCCTGTGATAGTGGAAGCGGTGCGGGGCTAATACTCTCGGCTCCATATGGCGCCAACATTGAATACACCTTGAGATTCAACTTCCAGGCCTCAAACAATGAGTCCGACTATGAGGCCGTGATAGCAGGCCTCTTATTGGCAAAGACTCTTCGCGTAAGACATATCCTACTCCACAGCGACTCAAGGTTAGTTGTCAATCAAGTGCTGGGAGTCTATGAGGCCAAAAATGAAAGAATGGCGAAGTACCTGGAGAGAGTGATAAAGATGCTGGAATATTTTGAAGAGGCAAAACTGAAGAGAGTGCCTCGACAAAGTAACAGCCACGCTGATGCATTGGCAAGGTTGGCTTCAACAACGAAGACAGAGGTTAGAAGGACCATTCCGATCGAGGTCTTAGGAAAGTCAATCATCGAGGAAGAAGAGGTATGTAAACCTTGTCACAATTTGAACCTAGGAGACTCATGGATCGACCCATTCGTCAGACACATAAGAGAGGGAGAGCTGCCTGAGTCCAAAGTAGAGAGGAGAAGATTGAGATATAGAGATGCCAAGTTCTCGATGATAGGAGACGTCTTGTACAAAAAAGGATTTCTATTGCCACTCCTTAGGTGCATGCATCCCACGGAAGTCTCCAGGGTCTTAGAGGAAGTCCATGAGGGTTCTTGCTCTAGCCACATAGGGGGAAGGCCCTTGGCCAAGAGGATTATCACTCAGGGATACTGGTGGCCTACCTTGTCCAAGGACGCTGCAGACTACGTAAAGAGGTGCGATAAATGTCAAAGGTTCGCCAATATCCCTCATCAACCCCATCAGCCTATGACGTCAATCTCTTCTCCATGGCCATTTGCGGTATGGGGAATTGACTTAGTAGGACCCTTGCCAAGAGTTGTCAACAACTATAGATTCTTGATAGTTGCCATTGACTACTTCTCAAAGTGGGTGGAGGCAGAGCCGATGATAACAATCACAGAGCAGAAGACTTTCCAATTCATTTGGAGGAATATCATATGCAGATATGGCCTCCCAAAAACTCTCATCTCGGACAATGGGACCCAGTTCAAGAACTCCTCTTTAGAAAAATATTGCCTAAGAGTATGAATAAAGAAATTCTTCTCATCTCCTGGCCGACCTCAGGCAAATGGCCAGACCGAGGTCACAAACAGAACTATCCTGGATGGGATCAAGAAGAGATTAGAGGAGGCGAAGGGAAGATGGGCTGAAGAGGTCTACGCTGTGTTATGGGCCTACAGAACCACTGCAAGGACACCAACAGATGAAACCCCGTTCATGTTGGCACATGGTTCAGAGGCCTTCATACCAACGGAGGTAGGGCTCCCAACTCATCGGATTCAGACCTACGACCCTGACAATAATGGGGAAGAGAGAAGGCTAGACCTAGATCTTTTCGAAGAAAGAAGAGAGGACGCAGAGGTCAGACAAGCAGCCTACCAGCAGAGGACAGCGAAATTCTACAACCAGAGGGTGAAGTCAAGACCCATTGCAGTAGGAGACCTAGTGCTAAAGAAGACCCTACAGAAAGCCAATAAGCTTCACCCAAACTAGCATGGCCCCTACAAAGTGACATAAGAGGTTTTGCCTGGCACTTACAGGATAGAAAACCTAGAAGGAGAACCTTTCACTAACCCATGGAATGCTGATCACCTAAAGAGATATTACATATGATGTTGCATAGAGTTTTATGTAACTGTACCATCTTATTATGAAGAGGTTATTAATAAAGATCAGTTCCCATGACAGTTCTTGCTACATTCTTAGATCAGAGATTAATTATGGGGATAACATCTTAGGTGATGACCTCAGACCTTCATAACACCATTCAGTGGTGACGAGGTCTGAGCTCAGACACTGTAATGGGATGACCCCAGACCCATAACATCATTAATTTGGTGAGATTTATTATGGGGGTAACATCTTAGGTGAGGACCTCAGACCCTCATAACACCATTCAGTGGTGACGAGGTCTGAGATCAGACACTATAAATTAGATGACCTCAGACACATAACATCATTAATTTGGTGAGATTTATTATGGGGGTAATATCTTAGGTGAGGACCTCAGACCCTCATAACACCATTCAGTGGTGACGAGGTCTGAGATCAGACACTATAAATTAGATGACCTCAGACACATAACATCATTAATTTGGTGAGATTTATTATGGGGGTAACATCTTAGGTGAGGACCTCAAACCCTCATAACACCATTCAATGGTGACGAGGTCTGAGATCAGACACTATAAATTAGATGACCTCGGACACATAACATCATTAATTTGGTGAAGATTTATTATGGGGGTAACATCTTAGGTGAGGACCTCAGACCCTCATAACACCATTCAGTGGTGACGAGGTCTGAGATCAGACACTATAAATTAGATGACCCCAGACACATAACATCATTAATTTGGTGAGATTTATTGGGGGGTAACATTTTAGGTGAGGACCTCAGACCCTCATAACACCATTCAGTGGTGACGAAGTCTGAGATCAGACACTATAAATTAGATGACCTCAGACACATAACATCATTAATTTGGTGAGATTTATTATGGGGGTAACATCTTAGGTGAGGACCTCAGACCCTCATAACACCATTCAGTGGTGACGAGGTCTGAGATCAGACACTATAAATTAGATGACCCCAGACACATAACATCATTAATTTGGTGAGATTTATTAGGGGGGGTAACATCTTAGGTGAGAACCTCAGACCCTCATAACACCATTCAATGGTGACGAGGTCTGAGATCAGACACTATAAATTAGATGACCTCAGACACATAACATCAGTTGTTTGGTGAAGATTTATTATAGGTATAACATCTTAGGTGATGACCTTAGATCCTCATAACACCATTCAGTGGCGATGAGGTCTGAGCTCAGGGCCAGTGGTTGAGTTTAAACAAGACTATTGCAAAAAGACAAGCTTAGAAAGAGGGCTTCAGAGGTTGAAGCTCATTACAAATTTATTTTTTGCAGACACCATAACAATGGAACTAAATGAAAAGCATCACATGACATTAAATGAGAAGGAAGTGAAGATGGTCCTCATTAGAGATTGATATACATTCAGAAATAATAAGATGTTCAATGATTACAGACAAGTTCCACAATACAATTAAGTTACAAACAGTGATTAAAAAATCCTAAGAGTCTGAAGGGGGAACGTTGACACCCTCGGCTTGATTGGTCACCTCGGTCGCACCATCAGGATGGTCTGCCCCTCCGACCTCGGTACCCTCCAACGTAGCAGTCTCGGTAGGAGCGACAACCTCTTCCTCAACCTCCTGAAGAGCCTGGGCAAACTGAGAAACATCAAAGCCGAGACCCACGAAATCAGAGGCCTTCAAAGTTCCGACCTCTCTCTCCTTGATGTCAGCCCATTTAGTAGTGGCTTTGATACCTCTTTCAAGGTATTTAAAGACGAACCCCATGAACTCATCAGAGGATTTGTAGTCAGCAATTATCTTCTCGGAGGCGTCATCAAGGGCGGCCATGACAGCTGAGTTGACTTTCTGTTGAAGAATGTCATCCTTAGCCTTCAACGCAGCAGCATGATCCTTGTCGAGCTGGGAGATGTCCTTCTTCAACCACTTCACCCACTGCTCAGAGTCCTTCAGCTCAGACTTGAGGCGCTCGATCTCTGCGTTCAGAGTACTCTAGACTTTCTCGGCCTCTTGCCCCTTTTGGATGAGGGGCAACTTCCTCAGAGTCCAGTTGGATAAATGGTGCATAGATGTCAAGCCCTGCATGTTTAGTGATCATGAGTAAGCTGAAGGAGAATCAGATGTTACACTTAGAAGAATTTCTGAAGAAGGATCAAATCATACCTGAACGTCTCTGTGAAGGCCGAACTCAACCAGCAATGGGGTGTCAAGAGACCTGAAGAAGGGTTTGTCAGCCTCGGTCATTACAGAGCCGATGGCATCCAGGGCCTAATACTGTGGCTGACCACACTGTCAGTTATCTTCAACTGATCCAGACGAGCCGACAGAGCGTCAGCTAAAGAGATGGGGATGGGAGAGTCAGCAGTCTTCTTCGGCCTCTGATCCTCAGGGGCATGACCTTCGGGAGCCCTCTTCTTTTTGGCTGGGGGCTTAGAGGCAGAGGGAGCTGGGGGAGGAGTGTTAAAACCTGCTTTCTTGGCAAGTCTCGTCAAGCTTGGTGCAGCCATCTCCCAAAGCTCGTCCGGAATATCCTTTGGTTGCTCTGCAAAAAATTAGTAGACCTGAGTTAGATAATCAGATATGAATAAACTCAGAGGTTAAACTTCAAAAGAAAAAATGCTTACCAAGATCGGCAAGGGGACTTCCCCCTAGACCTGTCCCAGAGAGGAAGTGGGGAGTCATCAAGTGTTCGAACCTGACAAATAGACCATGTACCCCCTGATCTTGAAGGGCTTTCACCTTCTGGAGGTTTTGCAGACTTAGGCCAGGGTCGGCCCTGGCAGACATGGTGACCTTACCCCACCTCAGGGGCATCCTCTGCTCTAGGTTAGACGAGGGAACACATGGGCCAAACTCCCATGGCCCTGAAGCAAAGAAGTACCGAGGCTTCCAGTTATGGTTGGAAGTCTGAGTCACCTGAAGCATTTTCTTCTCAGGCCTCCGAGCTACAAAATGGTAGTAGCTCGGATGATTTTTGGCCGAGGAAGGGACGTAGCAACCTACAAAGACCTGAACTGGAAGGTCTGAGTGGTGGACAGCCTTCCATAACACTATGGACCCTATTAGGACTCTCCATGCATTATGAGAGAGTTGAGAGGGGGCCAAATTGATATAAGAAAGGATGGACTTGATAATGGGGTGAATGGGCAGACGGAACCCTAACTTGAACATCTGCTCGTACAGGCAGATCTCGCCGTCTCAGCCATGATAAGCCCTCTCTTCCCTCAGAGGTCTCCTAAGTTTTATTGAGGGGCTGATAGAATACAGATATCTGAAGCAGAGAAGGTCTACCTCAGTAATTGTACTCTCGATCTCGGCCGCCTCAGAGACGTCGACATCGCTCTCAACCTCATCATCATCCAACTCAACGTCGGCCGGAGCAGATGTTGATGGGTTACTCGGGAACCTCTGAGCGAACTCTGCCTCGATGACAGCCGACAGAGGGATGGCGTCAAGTGGTGGTGGAATGGCCACACTAGGCTCAAGAATCTCAACCTCTGAGCAAGACCCTGAGGTGCTTGAGTGATTATGGGATGAGGCTCGGCTGGAGACCTCGGCCTGATCAGGGGACTGATCAGGTCTAGGTGTGAAGTCCATGGCCTCTTGAAAGGAATCCACAGACATGGGGTCTGAGGTAGAAGATTCAGACTCAGACATAGGTATGGTATCAACAGGAACCTCTGTCTGATAGAAGTTCTCCAGGGGGTCAGGATATATCACCTTCAGAGGTGGTGGAAATATGGGTCTAATGGGAAACTCTTGTGATCTACGAGTCTCCTCCTGTGCTCTTTCTATTTGCCTAATCTTTTCTAAATTCTTCTCTCTAAGAGAGGGGAACTCCTCAAGAAGCTGATATAAGGGTCTGAGCATCAGAGGACGACACTACACTTGGGGATTTTCCTAAACTCCAAAAATTACAAACAATACTGGTTGATAAAGCAAAGGAATCTAAGGATCAAACCAAGAAATTCAAAGCAAACACAAGTCGCCGGAAAACTTCGAAACTCGCCGGAAAACTCAGAAACTCGCTGGAAAATGCAAACCAGAAGGAAAAGGCAAAGAAAATGAAGGGGAGAAGATACCTGGAAATGAAACGACAAGGGGAAGTGATGAAAATTCAGAAAAAACCACCAACAAAGACCTCTGCAGTAGATTATGGTTCAAAATTCCTTTTAGAGGGAGAAAGCGTTTGCAGGAGAGGGAAGTGAATAAGAAAGAAGAAATGAGGGTTCAAAACCCTTAAATAAGTAGGCACGATTACCAAGCCCTATCATTGCCTTGGGAGCCCCAAAGGGTGGCTGACAGCACACGCCTACCAAGCAAGCATGTTCCAGCGTTGGACAAGTGTCAAGCAAGTATTGGCTTGTAACAGACAGGCCTCAGAGGTGTAGTAATCCCCTAGTCACTTGCTCTCACATATGACTAAGGGTTGGGGGTGATTGATATGCCCTAAGTATAACCTCGGCCTAGAGACACCAACCTCGGCCGATATTATGGCCGATGCTGGGCATGTCTTGGACACGCGATATCACCCCTCAGCCATATCAAGGTCGGCCCAGGCCGACACTACCATGAGCCTCTCCAAGAGACGTCACAAGGATCGGCAGCATCCTCGTATACCTTGGAATGGCAACCTCGGCCAGATGTAGGCCTAGCTCGCAGGAAGCCACCCACAACCTCATCAAGCCACCAGTTCAACCTCGTTCAGGCCGACCTTGTCCATTGTCTCACCCAGGATTAGGCCGAGACCTCCATGGAATACTCGAACTGAATAGGTATCAAGACTCACCAACCTCGGCCTCACCAAGGCCGAGGTCATACACCAGACGCGATAGCCGAGCACCTGCTGACATTTAGATAAGGACACGTGGACAAAAATCAGTTATAACAAGATTATTCCCCACACGTGGGGAGAATATTGCATCATCATTCTCTACATGTGACAGTCACAGATGGCACTCCCATATTGGCGAGGTAACCACACACATGCTCATTGCATGCATGGAGGGTACATTACACCCCCTAGGTACTATATATAGAGGTCATCCTCTACCTTGCAAAGGGATCCCAGATATTCAACCCTAGCTGAAACGCTGTCTAGGTACACAGTAGAGAGAGAAAGCTTGAGAGATTGTATACATGGCCATTAGTGCCTTATTGCAGTGAGATTATTCACACACACACAGTGGACGTAGACCAATCTAGGCTGAACCACTTATATCCTGGTGTACTCACCCCTTTTCCTCATCTCATTCTCTTACCTTTTACATAACTACGTTGCTATTGTTGTTCTTAGATTGAGCTTGAAAACACCTTATCTGGTGGTGCTGATTCCGGCATCATCATGGATCATGACTCTCTCAATTTTGACGGTTCCATTTCTTCCAACCTCTCTCTTCCGACCTTTAATCTTATCTTCCCTCAACGTCTTTTGGTTTTTGGTGCAAGGGAAAGTTGTCCTGAAACCCCATATAAACCATTGTGCCCAAAATAAAACCCTAGCAGAGGGTAGAGGTGGAGGCAACAATGGACTCAATAGTAACCCTAGGACAATCATCTTTGTTCAAAGTCAATCCTCCAACATATTACTTAACCCCTACTACTACTACTACCAGGTGCAAAAATTGCTCCTATTTGAGGGTGAATGCCTCCATCGGAAGCTAAAAAGCACAATGACCACCATTGCTTTGGCCGTCGCCACCATCTCGATGATGTCAAAATTTTGACAATTACCCGCTAGAGCCGAATCTCTGCAAACTCTGACAGAAGATTCATCCCTGCTGACGGAGTTTATTGAATCGAATTCCCAAGGCATCAAGGCCTTGGAAACGCTGGTCAAACAAAAGATGGAAGTCGGGGAAGACGAACATAGATTGGAGATACTAAAGAAGTGGGTTTTGACCCACCCGGTCTTACTCTTTTCCATTCCAAAGACTCGCGAATTCATTAACATTTCCATTTCCCCTCTTAATCCATACTCGCACACGAACGATTCTACTTACAGGTGTTTAATCTCTATCTCTGGAAACGTTTCATTTAGTTGTATTTCTCTCTAAAAAGTTATTTATTTTATATCTCTTTTGGTTTGCTGTAGATATATGGAATTCAAAATGTTAAAGCTTTGGGTGTTAAAAAATGTCTATATTTTCAAATTTAAACTTTATGAAGAAAATACTTATGGGAAAGAGTTTTTTTTGTTTAATTTCAGATTTTATATACAGTTTATGTTTTCTTAAATATGATTTTATATATACGGAATTTGTTGAGTATTTGATTAAATATTTTGAATAATTTAGTAAAAATATTATTTTTTTAGAATTTTCTATGTTTTAAGATTTAGGATTTCTGATTGATATTTTGTATTTTTTGTACATAAGGGGAGGAAACAATGTGTATTGAAGTTTTTTTTTTATTAAAATAAAAAACACTTTTTTTTTATATAAAACTCTTTTTATATAGTTACAAAAATTATTATAGTTTTTTGTGAATTTTATATATAGTTTAATTATTTTTATAACAAAAAGTTTATATAAACAATTTTGTTATAAAAACAGTTTTAGTTTTTTCCCAAAACTGTTTTCAAAGAAACGTTTTAAAAACAGTTAGTTTTTTGCCAAAACAGCTTTTTTCAAAGAAAGCAGTTAAAAGGTCTATAACAAAAGATAACAAAATTGTTCTTATAGAAGATAAATCTATTTTTATATAAACTTTCTTTTATATAAAACTGTTTTTATAATAAAATTGTTTATATCAAAATTATTTGTTATAAAAATAACAAAACTATAAATAAAACTGATAAAAAACTAACTATTTTTATAACAAAATTGCGTATATAAAACTGTTTTGTTACACAAATAACAAAAGTATACATAAAACTGACAAAAAAACTATAATAATTTTTGTAACTATATAAAAAGAGCTTTATATAGAAAAGAGCTTTTTTCATTTAATAAAGACAATTCCTTTTACCTGTTAATTGCTTTCTTTGAAAAAAATATATTTTATAAATAAATAGTTAAAAAAAAGTTTTTGTGAGTTTTTTTAAATAAAATTGCATATTTTTTCGCAAAAAGTAAATATTCCCAAAATTAATGTCACTATGTACGGGCTAATGTTATTATTAGGGATTAAATATTATTTTTAAGAATATATTAATTAAAAATTAAAATTAAAAGTAAATTATGTTTTTCGTTTGTTTCATGCCCTGTATTTTTTATATTAAGTTATTAATAAATAAGTTTACTTAAGATGGAGTTAAGGCGTGTGAGTTCTTGAGTTCAAAATATCCGGATGGCTCATGTGGAGGAAAGAAGCACATATAATCAAAGTTTCGTGTAAGAATTAATATGCCAAGTAGGAAATGTGGTTGTTATGCGGTCTCACAAGCGGTTTATATAGAATTTCTCTTATAAACCTAACTAGAGCTCTAAACTTTTTCCACATCTTATCCCTTTTACTCTTTTCCACTAACTTTCGTGCTTTTGATTTTGATGTGTACTCCAATTGTTGATATTAACTTTTGGTGTTTAATTGGTAAATTTTAATTGGATCACTTTTCTTATTAATCAAGTACGTTAGGGAAATGAATTGTTATTTTTTTTCCACAAAAAATAAAGGTATGAGGTTTTCTACTCCTTATCATTCAATTTGATTTTTCACTATTCTTCTCCAAAATGATTATTTGTGACTTATAAAGACTTTGATTGTTTTGATTTCAAATAAATTTTGATTTTTAATATTCTCATAATTTTGTAGAAAATTTTGGTGGAAATGGTGGATAAGGAATCCCAGAAAAATCCTATCTCCTGCCTAAATACATGAAGTATTTAGTACTAGCATAGTGATCTTTTCATGTTATGGGATAACACTTTTAAATTATTGGTTGTTTATGATATACATATGTAATTTTTAGGCCAATATTCGAGATAGGCATGGGCATAAAAAAAGGATTACCATATGACTAATTTGATGTAATTTGTTATAGACATATTTTGAAAAATGAAGTAGGAATGTTACTTGCATGAATATTCCATATAATCATAAATTATTTAATGATGTTTTTAAATTGACAAAGTAGTTGAGATTTAGTCCAAACAGGAAGGTAAAGAAATCATGAAATTTGTCATCGTTGATATTAACATAATAAAAATAGTTAGTATAATTTTGTATTTTTCCTGATGTTAATTATTATCGTCTTTTAATGAATTTTTGGAAATGATTTGCGAATTATTGGATTTTTTTTTATTTTCGATATCTCGAGTTTCTGCGAAGCTATTGTAGCGTATATATTTTTACATTTATTTCATGAAATTTTCAAACTTTTTAGATACAATATGCTGATTTATGTGTGCTTAAATTATATTAATTTGTGGAACAAAATAATGCGTTAATATTGAAAAATTACCGCGCATCGCGCGGGTTTACAACTAGTCTATACATATATTGTTCCACCTCGAATTATAACTCGTCGGTATTTTTTGTAATATACTTGTTACTCTGCCCTGGGAAGAATAGCTTCAATAAAGCGGATAGTTGTTTAGTGTCTGAAAGTTGCCACGCACCCATGTATTCATATTTTAAAAGGAGTAATAAACATAACATCTAGCAATTGTTTATTTCACGCCTGAGTACAAATATTAGAAAGAAGATATGTTCTTAGAGCATCCACAATGGGGAGAGAAGAAAACAAGAGATTTAGTAAGTTTACAAAATTTGACACTCACACTGGTGAGTGAAAATCAACAAATTCTGTATATGAATTTGTAAGAGTTCTCCAAATTTAGAGAATGGTTACAAATTCTGTAAGGGTTCCTACGAACTTCATTTGTCCGTAGCAATTGATACGAACAAATGAAGTTCGTAGAAAATATAAAGAATCATTTTTATTATATATATTGAGTTCTTACGAACAACATTTGTTCGTATCATTTCCTACGAACAAATGTTGTTCGTAAGAAATGAATATTTAGTTCCTACGAACAACAGTTGTTCGTAGGAAATTAAGTTACAAAATTCTTTTCTCTCACCACTGTGAGACTTCTGCTAAACGAAAGCTACTTTCCACTTTACATTTTGTATATTGCCTTTCATTCTGTATCACCACTCCTCATGCTCTTATTACAGAATTCTTATGCCCACTCAGTGTTATCTTGAATCTACTAAAGCCAAAATATAAAATAAAAGTATGTATGTGCCCATTATTATTTGCCTCTGTGCTAATCCACTTTTGCAGAAATTCTTGGATGGTGTTTCTCATAACTCTCAGTGCTAGCTCCTCATCATACACTATGTCATGTAGGAGTCTACAATCCCATGCTACTCCAATGATCATTATTGTTTAAGCCTACAAATAGAAGACTAAGAGTTGTTGAAGACAAACAATAATAAGAGAGCAATAAGAAATTACATTCTGCTTATACATATTAAAGAGAGAAATAAGTTGACATTCAGCTCTACTCATTTGATTTAGCAACAAAGTTTGTATTTTGTTATTATTGAAGAGAGAGAACAAAGAGCATTAGAAATTACATTCTACTCAAATACTCAAAAGGCACACATCAGCAAACATTAGTGCAATAAGATTTTTTTTGGGAGAAATTCTTAAACTTCAACTTGAGAGACAAGAGCCAACATTTATCAGATTCAAGTCTTCTCATTGTGAAAGAAACTCAGATTTAACTTGTATCTTAAAGAGTTTCATTATTCAACCTTGTACTACAAAATCATATTTATTTTGAAGCTTTGTTGATGCTTCCGGTTGTAAATAGTGCCCGTTCCTATCCGCAAGTGGATTGCAATTGTAAACGGTGATTGGTTCCTACCTGTAATTGGACCATGGGTTTGAAGCTCAAATTTAGCTTTAAGCTGCTATATGGGGTGATTTGATCCTATCCGCAAGTGGATCATGGTAGTTAAGAACAAGGAGACGAATACTCTTATTTCATAGATGTAGGTCGGGATTATACCGAACCACGTTAAATTTGGGTGTCATTTACGTTCTGCATTTTATTTGCTTATTTACTCGTGCTTAAGCCTTCAAATAAATTAATTCCAAAATTTGGTAAAATTATTTCCAGATTGAAGTATTATTTTATAAGTAAATAATTAATGCGAGAATATTAATTAATATTAAATACAAAAATTGATTATATATTTGTTAGGTGTTATAATCTGTAAACTTAACTTGTTTAAATAAATTGGAACTATTTATTTTGAGAGTGCACTATCGAAATCTTAATGAAATATTTATATAATTAAGTGTCCAATACCCACAAATCCAAATTTTATCTTTATATCCTAAACATAAATCTATGTTATAAACAGATGCAACGTTTTAGGAAGAATCCCTTTCGGTAAAAACCTTTTATTCAGCACTTCAGAAATTTACAAGACTATTAACTTACAGACTACTTGATAACCAACCACAAGTATAATGCACAGTGTTTTCATATAATCTCTAAAGAATACTACTCGATGAGGAGTAGTTAGGCCTGGCAATATGGGTTTAGCAAGCCCATAACCCGCTCACATTTTTCTGTATGGGTCCCATTATTTTTGTATGTGGATCAAAATGGTATAGAGGCCCAACAATATCGATTCAATAGCTGTTTAGAAAAGGGTTAGGATCAAACCTAAAGTGCTAACCTTAAACTTTTTTTCCACACGCCTAAGGAAAAAAATCTCATTCTGTTGAGTATCTGCACACCAGCTCTTATATCTCTCTATATAGGAAGTCTTTTCCTTCAATTGCTCTTAAGAAACCCATCTCAACCAACTGAGGATTTAACCTTTTAAACCATTTAAACCATAAGACAACATATCAAAACCCATCAAAGTAGATCAAAACCACAACACCAACTGATCCACATCTGAAAATAGACCATCCAACTACAACAACTGCTTCTTCTTGTCCAAGATGGTGAGGAAACTTAAGATTTATGTAATGTATTTTAACAGATGTGTTTCTGTTTTCTTTAAGTTTGACATTTTTTTATAGTCGAACATATGGTGGATGGGTTTTTCATGATATACTATCTAATATATTAATATTAAATTAATATATTATATTAATTTAATACAAGATAATTAAAGAGATAAATTGTTTATTAATGTTTGGAATTTTCATTAAGATACGTAGAGTGGTAATATTTGAAGTATCTTCAAATAACATTAATGATTTTTTTTTTAATTTTTGATTTTTTTTACTTTGGAACTTTTTTCGGCTGTTATAAATATAGACTTGAATTAGTTTGGGTATGAATATTTAATTTTGATTTGTTTAAAAAAAACTCAAAGGTGCAACATGGGGAAAAGCGGGTCAACCCGACCCCACACGGGTTTGACTTAACCTGACCCGAGCCTGACCAGCCCCGATCGGCCCACATTATTCTACCTGACCCGCCCAAATTTGTCCGTACCCATTTTTGACCCGTCCATACTCAACTCAACTCAACAAAGCCTTTTTCCAATTATTTGGGGTCGACTACATGAATCCTATTTTTCCATTTCATTCTGTCGAGTGCAATATCTTCGGTTAAACCACATGACATCATGTCCTTTTTTATAATATACCACCAAGTCAATTTAAGTCTACATCTACCCCTTGTGTTACGATTACTACTAACTAAATCAATCTTCCTTACAGTACCATCCATTGGTCTATGCTTGACGTGTCCAAACCATCTAAGTCGGTTTTCTCTCAATTTATCTTCTATAGGAGCAATTTTTACTGTTTCACAAATTTGTTCATTTTTAATTTTATCCTTTCGAGTTTTACCACAAATTTATCTTAGCATTCGCATCTCCACCACACTCATTTTCTACACATCTTGTTTTTTGGTTGCCCAACACTTTGTCCCATATAACATGTTGGGTCTAATGGCCGTCCTATAAAATTTTTCTTTTAACTTCAAATGTATATGCTTATCACACAAAACGCCGGTAGACCCTTATCCACTTAACCCAGCCTGCTCTAATCCTATGAGTAACATTATCACTAATTTCTCCATTTTTTTGGATAATTGATCCTAAATAACCAAAATGATCATTTCTAGGTATCTTTTGACCCTCCAATTTCACCACATCTCCATTTTCCCTCCTATTAATACTGAAATTGCACTCCACATATTCTGTTTTAGTTTTACTTATTTTAAATCCTCTTGTTTCTAAAGTTTCTCTACACAATTCTAACCTAGCATTAATCCCCGTCTTAGTCTCATACATTAAAACAATATCATCTACAAATAGCATACACCATGGCAACTCATCTTGTATTCGTCCAGTGAACTCATCCATAACAAGAGCAAAGAGATGAAGAATTAATATTGAACCTTGGTGTAGACCTACCGTAATTGAAAATTCACAACTTTCTCCGGCTGATGTTCTTACTCTAGTCATCGCACCATCATACATATCCTTGATCACATAAATATATCTACGAGTCACTCCTCCTTTATTTAGAACCCAGCATATTAGATCTCTGGGTATCCTATCATACGCCTTCTCCAAACTTATAAAAATCATATTGACCCATCCATAATCGCCCATAACCGTCCATTTGTCGGCACTAGGAGCAGTCCACACCTAACCTTCCATGCTCGGTATCCACCGATCAACCTTTGTCTTCAATAATGATCCCCACGAGAATTATAATGGTCTCCCATGAAGAAACTTTCTCGGAAAAATTTGTGTATGGAAGTATAAAATTCTATAGGGATTAAAAATATTCACACAAATATATTTTGGGCATGAATTTTGTGAATCAAAAAGGTTTTCTAAACCTGAAATGTTGAAAAATATTACAAAATATGTGCAGAACAATTATGGTAAAATTTTTAACAAAAATAAACTCGAAATAAGTATTTATAAGGTGAACACAATTTTTGATGTGGTGACTTGTTCGAACAAATTTATAGCTCGTTTGATCAGGAAAAGTAGCTCGTTAGAACAGAATAAGATCTTGTTCGAACGAAGAAGCCATCTCGTTTGAACGAAGTTCAAATGACCTTCAAACCACGCAAAGCTGAATGCCCTCGTTCGATGTTTGATCGAAGTAAACTTAAAACGAGACTTAGAACGAAAATGGTATCTCATTAGAATGAGAACCCCATCTCGTTTGAACGAGATGTATGAACATTGAAAAAATTTTAAATAAGAAAAATGCCTCGAATTTTTAAATAAAAAATCCTATTTCATTTTTAAATAAAATTCAAACATCCAAAAATGAATTTAAGGAATAAATTTAAACACTTAATAGTATTGTGGTGACAATTAAGTTCAACACAAATTAATAAGAAAAGACAATCACCAAAGCTAATAAAGAAGGTAAAGAATGCAAGATCACACGACACACTATAAACGTGGTTCAACAAGAATGCCTATGTCCACGGTGGTGCTTTCAGTATTATTTCTCTATACTTTGGGGAGTGTTTTGTAGAAAATACAATGCGTGCCTTTTTCCCCAGGCTTAGGGTTTGTTATATATATCTTTGATCTCGGGGAGTCAGGGTAATGGACTCCCCCACGTCAGTCCATAATCCCTGGAATATCTGCATCCGAGATTTTTGGACTTGACTGAGTCATAACTGAATTAGTTGGGATACGTGGCTGCCAGACTTTAGGCCGCTTTAACTGGGCTACTTATCTGGGCCCATGGTGGCAAATCGAGATGTTGCCCCTAAAGTTGTTGGGCCACAATTTGGTCTCAATAAATTTAAATAATTTGTCATAATGGTGTTTTCATAAATTGTTCCACATATCTCAAGAACGAAGTGCTTCTGAACTGATTTAGGCGGCAACCCGCTTCATGTCTCGTGCGCTATGATTGGAAACATTTAAAAGTCCTTTGGAGCAACATTTCGTTGTTGTCGTTTCAAACTTCTTCAAATTTTCTCATCTTCTCTAAGCTTCTGCTGTTGCGCTTTCATTCCCAAGTCTTCATCTTTCAATCTCAACTTCCTCCATCGTCTTTGCTTGTGACTTCGCATCATCCCAAGCTAAGTCTTTATTTCGTAAGTTCTTCTTACTCTCTTTCTGTACTTTTTTCTATTGCAACCTCCTCGTATTTGTAGTTAGGGTTTTGTAGATGGAAAAAATAGGCAATCGGTCAGTACTTGAATTTAAGAAGTATTATAACATCCCAGATTAGGTAGACATTGAGTGTGCCCCTATCCCTAAAAATGTTAGAGAAATAGAGGTTGCTCACTGAATTCACATCCTCTTACTATCCCAAGGGGTCTTACTTTTCCTCCAAGAAATTTGTTTTTGCAATTCTTTGGTTACTTCAATATTGTTCCCGCACAGTGTTCTCCAAACGTTTGGAAGATAGTTAATGGTGTCCATAGAATAAACTAGCTCTATGGCACCAGTTTAGGGCTTGCTGAAATATGGTTCTGTTATTATTTGTCTCAAACAAGTTCTAGTCTTCTCTACCTCAAGGCTAGGAGTCCTAACAGGGTATTGGTAGTAAATATACCTGATTCCCATAAGGATTACTGGCAAGAGGATTTTCTTGCTAGAAATTGGCAATTCCCTCCCCATGCTGAGGGGTCGAGGTCTGACAGGTTCATGGTTCTCTTTTATGGGGAGGAGTTCATAGGTAAGCTTAACTTTTTATCTTCCCTTCGATCTTCTTGTTAATTTATGATTTCTCTGATATTCTTCTCTTTTTCTTTTCAGCGAGGACAAAGAATTTGGAGCTTACTATCAGTGAGGTTCGGGCTGCTGAGTTAATAAAAGATTAGAATATTAGAGAACTTTTGGCTGACGATGAGCATCCTCGATCAACTACTTTTCTTCTAGAGTACATGAATATTGGGTCTAGTTTTATCACGTGGCCTGTATATAGCATCCCCGAGATAGATATCACTGAAGAAATTGCTATGGATCCTATCCAATTGGATGAGGAAGAGAGCAGTTCTGGTGAAAGTTATAATAGGGGAGGTACTGAAGGTGGTTCCAGCGAGATGAGCTCTAGTGGTGAAGGGTATTCCATCTCGAAAGAGGTTTCATAAGGTTGAGAGTCTTCCAATAAGTTAAGCAGTTCCATCGAGGAAGATATGGATCCTCCCGCGAGGAATCTGATCAGGGATGATGATGATGTTGATGTACTCCTTTCTAGGCAGTCGAAGAAGCAAAAGTCTGGCAGTGGAGAAGCTACCACTTGTTCTCAGCCTACTTCCATCGAGCAGGAAAAGAAGAGAAGGGAGGAAGAACAGTTGAGAGAGAGAGAGAAAGAAGGAAGAGGAAAGGAAGAAGGTTGAAGAGAGAAAGAAGGTGGAAGAGAAGAGGAGAGCTGAGAGGGAGAAGAAGGAGAGGGAGGAGCAGAGAAAGAGAGTGGAAGTGAGGACGCCGGGTAACCTTTGCTTCCTGTGTCTACGCTGCCCGAGGGGGCCTCTGTCACCAACTCTCCCCAGTTAGCTCCTGCGTTGCTCGAGAGAGAAATTTTGCCCGCTGATTGACAGAAGGAAATGGGGACCGACTAGTTTTCTCTACAACTGAGTCAGAGGCTAGCCTTGGTGGGTCGGTTTCCATTTTTCAATACTTATAATATTCTATTCGATGTTTCTCTTTCTTTAATGTTCTCTCTATACTTGCAATTCGTGACTGAATTCGCTGTTCTCTATCGTACTCGTGATGAGATGGTGAGTAGGAATGCGGACTTGGATAAGAAAAACGTTGAGCTGAAGATGAAAGACGTCGAGCTGGAGGCCAGTTTGAAAACTGCTAGCGGGGCCCAAAAATCCTCTGAACTCTCCCTTCCTGAAGCGAACAGAGCGAAGGAAGCGACGATCAAGGAGTTGAATGAGTTGAGGCAGTCCTATGATCTGGTATGCATAAGAAAGCTGGACGTGGTCAAGGAAAATAAGGTGTTGTTAGAGAAGGTGAAGAAAGTGGAGTCTGAGGCTGCTACCATTAAGGAGAGATCGTACAACTCTGGGTGAGCTGTCGCATATGAGGATGCTGATGCTCAGATAGGCTACATCAGTCAGCTGAACTTCAATAAGGGATGGAACAAGGCTCTTCTGGCTGCTAAGATAGATGTTGATTTACCCTTGTTCGATGAGCATGATCTAGGCCCGGAGCCTGTTATGGATGAGGCTCCTACTCCGACTATTGACAGTGGTGTTCCTACATCCCTCACCATTCCTGCTGACACTCCCTCCATTCAGGGAACAGTAGATATTCCATCTGAGGGAGGTGCTCCCACTGCTATTGACAAGGGAAAGCAACCAGCGACCTCTGAACAAACTGAGGTTGCTAGCTAGCCTGCTTTTAGGACTTTTTTATATTTTTTACTTTATTTTCACTGTTCTCCTTTAATTACTGATGTAATTGGACCTCTTTATTTGAATGAAATGAAAATACTTTCCCTTCTGCATATTGATTCTTCTGCTTTTCAATGCTTGTATGGCCTATAGTTGATTAATGTAGATGATTCTATTCCTACCACCTCTCAACTGGGAAGGATCATTGGTCCTAATGTGAGTAATCAGGTTCGCTAAGCCTTCGTTAGGATTTTTAAGTCCCTCAGGTCAAGGAATAAGAGATTTAAAGACCAGTCTAAGCTCGTTGCCAAATTGAAGGATAGACTTTAGGATATGGAAGAAGTTGGTGCCTCTGTCCAAGAAGAAGTGAACACTTTGAGAGCTAAGCTTCTAGATGCCTCTAAAATCAATCAAGTCAGAGAAGTTCTTCAGTAAGAAAATGATAGTCTGAGGAGGGAGGTGTCGCGACTCAGGGAGCATGCACCGAGCATCGCACCTCGGGTTTTATGAGGTTACTCTTCATAGGCTATTTCGCGAGCTGACACTGGACCGGGCGAATCCCATTAAGTTTTGTGAGGTTCTACCTCATTGGCTGCTCTACGAGATGGTCTAGATACAGGGGGTCCAGCTAGGGAAATGGATGAGCTCGGAGAAGATGTCTATCGAACATACGGGATTATTGCTGGGCTTCAAAGAGATGTCACACGACTAAGGCATCTGTTCAAGAAAGGACCTCGCCGAGTGTGGGATGATGGTTATGACCAAGGTTGGACAGATGCTCCGACGAGATTGACAGAGTTTAAAGAGCTCGCCTTTATTAGTTGATGGTTGAACGCCCTCAGGGAGCTGCAGGTCCCCCAGAAATCAGTACTCTCGTATCGTCACGAGATCTCTCCTTCAACTCTAAGTCCTAATCCTTTCATGAGGGAAGACCAGTGGGTCCCTATAGATGCTATTCCCAGGCAGCTATTAGAGCAAGATGCGAATGAAGTCGAGGAAGAATTGGTCCCTCATCCGGATGATGTCCGAAGATCGCAAGTGGCTGATTACCTTACTAAGATGCCTAATCCCCATTAAGATTTTCTTACTTCAATGTAACTCTTTGTAAATGTAACGAAGTAATAAAGTATTTATGTTTTGGGCGTTTTGTCGACTAAACATATGTTGTGTATTTTTACTTCATTAATTTTTCGTTTGATTATCTTGAGCTCTTCGTGGCCGACTAGATTTGATGTAGGTAAAGTTGTTTTATTGTGTGAGTATCCTCCCAGTCAAGTTTGCTAATAAGATACCATTTCACCCTACTTTACCTTTTAGGTCGTGTCGTCACACTCCCTTAGGCCTAAGTATGGCAATGGCGAGGACACACCTGGTGTTGGATGTTCTATCTGATCAGACTTTTTGATCTAAACATTGTTTGGCGACCAATTCGATTTGGCCGAGCTACCTAAGGGTCCCCTATAGGGCTTTATATATTTCTAGGGGCAATGCTAAGAGGATGTTCATGTTTCATAATGAAAACCTAAAGAGGGTGATTCCCGACCTTTGTATACTGAGTGAGGTGCCTGTCTTTTGAAAAGGGTGTGCAAGTTATAAAGTTTATAATACAAAATTAACACTTCATAGGATGTCACTGCCAAACAATATTTTATTAATCAAAAGCAATTAAAAAATGAGTTGCTAATTCCAATAATGCGATAAAAGATTAATGAAAAAACTAGAAATAGAATTATAAAATGAGTTGCTAATCCAACAATGCAATAAAAGATTAATGAAAAAACTAGAAATAGAATTTATTTAGGTTGGCTGCGTTCCACGCTCGGGGTATCTCTCTGCCCTCCAGCGTTTCCAAGTGATAGCAACCTTTTAGGTCATCCTTTGTCACCTTGAATGGTCCTTCCCAGTTTGGACCCAGCTTGCCATCAGATGGTTTTACTGTGCTGCCAAGAACTTTCTTTAGGATGTAGTCCCTAACCTGGAATGTCCTTGTATTGACCTTTTGTTATAGTGTTTCACGAGTTGCTGCTGATAGCTCGCTAGTCTTACTAGGGCTACTTCTCTGCCTTCGTCATCTAGGTCAAGTTTAGCGTGTAATGCTGCATCATTCTGGACTTAGTCGACCGAGGTGGATCTCATGGTTGGGAGTCCAGCTTCTAGAAGGATGATTGCTTCTATTACATATGGTAGTGCGAATGGGGTTTCCCCCATTCCTCGTCATTGGGTAGTGTGGTAAGCCCACAGAATGTGTGGCAGCTTGCTCACCCATGCGCCTTTGGCTCGTTCAAGTCGTTTCTTCAACCCATCGATCACTGTTTTATTGGAAGCTTCATCTTGGCCGTTGCTCTAGGGGTAGGCAACCGAGATAAAATGGTACCTGATCCCATGGTCGTTGTAAAAACTCTTGAAGGGGCCGCTCTTGAACTGCGCTTCGTTATTAGTGATGATGTTTCTGGATATCCTAAAGCGGGTAATTATGTTTTTCCATATGAATCTCATCATATATATGCCTCTAATGTTTTCCAGCGGCTCTGCCTCGATCCATTTGGTGAAGTAGTCTGTGGTGACCAACAGATACTTATGATTAACGACAGTGGTAGGAAGAGGGCCCAAGATGTCCATTCCCCATTGGGAGAAAGGCCAAGGGCTGGTAAGTGATCTTAGGTCGCTGGCAGGTTGGTGTACCATAGGAGCATGTAACTGACATTTTTCGCACTTGCGAGCATATACTCTAGAATCTCTCTACATGTATGGCCACTAGTAGCCCTGGTTCATTGCTCGAAAAGCTAGCGATCTTCCTCTAATATGGCTCTCGCAGGTTCCTTCATGGAGCTCGCACAACACCTGGTCGATGTCCTTTGGTTGAACACATTGGAGGTAAGGGCCGGTGAATGATTTCTTATACAGCCTGTCCTCAGGAGATAAGTGAAAACGGGAAGCTTTGACTCTTATTTGATGAGCGACCTTCTTATCCTCTAGTAGTGCACCATCCTTTAAATAGTCCCTCAAGGGGTCCATCCAACTAGGTGCTGATTAAATCTAGAGGATACCACCCATATTTGGCAGCTCTTCACTCTGGATGATGCTCGGCTGGGTGAGGAAGTCTATAGGGATTGTTCATTTTAAGTCGAAGTCGATTGTTGAACTCAGGGCTGCTAGGGCATCAGCATGGCTATTCTGTCCTCTGGGAAACTGTTGGACACTAACTTCCTCAAAGTTAGACATTAACTTTTTTGCTAAGGCAAGGTATGCTTCCATTATTTTATCCTTCGCGTTGAAGTCCCCGCTTATCTAGTTGGAGACCAATTATGAATCGCCGAACACCTATATCTATTTTTCACCCAATGCCTGTGCCTTCTGCAAGCCTTCCATCAAAGCCTCATATTCTGCCTCATTGTTGGAGGCTTCAAATCCAAGTTTGATGCCTTTCTCAAGAATTGCACCTTCTGGAGTAACGAGCATAATGCCTACTCATACCCCCTTTTAGTTGGAGGCTCCATCAACGAATAGTCACCAAACTCCTGTTGGGTGATCTTCCTTCTAATATATCAGTTGGAGTTGGTCGCGAGGCTGCTCGCCTATGAATTCCATGATGAAGTCGGTGAGCACCTGCCCCTTGATTGCATTCCTTGGTTGAAATTGGATGTTAAATCGTCTGATCTCGACTGACCACTTAGAGAGTCTACCAAACAAATCCGTTTTTCATAAGATAGCTTTAAGGGGGTGTTATGTAAGGACGATGATAATGTGAGCTTCAAAGTAGTGCTTTAATTTCCTCTAGGCTACCACCAGTGCAAAGGCGAGCTTCTCTAGTGGTAGGTACCGCTGCTCGGCATCCAACAGGGTCTTGCTCACGTAGTAGATTGGGTGCTGGATTCTTGTTTTCTCGCATAACAGTGCAGAGCTGATAGCATGGCTGGAAACAACAAGATATAGGTATAGGGAATCATTTTCTTGAGGTATCACGAGCAAAGGTGGTGTGCTGAGATAAGTTTTGAGCTCTTCCAATGCTCTCGAGCAATATTGGTTCCATTCTACCATTTTCCTTCTTTTCAATAACTGGAAAAATGGTTGGCACTTCTCGAAGGACTTCGAGATGAACCTATTCAAAGCGACGAGCATACCCGTGAGCTTCTGCACACCTCTTATTGTGTGAGGAGGCTCTACCTTGTTGATTGTAGTGATCTGGTCCGGGTTGGCTTCAATGCGTCTCTCACTAACCAAGTACCCAAGAAATTTTCCTAACTGGACACTGAAAGAACACTTGCTCACATTGAGTTTCATTCGGTATTTCTTGAGGATTTCAAAGTTCCTTGATAGATCTAAGAGATGGTCTTGTTTGCGCTTACTCTTGACGAGCATATCATCAATGTAGACTTCCATGGTATCTCCCATCTGGTCTTTGAACATCTCGGTGACCAGCCGCTAGTAAGTTACTCCTGCATTCTGGAGCCCAAAGGGCATAACTTTATAGCAGTATAATCCGACGATGGTAATGAATGCTGTCTTGTCTTGGTCTGGTGCATACAGAGGAATCTAGTGATACCCAGAGTATGCATCTAGGAAGCTCATCCTCTCATGAGCTGCTGTGGCATCCACCAATTGGTCGATCTTTGGGAGGGGGAAACTGTCTTTAGGGCATGCCTTGTTAAGGTCAGTGAAGTCTATACAAACTCTCCATTTTCCATTGATCTTTGGAACTACTGGGTTAGAAATACATTTGGGGAATTGATCTTCACGTATGGATCCTACATCCAGCAGCTTCTCTACTTCCTTTTCTACAGCTTTGTCCTTCTCGGGTGAAGTTCATCATGCCTTCTATGCGATAGGCCTGAAAGTGGGGTCGACGTGTAATCGATGACAAACCACACTGGGGTCAATTCCAGGTAGCTCGTATGGTTCCCATGCAAAGACGTCTAGATTGGTTCCCAATAATAGCGTCAATTCCTTCTTTTCTTGATCTGTGAGAGAAGCTCCAATCAAGAACATCCTGTCTTTCTTGCTCCCCCCTGCTGTGATCTCTTGCAGGTTTTCAACGACCCACTCAGAGGGGAGGATCCTGGTCTCCTCCACCCTGGGTCTTCCATACTTTGGTTTCTGTTTTGAGGGTATCAAACGTTGTTGCTCCTCGATCTTATCTTTGGCCTTCTCGACCTTCTTCTCTGGTTTCGGGTGGATGGCCACTATGAAGCACATTCTTGCCATTGCTTGATCTCCGTGGATCTCCATTACTCCCCGCTTAGTCACGTACTTGAGTTTCTGATGGTAGGTCGACGGGACTACCCTCATGGCATGTAGACACCCTATATCCAGGATAGCTTGGTATAGCGAGTCAATGTCAACTACCAGAAACTCGATCATCTTGGAGACACTTCCTACCCTTACTGGCAACACGATCTTTCATAATGGGATATTCAATTTTCCATTAAAGCCAACTAGAGGGACAGTGGCTTCCTTCAGGTCGGCAACGCTTAACTTTAACTTTCTGAATAGGTCGAGATACATTACCTCGGATGAGCTTCCCTAGTCGACGAGCAACTTATCGATGTCATAGTTGGCTATCCTGAGGGTAATGATCAAGGCGTCATGATGTGGGGTTCTTACTCCCACTAGGTCTTCATCTGTGAACATGATGTGTTTGTTGTAATCGACGTCATCTGCTCGTCGATGATTTCCTGACTGTGCCTTTGCTGGATCGATATGAAAAGCTTGCATTACTGCTGGAAGCTTTCTCACTTCCATCTGCGTTGAATTCCCTTGAATCTGTTTCATATCAGATGCCCCATGAATCTATGCAAATTCATGGCCAGCATCATCCTTGAGCACGCTATTGGGCCTCGTGTCTCCATTGGAGACAACCTTATTCGCCTTTTCCTCCACAAACTCATTTAGATGCCCGGTCTGGGCCAATTCTTCAAGGTGAGACTTAAGAGCCTTGCAGTGCTCAGTCTTATGTCCTCCCTCTTTGTGAAAAGCGCATCTCAGCGCGTTATTTCTCTTTGAGGGATCTCCTCCATCTTCCTGGGCCACTTGACAAATGGCTTTTCTTTGATCTTCGTAAAGATCTTGTAGATTGGTTCTTTAAAGAAAGTGTTTACTGCCTGAAATGCTTTCAAAATATCGTTCTTGCCTCCATTCTTGGAGCTACCCTTTCCACCATGATTACCTCCCTTCTTCTGGTTTTCGGCCTTATCGTTACTTTTGGCATTGAGTTTAGACCAACCATTCTCCCCTGTACTGAAGTGGGTCACATCTTCCACCTTGGAGTACTTCTTGATGTGAGCCATCAGGTCATCGATGGTTGTGGCCTCCTTCTTCGTTAGAGACTGGTGTAGAAGGCAAGAGATGGGTAGGCCAATCTTGAAAGAGGTCACTGCTACCTATTCCGAATAGTCCTCGACCCCATTGAACAACTCCCAGTGCCTCTTTGCGTAGAATCGGAGGCACTCTTGAGGTGTCTTCTTCATTATTAGCAAAGCATCCATCCACTTTGGATGGGAGCTGCTGGTAATGAAGTGAGCTGTGAAGAGCTTGACCAGGGACTCAAAGCTCCTGATGGACCATGAGGGATCCTCTCGAACTAATTTTGGGACACATCATGTAGGATCGAAGGAAATATCCATCATATTAGTGCATCCCTGTGGTTCCAGAGGGTCATGGTCTATCTGTATAACCTAACATGATCGATAAGGTCAGTCTTTCCGTCATAGATCTTGAATCTCAAAATAGCAAATTTCTTAGGGGCTTCTTCTTCTTCTCCTATCTCCCTTAAAAAAGGATATTTCATTTGGGTCTTGAGAGATCATCGAGAAATCTCTATGGTTGATCTAGCACCCTGATGAGCTTGGTGTTGGTCCATCTCTCTTCGGACCAAATTTTGTATACCCTCATCACCTCGAGTTGGGCTCCTGTAACGGTGAACTGGTCACTATTGTTCAAGAAAGTCGTCATCCGACTTGTGCTCCTCAAATCTCTGGGATCTGCCTCTAGGGCTCCTTCCTTGGCTGTGACACTTGCTCGCCTGAGGAATATGATTATGGTATGAATGTCGCCTAGTGCTGTGATGGAGTCCCCTATCCATCCTCTCTAATCTCCTTCTGAGGTGAGCATTCTCAGCCTCTTGCTTGTGATCGTCCTCTCCTTACTCTTGGATCCTTGCCTCATAGGCATCGATCAACCTGGAGATTTGTGTGGACCTCGCTGGTCCCTGACTTTCTTCTGCGGCCCTCCGCTCTGGGAAACCCCTTTGATATGAACGTCGAACTTCAGATCTGATCCTGCGAGGGGCAGGCTGTTCTTGGATATCCCTAGCTTGAGGGTCGTTGCTGCTGTTTCCAAACATTCCAAATCCTTTGTTGGTGAGGGCTTTCTTAAAGGAAGACAAACGTTCCCAAAGCGTCAATTGTGGTGACAATTAAGTTCAACACAAATTAATAAGAAAAGACAATTACCAAAGAAAATAAAGAATGTAAGATCCCATGACACAGTAGTTACGTGGTTCAGCAAGAATGCCTACGTCCACGGTGGTGCTTTCAGTATTATTTCTCTATACTCCCGGGAGTGTTTTAGAGAAAATACAATGCGTGCCTTTTGCCTCAGGCTTACGGTTTGTTACATACATCTTTGATCTTGGGGATTCAGGGTGTTGGACTCCCCCAAGTCAGTCCATAACCCCTGGAATATCTGCATCTCAGATTTTTGGACATGACTGAGTCCTAACTGAATTACTTGGGATGTGTGGTTCCCAGACTTTGGGCCACTTTCACTGGGCTACTCGTCTGGGCCCGTGGTGGCAAATCGAGGTACCCACAAGTATTATACCTTCGTAGTGTGGAGACGTTTGAAAGTTCGAGATGTTGGATATTCAGACATCGTGACGGCTCGAGTCCAAGTGTAACGGGATACGCCTTATGTAATCCTGAGTTATTTGAACAATGACAAAAAAGATGATATTGCAAATCTCCCCCTTTTGGCTAATCTGGTTGAAACATAAAAACTGAAATCCAAATTACAATGAAATCCCTTACGACAAAAGTAATATCCTAATACCCTCCCAAACCCTAAAATGGATAGGTATAAGAATAATGACATTTTCAAAATAACGTCTTCAAACCTCCACTTCTTCTTTGTCTTCACTTAGGCACTTTATCTTCCTCGAGTTTTAAGGGAATATGATCTTCCAAAATACCTACACACATGAAACAAATAAAATACCTCGTGATGCATCAAGTTTGACATATTAAATGCATAAAACATTCTCCCCCATAAATTAAGCTCTCCCATAAGTTGTTTTCCCCCTTTTTATTTTGTTCAAAATAGATCAGGAGTAGAAAGTAATCATGAATTGCAAATCATCACAAACAAGCACAAGATATCATCACAAAACATATGAATGAAGAACATGCAATCATAATCTCTAAGGCTCCACAAACTATTTTTGAACATTTTCAATTTTTCATGTGTATATATGTTACAAATACAACACACCATGAAGAAACACAAAAATAATCGAATTATGGGAACGGAATGCAGGGGTGTGAACGTATTCTATAGGTTAATCGACGTAGAGAAACATAGCATATGTGAACGAGGTAATGAGGGACCATTAATGCAAGATCTCAAAATCTACCTTAGGTGGAAAGATGGTGAACGCAAGTGACATTAACTTAACCTAATCAACTAATCAAAACTATAAGTGATTTTCACACCAATAATGATAAAAACTATGTAATGTTTTACAAGGTTTTTATAGGACTTAAAAACCCATTGGTCTCCGACTTGACTCCCTCAAATCTCACATATTGAATTTTTTCTTCTGAAATATTTTTGAAGAAATTAATTCTCATATGTAGCGAAGCATCAATGTTATTAGAAATTGGTCTGGCATTTCTGTTTTATGTGTCTTTAATCTTTTCGTCTCTTTTCTTTGCAAATGATGTCTATTAACGCAAAGTAAACATGCCTTTCGTAGCTCGATTCCATTGCTTAAAATATACCAAATTACTGAATAAATGATTTTCTATTATTTTTTTTATTCGGGGCAATGGTTCTTACATGCATCACTTTTATTTTCTCATTTTTAATATTTTGTTCATTTTAAAAGTAGAAATGAGATGAAAATACTACAATCTACACGTGATAGGTAAGTGCAATACTCATATATATTCGTGATCATGTGCATTAAATGTGATAAGGAGTAAAACATGGAGGAAGTTGTCATCATATCATATCTCAATGACTCCACACATTATAAACAAACATAAAATGATGTCACGTCTCAAAACACTACAAAATAGTCATGTGGACATGGAATGATTGGGTGAGTTGGACATCTTTAATGTTCATCCACATATGGTGTAAAAAAATTCAAAAAATATTTTTTGGATTTTTCAAAATTTTTATCAAAATAAAATCCTTTTGCCTTTTTCACTTATTCTTAAAAAGAAACCGAAATCTTTTGTATTTCTCAAAAATTTTCAAGAAAAAACAAAACTCTTTTTGGATTTTTGAAAAATATATTAAATGAAAAATATAAGTGCAATAATAATACAATATAGCAATAGGAATGTAAAATATGAACATGAAAAGCATCCTATGGTAGAAAACAAGTCTCAATCTCAATCATTATGTCCAGAGGAGTTCTACAAAGGAGATGACATCCTATGAAAAAATTTCATAAAATCTTGACCAAATAGTCTTCTTTCTCTCTAAAACTCTCAAAATCTCTCATGTGATGTGCGAGAGAATGTGGGGTAACATATGTCGGAGTGCGTGCGAGAACTCGCGTGGTAGCATAACATGGAAGATACCTCTGAGACACTCTCCCTAACCTAAAACAAAATTCCCTAAGGTGACCTCTTTGCTTTCAATGGGTACAAACATAACCGGGATTGACTACACCTCTCTTAAAACATGTAGGACAATCTCTCCTAGGTGGGTTCGGTCGAGGACCATATAGATCTAACACAAAATCGAGAATGGGCTTCGATGAAATATGGTAAGTGAACACATCCTCATAACCTAATCCTAGCCTCTCATCATTACCTAAAGAGGACCAAGGAGCAACTTTCCTACCTTTTTAGATGTGTCCTCTAAAGTAACTTTGACCTCTGGGAATGTTCGAGATCTTTCTCGAGTTAGGATACGTGGGTTTCAAGTTTCTCATAAGTCTCCAATGAAGATTGAAGATATCCCATAAGACTAGCCCCGGTATTGGTCAAATCTCTCTTTTTCGACCTAAAATGATCAACAACTCACATAAATTAACATTCACTTTCTCAAGTTGACTCATCGATGCCTCACACATCCTCAAAACTTTCACCTCTCTCTCCGAATCTAACACACTAATAGACAAATCCTTATTAATGTTTTTCTTCTTCAATGTCTCGGTGTAAATATCACTAAATGCTTTTTGGAGACCCCGTTCTCCCTCACTCAAAATTCTATCCTCACTCTCACTCTCTCCCGAATGAATCGAAATGTCATCGAGTCTTTCACATTTACATATGTTCTCGTCGATGTGGTATAAGATAAAAGTACTCATGTGACTGGCCATGAGCGCAACACATAGTTCATGTGGTGATTGTCCCCCTGAATCAACCGACTCGATGTCGCTATCGCTAATATTGGCTTTATTCTCAATCTCTTTTCCATTTCTCTTTAGCCTAAAGGGACACCCATGTGCCTTATGCCCTTTATCTTCACATTAATACAACCCTATATCTTCCTCTTTCTCACTACTACTCTTGACCCCATCTTTCTTTTTATTTTTCTCAAAAATATTTTTTATTGGAAGAATTATCTTTTGAAAATTTGGGAAACTTTTTGAAAAGAATCACAAATAAGGCCAAGTCATCAAAATCACGCTCACCCTCACATTCATACTCACAAACTTTCTCTTTCTTATTTATCTTAGTTTGAGTCTTTAAAGCTATCCCTAGTTCCTTAGGTTTGGTGGTCTTAGGGAACATATCTACCTAATAAGTGTAAAGACATATTATGAGTTCTTCTAACCTAAGAGTGTCAAAAATCCCTAAAGAGTTAATCACAGTAACCATAAGAATAAAACAGGCGGGAAATGACCTCAAAATCTTTTTCATAACTCTCATTTCTGGAAATTTCTCTCCCAAGTTAAAACTCGAATTAATATTGTCCGATAAATGTGCATAAAACTCATAGAAGGACTCAGACTCTAACATTATGATGGTATCAAATTGGGTGTTCAAATTTTGAAGCTTAGACGCCTTATGACGTTGTTACCCTCATGAGTGAGCTGGAGGACATCCCATACTTTCTTAGATGTGGTTCACGTCATAATGCGATGGAACTCATTAGGGGTGACGAATCCAAAAATAACACTAAGTCCATGAAAATTAAAATTACTCTACTTAAATTCCTCATCAGTCCAGGAGGAGACAGGCTTAGGGACAACAACATTATCAAAGTGATCGTGGGAGGAGTCCACCCTCATTAACAAACTATCCAGATTCTTTCATTTATGGCTTTCAAGATAGACCTCATCCTAACTTTCCAATATGAATAATTGGTACCCTCAAATATGGTCACTCGATTATACAAATTCACAATGGTCTTGCTTTTGTATTCTACCAATCATCCTTTGTATTCATCAATGATCCCTTCGAGAATCATAATGGTATGTCATGAAGAAACGCTCTGCATAAGAGTTGTGTATGAAAGGATACAAAGCTATAGGGTTTAAATAGATTCAGACAAATATATTTTGGGAATGAATTTTGTGAATTAAAAAGGTTTTCTAAACATGAAAAGTTGAAAACTTTTACAAAATATGCCCATAAACAGTTCTAGAAAATATCTTAACGAAAACAAACACGAAATAGGTATTTATAAGGAAAACACAAATTTTTAGGCGGCTGCATGTTTGGATGAATTTGAAGTCGTTCGAACGAGAATATTATCTCATTAGAATGAATTAAGATCTTTTTCTAATGAAGAAGCCATCTTATTTCAATTAAGTTCAAACGACCTTCAAAAGACGCAAAATAGTACACCCTCGTTCGATGTTCGACCGAAGTAAATGTCAAATGATACTTTGAACAAAAATTATATCTCATTAGAATGAGAATCCCAAATCCTTTGAATGAGATGCACAAACTTTGAAATTTTTTAAATAAAGAAAAATACCTCGATTTTGAAATAAAAAATCTTGTTTCAGTTTTAAATAAAAGTCAAACATACCAAAATAAATTTAAGGAATAAATTTAAACACTTAATAGTATTATACCTTCATAGTGTGGAGATGCTAGATAGTTGGAGATGTTGGATATTCGGATTTCACGACTGCTCGATACGAAGTCTAATGAGATACACTAAAATCTATGTAAGCCTAAGGTATTTAAACAATTATAGAAACTGTGTTCTTACATATTTGATAATCTCCGTGTTAATCATTATAAATTTGGTTAAGTTTAATAAATTAAATATCTTTTAAAATTTTAAGTTGACCAAAAAAGTTGGCAAAATCCTAATTCACCCCCTCTTTGGTATTTTTCTGGGCAATAATTTTTAAATAAGCCTTGAAAATAATGTGGTATTACACCATGTAATTCAGTTGTTGTATATTCAGTGTTATTTCGGTGTTATGTACGAATTCCGTTCAATCATAAACTTCTCACAAGTTTGACCCATAACTTATTTTGTACTCTTTTAATATGGCATTATTAGGATCTCCAAGATGGAATCAGATAACTGGTTAATTGAGTTGTCAATTATTAATTTAAGCTATTACTTTTGTTTGTTACAGGTAGTTAGTTAAAGTTGTATTCTCTTTGAGTAAAGTTGTTTCAAAAGTTGTTAAAGTGTAGTCTATAAATAGTTGATGTGTTGTAACAAATGGGTCATTGAATTATGAATGAAAAGCATATCCTTCTTCTCTGTTCCCTTCTCATCTCATTAAGTTATACATTTTCTCTTCTCTCTTTATTCTGTTAGTTTCTTTAATTTTCTTGCAATTAACTTATTTGATGAAATATTAAGTTGACCATGAGCATGACAAGTGGTATCAAAGCATTCAAATCTTCCCCAATTTGAAACTCAAAAAGGCCCAAAACACAAATTTTTAATCTATTTCCAATTCTTTCGTTTTTAGACCTAATTTATTTTTCTCATTATTATACTAATCTTCTTATTCTCCAAATTCATTCTAACTCCAATTATTGAATTTTAATTGTTCAAACATTAACATTTTCATATCAAGAAGTTAACTAATTACTCCTTCTTTTATCTCTACTCCATATCATTATTTCTGACATCACATTCACCACAAGGTTGAGTACCGAATTTCCCAAATGGAGTCTAACTTACAATCAATAAATCCAAAAATTGAAAATTGGGATAAAAATTGGCCTGGGAAAAATAATAGACGAATTAAAAGAATTTATGATGTGATAATTCATAAATGGGCTCAACAAAGAGGGTAGAATCTTTGTTTAGCTTTGGGCTCCTATAAAATTAAAGGATGCTATGAAGTTAGATCAATTAGAAGAGAAAATTTAGGCCAAAACCCCATAAGGTTACGTTAATAATTTCCCTTCACTGAAATTTTATTCAATTGGGAGAATAAAACTGAAGTTACGAAGGGTAAATTGAGAAAGAGTCTCAATGAAGAGGTGAAGAGATTTGTTTAATTATGTGCCCCCGTTAAACTTAGTGATGTTGTAAAAATTGCCTAACTGTAAAAGGAATTCTTAGCCAAAAGATCACAGGGTTATAATAAACAATTTCATTTCCCTAAAATCGTAGTTGCTTGGGAAAATAAGACTCAGATGATTAATCAAGAAAAAGGAGATAGTAAATTTGTTGGGTTGTTATTGAGGAGGATTATGGAAGTAATCACAAGGACTCACTGAAGGATTTACAAGATGATGAATATAATGTTTCAAAGATTAAAGATGAGGATAATGGGGCTAAAGAGATTAAGTTAAAACTATATGAATCGATGGAAAAACATAATGTTAGTGATCCAAGAAGGTTGGAAAAAAAGTATTATTGTGGACAAAGTGAGATATCGTTCAACATTATACATTAGGGGACTACTCTATTATGGACAAAAATATCACATTACTAAGGAATGAGGCCATACAAAAAATTTGGAATGTTAGGGACCCAAACCATAAAAGAGCAATAAAAATAATTGGAAATACAGAGTCAAATGGTGTTGTACCAGTAAGTGTTGCAATTTTGATTGAATTTTCTACTTCTAATTAGATTTTCTTACAAAATGGTGCAAGCCCGTCAAGCCATATTATGAAGCAGACTATGATGATCATGACGATTTTTAGATTTTTTTAGGCTGTGATTATCAGGAATATTTTTAGAATTTTTTAAAGATTGTGTTTGATCCCAGAGGACCCAATTATTTCTTAGTTGAAGCCCCAATCATTGAGGGTAAGGATTTTTGAAGGAGATGGCATTATTAGGATCACTAAGATAAAGTGAGATAATTGTTTAGTTGAGTTATTAATTACTAATTCGAGATGTTTGTTTACCTAGTTACAATTAGTTACTTAAAGCATTATTCTCTATATTTTGTTTAATTTATTCATGCTTTTGAGGCTACATACGAGATGATATATAATAGTGATTTACGCTTGAGTTCAACCTCAATTGTTTGAGATGACACCACTCCTATGTATCTTTTTAGATTTATACATAGTCTTATAACCTTCTATAACAACCTTTAATTATCTCTTGTCATTCCTTTTAAAGACTCATACATGTCCCATATTTTGTTATAATAGGACCAACAAAAAAAAAAAAATTGGAATCGGAATAAAAAAATCTTTATAAAGAGGGTTAATTCCCCACAAGTATTTAGTACCATTTGTGAAGATTTGTTTGGTGCCAACCCCTATTATTTTTTCGTTATTAGTCATGTTATAAAAATCTATTAGACATGTACCATTCTTATGAAAAAATGATTAAATGCGGTTAAAAAGAGTTATGGGTGGTTATAAGGACTAACTAATAATTTACGAAACAGATAGGATAGGTGCCCATTCAAACAATTAAGGTGGGAATAAAGATTATATATAGATATAAAAATATGTCATTTCCCATTAATTTATATTTGTATATATAAATTTCTATCCATTATTTTGATATGCTACGGACCACACCATGATCTTCAGGGGAGACAGTGATATACCCAGCCTTCGCTTTAAAATTTTTAACTGACAAATCAAGTAAATGAGTCTTACTGTGTATACTCGTAAGAGAGTAGTTATACTTGGGTATATGAATATCTGGATCTGGTGAGGGATTGCCCACTCCAATCGAAATTGTCTTCAAGGTCTCTCAGATCTTAAGAGTAGATAGAGAAGAAAACTACCCATTTTTGGTAACAATGTAACTTCTGTGATTTCTATCTGAGAAAACTATAATTAGCTATAACTTTATAACGATGAAAATATTTGAGAAAAGGGATCACTATAAGTGATGATTCTTGGGAGTGAAGAGACAAGAACTTAAAATACCAAGGAGAGAGCATAGGATAGACTACTTTTTGGGGAAACGTTAGCAGAGTAACAATGCTACTTGTGTTGTTCTATATTTTAACTTTTCCAGAAGGCTCTATTTATAGGAAAATACTCGAGTTGATCTGGCATGTGTGTGCCAAAAGGATATTATTTAAAGACAACAGTTGGAATGTACATTTTATCTCATTTTTCTAGTTGTCATCAGTCCAATCTAACACACGACATTTAGCACAACCCAAAGTCAAAAGGAAAATATATCAGTCATAGTGGAAAAAAATAGGATTTGGTAAATATATTTTCAAATGGTAACTTGGTAAAAAATCTTTTGAGATGTTGCGAGTGACCTTGAGGCTCACTTATCGAAAATCACTTTAAAAAACATTTTGTGAGAAGCACCTTGGCTACTCACTTGTTTCGATAAGTGTAAATTATGTAAGTACATGAGTGAACTCTTAGGTCCCTTGAATTAGTATTCTCTCTTTCCTAAGGTATTGAAGTTATTGGGCCTTATCTTGCCTAACAAAACTTGCCTCTCATCCACAAAACCAAAACTTCCTAGAGATCCCAACTAGCCTACTCGATCCATGCTCTCTTGATTTAGGAAACTTGTGAAAGAAAATAATAATGCTAGTAATTATTTAACATACACGATAGTTTTTAATTAGTTGACTGTTCATAGAGAATTACCTCAATCTTTTAGGCCTGCTCGTATATTTTCTCTCTTGTCATGGGATTTCTCATTGAGCACCGCCTCACTAGCCTTGAGACTCACCAGTTGTCTTTATTTTGATCTTGGGCCCAATCGTTGTGGAACCCCCTTGACAAACATCCTTCCTTGGCATTTTTTTTTGTATTGGCTCCACTTGTTGTTGTACCCCTTTTCCAAATACATTCTTTGAGTTTCTTCTGTCTTAAGACCACTCGTTGTGGCACCTCTCGGCAAGTGGACATTTTTGCATGTTCTATTTTTAGTCCCACTCGTGTGGAACCCCCTCGCCCTGTTGGGCTTATTTAATGAAAAGATCATTTAAGGACTACTCTTGTGGAAGCCCCCTCTCCGATCTTTGCACCCCCTCACTCTACTGGGCCTACTTGTGTGAAGTTGAGTGGGTACCACTCTACATTAGAGCCCTTATGAAAAAATGTTTGTGTTGGTTAAACCGAAGAGTTTTGCACGAAATAATCTTATAGTTTTTTAAGTCAAATCATTACTTCGTTAGCCATTTAATGCCACTATCAGGTTTTCCATTTTTTAATGTCTCGACACGACACTGTCTGTTTGGGAACACACACTTGATGATTTGGGCAATCATTTTTATTCTTTTTGATCCATTAGACGTGCACCCCTTTCAAGATATAAATTTCTGTTTAAAAAAAATCAAACTCTACCTTTCATTTGTCTTATTATTTTCCAGAGCTTAGAGAGAGAAAGAGAACCTTCATCCCTAAAGAGCCCTCTTCTTCCATTACCTTTTTCCTTCAATCCTTCACCATTTAAATGGCTTCCTTATCCACCATTTAATTTATCACTGTTTAAACTTCCATTGGCGAGATCCTTGTGGGTTTGTTGCATATTCAAGTCATTGTTTCCACCATTATTCCTATGGGCACCACCACTATCACCCCTTCTATGGTTGTTTATACCACCACCACCACCATTGGGTCTGGTGGTGCTAGTCCTTCTACTAGTGACATTATCTCCCTCTTTATGGTTCTTAGGGAATACCTTGAGAACCACTCGAAGGGGGATTTCACCATTTATCACCTCACGCCTTACTTTGGGGAATATAAAATTTGTATGCCCTCGTTCCAAAGATTTGAAGCTGAATTTGTGGAGAAAATCCATTAGCAACCCCTTTTGGATTTTGTGGAGTCTGTTGATACCCCTATTGTGATTATGATAACATTCTTCGAGTTCGAGTGGACTGAGCGGACTTTGATTTTCTAACATTAATATTGATGTTTATGTAGGTTCCCCAAATAAGTAGGACCTCTGGGTAGACTAAATTTTGGCTGAGCCAACCCACAAGAATGTTGTCGAGCATCTTGGTCTGATAAGGACACTCACTAGCTAGAAGACTTGCACCATTGTAAAGCATACCAACACTTTCAACACTTTAGCTTCTCGTTGGTGTATTGACTCCCACACTTTTGTTACCAGTTAAGGTAAATTTTATATCACCCTTGAAGATATTTGCGAGCTAACATGCCTTCCTCTCTTAGGAAGTCATTTATTTACTGATGGTTATGAGGAAGACACCGAGCGGGACATGTGCAAGGAGTTCCACTGGGCCCTATCCGAGTTCCCTCCTTATGTTTCCATTAATAATACATGAGCCACTAAGCATTGCTAAGTGGAAAACATAGTAACTTAGGGATTTTTAGCCAACTCCAAAAGAGGGGAGTTCAACCAAGGTGCCCATGCTAAGATGGCCCAAATATAAACTCCTCAATGCACTTGGATGCCTGGTTTGTAATTTTTATGAGTTGGTTTTTGTTCCATGGGAGGCAAAATGACTCTCCTCATGAATTATTATTTCTTCTTGCAGTCAGACTTGCTCGAAGGATGGATGTGCCCGTCACAACTCTTACCTTGGTAATTAAGTACACTTGGATGGATCCTGCCCATGTGGACATGGAACGTTCTCATGGATGTTTTAATGTGACAAATTTTGTCAACTTTTTTATTTTGATGGGGTCCCTATTGGATATGTTCTCAAATTTTTCTGAAGATCCTCGTTCGTTGTATAGCCAGGCCGCTCGAATTATAAGGTGGCACAAAAAGTACCCTCAGTAATCCTTCGCTTTATTCATTGATAATATTGATGAGTTTTCCTTTTTTCCTTACTCTAAACGAGTGGGTGGTATCTTTTCTTGGGGTTTCTTCAGAGACTTTACTAGCACCTTCCTTCGTCTTATCTATGTCTAATCAGTGCCAGATTCCCCCCACAAATCTGTTATGGCAATTGTTTTGGCTTGTATTCTTCCATCACTGACTGAGTTTGGCCATGGAGTAGAATTTAATGACTAAGAACGAGTGAGGATACAGTTTGGATATGACTAGGGGACTTACACCCCTGACCATCCCTCCAGCTACTCGTCAGTGGAACTATATTTGGATGCCTATTCTAATTTCACCTTCTAAGGGATGCTCCTAAAATAACTGATAGCTTAGGTAACTTCTTCATTCCCCCTCGTGACTCTATTCCTTTATTAAGTCTCTCATGATTTAACTTATGGCAATGCCAAAACATTGTTACAAAAATTGCATCCAAGATGTACCACATGAATCCATCTACACTCGGATTCCTAACAATAACAAGTATTTGGTCAAAAGGACGCAAAAGGATCTATGGTACCATAGTACCATCGTGAATACCCATCTCGTGCAGTCACACCCATTCTAGTGAGCCCTTTTCACAAGGAATTCATATATGACAAGCATCCTGAGCCTAATTCCCCACCATAAAAAAGAAAGGCAAAGAGTAAGGCCAAGCCTAATCCCTCTTTAAAAAGTAGACACCCAGCTACTGATGTGAAAAATTTAGTGCCTTCTCAAGTAGAGGCATTTTCTACTCCTCCTTCACCCGTGAGGACTAGAGCAGACACACAGAAGAAGAAGAAGGTGGCTGAGCCCACTAGTCCCCCAGTTTTACTAGACCAATGGTTAGATATAGACACTCTTGGAATTGAACAAACTTTTCAAACAATTTATGAGAACGGCTATGATGCCCTTGGTATCCCTCTTTCGTATCCTTCCATTTCATTCACCTCTCTCGTAGATGGTACTCTAGTCACTTATTTTTGACTTAGTAGAACTATAAGTCATGGGAATTCAAATGCTTGCTCATGGTCTTGCTCATATGAAGAGGAACTTGTTGATTATTGAATAAAATTTTCTATGGTGACATTAGTTCATATTTAAATGACATTGGTGTTATTGACATCCACCAAGATGACTCGCCTAACACGTTGCTTTGTTGTCAGCTTCAAGATGCCCATATGGTGGTCATAATGACACCATGATCTATTCTCCTTCTACCACCAGCCCAACTACCGGGAAATGGCCTTATGTGTAGGCCCCTCGCTAAGGCACTATAGGTTTATTTCTATTTCTTTTTCTTTCATTTCCTTTACTTCACTTCTCTCACTATTTTGCTAACTTTAACTCCATTTTTTTACTTTCTTTGGATCAGGCTTCCGCATTGGGATGAGGGGACTCTCAGAGGTGAGGGTCACCCCCCATCTACTGTTACACTAATACCCCAAGAACCCTTTCTTTTATTTTGAAGGTCCCTTTTTTAAGCAACCTCTTAACAAGTGTGGGAATACACATTCCTAAAAGGGTGGTTATTATTGGGTTATCCCCCTCTAGGAGGATATCCGTTCATAGAGTTTTCCTTCCTATGTAAAATAGGCCCTAGGTCCAACTTCTTTCTGCCCAACCCATTTATAGTGTGTCTTTGAGTGGACCTATCTCAGAGTTCTTTGTCTTCACATGAGTACTTAACCATATAGTCTTTGTCATTTCATTCTCGACCTTTTTCTAACAAATTTTCTTATTAACAGGTTGGAAATAGTACTCTTCAAATCCTTATGGTTGATCTGATCCCCTCCCCCTTCTAGGGTTCAGGTAATTGATCGTACTATATATATTTTTTAGCAACTTGTTGCCATGTATTATTCTTGATACAGTGGCTTACTTCTAACTTATTTATGTTCTCGGCTAGCACCAACACTTCCTTGCCAGCCACTTCTAAAGCTAGTGTCCAAGCGAGCATTTCACCTGCCATTTTTCCTCGAGTTTTTTACTCTCTTCCTCTTGAGTTTTATTGTTACATATTTGAGAAAGAAGAATTTCTTTATTTTCGAGCACCTTGTATCATCAGTATTGTTTTCTTTTTAGGCGATCCCCTCGCAAGTCGCTGCTACTATGGGCCCTTTTGTGAGTCTTCCTTTAAGAAACTCCTCATTAGAGGTATCTTAGGTGCACTATTATACTTGTTATTTAACCCTTCTTAATATTTTACTGTGTAAGATATCTTGGTGACTTATTCTTTGATTCTTTATTTTCATTCTCGTAATGTTGAAGCCCTTTGTTTGTGGGACATACTGTGACACTGTTGAGGTGGCTCCTTAGGTATCCATTTCAACATATCTTTTACTTTGAACTTTCTTTTATGTTTAAGTGATCTCTAACACATTCATGTTTCCTTATTCTCAGGTTAGTGCTACAAGTATTCCCATGACTGTGGAATGACTTGAGAGTATTAATGTGAGTGAGATATTACACTGTTATACCTTATTCATTCTTTTCTATTTTCTTCCTTATTTTCATTCTTGTTTTTACTGTGCAAGTACTCACCACCACTCCCATTTTTCATTGTTTTCAGTTTAGCAAGGCAAGTGTTCCTATGCCTGTGGAAAAAATTGCGAGTGTCATGACGAGCACTCCCCATGTATTATACTGTCAGGTTCATTATTTTTCTGACATCCTTTTTTGGAGTCTTGCTTTTGATAAGCAAGTGATCTATTAACATTATCTTTCTTTCCATTCATCATGTCAACATAGTGGGTCAAGGAGGAGCTTGAAGTCTATCTCGTAGTATGCTCACTCCTCTGGGCTTGGGGGTAAGTTATTTCCCTCTATTACTAGTCATCTTCTCTTTACCATATTCTTTTAGCTAAAATTATTTAACCTAGTTGTTTCTTCTACTTATTCTTTTTTTTCATCCTTATTTTTAGGAGCATCCAAGTGAAACTAGGGAGGTAATTAGTGACATCGAGCCCTTCTCTGAGGCCACCCAATCTAATGGTCCTGAAGACTTTGATGATGGCTCTCTCCTCGTTAGGATAGAGGAGGAATTTGTTCGAGAGGCTAGTCCTTCCTTAACTGATTTTCAATCTAGTGAAAACCTCCCGTGCCTCTTCTCTAGTTGAGATAATTTATAAAGAAACTTTTTTTTATCCCTATAACTACAAAGATTTTCAACTTTTGATATAGTCTTTTACATTAATGAAAATGAAAGTCTTTCCTTCATTTGTCTATCTCTATTTCCTCTTTGCAATGTCTTTACTTAGACTTTTATCTATTTGCTATGAACTTCTCTCATTTTCTTTGGGAGTATTTGAACATAATCTTATCAAGATATATCTGTGAATTGCCCATTGTTCAGTGTTTCATTTAGAACATCAAAGAATAACATGTGTGTGTGTGTGTGGGTGGGTGGGTGTGTGGGGGGTGGAGGGGGGGGGGGGGTAACCCCCTCTTAATTTTTCAAATAATCATGATCTTTAGGTTAACAAACCCATGGAACAAAAGTAAGAGTATTGTTTAACTTTTTAAAACGTGTTCTATTAGGTAAAAATTGTCATTTCTTTAATTTTCCAATGGCCAAAGAACTGTGTATCTTGTATTCTTTAGGATGTTCGAATTATTATAAGTGAAGGGTCTTTGCTAACTATAGTTTATCCTTGAGATGTAAATATCCCTCCAAGTATAATGGGTAAAGTTTATCAAGTTCTTTATCCTTTCTTAAACTTCAAGAGTCATAGAAATATGTTATGTCCACAAGAAAAAAAGTATATTTGTTAAAGTCTTAGAAAAAAATAATAAGTAAGAAAATCTTGGCACATCCACTCGCATTGTAAGGGATTGAGTGCTCAAAAGATGATGAAAATAAATACTAGTTACTATTATTACAATGATTTTCATGTGTGACTTGTCAAGAGGGCATGCATCTATTCATTTCCATAAAATAACATCTATCTATGATGTTTACAATAGTCCATTGCTCAAAATTCCTTTTGCTAAAAGGACTATCGATTCCATATAAAATATTTAAAACCAAACAAGTTTGAAACACTTGAAGCATAATACTTTTTTAGTCACTTACAATTGATAGACTGAATACAATTTCTCTCAGGCTCTGAGATCTAGCAATAGCCTAACTTTCCTACTCCTAGCGCCACGAAGGTTCCTTTCCAATTTGGCTTGAACTTCGATGCTTCCATGCTTCTCAGATGATGAGTGGATTCCCACAAGAACAAATTCCCCACTTTAAACTCTCTAGGCTTAACTAAATTCTCATAATCCCTAGATAGTTGTTAGGTATAGACCTTGAAAATTTCCTTGGACTTGTCTCGATGTTCATCCAAAGCTTTCAGTTATATATGCCTAGGATCAGGAATGTATGCATGGATTAGAGACACTCGTACTGAAGGTACTGCTAACAATACTCGTAGGATAACTTATGTCCCATAAACGAAATATAAGGGGGTGGAACCTATTGGCTTTGTTTTTTAAGTTATATAATTCCATTACACCATCGATAATTTTTACACCAAGCCCCAGACACTTCTTGCATATTCTTTAGGATGTTGATCAACGTCTTGTTTGTGGCCTCTACTTGGCCATTCCCTTTAGGATAAAAGATGGTAGAATTATTGTGGACGATCTTGTACTTATCTTTAAGTATCCCCATCTCTTTGCAGAGGATCTGTTTCTCATTATCTGTGAGAATAACCTTAGAAATGCGAAATCTACATATTATATATTCTCTGATAAATTGTGTCATTACTTGGGTAGTGACCCTCGTCAACGGGATCACTTTTTCCCATTTAGTGTACAACTTCGTGGTAATAATGATGAATGATTTGACATGAGAAGCTGGGCCAATCTTGCCTACTAGATTAAATGCCCATGTATGGAAGGGATATGGTGTTTCTAAGCTCTACAAGCTTACTAAAGGGGCATGGACCATGTTACCATGCACTTGGCACCCCTGCACTTCTTCATGAAGCTAATAGAATCATCCTCCATTGTCAACCAATAATACTCCAATGTAATTAACTAGTCATAAAATTTAGCACCACCCATATGGGAGGGTTCATTAGCATCTTTCAATACCTTCTCCACATCTCCCCCATCCACGAACCACAGTGCTTTCTCATTATATCATTTCCTTTAGAGACCCCCCTAATAAGTACAAATTGGTAGCCCTTTTCTTCAGATGTATCATTTATTTTCTTTCAATTAGAAACTATCCATGCTTGAGGTATGGTATGTAGGGATTCATCCAATCCTCAAAATGTTTCATAAAATTATCTTCAGTTGGTTGATTGAACTGGGTCTGGAACATTAATCATCTCTGCTATAGATGCGTAGCCTCTGTGGTCATTATGGGCCAATAATTGCCCTGTTGCTGTAATCACCGGTATAGGGGAACATAAATATTCCCATAATGCCTCTCGTGGATTAATGCAAACCTTTCTTTTGCTTCTTCATCTCATATACAAGGGGTATTTTACCCTCTCGAACATCTTAATCTTACTTTCTCTCGTATTTAACTGCTTTACTGTTGGGAACCTTTAGTACTCTAGCTCCTCTCTTGGGAATAGTAATTTTACTGTTGTTGGAATTATCCTCCATCTAACTATGATAGTGGCCTTTTGCTCCTCCATCTTTAACGTTTAGGCTATCGTTACCAAGGCATTTGGGTTCCTATTCACTGTTCGCGCATGCCTCCCTATTTTTACCTTAAAAAATTGGCCAAGTAACCTTTGAATAATTGACTTGTTTGGGCTAAGTTGACATATTTAAGGGAGAACTCTTTGTTAACTTGTTTACAACTAATTTAGAGTCCCATTGTGTACAAAAGACTCTAATTCCTCTCCTTACTACCTCCAACATGCCAAGTATGAGAGCCTCATACTCTGCCTCATTATTGGAGCATTTAAAATCCAGCTTATAAGAAAGAAGGATTTTTTCCTTTCCATTTGAGAGGATGATGCCAACCCCATTTGTCCCTTGAGCACAAGAGCCATACAATTACATCTTCCATTATTCCATCTCCTCTGTTGGATAGGCTTGAAAATTTTCACCTGGCAACTCTTCGCTAGGAGGCTCAAAATTCTGACTCGGGAAGTTCGCCAATAAATCAGCTACTGCCTGGCTCTTAATGGACTTCGGGACAACACAATTCAAATCATATTAAGAAAATATTAAGACCCACCTTGCTGCTCTACCTACCAAAATGGTTCGTGCAAGTTGATATTTTATAAGATTATATTTAGAGATAGTGTGTATCGTGAATGCAAGTGGATAATGTCTTTTCTTCAGTGCAATGAAAACTAAGGCCAATAATGACTCTCTGTACTGGTGTATCTAGATTTTGTGCTTGAGATTACTCGTGACAAATAGTACACATGCCGCTTTATCCTGGCCTTATCATGGGCAAGGAATGCTCAGCAAGGGTGCATATGATTTTGGTGGTATCATTATTGAGGGGGAAGTTAATATTCAGTTTATCTTCTTAAACGCCCTTTTCTGTTCCTCCACTCAAATCCACTTGGATTTTTCTTTCATGAGAGGGGAAAAGGGGTGAGAGACGTTTTTTAAAGTAGGCATGAACGCTTTTTAAACTCTTTTTCTCAAGTAGCAAACTTTCCCCAAAAGATCTTAAGTTGTATTTGGCTCTTCGGTGGTGGCATCGTTAGAATGGCTTTTTGTTTCTCTGCATCGACTAGCACCCCTTTCACATTTATGACGAAGCCTAAAAATTTTCATCCAGTTACCCCAAATGTGAACTTAGAGGGGTTCATCCTCATATTGTACTTGTGACACCTCTCAAATACCCTCTTTATATCCTGCACATGTTTGCTTTCCTTCTTAGTTTTTACTATCAAGCCATCCACGTAAAATTCTAATATGTCATGAAGTAAATCCTGAAATATTGCCATCATTGTATGCTAGTAAGTGGCACTTATGTTTTTAAGCCAAAGGTCGTGATCGTATAATTGAAATTTCCTAAAGGAATTATGAAAGTGCTCCTTTATGCATCTTCCAGATTCATTCTAATCTGGATATAACCCATATATTCGTCCATGAAGCTATACATTTCATGGCTAATTGTATCATCTACTAAGTTTTTAATGCTGGTCAACGGATTTCATCCTTCGGGAAAGCATGATTTAAGTCTCTAAAATCTACACTGACCCATATCTTATTCTTATTCTTCTTTGCTACCGGAACAATACTTGAGAGCCAGAGTGGGTGCAGATAGGCTTGATGAATCTTATTGTGAGTAAATTCTTTACCCCTGCGTTGATCATCAAGTCTAGTTTAACTTCATAGGTTTGAGTGGATTGTCTCACTAGAAAAGTTTTGACAAAATGTTCATCTTACAGGATCTCACTTTGGGATATATCTCGGGCATCTCCATGTATTTCCACTTAAACATATCTATGAAATCTTTGATCAAACAGATGATCGTTTTCCACTACTTTGGGCTCAATCCCTCGGAAATGAAGATGGGTCAATCGTTACCCCTTTTTATTCCCATATTTATTTTTTCTAACTCCTAGAGTTTTTCTCGTGGCCCATCTTGCATACATTATGGAGATTCCCCTGTCTCCTCAACATGATCTACTATATGAGACTTTTCAACTACAAAACATTCGGGTGCCAGGTTGGCACTTTCATCCTAAAATATTTCCCGTGCAGATCACAATAGATAAATTTCCCATTGGGCAAAATAATTTTCTTACAATTCCATGGTGCCCTTTCCTCATCTCTTTTCCTTCAGAGGAGGCCACTCGCTGGCCCAATCTTTCATGAACTGATTTCTTGAGATGTACACCTTCCTTAGCCATGTGAAGTTCCTCTACCCCCTAATCTGATTCCTTCTCTTTTAGTCTAACTCAGTATAAAATGATGCATCCACGAATTGGAAATCTTCTACCGAGAATGGTCTTTCAATAGCTTTGATCACATTATCTATCCCGCAAAAAATTTCTTTCGCTCCTTAGTGGAATGGTGATGGCACAATCTCATACGTGTGCATCCACACTCACCCTATATAGAGCTAGTAGTTAGTATTGGAATTGATGATGTGAAACTTAATATGGGATGTAATATTTCCTAACTTGATCCTCACATTTACATATTCGAGCGATTACATCCCCACGCTATCAAAACTGAAGATCAAAAGTGGCATTGGAACAATATTCTCTTGGGAAATACCAGTCTCATACAAGGTGCTGATGGGAATGATGTTAATTGATTCTCCCCCATAAAAAAACATTCGAAAGCTAATTCCATTCACTAGGGTTATGACATATAAAGGATGATTGTGGAAGTAGGGTACCTACTTATCTACCTCTAAGAACACTACTTCAGACTTGTATGTTTTTATCATCCTCCCTATAGGACCATGCCAATTAAGAAGGGATCCCCTCACTGTTGGACGTCTTCACGGATCTTTTTGGTGATTACTATTCGATTAACATGCTTTACTCTAATCTAGTCAATGAACCATTTATATTTTGGGCTCCTAGGAATACCTGCGCATTCCGAATCAAGTTCAACTTCATATGTTTATGCGTTGCACACATATTATTCTTATGATGTCCCCCCTTAATCTAGAAAGAGGACTACATCCACTCTTCCTCCTGAGGGACTTACTTACTCATTTTCTTATTATTATCTAGTCAATTCACCTAACCATTCTTCCATGCCCTTTTACTCCACTATTCTTTAGGTTCATGTTATCCATCTTCATCACATTCCACCACCATATTTGTTGTGACATAGTGACGGGCTGGAAAAGGATTTTCATTGACATCTACTGGTGGGATTTGTAAACTACCGTTGGCCACCTTCTAGTCAATTATTCTTCGTAAATAATAACAATCCTTGGTAGCATGTTGGACTCTCTGGTGAAACTCGTAAAAATTTGTATCCTCCTACGTTATTGTTGTTGTCTGACTATTAGAGTGGATAGGGATCGCCACCCCTTGATATACCATTATGTGCTATACCAAGTATAGCCTCCTGCCTATACTAGATCCCCTAGGTCAAGGTCGACCAGTGTTAATTTGTCAGTTTGGGAAAGTTATAGTTCGATCGTAGGCTCGGCATGAAAGGTCTCATCCTTGGCCATAAACTCATTATAAGATGTATCATTTTCATCTCGTAACATAGTTTACAATATTAGTATCAGTGGTCTTATATCCCAATACCCTTGACGTCGTCCATCGCCTAGAGAACGGGGGCCAATTGAAGAATCAGCCCAATAAATATTACCATATATTTAGAGGATCCAACCTATAAACTCGGCCTCGGCCTAGTCTAAATGATCGACAATTGACAGATGGTAGAGCGCATGGATTGGGAAATGCGTGGAAAAGTGCATGTGCCTTTCATGTCCCACATGCACAAAACCGTTATACAAATATCTCCCTCACACGTGAGGGAATATTTCATCATTATGATCTACATGTGACAGTAATGGGTGGCTTAACCTTATTAGCAGGAACATTATACACATGCTTAGTACATTCTTGGGGGTATAATACACACCCCAAGCACTATATATACTTATATTCTCCAATAATGTAAAGGATCAAAATATTCAAATCCTAACCCAAGTTCTGTTTCTATCACAGTAGAGAGAGAAAGTTGAGTGAATTATATGGCTAAGGCCATTAGAGCCTAATTTTATAGTAAAGCATACACTCACCTGCACAGTAGAGTAGGCCAAATGGATTAACCACTTACTTTATACTCTTTCTCATATTTTCCTCATCACCATTTTTACTTATTCTTCTGTCTAGACTCCATTGTTGCACCTTCAAATCTATTTTGGGTTGATCTTATACTATTATACTTATTGGTAATATATTTGGTATCATCATTTTATGGCGATATCCGTGCGAAGTGATATATTTCATCTTCTTCCTTTAATTTATAGCTTGTTCCTTACCTAATTCTCTTGTGGTGATCAAACTCCATGCCTAGATGGTCTTGAATCACCATTGAAAGAGCTCTGGTTGAGTTATACAAGGTTTTTTTTCTAGTTTATTCATCTCTTCCAGTGAACCTCTTGCTCTTTTCGCTCACCGAATTTTATGGCTTCAGATTTTCAACCAGTAATTGGCCCCAGTTCCATTCAGGTGCCGCATCGGTCAGAGATGGTTGAGGTCACGAAGGCACTGTGCTCGCTGGCGGCCAGTGAGAAAAAGATGCAGGAGTAGCTCACTTCTTTTATCTAAAATATATTGACTAGACGCATTGGCGTGGGAGCATAAATGATATCTTTGACCACCAGGGAGGGTGGTAACCCGACGACAGGGGGACCACCCCCATCCCCACATAAAGAGACAATGCAACATCATAGGTGTAGGGATGTGGCCGATCCTAGGCTATTGTACCAAGGGAAAAAAGACCATGAATTTGAAGATGACTAATTTGATGATAAGGAATATTGGGAACCCTATGAAATCTCTGGGGATACTATACGCCCAATTCAAGGGAGTAGAGGAAACAGGGGCAGGTTGAGTCGAGATGGCAAACCCCATCCTTTATAATTTGGCAGACTCAGTAGAGGGTCTCCAGTCGGTGACCTATGAGACCGACTCTCGAGGTCTCGTAGCATAACTAGTTCCAGGGGGTAATGGTGAATGTTCTGGACGTCGTCCTCCCTATGGTCGAGACGAGGAGCAAGGGGAGGTTAATAGTCATCAAATTACGGCTAGCAAAGAGACTGTGCATCCTCCGACCAACAGGGAAGGGGCCAGTGACAATGCTATAATAGCCGAGGAGGCAATGCAGTAGTGGTCATAGTAGAAAAGTCGTGGAACAGTTCTATTCAGTGTCTTGAAGACAAGATTGGTAACATTTTGAATATCCGAGACCCCCTACAAAGAGGCTACATGGAAGGGTAACCGTTCATCTCAATAATAGTAAGCTACCTGACCTCGACTAAGTTTAAACCGCCAATAGTGAAACCAAAGTTTGATAGAAGCACCAACCCATTACACCACGTGGAAATATAGTAGTCAGTTGTCGACATTTATTCAGTCTCTGATGAGATGAGGTCCCAAGTTTTCTCAAACATCCTTATTGGTGTTGCACACCTATGGTACATCTCCCTTCCATATAAGTCAATTGATAAGCTCAAGCAACTGACCGAGAGGTTCAACAAATATTTTAATTTTGGAGTAAATCCCCAAAAGAAGACCACACACTTATTGTATGTCAAGCAGGGAAACAATGACTATTTGAGAGACAACGTAGCCCGCTTTAATAAAGAAAAACTAAAGGTGGAAGAATATGATGAAAGAAATATGATGACCGCCCTTATGGGGGTATAACCGAAGGGAAAGATCATATGGAAGCTGGACGAAGATCCTCCAAAATCTATGGCAGAACTTCTGGATACAGTCAGGAGAGTCATAAATGTGGAGGAAGCTATAGAAGCCAGGATAGAGGATGAAAAAGGAGAAAGTGAAAGTAATTTTGAGAATCCCAAAGGTAAAGGTGGTAAGAAATTTCGGTGGACGATAAGTTATCTGACTACACTCCACTGACAACCACTCTTGAGATGATCCCGAGTGAGATAAAAAATGACTGATCCTTAAGATGGCCGAAAAAAGATGAAAACCCCTCCTCGTAAGAAGGATAAAAGAAAATGGTGAGTTCCACTAGGATCACAACCGTACCACTGACAAGGGATTTTCACTAAAAGACGAGATATAAAAGATGCTGAAGTAGGGGAAACTCAGGAAATATATGGATAGGAGTGGTGCAAGCGATGACCGAGATAAAATTTGAAAGAGATAAGATGACAAGTTCAAACGGGATGTCCTTGTAAATAAAAATGATTATGCCTCGGGTGATGACGATGAGGCCGACCCAACCACCCATGAAAGATGCCCAAACCCAAAGGTCAGTTGCATACGATTTCTCATTGAGTGAATGTGGTATGCGATGATTTAGCAAGTGTTGGTAAAGAAATAGCTGACCGAAAGGACCATGTTGCAGAGGCCAAAGCAATCTAAAAAATGAGGTGGTAAACTCGGCTACAGTTGACGAAGTTAAGTAAGAGGAACAAAGTTGACATGAACATATTGGTAATAGGTTTTTCAAGGTTAGACTTCAAGGGGATCCTAGCCCCTCATGAAGACCCTTTAGTGATCACTACGAGAGTGCATGGGTATGACATTCTGAGAATATTAGTAGATGATGGGAGTTAGGATAATGTAATGTTCTGGAAGTACTTTAAAGGGTTGGGACTAAGCAAGAAAAGACCCATCGCTTATCATTGGACTTTAATTGACTTTAGTGGTGAAAATTTACATCCTCTTGGTATTAATGAGATGGATGTATACTTGGGGGAGACCTGGCCGAGGTGTCTCACAAAAAAGAAAAATTTCTTTGTGATGGATGAGAATGTTTACTAATCTTACAACAACATAATGGAATGTGTAACTCTCAAGGAATTTAAGGAAGTGTCCTTGACCGTTCACCAGATGATAAAATTCCCGACTCCCTATGGAGTAGGGGAGGTTCGGGGTGATCAGGTAGATATGGGAGAATGATACTTCACCTCGGCTAAGGAAAGAGAAGCTCATAATAGAACCACCACCACTTATAACATCGACACTCTCGATCCAAGGGACGAGATGAAATTGAATAAGGTAAAGGCTACTGAGTAGGTTGAATCCATCATCCATAATGAGGGCAAGCCGAAAAACCGTCCAAATCGGTAAATCCCCGAAGAGAAAAATCAAAGAAGAGATGATGAAGCTGCTGAGGGAGAGATGTGACAACCCGCTCACCAAAATAAGGGGTGGCCATCACGATACTTCAATAATAATGGGAATCATAGATGGATCATTCTCAGCATCAACAATAATATACTAAGTATACGGGACAACCACCCAATATTTTAGAAAAACGGGTTACCAAAAATTTTTATTTTATAAGTTAAGGAAATAATTTAAACAACCCAATTTGAAAAGAAAGTGGAAACCCAAAAACTTATATTACATCAACAACAATTATGTGATAAGGGGACCGAATATGCTATCGATAAATAGTCACTACAATGTAATACAACAGTTTGATGTAAATTACATAATACATTACAATAAGCAAATACAATAGCTTGGGCCACACGCCCGAGTAAATGTCCCGATCTTAACTAGAGTACAAAAATGAAGGCGTCTACATCAAAGTATCCCGTAATATCCGCAAAGTATCACGGCTCCCCAAAAACACCGAAATAAGAAAGTCAATACGGGAGTCCTAACGGCGAAGCACCTGAGCGGATACAAGATCCATGCACAACAAGAAATATGAACGGGTCAGGGCCCGATTTTATATGATCACCAGATAAATAAAGAGTATGACAGTTATGAATAGTAAATCATAATTGATAATGATAAGAATCTACCAACACAATTTAATGCATAAGCTAAGACAAATTAAATGATCATAAGTTTAATTTAGTTATGCAAGAGGATATGAATAAGTAACATTAATAAAAGCCTTCATCATTTTTTACATGGTTTCATTCCATAGTTTCGTTCCTTATTAGGAAACATAATCTCAATTACATGCTCTTTGTGGCATTTATCATAAATCAAGTCCAACTTGAATAAGAATTGTTATATTCATATACATATAACGATTCTAAGACTGCCCGTACGGGTTTTCCCACCGCGCGCGCCCCTTAATAACCATCATCTTCCAGGGCCTATCAACTAAGACAACCTGGGAACCTACAACGCAAGACGTCGGGAAGCGGCCATATGCCTGCGGGAGAGTCATAACCACACCAGGAATTACCTCACCATCGCAGAAGAACATACAATAAGCGCTCATATGGCCTAGGACTATATCCACCCTGCATTCATTAGACAGGGGGCTTCACTTTACGCGCGCAACATCCCTTATGATGACCTTTAGAGAGGTTTGTTTAAGTAAATTATCATTTCCCATTTCATTTTCATTTTTACGAATGCATCACATTTTATCCGGAGCCATATGTATTTCATGTCATCATTATAACGTCAATGAATGAATAAACTCTCAATTTATTCTCCAAACATTCTTTTGTGGTGTTATTATAAACCATCAAGACTATCATAACTCAATTGAGACTCTAAAGTCTCCCAACATGACCATACAACTCCTAGACTCCTAAGAATTAACTAGAGGAAAGGAAGGCCTTATCATCAATCTGTACACCACCGGAATAAGTCCCATTAATCCATTTATAATGTACGGTAGTTAACTAAAATATTTAGGACTCTAGGACTCTAAGTTTACTTCATACAAGAAGGTTCCTAAGTCCTAAGCTTAGAGAAAAAGGGAGAAAATTGAGTTAGAAAAAAAACTCAAACAACCTGATTTCGAATCGATTCGCCCTAGGGTCAAATCGATTCCCCCCAGGCAGCGAATCGATTCGCCCAAAAGAGAATCGATTCGGATGACAAATCCAACATTCTGCTTCAGCCGAATCGATTCGTCCTTAACCCGAATCAATTAGGGTTTGCAGACCTGTAGGATGACCCCTTAGCGAATCAATTCGCCCTAGGGCCGAATCGATTCGCCCCTACGATTTGGCCAAGAATGGGCTACGGGTTATGAACCCTAGATTCCCCCAAATCCCAATTATTCTCCATTTTTACACACATCCAACAACATTAATCTACCCCAAATCATCCTACATGATTATCAACTACCATAATCCACAATATCATCAACATAAACCATGATTAGGGTTCAAACACCATAAAATCGACATTGATTCCATTAATTCTAATACACAACTATCACACAATTTACTCATCTTAAACCATATATTAGCAAGTAGAAAACTTGCCTTAAGGTAGAAATCTCAGATTTCCTTGTGGTAGCAACAATCCCAAGCCTCAATCTTCAATCTCTCTCTTTTCTCCACAAGTTCTCTTCCTCTCTCTATGTCTCTCGGTTTAGTAAATACACTCAAGAGAATAAACTGAAATGCAAGACTTAATCATGGCTTTAGTCTAATTCCCCAACTTAAATGGTTAATTCCACATTAAAATGACTCACAACTACACATTTATGTTAAAACCAGTCAAAAGTGCTCGAAACATAAAAATACAATATGGCACACATTTCGACTATCTCGAACATTTTGAGACTAACTACGCCCTCTAAACTGGCATCCGACAAAATTTATAAATTATTTCAAGTTCCGATTTCATTTAAACCATAAATGTCATTTAAAACACATGACACTATAAAACGCAACATGATGATATTTACATACACATACAGTAAATATGAAACAATTCAGTAAGTATTAACTTTCAACTTATTCAATTAATATCTACTCTAGTTTCCAACATTCCATATAATTACTTCACACAGTAAATTAATATAAAATAAGTTCTCAAAAGCGAGGGTTGTTACATACTCCCCCCCTTATGAGGGAATTTTTCCCTCAAAATTCAGGAGTACCTTGTATAAAGAGATGCGGATATTTTTCCCACATATCATCCGCACGCTCCCACGTTGATTCCTTGGCGTTGTGATGACCCCATTGAACTCGTACCAAGGGCACCCCTCGCGATCTCAATTTACGCTCTCCGTACTCTAAGATTGCAAAGAGTTGTTCTTCATACGAAATATCGGGTTGCAAGTCGATATCTTCCAAAGGAATATGCCAAAGGGTTCCTTCACACCTCTTATACTTCTTCAAAGAGGAAACATGAAACACATCATGGAGTTGTTGTAGGTGTTCCGGTAAGGCAAGTTGATACGCCACTGGACCTACCTTGGCAATAACGGGAAAAAGGTCCCGCATAGCGCGACGCAAGATTCCCTTTCTTCCCAAAACGCTTTATACCTTTCATTGGCGATACACGCACCAAGACTTGGTCTCCAATTTCTAACTCTATATGCCTTCTATTCGCATTGACATAACTCTTTTGGTGATCTTGAGCTATTAGAATGCGATTCCGAATGAGTTCAATCTTGGAAGAATTATCCTGGATCATTTCAGGTCAAAGAAACTTATTATCACCCACCTCCAACCAACAAGTGGGTGATCTACAAGGCCGGACATAAAGTGCTTCGTAGGGCGCCATCCTAATATTAAATTGGTACGAATTATTATAGGAAAATTCGACCAAAGGTAGGTATTGTTACCAACCACCTTTGAAATCAAGAACACACATTCGGAGCATATCCTCCAACATTTGGTTGACTCTTTCTGTCTGCCCATCTGTTTGAGGGTGATAAGAAGTACTCAATTTCAGTTCAGTTCCCATGGCTACTTGAAAACTTCGCCAAAAATGCGAAACAAATATCTTATATCTATCAGAGAATATATTTATTGGTACCCCGTGGAGTCTAACAACCTCCGCAATAAGTAGCCGGGCATAACAATCAATATTAAAATCGGTGTGTATTGGTAGGAAATGTGTCGACTTAGTCAAACGATCAACATAACCCAAATAGAATCGTGACCATTTTTCGACGTTGGCAAGCCCGTTATAAAATCCATCGATATACTCTTCCACTTCCACACCGAAATTTCCAAGGGTTGCAACAAACCCGTTGTCCGCTGATGATCTATTTTCACCAATTGACAAGTAGCACATTGGAACACGAACTCAGAAATATCTTGCTTCATGCCCGCCCACCAATATTGATGACGCATGTCTTGGTACATCTTGTCCCCACCAGGATGCACTGAAAATTTAAACCCATGAGATTCTGTCATCACGGCCCGTCATAAATCCCCTTCGTCCGGGATGATGAGTCTCTCGTGGAAACGTAATCCACCCTCCAAACCTATAGAGTAGGATTCTGCTCCCTCGATCAATAATTGGCGTATACGGTCCTGACATCCTTTATCTCTTCCTTGAGCCTCTACAACCCTTGCCACGATGGTAGGCGTAACTGTCAACACTGACATAAACGCCCTAGGAACCGCGTCATCCTGATTAAGCTCCTTCCATTTGGCTTTCCATACCTCCACTAATTTCCCCTCGGGCTTTCTACTCAAAGCATCCGCCACCACATTTGCCTTGCTCGGGTGATAGTGGATGTCGAATTGATAATATTTTACAAACTCTAACTACCGGCGTTGTCGCATATTTAAATCTTTCTGAGAAAACAAATATTGCAACGACTTGTGGTCCGTCAAAAAGACTAAATTTATCACCTAGGAGATAATGCCTCCAAATCTTCAAGGAAAAAACAACTGCGGCAAGTTCCAAATCATGCACCGGATAATTTTTTTCATGGGGCTTTAGCTTGCGAGAAGCAAAAGCAATAGCCCATCGCTCTTGTTGAAGTACACCTACCAATCCTTGTAGAGATGCATCGGTAAAGACTAAATATTCAAATCCTGGCCTTGGTAACGTAAGGACTGGAGAAAAAGTCAACCTATCCTTGAGCTTGTCAAAAGTCGACTGACAAGAATCATCCCAAACAAACCTCACCCCTTACCAGGTTAAATTTATCAAATGGATAGAAATTTTAGAGAAACCCTTGATAAAACGGCGATAATAACCTGCCAAACCCAAAAAACTATGAATCTCGATAGTTGTCGTGGGCTGACCCCACTACCTCACCGCAACCACTTTACTTGGGTCCACCGAAATACCCTGGGATGTCACAATATGAAACAGAAATTGTACTTCCTTCAACCAAAAACAACACTTCTCGAACTTGGCATACAATTGGTGATCCCTCAACCTTTGCAGGACCAACCGTAAATGAGTAGTATAGTCATATTTTGTTTGAGAATACACTAGAATATCATGAATGAACACAATGACAAACTGGTCCAGGAAGTCTTGAAATACCCTATTCATGAGGTCCATAAACACGGCGGGAGAATTAGTTTGTCCAAAAGGCATAACCAAAAATTCATAGGACCCATATCTCATTAGGAACGCAGTCTTGGACACATCTTGCTCCCGTATCCGCAACTGGTGATACCTCGTCCTCAAATCTATCTTAAAGAAGTATGACGCTCCCCTAAGTTGATCAAATAAATCATCCATTTGAGGCAACGGGTATTTGTTCCGGATGGTGACTTTATTTAACTCTCTGTAGTCAGCACACAACCGGAGAGAACCGTCCCTTTTCTTCACAAACAACACCGGAGCACCCCACGGTGACGTGCTTCGCCTAATAAACCCTTGCTCTAGCAAGTCCTGAACCCAATCCCTTAACTCCCTTATCTCAACAGGAGCCATAGGATATGGAGCTCTCGCAATCGGTCGAGTTGCCGACACTAAGTCAATTACAAACTCAATTTCTTGACTCGGAGGCAAACCCGGTATTTCTCGAAAAACACCTTGGAAATCTCTAACAACTGGAATATAATCTAAGGAAACGACTACATCCCGAGAAGTCTCCTCCACAATACAATACAAGTAAGAGCTAGCACCTCCTTCTGAATGAGGCATAACCACTAAAAACATTTCTTGCCCCGGAATGGCAAAAACTATACTCTTCCCATAGCAATTAACTCTTGCGTGATACTTCACTAGCCAATCCATGCCCAGGATTACGTCATACCCGACCATATCAAGGATGAGAAAATCGAACTCAAAACACAAGTTACCAAGATTTATTCCTATTTGTTTAAAACAAAGAAAATGAGTGAACCATCACCCATAGAAGACTCAACACTAGTGAAGGTACTCTCCACATATTTAATCAACTCTGTAGACTGAGAAAAACTTCTAGAAATGAACGAGTGTGTCCCACCCGTATTAAACAATAAACGGGCCATGTGTCCCTGAATGAGAAACTTACCCTCAATCACTGGAGGCGCGGGCGGAGCCGGAGGAAGCATAGCATCCTGAATGTGATAGACACGACCATACTGTAGTTGTCCCTGCTGTGGAGGGACAATCGGATTAGGTACTTGTGGTGGTAACTGAGCCTATGGCTGCTGTGGAAATCTAGGAAGCTGTCCCCCAATCAAGTGAGGACACGAACTCTTGAAATGGCCCAACTCTCCACATTGAAAGCATCGATTCGTCGCATTCTCCTGATTTTCTCCCCAATTATTTCTAAACTGCCCCACTCCTTGGCCTGGATGGCCTCTACCTCCATTTCCAACTCTACCTGCTTGTTGCGGTTGCGGTCCACCTTGACCTTGCCTATTGTTATTTCCACCCGCAATAAACCCACTTAAATGTTGTCGTTTAGACAAATACCCTTGATGGGGGTCCCTTTCTCTTTGTTTACTTCCTGAAGATTGGGACGAGGGAAATGATCCACCTCCAATCCCATTACCTCCGGGTTTCCTAGCTTGCCCCATCATTGTAGCCTACTTGATATTCTGGACATACAACTGATGTTCTTGGCAATGAAGTAATGCCTCATTCATCACATCCCAAAAAGTCTGCACAGCTAGATTGCCCAACAAATTTTGTTGTATCCTCCAGTGCAAAACTCCGCAAACTTCGATATTTTCCTCTCTTCCGGAGTCACCTCGTCCGGTACAAAACTTTCTAACCGAGTGAACTCCTCTTCATATTTCGCAACTGATCTCTCACCTTGCACCACATCCTGAAGCTTCCTTCTCAAAACCCAGAAATCATTAATGGTCATGGTATCTCTCTGCTTCGGCGTAGTCATCGACTCCCACCAATGCAATGCAGCTCCAACGAGTTTGAAAGTAGAAAGGATTTGATTTCTTTCCTCACTCCACTCCACCATTCGAAGATGGCACTGCATATCCTTCTTCCACTGATTAGCTACTATGACATCAGAACCTCCTTGAAATTCTGGGGGATGGCACTTTAAAAAGGATTCCCTAACTCCCTCCCACGGAGAAGATCCAGTAAGAGCTTGTACATCCTGAGCCCTTTGTTGTTGAGCTTGTGGAAATTGCTGAACTACGGCAGTCATAGCACCATTGACTGCTTGGGCCACGATATTTGCTACATCAGGAGCATTTATTGTTCCTTGTGGCGGCGGGGGAGGACCTACTTCCTCATCTACAACTCTCTTCCTTCCAGCGGGGCGACCTCTCTTACGCGACATTTGAGATCAATAAATAATGGAGTTAGACTACTACAAAAAACAATATTAATTTGCAGAAGATCGCAAACATAGGCAGCCAAACAATCCTAACATTAAGCTCTATATCAAAGAACGCTACGGTAGAACGTGACAAGTCCGCATAGATCCTAAAGACTCTAGAACCTAAAGATCTGATGCCATCTGTGACAACCCGCTCACCAAAATAAGGGGTGGCTAGCCCGATACTTCAATAATAATGGGAATCATAGATGGATCATTCTCAGCATCAATAATAATACAATAAGTATACGGGACAACCACCCAATATTTCAGAAAAACGGGTTACCAAAAATTTTTATTTTTTAAGTTAAAGGAAAGAATTTAAACAACCCAATTTGAAAAGAAAGTGGAGACCCAAAAACTTATATTACATCAACAACAAGTATGCGATAAGGGGACCGAATATGCTGTCGGTCAACAGTCACTACAATGTAATACAACAGTTTAATGTAAATTACATAATACATTACAATAAGCAAATACAATAGCTTAGGCCACACGCCCGAGTAAATGTCCCGATCTTAACTAGAGTACAAAAATGAAGGCGTCTACATCAAAGTATCCTGTAATATCCGCAAAGTATCACGGCTCCCCAAAAACACCGAAATAAGAAAGTCAGTACGGGCGTCCTTGCGGCGGAGCACCTGAGAGGATACAAGATCCATGCACAATAAGAAATATGAATGGGGCCCGGTTTTATATGATCACCAGATGAATAAAGAGTATGACAGTTATGAATAGTAAATCATGATTGATACGGATAAGAATTTACCTACACAATTTAATGCATAAGCTAAGACAAATTAAATGATCGTAAGTTTAATTTAGTTATGAAATAGGATATGAATAAGTAACATTAATAAAAGACTTCATCATTTTTTACATGGTTTCATTCCATAGTTCCATTCCTTATCAGGAAACATAATCTAAATTTCATGCTCTTTGTGGAATTTGTCATAAATCAAGTCCTAATTGAATAACAATAGTTATATTCATATACATATAACGATTCTAAGATCGCCCGTCCTGGTTTCCCCACTGTGCGCGCCCCTAAATGACCATCATCTTCCAGGGCCTATCAACCAATACAACCTGGGCACCTAAAATGCAAGACGTCGGGAAGCGGCCATATGATGTGGGAGAGTCATAACCACACCTGGAATTACCTCACCATCGCAGAAGAACATACAATAAGCGCTTATATGGCCTAGGACTATATCCACCCTGCATTCATTAGCCAAGGGGATTCACCTCACGCACGCAACTTCCCTTATGATGGCATTTAGAGAGGTGTGTTTAAGTAAATTATCATTTACCATTTCATTTTCATTTTTACGAATACATCACATTTTATCCGGAGCCATACGTATTTCATGTCGTCATTATAACCTCAACGAATGAATAAACTCTTAATTTATTCTCCAAACATTCTTTTATGGTGTTATTATAAACCATCAAGACTATCATAACTCAATTGAGCCTCTAAAGTCTCCCAACATGATCGTACAACTCCTAAACTCCTAAGAATTGACTAAAGGAAAGGAATGCCCTATAATCAATTTGTACACCCCCGGAATATGTCCCATTAATCCATTTCTAATATAGGGTAGTTAACTAACACATCTAGGACTCTAAGTTTACATCATACAAGAAGGTTCCTAAGTCCTTAGCCTAGAGAAAAAGGGAGAAAATTGAGTTAGAAAAACAACTCAAAATAGCCTGATTTCGAATCTATTCGCCCTAGGGAAGAATCGATTCGCCCCAGACAGCGAATCGATTCGCCCAAAAATGAATCGATTCGAATGACAAATCCAACATTCTGCTTGAGCCAAATCGATTCGGGTTTGCAGACCTGTAGGATGACCCCTTAGCGAATCGATTCGCCCTAGGGCCGAATCGATTTGCCCCTACGATTTGGCCAAGAATGGACTAAGGATTATGAACCCTAGATTCCCCAAAATCCTAATTCTTCTCCATTTTTACACACATCCAACAACATTAATCTACCCCAAATCATCCAACATGATTCTCAACTACCATAATCCACAATATCATCAACATAAACCATGATTAGGGTTCAAACACTATAAAATCCACATTGGTTCCATTAATTCTAATGAACAACTATCACACAATTTACTCATCTTATACCATATATTAGCAAGTAGAAAACTTGCCTTAAGGTAGAAATCTCAGATTTCCTTGTGGTAGCAACAATCCCAAGCCTCAATCTTTAATCTCTCTATTTTTTCCACAAGTTCTCTTCCTCTCTCTATCTCTCTTGGTTTAGTAAATACACTTAAGAGAATAAAATGAAATGCAAGACTTAATCGTGGCTTTAATCTAATTCCCCAACTTAAATGGTTAATACCACATTAAAATGACTCACAACTACAGATTTATGTTAAAACCAGTCAAAAGTGCCCGATACATAAAAATACAATATGGCACTCATTTCGACTATCTCGAACATTTTGGGACTAACGCCCTCTAAACTCGCATCCGGCAAATTTTATAAATTATTTCATGTTTCGGTTTCATTTAAACCATAAATGTCATTTAAAACATATGACACTATAAAATGCAACAAGATGATATTTACATACACATACAGTAAATATGAAACGATTCAGTAAGTATTAACTTTCAACTTATTCAATTAATATCTACTCCAGTTTCCACCATTCCATATAATTACTTCACACAGTAAATTAATATAAAATAAGTTCTCAAAAGCGAGGGTTGTTACAAGAGACAATGTATTTTTTTCCTGGAGTCATAAGGATATGCCAGAAATTGATCCAAAGATCCTCTGCCACAAATTTAATGTAGACAAAGGAGTCAAACTAGTCAGATAGAGGCGGGGAATATACTCCAGGGAAAAATATGAAATCATAAGAGATGGAGTGAAAGAACTAAAGAAGCATGAATTCATAGGTATTTGGTTTATTCGGAATGTCTAGCTAATGCAGTCCTTATACCTAAGCCTAATGGAAGGTGGAGGATGTGTGTAGACTTCACCGATTTGAACAAAACTTATCCAAAAGACAACTTCCCCCTCTCGAGGATTAATCATATGGTAGATGCCATAACATGACATGAATTGATGAGTTTCATGGACGCTTACTCAGGCTATAATAAGATCTTTATGGACCTAGTCGATGCTGAGAAGACCTCATTCATCACTAATAAAGGCTTGTATTTTTACAATGCATGCCCTTCGGACTAAAAAATGCCATGACAACGTGTCAGAGACTAGTAAATAATATGTTTGAGGATTAAATTGGTAAAACCATGGAAGTATATGTGGATGAAATGTTAACCATAGGCCACAAGGTTGATATGCATGTGGCTGACCGTGAGTGTACTTTTAACACAATAACCGAGAATGAGATGAAGCTCAATCTCGTCAAGTGTGTGTTCAGGGTTGGAGCAGGAAAATTTCATCGTCACTCAGTGAGGGATAGAGTCTAAGACTGAAAAAATGAAAGCTTTTGTGGAGATGAAGACCCCCAAAATCATTAAAGACTTTCAGAGGCTGACTGGATGAGTTGCTGCGTTGAATAGGTTTGTATCAGACAAATGTCTTCCCTTCTTAAAAGTGTTGAGGAAAGCCTTTGAATGGAACGAGGGATATAAACAAGCCTTCCAGGAGTTGAAGACTTGACTCGGCTCTCCATTTTTATTATCTCGGCGTGTTCAGGGAGAAAAGGTATATCCATACCTGATTATATTTGAGTCACCCATTAGTGAAGCTATTGTGCGAGATAATAATGGGGTGTAGCAGCCTATCTACTTTAACATGAAGTACCATTAAGGGACTGGGCAGAGGTATCCAAAGATGGAGAAACTAGTTTATTCTTTGATACATGGATCAAGAAAAATGAAACCATACTTCGAGGTTCACACAATGGTCGTCATCATCAACTCTCCTCTTAGATAGATTATTTATAAATCTGAGAAATTGGGTTAGTTGATGTCCTGATCAATAAAGTCGGGAGAATTTGATATTATTTATCATCCAAGAACAACCATAAAAGGGAAACTTTGGCCGACTTCATAGCCGAGTTCACTTGGTATGAGGCCTATAATGAAGAGTTTATAGATCCAACGATAGAGTCGGAGAAAGCAAGTGGAAGCCCGGCTGAGGCTGAGACGAGTATTACAAAAGTTGTGGTGGTTGAGAATGAAGAAGATAAATTCTTATTCAAGAATGGATTCCTGGGTGAAGTCACTTTATTAAAATAAGACAGTGATTGGACCCTGTTTGTAGATGGCTCTTCATGTGAGACAGGGAGGGGAGACAGGTTGATAGTGTCGGCCCCAGATGGAACTGACATTGAATAAACTTTGAGATTCAGTATCAAAGCGTCCAATAATGGGTCAGAATACGAGGATATTTTGGCGAGACTCTTCCTTGCCAAAGAATTAAACATTGGACAAATGATAGTTCACAATGGCTCTCGATTGGTGGAAAATCAGATCATGGGAGTGTACGAGGCCAAAGATGATACGATGGCCAAATACCTAGCAAGGGTAAAAGAAATGATGAAGAACTCCATAGAGGTGATGCTAAAAAGGATCCCTCGGCTAGGCGACAACCAAGTCGATGCATTGGCAAGATTATCATATACGACTAGAATGAAGATTATAAGGTCAGTGACAATGGAGATCCTACACCGGCCGACCATTAAAGAAGAGGAAAATATAATGGAGTTCTACTTAAACCTGAACCTTTGTGCATCATGTATGGATCCCCTCATACCATAAATCATGGATGGAAAGTTTCTAGAGTCAAAATTGGAGAGAAAGAAGTGAGATACAAGGTGGTCAAGTTCTCGATCATAGGAGACGTCTTATAGAAGAAAGGGTTCCTCCTCCCTTAACTGTTGTGCGTTCACCTTACAGAGGCGGAATATATACTGAAAGATGTGTATGAGGTCTCTTGTTCCATTCACTTAGGAGGGAGATCTTTGGAAAAAATAATAGTCCATCAAGAGTATTAGTGTCTGACTGTGGCTAAAGATGCAGCCAACTATGTGAAGAGATATGATAAATGTCAAAGATATACCTACTTTCCTCATCAACCGCATCAACCCTTATCATCTACTACTTCCCGTTAGCCGTTTGTAATTTGGGGGATTGACTTGGTAGTACCCCTACCCATAGCAACTAGCAATTACAGATACCTTATTATGGCAATTGTCTATTTCTCTAAATGGGTTTATGCTGAGGTCATGATAACTATAACTGGGATTAAGACCTTCAAATTAATTTAGAGGAGTATCATCTTAGGTATGGTCTGCCCCACACATTGATCTTCGATTACGGAAAACAATATAAGAACTCATCCATGGAGCCTATTTTAAGAAGGTTAGTATTAAACATCTTTTCTTAGCTCTAAGCCGACCTCAGGAAAATGGCTAGATAGAAGTGACAAATAAAACTATCTTAGACGGGATCAAGAAGAAATTGGAAGACGTTAAGGGTACCAATATTTTCGTGCCACGTGTCACTTACTGAAGTGAGTAGCGTGCTTATCAAGGCATGATGGTTTTCATTTTTCCTTTAGGTTCCCTAGGGCAATAATGGGGCATTGGGACTCGCGCCCCATTATTAGGTGGATTTAAAAACCCTCTTCTCTCTCCTCATTCTCTTTCTTCCACATTTCTTACTTCCTTAACCTTCTTTACAACTTTAAATTCATTCAAACCTCCATTACGGACTGATCTTGAAGGTTTCATTTGATTTTTATAATCCTCATCCCTCACTTGCGACTAACCAGGTACCATTTTAAACCTCTTCTTTATTTATGGGCTTTGTATCATTTCTATATTTTTTGGCGAGCTTTTGGGTTTTTCGGCAAGGGTTTCCACTAGTGTTGGTGGTTGTAAGGCTAGGATAGTAGTGGTTCAGTGATTTAGGGTCAGTTATAGGTAGCTCAGAGGTTGTTTCAGTGAGAAATAGACCTTTTTTAGGTTTTCAGTGAACCTCCGCTCACCTTCTCCGACGACCCTGTTATTGAATGTTCTTGATGTTCTTTATTTGGAATTTTCCAACTTCCCCTTTTTGATCTTGAGTTTGGGTTCTTTCAAGTTGTGTACCTATTTGTGGTTTTGAGTCTTTCCAAGTGTAGTGTCATCCCACTTATGCTCAGACCCTTGTATCAACTCATAGAAGAGTTCCCATCTCTTCGTGAGAAGACCTTCAAGAAAATTAGGCAAATATAGCTATCATAAGAGGAAGCTCGAAGGGCTGAGGCCTTTCCTCTCCGACTCATCTTTCCTCCACCTTTGATGGTTATCTACCCTGAGCCAGTCGATCCTGCTAAGCCTACATAGGTCCTTAATAATCCCACACTAATGTGTAAGTCTCAGTCATCTTGCTCAGACCCCATGTCTGTAGACTCTTTTCAAGAGGCTATGGATTATTCTCCTAGGCAGGGTGAAGTTCCTGAGGAAGCTGAGGTTTTAAGCCATGCCTCGTCTCACTACGATTCTATTACCTCACATAGGTCTTCCGATGTTCAAATCACAGGGACAAGTGTTGCCATTCCCCCCATTATTGATTCCATTCCTCTATCGGCTGCCACTGGGGCTGAATTTGCTGAGAGGTTTCTTGGTGGTGTTCCTGCACCTGCCTAGGCTGACGTTGCTAAGGATGGTGATGACGGTAAGGAAAGTGATATTGATACATCCGAGGCAATCGAGTTTGAGAGTACCATCACTGAGTATGGCCTTCTTTCTTTTAGGCACCTTTATTTTATAAATTCATCCATCATCATTAGGAAACCTCTGAGCGATGAGAGGGCCTTCGACGAACGAGATGGAGAGATTTGCGTCTATGAGTAGATGTTTAAGTTGGGCTTTCATCTTCCTATTCCCCCAACCATCAGATCTATACTTTACCATATAAATCTAGACCCTTCCCAATTATATCCCAATACTTGGAGGGTTATGATTGGGGCCATCATACTTTGGAGGGCTGTCCACCACTCAGACCTTCCAGTTAGAGTTTTCACTGGTTGTTATGTGCCCTCCTATGCCAAAAACAACCCTAGCTATTACCACTTCTTAGCTAGGAAACTAGAGAAGAAAATGTTGTTGGTTACCTAAACTTCAAACCATAATTGGAAACCTCAGTATTTCTTTGCTTACGGGGCATGGGAATTTGGTCCAAATGAGGCTTCTGGAATTTCAGTTCTAAGGACCCCTTTGACATGGGTGAAGGTCTCCCTTGCTGCTAAATCCGACCCTGGACTTAGCCAGGACAATTACCAAAAGGTTGATAATCTTCATAAATCAGGGCGAGCAGGGTCGTCTTGTAAAATATGAACATCTGATGACCCCCCTATTACCTCTCTCAGATAGGCTTGGGGCGTGGTCCTTTGATAGAGCTTCGTAAGTCTTAATTTTTCATAAGTTATACCTCTTACTTTTTATATCTCTGACTTACTCACTCAGATACTTGTCTCTTTGCAGAGTGCCCTGAAGGCATATCAGACGACCTTTGGGAAATGTATGCTCTAGGTTTGGTGAAGCTGATGCAAAAGAGGGGTGGAAAAAATGTGCCCCTCCTACAACTAAGAAGAAAGTCGGTGCATCTCAGGCCAATGGTACCAAAAAGAGGAAGAGTACGGCTAACCCAAATCATCTGAGGTCCGGCAAGACTCAGAAAAGGGAAAATACCATTCCCATCTCTATAGATGATGCCCTGGCTGCTCGTCTTACTCAGCTAAAAATTAGTGATATCCTCATTGGCCACAGTCTGAAAGCTACCGATGCTATCGGCGCAATAATGATTGAAGAGGATGAGCATTTATTACGCTCTTTGGACGTCCCGTTGCTGGTCGAGTTTACTCTCCACAAAACAATTCAGGTATTAGTTTAGTTTTTGTTCATTTGCTCTCCTTAAGTGTAACCTCAGATCTTTTAGAATTTATAGCTCATATGTTCATACGTCTGAACTTATACTACAGGGTGTATTGTCCTTGCATCATCTTTTTGATTGGACCCTGTATAAGATGCCAATCATAGAGAAGGGTAAAAAGCTGAGAAGGTTCAAGCCTCTTTGAATGCAGAGGTTGAAAAGCTGAAATAAGTTATCAAGTTGATAGAAAACAACATATCCAAGCTCAAAAAGGACCACGACGCTGCTCTGAAGGCTAAGGATGATGCCCTTTCGACTAAGATGAATGCTGTAATCAAGGCTTCTTTAGAAGATACTGCAAAGAAGACCATCGAAGACTATAAGGTGTCTGATGAATTGTTAGTTTTGCCTTTGAATACCTTGAAAGAGGTATGAAAGCAATTGGGAAATGGGAAGCCATAAAGGAGAAAGATTCAGGGAGCCTGACTGCTTCAGACTTTGAAGTTCTTGGCTTTTGTGACCCCCGATTTTCTCAGGACTTGCAAAAAGTTGAGGAAGAAAATGCTGCCCTAATTAAACTGCACCCCTAAAAGTCACTGAGACTGAAGATTCTACCCATCATGATGATGGAGCTGAGGTGACAATCGTCGTTCGTGATGAAATGACTGCAGCTGCAGAGACCTAGGCCTTTTTCTTGTGGAGCTTTATAAAAGTTGTAATTTTGATTTCCCTTTTGTATCTCTTAGATTTTGTGAACTTCTCATGGCCTTTTGATGCTGATCATTTGTAATTCATCTTTTTCATGATATAGTTCAGTCTTCTTTAGATTATGTTGCTTCATACGATGTAATGCTTGAATGTATTACCTCTCGAATGTTTGCTTAAGGTCTGAGGTCACCATACTATGATGTTTGACCTCAAATTATCACCAAAATAATGATGTTTAAGGTCAGAGGTCACCATATAATGATATTTACCCTTATAAATTCTCACCAAACTAATGATGTTTCAGGCCTGAGGTCTCCATATAATGATGTTTACCCTCATAAATTATCACCAAAGTAATGATGTTCAAGGTCGGAGGTCACCATATAATGATGTTTTCCCTCATAAATTATCACCAAACTAATGATGTTTAAGGTTTGAGGTCTCCATATAATGATGTTTACCCTCATAAATTACCACCAAACTAATGATGTTCAAGGTCTGAGGTCACCATATAATGATGTTTACCCTCATAAATTATCACCAAACTAATTATGTTTAAGGTCCGAGGTCTCCATATAATGATGTTTACCCAAATAAATTTCCACCAAACTAATGATGTTCAAGGTCTGAGGTCACCATAATATGACATTTCACCTCATATTTTCACCAAACTAATGATGTTCAAGGTCGGAGGTCTCCATATAATGATGTTTACGCTCATAAATTGCCACCAAACTAATGATGTTCAAGGTCTGAGGTCTCCATATGATGATGTTTTCCCTCATAAATTACAATCAAACTAATGATGTTCAAGGTCTGAGGTCACCATATAATGATGTTTCACCTCATGTTTTCACCAAACTAATGATGTTTAAGGTCTGAGGTCTCCATATAATGATCTTTACCCTCATAAATTACCACCAAACTAATGATATTCAAAGTGTGAGGTCTCCATTTAATGATGTTTACCCTCATAAATTACAACCAAACGAATGATGTTCAAGGTCTGAGGTCACCATATAATAATATTTACCCTCATAAATTATCACCAAACTAATGTTGTTTAAGGTCTGAGGTCACTATATAATGATGTTTACCATCATAAATTACCACCAAACTAATGATGTTCAATGTCTGAGGTTACCATAATATGATGTTTCACCTCATATTTTCACCAAATTAATGATGTCTAAGGTCTGAGGTAACCATATAATGATGTTTACCCTCATAAATTACCACCAAACTAATGATGTTCAAGGTCTAAGGTCACCATAATATGATGTTTCACCTCATATTTTAACCAAATTAATGATGTTTAAAGCATATAACAAGAGTACTAGCACAATATTGCTATCTTTTCATTAACATCTTCTGTCTAAACTGATACATGTATTACAAAGAGAGATAACTATAACATCATATGTAATATTTCTTCAAATGGCCGGCAATCCAAGGGTTGGAGAAAGGTTCTTCTTCAAGATTTTCTAGACGGTACGTTCCAAGCACAACCTCATCAACTACTTTGTAAGGGCTATGCTAGTTTGGATGGAGCTTATTTTCTTTTTGCAACATCTTCTTTAGGACTAGGTCTCCCACAGCTATAGGTCTTGATTTCACCTTTTGATTATAGAATATTGCAGTTCTCTGCTGATAGGCTACATGGCTTATCTCTGCATCCTCTCTTCTTTCCTCAATCTAATCAAGGTCAAGTATTCTCTCTTCCCCATTCCTCTAAGGGCCATAGGTCTAAAATATATGAGTGGGAAGTCCTACCTATGTAGGGATGACAACTTCTGAACCGTGGGCTAACATAAATGGAGTCTCTCCCGTTGGTGTCCTTGATGTCATCCTGTAGGCTCATAGCACCGCATATACCTCCTGTGTCCATATCCCTTTGTCCTCTTCCAACCTCTTCTTTATCTCGTCAAGGATTATTCGATTTGTGACCTCGGTCTGACCGTTGGCCTGGGGTCGGTCTGGAGAAGAGAAGAACTACTTGATCACTACTCTTTCGCAATTTTTCTCTAAGGAAACATTCTTGAACTGGGTTCCATTGTATGATATGAGGGTATTTGGAAGACCATACCTCCATATGATGTTTTTATAGATGAACTGGAAGGTCTTATTTTCAGTAATTGGGATCATTGGCTCAGCCTCTACCCATTTGGATAAGTAATCAATTTCCACTATTAGGAATCGATAGTTATTTGCGTCTCTTGGAAAGGGTCCTACCAAATTAATGCCCTATATTAAAAATTACCAAGGTGAGCTGATTGACGTCATAGGTTGATGATGTTGATATGTAATGGTGGAGAACCTCTGGAACTTATCACACTTCTTCATGTATGTGGCTGCATCTTTGGCCAAGGTCGTCCACCAGTACCCCTGAGTGATTATCCTCTTAGGTAAAGGTCTTCGTCCTATATTACTGGAGCAAGAGCCCTCATGCACATCTTACAAGATCCGCGGAGGGTGGACACATCTAAGGAGTGGGAGTAGGAACCCCTTCTTGTATAAGATATCTCCCATAATTGAGAATTTGGCAGCTCTGAACCTCAGCTTTCTTCTTTCTGACTTTGACTCTAGTAGGTCTCCCTCTTCAATGTATATGATAATAGGATCCATCTATGAAGCTCCCATATTCCAAATTAAGCAAGGTCTGGCAACCTCCTCTTCATCTATGGTAGGCCTGAGGAGAATCTCATCCGGTACTGTTCTTCTTATGTTTGTCCTTGTTGCTGAGGCTAACCTTGCTAGTGCATCGGCTCGGCTATTGTCTTACAGAGGTATCATCTCCAACTTCATTCCTTGAATATTTCTAGCATCACTCTCACCCTCTTCAGGTATTTGGCTATCCTTTCATCTTTAACCTCATACAGGCCCAATACTTTGTTGATAACCAATCATGAGTCACTGTGGACTAGGAGTTGGCCAACACTAAGGGCTTTTTTTAAGGAGAGACCTGTTATTAATGCCTCATACTATGACTCGTTGTTCGAAGCTTTGAAGTTGAACCTCAACGCATATTCAATATGGGTACCTTCTGGTGCTGACACTATTAGCCCGACTCCACTTTCGCTTTCACTGGATGACCCATCAACGAAGAGGTTCCAAACGCCTTCATTTGAAGATAAGTTCCCATCTGAAAGGGTCCCTTTCCTGAAGAGGTACCTGTCTTCCTCATTCTCAACCATTATTTTTCTGGCTTTGATTGACTCAACCTCGTCCAGATCTTGGAAGATGTTTCTGTTTGGTTCATCTACAGCCTTTTGACTATCTTCAATCTCAACATCTTCCCAGGTAAACTCTGCTACAAAGTTTGCGAGTGCCTGCCCCTTGATCGAAACCATAGGTTGATAAATAATGTCATACTCCCCCAACTCGATGGCCTAGGTTATCATCCTCCCTGACTTCTCAGGCTTGTGGAGGACCTGTCTGAGTGGAGAATCAGTCAGGATGACCATAGAGTGGTCTTGGAAGTATGACTTCATTTTCCTAGAAGCATGTATCAAAGCATAAGCTAATTTTTCCATTCTGGGGTACTTTTGTTCAGACCCTTGAAGAGCTTTACAATTGAAGTATAATATCCTTTGCACTCCATCATTTGCTCTTACTATTACAGCACTAATGGCTGACTCAGAGATAGCTAGATACACATATAACTTCTTCCCCAGAATGGGCCGAGATAGGAGTAGTGGGGATCGGAAGTAGGACTTGAGCTCCTTAAAATATTTGTCACATTTCTCTTGCCATTCTAAGGACTTTCTTAGAACTTTGAAAAAAGGAAGATAGTTGTCTGTAGCTCTTAAGATGAACCTATTAAGTGCAATAAATCTTCTGATTAGCCTCTGAACGTCTTTGATAGTTTTGGGTGTCTTCATTTCTAGCGAGGCCTTGATCTTCTCAGGGTTAACCTCTATCCCCCTTTGGTTGATGATGAATCCCAAAAAATTTCCTGCTCCTACTCCAACGACACATTTGGCTTAGTTGAGCTTCATTTTATACTTGTCCATGGTGTCAAAGGTTCTTTCAAGGTCGGCCACATGAGTGTCGTCCTTCAGACTCTTCATCAGCATGTCGTCCACATACACTTCCATGGACTTGCGTATCTGATCCTTGAACATCTTATTTATAAGACATTGGTAGGTAGCCCCTGCATTCTTCAGCCCAAAAGGCATGACCTTGTAGCAATAGGTCCCCTTGTTTGTGATGAATGATGTCTTCTATGAGTCTTTCTCATTCATGAAGATCTTATTATAATCAAAATATGCATCCATGAAGATCATAAGCTCATGTCCTGCTATGGCATCCATCATCTGATCGATACGAGGCAGGGGAAACTATCTTTTGGGCAAGTCTTGTTCAAATCAGTAAAGTCTACGCACATCCTCCTTTTCCCATTTGCTTTTGGCGCAATGACAGCATTAGATAACCACTTAGGGTATATGACCTCTCTGATGAACTTGGCCTCTTCAAGATTTCTGATCTCTTCTCTTATGACATCATACTTTCGGAGCCATACGGTATGGAGCACGTGCTATCGGTCGAGCATCCGGTAAAAAATCTATGACAAAATCTATCTCTCGACTGGGGGGTAGGCCTGGTATCTCCTGAAATACATCAGAATACTCACAAACAACTGGGATCGAGTCTAAGGGAATCACAACCTCCTTAGAGGTATCCTCCTCTATGTAATATAAATGAGCGGTCGAGCCTCCCTCTGGGCGAGGCATCGCCACTGCAAACATCTCTTGCCCCGGAATGGCAAAGACAATACTCCCACCGAAATAATCTATCATGGCTCTTTAAGCTGCGAGCCAATCCATACCAATAATAACGTCGTGCTCATGCATATCTAAGACTAACATGTCTGCTGGTAATACCAAGCTACCAATCTCAACTCCTACACCCCAGCATATAAAGAAAATTAGCGATCCATTTCCCAGTGGTGAGTCTACACACGTTATAATGCTCTCTGCTGTGGCTAATAATACTAAGGCCTTCGTAAAATGGGTAGTTATAAAACAGTGTGTCGCCCCAGTATCAAATAAAACCAGACCTATAGTACCATGGATAGGAAACATACCCTCAATCGCGGGTGGCACCTGTGGAGCTGCTGCCTGGTGGACGTTATAGACACGTCTGTACTGTAACTTCCCCTGCTGTACTGGAGTGGCTGGAATGGAGGGTAAGGCTGGTACCTGAGCTGGTGTTGGGAGGGTGGCTGGAAAAAGTGGCCTATGTGGATCATTATGGGCACCCTGCTGATGTGGGGCCCTATCACCCTCTGGACAATCCTAGCGCCTATGGCCATTCTTGCCGCACCCGAAACATCGGCCCCTGAAATTACCTCCCCTCTGACCCTGCTGATCACGGCCTTGTTGGCCGTTACCACCCCGCCACTTGCCCTGTTGGCCCTGCTGCTGACCCTGCTGTTGACGATGTTGGCCTTGCTGGTCCTTCTGATTAGGCTAGCCCTGCCTAAATCCTCCCAATCCCTGCCTAGAGTCACCTGATCGAAACCGCTTGGCAGAGTCCCCCTGATGGGAATTCTTCTTAAGATGACGTGATTGCCCTTGGGCTGCTGGTGCCCCACCAGCACTCCCTCCTCTTGTCCTGCCCTGCTAGCTGGACTCTCCTGTACGTTTGCTGCCCTGCAGATGGAAGCGATGATCCTGGCAATGCAATAAGGCAGCGTTGAGTACGTCAGAGTAGGTACTCAAGGATATATTGCCTATGAGGTGCTGACGGATGCTCGAGGCTAATCCATCAACAAATAGAAGTATCTTCTTCCCCTCAGTGGGTGCCTCATCTGGCACTATAGTGAGAAGACTTGTGAACTCCTCTTCATACTGAGCAACAGTAGAATTTTCCTGCTTCAGACTTAGTAACTTCCGCCTCATCTCAGTTTTCACGGCGGATTGAAAATATTTGGGTCAAACCGCTCCCAGAATGACTGAATCGGGATAATATCCCTCTCTTCCAAGGTGGTGGTGGACCCCCACCACTGCAAAGTAGCCCCTACTAGCTTAAAGGAAGCCAACAACGGTTTATGCACGTCTGTGCACTCTTACATATGCAGATGCCTCTTCATATCTTTCTTCCACTGGCTGACAATGATGATATCTGAACTACCCGAGAACTTAGGGGGATGCGACTTCTGAAAGGCATCCCTAACCCGCTCCCATGCAGATGGAAGCTGTGCAGGTACTGGCACCACTGCCTGAATCTGGGGTGGGGCCTGTTGTACTACTGCTAATGCGGCATTCACTGCCTGAGAAACAATAGCGGCTACCTCGTTTGCATTCATCATTCCCTGAACCGGAGCTTCTGGCTGCTCGGTCTGGGCATCCCTGTTTCGGAGTGCACTTTTCAGAGGCATCTAAAACGAGAAGGAAATTTATTAGTCTACAGTTATTATCAAATCTTTAATAGATGACGACGTAAGCGTAAATATAAGAATACAACAGTTCTAAAAATAGGGGTCTATATCAAGGACGCTAAGCTAGAAACGAAAATAAGCCGTACAGATCCTAAAGGACACTAGAACCTGATGATCTGATACCACCTGTGACACCCCGCCTAATTAAATACCGTGTGATTAATCCTTTATTAAATTATAACCAAGGTGAATGGTTGGTTCATTCTCAGCATCACTGTCGTAAAATAAATTTTTCCAATTTAAACACCCTAATATTTAAGCTAAGTGTCAAAACCATTTAAACCTTATTCCCATTTTTAATTTAAGTCCAATTTTAAAACCTTTGATAATTAACAGTTTCAGAGTCACACAATAATAGTAAGGATGTAAACGATCATTCAAGAATTTAACCATCAATAATAAATCCCAACTTCAAAACACCAAAGAAAACGTTCTGACAGTAATAAATCCGAAATTAAAACTACGGAAAGTAAATGAATTACAATCTCTCACAAAAACCAACTGAATAATGAAAAGGGGTGACACATGCCCAACTAGATAAAGTAGAACTAGAAACGGAATCAATAATGAGTTTGTCTAAGCACAAGGCCTGCAACTCCCACAAAAGCTGCAGCACGTTCCATATCCAGAGAATCCTAAGTCTGACGCCCCTCTGGCTGGGCCCCTGTAATATATATATATATATATATATATATATAATAAAGGAGGAGGGACTTTTTGTCTAGGCCAACTAACGGTTCAGATTACATCTAGAAAGATTTGGTGTTTATCAACTGATGGCTCGGATTACATCTTACCAAATTGAATATCACGCTCCTAAATGCGCGCACAAGGCTCAATATTAGCACAAGGCTCGAGAAGGATATCTGTCACCTGGAAAAAACAACCACGTCTGAACTGAAATGTGCAAAACTTAGATGCCTGCAAATATTTCATACTTCGAGAAAAAAAAAGATAACCCGTGGCTCTAGGAATAGACGTCATCTCTTTTCCTACCCAAGACAACTTTTCATCCACTCACTCCTTCCAATACAAACCCTCACGGTCACTGGGAACCATATGGAAACCATATTTAGACACCATCTCAGTGAACACCAGATCTAGAATCTCGAAAGGTTTAGAGGGAACATAGTCTCTTAAGGTTTGGATTATTGTTAACTTCTTTGATTTGGTTTCATTTTTATTCAAACTTTTGATTTCATTTTTATCGATGGCGTGTGCGTGAACTGAAATCTTTGTCCTTCATAGGCACTTTAAGGAATACACAACAAAGTCTCGATGGTGTGTGCATGAACTGAACTGAACTATCGACAGTTTTTGGTTCGCTTCCAAAGTCTGTACAGGTACAACATGAAAACTCCAATGTTTTGCGATTTTGTTTTGATTTTGCTGATCTAGACATGAAAACTCCAAACTTTATACAGGTACAACACGGAGGCAGCAAGCTACAGGTACCATTGGGGTTTGCATTTTGGTTTGAGTTTTGGTACATGTACCATCTCTTCCACATTACTACAGGTACCATCTCTCTTCAGTTTTGGTTTGCACCTGCCATTTTTCATTATCTCATTTTCTTTTCCAAATTAGGTTTTGTTTTAACATTTATTTTTATAAGACAGAGTTGGAGGAGGAGCTTATACTGTACGGTGTGGTTTTAATGTTAGATCTATCAGGGATTTAATCTTGAGAAATGGGTTTGGAGGCGACAGTTTTGTTGAGTAAACCACCTACTTTGTTATCTTTATGAGAATCACAAAAATTATGTGTTTAAAAAATATGTGAGGTAAGTGTTATTCCTTCCATGCCGCTCCAATAATTGTTGATGATGACCAAACGAAGAAGATGCAGATGATCGAACCATATCGAGACAATATCTGATCCAGTACGATTACCCCACGAGATAATATCTCTTTTTATGTGCCGGTGTTTCATCACCCACAACTTGAAATCTTTGCTGGGGTAAGTGGGTAAGCCAATTTTTCTCTCTCCATGATTTTTTGTGGTAAATAATCACTTTTCCTTGAATTTACTTATAATATGATTAATTTGTGGTTCCATTTATAGATCTGGAAATAATTACGTTGAATTTACTCCATAATTTTTAATATTTTGCTTCTTCACATCCCTATTTGCATATTGGATATTGGGTTTATTTGAGAGGTGTATAAATTGCATTGTCAACGATTGGATATTGATAGTTGTGGGATTTTGTAAAGTGCATGTTTTGGCAATGCTTAATATTTTGTAATTATTAGTAATGTAAATCTATATGCTTAAAACCTAAGCTCTTGATAATAGTTAAGTAGTTCTTAATACTGTCATGTTATAATCTGTGATTCTTTAACATTCTTTGAGTTTTATACCTTTTTAGGTGTCCATGGCCAAGCAAGAGATTAAACCGTGGATCTTATTAACTTCTCATTTAGGTACTATTTTTTCTCAGTTTTGACTGTATTCCTTATTCTAATAGATTGGTATCTTTTTAAAGTTTACTATACATTGCAGTACTTTTATCACAAGACAAACCAGTAGGCGTATGATCTTTTGTTGTTTGTAGATATGGATAAGTTGATGGCAATGTAGATAAAGTTGCAGTTTTTTATTGATCCCAATAATTATCATAGAATGGACATTGGATTTATTTATGTATATATTTTTTTGTTGACATTGATATTATTTTTTATTGACATTGGCATTGTGTAATTATTTATTATATTTTATGGGGATGATTTAATTAATTTCATAGTTGGACACATTCATTTATGGTGAATATGATGGATGTTTTAATTATTTATTTTATTTTTTGAGGATGTTTTAATGTATATTTTTATGTACCGTGAATATGAAGTTAACCTACGCACATGTTGGGTTTCTTTTTTCGTATTGCAAGGAAAAAGGTTCTTAATAGATACTTTTATGCTTCTTATTTTCTTTTTTTTCTCCACATTTTATTTTATTAAAATAACTCCATAGTTATAGTGTAGTCTATTCTACTTCACTTATAAAAGAATCACTGTAGAATTTTGAAAATAATTTGAAAGTAGTCACATTGGAGAGACCTGATTCAAAGTGGACATCGTATAATAAAACTAAATCAATTGAAGGATAGAACTTACATAATCATACCCCCAAATCAATTAAAGGATTGAACTTACATAATCATACCTCTCCCTGATACTTCACTGCGGGGTTTGGGGGTTTGGGAGAGGTAGATGTCGGCTGGTCTTATCCCCATAGGCATAAAAAAATATTTAATCAAAACACCACGTCAAGAAATTTTATTTTTTACTTAGTACGGATATGACCAATTTAAAATGAGACACGTCTGGAAATCTTCTTTTTCACCTAATACGAAGAAGTCTTGAATAAAATTCATCGCTAGAAGTCATTTGTGAGGCCAAATTTCAAGACGTGAAAATGGTGGGGATAAAAGTTTTGCTTCTTGGGGTTTAACCCCCAAAATGAATTTTAATGATGAAAAAGTGTCACAAGAAATTATTGGTGAAACTTTTTTGTGCGGGTTTTCTGTCATTAAAAGACATTTTAGGGGATAGAGTCATCACAAAATAAAAATCAAGGGGGCTAAACTCAATCACAAGAAATACAGGTTGTCAAACGTCAAGTAACCTTAAAAAGTTGATTCTATGATGTTTGTAACTAGGTTTTGTTCGTGTTTTGTAATAAAAATAAGATTTCATATTGCGTTTTATTTTGGAGGTATTTGTGTTAAGTACAAAATAAGGTTCCGTGTCATGTTTTTATTCGAGTTGTGTTAGTGTCGGAAATAAATATTAAGATACATAAACTCTTAATACATTAGAAATAAACATTATTATCTAATATGTAGTAAAATCATATTTAAACACGACCCCTTAACGTTGTATGTTCATTACTAATACTAAATCTCTCATTTAGTAAAAAATAATTATGGTTAAATTAATATTAATCTAAAAAAATTTACGAGACCCAATAATTTTTCTTATTTACGACTTAAACGAGTTAACACAAACTACACCCGTTAATTATTTTATTTTATTGGTTTGGTGCTGATATAATTTGAAATTATTAAGGGTCCACACATTAATTTATAACTTTGCGTGAGTCCGTGTCATCTTATCGCGTATTTTTTTTCCAAACATAATCACTGTTACTATATATCCGCTACATTTTTACAATCGTGCCATCGGCACGGGTACACCCTAGTATATATACAAGAGAGGACAGATAACAGTAAACGGGTCAGAGCCCGATTGTAAAACAGTTTAAAATTTTAGTTTAGCAAGTATTTAAAATGTTTACTGGCTAATGCAACAACATATTAGTAACGACACTCTCCTGAGAAAGACTCACCTCTCTCCTAGTGTGCACCCTAACGCACTATTAACCCCAAAAGATTAACTTAATTCAAATTCCTCATTAGATTCCATGTTGACAATTTCTAGGACTAAGATAATTAAATTCCAGGAATTTAAGGTTGTCACAAAACTCTTATTTAATTAAAAAGTCTTTCAACAGTGTCACAACATTTCACCCATATATAATAAAACCGGAATATTTATCCATTAATTAACTTCTTTTAGCCTCGGTAGGAAGTTACAAATTTCAAGACTATATATATATACATTAATTACCCATATAATATATATATACTACTGGCACCCCACATAATATTTATGGTGTTGGCATACTCTGCTATCAAGTCCCCGTATCACTCGTACTAAGGGAAATACTTGTTCGCAATCACTCTCGAACTGCATTAATACAAACAAACACAAATTGAGGCGAAGCATAGTTCCAAGTCACTAAGAGGTCAGCACATACCCTCACGTCTCTTAGGACCGTCTGACTATCAATCAGATAGCCTATACCAAGGATTCCTATGTTCTAGGGTACGAGTCAATATCCCCCATAAAGGTCCCATCAAGATAAGACTGTCCCAGCGCGAAAACCTCAGCGATAGCAAGTAGCGCGGGCATGATTTGTTTACACATATATAAGATATATGATCAATCACAGAGTCATATAGATATATAACTATTCACATTCATAAGTTAGGTACACCCATGGCCCAACATTATATTATCCCATTCTTAGTACATTTTTATTCGAATATTTCTTATAACGAACTTATTCATTTTATTTTCGAAATTTAATTTATTCCAACTCACTTCTCATCTCTCGAAGTATTCTCTTTACCTAAGTACAATTTAAGTAGGCCCTAACTTACCTTCTAATCCAACACCCAGACATTTCGATTATTAAGTCTACGCACGTTCGATTTCTTAGGTATGAATATTTCCCCGTTTACCCTTCATTTTCCCATTTCATTAAAGTTCCACTTAACGGGGTTTACCTTGACCCTACTGGTCCTTTTTATGTTTCATTATGTCCTAGTAACATTAATCAAGGTTTATTACGCATTTACTCAGATTAAGTCAACACAAGGAAAAATCTATTTTTCCCAAAAGGGGTCGATCGATCGATAGAAAGGGGTCGATCGATCGATCACTCGATCGATCGATCAAGCAGGTATGGCGAAAACTACAGAATACCAGTTACGGGAATTATTATCCAAAATTATCCAAATCCAAGTCTTTAACTCCCAATCTCCCAGAAATTTATACCACAAGCATTATAAACCCGAATGAACAATATTCTACGTAAGGCATGCGAGTTTTCATCAAGTATCATGAATTAAAAGGGCCAAAATCAATATAAATCTCGTGAACCCTAAAAATTTCTTTAACTTAGTTCTTCTCATTCTTTTTCCAGAATTTCTACCTCTAACCCAATGTAAATTCGTGGTTAAACCTCTACACGTGAAGGGAATTTCCAGAATGATGTTTATATCTCTACAACATGCGATTTCTAACCTCCAACATCGGTTTTCTTTCACGAAAACTCATCCTAATCAACCCTAAACTAATATGAATGAAGCATTAACTAAATTAAGCAAGATAAATACTTGCCTGGGGATTTTTGTTTCTGATTTGTGGATGAAATCAGTGTGGTTGTGATCCTTGTTGCGCGATCTAACGTTTGGCGGTGACGGCGGTGCAAACAGAGGAGTTCTTGGCCTAGAACTCCTTGGTAAGCTCTTCCTTTCCTTCTCCAATGGACGTATTTTGTTTTTGGTTGTGTTAAACCTAGAAGACAACCCTAATCATCTGATATAACCTAGAAAATTCGTAGGTTTCCAAGCCCAAAAATACAAAATGCCTAAAACGCCCTCCCGGGGTGTTAATTAAGCCTAAAAACGCTCCGAGACCCAAACTAAACCCCCGGGTACATTATTTTGACTATCTCAACCCTTTCGAACACTTTGGCGCTATCGAAATGATCATATGGGTGACTTATAAATTATTCACTTTTATTAATCAAAATTTAGTCCTGACACGACACGGGCGCGTCCCGACTTAAATTTCAAAAATTGTCATTTTATTCACTCGTGACATTTAATAGAACCAATATATAATATTACTTTGCTCATTAGTAATATTCAACAAGTTTCCAATAATTACTAACTCTCGTCACGTTAGTAATTAAAAATAATTAATTTTCGGATTTATATTAAATTAATAACTCACATCAAGTTTAATAAGTGCCCAAATTTAGAAAGCATAAAAATACGGGGTATTACATTCCCCATCTGTTAAGGCGTGTTGCATCTTCTAATTTCTTAATAAGAACATGTTTTGGTGCAGGGAGTTGGAGAAGAAAGGCCCAATCCTCCAAGTCCCCCCAGTCCCCCTATAAGCCGCTTCGTGGAGGGGCGTTTCGGTGTCTCTCAATCTGGTACCACTCCTCCACGTTCCCCCATGATAGGCCTTGACTACTCACTGAGATTGTCCTTCCAATGAGCCCAAGAAGATTCTACGAGGGCTGCCATCGTTAGGTCTTCTGAAATGCCTGGCCAACCAGAGGAAACTACTGTAGCCTCCTCTGAGTTACCATCGTAGCAAGAGGTCACACTTCACAATCTACGCAAACAGTTGTAACACAAAGAAATGTCATGATAATTAATATCTTTTTCCATTCATAGCTTTGGGGCATTATAAAATTTAGAACAAAATTTGTTGGCCAGCTGTATCTAAGATGGTTGGGACGAGCCCCAACGGTGCCTCACTTCTCAATCCTCCAAACCAAGTCCCTCTAAAGTTCCCGTGGTGAGGTCATTCGATAGAGCATAAAACCTCTCCCAGGCCCTGCAAAGCCTGATCTCTTGCGAGTGCTGTTTGAACTCACACTAAAACTCTTTATTGTTCTCGTTACATAATTACAACCGTTATAGCTTACATTCAATATAAACCAAGATACAATATGACTAATACAACAAGCTAAAATACAAGTTGACATGCTGAGCTGCCTCACTTGAGGTGCCACACTGAGCTACCACGTTGCCTTAATCCCCAAAACATTGTTGTTAATGTGGAATTACTTCTAATCTCAAAATTACCTTCAAGACCCCTCTACAACTTCCAATGGAGATTTGATGTCTGATTGACATGGATGATTTTCTTATCAGGCTTTTTACACTAAACCAAATCCTACGAATGGTCACCCCCAGGGGGTCACGGCCTAAATCCATGACCAGATGGTCATGGACCAATGTCATAACCACCTACAATTTGTTGTGATCGTATCCATGACCCAATGTAGCCATGGATGCTCTTGGAAGTGGTCACAGACCAGTGTGGCCTTAAGCCGTGACCAGGTCGTGACCATTATGGTGCCAAATTCGCTCCAAAGTTCCCTCCAAATTTGCTCATGGTAGGTTCACGGACTTAAGCCCCATTAATTTGGTGAGGGATTTGGGTCGTGATCCTCAAGAATGGCCACACGGAAATTGTCATGGCCCTTGTCTAGGACCTCGAGTTCTGTTCAGGGACTTTGGACGTGACCATTCACCTAATATGGGGTAGTTCTAGCCCTTAAGTGGAAGTTGTCGAGATGATTCCTAGAGGACAAGATGTTATAATAAGCCTTGAATATTTTTACTGATGGATCATCCCCATACTTGTTCATTCGGAGAGAGACGAAGTCGAGTAATATCCTCCATGAATTGGGAATTAGTTGAGAAGGATCAATCCCTATACTGGAAAGAATAGCTCGAACGAACGGATGAATGGGGAGTCAAAATACGACCTTAAACATCTGTTAATATACATAAACTTCACCTTCTTGGCCATCAAACACTCTCTTATCCTCGTTCGGGATTCACATGACAATGTCAGACTTAATGCTATACAAATGTCTATAAAAAAGAAGGTAGGACTCTCTAACGGTCGATTGATAGGTCTCAGTTTATAAATAATTTACAGGTTCCCCGACCTCAGAGTCGTTATCGTCGATAGAATTTTCAACGATCGGGGTCTCATCAAGAAATCTTTATTGGAATTCTCTCACAGTCATAGCCGAGAGAGGAACAACAGTTATTGGAATGGAAATGTTAACACTCGACTCATCAAATTTCTAGATGAGCTGAACTGAAGAGTCATCTTGGTTGGATGACTCAATTTGGTCTGAGATATTTTAACTGAGGAGTCGTCCTGAGTTGATGACTCATCATGGTGGGAAGATGAAGATCGAGACAAATTCTCCATTATCTCAGACCCTTGAGGATTTATGGGTTAAAATCTCATAGCCTCATCATAGGAATCTCTACTATCACCTTAGGGAGAGGATGGCATATTATCCTCACAAACCTCAACCGGAGAAGGTCAGATAAATTTTAGGGGAATGGGGAAGATTGGAGAAGTTTGGTTGGCTCCGGCATTAAGACGCCTCTCAAACTCAGTTTCAAACCTACGTACCTCCTGAAAATATCTATCTCTAAGTGTGGGATATTTTTCTACTAATTCATACATGGCTCTTAACATTCAAATGGCCTAGGTTTAAGATGGTAAAAAGAATCAAAAGGCACAAACACTTTGAAGTTGGCCACTGCTGACCTAAAGATCTAAGTGGGATACTGAATCATTTTCTTCAAGAATATTGATAGGCAGGGTTTCGCCGTGGTGCGAAAGTCACCTACGCGCCAGTCATTTTGAATTCGTCTCACCTTATCTATACAAAAACCTACACTTATGACTACACTAAACATGTGAGGATATTGTCCAAGTTCTAGTATCGAAATCCACAAAGACGAGGTACTAGAATTTAATTGGTTTAGTACTCCTAAAATAAAAGTGTAAAAGATAATTATACACGAAGCAGAAAAGATGCACAAAAGGAAAATATTAATCTAGGTGAGGGAAAATTAAACTAGACTAACAAAGAGAGTCAAAACTATAGGTTGCGTCGAATATCCTTAACCCGAGTTAATTAGTATAAAATGGATACATGGGTCGATGAGTTATTAGAAATGCGTCTTGTTTCGACAGTTAATTAAATCAAGGGTTGTCACACCCCCTAAATTCGCGTAAAAGCCTAATATGATTTTGGCATCAACAAATACCCCAAAATTTATGCACGCAAGGTCGTAAGCACGGAACATACATGATATGCCACGTTAAATCTCTTAGGCGTAATAACTAGCACAATGCACCCGAAATAGACTCGTAAACTCCATCACCAAAGCAAAGCAACATGTCAACGCAGAATGAGTTCAATCCGACACAACCTAGACTAAGCTAGCTAGAAAGCATTGTAAAAACAAGATAAATGACAGCGGTAAATAAATGTGATAAAACTACACTACAAAGAAAGTAAATAAAGCAAGTAAACCTAATTATGAAAGCATGTAAATTAACTACAAAGAAAGAAATTAAGGAAATACAACTTATATTAAATGGTAGGGAAGATTAATAGTTAACTTACAAACCCAAATGGGTGTCAAACCAAGTAGAAATGAAGAAGAACTCTCCAAACCCCCAAATCCTAAGTGAAACTAACCTAAAACGAATTATATACATGTATTACACAAAATTTCTTTATATAGTAAGTTGGAATAAAAATAGAAAAGAAAAGAAAAAAGAAAAGAAAAGGGAAAAGATCTGTAAAAAACAAGGGATCAATCGATCGATCCCTTTGATCGATCAGATATAAGACCACTGTGAAGATCGAAGAATGAAAACTGAGGGATCGATTGATCGATCCCTTTGATTAATCTATCGATCAAGTAGGTCTTAGCCAAGTCCCCCCCTTCTATGGTTCAATTTGAAATCTCTTTCGCTAAAATTGCCGTAACTTCTTCGTTAAGGATCGAAATCGTGCACCATTCATGGCCATGCAAAGCTTATGAGGAGGGCTACATCTTTTCGTGTAGATGTTGGTCCAGGTGCTCAAGATGTGATATGATTAAATTGCCCTTGAACGTGCGATTGCGTATGGAACTTGAGCGGAATGCATTCGAAATCCATACTTAGTACCTAAATACCTAAAAAATCCCAATTATACCTCATATAGCATGCTAACAATGTAAATCCGATGTTGTCATTTTTACGGGCTTAAATATAGAGATTAAGGCACCCCAGGGGGCAAAAATGCATAGGTTCGAGGGATAAATTCGCAATATTTGGTACGAATCACACCCCTAACTTACACATTGCTAGTCCCTAATAATGAAATGAGATGCAACAAGAACTACAAGCAAACCAAATGTAGGATACAGGTACAAAAATATGGTATAAAAGCATAAGGACACTTTCGCGGGCGATTCGATCGCATTTAGCATACGTAATAAGCTGTTAAACCCCTAGGTTACCCTAGTGGATGAGTGTCGTCTCGTGAGGGTTTTCAGGGATGATACCCACAAACATCAAATGGTTTCCTCAAAATAAGCCCAAACCAACATGCGATAAGCCCAATAATAACGAAAAAGATTTCATAAGCATTATTAGTAAAATGAACGAATTCAAACAAAAGTCTGAATCATTAACATTATAGAATGAACCTCATAGAATTGAAACCTTAAAATGTGGGATGGGAGCGAGCACATGCAAAGTGTGATTTGGTAAAAACTTATATAAACCAGATAAAAATTAAAGCAAGCATAAATCGATCCTCACGGGCATTACACTCATCAAATGAATTCACTTGAAATAGGGAGGAAACACATGGGACATGTGGGCATAGAGAGTAAATGTAAATGGAAACTGGATCGCACACATGTCACAAATGAAGAAAACTCTATATAAAATGAAAAATTGTAATCTCAATGAAAGATATCACTCATTAAAGGAGGTGAAATGCATTTTAAAATATTATAAAAACTATTTCAACTTTTAAATTAAATCAACCTAAGATCACATAGGACTTGATAAGGTTGTAATGTAGGCTTGGGGTTAAAGGTACGAAATGAAGGATATGTATATACGGATTCAAAGTCTTCGTAGATGAAAACTTGGGATAATGGAAAATGCGGGCAATATAAAAGTTGGAAAATACAATCCATTAATGACATTGAATATAACAATTAGAGAGTAATCAAATCTTATTGAACTATATACACAACAAACAACTTTCTCTTTTCTTTCTTTTCTTTTTTTTTTCTCATTTCTTTCTTTTGTTTTCTTTTCCTTTTTGCTTTCTCTTTTTATCTTTTTTCACATCTCTCTTTTCTTTACTTTTCTCACTCTCATATGCCTAAATTGCAACCACACAACAACAACATCATTCAATCCCAAGAAACATTCCAAACAAAGGTATGGAAGGTGTACGTAAGGCTTAAACTCCAATTTAGAGTTGGTTATGGGGTTTTGGTAATCGAAAGGCTAATATTTAAGCTCAAAGGGGTTGACGAGGGGAAACATATGAGGTGAGGTCAAGGCTAATATGGGTGATATAATAAGGATGCCCTATAATCATTTCCTAAAGTTTACGCAATTCTTGAGTCAAAACAAACTATGAAAATCATGCTCAAGTAATACATTTCATATATGAACTCAATTAATGAACGATCAAATGAAAGAATAATGAGATTACCAACGTAATTAACGTTTTCAATAAGCAAAGAATAGTGTATACACTCACAAATGATGAAAGATACAAATCTTACTCAGTGTAAGTATATACAATGCAAAAAAGACTACCGAGTTCTAAAAACCTTAAACCAAATCAATCTAACAAGGAAAGTGCATGTGCTCATGGGATTGAAGTTTAATTCATGAAGTTATTCACAATATCAATAATTGAGACTAAAGTCTAATAACTTATAAAATCGAGAACATGCATCATTGAGTTGTCAATTGGACCAGGCAATTATTGAAATTTATGATCGGAAACAAAGGCAAAATGCCCAATAAGGGAGAAAAAAGAAAGAAAATGTTTTTAAATTTTTTCTAAGAAAAAAATACTAAGTAACTAACATGTGAGCAAAAACATGGACTAAATAAAGAAATGGATAGAATATCCCACACCCCCTAACTTAAAACATGAGATTGTCCTCAATTTTAATTAAGAACCAAGTTAAAGAGAGGAAAATAGCGATATTACCCAAAATTGGAGCGATCCCCATAAGAACAAGTCCAAAGAATCTACAAAAACAAGTTAGTACCGAGCATAGAAAAAACAAATAACAAAAAGTTAACTAATTACACTAGGCTAAATAAAAAGGAAAGAAACAAATAAAAGCTAACTCTATACAACCTACTATTTAGGCTTCACTCTAACTCTACACTAGAAGTCTAAATAGTTGAGGGTCCACTATGAAAATGATTTGACTTTGGAGGATAACTGATGCACCCTCACTCTCAAGCATGCCTTCCGAAAAATATGAATTCCGTTTGAACAAGGGAAGGCATGTGTGAGGCGGAAGAAATGAACCATCGCTAATTAAAAGTTTTGGAGGGACGATGGGGTATTTGGATTGAACGGGTGACAAAAACATGTGGGGACCGAGAAAATCAGAATATCCTCCCAAGGATTTTGAAGTTGGAATGGGAGGAGGTGCACACAAAGGCAAAGATGCGATCGTGGAAGACGACTCGAGCAAGTACTGCTCATCGACGAAAAGGTTTAAAATATTAAAGTTTGAAACCGAATCATCGGGTACTTGTGACAGTGTGATAAAAGAGAATGAAAATGGGGTGGAAAGAAATTCAAACTCAAGAGATGAATCATCATCGCCTGAAGATTGAGTTTCGAAGGAAATAAGATCATTTTCAATCAAATGTTCTTCTTTGGGGGCCAAAGAAGAAATCATTTCATTGAAAATAGATATTACGTCCATTTCATCCCCACTTTCAATATCTATTATGCAATGGGCTAAGTTAACAATGGTTTGTTCCAAAGTAGGCACAAAGTCCTCATTTGGTTAAAAACATTCCTCGACCTCAAAAGTCTCGGAAGAAAAATCGTCGTCGGATTCAAATTATAAATCCAACTCATGTTCCCAACAATAATTTTTTCCCACTAACAGTTTTCAAGTTTCTCATTCTCAAGCATATGCAAGCGCTCGCCAAAAGTCATAGGCCGAGGCGTGGATTCTTAAAAATGCAAACTTTGAAAATTGTTATCGAACATAAACTTAAACTCATTATTATATGAATTCTGAAAATTGTTGCAATTCGTTTCAAAATTCCTATTATAAGGAGGTAGATGCCCAAAATCGTTATCATCATCCTCAATATTTCAATAACCAAAGTTTTGGCTTTCGTTATACTCGCCCAAAGTCATATTCGAATTTGTAATTTTTTGGGACTCTAAGTATTGATCGAAAGTCATAGAATCATGGGAATTTTGAGAATTATAATAATGATTACCGAAAGATTGGGAATAAGACATGCTTACCCCGAATATGGCTTGAAGTGGCTAATTCCACAAAGTAGATGCGCGCGCGAGAAATTCAAGCATTTATTGGATCTCAAATGTAGAAGTCCTACAAAAATGTTAGGCAAATAATACAAATAGAAAGAAAATACTACAAAATACTAAATCAAATAAACTCTAAAATAAACTCATCCCCGGCAATGGCGCCATTTGATAGGCCGGGTTTTGCCGCTGCGCGAGAGTCACCTATGCGTCGGTCGTTTTGAATTCGGCTCACCTCCTATATACAAAAACCTAAACTTATAACTACACTCAACAGGTGAGTATAGCGGCGAAGTCTGGGTATCGAAATACACAAAGAAGAGTTGATTGAATTTAATTGTTTTAGTACTCCTAAGATAAAAGTGTAAAAGATAATTATACACAAAAAGGAAAAGATGCACAAAAGGGAAATATTAATCTAAGCGAGGGAAAATTAAACTAGACTAACAAAGTGAGTAAAAACTATAGGTTTTGTCGAATATCCCTCACCCGAGTTAATTAGTATAAAATGGATACATGGGTCGATGAGTTATTACGAATGCGTATCGTTTCGACAATTAATTAAACCAAGGGTTGTCAAACCCCTAAATTCGCATAAAAGCCTAAAATTATTTTGGCATCAACAAATACCCCAAAAATTATGCACGAAAGGTCGTAAGCACGGAACATACATGATATGCCCCGTTAAATATCCTAGGCATAATAACTAGGATAGCGCACCCGAAATAGACCCGTAAACTCCAACACCAAAGAAAAGCAACATGTCAACCCGGAATGAGTTCAATCCAACACAACCTAGACCAAGCTAGCTAGAAAGCATGGTCAAAACGCGGTAAATGAAAGCGGTAAATAAACGCAATAAAACTACACTACAAAGCAAGTAAATAAAGAAAGTAAAGCTAATTATGAAAGCATGTAGATTAACCACAAAGCAAGAAATTAAGGAAATACAACTTATATTAAATGGTAGGGAAGATGAATAATCAACTTCCAACCCCAAATGGGTGTCAAACCAAGTAGAAATGAAGTCCAAACCCCTAAAACGTAAGTGAAACTAACCTAAAATGAATTATATACATGTATTACACAAAATTGCTTTATATTGTAAGTTGGAATAAAAATGTAAAAGAAAAGGAAAAAGAAAGAAAAGGGAAAATATCTGCAGAAAGTAGGGGATCGATCGATCGATCCCTTTGATCAATCGATCAGATATGAGGACACTATAAAGATCGAAGAATGAAAACTGAGGGATCAATTGATCGATCCCTTTGATCGATCAATCGATCAAGAAGGTCTCAGTCAAGTTCCCCCTCCTTTGGTTCAATTGGAAATTTCTTACGCTAAAATCACCGTAACTTCTTCGTTAGGGATCGGTATCGTGCACCGTTCATGGCCACGTGAAGCTTGCGAGTAGAAGTACATATTCCTTATAGATGTTGGTCTAGGTGGCTGAGATTTGAAATGGATAAATTTCCCTTGAACGTGAGATTACATACGGAACATGAGTGTAATGCGTCCAAACTCCATACTTAGTACCTAATTACCTACAAAAGCCTAATTATACCTCATATAGCATGTTAAATATATAAATAAGAGTTTGTCTGGTTAACGAGCTTAAATGTAGAGATTAAGGCACCCGAGGGGGCTAAAATGCGTAGGTTCGAGTGATGAAATACGAAATATTCAATACGGATCAAATATTCCAAGAACAACCCAAGAACACTGGCTTAGATGCACCAGAGAATGTGATCGAAGAAATTTTGGCATCACTACCAATGAGAAAAAAAGACATGAAAATATGGGGAGGAGCCTAACCCACTATCCTAACCACAAAATCAGCAGTAAAACCCCATAAACAACCCTAAACCCGCTGAGCAGGGCTACTAGAAAACTCAACACTCTCACCAAAAAATAACACAAACTCAAAACCCTAAATCAATGGAGAAAACTTGAGATAAATGGGTGGGGGAGGTTACCTGGCGGATGATGATGCTTGAAAAACTAGAGAGGAACCCTAAAATCGATCGAGAAATCATCGTTGGAAAAGAGAAAGAAAATGAAGTTGCTGTAGAAAGAGAGAATGTGCGCGCGATAGAAACGAAGAAGAAAGAGAAATAGAGGGGTTAAAAAATATTTAAATACTTGTAATCATTATGCACAGCATCGAAGGCAGTCAACATTAGGACACAATACCCTATGGCACACTTACAATCATCATTTTTTAGCTACATGCTGATCCAGAAAGTGGCTTCTAAGTGTCAACCCAAGGATCATGTTCAGCATCACAGATCTGACATATGAAGAGACAAATGGAATGTCAATTAAGGACATCTTATCACTGTCTTCCCAAAGATGATTTATCCCTAAGACTTCCATTCACATTAAATACTAAGGTCTTGGGGGTGATTGATATACCAAGTATGGCCTCGTCCTAACACTGGACCCCCTCGTTCAAGGTCGACCAGTGCTAATCCGTCAGTTTGGGAAAATTATAGCTCGGCCGTAGAAATGGCAATGGGTCAGTTCGGGGTCAGGGAAAGCATCCCCATACCCATACCCATCCCCATTATAAGTCTCGTCCCCTGCCCTATTCCCCGTTATAATGGGTTCGAGGATTGGGTATCAATTTCCCCGCAGGGAACCCGTTTCTATTTTTATAATATAAAAAATTCATTTACAACTCCAAAAGTTTTCTGTAAATTCAATTAAAAAGATTTGAAACTATTGGGCATAAGATTACAAAGCTACAAAAGTTTTATCCATACTCCATTATAAAGATATTCCATTATAAAGCTACAAAAGTTTTCAACTATGCATTACAAATCTTCAACACACGTACTCCAACACAACTAATCCATTAAAAATCAATACAGTTACCAAAGTATTCAAACACAGGTACTCCAAATCAAAGTATCATTCATTCCAACAAACCTGAAAAATAAAAATAACAAGATTAAAAAACTAAAATAACTTTTGGATATATACAGATCTCAAAAGCAAAAATGGAGGAAATCAACAGTAAAAATGGATGAAATCAATAGCAAAAATGGACGAAAATGAATATGGATGAAATCAACAGCACCTTATAAGGGAAGATGAGTATGAATGAAATCAATAGTAAAAATGGACGACGATGGACGAAATCAACAGCAAAAATGGTCGTCGGCGTCGGGAGGTAGATGAGGGGAATGAGGAAGACGTAAGAGAGATGAGTTGCTGGATGTTAGTGGGTGGGGAGGGATATGAGGAGCGATAATGGCAGGATGTTAGTGGGAAAAGAGGTTTTGAGAAGAGGAACAAACAAACAAGATGGTTTTTTCTTTTGAGATGAGCAAGGAACAAATATTAGGGAAGGAGGCCGACGAACTAAATTTTAGGAGGTTAGGGATATGTCATAAGTTCTAACATATAAATATATATTAATAATTTGGGTATCCCCATGGGGATAAGAGGTTATACAAAAAATTGACCAAAAAAGTTTTGGGGTTTTTTTTTAACTCCTCGAACCTGATCCTTTCCCGAATTTTCGGAGATTTTTCAAGGATTTTTTTTCGGGTATCCGTGGGGACATGAATTTTTGGGGAAAATTGCCATCCCTACTTGGTCACAGGTCCAACGTGAAGGGTCTCATCATCATCCATAAAATCATTGCAAGAGGTCTTGTCCTCTTTGCAAAACGCAATCAATAATGTCAGTATAAGTGGTCTTACGGCCTAAGTACCCTCGGCCTCGTCCATTACCTGGAGGATGGGGCCGACTGAAGACTGAACCCAACCTGATAATTACCATACCATCAGATGATCCAACCTATAACCTCGACCTCATCTTGGTCCAAATGATCGATAATTGACAGCTGGCAGAGCGCGTGGATTAGGGAAGGTGCGGAAGGGTGCACGTGGGCTGTAAATCCGATGTGCACAAAATCATTACAATAAGATCTCCCTCACATGTGATGGAATATTTTACCATCATGATCTACATGTGACAGTGACAGGTTGATTAACATTATTGGCAAGAACATTGTACACATGTTTATTACATGGTTGGGGGGGGGGGGGGGGGGCAGTACACCCCCAAACACTATATATACTTATCTTTTCCTATAATATAAAGGATCAAAATATTTAAACCCTAGCCCAAGCTCTGTTACTATCACAATAGAGAGAAAAAGTTTAGTGAATTGTATTTCTAAGGCCATTGGAGTCCAGTTTTATAGTAAAACATGCACTCACCTGCACAATAGAGTAGGCCAAATGGCTGAATTATTTACTTTGTATTCTTTCTCCTATTTGACTCATCTCCATCCTTACTTATTCTGCTGTCTAAATATAATACCCCGTCTTTTTATGGCTTTTAAAATTGGGGATATATTAAATTTAATTTGAGATATTTATTCAGAAATTTATTTTTAATATTTACTAGCGTGACGTGAGTTTGTAATTATTGGGAATTTATTGAATATTATTGGATGAGTAAAGTAATATATGAGACTGATTTTATTAAAGTTGGGACGAGTGAATAAAATGAAGATTATGGAAATTTAAGTCGGGACGCGCCAGTGTCGTGTTAAGACTAAATTATTATTATAAAAGTGAATAAATTATAAGTCACCTATATGGTCATTTTGAGTGCACCAAAGTGTCCAGAAGGTCCTAGATAGTCAGAAAAGTGTACCCGGTGGTTTAGTTTGGGTCTCGGGGAATTTTTAGGCCTAATTGGCATCCCGGGAGCGTATTATAGACATTTTGTATTTTTTGGTAATTAAACCCACGAATTTTCTTAGTATATATTAGCCATTTGGAGTTTTCTCTTAGGTTTAACAAACACAAAACCTAAGCACAATCATTAGAGAAGGAGGTGAAGAGATTAAAGAAGAATGTGAAGAGTTTCCAAGCAATCCAAGGCCTAAAACTCACCCGATTACATCGCCACCACCACCAAAATGTAGATCGCATGATGAGGAACGCAACCATATAATTTTCATCAACAAATCAGATCCTTGAATACTAAGAAAGTATCTTTCTTGCTGATTTCTAGTTGGTATTTCTTCCATGTTAGTCTAGTATTGAAAATCTTATGTTTTAATTGAAGAATTATATGTTTTGGGAGAGAATTTATACGTGTTGTTGGGAGAATCCATATATTTTGAAATCGTGATCATATGTAGAGGAATACCCATGAATTATTATGATATTTGGGAAGAAAATCTAGATTAAAATAGAGGTTTGTGATTTATTCATGCAAAATTTGGTTTTATAAATAAATCTGAGATTAAGCCCCTTTTTGATTGATTCGTTGAGGATTTATTAATGTCGTTACGTCAGAACTTGTTTATGCACATTGCTTATACATTTGGATTACTTTGATGGGAGTTTGGGATGAAATTATAGAGGTTTGCATGGGTTAGGATGATTGAACCCGTAGGTTGAAATTGCAGAAAACTGGGCATGAACTGCTTGATCTATCAATCGATCGACCCCATTCCTCGATCGATCGATCCTTCCTAGAAAACTGCATATTTTCCCCTTTTTGTTTAATTCGGATAAAATACGTGGGAACCCTTGAATATCTTTTAAATAGTATAATGGGTTATGAAGAGGACCAATATGGTCTAAGTAGACTCCAATGAGTGAAATTAATATGAGATGAAATTGTGGGTTAATGGGGAATTACTCATACATTGGAAATTGTGCATATGTTCAGTAAAATAATTGAGACTCGTGAAAGATTTATACGAGAAAGTAAGTGAGGGTATACCTACTAAAATGTATACTTAGTGAGAGAGAATACTTCGAGAGATGATAATGATAGTCAGACGTTCCTTGGTACAGGGTATCTGAGAATGATAGTCAGACGTTCCTAAGAGACGTGAGGGGCATATGCTGATCTTTTAGTGACTTGGAACTATGCTTCGCCTCCATTTGTATGTGTATTTTATTAATACAGTTCGAGAGTGATTCCAAACTAGTATTTCCCTTGGTATGAGTGAAATGGAGACTTGATAGCAGAGTATGCCAGCACCATAGATCTATGTGGGGTGCCGATAGTATATATATGATATATAATTGATTGATATATATATATATATATATATATATATATATATATATATATATATATATATATATACAAATATATGGAAACTTTCTACTCTGTGTATAAGTAGTTAAGTAATGAATAAATTCTTTACCTTGATAACAACTGTTCATAAATTTTGTAACGGTATCTAAGTGGTTTTAAGCAACGTAAGAATATGGAAGAGAATGATTTTCTAAAACTAAATATTATGGCCTTAGTACTTCTCACGATAGAACTTTATGGCAGGATAAGTTAGATAGACTTATGTGATCAGTAGTACGGTAGGCGCACACTAGATGAGAGGTGGGAATTCTCAAGAGAGTGTCGCGGACTAACATGGTGATTATATTAGCCAGTAAGCATTTTAAATACTTGGTAAACTATTTTTAAAGTGTTTTACACTCGGGATCTGATCCGTTTTCTGTCATTTCTTTCTCTATTGTATATGTATATGTATGTATTATAGGTGCCCAACCACAGGGGCGTCTTTCATAGATTCTTTGGATTGGACGTGCTGTAGCTTATGTGGAAGTTGCAGGCTTTTGATTTAGACAATCTCATCATTGACTCAGTTCCTGTTTTAGTTCGTTATAGTTAGGGCACGTGTCGCCCAATTTCCTATTCCGTTTGGATTTGTCAGAGATTTATGTTTATTTATATTTCAAGTATTCATTACTCTTCGAGAGTTAACTCTTGTCAGGATGATTACATTTATAGTTCTTAAACCTGGTTTGGTTTATCTAGATGGTTCAATTTTAATGTGTTAATTGCCATCCTTAGTATGTATGTGATTCTTAACTGTTGGGTATTAAAAAGGTTTTCATATTGGTATTTAATAAAAGAAAAAAAAATGAGACTTTAAATTGTTTTGACACTTAGCTTAATTATTTAGGGTGTTCAAATTGGAAATATTATTATACGACAATGATGCTGAGAATGAACCAACCGTTCACCTTGGTGTTAATTTAATAAAGGACTGATCACCCGGTATTTAATTAAGCGGGGTGATACACTAGACTCCATTATTTCACTTGTAAATCTATTATGGGTTGATCTTATACTATCATACTTGTTGGGAATATAATTAGTATCATCAATATGTAACAACAGTCCATGGCCTTTACCACGCTGAAAGGCAATGGTGGTGGGACATCATCTCCAAACTTTTTTTTGTATCACTATTGTTCTTGAATTCCTGGCCCCCTTTCTTGTCTTTGGAGCTCCCATCAACATAGTTAGCATCCTGTCATCTAGAAACTTGAAACGTTCATGCCATTAGAGACACTTTTACTCTGCACCCTTGGGGCGAAGGTTTGATAATCATGGCAAGGTTATTGTCCGCTCGAGAAAACTCCCTAAAAGTATAATCCTGGGTTTTGTTGACTAGGTGGATCTTTAATTCCTCCAACTTCCCCTCAACACAAATTTGAAACAATCTCACATCTGTTACATCTTCATGAACACCCTATGCACTTTGTCTGAAGAGTTTGATGTAGTGCATCAATTCCTCACAAAGCTTTTGCACCTCTTGTGCAAGATTCCTTAGATTGATTTTGTCCTCTCCTAAAAAGTACTTCTACAAAAACTACATGTGCATCTCTTCCATGTTAACAATGACATTTGTCGCACGTGGGAGTACCACATGTACGCTTTTTGTGTGAGAGTTGTTGAAAACTCTCGTTTCTTAATCTATTTTTTATTTCCATGCACACCTAGGTATTCCACAAAAATTTTCATGCGGGCTCCAGGATTTTCACCCTTCCCATTTAAATTTTATGAACTTGGGAAGGACATACCCTTCTGGGTATGTGTTTCATTGATGCTCGCTGGATAGGGGTTCTGTAGCAACTCATACATGTAAAGTGACTCCGTTTGAGTGGAAAATAATTTCTTCACCTCCTCCATAGTAACAACCTTGGATGGTGACTCCTTGCAGTAATTTTTTTAACTTTTATTGAGCTTACCGATGTCACCACTTGCTTTATCACAACTTTCCATTGTGGATTCACCCCCACCATTGTTACTGCTACTATTGTTCCTCTTATAGGAGCCATCACATGCATCACGCAAGTCTAGCTCAAACTAGTCATATCCACATTGTGCTGCTTCAAAAATTCAAAGAACATGCTCATCAAATTCACCCACTTAGTTTCATGGACATCGCTACACTAGTTTGTCTTCCTTGAGGAGCTAGTGCCCTTGATCCGATCACCACGACCTCCTCACTAGATGTTTGATCACTCTAAACTCCATTATCGACTAGATTATCTTTAAACACTAGGTCCTCTAAAACATTTGATCCTTCTTTATCCATGAAAATTAGAATACCACCACATCTGCTGGGGTCTATGAATATCAAGACGTATTAAGGCATGACCCACTCCAATGAAAGTTGTCTTCAAGGTCTCGAAGGTCTCAAGAGAAGCTGAGGAATAAAACTACCTATTTTTGGTAACAATGGAGATTCTATGATTTCTATTTGAGAAAATAATAATTAATTATAGATTTATAACGATGATAATATCAAGGAAAAACGATCACTAGAAGTGATGATTCTTGAGAGTGAAGAGACACTAAGGAGAGAGCATGGGAGAGAATACTTTTTGTTGACACCTTAGTAGAGTAATATTTCTACGGTGTTGTTTTATATTTTGACTTTCACCAAAGACTCTATTTATAGAAAAATACTAGGATTGATCTAGCATGTGTGTGCCAAAAGAATATTCGTTAGAGACAACATCTGAAATGCACCTTTGTTCCCATTTTGTTGTCTGTTATCTGTCCAATCTGACAGATGACATCTAGCACAATCCGTGGTCAACAAATAAATGTCGGGCATAGTGACAAAAAAATGATTTTATAAATATATTTTTAAATCTTAAATTGGTAAATAATCTTTTAAGATGTCCACTCGTCAAAAATCACCTTTGAAAACATTTTGTGAGCAGCACCTTGGCTACTCACTTATTTGGCTGTGTAAAATGGAACTCTTGGGTCCCTCCTATTATTATTATTCTCTTTTTCCTAAGGTATTTAAGTAGTTGTCCCTAATCTTTCCTATCAAAAATTTCCTCTCAACCACCAAACTAAAACTCCCTAGAGATCCCAACTGGCATGCTCGATCCCTACTCGCTCGATCAAGGCTACCAGAAAAAAATAACAATGTTAGTAATTATTCAACATACAAGATAGTTTATAATTACTTGGTTGTTCACGATGCATATCCTCAATCTTTTGGTCTTGCTCACATATTTTCTCTCTTGTCTTAGGGTTGCTTGTTGAGTACCCCCTCACCAGCCATGATACTCATTAGTTGTGTCTCTTTTGATTTTCGTCCCACTTGTTGTGGCACCCCTCGCCAAACGTCCTTCTTTGGATTTATTTTGTCTTTGGACCACTTGGTGTGGCACCCCCTCACCAAATACCATCTTTGACTTTCTTCTGTCTTCAACCCACTCGTTGTTTACCCTCTCGTTAAGTGGCAATTTTGGTCTGTTTTATTTTTAAGCGAACTCGTGTGGCACCCCCTTGCCTTGTTGGTCTTATTTAATTAAAAGCTCATTTGCGACCTGCTTTTGTGGCACCCCTCGCCTATCTTTCACCCACTTGTTCGGAACGCCCTTTCCCAATTGGGCTTACTTATGGGTAGTTGAGTGGGTGGCCCTCTACAATATCAAATAAAATACATACTTAATGGGTTGGATTTGGGTTTTTATTAAATCGCGCAATGATCCAATTATTATCATATTAATTAACTATAATTTCATTTACTATCTAAATGTTTTGTCTATGTAAGATAATAATTTCTCTCATTAAAATAGTAATCCCTTTCTCTCCCTAAAATTTTAGTTTCTTTCTCTCCCGAACCTAATTTCTTGATCTAATATGTTAATCCATTTATTTCTTTAAAATTTCAATCCCATCCTCACTCTAAACTAAGTTTTCTCTCTAAAATACTACCTTTTTCTCCAAAAAAGCATTTTTATCGAAATTATAGCCTATTTAACTCCTTTAATTAAAATTAAAAGAGAGAAAGTAGATAAATTTTGGAGACCTGGTATTTTAAAGAGATAAATAGACTAGAACTTTTTAGAGAAATGATGTTAGAGAGATAAAGTATTTAGATTTTCAAGAGATAAATATGTTTAACCCTTTAGAGATAAACAAGTTAAAATTTTAGAAAAAATAATTTTCTTAAAAAAATATTATTAGAGTTGTAGAGATGTAGAGCAAGAAATAGAGAAATATTCTAGGATTTTAGAAAGTTATTTTTTGTTAACAGAACAAGATTTTGAAATTTTAATGATTAAGCAGGTCAAAGGGGTTAACACGGGCCCGACATAACCCAAACTGGACCTAACCCATACTAACCAAAGTTATTTAGTACGTGGGTTTGGAACCAACCCATGTTAGAACAATATGATTATTGTGATGAAAATTGAAGACAATTGAAGGTTTTAATGTGTAAGAAAATATTGTTCTTAAGATGTTATCCCCCCCCCCCCCCCCCCCCCCACTCAAAACGAGTTTCCTACGGGGTTTGTAGGAAAATTACCTTACATATCAAACCAATCCACATAATTCTTCAAGAAGAAAATTTCAATAATTCCCATAAAACACTCAATGAAATTGGCACGAAAAAAATAGAGAAGAAAGAAAAAATTTGCAACTAAAGAAAATGATAAAATTAATCGGTTTCATAGGTTGAATGGTTCCTGTTAGTCACATTCATATAATTATAACCCTTGGATTGCAACTGTCAGTAGTTAATTCACCATATGGATTATAAAGTGGTATGAACGTACAATAGTCATTAACTAGAATCGGGGAAACTAATCTGACCATTCAGATCTATCCATGTGTATGTTATTTATAACTAACCACATGTCAATTTTGGGGCATCTAATTTGTTAAATTTTTCAAAAATCTAAGGTTCCTACTAATCCTTGTTACTATGCATAAGTGGAAAGTGTCCCTCTAAAGTGCCTAATCACACTTTCACACATGCACAAATACATATGATTTTGGTGCTTTGCACTATCATTGGTGATAGCATTCACACAAGGAGCATACTCTTTATTCACATAAGTAAACTCTTATGAAACACATTTATTTATTAACCCACTAACTTTTCATCTTTTTTCTATGTGGGACTTTCACTTCTTCACTTTCCCTTGACTTTACGTATTCTACACCACTTGTATTTTCACATTATAATTTTTCTCTCAATTTGAATCTAGTTAGTATTACAATCTCCCTCTAATATCCCACTAGATTATAATACTAATGAAGTTTCTTCTTATGATATTCCCATGTATGAAAGAAGGCATCCATTTTAAACATTCAATGGGTGAATATATCTTAAACTGCTAACAATACATAGGTGTTCTATTCATTAAACCTTATCTTAATGTTTTAGCACTTGAAATACATCGTTTAAGAGTATAGTATACCCATGTGCCCTCGCATATTAGAATGTCTTAATCAAATTTCTAAAATACAATTTTTGTGTCTGTCCTTAAGGTCTTTATTCCTCTGGAAACTTCTTCAAAGTTAATATCTTAAATCCATTTCTTTTTCCATCCACTAAATCACATGATCTAATCTAGGATGAAGGTAAATTAAGCTAAATGACTTTAAACGATAAAGAAAAAAATTGATAAAATATTTTACCAAGATCTTTTTGTGTGATTTTCCCTTACCAAATGCCTTAGTATTTTTATATGTAAAACTTTATGTTTTAAAAATACATTTATGTAGAAGTTCTAAGAGAAGTCACGGTCTTGAAGACTTCTACTTCATATCGTGAATCCTCTAAATACTCATTGGAAAAACTCTAGTGATGATGTGTTGACTTCTTTTATGGAAAGGTAGAGAACGCAAAATGTGAGTTCTAATCCATGGGTTTCCTCTCATTGGTAGCACCCAAATCTTTGATCTCGGAGATAAAATCTTCCACCATCAACGATCTTGGGTCGTTGAGCTTCACACAACAAAGACTTTGGTCACGTTCGCCATGCCTCGGCGATGGATAGATTAAAATGTCTTATTTTTGCAAATCCAGAGATCTTTTAATAAATGTTTCTCTTAAATCACCATTTTTTATGGTGGAGCACAATAAATTACACCCACATATACCTAGCATGGTGTATATGTTCCTTTTATCATGGTTTGTGGTTTCATCATCATTTATTTTATTTTTTCAAAATCCACATAAACCTCATTTTGCTCTCTATTTTAATTCAACTTTAAATATTTAAAAGCGAGAAAATATCCAATAAAGAAGCTACGTTTTTGTTCTTCCTTTTTAGGAACATAAAACCTTTAAGGAAAATAAATCCACATTTAATGTCTGTTCATGTTTTTCTTTCTTTATCTTCTTTACACTTGATTAATGTTTCATTGATTAATCGGTAACAAAGATGAAGAAAAAAAATGTGATCCATCAAACACTTTTGTCACCATTAATATTTTCAATTTATAACCATTATTCATTTGGATATTGTTGTGATCGTGTGATTCATTATGAAATTCATCAAATAAATAGATGAAATTTTTTAAGTTTTTTAAAGGGAAACATTGTTGATCAGTTGATCAAGCCATCGGATATTTTATAGAGGTTTCCATCTTGCTAAACAATGGTGGAAAACAATGAGGTATATGTTAATGCATTGTATGATCATAAGACGTTTACCTATAAGTCTTTACCAAGTTTTTAATGAGATTGTTAGATTTTCCCCAGGTTATTTCTCGTTAGTGCATTTTTATCATACATCATTAGTTACTTTTTCACATGACTTATTACTCAAATGTTTAATTAAAATTAAATTTGACTTTTTGATATATCATCGGTAAATTTTATCACATATACCTTTAAGGTGTGCTCTTTGACTAAGAACCATTAATATATATAAAGAAATTTTAATTTTTTGTATTCTCTTGGTATGTAAAACTCACTCTCACATCAAGAAGTTCAAACGCTTATTAGGAGCATCACCAGTTGTTATGTTCACATAGGTGAATTTCATTCACATGTCTTTGGTACTATAGACACCGAAATTCATTAAGGGTTAAAATCATCCTCACAGTGAATCAATATGTACTAAACACACTAGAAGGGACACTATATTATTTAAGTGCAAACAATCACTTATAAGTAACTTTTTTATTAGTGCCTTGCAGAATTGGATTACCATTACTTGTGATTTTATAAAAGGGTTTTAGCCTCATTATAGTAGATGTGTCATTTACCAAATCTCTTGAGAGCACTATAGTAAAAGGATATGTTAAATTCCTAATTGTTCAGAATATATTGTACGAATAACGCCATCCATTATTAATTGATTAATATATTCATGTCTTAAGCAAATGTGTCTAGATTTTCCATTATCAATCTATGTATATGCTTTAAACAATGCAACTTCACTATCAAAGTGCAAAGAAATATATAATATTTGTTATAGTCATAATTTTATATCTAACAATAAATTTATTACCCATTCAAGTTCCTTACGTACTTCTTCCAGTGCTATAAATTAAAATTTGATGGTTGGATAAGTTATGGATGTTTGTTTCTTGAATGCCTAAGATAGAACTCCACATGCTTGAGTCAATATACTTCCAAATTTGGATTTATTATCATTTGCATGAGTGATCCAACTAGAATTTTAGTATCTTATGAGTAATGTGGGAAAGTCATAGTGAAATATTTCCAACACAAGGCTCCTATTGAGGTAATTAAGTATCCTCCAAATTTCTTTCCAATGATTAATACCTGGGGATTAGTGTATGCTAAAAATTTTTCTATCATAAATATGTTATCAGGCCTTATACAGTGCATCGCATACATTAAACTTTTAGTTATAGTAGCCTACTCAAGTTTTGCAACTTCTCTTCCAAAGTTTTTATACAATTTTACACTATCATCATAATGGGTATTTGCTTCTTTTATCTTTAAGTTATTGAATTAAGAATCATTTTCTTAATATAACGAGATTTACATAATGTATAATGCCACTTTAATTCTTAAGAAAATATATGTTTCATTAAGATCTTTCATCTTAACCTATGAAGTATGATATTTCTTAGTCTTGGGCATGCCTCTCATGCTTGTTCCAAAAGTTAATAAGTCGTCATTGTTAAGTTTGAAACCATTTGAAAGAGTAACATAATCAAATTTGGCAAGCCATTATTTTTGTGATTGTGTGAAACCATGACTTAATTATACAAACTTTATTTTCCCATTTCAATCAAATAAACACATCAGGTTGTTTCGTGTATACTTTTTCATCAAGTTCACCATTAAGAATGCAGTTTTAGCATCTATTTGATGAACATACACATGATAAATAAATGCAATTGATATTAATACCCGTAAAATTGTTTTTATAGATACATGTGCATAAGTATCAAAATAATTTATCCCTTTTCTTTGTATAAATCCTTTGGCTAAGAATCTAGCCTTAAGTATTTAAAAATAATCATTTATATTATATTTTCCTTTCAATACCCATTTACTGCTAATTGGTAGTTATCCTTGTAGTATGTTTACTAAAACCAAAGTTTTAGGTGATAGCATTAAATCCATTTCGTCATTAGTAACTTATTTCCAAAAAGCAGCGTCTATTGAAGCCATTACTTCATTAAATATTTTAGGATTATCTTTTGAAATGAAAAAGAGAGGTGTTTTATTAAGAAATTTTTTTTTATCTCCTTCGACCAAAAAGGTTAAGGATTGTGATGAAATAAAATTAGGTCATAAATGTTTTTATTTATATCATGTTGAATTCTACTAGGTTCAAATTCTGTTATAGATTATTTTTCTTTTATTATTAATTGATGAACAAGGATTCAAGTTAGTTAATGGTTCAGGGACAACATCTAGTCTGAGAAAAGAATCATTGTGAAAGTTATTTTTCAGTAATTTCAACATCTTTAGATTCAACTATAACATTAGAATTCAAATCCAACAACTTGTAATCCTTAGAATTTTATGCATATCATACGAATACAACTTTAGTTTTTATTGGTGCTAGCTCTGAAGTTTTCAGTTTATGAATTCCATAGAAAGATAAATAGCCCCTTACGGTAAGGTAGTCTAAGTTAGGTTTTTCTACTCTTCCATACTTTATATGGTAAAACATGTGTTTTCATTGATGGAATTATATTATGTAAATTAAAAGTTGAGAAAAGGGCTACCATCCATAAATTATTTAATAATTTTGGATTAGTTAACATATAATTAATCATATTAGTAAGTATTATATTATTTTTTCCCAACCATCTTGTTGGGGACTTTAAGGAGGAGATTCTTGATGTATTATTTCATTTTCTTTGTAAAAATGACTCAAATTCATTAGGAAAATATCCCACCTGTCATTACGAAAAACCTTTATTTTCCTTTTCTTTCGATTTTCAATGGTAACCTTATACTGATTCAACATTACAAAATCATTATATTTATTACTTATTAAATACACATATGCGAAACATTAACAATCATAAATAAATGTTAAAAATATATATTTTCTCTCCTGTAGTTAAAAGACCATTATAATGACATATTTCATATGCACCAAGTCTAATATTCATGTATTTTTTTCAACGTCAAAAAATAGTTTCTTAATTATTTTGTCCTGAATAAAAATTTAACACTTATCATGATAAGTTTTGGAGTAAGATGTTAAATTCTATATCAGTGTGTATTTCAATAATGACATAAATCAAATGAGTCAACAATATAAGCATAATTATTTATTTTATTAATAATAGAACATATTTTGAATATACCATCACAAGAATATCTCTTTCCAAAAGATTATCTATTCTTAGTAAGTATCAACTTGTTAGACTGGAAAATTGAATTTTTTGTCTCTTTTACACAATAAATTTGCAAACACGAGATTTTTTCTAATTTTTCGGATATAAAAACATTGCAAAAGTCAATTTCTTCCCAAAAGTAAACTAAAGTGTAATGATTCCTTATTGTACCACAACCTTGGTATAATTTTGATTCCTAGTTGGACCTCGTGATCATTATTTTTTTTTCTTATGTGAAATACAATTATTTATTTTTATAGATAATTATGGTATCCCTTGAACCAATCTTACAATTATAAGACTTCGTCATTATTAATCTCTATAATCACAATAGTCTACATTACTGAAACCATTGCAATCAGATCCTCAACCTTATTTTCCATTATATTTGCACCATTTTCATTGTTCAATTTGTTGTCATCTATCTTCCTTTTATTATTTCCGCAATCGTGAGCATAGTGGCAATTTTTGCCATATTTGAAACGAGCCCCATTAGGCCATTTCTTGTTATAGTTATTCTTCTTGGACTTCTTTCCAATATTGGGTTTGAAATTCTTCTGAAATTAATTTCCTTCAATGAAATTTACTTTGGAAGAATTTTGAGGAACATTCTTCTGATCGTGAGATCTAGTTTCCTCCTCAATCCTTAGATACTTTCATAATTCTTCTAAATTTATATCATTTCTCCCATGCACGAGTTTCTTTCTATATTTATTCCAATGTGGAGGAAATTTTGCAATAATTCTCCCCACTTAAAATGGTTATAAAATTTCCACTTTTAATTCACAAAGCTTTGTGAAAAGAATTTTTATCTCATGAACATGGGCCAAAATAGATTTATTATCACACATACTAAATTTAAAATATTTTAAAATTAAGAATTTATCCACTCCTTCCTTATATGTTTTGTATTTATACTCAACAACGTTATAGATTTTGCATGGCTACTACATTGAGTTGTAAAGATCATAGAGTCGATTAGATATTTGATTCAAAATATAGCCTCGATAAACCAATACATATTTTGTAATTTTTTTCATTTCCTCTTTGAGAAAATTAGTATTAGCAACTTTTGGCTCAGAAATTGGTTGAAGATTTAAATCCAAAACATACGCAACATTAAGAACTATTTAAAGGAACACCAATTCCTTAGTCATTTAACCACAACTCTATGATAGCAACTATCAGTAGTTAACTCTCCAAATCGATCCTAAAGTGGCATGATCGTGAAACAGTCATTAATCAAAATGGCGATAACTAATATAATGGCTCATATCAATTCGTGTGTGTCTTTAATATATGTGTTCAATTTAGAGACTCATATTATGTTGAATTTGTCAAAACTCAAAGGCTTCTAGTGTTGCTCGTAATGATTCAGACGTGCATAGTACAAAGTGCGCCTTTGAAGTTCCATAAACGTTAATCGCGCTTTTGCATTCTCGAACATGTGTGCGAATGGTGCTTTTCACCATTCCATGTGCTAGACTGAAAACTATGAGTATACTCCTTGGTACACATAAGTAAAATCTTATTACATGCATAACTTTATTAACCCACTTAACTTTTCATCATTTTCCTATATAGGATTACCTTTTGAACTTTCCTTTGTCTTTACACATTCCACACCACTTTGATTTTCCCATTCTAATTTGTGTTCCAATGATAATCCAATTAATGTTAAAATCTCTCAATAACATATACTAGCCTGAATTATGTAATGGGAGGTTTTGGACTTGGACCATCAAGAATTAATCTGTTAGTGATCAACCAAAAACCCTACCCCATAACGGTCATACTTATCACCAAATATGAAACCCTATGTCATCATTCCATTCGCTTCTCCTCTCACATTTTGATGCCACTATGTGTGCTATGTGTGTATTGTATCACACGAACAATTTGAAATTAATAATTTTAAGCATTCATAATGTAGTTCAAAATTTTGGTTGTTATTTACAAAATATTTTACTCCATAATACCTATTAGATAAAATAACTCACTAACACTGATGATGCAGGAAACACCACCACCAGATAAGGTGTTGACAAGCTCAAACAAGTGATAACAATGGCAGCACAGGAGAATATATGTATGTATATATGTAGAAGGAGGTGAGGAGAAGAGGATGAACACTTGAATATAAGTGGTTCAACCAATCTAGCATACATCCACTATGAGTGTATGAGTATTATCACTAAATGAAGGCACTAATGGCCATGGATACAATCTCTCAAGCTTTCTCCCTCTATTGTGTGAATTAACAGAGTTTCAGCTAGGGTTATAATTTTGGATCCCTTTACAAGGTAGAGGATGACCTCTATATATAGTGCTTAGGGGGTGTAGTGTACTCCCCAAGCATGCAATGGGAATGTGCATGAAGATCCAACCAGTGTAAGGATGAAACCTGGATGATCCTAACTAAATAATGATGACCTTTCCCTCACGTGGAGGGAATGATTCAGTTATAACAGATTTTTCCACGTGTTCTAAGCCATACACGTGCATGTGAATTCTCGGATGTCTTCGATTTGTAACAACCTCGGCCTGGATGAGTACAAGGTTAGTGATGTCCGACCCTTTCCATGTCCGAGACCAACCTACATGATGACCTTGGCTAGGATGCCAATCGAGGTCAGATACTTGTAATGTTGACCAAGGCCGATATTGTCATGATGCTTGATGATTGAGCCTGCAAGGCTTTACTGACTTCATATGATAACTTATGACCTCGGTCATGGCCAATGTTGTTGTTGATGTATGGTCGAACCCACGAGTCCTTACTGACCTCATCTGATGCCCAACCAAGGTTGAGGCAATATCAGTCAGGTCCAGGGCCGACCCTATGAAAGACGATATTACTGATGGTTATTATGAGCTTCTGCCACCTCGACTGTGATCCAGGACGAGGTTAATGTCTATGAGTAGGAAGGTCCACTTTGGGAATATTATTCACCCCTAGCCCTTAGTTATCTATGTAAAATAGATGATTGAGGGCTATGCAAGGCCGAGGCCAAAATTTCTTTTACGCGAACATTCTCTTAACACATGTCAATTTATGAAGTGAGTAGCATGTTTGACATACGTGCTGATGTTGATTTTCTTTTTAGGTTCCCAAGGCAATTATGGTCCTTGGGACGCGTACCAAAATAACTGTGGGTTTAAAACCCTTTCTTCTTTATTTCTTCTTCACTTTTCCATTTCTTCCCGCCTTGGTGCTCTACTATTTTCTTTCTCTTTAAGAGCTCAATTGCTGTATTTTGGGTCCTTCTTTGTTTCCAAACCTTTTCTCCCTTATTTTGCAATTCTCCAGGTATTCTCTTCACCCTGATTATTTATTTTTAACCATTGCTTTTCAATTCTACAACTTCTAGTGAGGGTTTTGGTTTTACGGTTAGGATTTTAGGTTTTTGTGGTGACTCTTTGCATTTTTCGAAGGTGTTCTTGGTTCACAAAACCTTTTAACTATATGTTTGATCTTCGATTTGGATTGAGTTGAGTTATTTATTTATGGTTTAGAGTCCAAGTTTAGTGTCGTCCTCCTTATGCTCAGGCCCTTGTATCAACTCACAAAAGAGTTCCCTTCACTTAGAGAGAAGTCCTTTGAAAAAATTCAACAGATAGAGCTAGCCCAAGAGGAAGCTCGTAGCGCTGAGGCCTTTACTATAAGACCCATATTTCCTCCTCCTCTGAAGGTTATCTACCCTGAGCCAGCTGAACCTGCTGAGCCAGCAGAGGTTCCAGTAGAACCAACACCCATGTTTGAGTCTGAGTCGTCAACCTCAGATCCTATGTCTGTAGACTCTTTCCAAGAGGCTATGGATTAATCAATTAGGAAAGATCAGGTCCCTGATCAGGCCGAGGTTGAGAGTCATGCCTCATCGCACCAGGATGCTAACACCTCGTACTCTTTTGATGTCAAAATTATAGGGAAAAGTGTGGCCATTCACCCCAATATTGATGCCATCCCCTTGTCGTTCGCCATCGGGGCTGAGTTCGCTCAAAGGTTTCCTAGTGGTGTCCCTGTTCCTATCCAGACCGACATTACCAGGGATGAAGATGATGGTCATGAGAGTGATGTTGAAACCTCTGAGGCGACCGAGATAGAGTGCTCGATTAGTGAGTATGACCTCTTAGCTTTTAGGAACTCTACTCCATAGGCCCTTCCATTAAGCTTAGGAGACCTCTGAGGAGTGAGAGGTCCTTTGATGGTCGAGATGGGGAGATTTGCATCTATGAGCAGATGTTCAAGTTAGGCTTCCATCTACCTATCCATCCTTCTATTAGAGCCATATTTTCCCACATAAATCTAGCCCAATATAATTATCTCCCAATGCCTGGAGGGTGATGATTGGGGACATCATCCTCTGGAGGGTTTTCCACCACTCAGACCTTCCCGTTAGGGTCTTCACAGGCTGTTATGTCCCTTACTCTGCCAAAAATCATCCTAGATACTAGCACTTCTTAGGTAGGAAGTTATACAAAAAGATGTTGTTGGTTATCTAAACTTCAAATGACAAATGGAAACCTCGGTATTTCTTTGCCTCAGGAGCATGGGAATTTGGTCCATGTGCTTCCTCTTCAACAACTGATCCGAGGACACCTCTGAAGTGGGTGAAGGTGTCTCTTGCTGCCAAAGTCGACCTGGACTTAGCCAGGATAATTTCCAAAAGGTTAAGCACCTTTAAGATCCGGAAGAACATGGTCGTCTTGTCAAACATAAACATGTAATGACCCCTACTACCTCTCTTAGATAGGCCTGGGGGGTACTCCTTTGACCGATCTTCCTTAGTATTATTTCATATTCTATACCTCTTACTTTTTATACCTCTGATTTACAAACTCACATATTTCTTTTTGCAGAACGTCCCAAAGGTGTTTCGGACGACTTATAGGAGATGTCTACCCTGAGCCTCGTGAAGTTGATGAAGAAGGTTGGGCATAATGTAGCCTCTCCTCCTCCTAAATAGAATTTCGGCACATCCAAGGGTGACATTACGAAGAAAAGGAAGACCACAATAGACTCGGAGAAGCAGAGGCCGAGTAAAAATAAAAAGGGAGATTGTGCAATTCCGATCTCCTCAGATGATGCCCTTGCAGCTCGTCTGGCTCAGCTGAAGATCAACGATAGTTTGATTGGCCATGGTCTGAAGGCTGATGATGCCATCGGCTCTATAATGACCGATGAAGATAAGAGCTTCCTTCTCTCCTTAGACATCCCTTTGTTGGCGAGTTCACCCTCTATAGGTCAATTCAGGTACTAGTTTCTGCTATTTTGTAACCTCGAGTTTTTGTAAGTCATAACTTTAAATCATACGTCTGACTTTTCATTGAAGGGTATTTTTTCCATGCATCAATTTGTTGATTCGACTCTGAGGAGCATGCTCCTTCTAGAGAAGGGAACAAAATCTCTAAAGGTCCAGGCCTCTTTGAATGCTGAGGTTGATCGTCTGAAGGAAAAGCTGAAAGAGGTCAGCAAGTTAAAGGAGGAGGTCCAACAGAGAGAGAGTGATATGTCCAAGATGAAGAAGGACCATAAAGCGGCTCTGAAACCAAAAGATGATGCTCTGCGGGCTAAGGTGGTTGCTGTTGTTAAGGCTTCTCTGGTGGACACCTTAGAGAAGATTATTGCATATTACAAGGTCTCTAATGAGTTCATTAGCTTTGGCTTTAAATACCTTGAGAGAGGTATTAAAGCAACTGGTAAATGGGCGACCTCCAAAGAACAAGAGTCAGGGACTTTGAGTGCCTCAGACTTTGTTGATCTAGGCTTTAGTGACACCCATTTTTCTCAAGCCTTGCAAGAGGTTGAGGAGGACGGTACTGCTCTTTCAAAGATAGCTCCCTTGGGCACCACTAAGAATGAAGATGCTAATCCTCAAGACGATGGAGTCGAGGTGACTAACGTCGGCAAGGAGGACACCACTTTGCCTGCAGATACCTAGGCCTGGTCCTGTGAAGCTTTAAGTTGTAATTTTTTCTTCTTTTCTCGTCTGTAATTTTTGTGAACTCGGATAGCATGTTTTGGTATATTGGATGTGTAACTCTGACTATTCAGTGGTAAATATTAATACCATCTTCCTCAGACTATATAGCTTCTTTTTTTGTCTTCTCTTGCATGTTGTTTTGGTCTTAATGTCTGAAGTCACCATATAATGATGTTTACCTTAAATGTCTGAGGTCTAAGGTCACCAGAATGTGATGTTTCACCTCATGAATTATCACCAAATGTAATGATGTTTAAGGTCTGAGGTCATAAAATAATGATGTTTACCCTCATAATTCAAAATTTTAATGATGTTTAAGGTTTGAGGTCATCAAATTATGATGTTTACCCTCATAATTTGCCACCAAACTAATGGTGTTTAAGGTCTGAGGTCATCAAATTATGATGTTTACCCTCATAATTGCCACCAAATTAATGATGTTTAAGGTCTGAGGTCATCAGATAATGATGTTTACCCTCATAAATTGTCACCAAATTAATGATGTTTAAGGTCTGAGGTCACCATAAAATGATGTTTCTCATAATTTCACCAAACTAATGATGTTCAAGGTCCGAGGTCATCAAATTAGGATGTTTACCCTCATAATTGCCACCAAATTCATGATGTTTAAGGTCTTAGGCCATCAAATAATTATATTTAACCTCATAAATTGTCACCAAAATAATGATGTTTAAGGTCGGAGGTCATCAAATTATGATGTTTACCCTCATAATTGCCACAAAATTAATGATGTTTAAGGTCTGAGCTCACCATAAAATGATGTTTACCCTCATAAATTGTCACCAAATTAATGATGTTTAAGGGCTTAAGTCATCAAATTATGATGTTTACCCTCATAATTGACACCAAATTAATGATGTTTAAGGTCTGAGGTCACCATAAGATGATGTTTACCCTCATAAATTGTCACCAAATTAATGATGTTTAAGGTCCGAGGTCATTAAATAATGATGTTTACCCTTATAAATTGTCACCAAATTAATGATGTATAAGGTCTGAGGTCATCAAATTATGATGTTTACCCTCATAATTTCACCAAACTAATGATGTTTAAGGATTGAGGTCATCAAATTATGATGTTTACCCTCATAATTGCTACAAATTAATGATATTTAAGGTCTGAGGTCATCAAATAATGTTGTTTACCCTCATAAATTGTAAACAAATTAATGATGTTTAAGGTCAGAGGTCACCATATAATGATGTTTTACCCTCATAAATTGTCACCAATTTAATGATTTTTAAGGTCTAAGGTCACCATATAATGATGTTTCACCTCATACTTTCACCAATTTAATGATGTTTAAGCATAATGAAACAAAGTTTTAACACATGAATTTCTCTTTTCATTAACATCCTCTTCATAAAATGATACATGTATTTCAAAGAAAAACTGCAACATCATATGTAATATTTCTTCAGGTGGTCAGCGTTCTAAGGATTGGAGAAAGGTTCCCCTTCGAGATTTTCTAGTCGGTAAGTACCAGGCACAACCTCATCGACCACTCTGTAAGGACCATGCCAGTTTGGGTGGAGCTTATTTGCCTTCTTTAATGTCTTCTTCAGCACTAGGTCTCCCACAGCTATAGGTCTTGATTTCACCCTTTGATTGTAGAATTTTGATGTTCTCTTCTGGTAGGTTTCCTGTCTGATATCAGCACCTTCCCTTATCTCTTCAATTAAATCCAATCAAATCTTATTTCTTCCCTATTCCTCTGAGGATCATAGGTCTGAACTCTGTGGGTGGGGAGTCCTACTTCTGTAGGGATGACAGCTTATGAACCATGTGCTAGAATGAAAGGAGTCTCTCCTATTAGCGTTCTTGCAGTCATCCTGTAGGCCCATAACACAGCGTATACCTCTTCTATCCAAATCCAGTTTTCCTCCTCCAACCTCTTTTTTATCTCATAAAGGATTGTTCAATTCGTGACCTTAGTCTGCCCATTTTCTTGGGGTCGGCCAGGAGAGGAGAAGAACTCCTTGATCCCTACTCTTTCGTAATATTTTTCTAAGGAAGAATTCTTAAACTAGGTTTTGTTATCCGAGAGAAGGGTATTTGGAAGGCCATATATTCATATGATTTTTTTCCAGATGAACTAAAAGGTCTTCTATTCCGTAATCGTGATCATCGGTTCAACCTCTACCCACTTAGAGAAGTAATCAATTGCCACCACCAAAAATCGATAGTTGTTTGTAGCTCTTGGCAAAGGTCGTACTAAATCAATCCCCCAAATCGCAAATGGCCAAGGTGATCTAATTGACATCATAGGATGATGAGGTTGGTGGGGGATGGTGGAAAATCTATGACACTTATCGAATCTCTTCACATAAGCAGCTGCATATTTGGCCAAGGTCGGACATCAGAACCCTTGAGTAATTATCCTCTTAGCTAGAGTCCTCCCTCTTATGCGACTCGAACAAGATCCCTCATGTATATCTTGCAAGACATGAGAAAACTCTAATGGCTGCACATATCTAAGGAGAGGTAGTAGGAACCCCTTCTCATACAAGACGTCTCCTATAATTGAGAACTTAGCGTCCCTCAACCTCAGCTTTCTCCTTTCCAATTTGATTCTGGGATCTCTCCCTATCTGATGCATCTGATGAGTGGGTCCATCCATGAGTCTCCTATATTTAGATTGAGGCATGTTCTGGAAACCTCTTCTTCTTCGATGGTTGGTCGGGGCAGGATTTCAACTGGTACCGTTCTTCTAATATATGTCCTTATTGCTGAGGCCAACCTCGAGAGTGCATCGGCACAACTATTGTCTTTTCTAGGTATCCTCTTCATATTTACCTCTTTGAGGCCTTCTAGCATCGTTCTCACCTTCTTCAGGTATTTGGCCATCCTTTCATCTTTGGCCTCACACACCCCAAGAACTTGGTTGATAACTAACCTCGAGTCACTGTGGACTAGGAGTCGACCAACACTGAGAGCTTTTTCCAAAGAGATCCCCGCTATCAATGCCTCATAATCTGACTCATTCTTTGAAGCCTTAAAGTTGAACCTCAATGCATATTCAATTTCGGTACCATCTCGTGTGGAAACTATCAGCCTCGCTCCGCTTCCACTTTCATAAGAAGATCCGTCAACGAAGAGGTTCCAAACATCTTTGTTTGAAGATAAGTTCCCTTCTAACAGGGTCCCCTATTTTAAGAGGTACCTGTCTTCCTCATTCTTAGCTACACTTTTTTTGGAGTTGCTTGACCCAACCTTGTCCGGATCATGAAAGACATTGTAGTCTGGTTCATCTGCAATCTCTTAACTATTCTCAATCGTAACCTCTTCCAAGGTAAACTTTGATACAATGTCTATAAGAGCCTTCCCTTTGATGGAAACCCTTGGTTGATAAGCAATGTCATCAACCTGCTTGACTTCTCTGGCCACCTTAGGGACCTGTCATTCTTTATCTCATTGAGTATGTTTTTGCAACTCACCGTTAGAGGAGTATAGTGTGCAAACTTATCATCCGCGACTCTTTTCTTTCCATCCTTCTTTCGTTGGAATTTCCCATTGTTGCTTATATTTTCATCCTCATATTTTTCTGTCATGGCTTCTTCAACGTTCAAGACCCTAATAGCAGTTGCTAACAACTCTGCCATGGACTTGGGTGTGTCTTCAACAAGCTTCCACAATAACTTCCCCTTCTCAAGTCCTCCAATGAGAGCGGTCATAGATATATTATCTTTATAATCCTCAACCTCCAATTTTTCTTTGTTGAATCTTGTAATGTAGTCTCTTAGGTTCTCGTTCTTGCCTTGCTTGACGTACAGTAGATGAGTGGTCTTCTTTTGAGGTCTTACCCCAAAATAAAAATTGTGAATAAATCTTTCAGCTAGATCCTTAAAGTTCTCAACGAAGTTCTTCAGGAGATAATTGAACCAAATATGTGCAGCTCCTATTAAGGTGCTTGAGAAGGCCCAACACCTCATCTCATCTAGGATTGAATAAATGTCTCCTGCCGACGGGTACATCTCAATATGATGCACATGGTTGGTACTACCATAATACTTAGGAGACAAGAATTGTAGTTTGAATTTGGCAGGGGTTGGGAAGTTCATAATTCTTGCCACAAATGGGGAGCCCTATGAGAACCCTCTCTATAGTGGGTCTCGACTTTTGATAAGCTCCCCTATCTTCTCTTCAAGACATTGAATGGAGTCATTCCATGGCTTTGCAACGTCATCCTGTTCGAGGTTATCCCTGGCCACGTCCAAGGGGTGAACTGAGAGTTCCCCAATCGCTGCACAACATCGGCTATTTACCTCCTCTTGCTCCCTATCTCGACCATGTAGGGGTCAACCATTTTGGGGTCGGCCCTTATGAGGCCGATGTTACCCATCATCCCTTTGTGAGACTACTACACTTCTTGACCTAGATAAACTCTACCTTAGGTCATTAACTGGGCCAAGCCTTTCAAAGGTCGACCCTCTACTCAAGCAATTAAAATCCGATCCTCTTTGTTGGTCACCCCCGTCTCTTTTGCCCCCATAACCTCTGCTCTTCTCGATAGGGCATACCGTGTTGTTCAAAATCCCATATGGCTCCCAACAGTCTTTTAGAGAATCCTCTGCCTCCATATCGTCATACCTATCCTCATGGAAAGGGTTTCCTTGCCTCTCAAGACGTAAATGCCTAGGGTCAGCAACGTCCCTCCTCCTTTGAGGTGTAGGTTGGTCTTTTTGCGGTTCCTGGGGTTATCCCCTGGCTTCAAGATGGGGTTGAGCAGCCACCGGAGTAATCATCTTCGGTGAGACCCTAAGTGGTCTTATAATATTCTGGATGAGCTGAGAAAATTAGTCCTTTATCGCTTGTTGTGTTGCATCCAAAGACCTCAAGGCTGCTGCCACATCAGTGATTTCGGACTGGGGTGGTGCCTGGTTTGAACTAGGTCCTCCAGCTCCAGACGGCGGAGGAGGTGGCAGTAACTCTGATGCCATATGCTAAAACTAAAGAGCTTGTGAAGAAGATGAGCTTAATACCTTAAAGTACCTCTTTCAATGGTGAAAATGCTCCACATAAGGGGTGGGTCCTGGTTCACCACCAGAGTCTTCGGTGAGGTTAAGTAGCAAAAAAGTGAGAGTTAGTTTCTCATTCCAACAGACGGTGCCAAAATGATGATACTGGAAATAGAACCACCAGATAAGGTGTTGACAAGCTCAAGCAAGTGATAACAATGGCAGCACGGGAAAAATATATGTATGTATATAAGTAGAAGGAGGATAGAAGAAGAGTATGAACACTTGAATATAAGTGGTTCAGCCAATCTGGCCTACGTCCACTGTGAGTGTGTGAGTAATATCACTAAATGAAGGAACTAATAGTCATGGATATAATCTCTCAAGATTTCTCTCTCTACTGTGTGAATTAACAGAGTTTTAGGTTGCAATTCTGGATCCCTTTACAAGGTAGAGGATGACCTCTATATATAGTGCTTAGTGGGTGTAGTGTACCCCCCAAGCATGCAACGGGCATGTGCATGAAGATCCAACCAGTGTCAAGATGACACCTGGCTGATCTTAACTAAAAAATGATCACCTCAATATTCGATCACGTGGAGGTAATGATTCAGTTATAACATATTTGTCCACATGTTCTAAGACATACATGTGCATGTAAATACTCGACTATTTTCAATTTGTACCAACCTCGGCCTGGATGAGTACGAGGTTGGTGATGTTCGACCCTTTCCATGTCCATGACCAACTTACATGATGGCCTTGGCTAGGATTCCAGCCTTGGTTAGATACTTGGAACGTCGGCCAGGGATGATGTTGTCATAATGCTTGATGATTGAGCCTGCGAGGCTTTGCTGACTTCAGGTGATAACTTATGACGTCAGCCATGGAAGATGTTGTTGTTAATGGATGGTTGAACCCACGAGTCCTTACTGACCTCGGCTGTTGCCCAGCCGAGGTTGAGGTAATGTCATCCAGGCCCAGGGCCAACCCTATAAAAGATGATATTGCTGACGGTTATTATGAGCTTCTGTCACCTCGGTTGTGATCCAGGACGAGGTTAATGTCTCTGAGTAGGAACGTGCACTTTGGGCATATCAAACACCATACCAGAACCATTACTTGTTTCCTTTTATCACCCAAGGACACACACACGCACACACACACACACATTTAAAGTTAAAAAAAATCATTTATAATATTTTCCCTCCCCTCTTTCTGTCTCTAAGGCCTAAACTCTCTCCATATTCCAACCATTTACTCCAAAATCCTTTATCCATATCAAACCCAGCAAATTATAGCAATTACTAGAACATCATCATGTTTAAGGTACTCAAGCTAATTACACAAATTATATTTGGTTTTCTAGGGTTTTAATACATGTTGGTTAACCTTTTACATTTTGGTTATTAATAGGTGTAAACTAGCTTCCTATAACATCTTACACTTGTTCGAAAATCCTAAAATAGCCCAATAAATGTGAACTGTAAATTCAATGGAATTCCATGAAAATATTTGCATATATCGATAACGTCCTACAATTTAGGGCCATGATTTCGAGTGAAATGTGTTTGACTCGAGGTCGTTATCATGAGTCAAAATGTTCAGAAAATATGATAGGTTTAATTTCGGATCTAGCTGACAAGTTAATTTTTTTAAATGTCAATTCAGAGTCTACTTAAAAGGTTTATATTGTGGTCTTTATAACGAGCGAGGTATGCAAAACTCTAGTACAATTGTGTTTAGTAAAACCATAAATGATTGGTGTTGAAATAACGGATGAAACGTTCCTAACTAATTTAACTAATTCAAATTAGTTGTGATAAGTACCCATAGTTTGAAGCTTCCATTCATTAGAAGGATCCTCAAGTTTTTGCTTTAATTTGTTATTTGTGAAATTATTCTTTTTTTATATTTATAATTCATGTATCTTACCTCTTTCGAGTTAAAAAATGAAATCACAAAAGGCATATACAATTAATAGGAGGAACTTGGCCACTGATTTTGAGATGAAGCATTAGGAAGAACTTCAGAATATACTGTGAGGGGGAAATACTTCAGAGGTGCGCAATCAAACTCCTCCGATAATTTCCAGAAGGAGGTTGATGCTATAAATAACTCGTGCATTAGTAGTGATGATGGTCACACTAAAATTGAAAGAGGGCATATTGAATTCGACGAGGCACAATCATTGAGTAAAGCAACATCAATAATTTGATAAATAACTTCACTCACTATATAAAATATGCAATTTATCCGAGCTTAATAGTAAAACACTTGACTCTATTCATACATTTCCATCCAAAAGTAGTCATTTGTAATAACTAAAGTTAATATTTCTAATGTAGGTTGAACGCGGGCGCTTGTTACGCATGAACTACCGGACTAAAATCATTGAGTGACCTATTGGGAGTCTTTGGTAAGGCATATGAGAAAGTGTTGAGTTGGGGATCATGAGGTTAATTAAAATAGAAATTACTATACAAATTAGGCATTGACTATGGAATTAATTAAGAGGTGGCAGCCTGCAACTAATAATTATCATATGCCATTTGTAGAGGTAACTATCACTTCTGATGATGTAGCCCAGTTATATAGGTTACCTATAGTTGGATATTTATTATGTGGAGATGATGACTATAGGAGAAAACTATTTCCTAAAAAGTCTATGGATTTCTTATTTTACTATTTGGGAGTTACGAAATAAGAAATAAAAAAAGATTTTCCTTTATCATATGTTGTAAGGATGAACTATATAAACTATATGTTCATGAAGAAGGACAAAGTTACCGATGCCTGAGTGGAGAAGATTGATTGTTGTGCAATGGCATATTTTCTATACATTATTATCTATACCATTTTTCCTAACAAGAAGAAAAACAAAATTTATGTATATTACCTTCAAATCTAAAAATAACCTGAATAAGGTATAGGATATTTGATTGGGTAAGGAAATACTATCATACTTATACCAGAAGCTTCGCCCAACACCGAAATCAAAAATAAAGAAAATGAGTGGTTGTTTTTCTCTATTAGTGGCAAGTATAGGAAGTATCGTTGTCGATTTATTAATGATTATGTATTTTATGAGACATGTTTAGTAATGTTGTTTATTTTTTACGTAGTCCTGAATTTATGAGAATTTTAACAAAATGGGTGTGTGCTTGAATATGGAATTCAATAACACAATGTCAAGTACTTTTGGGTAGGCATTGCCACCAATATAGCAGAAGAGTGTGGTTCTATGACTCTATAAAAACCATGGGAAATTTGATGACGCGACACTAGTAATGTATGTATTTTATTGGTTTATAGTTTAAGTAGTGATACATTATTTATGTTTTATATTATTCTTTAGGTTTGTTGATAACCATACAAGGAAAAGATATATGTGTACCCATTCCGTGAAGTCGCATTATATAATGTCATTATATTTTTCTTCGATTTTGTGAAATTGTAGTACTCAGAGTGCTTAATGAGGCAACTGGTTCATGTCCAAGTCATTACTATAAATCCAATGACACTGATTAAAGATGAGAGGGAAAATAGTTTTCCCTTATATACAATTAAATTTGACATTAAAAATGGTGCTAAGAGAATTGGGATGGCAATTTTATTTCAAATATGCCACTTAAAATATCGATCTTATACCAAAGATTATTTGCCATGGTTCTTCATATTATCCCATCCAATCGTTCCAAATCCTACCATTTGCCAGTCTGGATAAAAAAAAGTATCATTCATAAAAAAAAATATAACTATATCAAATGAATTTAATTTGATATTATTTAAACATAATAATTATCATGTTAATTTTTTAATAGCCTGATAAAGTTCGAAAGGTGATGGAGTTGTTGACTGAAAACTTATGAGAGGGACACACGAAAGAGATATCATTTCTTCTTTTGCTTTTTTTTTGTGAATTTATTGAGGTTCTTGTTTTGTACGAATTATTATGGTGTTGTGTATGAAATTTGGTGGTTGTTTTTGTAGATTTTGGTGATGGCGGATAGATTTTGGTGGAGTTATTATGCATGAATTTTGTGGTGGATGATTTATATTGTTTCATTATATATTGAATTTTTGTAATTATCTTTTTATCATTATATGTTTAATTTTTCATCTTGTTCAATTTAATTTATTTATTTTTGTAAATTATTGTTTGTTTGTTTTTATGAAATTATCAAACTATCTACACATTTTGAAAAGTCACTATTAGGGACCTAGATACCGGAATTGAAAAACTATATTAGTATCTCCATACCAAAACAAATTAAGAATACCCATATGTTGAGTACCTTAATAACAAAATATATGACCTAATTAAGGGTCGTCTTCATGTCTCAAACTATTTTTGTTCTTTTGTCATTATTATCCCCAATTTGTTCATAAGTCGTTCGTCATCTTCGTATAAAAAAATCATTTGATTCCAATTTTTTATAATAATGTAAGGGACCTAATTTTTGAATCATTTGGACAAAATTGGGGTTCGGACTCTAAGTGGGGTTTTTATGTGGTAGTTGGAAGTAACTTCCAAATATTATGGCATTACGAAGTAATCATGGGTCAAATCCCGATTTGGGTTACCACTTCCTTTGTTAAAATGATGAATGCCCTTCATTTTCCTGACCAATGCAATATTTTGACATTGTACTCAATAGGAAATATAAATCATTAAATGGAGAAAAAATAACTAAAAGATTAGAGCAAACACAACTCATTTATTATTTTTCCAAACATCAAACACGTACTACATAAATTCGTGAACAAAACAAATACATAATAACAAAATATAATATATTACTAATTACATCACTTAGTCAATTTTACAATTAATTTTTGTAGGGAAATATCCGATCTAATTGGAAGAACTGACACGTGTCCGGCAATCATAATAAATGATCATAGCTTGAAGTAAAGAACAAAACATGATCTGATCAGCGAATATCCTGGTTCGGGATCTATGTGTTTAAATCATAGTTGTATCCGAAAGTTATAGAGTTGTACACGAATTACCCTCTTTTTATTCTTTACAAATGTAACCCACACCCTTAGGAAAAGGGGCATATAATTTTTGTTATCAAGAACTCATCAATAAGGAGAGAAAATGAAAAACATCTCGTGGAAGTAGGCACATTTCCAAACCATGTATATATGGTGTTGTGTCTTATGTGACTTTCCTATACTGATCGGAGTTAATGTTCTAAATTAATAAAATTAGGACTGTAACACCTACAATTGGCATCATCTATGGGAATGAGTTTCCTTTTCTTAGCTATTAAGTAGTCATGTCTCACCCACATATCCCACCTCTGTCGTCTAATGGCGACCATTAAGTTGATTGAAATGAACCTCCAGTGCCTGGAGTTAGGTATCAATAAGGAGAGAAAACGAAAAACATCTCGTGGAAGTAGGCACATTGCTAAACCAGGAATATTTGGTGTTGTGTCTTATGTGATTTTCAAATATTGATCGGAGTTATTGTGCTGAATTAATAAAATTAGGATTGTAACACCTACAATTGGCATCGTCTATGGGAACGAGTTTCCTTTCGTCAACCAATAAGTAGTCATGTATCACCCACATATCCCACCTCTGTCATCTAATGGTGACCATTAGACTGATTAAGATGAACCTCCAGGGCCTAGAGTTAGGTTTGAGGTCCACCCCTAATAGGAGTCATAACAATCCCAAATTACGTTATCTTCATCTCGAGGAACAAACTATGGATAATAACGAATTATCGAAATCAACCTATAATTCATGACTTGAGTATGCTTATGAATGAGATATATGAAAATAGGAAGATAATGATTATTTACAGCAATGCTTGGAAGGAATGGAGTAGGAGATCCATAGGGACAAAGTCAAATGCTACACCCGAACACCCAACCCTTAAGATTGGAGAACTGGTGATGTGATTAGGAGCACTCCAAGCATAAGAGTCCTTCAAGAAGGAGAAAATAGGAAAAATGTCATCTCAAGAAAGACCTTTAACATCTTATCTATCAACATATGAATGTTCATCGGCGAGATAGATCCCACTACATTTCAAATTAAGAATAGTCATGACAAACAGGTCACGATCTCGGACCATAATCAGCTGGTCACGATTATGGGCCATTACCAACGTCAAAATTGCATAACCAAGATCGTGGATAGGCAAAAGGGTGATAGATAATAGATTTAATCATGTCCATAGACCATGACCATAGGGATCATGGCTCAGGTTTGTGACTAGCCAGTGAATAATAATTCCAAATCTCCCACCAAAACTCTCACCAAATTGGGTCACAGCTCGAGACCATGGCCACATGTGTGAAAAATAAAATGGGTTCAGTTAATCATAGTCATGTCCCAAGACCTTAACTATTTTTAAATAGTCACTGTTCATTATCATGATCATGGATAATGTTTGTGAACATAGAGACAATGTTATGTCATGGATAAGTTATGTGACCACTTTTTATACCACATAGAAAATGGTCACGACCAAGGTCCATGACTCGTGGCCTTCGTCATGACTTAGGTTTATCACCATATCTAGTGTATGGTGTAGTGTCCACCAACTAATTGGATAGGAGGACCATCATTAGAAAAATTAAATCTCTATTATCAATAGCAATTGAGGAATAAAATCCTTCTAAGAAGTTCACCACACCTTGATTTAAAATCTATGATGGGAAGACTGATTCTATCGATCATGTTCACTAGTATCGACAGATAATTACCCTCTTCAGGAACAATAAAGCTCTCATGTATCGTTTATTCCCCTCTATGGGTCATATCACTCAAAAGGTTTGAGAAAAACCCACACAAGTCGGTCGACAACTTCAAGTAGCTCGCAGAGGATTTTAGCAACAGGTTCATCGCTTGTATTGCTCATCCAAAGAGAATGGTTTCACACTGCAACATGAGAAAGAAATCCCAGGAGACCTTGAGAGAATAGTCTTGTAGGGACTGGGATACATATAACGAAGTAAAGGATTACACTGAGCAAGTTTTCATGGCATCATTTAAGATTGGCCTGTTAAGCAACTCTGTTACACCAATCCTTTATTAGGAAGGAGGTTAATAATATTAATGACCTTATATCTAGGATTAAAAAATATTCCAAAAAAGAAGATTTGGTAGTTGGAACCCATCACGACAACAATAAAACAAAATGGCCAAAAATTATAATAAGGAGAATGTTCCCAAGAAGGGTGTAAAAAGTAAAATGGTGGATCCAAAAAAATGAAAAGGAGGAAGGAAATCAACATTATAAAACATCCATTCTACAAAATCTTAAACAAGATTAAAGATCAATAATTCCTTGATTGGTCGAGGAAAATGACGAAAGATCCATCAAATAGGAACATTGACACAATGTGTGCATATAATAACAAGCATGGACGAAAGATAGAGAATTATAAGATGCTCACGTCCCACTTGGAAGATTTTTCCTAGGACTACCATCTCGCTGAATATATGAAAAATAAGGGTGAAAATCTCGCTGTGGAGAATGACTAGAAACATAACAACATCCTAGATGATCATGAGATACGATATGAGTTCACAGTCATCCATAGTGATAAAAGGTAACGTTATTAAAATGGAATTAAAGAACTTCACTGTGGTCATGGAGGCTAATGTAGATGACCAAAAGATATTGACTATAACAAGCACATAGGATTTACCGAGGAAAACTAAGTCAGAGTTGGGACTTTGCATCTTGAAATTCCAGTAATCACTCTCTGATTTGCCAATTGGGATACTCAGATGTTATGTAGCTAAATTTATTCTACAATCTCAATCTCAAGATGGAATATCTTAAGGAAGAGACCATATCTTTGGTCAGCTTCATTGAAAATATGACCATACCACTAGGTAAAGTACTTTTTCTAGTTCAAATCTGGAATATCTTGAAGATGATTGAGTTCCTAATTATAGATATTGAGTCCCCATAAATGCTATCGTCGGGTAAGGATGGATTCATGCTATGAAGGTTATCCCTTCCACTTATCATTATAAACTAAAATACATCACCGATCGGGGAATAATGCAGATAAGGGGAAACTCGATCGTTGCTCCGTAATGCTTTATCATTGTTCTTAGATCTAAAAAAGAAAAGAGAAAGGAAAAAATGGTCGTAAATGAGTCGACTAAGGATAGGGCTACTCCGTTCAAGGATCAACTAAAGAATGGAAAACCGGGGGCGAAAGAAATAAGGGTGTCGCTACAAATAGAGTCTTCGAACTGTTGTAAGAAGTGATTATGACCCTCAATAAAATTCATAAATTAATTGATCAGGTTTAGTACCAAAATCACAGGAATAAAAAATATTTGGTAACATTCTCAGCATAATGAAGTAAATAAACTATGGGAGTAAATAATATGAAAAAACAAGATACTGAATAAAATAAAATCACCCCATCATAACACATGACCTCCATACGCAGAGCTATACACAGAACTTCCCCATGTTGTTTTCACTCATGGACCCGAGTACATAAGTCGTAGGATCGGGGTAAAAAGACCAAGGTAAAGCATGTGTCATCACCGGGGGACTAGCGCGATCAACATCATATTGTTCCTTAAAAACTATATCCTAGTACATTATCTAATAGTTTTCACACATCATGGTATGATTCTACACATAAATAGAGTAAAGAAGGACAACCCTACGCAACTGGGTAAAAAAATTGTATAAAACCCTACTCAATTGGGTTACACATAGGGTATTTTCACATTATTAGTTAATACTCAAGTTAATCATAATCATTCATAAATAACCATTAGCCCTAATTTAATACCCCATATTATTGTGTATTTCTAATTTAATTAATTTGGAAATTACACTTATTTAAATTACGCGAGTGAAGTAATTTAATGTGATTTATTAAATAAATGTGATTATTAAATATTAATTGAGAGATAGATACTGATTAATATTTTGATGAAATTTACTAAGTGTGAATAGTAAATAATAAATGATTGTTATTATAAGGCATAGCGAGTAACATGCTCGTATTCGAGTTTATTTCACCGGGAGTTGCATGTAGATTATTTTGAGGTGAGAAATGAAAAATATATTTTAAGTGATTCGAATGGGAATTTAGGGGTCACGGATGACTCTGGATGGGTCTAAATAGTCAAAATAGTGTACCCAAAAGTATAGTTTGGGTCCCGGGTAAATTTTGGGCAAAATCGACACCTATTAAGGGAGTTTCGATCATTTTTCAAAAAAAGCTGAAGAGACCAATGAAATTTAGAGCCATATTTCTGATATTTAGAGATTGGGGTTAGGTATCATAACACAAAAGATTATAGAGGCCATTAGAGAAAAGAGAGAACCATATTTCCAAAGCCTAAGGAGAGAATTGTGAAGGCGATAAAAGGTTTCTTGCATCTCAAGGCAATCGAAAAGGAAGATTGGAGGAGAAGAAATCAATCATCAATAAAGAACCAAGAAATCATATCAATTAATATAAGGCAAGTGTTTATCGTAAATCAAATTGATGTTATAATGCCCATGAGTAGGGATTTCATGAATAGATTGATTTTATCCAAAAACTTTTGATGAAAAGTACCAACTGATTTCATGTTGTGGTGAAATTGCATTTACTTAGGATTTAAATCTATAGGGAATGTTAAATCAAAAGAGTTTTGATTATTACTACAGATTTAAATCTCGGTTTTAGATTGAATGAAATGTATGAATACAAAACTAGATTTATAAAAGAGTTTTGGGGGTTAGATTCATTCTTAATTGATTCTGGTGAAGTTTTAATGTGTTTAAAACGTTAGAAATCATCTTAACTCAGGTAGAAATAGTTCGATTATGAATTTAGTAGAGAATTATGAGGTTTGGGTGAATCATAAATGGTGTAAAATGTCATTGCGAAACAGAGAGAAAAAGTTGCAAAAAAATGGACCGGTCCGACCCCAGAGGGTGCGGTTCGTTTCGGCCCTAAATGAATAGCGGACCGGTTCGATACTAGGAAGCCGGATCGGTTCGTTTCTCTGAATTTTTTAAATTTTACTTTTTCTCTTGTTTCCTAAATGGACGTGGTGGAAAATCCTTACGCACTTGAAAAAATAATATTGGGAGACTTATTATTTTAAAGTAGGCCTATGATGGGAGTACAACTTCATCTTAGAGAGAGAATGAAGATGGGAATGGGAATGGGATTGGTTAAAGTAATTCTTAATTAATCTTAGAGATGGATAAATAATTACAGGAATCTAATGAAACTATATACATCAGTAGAGTAAAGATTTTCACTATCGAATTATTATATAACAAGGAGTAACTAGAACCTTAGAGTTGTGCGAACACTCAAATAATTACGAAAGTGAATTAAATTCGTAAATGAATGTCAAAGTACAGTGAATATTAGAGAGAGAATTATTACGTACTAGTATAAATAATTTGGTTGTGTGAATACCTATTCCATTGATACTTAGGCCTTGTGAATACCTAAAGTATGGTTAATTCTGTATTAGGGTCGATGATTATTCGGACCAATGCATGAAAGCTCGATTTGGGGTCGATGATTATCCAGATCAAATCGAAGATGAGTGATATTAGGTTCGATGAGTATCCAAACCAATATACATATTCGTAACATTTACTTTGGGGTCGAGGGATATTCAGACCAATGTATATGATAGGAGGATTGGGGTCGATAATTATCTAGACCAATAATCCATATAGTATATATTGTGTGTGAATTATATATACTTCGTGATATTCTACATATGTGACAAAGTAGACTTGTAGATGATAAATATATGGATATACATCTACATGGAAAATTAAGTAGAGAGAAACTTAGTTACAAGATTAAATAGATTGGAGATGATCTAATCTAAAGTAAGTACTGAATCTTAATATTTGAAGTTGAATGATAAATTATGTATCACTTTATAAATTAAGTGGTGAGATTTAGTTATGATGCTTAAATGTAACATATGTGAATGTTACCTAAGTAATGAAGTACATTTCGAGATATGTGAATAATGAATCGTGCTAGATGGTAAGTACAAGAGAGAATTCTATTAATAATATCGGTTATAAACTTTAGTCGAGATAGCTAGGGAGTGGTAGCTAGGTGGGCTAAATATGGAACGTTAGGCGTGCACATTAGATGAGAGGTAAGGAAACTCAAGGGAGTGTGCGCAAACCTAACATGTGTAATCAATAACCGATTTCATATTGCGATAAATTACTTATTAAATGTTGTCAAAATGTTTTGAGTACTAACTCTTTCTATATAAATGTTTTCAAAAACCTTTTAGGTGTCCATCCACAAGGGCGCCATACTTGATTTCATTATAGGGATTCGGAGTTGCAGCACTGCGGATGCTGACAGGATTGTTGAGCAACCGACTCTTTCATTCAGATCTACCATAGGATCTCATTCTTGTATCTCATGTGTAGACATGTTGTCAATTTACTACTTTGCAGTTCCGATTTTGGTTCGATTTTACATAGTAAATAGATTGGGGATTTTTGCTCGCTTGTAGTTATTACCGACGGTTTATTTAGCAGAACTTTTATGCATTTACATATTAGTGATGGTTTTGATTTTAGTATCTTGCGAATGTTGTTTTCGTTCACAAAACTATACTTTTATCCTATTTATTTGAAAGATAAAATTTGGCACCAGTTTAATTAACTTAGGTGGTTTGTATTTAACTTGGTTTTTGAAAATGACTGTAAGAATGAACCATATGAGAAATATTTTTTAATTCCATAAAGGCCCATGACAATACACAAATATTGCGTATTTCATCCCTCGAACCTACGCATTTTAGCCCCCTCGGGCTCCTTAATCTCTATATTTAAGCCCGTTAACCAAACAACCTCTGCTTTATATTGTTAACATGCTATATGAGGTATAATTAGGATTTTCTAGGTATTTTGGTACTAAGTATGTAGTTTGGATGAATTTCGGCTAAGTTCCGTTCATTTCCGCGCGTTCAAGGGAAATTTAGTCATTTCACACTTGGGCACCTGACCCAACATCTATATAAGTTGTATCCCTCCTTGCAAGCTTCGCGTGGCCATGAACGGTGTGTAATTCCGAGTCAGAATGAAGAAGTTGTAGAGATTTTAGCGAAAGAGAATTCCAATTGAGCCAAAACAGGAGGAAGCTTGATGCAACCCTGCTTGATCGATCGATCGACCCTTCAAATTTCATCCTTCGAGCTTTGGCAGTGGGAAAATATCTGATCGATCGATCCCATGTTTTCAGCGATATTTTCCCATTTTATTTTCTTTTTCCTTTTCTTTTCTATTTTAATTCCAACTTACTATAAAACCCATTTTTGTGTAATATTCAGATAGAGATAGATTTCATTTTTTAGATAGTTTAGCTTAGGTCTAGGGTTTTGAGAGCTCTTTCTTCTTCCTCATTTGGTGTGACACCCATTTGGATTTGTAAGTTTTACTTTTCTTTACCCTCTCCATTAATATAGTTATTTTAGTTTAGTTCTTTCTTGGTTAATTATATTTACTTTCTTTATTTAGTTTCTTTCTCGTGTAGATTTATCGTATTTATTTACCGCATTTTTATCATGCTTTATAGCTAATTTAGTCTAGGTTGTGTTGGAATGAACTCACTCAGGTTGACGTCTTTTTTTGCTTTGGTAATGGAGTTTTATGGGTCTATTTTGAATGTGTTGTCCTAGTTATTACGCCTAGGAGATTTGACGGGGTATATCATGTATGCTCCGTGCTTACGACCTTGCGTGTGTAGTTTTTGGGGTATTTGTTAACGCCAAAATCTTATTAGATTTTTATGAAAATTTAGGGGTGTGACAACTCTTGATTTAATTAAGTGTCGAAAAGAGACGCAGTCTCAATAACTCGTCGACCCATGTAACCATTCTATACTAATTAACTCGGGTGAGGGATATTCAATGCAATCTATATTTTACCGCTTTCTTAATCTAGTTTAATTTTCATTCGCCTAGGTTAATATTTCCCTTTATGCATGTTTTTCTTTTTTATTGTAATTACCTTTTACACTTTTATTTTAGGAATATTAAATCTTATAAATTCTAGCAACTCGTCTTTATGGATTTTTGATACCCAACTTACCAGTACACTTGTATCGCAAGTGCAGTCATAATTCAGGTTTTTGTATTGAGGCGGTGAACAGGAAATAGTGATCGGAATTTTGACACACGCCGCTTTTCACGCTTAATCAAAATGGTGCCATTGTCGGGGATGAGTTTGTTTTAGAATTTATGTGATTTTTTATTTCGTAGTATTTTTTCTTTTATATTTGTATTCTTTATTTTAACGTTTTTTGCAGGACTTCTACACTTGAGCTCCAAGAAACGCTTGAATATTTCACGAGCGCAACTACTTTGTGGAATTCACCACTTCGAGCCATTTTTTGGGGTAAGTATGTCTTATTCCAATTCTTTCGGTAATCATTATTATTATTCTCAAAATTTTCGTAATCCTATGACTTTCGGTCAATACTTAGAGTCCTAAAAAATTACAAATTTAAAAATGACTTTGGGCGATTATAACGAAAGTCAAAACTTAGGTTATTGGAATTTTGAGGATGATGATAACGATTTTGGGCCTCTGATTCCTTATAATAGGAATTTTGAAACGAATTGCAATAGTTTTCAAAATTCTTATAATAATGAGTTCGAGTATAAGTCTGATGGTAATTTTCAAAGTTTGCATTTTAAAGAATCCACGCCTCGACCTATGACTTTCGGTGAGTTGGATTTATTATTTGAATCCGATGATGATTTTTCTTCTGAGACTTTTGAAGTCGAGGAATGTTTTTAACCAAATGAGGACTTTGTGCCTGCTTTGGAACAAACCATTGTTGACTTAGCCCATTGCATAATAGATATTGAAAGTGAGGATGAAATGTAATTAATATCCATTTGCAATGAAATGAATTTTTCTTTGGCCCCCAAAGAAGAACATTTAATTGAAAATGATCTTATTTCCTTCGAAACTCAATCTTCAAGCGTTGATGACTCATCTCTTGAGTTTAAATTTCTTTCCTCCCCATTTTCATTCTCTGTTATCACACCGTCATAAGTACCCGGTGAATCAGTGTCAAACTTTAATGTGTTAAACCTTTTCGCCGATGAGGAGTACTTGCTCGAGTCGCCGTCCATGAAGGCATTTGTGCCTCCATGTGTGCCCCCTCCCATTCCAACCTCAAAATCCTGGGAGGATGTTCTGTTTTTTTCGGTCCCAACATGTTTCTGTCACCCATTCAATCCAAATCCCCCATCGTCCCTCCAAAATTTTTATTTGGCGATGGCTTATTTCTTCCGCCTTACACATGCCTTCCGTTGTTCAAACGGAATTTATATTTTTCGAAAGGCATGCTTGAGAGTGAGGGTACACCAGTTATCCTCCAAAGTGAAATCGTTTTCATGGTTGACCTTCAACTATTTAGACTTCTAGTGTATAGTTAGTGTGAAGCCTAAATAGTAGGTTGTATATCGTTAGTTTTTTATTATTTCTTTATTTTTATCTTTTCTTTCCTTTTTAATTTAGTCTCTTGTAATTAGTTAACTTTTTGTTATTTGTTTTTGCTATGCTCGGTACTAAGTTGTCTTGTAGATTATTTGGACTTGTTCTTATGGGGATCGCTCCAATTTTGGGTAATATCGCTTTGTTTCTCTCTTTAACTTGGTTCTTAATTCACATTGAGGACAATATCGGGTTTTAAGTTAGGGGGTGTGGGATATTCTATCCATTTCTTTATTTAGTCCTTGTTTTTGCTCACATGTTAGTTACTTAGTACGCTTTTCCTAGAACAATTAAAAATTTCAAAAATATTTTCTTTCTTTTTTCTCCTTTTTTAGGCTTTTGCCTTTATTTCCGATAATAAATTTCAAAAATTGCCCGATCCAATTGACAACTCAACGATGCATGTTCTCGATTTTAGAAGTTATTATACTTTAGTCCTCAATCATTGATATTATGAATAACTTCATGAATTAAACTTTGATCCCATGAGCACATGTTCTTTTCTTGTTTTATGGATTGGGTTTAAGATTTTTATAATTCCGTAATCTTTTGTTGCGTTGTATATACTTACACCGAGTAAGCTTTGTACCTTTCGTCATTTGTGAGTGTATACACTATTCTTTCCTCAATGAAAACGTTGAATTCGTCGGTAATATCTCTATTCTTTCATTTTATCATTCATTAATTGAGTTCAAATATGAAATGTATTACTTTAGCATGATTTTCAAAGGTTGTTTTGACTCAAGAATTGTGTAAACTTTATGAAATGATCATAGGCCATCCTTGTTATATCACCCATATTAGCCTTGACCTCACCTTATATGTTTCGCATCGTCAACCTCTTTGAGCCTAAATATTAGCCTTTCGATTCATAACCCAATATCCCATAACCAACTCCACATTGGAGTTTTAAATCATACATATTACCTTCCTTACCTTTGTTTGGAATATTACTTGGGATTGAATGATGTTGCATTGCGGTTGCAATTTAGGCATGTGAGAGTGAGAAATGAAAAGAAAGAGATGGGAAAAAAGAGAAAGTAGAAAACAAAAGAGAAAAATGAGAAAAAGAAGAAAATAAAAGAAAGAGAAAATTGTAAATGTTGTATATAGTTCAATAAGCCTTGATTACTCTCCAATTGTTACATTCAATGCCTTGTTTGGAACTTGGTTTTCAATTTTGATATTTCCCGCATTCTTCCCATTATTCCAAGTTTTCATCCCCGAACACCTTAAAACCGTAAATACACCTTTCATTTAGTACCTTACCCCAAAACCTACATTACAACCCTATCAAGTCCTATGTGATCTTAGGTTAATTTAATTTAAAAGTCATAATAGTTTTGATAATCTGTGAAAATGTATTTGTCTCCTTTAATGTGCGGTATATTTCATTGCGATTACAAGTTTTTATTTTAAATATAACATTCTTTATTTGTGACATGTGCGCGGCCTAATTTCCATTTACATTTACTCCTTATGCCCACATGTTCCATGTGTTAAATTCCCGTTTTGAGTGAATTCTCTTGATGAGTGTAGTTCCCATGAGGATTAAAATTATTCTTTCTTTATTTAGTATCCGGTTTATATAAGTTTTTGCCAAATCACACTTTCCATGTGCTCAATCCCCTCCCACTTTTTAAGGTTTAAATTTAGCAAAGTTCATTCTATAACGTTAATAATATGGAATTATGTTTGAATCCGTTCATTGTGCTAATAATGCGTATGAAATCCTTTTCATTATTATTGGGCTTGTCGCATGTTGGTTTGGGTTTATTTTGAGTAAACTATTTTGATGTTTGTGGGTTTCATCCCTAAAAACCCTCACGAGACGACACTCGTCCACTAGGGTAACCTAGAGGTTTAACGTCTTATTACATACGCTAAATGCAATTAAATCTCCCGTAAAAGTGGCCTTATACTTTTATACCATATTTTTGTACTTTTATCCTGCTTTTGGTTTGTTTGTAGTTCTTGTTGCATCCTATTTCATTGCTAGGGACTAGTAATGTGTAAGTTAGGGGTGTGATAATACACAAATATTGCGTATTTGATCCATCAAACCTATGCATTTTAGCCCCCTCGAGTGCGTTAATCTCTATATTTAAGCATGTTAACTAGACTACCTCCGTTTTATATTGTTAACATTCTATATGAGGTATAATTGGGCTTTTGTAGGTATTTAGGTACTAAGTATGGAGTTTGGATGCATTTTGGTTAAGTTTCTTACATTTCTACACGTTCAAGGGAAACTTAGTCATTTCCTAGCCTGGGCACCTGGCCCAACATCTCACGAAAATTGTATTCCTCCTCACAAGCTTCACGTGTGCACAAACGGTGCACGATTTTGAGTCCGAATGAATAAGCTACGGCGATTTTAGTGGAAGATAATTCCAAATGAGCCAAAACATAAGGACGCTTGATGCAGCCCTGCTTGATCGATCGATCGACCCTTCTATTTTCATCCTTCGATCTTTGGCAGTGGACAAATATCTTATCGATCGACCAAAGGGATCGATCCCCTGTTTTCTGCGATATTTTCCCTATTTATTTATTTTTCCTTTTATTTTCTATTTTAATTCCAACTTACTATATATCCCATTTTTGTGTAATATTCAGATATAGATAGATTTCATTTTTTAGATAGTTTAGCTTAGGGTTAGGGTTTTGAGGGCTCTTTCTTCTTCCTCATTTGGTGTGACACCCATTTGGGTTTGTAAGTTGTACTTTTCTTTACCCTCTCCATTAATATAGTTGTTTTAGTTTAATTCTTTCTTTGTTAATTAGATTTACTTGTTTTATTTAGTTGCTTTCTAGTGTAGATTTATCGCGTTTATTTACCGCCTTTTTATCATGATCTCTAGCTAATTTAGTCTAGGTTGTGTCGGATTGAACTCACTCAGGTTGACGTGTTGTTTTGCTTTGGTGATAGAGTTTTACAAGTCTATTTTGAATGCGTTGTCCTAGTTATTACCCCTAGGAGATTTGACGGGGTATATCATGTATGTTCCGTGCTTACGACCTTGCGTGCCTAGTTTTAGGGGTATTTGTTGATGCTAAAATCTTATTAGACTTTTATGCGAATTTAGGGGTGTGACAACTCTTGATTTAATTAGCTGTCGAAATGAGACGCAGTCTTAATAACTCGTCGACCCATGTAACCATTTTATACTAATTAACTCGGGTGAGAGATATTCGACGCAACCTATATTTTACCGCCTAATCTAGTTTAATTTTCACTCGTCTAGGTTAATATTTCCCTTTATGCATCTTTTCCTTTTTTGTTGTAATTACCTTTTACACTTTTATTTTATGAATATTAAATCCTATAAATTCCAGCAACTCGTCTCTGTGATTTTTGATACCCGACCTACCGCTACACTTGTATCGCAAGTGCAGTCGTAATTTAGGTTTTTGTATTGAGGCGGTGAACAGAAAACAACGATTGACTTTTTGACACACGCCGCTTTTCTTGCTTAATCAGCCTGATCACCCGATATTTAATTAGAAGGGGTGTCACACCTAACTCCCAACGCTCTAAAGTCTAAGTGTATTCTTACACATATCATCCATAAAAATCGTTCTTAAAAAATTATATCCTAAAAGGTGTGTTATAAATGGGTTCTAGACTATCATGAGTTACATGAACACTCTAATTATCTCCCAGTGGCATATATATCACCAACTTAAAAGCCTGGATCAAGACTTCCATCTAGTTATCATCTTAGACCTAAATTTAAATGAAAACAGTTAATACCCTACTCAACAAGTTATTTAAGTAAATCTCATCTTATATAACTTCACGTTTATATGAACTCTAACTGATGCTAAAAACCCTATTCGGACTCTCACTCACCCAACTATTATCATTCTCCATGAACTCCCCAACTCAAAAGTTGTATCAAGACTAACCAGGATTTTAACTAAAATCTCCAAATCAAAATTTCAAAAATTTATTTCTTCCTAAAAGTCATTTGAATGAACCTCCTTCCCATTCAAATAAGATCACCTAAGTCATTTGAATAACACTCCAAGTCATGAAAATGAGAATCATAGTGTCATTCCAACCAAATTAAAAGTTATTTGAATGATATACCCAATCTCATTTCAACGAAAGATTAAACTTATTTTTATGAATTTGACCAATAGTTCATCTTCTCCAAGTGCCAAAAATGTCCATTAACAATCCAAAGCCTCTAATCCATCCTAAACCCAACATACTTTAGATATAAGTTGATTATCAATAATACTTGCCGGATCTAACATATTATAGATGATTATAATAAGGAATTACACATTAAGTACATATTATGCATTTTATAACCCTAGGTTCATGTTCTACCCAAAATAACTCAGGTTTAGATCAATTTCAAATCAAAACAACATAATTTTACTTGACTCGTTAACATTTATTTTTTTCTAATAATTAACATCAGATTATAATATTAGATTCTTAAGATTTAACCTCAAATTATTATAAATCATTAGCATGAGTTTTTAAAATTAATTTATATATTAAACCAATTTTAAAAATTATGTTTACATGAAGAAAAATTAGATTGTGTAAATTTTAATCTACATTTTAATGACCATTAATACTATAACACAACCCTAATTAAATTCTTAATCAATATAAACATGCCTTAGGTTGATTGAACAATAAAAGCTCCTAAAATCCTCTTTATCCTTGAGTTCCTCTTATCTCCACAGCCTTCTAGGGTTTCTTTAAAGCACCAAATTAGTTTTATGTTTAGTCTAATTACCTAATAAATAATATTCCCACGAAATTAGCCTTGGGCCTAATATAAATCATACATCAATGAGTCCAAATAACATTCCATTTGGCCCAAAACTCTACCCAAATCATATACTAACCAAATAAATTTCAAACACACTATTTTAATTAAAAAATGTGCTTTCTACACGTCCCAAATGTGAAAACAAAATATGATAACTTATAGTAAATTAATCAACCTATGTCATCATGAAGAGTAATGGGAAATAGAGAGTATGTATTTACTTCATCGTGATGAACAAATAATGTCCCAAAGATAACTTTACTCTGCCAAAGATTGACCAATTGGTCAATTGTACAACCATTCATGAATGGATAAGATTCCTGGATGCATACTCAGGGTATCATTAAATCCATTTGCTCATGTCCTAACTACGATAAGACCACATTCATCACCACCCTTGGTTTGTACTACTAAAGAGTCATACCAGTTGGGCTCAAGAAATCACAAAGGGGGTCGTAGTGACCAAGCCCAAAATAACATACTAATGGTTTGTCACAAAGATGTTTAACATCTATTAGGTGACACCTTTGAAGTTTCTATAAATGATATGCTTGTGAAAAGTAGGTATTTAACTAACCATTTATAGGACCTGACAAAGATAACTAAGGTCCTTCGATATTATAGAATGAAGCTCAATGCATCCAAATCTTCTTTTTGAGTTCAATCTTGGAAGATCCAGGGATACTTGGTCAGCCAAAGGGGAATCGAGGAAAATCTTGACCAAATTAAGGCAGTCAATAATGTTCATCCACGAAAAAATAGTTTCAGGTGTTCCAAAGTTGACCAGGATATTAACGACACTCTACCACTTAAGCTTTGAATGTTCTCATAAGTTTCGACCATTCTTTTCGTTCTTGAAGAAAGAAAAAGGACTAAACTGGAATGCAAAATGCTCAAATGTACTTGAAGAAATTGAGTCATATTTAAGCCAATCACCTCTATTTGTGGTCCCAAATTCAGGAGATCGAGTCTATCTATATCTCATGGTGTCTCACGATGTGAATTTCCTCCGCCTTAATGTGTGAAAAGGAAGGGTAACAACATCCAATATATTATGTTAGAAATATTCTACTAGATGCAGACAAACACTACCTTCCCTTGATAATCTAGCTTACTCCTTAAGTATTTCTTTAATGATGTTAAAAAATTACTTCGAAGCTCATTTAGTTTGACGCTCAAAGGGGACCTTAGAAATGTCGATCTCTCTGGACGAATGTCCAAATGGTTGATTTAACTTGGAAGGTTTGACATCCATTATCAACCACATGCTGCAATCAAAGGACACATGTTAGCGTATTTCATTATTGAGTTCACTAGAAGGAGGGAACCCATCGAAGGGGAACTAGCTGGCCAAAGAGTTAACAAAGAGTTTGACAAACTCAGCAAATGGGTGATATATATTAAAAGGTCCTCCAACTCAAAAAAGGAGAAAGTAAGAGTTATCCTTAGAACTCTAGAAAAAACTATGATCGAGCAAAGGATTAGTCTTGTCTTTCAATCATCCAATAATGAGGTCGAATATGAGGCTCTCACCGCCGAATTAAAAAATGCCTTATGTCTTGGTGCAAGACCTTGATGTTTTCTATGACTCAATGTTGATATATAATCAAGTACCAACATGGACCAGTCTGTAGACCTTAGCTTAATAGAAACTGGACATTGCCAGAGATAAACTCATGTTAGCATACTTATAGGTCATCACTCATAGAAGTTAAAGAAGGATACTAGTTGCCTTATATACAGAAGGATGCACTATCTTGTATTAGAAAATACAACAAGTGTAAAGAGTTCTCCCCCATTCTTACCAACTAGCCAGTGACCTAAAGTCATTGACCAGTCTGTAGACCTTCGCTTAATAGGAACTGGACATTGTGGGTCCCCTACCTAGGGTGCACATAGATATGATTAGGCCAGTTCCACGACGTAACCTGAACCAAAGTTGGATTGTTCCATGGTTTTAGAACCAAAACCAAACCGATACCCTACTAGAACTGAAATAAATTAAACCATTAGTTTCGATTTGGTTTGAGTCGATTCACCATTTTGATTCATGGATCTCGTTCACGCTTTTGATTCATGATTTTGCATTAATTTTTTAATTAATAATAGTTGCAAATTAATAGTTGGAAAACATTAATTTCCTGTGGTCATTACGTATAAAAATCATCAAATATTAACGTGCTTTATTTTACTCAATTAACATATTTCATTCGAATAATTTATTTTAAAAAATATCATGCACACACAAAATTAAGCAAAAAGTAATTATCTAATTTCATTACATCATAACTAAAATATCAAACATAAACAAAAATAAAAGAATTTTTCAACTAGCAATACAGATACCAAACATAAACTATAAATTATCCAATAAACTCCTTGGGTCAGTTCTTACGATCGATCATCCAACCAGTTCTCGATTTTATTCGGTTTGGTTTAGGTATAAAACTGATAACCGAACAAAACACTTATGTTCTCAATTTTTTTAAATGAGATCCAACACATGGAGAAAAAAACCAACCCAAACCGGGAATGTTGATCTGGTTTGGTTCTTTAGGTTGACCAGTTCCAATGCACATCCCTACCCCTACCAACATCACTAGGGAATGTCAATTATCTCCTGGTGGGAATAGACTATTTCAGTAAATGAATAGAGGTTGATCCTCTATAGAACATAAGGGATACTGATATGATCAAATTTATCTAGAGGAACATCGTAGCCTACTTTGGTGTACCTCAAACAATTATCAATGATAATGGGATTTAATTTGAAGGCATGCCATTTTAAGACTTCTGCATTAACCACAACATCAAACACCATTACAATTCAGTAGCCTACCCTGAGAGAAATGGGTGGGCTGTGGCCTATAAAAAAACGATGCTCGACGGGATGAAAAAGGCTAAAAAAATGCCAAAGGTTCTTTAGTGGATAAGCTTCCCCATGTCTTTTGGGCGTATTGAAAAACTCCTAGGAGGTCGACCGGAGAAACTCCCATCACCTTAGCTTATGGGATAGAAGTCATAATTCCACTGGAAGCTAGCTTACTAACCATAGAAAAATTGTTTTCGATCAAAGTCTAAATAAAAAAATCATAAGGACTCAGCTCAACTTGGCTGAAAAAAGGATAGAATATGCCTTGGTTAAACTGGCCTCTTCCCAACAGAAGATGTCCAAGAACTAAAATTAAGGCCTCAATCTAAGAAAGTTACAGGTTAGAGATTACATCCTAAAAAAGGTGATCATCATCACGAGGAATATGTCATCCGGGAAGTTAAATTCTAACTAGGATGGATCCTTCAAAGTTACTAAAGATGAACTCTAAGGAACCTACCATTTAGAGTTAATGGGGACTGGGAGATTCCTAGGTCCTGCTATATGACTAATCTGAGGATATTTTATTTTAAAATATATTAATTTTCTTTCAAGTTTTAACTTTTTTTTCTTATATGATCTAACATTCAATTAATACAATTATATTTCTTATTGTTACAAATGGCAAGCCAACTTTTATATTTATAAATTTTCATTTTTTTAATAAAAAGGGACTGGGCCATTATATTATAATATAGTGAAGGGGGGAAAGCCCCCTCTGGGTATCTTATAAATAAGAAATGAGATAGTATCCCATGGGAGACCAAAGGCCAAAAAACCTATATTATAAGTTCATAAAATAAGAGAATATCCATTTGTCCATGACTAGCAACCCTTTAAGATAGTTGATAAAGGTGAAAAGAGGTGAAAGTTATAATGGGACTTGATCATCCATCCCATACTAGGAAAAAAATCCATTGGATTGTTTTTTTCTCTAAACACATGATGAAAAGATACTTCCATGGTACTATATATTTTCAAAATGTTATTAACAAACACCATAATAGAAAAAGGAGTAGAATTTTTTTATTTAAGATATCAACCATAACTTTAGAGTCAGATTCCACTATAATTCTATTCTCTTTCAACACCGCACACAAATTCAAACTTTCCCAAATAGCTCTATCTTCGGCTGTAATTTTTGTGGACTTATGAAAATATCAATTAAAATCCAGAACCATCTAATACTTGTGATTTCTAAGAATACCTTTGCCCCCACTCTCCCATCGATTCCCCTTGGCACAACCATAAATATTATGGTGTTGTCTGATATAAACCCAAATAGAGAATAAAGATAATTTTCCATCACTATTGTTGGATAAGATGATTATATCCTTTTGGTCTATATTCAGCATCTGAACCTGATTAAATCAGTTCCTCGAGATTTAGGAAATACCCTGACTAATTTTTCTCCAATTCCATTGTTCCTCATCTGATTTAGCATCCTTTAGTAACCAGTAATTAAATGGATGCGTTTACTCACTGATTATGCATAAATTCTTCTGAATTTATCCCCTTAATTTAGTAGATTTTAGCACTCAAATAATGTAATTCATATTGATTTATCTCATTTATATGCTATTGAAAATTCCCATATGGTGCCTCGAGTTTTGTGTATTTTTCAAGCTTTTTACAGGTATTTAATGTAAGTGTAGAGAAGAAGAATCCAAAGATGAGAAATCAAAAAAGGAAGGAAAGTCAGTGGGAAAAATAGTCATTTCACATATGGTGTTCGGACAAGGGAACAACATGAAAAATGAAGACCTCGCGTCCACAAGCGCGTAGGAAGAAATGGCTTCCCAAACAGAGCCCTAGATCAGAAGTTACGGAGATTCAAAGATGAGAGAAAATAAAAAGATAAGAAGAAAAAAGAATTTCAAATCCGAATCAGAATGGTCAATACACGCAGTGAACCGGTCTGAAAGAAAGCAAGTCTCTAAATAAATTTCACCACCGGACCGGTTATAGACAAAAATCAATCGATCTGGAAAGAATAAAGACTCAGAATGAAATTGACTACCAGACCGATCCGGGTGCAGAAGATACTGAACCGGTTTGATGCCTTGAAGGTTCCTGACAGAAAAAATTACCTGACCGATCCAATTTTAGAAGAAAACAAATCGGTCCAATTCCTTGAAGATCCCTGCACAGGATTGGATACTGGACCGAACCTAAAAATTGTCACTGAATCAATTCGGTTGAGATTTCCCCCGATTTTTCGTTTATCATTTAGATTTTTACTTGGCTCAAACTCTTGTAATTTTCGTAGTGTATTTATTTTAACTGATTGTCAGGCATTAGGAGGTTCGAATATTATTAGTTTTAAAGGGTCCGTGTAGAAAAGAACCCTAGTTTTGAATTTTTTCAATTAATTCAAGTTTCAATGTTTATTTCCAGATTTCTCCATTGCAAGTAACATTTATTTTTTTTCTTTTAATTTCTTTATTAGTTAGTTAGCTTAATTTGTAGTTCTTAGTTTTCAATACTTAATTCAAAAAATTTCTTCTCAAAATTTCCAAAATAGTCATGAATTCCTGTACTTTAAAACTTATCTTTTAATTTAATTTAATCATGTCCGGCTAATTTTTTAACGGTTGTGGTGCATGAAATAAATAGGGTTTGTATTGAATTTTAAGTGGATCGTGTTGTGTAGTACACACAACTGTCGTAGACCTTTTAACCTCGCCTGCCCTAGGTAACCGGGGTGTTTAAGGATGCGATGCACGTGTAGCTATCCAGCACCGCTTTATTTTTACCTTCGATTATGTATGATGCGGACTGGTATCCTCATATATGTAATGCTTAGGATTACTAAAGATTGGGTTCAATTAAAGTTCTAATTCAAAATCTAGCATTCTGTACGGTAAATGTACTTGGGTTTGGGGCATTTTAACTCGACCTATCTTTCCTTACTCATAGTTAAGTCATTCAGTGTATTTTACTCATAGTTAATTCACTCAGTAGATTTGTTCCTTTGCACTTAGTTTAGTTGTTAGTCATTTTGCATTCAAATTTAGTTAATAGAGTTCCTATTCATCTTAATCACTTTTTCCACTATTTTCGAGAGTCAATTTTAGGGTTAGTCAGCTATTCCGTGTCATTGTGATTCTTTGTCCTAGTTCCCTGTGGAGATGATCCCTACTTATTGGGTTAATTACTAATGTTACTGGCTTGCACTTGAGCCTATATCAACATGCACACTAGATACACATTTGTGGTCGGGTCAAGTTTTTGGCGCCGTTGAAAGGGAACTTAGGTAGACTTTAGGTTAGTTGATTCAATCCCAAATTTGATTCCAAAAATTAAAAAAATTAAAAATCCATAAATTTTAAAAATTCAAAAAAAAATCATCTCTCAAAATACCTTTCATGCAAATTCAAGAACAAACTCCTCAGAATACTCCAATAGGCATTCACGAAAATCCCATCGTTGACTATAATTCTGAAAGCCCCCATACCCCTCATGTTCCACAATTATGGGATCCACCTCCTACCCCTCCAAAATCCATCACCAGTCACACATTGAGTCACACGTCTAAAACACTGAGTGAGGATTCTGAGTCCATTGAAGAGAGAGCCATGTCGGATATCGCTAGTTTCGGTACAAGTGAGGGAAAACTGCCGTATCATCCCATGAGAGAACTCCTCTTTCCCAAGAGAACTGTCACCCATGATTGCATTTCACTTACATACAATACTGATCAGTTCCACTTCCGTAATGGGATGATACAAGTTCTTCCAACTTTTCACGGCATGGATTTGGAGAAACCATATCTCCATATCCGAGAGTTCGAAAAGGCATGCAAAACCTTTACTGATCAAGCTTGCATGAAAAATGTCGTTCGCCTAAAGCTTTTTCCTTTCTCCTTAAAGGATAAGGTCAAGACCTATCTTTGGTCTTTACCCCCGAACTCGATCATGTCATGGAAGGATATGCAATCAAAGTTTAATTCAAAGCTCTTTCCACCACATAAAACCAACTCTGTCAAGGCTCAAATTCAAGACTTTCTACAAAGAGATAATGAGACTTTTAATAAGTTTCGGGAATGATTCCAAGAGTTAGTTAACGCTTGCCCCCATCATGGATTTGAGAAACATCACCTTAACTATTTCTTCCATCATAGGATTACAATAGTGTCTAAACAACATGTTCAAGCAATGTGTGAAAGACCATTTTGGGAATTAGATGCGAGTGACGCTGAAGCTCATCTTAATTATGTCACCGATACTACTCAAGCATGGGACACATCTGATCCTAATGCCCAAAATTGACCTTGACAAGTGTCCAATACTCCTGCTACGTTCAGTTTATATCAATTGAATCTTGATACCGTGGTAGACCGACGACTTGACCAATTTGAGAAGAGTATGAAGGACCAAATTGAGGTAGGACTGAGAGACGATACCGTATCCACTCATGCTATGAAAGAAAAAGTGTGCGTTATTTGTGAGGCGGTCCATTCAACAAAGGAATGTCTAACGATACCTGCCTACAAAGCTATGCATACCGAGAAAGTGGAAGCTATAGGAGGGTTTAAAGGAAATTTTAACTCCCCTCGTGGAGAAACCATCCTGGTTTTATCTATAGGCGATTACAAGTTGCGTTGAATCCACATTCACATGTTGCCCTACCTCTACCCCCTCCTCAATTTCATTGAGCTCCCCCTATGAAAGCACACATACAAGCTCCACCGTGGAGGATTCTTGATGAAAACTTAACCCAGTTTATCTAGTCTCAAAATGCAACCAATTCAAGGTTTGAATGTATGTTTACTGCGATGCATACGAGCTTATCTAAGTTAAAATCTTCGTTGAGTGTCCCAAAGAAGGGAAATTTTTTTGCCCAAGGCTAAAGATCTCCACAAGGTCAAGCTAATGTTATCTCTACATATTTCAATCATCAATAGCAATTCCAAGAAGTCACCACTCTACATGGTGGGCGAGTTGTTGAGTTAAAACCTCCCCCACACAAGAAACCAAAAGACAAGGAGGTTTCACCCGACACGAAAGAGGCCGAAGATGCCCCTTGAAGGAGAGTGACAAGGAATACATTAGCGAGCCCGAAATTATTGTGAAACTGCCTACCGATGCTCCATTCCCTCAACAGTTGGCCCCACCTCAAAAGGAAGCCTCTTGTGTAGATGTGCTAGATGTTCTTAAGTAAGTCAAGCTGAATTTTCCATTCCTTGATGCCATTTAGTAAATTCCTGCCTATGCCATGGTCATTAAAGATAGTTTAACTGTGAAAAGACGGCTAAAGGTGAAGAAGAATGTCTTTCTAGCATAAAATGTGAGCTTCGTTCTACTTAACAACCTTCCACCCAAGTTTAAAGATCCTTGTGCACCCACGATCTCATGTGTTATTAGAGAAGGTCTAATTGAGAGAGCCTTATTGGACTTAGGTGCTAGTGTTAATATACTTCCCTATCCATCTACATGTAACTTGATTTCAGTGACTAGAGCCCACACGAATCACTCTCTAATTAGAGGATCGCATAATGAAGGTTCCTCGAGGGATTATTTAGTACGTGATAATCCAAATGGACACTTTCTACGGGTCCCTCCATCCATTCTAGCAACCATGTTCCTATCATTCTAGGTCTCCCATTCTTATCTACGACTGATGACTTAATCAATACACGAAATGGGCAAATATAGCTCACTTTTGGGAACATGACCCTTGACAAAAATCTTCAATGTTGCTAACCAAATGGGTAATGAATATGAAATCCATACGGTCGACCTCATAGAGGAGGTAGTAGAAGATCACATCGAGAGAACCGTGGGTGGGGACGCATTAGAACCATGCCTAGTGATAGATGATGAAAGTGAGATTCCATACAGCGAGTATAAGCTAGAGGTAGAGGAGTTGAAAGACATATTAGACGAGGGAGCTTAATTAGAGGAGTTGAGTGATGTCCATTGGGTTTCTAGATTAAAGGAATTACCTCCGAGGGAGTCATGCTTGACACCTTCCGAAAAGAAATGCCCTACCCTCGAATTGAAAAAACTACCCTATAATGTGAAATATGACTTTCTAGGAGAGGATGAGAAATTTGCCGTTGTTGTCTCCTCTAGCCAAGATACAGAGAAAAAGTGTAAGTTGATGGAAATTTTGAGTATGCATAGATGTGCTTTTGGTTGGTCTATAGAGGATTTGAAGGGTATAAGTCCCCTGATTTGTACCCATAAAATTCACCTCGAGGAGTATGTCAAGCCCTCGAGGGAAATGCAAAGGCAACTAAAACCAACCATGAAAGAAGTCATTAGAACAAAAATTATAAAGGTTTTAGATGCCGGGATTATCTACCCTATCTCGGATAGCAAATGGGCGAGCCCAATTCAAGTCATCCCGATGAAGTCAAGAATGACGCTGGTCGAAAATGCTAAGGTTGAATTAATTCCTTAACGCACCACCACCGGGTAACGAGTATGCATTGATTATATGAAAATCAATGTCGGGATGATAAATAATCACTTCCCCTTACCATTCATCGACCAAATGCTTGAATGCGTAGCGGGCCACCCATATTATTTCTTCCTTGATGGTTAGTCCGGATATAACCAAATCGAGGTAGTTATAATTGATCAAGAGAAGATGACTTTTGCATGTCCATTTGGTACCTTTGCCTACAAATGTATGCCTTTTGGATTGTCTAATGTGCCAACGACCTTTCAAAGGTGCATGTTAAGTCTCTTTAGCGACATGGTAGAAAGAGGACTTGAGGTTTTCATGGATGATTTCAGTATTTTTGGCCCCTCTTTCGACCAATGTTTAGTGAATCTTGAAAAAGGTTTTATCCCGGTGTGTGGAGTAGAACTTAGTCCTCAATTGGAAAAAATGCCACTTCATGGTTACCTAGGGCATAGTTGTAGTCCACATATTCTCATCTAAGGGAATAAAAGTTGACCACGAAAAAATAGATGTCATAGCCGAGTTTCCCCCGCCTAAATCACTAAGGGACATCCACTCCTTCTTGTGCCATGCAGGTTTTTATAGACGGTTTATCAAGGATTTTAGTGCCATCGGTAGACCCTTGAGTAACCTCCTAATGAATGATTCCCTCTTTGATTGGAATGACGCATGCCAAGAGGCTTTTGAGAAATTAAAAAGCATGTTGATTTTCGCTCCCATTTTGCAAGATTCGGATTGGTCTCTTCCATTCGACCTTATGTGTGATGCTAGTGATTATGAAATTTGGGTTGTGTTAGGGAAAAAAAAGACAAGAAATCTCATGTAATCTATTAGGCTAGTTGGACGTTAACCGATCCAGAACTAAACTACTCCACCATGGGGAAAGAGTGGTTAACAATTGTGTTTGTTTTGGAAAAATTCATCTCATATCTTGCTGGGTTTCCCATCACATGATTCACTGACCACGCGGACCTTAAATATCTCCTTACTAGGAAGGATGCAAAGCCTCACCTCATAAGGTGGACCATACTCCTACAAGAGTTCAATCTCTCTATAAAAGATAAGAAAGGGGTAGAAAATGTTGTTGCCGACCATTTGTCACTGCTGTCGTCCGATGTGCCTAGTGATCCAACACCATAGCTGAGTATTTTTTGGATGAACAGATCTTTGCTACTTCTTCTCTACCTTAGTTTGCGAACATTGTTAACTATCTTATCACGGGAGTCATCCCTCCCAAATGGACACCGTAAGAGAAGAAGAAATTCATCACTTGGTCCCGCATGTTTCTATATGATGACCCATTCTTATTTAAATATTGCACGGACCAGATCATTCGAAGATATGTACCGGAGGAGAAAATTTAAGATGTGATCCAATTTTTTCATATGGAAGCTTGTTGAGGCCACTTCTCCAAGAATAAGATGATCGTTAAAATTCTGCAAAGTGGCCTCTATTCGCCCACAATCTTTTGGGATGTGAACGTCTATTTCAAATCTTACGATTGATGCCAAAGGATGGGAGTTATTACTCGTCGTGACATGATGTCTCTAACTCCTATACTCGTCATTGAGTTATTTGATTACTGGTGTATTCACTTCGTGGGACCTTTCCCTCCCTCCTTCGACTTCTTATACATCCTCGTTGTGGTAGAATACCTGTCCAAATGGATGGAGGCAATAGCTACCTGGATGAATGACAATAAAGTGATGATTACGTTCCTACAAGAACACATACTTTTTTGCTTCGGTGCTCCGAATGCGATTATAAGTGATAACGACACACATTTTTACAATAAGCCATTTGAAAAGTTAATGAGAAAGTATGGGGTCATCCACAAGGTTGGGATGACTTATCAACGTCAAACAAGTGGGCAAGCCGAGGTAGAAAATCGTGAGATCAAAACAATCCTTGAGAAGTCCGTCGATCCTACCCAAAAAGATTGGTCACTTCTATTAAATGATGCACTATGGTCTTACCATACTGCCTACAAGAACCTCCTTAGGATGTCCCCATTTTGTTTTGTCTATGGCAAGTCTTGACATCTCCCCATGGAGCTAGATCACAAAGCATATTGGGCCATCAAGAGGTTGAATTACAATCTGAATAAAGTCGGCAAAACTCGCAAGCTTTAGTTAAACAAGTTACAAGAGTTGTGAAATGATGCGAATGAGAATGCTAAAATTTCTAAGGAATGAATGAAACTCGTGCATGACAAGATAATTCTCCGAAAAGAGTTTCACCCGGGATAAAAACCTTCTCTACAACTCTCGACTACACTTGTTTCCCGGTAAGTTACGTCCAAGGTGGACGGGCCCATTTATTGTTTAAGAAGTGTCCCCTTATGTTGTTGTGGATTTAGAACATTCAAAATGGGTAACTACTTCCAAAGTGAATGGACAATGCCTCAAACTGTACTAAGAGGCATGTTTCGAAGAAGCCGACACCATTTGGTTATCGGACCACATCTATAGGGATTAATTGAGCAGTACGAGAAAGTCATCGCACCCCCGATGTATATTGGGTGATTCTTGTCTATATGAGATGTGCGTAAGTTAGGTTGGTAGAGTCCGTAGGTATAGGTCACATTGGATAGGTAGAGAGAACACACGTTGAGAGTGAGCCTAGGGTTTCAAAAAAAAGTGTTGAGCGATGGTAGGTTGATTGTGTAGTTACAGTGGTGAGAGAATCCATAATTGTTGAGAGATGAGTGAATTCAGCCATAAGAGACTCTGTTGAAATTTGAGAACCGGAGCGGTGCACCCCTGGACACTGAACCGCTTCATTTTTGGGAAAAATTAAAATAAAAAGGGACTGGACCGGTCCAGTCTCGGGTACCTCGATCGGTCCGACTTCTGGTTTTCTTCGACAATTCCCAAGGTGCAACCCCTCTCCCCCAATCCATTTCCTTCCCTCCCAATACATTTTCCCTCCACCATTTCCCTCCCAAATTGACCCCCCTTTCCTCTGACACGCTTCCCTACAAAACTAACCTTTCCCTCCACCATACCCACCTATAAATACACCCTCACCCCTCCTCCTTTCAACCACCACTCGTCCTTACTCTCATACTCTTTCTTCTCCAAATTTCTAGCATCCAAACACTGCTGCTACATATGGCCAACCAATCCTTCGCTCAAAAGTACAAATCCGTCGCATTCATCGATGAAAACCACGCATACCGCTCCGATCAAGAACAACGATGGTGTGAAGATTTTTTTCTCCAGACTCATAAACTACAATTGGAACGCCAAGTTTGCTGGAACGAGCTACAAAATTCCATCACCATCCTTTTCCTTCCACGGGTTGGTGTCGGTACCTTAAAGAGCCCCATGGTGCAGTTTGGGAAGCCGAAGTGCGATCCTTCTACGACACCCTTATTCGAACCAGTGATTTTCTCTCTAAGGCGCGTGTGGACGGACAGTGCATCCCTTTCTCTTTCAATATTATTGCACAAAAATTAGCCGAAATGGATGTCCCAAACCCCGCAAACTTCGCATACCCCAAAGCATTCTCCCTCGTCGACAAAGCTGTTAGCATTGCTCGTATAGAACCCGACAAGGTTTGGGCTATCGAAACATTTTCTGTAGGGCAAATGAGAGACAAGGCGCGTATCACGTTTCAGATCGTCTGTGCCAATCTCCTACAAACATCAAATGATTCTGCAATGCGACCCCGACAAGTGACCCTTGTATATCATCTCTTTGACCCCATCACCGTGATCAACCTGTCCCATATTATTTACAAAGATATATTTTACATATCCTTGGACAAAAAGGGTGTCACCCCTCTCCCGTATGCTCTCTCATAACGTCTATTCTCGCCGACATACTCATTGTTCCTCCCTAAGGGTCCCTTCGCCTTCCAAATCCTCTTAGGCAAGGCGTCCGTACCAAGAGTGAGAGCCAACGGGAGATTACCCGCGCCCAAAAAGTGGAGGTGATGGACGATGATTATGATGATTATACAGAGATGGATGATTTGGAGGATAATGAGTCCGAGAAGGAAGTCGTTGGTGGTGACAACGTGAGTATGGCTGAGGGAGACAAGTAGGAGTATAACGAGGATGATGATTCTGATTTTAGCCCTTGGGAGCCACCTTTGATATGAGAATCATAACGTTGGAAGCCCAATTCGATGGGTTCCTTAATCAATACAACTCTCACCGGGAGGAGGATCAACGCGCATATCAGTGGGATACAAGCATGCTCCACCACCTCCAAGCTAAAATGTACCGAATGACCATGGGTACCCCTCCCCCGACATATTTCTATGACCTGTACGACCCCAATGCTCCCGAAACTTCACACCCTCCCCCTCAGTAGTTTGTTCTTTCTAGACTGCTCATGTACTATTTCACATTTCGTTTTTTCCACAGCTTTGTATGTTTTTTAAATAAATAATGAAAATTGAATTACCTATCACCTCTATTTTATGCTTGCTTTTGTATATTGCATTTTGTACTTTGTTACATTTTTGTTTTTTCTCTCCTTAATTTTGATTTTAATCCTTTTTTCACCGGAACTAAGGAAAAATCTACGTTTAGAGGGGGGGGGGGTACTCATGCGCTTTCACATTTCACAAAGTTCAAAATGCCCAAAAACCAAAAAAATGAGAAAATTTCCAAAAAGTCAAAAACATTTTTCTTCAAAGTAAATAAATTTTGGACTTTAAATTTTTCAAAAATATTACCGAAGTTTTTCTTAAAGTCTTAAATTTGTAAATTTCAAATTGCACACAGCCGAAATTGACCAAAGATGGAAATGGAGCGAAAAATTGACGACTTAACGAATAAGTGCAGAGATTAATCAAACCGGTGAGATTTTGAACCTTTCACTTTTTCTGAGATTTTAAATCAATCCGAGTTAATGATTAACTCAATGTCAAATTCCGCGTTAAAATAAGTCGTTGATGATCTCTAATTTATTTTGTTGATTGGTCAAGGAATAGTGTGTGATGTTACCTCGAAAAGCGCACTAAAATATCTCTAAATTAAAATTCATCTCGAGACGCATATGGTAATATGATTAGTAATTCGGATAAATGAAGTTAGGTCTTCGTTTATTACCCAAAAAGATTAGCCATAAAAAAGCTGTGAAAAATTCCCTTTTGCAAACCAAGTTGAGCTAAATAAAATTTACCTTTTCGTTTGATAACCCGAAAAACCCACATATCGTGGAATTGAAAAAATCGAAAAATTCGGCAAATAAGTCCAATTTGTGTGAAAATGAAAAGGGGCAATAAAAGAAACGTGCTCCAAAAAAATAAAAAGAAAAAGAGAAATTAAAAGAAAAAAAAGAGAAAAAGAAGAGAAAATGTGCAAAAGCCTGAAAAAGCACTAATGGACATCATAGAGAATTTTCCAAATCTGAACTTTTCAAAGTTTTCCTTTTCACGCAATACACCTTATAACCGAAAGAGTCCTAAACGAGTTCGGATTGTGAAATTGATTACCAAGTGGATAGATAAAACATGAAAAATATAATAAAAGCGATTAACCGGTGTGTATAAGAGGCAACGTTCCCATTTCCCAATGACTGTAACCCGATGAAGAGATCTTTTCACCCATAAATTTTTATCTTTAAATTTTTTGTGTGTGACTTCATGTTCCAATACATTTACTCCTTATATCAAGCATATGCCACATTCCAAGTGATTTGTTTGTGAGAGTATCCCTTGAGCATTTGAATAAAAACGAATTTTTGGAAAAGTAACGTAATGATCAATCGGTGGAAATTCAAAGTTAAATTTTTGGCTTCGCACACATACACGAAAAATAGAGACTTATGAATATAAATATATGGTAAATATTTTTTGAAAAGTTTAATTATACAATTTTTAGGTATTTTGAATTTTGTGTAAGTAAAAAACCGAATTTTGTGGGTATATTCACTGCAAACCCTCACGAGATACAACTCAACCTACTAGGGTGAACTAGGGGTTTAAAGGCTTGTTGCATATGCTAAATTCATTTCTTACTTACCATGAACACAATAGGTAGTTCCCAAATTCCAAATTTAAATATATATATTAAATACTCATATAATATATATGTTCTAACGGAACCCCACATAACAATTATGGTGCGGGCATACTCTGCTATCCAGTCCCCGTATCACTCGTACTAAGGGAAATATAAGTTCGGAATCACTCTCGAACTGTATTAACACAAAACACATACAATATTGAGGCGAAGCATAGTTCCAAATCTCTAAGAGGTCGGCACATACCCTCACGTCTCTTAGAATCGTCTGACTATCGATTCGATAGCCGGTACCAAGGATTCCTATCTTCTAGGGTACGATTCAATATCCCCCATAAAGGTCCCATCGAGATAAGACTGTCCCAGCGCGATAACCTCTGGGATAGCAAGTAGCGCGGGCATGATTTTTACACATATATAAGATATATGATTAATCACTGAGTCATATAGATATATAACTATTCACATTAATAAGTTAGGTACGCCCATGGCCCAACATTACATTATTCCATTCTTAGTACAATTTTATTTGATTATTTCTTATAATGGACTTATTCATTTTATTTTCGAAATTTAATTTATTCCAACTCACGTTTCATCTCTCGAAGTATTCCCTTTACCTAAGTACAAATTCAGTAGGCTCTCACTTACCTTCTAATCCAACTCTTAGATATTTCGATTATTTAGTCTACACACGTTAGATTCCTTAGGTATGAATATTTCCCGTTTACCCTTCATTTTCCCATTTCATTAAAGTTCCACTTAACGGGGTTTACCTTGACCCTACTGGTCCTTCTTATGTTTCATTATGTCCTAATAACATTAATCAAGGTTTATTACGCATTTACTCCGATTAATTCAACACAAGGAAAAATCTAGTTTTTCCCATAAGGGGTCGATCGATCGATAGAAAGGGGTCGATCGATCGATCAGTCGATCGATCGATCAAGCAGGTATGGTGAAAACTGCAGAAAACCAGTTACGGGAATTATCATCCAAAATCATCCAAATCCAAGTATTTAACTCCCAAACTCCTAGAAATTTATATCACAAGCATTATAAATCCAAATGAACAATATTCTACGTAAGACATGCGAGTTTTCATCAAGTATCATTATTAAAAGGTCCAAAATCTGTATAAATCTCATGAACCCTAAAAATTTCTTTAACTTAGTTCTTTTCATTCTTTTTCCAAAATTTCTACTTCTAACCTAATGTAAATTCGTGGTTCAACCTCTACATGTGAAGGGAATTTCCAGAATGATATTTACATCTCTACAACATGCGATTTCTAACCTCCAACATAAGTTTTCTTTCATAAAAACTCATCCTAATCAACCCTAAACTAATATGAATGAAGCATTAACTAAATTAAGAAAGATAAATACTTTCCTGGGGATTTTTTTTTCTGATTTTTGGATGAAATCAGTGTGGTGGTGATCCTCGTTGCGCGATCTAATGTTTGGCGGTGACGGCGGTGCAAACAGAGGAGTTCTTGGCCTAGAACTCCTTGGTAAGCTCTTCCTTTCCTTATCCAATGGACGTCTTTTATTTTTGGTTGTGTTAAACCTAGAAGACATCCCTATGCATCTGATATAACCTAGAAAATTCGTAGGTTTCCAAGCCCAAAAATACAAAATGCCTAAAACGCCCTCCCGGGGTGTTAATTAAGCCTAAAAACGCCCCGAGACCCAAAGTAAACCCCCGGGTACACTATTTTGACTATCTCGACCCTTACGGAGACTTTGGGACACTCAAAATGACCATACGGGCGACTTATACTTTATTCACTTTTATTAATCAAAATTTAGTCCTGACACGACACGGGCGCATCCCGACTTAAATTTCCAAAATTGTCATTTTATTCACTCGTGACATTTAATAGAACCAATATTATATATTACTTTGCTCATTAGTAATATTCAATAAGTTTCCAATAATTACTAACTCTCGTCATGTTAGTAATTAAAAATAATTAATTTCTGGACTTATATTAAATTAATAACTCACATCAAATTTAATAAATCCCCAAATTTAGAAATTATAAAAATACGGGGTATTACATACTTCCCCTTAATAAGGGAATTTCATGCCGAAATTCAAAAAATAAGGTGTACCTGGTAAGAATAACTCTGGGTACTTCTCACGCATGTCCGCCTCGCTCCCATGTGGATTCCTCCACATTATGATGCTCCCACTGGACCCGGACAAGTGGGACTACCTTTGACCTCAATCTTCTTTCGCTATGGTCTAGGATAGCCATTGTCCTCTCCTCGTAAGAGCTGTCTGGCTGTAAGTTAATCTCCTCAATCGCGATATGGGGATGGCCCATGTCATCCCGAAGGTATCGTCTCAACGACGAGATGTGGAATACATCGTGAATGAGATGTAAATACTCTGGCAATCCCAATCTGTATGCTACCGGCCCAATCCTCTCGATAATGGGAAATGGTCCCACGTACCTCGGGGCCAATTTCCCCTTCTTCCCGAACCTCATCACTGCTTTCATAGGAGATACACGTAGTAGTACTTGGTCCCCCACATTAAACTCTCGGAAGAACCGTTTTGCATCGGCGTAGCTTTTCTGCATGTCTTGGGCTACCCGGATTCGACTCCTGATAATCTCAATCCTAGCGGAGGTTTCCTGAATCACCTATGGTCCGAGAAACTTGTTATCCCCCACCTCTAGCCAACACGTTGGGGAACGACAAGGCCTGCCATACAAAGCCTCGAATGGAGCCATGCCAATCGTGAAATGATAAGAGTTATTATAAGCGAACTCTACCAGTGGAAGATGTGGCTCCCAACCTCCTCCAAAATCAAGGACACACATGCGTAGCATATCCTCTAACATCTGATTAGTACGCTCGATTTTTCCATCTGTCTGTGGGTGATAAGCTGAACTCAACCTCAACTCTGTACCCATGGCCTCCTGAAAGCTCTCCCAGAAACGCGACACGAATCTTGTCTCTATCTGACACAATATTTAGGGGCACCCCATGTAATCGAACAATCTCAGCAGTGAACAACCGAGCATACTGGTCCTTGGTATAGTCTGTCCCTACTGGCAAAAAATGAACCACCTTGATCAAACGGTCCACAATCACCCAGATGGAGTCGTGGACCCGCTGTGATGTAGAAAATCCAATAATAAAATCCATAGAAATACTCTCCCACTTCCACGCGGGTATTTCCAATGGCTGAAGTAACCCCGACGGTTTGTGATGGTCAACCTTTACCAGCTGGCAGGTAGAACACTTGGACACAAACTCAGCAATATCCTTTTTCATCCCACTCCACCAGTATTGCCGCCTCATATCTTGGTACATCTTATCTCCCCCAGGATGCACCGCAAATCGGGACCCGTGAGACTAGGTCATCACTGCATGACGTAAGACTGCTCCTTCTGGGACCACCAATCTCCCATTAAACCTCAAACCTCCATCAGAACTAACAAAATATGACTCAGCACCTTCAGCTAAAAGTCGTACAATCTGCTCTTGGCAAAATGGGTCTGCGGTTTGTGCCTGTATTACCCTCGTAACAATCTCGGGTGTCACTGGTATGATAGATTTGAAGTAACGGGCTACTGCATCCTGGTAACCCAACTCTTTCCACTTTGCTTTCCAGATGTCCGCTACATCGTCTACCAGTCTATGGCTCAACGCATCGGCAACTACGTTGGTCTTCCCCCGATGGTATTGTATGTCGAACTAATAGTCCTTCACAAACTCTAACCACCAGCGCTGATGCATATTCAGCTCTCGTTGAGTGAATAGGTACTGCAGTGACTTGTGGTCTGTGAACAAGTAAAATTTCTCCCCCAATAAGTAGTGTCTCCATATCCTCAATGCAAAGATGATCGCTGCTAACTCTAGGTCGTGTGTGGGGTAATTCTTCTCGTGTGGCTTAAGCTTACGGGAGGAAAAAGATATAGCCTTCTCCTCCTATTGAAGTACTCCCCCAAGTCCCCGTAAAGAGGCGTCAGTGTAAACTAGATACTCCATGCCCGACTTAGGTAAAGCAAGGACCGGTGCTGAAGTAAGCTTGTCTTTCATCTCGTCGAAAGCCAATTGACAAGCATCGTCCCAAACATATGGTACACCCTTGCGAGTCAGGTTCGTCAATGGACCCGTTATTTTGGAAAACCCTCTAATGAATCTCCTGTAGTATCCGGCTAATCCCAAGAAACTACGTACTTCCGTCGGTGTCATGGGCTGTCCCCACTCCCTCACCGCTAACACTTTGCTCGGGCCAACTGCTATCCCCTCTTCATAAAAAACATGCCCCAAGAACTGTACTTCCCGTAACCAGAACCCGTACTTCCCGTACTTAGCATACAACTGATGCTTTCATAGAGTCTGGAGAACCTGCCTCAAGTGCTCGGCATGATCTTCCTCGGTGTGTGAATATATTTGGATGTCATCTATGAAGACGATGACAAACTGATCCAAGAACTCTTTGAACACTCGGTTCATCAAGTCCATGAATACGGCTGGAGCATTTGTGAGTCCAAATGGCATCACTCTGAACCCATAGGACCCATACCCGGTCAAGAAAGCAGTCTTTGAAACATCCTACTCCCTAATACGTAGCTGATGGTACCTTGACTTCAGATCTATCTTTGAAAAGAAAGTTGCACCCCTCAGCTCGTCGAACAGATCATCGATTCGAGGCAACGAATACTTGTTCTGTATCGTGACCTTGTTCAGTTCCCGGTAGTCCACACATAGCCTCAGTGAACCATCTCTCTTTTTCATAAACAAAACTGGAGCGCCCCAAGGTGAAGTACTCCTGTGAATGAAGCCCTGACCTAACAGCTTCTCTAGATGATCTCGTAACTCTCGCATCTCCACTGGCGCCATACGGTATGGAGCACGTGCTATAGGTCAAGTATCCGGTAATAAATCTATGACAAAATCTATCTCTCGACTGGGGGGTAGTCCTGGTATTTCCTGAAATACATCAGAATACTCACGAACAACTGGGATCGAGCTTAAGGGAATCACGACCTCCTTAGAGGTATCCTCCTCTATGTAATATAAATGAGCGGTCGAGCCTCCCTCTGGGCGAGGCATCACCACTACAAACATCTCTTGCCCCGGAATGGGAAAGATAATACTCCCACGAAAACAATCTATCATGGCCCTATAAACTGCGAGCCAATCCATACCAATAATAACGTCATGCTCATGCATATCTAAGACTAACATGTCTACTGGTAATACCAACTTACCAATATCTACTCCTACACCCCGGCATATAAAGAAAATTAGCGATCCATTTCCCAGTGGTGAGTCTACACACGTTATAGTGCTCCCTGATGTGGCAAATAACCCTAAGGCCTTCGCAAAATGGGTAGCTATAAAATAGTGTGTCACCCCAGTATCAAATAAAACCCAACCCATAGTACCATGGATAGGAAATATACCCTCAATCGCGGGCGGCGCCTGTGGCGCTGCTGCCTGGTGGACGTTATAGACACGTCCGTACTGTAACTGCACCTGCTGTACTGGAGCGGCTGGAATGGCTGGTAGGACTGGTACTTGAGCTGGTACTAGGAGGGCGGTTGGAAAAAGTGGCCTCTATGGCTCATTACGGGCACCCTGCTGTTGTGGAGCCCTATCACCCTCTGGATAATCCTGGCGCTTGTGGCTATTTTTACCACACCCGAAGCATCGGCCCTTAAAATTTCCTCCCCTCTATCCCTGCTGATTACGGCCCTACTGGCCGTTACCACCCCGCCATTGGCCCTGCTGAAATCGTTGTTGGCCCTAATGGCCCCGCTGCTGCCCCTGCGACTGACAATGTTGGCCCTGTTGGCCCTGCTGATTAGGCTGGCCCTGCTGACCCTGCCTAAATCCCCCAATCCCTGCCTAGAATCACCTGATCGGAACCACTTGGCAGGGTCCCTCTGATGAGAACTCTGCTCATGCTGACGAGTCTGCCCCTGAGATGTCGGTGCTCCACTAGCACCACTACCCCCTGTCCTGCCCTGCTGGCTGGACTCTCCTGCTCGCTTGCTTCCCTGTAGATGGAAGCGGTGATCGTGGAAGTGTAGCGAAGTAGCATTGAGTACGTCTGTGTAGGTACTCAGAGACAGATTTCCTATAAGGTGCTGACGGATCCTCCAAGCTAACCCGTCCACAAACAATAGTATCTTCTTACCCTCAGTGGGTGCTTCATCTGGCACTATAGTGAGAAGTCTCGTGAACTCCTCCTCATACTCAGCAACAGTCGTATTCTCCTGTTTCAAGTACAGTTACTTCCACCTCATCTCAGTTTGCACGGCGGAGGGAAAATATTTACCGGCAAAACCGCTCCCAGAATGACTAAATCGGGATAACATCCCTCTCCTCCAAGGTGGTGGTGAACTCCCACCACTGCAAAGCGGCCCCCACTAGCTTAAAGGAAGCCAACAACTGTTTTTGCACGTCTGTGCAGTCATACATACACAGATGCCTCTGGATATCTTTCTTCCACTAGCTGACAACGATGATATCTGAACTACCCGAGAACTCAAGGGGATGCACATTCTGAAAGGCATCCCTAACCCGCTCCCATGCAGATGGAAGCTGTGCAGGTACTGGCGCCACTGCCTGAACTTGGGGTGGAGCCTGCTGTACTACCACTAGCGTGTCATTCACCGCCTGAGCAACGATGGCGGCTACCTCATTTGCGTTCATTGTTCCCTGAGCTGGAGCTACTGGCTGCTCGGCTTGGGCACGCCTATACTTTGGTACACGTATCGGAGGCATCTGAAAAGTGAAGAAATTTATTAGTCTACAGTTATTATCAAATCTCAAATAGCTGAAGACGTAAACGTAAAAGCAAGAATACAACAATCCTAAAATAGGGCTATATAAGAAGAACGCTAAGCTGAAAGCGAAGTAAGCCGTACAGATCCTAAGGACACTAGAACCTGATGCTCTGATACCACCTAAGGCACCTTGCCTAATTAAATACCGGGTGATCGGTCCTTTATTAAATTATAATCAAGGTGAACAGTTGGTTCATTCTCAGCATCACTGTCGAAAAATAAATTTTCCAATTTAAACACCCTAATATTTAAACTAAGTGTCAAAATCATTTAAACCTTATTCCCATTTTTATTTAAGTCCAATTATAAAACCTTTGGTAATTAACAGTTTAAGAGTCACACAATAATAGTAAGGATGTAAATGATCATTCAAGAATTTAACTATCAATAATAAATCCCAACTTCAAAATACCAAAGAAAAACATTCTGACAGTAATAGATCCCAAATTAAAACTACAGAAAATAAATGAATTACAATTTCTCACAAAAACCAACTAAATAATGAAAAGGGGCGACACATGCCCAACTAGATAAAGTAGAACTAGAAATTAAATCAATAATGAGGCTGTCTAAGCAAGAGGCCTGCAACTCCCACCTAAGCTGCAGCGTTTTCCTTCCGGAGGATCCTATGCAAGACGCCCCTGTGGCTGGGCACCTGTAATATATACATATATATATACAAGAGAGAAGAGAAAATAGGAAACGGGTCAGAGCCCGATTATAAAAACAGTTTAAAATTACTTTAGCAAGTACTTAAAATGCTACCGGCTAATGCAACCAACATATTAGTGCGACACTCCCTTGAGAAATTCTCACCTCTCTTTTAATGTGCACACCTATCGCATTAATCTTCCCAACAGTTTAACTTATCTTATCTTAAGTTGCTCGTGAGGTTTCAAACCGACAAATTCAAATGTTTAAGAGGTTAATTTTACTTAAAAGCAAAGTTCTCAATTAAACCTTATATAATAATAAAGTTTCTCAGTAATATATCATGCTTTTCCAACACTTATACCCAAGTTGAATTAATTATTCATTTCTTACTTACCATGAACACAGTAGGTAGTTCCCAAATTCCAAATTTAAATATATATATATTAAATACTCATATAATATATATATTCTAACGGCATCCCACATAACAATTATGATTCGGGCATACTCTGCTATCCAGTCCTCGTATCACTCGTACTAAGGGAAATACAAGTTCGAAATCACTCTCGAACTGTATTAACACAAAACACATACAATATTGAGGCTAAGCCTAGTTCCAAGTCTCTAAGAGGTTAGCACATACCCTCACGTCTCTTAGGACCGTCTGACTATCGATTCGATAGTCGGTTCAAGGATTCCTATCTTCTAGGGTACGAGTCAATATCCCCCCATAAAGGTCCCATCGAGATAAGACTGTCCCAGCGCGGTAACCTCAGGGATAGCAAGTAGCGCGGGAATTATTTTTACACATGTATAAGATATATGATTAATCACAGAGTCATATAGATATATAACTATTCACATTCATAAGTTAGGTACGCCCACGGCCCAACATTATATTATTCCATTCTTAGTACAATTTTATTCGCTTATTTCTTATAACGGACTTATTCATTTTATTTTCGAAATTTAATTTATTCCAACTCACTTCTCATCTCTCGAAGTATTATCTTTACCTAAGTACAAATTCAGTAGGTCTGCACTTACCTTCTAATCCAACTCTTAGATATTTTGATTATTTAGTCTACACACATTAGATTCCTTAGGTATGAATATTTACCGTTTACCCTTCATTTTCCCATTTCATTAAAGTTCCACTTAACGGGGTTTACCTTGACCCTACTGGTCCTTCTTATGTTTCATTATGTCTTAATAACATTAATCAAGGTTTATTACGCATTTACTCGGATTAAGTCAACACAAGGAAAAATCTAGTTTTTCCCAGAATGGGTCGATCGATCGATAGAAAGGGGTCGATCAATCGATCAGTCGATCGATCGATGCTCTTGGCTTGATCGATCGATCAAGCAGGTATGGCGAAAACTGCAGAAAACCAGTTACGGGAATTATCATCCAAAATCATCCAAATCCAAGTCTTTAACTCCCAAACTCCCAGAAATTTATACCATAAGCATTATAAATCAAAATGAACAATATTCTACGTAAGGCATGCGAGTTTTCATCAAGTATCATGAATTAAAAGGGCCAAAATCTGTATAAATCTCATGAACCCTAAAAATTTCTTTAACTTAGTTCTTTTCATTCTTTTTCCAGAATTTCTACTTCTAACCCAATGTAAATTCGTGGTTCAACCTCTACATGTGAAAGGAATTTCTAGAATGATGTTTATATCTCTACAACATGAGATTTCTAACCTCCAACATAGGTTTTCTTTCATAAAAACTCATCCTAATCAACCCTAAACTAATATGAATGACGCAGTAACTAAATTAATAAAGATAAATACTTTCCTGGGGATTTTTTGTCTGATTTGTGGATGAAATCATTGTAGTGGTGATCCTCGTTGCGCGATCTAATGTTTGGCGGTGACGGCGGTGCAAACAAAGGAGTTCTTGGCCTAGAAATCCTTGGTAAGCTCTTCCTTTTCTTCTCCAATGGCCGTCTTTTGTTTTTGGTTGTGTTAACCCAAGAATACAACCCTAAACATCTAATATAACCTAGAAAATTCCTAGGTTTCCAAGCCCAAAAATACAAAATGCCTATAACGCCCTCCCGGGGTGTTAATGAAGCCTAAAAACGCCCCGAGACCCAAACTAAACCCACGGGTGCACTATTTTGACTATCTCGACCCTTCCGGACACTTTGGCGCACTCGAAATGACCATACGGGCGACTTATAATTTATTCACTTTTATTAATCAAAATTTAGTCCTGACACGACACGAGCGCGTCCCGACTTAAATTTCCAAAATGGTCATTTTATTCACTCGTGACATTTAATAGAACCAATATTATATATTACTTTGCTCATTAGTAATATTCAACAAGTTTCCAATAATTACTAACTCTCGTCACGTTAGTAATTGAAAATAATTAATTTCCGGACTTATATTAAATTAATAACTCACATCAAATTTAATAAATCCCCAAGTTTAGAAAGCATAAAAATACGGGGTATTACATAGTTTTGAAGAAGCCCAATGAGTCTCCATTTATCATCAAAGAAAACTAGGCATTTAATGCATCTCGATACCATATCATTCAAAGTTTCATTGAAACCCATCCCCCTCACACCTGTAATAAAAAATAACATATATATCCTATCATAAGCCTTAGACATATCTAAATTCAAGGGAAAAATTCCACCTATATTCTTGTGATTGAGCATTTTTATCATTTTTTGGCCAAATAAAATATTATTTATGATACATCTTCCTTAAACAAAAACACTGTAATTTAGGGAAATCATCTTAGGGAGAATATTACCCAGCCTATTAGACAAAACTTTGGGAAATATTTTGTTTAAGAAATTACAAAATCTTATTGGTTTAGGTATGAAAATGAAGTAAGATTCTCTTTTGGGGGAGCAAGATCAATTAGAGTGGAAGGTATAATTTTGGGTATCTCAAATCCTATAAAGAAATCCAGGATGGACTTAAAGACATCCTCTCCTATAATGTTCCAAGCTTCTGCAAAAACTTTCCAAAAAATCCATCTATCTCAGGAACACTGTCCCTATTTTGATGTTCAACTTCTTTTCTGATTTGCTCTATTGTGAGGAAATCTTATAGTACCTTATTATTTTCCTTATTAACTATGCTGGGGATATGGTTGAACCATTGATCCCCTTAGTCACTGACAACGTTCCCACATAATTTATCTTTAAATAAGTTAAACCATTCTTATTTAATCTTTTGCAAGCCAATTATATATTCTCCTTGTTAATTATTACATTTGTGGATGAAATTGGAAGCACTCCTAGCCTAAAATGTTGTCTGGGAGAATTTGTAATTTACACTTCTTCTGTAATGTTAGACTTATTTCTCCAATATTCCTCTTCTATTTGGAGATCAATCAGATAATATGCATTTCCTTTACCATCTCCTTGTTCCACCTTCTCAACATAATGTAGCTTCTTTAGATTATTAGACATAACAGAAAAAGGATTATTATCCATGTAATAACCATTCATAATATTTTACAATATTTCTCATGTCGATTGTAATAATATGAAACCCTTGGAATATGAATCATTAGTATGGACTTTTATTGTGGTATTTGATTATTCTTTAGGACTTGATGGTAATTATGGAGAGCTATTAGGTGAAATTGAAAATTGAATAAATGGGTAAGATCAAACAAACTTGAAAGTCATTTGAATGAGAGTCAGGTTGTTCAAACGAGAATCTAATGTCGTTCAAAGTTGGGTTCTAACAAGGATCTAACAAGAAGTCACTGCATAGATTTTCTTGGCTCGTTAAAAGTTTGTTCGAGGGGATGATTGAACGACAACCCATTATCTTTCGAACAAGGTCTAGTTCTCGTTCGAACCACCTGTACATAAAATTTTGAATTGGGTTTCCCTTGTGTTCTATCACATTTTGGACCGTTATATCGATGACATGTCAAGTTCAGGTGCACTCAGATGGATAAAAATGGGATTTTGTGTTTGGGGCTTGGTTTTTAAAAGGGTTTGTGGGCTTATTTCGATGATAAGAAGAGGCAGGTGGGGAGGTTCTCCCCAACCAAAAAAAACATTTTCCTCCCTCTCTCCCTCTCCCTCTAATTTCAAGGGTATTCCATCTCCCCAAAGCCTTTTCCACTATTTCTACACCATATTCGCACCTTGTGCCACTATATGTTACTAATATTTCCCCACCAAAAACTTTCTACACCCATATCCTCCATTGTGGAGTAGAGCTACGAATTTGGGGGATGTTATTGAGGGATTTCTGAGGAAGAAGAATAGGATTTATGGATCTTGAAGGTGGTTTCTAATGGTTCTTTCATAGAGGCAAGTTTTGTGGATCTAGGAAACCTTCTTGTGGCTACCTTAGGAGACGGGGTATTGCCATAACCTCCTTTTTAGTCCACCATTTTTGGAGCTCCATTTGAGGTGGAAAACTTTACTCTTAGTTTAAGACTCTATTTTGTATACTAGTAGTATTGTAACTATAATTATTACAGTATGATGCATACATGAGTACGAAGATTATTTCTTATGTTTTTGGTCATAAATGGTTTCAAAGGTTTTGAGAAAAATACTATGATTCAAGAATATTAAATAAATGATGTATTTTGAAAAGTTGGTCGAGGTACCTCGTTTAACTATCCTGGCCCAGGTGAGTAGCCCGAATAAGCCCGATTTGAGGATGAGGGAAAATTCAGCCCAAAGTCTAAGGTCACGTACATAACTGATTCAGTTATGATCTATTCAACTCCTAAAATCTCTTAAGGAGATATTCTAGGGATTGTGGGTTAACGTGGAGGTGCCCAACACTCCCACTCTTCGAAAATTATATGTATATATTAAACCCTCAGCCCGGGGCAAAAGGGATGCAATTGTAAATACTCCCCTGGAGTAAAGAGAAATATAATACAGAGAGAACAACCTTAGACGTATGACTTCTTACCGAACCACGTATATATTGTGTTATATGTGATTGCAGTTACTTTGTGATCTTTATTTATTCTGGTGCTCGCATTTGCTCATGATTTGTGTTGAGATTAATTGTCGACGCAATTGGGGCCGTCTGTGGGAAATAATTGTTTTCCTTCAAGAAATCCTTCACCAACAAGAACCTAGAATGTCTGGTCACAGCAGAAATGCCCCTCAAGAATGGGATATTCAAGATCAACCTGCCCCTCGTAGGGTTAGATCTGAAGATTGATGCTCAAATCCTAGGCCTCACCCAGAACGGTAAGATTCAAAAGAAAGTTAGGGACCAACCAGGTCCACGCAAGTTTCTAAGCTGATCGATGCCTATGAGGCCAGGATCCAAGAGAAGGAGGAATCCACTTACAAGTTGGAAGCCAAGAACGCTCTCCTTAAAATAATATTGGAGAAGATGGAGAAAGAACTCCATCGAAGCATAAGGCAACGTCATTAACACATTCCTAGCCCTCAGGCAAGCAGATCTCGCAACCGAGGAAGGAGACTAAGATGCGGGTCTCAAAGAATTAAGGGACAGAGGTCAGATAACGACTGGTCCAAGGAGCAGCAATCAGTTCTTCATTACAGGAGCCCTCGCCAAGGAAATGACGACATACAAATTTTTTGTCTGAAGAGAAATGAACCAACACCCAGCACATCGGTGTGCGAGTTCAACCAGAAATCTAGCTAGGCGAGCTCTCGAAACCCAAATGAAATCCCCTTTTTTAAGGGAAATAGAGGAGGAAGAAGTCCCCAAGAAATTAGAAATGCCTAGGTTCGAAGCTTATAATAGAAATATTGATCCTATCGACCATGTCAGGTAGTACAGGCAGGCCATTACCCTATGGAACCACAAGGACACACTGATGTGCTGGATCTTTCCGTCGAGCTTAGATGACGTGGACCAAAAGTGGTTCGAGAAACTCCCTTATAGATCCATTAAAAACTTCTAGTCCCTAGCATAGTTCTTCATAGCTCGCTTCATTACCAGCAGCTCCCATCCGAAGAGGATGGATGCGTTGTTAAAAATGAAGAAAATGCCCCAAGAAAACCTTAGAGACTACACGAAGAGATATTGGGAGCTATTCAATGATGTCGAGGACTTCTCGGAGCAGGTCGTCGTGGCATCCTTTAAGATTGTTTTACCCAGGTCCTGCCTCTTGCACCAGTCCCTCACCAAGAAGGAGGCCATGACCATTGATGAATTCATGGCTCGTATTAAAAATATGCCAAACTTAAATATGTAACCCACCTCAGTGCAAGGGAGAATGGTCGCTCCCAGTTCGTCGACAAAAGAAGTGACAAAACTGAGAATCAAAAGAAAGGAAGTAAGAATGGGGGAAAGAGCGACCCTAAAAACAAGAACAAGGGTGATGCCTCAAAAGAATTTCAAGCAGTAAAGACAGTTTTCAAAGAACCGATATATAAGATTATGGCAAAAATCAAGGAAGAACCGTTCATCAACTGGCCCAAGAAGATGGGTGGAGACCCCTCCAAGAGGAATAATGCACCGAGATATGCATTCCACAAGGAGGACGGGCACAAAATCGAGCATTGCAAGGATATAAAGTCTCACCTTAAGGAGCTAGCCCAGGCTGGGCACTTGAATGAATTCGTAAAGAAAAATGCAGAGAAGGTAGCTGCCAATGGAGATCGGAGACCCAATAACGTGCTCGAAGAGGACATCGGCCATGAGTTTACTGTAATTCATGGGGCATCTAACCTAAAGCAGATTCAGGGAAATACAGCTCAGACGAAAGTGAAAAATCTTATGTAAGTAATGCAAGCTTTTCAGATCAATCTAGCCAGAACACAAGCTGGGAAGCATTGGCGAGCAGATGATGTCGACTACAGCAAATATATTATTTTCACAGATGAGGACCTGGTGGCAGTAAGAACCCCACATCATGATGCATTGATCATTACACTCAGGATAGCTAACTATGACGTCGATAGGTTGCTCGTCGACCAAGGTAGCTCATCCGAAGTAATTTACCTTCACCTGTTCAAGAAATTAAAGTTAAGCATCGCCGACGTAAAGGAAGCCACCATTCCTCTAGTTGGTTTCACCAGGAAAATAACAACCCCTTTGGGGAATATTATCCTACCAGTAAGGGCAAGAAACATCTCCAAAATGATCGAGTGTATCATGGTTTATATTGATTCACCATACGAAGACATCCTCAGAAGAGGATGGATGCATGCGATGAAGGTTATCCTGTCTACCAACCATCAGAAGCTCAAATGTGTGACTGATCGAGGAGTAGTGGAGATCCATGCAAATCAAGATATGGTAAGGAGGTTCTTTATAGCAACCATCCTCCCCAAACTAGAAAAGAAAGCTGAGAAAGACAAGCATAAGGTTGAATAACAGGAAGGTTTAATACCTTCCTAATAGCAGCTAAGATATGGAAGACCTGGAGTGGAGGAGACCCGACTCCTCCCTTTTGAGAGGGTTATTGAGAACCTGGAGGAAGTTGCAGCAAGTGGGAAAAGATAGGATGTTTTTATCGAAGCCTCTCTCATAGATCGAGAGAAGAAGGAACTGACAGTACTTTTGCGGAGTAACTTAGACTTTTTTACGTGGGAACCCAACGAGTTGCCTGGGATTGATCCCATTGTGGGCGTCACCAGCTGCATGTTGATTCGGCTTTCAAACTGATCGCATAGAAGGCATGGAGAACTACCCTTAGAAGGTCAAGGCTGTGGAGAAGGAAGTGGAAAATCTTCTGGATGTGGGATCCATACGGGAAGTTCAATTCCCTAAGTGGATGTCCAACCCAGTAGTAGTTCCAAAAAGCAATGGAAAGTGGAGAGTCTTCATTGACTTCACTGACCTTAACAAGGATTACCTTAAAGATAGTTTCCCTTTATCGAAGATTAACTACTTGGTTGATGCCACAGCGGCTCATGAAAGGGTGAGCTTCCTGGATGCAGACTCTAGGTATCACTAGATCCCTCGGTACGAGCTAGATCAAGATAAAACATAATTCATCACCACATTTAGATTATATTGCTACAAGGTCATGCCATTTGGGCTTAAAAATGCAGGAGCAACTTACCAGCAGTTGGTCACAAAAATGTTCAAAGACCAAATGGGAAGCACTATGGAGGTCTACGTTGATGATATGCTCGTAAAGAGCAAGATCATAGAATACCACCTCTATTACCTATCAAGAACCTTCTAAATCCTCAAGAAGTACCGAATCAAGCTCAATGCAAGTAAGTGTTTCTTCGGTGTCCAATCAGAAAAATTTCTTGGGTACTTGGTCAGCAAGAGAGGTATTGAATCCAACCCAGACCAAATTGATGTCATCAATAGGGAGCAGCCCCCCTGTATGATAAGATATGTGAAAAAGCTCACTGGGATGCTCACCTCCCTAAATCGGTTCATCTTAAAGTCGATCGAAAGGTGTCAGCCATTCTTCCAATTGTTGAAGAAAAATAAAGACGTGGAGTGGAATGAGGATTGCTCGAAGGAGCTAGAGGGGCACAAAACATACCTCGGCACACCACCCTTACTCGTGATACCTCAAGAGACTGACTCTCTATAATTATACCTCACATTTTCCACTCATGCTATGAGTTCTGCACTAGTATGCAAAAGAACGTGGATCCATCACCCAGTCTATTACGTGAGCAAGACTCTCTTGGATGCTAAACAATGATACCTACCACTGGAAATGATCACCTTTGCTCTAGTGGTAGAATCAAGTAAATTGAAACATTACTTCGAGGTCCACTCAATCATCGTACTTACATCCCACCCTCTTAGAGCAGTACTGAGAAAACCAGACCTATTAGGCAGACTATCAAAATGGTCAGTCGATCTCGGGTGATTTGACATTCAGTGCCAGCCAAGGAATGCCATCAAAGAACAGGTCCTCGCCGACTTCATCGCAGAGTTTATAGGAGATCATCCTTATAACCAACACTAAACTATTCATTAGAAAAAAGTCACCCCAGGCGTTAGGAGACTATTCATTGACGGAGCCTCCAACTCTAAAGGGGAAGGAGTAGGCATCGTGTTCATTACCCCTGAAGATGCAATACTCGAGCAAGTAATCAGGCTTGGATTTGAAGCCTCCAACAATGAAGTGAAATATGAAGCACTAATCGCAGGCCGTCAGAAAGTGCAAACGCTTAGAGCAAAGCAAATCCAAGTGTTCGGCGACTCGCAGTTGGTCTCCAACCATATAAGTGGTGATTTCAACTCTAAAGATGAGAGCATGGAAGCCTACCTCCCCACGACAAAAGAATTGATGGCCAACTTTGAACAAGTTAACATCTAATAATTTCCCAGAGGACAGAACAGCCATACTGACGCCCTAGGAGCCCTAAGCTCAATAATTAATTCTGACTTGAAGAGAAAAATTCTGATTGATTTCCTCTCCCATCCAAGTATCAACCAGATCGATAAAGCACCAAGCATGGAGCATATTCTTCAGGTTGAAACAACCCCTAGTTGGATGGACCCTTTAAGGGATTATTTAAAGGATGGTGCACTACCAGCGGATAAGAAGACCTCTCATCATATAAGAGTCAAAGTTGCTCACTTTCACTTATCTTATGAGGGAAAGCTATACAACATATCTTTCACTGGTCCTTACCTCCAATGTGTTCATCCAAAGGACGTCGAGCAATTTTTGTACGAACTCTATGAGGGAATCTGTGGAATCCACATTGGGGGCAAGTCGCTAACTTTTCGAGCAATGAAAGAAGGCTACTGGTGGCCATACATGCATATAGATGCTGAAATATATGCTCACAAGTGCAAAAAATTCCAACTTCACACTCCTATGATTCATCAGCCAGCCATCAATCTAAAGTAACTTACCAGCCCATGGCCTTTTTCCCGTTAGGGAGTGTACATCGTAGTCCCGATCCTACCACAACCTGTAATGGCAAGTATCTGTTGGTCGCAATAGACTACTTCTCCAAATGGATAGAGGTAGAGCCATTGGAAAACATTAGAGACGCAGACATGGTAAGATTCATATGGAGGAACATTGTCACCTGTTTTAGGATCAAAAAGACCATCATCATTGACAATGGAACCCAGTTTGAAAATGTCCTCTTCCAGAGTTTCTACCATGACCACGGGATCAGGCACTACTTCAGCTATGTGGCATATCCTTAGAGCAACGGACAGGCCGAAGCTTCCAATAAAACAGTGCTCAATGGATTGAAGAAGCGCTTGGAGTGAGCCAAGGGGGCTTGGGTAATCGAACTACCTCACATCCTATTAGCTTACCGTACTACCCCATGGAGATCAATTGGAGAAACACCATTTGCAATAACATATGGGATGGAGGATATTATCCCATTGGAAGCTAGCCTTGCTACCATGAGGACCACCCTGGTCGACCAAGGCCAGAACGATGACACTCTTCTTGCTGAACTTAACCTAGCTGAAGAATGAAGAGAGTTGGCTTTAGTGAAACTAGAAGCTTATCAACAATGGCTAGCAAGGCACTATAACAAGAAGGTTAATTCAAGAGCATTCCAGGTTGGGGACTATGTCCTTAGAAAAGTTCTTGGCAACGCTGTAAAACCATCAGATGTCAAGCTAGGACCAAACTGGGAGGGGCCATTCAAGGTGATAAGAACCGATCTACAAGGAGCCTATCACTTAAAAACGCTGGAGGGCAGGGAGATACCTCGAGCTTTAAATACAGGCAATTTGAAAAAATTCTACATCTAATTTTTCTTTTCTCTTTTTTAACTCGATGTCAAATTTTTTAATTCTTTTGTGATTAATAAAGAAGTGTTTGACAATGGCATTTTATCAAGTGTTGAAATACATTATAATTCATACACCTTTTCCAAGTTACAGGCTCCCCCCTTAAAGCACAAAACTAAGATCATTAGATACGTATTAAAGCAGGGTTAGTATGCAATGACCCTCCTCAGACCTTCATCATTAAACACGAATAACCTCCTAGAATTGCCCCTGACAATATATAAAGCCCTATAGGAGACCCTTAGGTAACATGACGAACCCAGGTTAGTCGCCAACATTGTTTGGCTCAAAAATCTACTCAGATAGAACATCCAACACTAGGTGTATCCTCTCCATTGCCATACTTAGGCCTAAGGAAGTGTGACTAGACAACCTAAAAGGTAAAGTAAAGCAGCGTGGTATACTAAAATCATACTGGGCTGGGGAGTACTCACTCAACAAACCAACTCCACCTACATCAAGTCTAGTCGTCTAGGAAAACCCAAGATAGTTGAACAATAAATTAATAAAGTAAAAAAATTCCCAAAACATAACTATTTTATTGCATCATTACATGTACAAGGAGTTACATATGCTGAGTAAATTCAATCCTATTGGGAACTAGGTCGCTGAGCAAGATAGTCAGCGACTCACTCCCTTCGGCCATCATCTGGATAAGGAGCTAATTCCACTTCGACTTTTTTTGAGTTTGGCTCCACGAGCTGCCTTCAGATCGCATGTATGGGAACCCATCGATCATCCCTCCTGAATGGGTTCGACATCAAAGTTGAAGGGGAAATCTCATGACGATACTAGAGGATGAAGTTCCTAGGAACCTGCAACTCTCTAAGAGCACTCAACTATCCCCTAATTAATGATAACTCTTAAACTTACCTCAAATTCATTGGAGCATCGGTCCAACCCTGGTCATAACCATTAGCCCACACCTGGCGAGGACCTTTCATGAACAAGTGCCTCAATGAGGTAACATCTCTTTGAAGACCGTCATTCATCACATATGCCCAGTGAACATCACCTCGATACTTGGCAATCTTGTTAGCTAATCCATTATCATTAGTACCAGCTCGCGGACCAGCCGATGAAGAGGAACCACACAGAAATCGAGGGGCAATGCTCAGTGCATTCTCCTTATGTCGCGAGGCTTCTCTCCTTAAAGAATCATCCTCTTATTGAAGTACCTCTCCAACTGGATTAAACTCAGAGGCATCCAGCAGCTTGGCCTTTAAAGCATCAACTTTTTCTTGAATGGAAGCGCCGACCTCTTCCATCTCCTAGACCCTATCTTTGAGCTTGGCAACGATCTTTGATTGATCATTATAATCTTGATTTCTCGACCTAAGGGACATGCAAATTATTACAAAGGAGCGGCGAACTCGATTACTCGCATGAGGACCAAATATTTTTCCTAATTGAGAGGTAGCAGGAATATATTCCTCAACATCGATGAGCTACAAACCATATAAGTGTTGGAGAACAAATAAATCAATACACAGAAGGGAACAAAGTTTCATTTCATTAAAAGAAGGTTAAAAGTACATCAGTAAAAGGAAAGAACATGAGAAATACAAAAATACAAAAAGCTTCTTAAAGAAGACTAGCTAGCAACTTCCGTCTTCTTTGAGGGCGCTAGTTACTTCCCCTTATCTGCTGTAGTCCCAGGTATGCCTCCCTTAGATGGAGCAGTCGTCATCCCCTGATCAAGGGGAGTATTAGAGAAAGTTATCTGAACAGCTGGAGCATTGTCATTAGAAGTAGGAGGGGGAACCTTATCCATAACATTCTTTGGGCCAGGGTCGTGGTCATCAAAGAGGGGGGAATCAACATCTACCTCGACAGCGAGCAAGGCCTTATCCCAACCCTTCTTGAAGCTAAGACGACTAATATAGACAATTTGTCCCTCAGCATCCTCGTACGCTGTAACCCATCCAGCATTATACGAAATCTCTTTGAAAGTGGCAGCCTCAAACTCCACCTTCTTCACCTTCCCAGCGAGCACCTTGTTCTCCTCGACCACTACCAATTTGTTCATGCAGACCAAGTCATAAGACTTCCTCATCTCCTTGAGCTCCTTGGTCGTTGCCTCTTTTTCCTTATTAGCCTTGGCCAAGGCAAGGTCAAAAGACTTCTGAGCAATAGTGGCGCTCTTTAGATTCGCCTCTAACTCAGCCTTCTTCCTTGCCAGCTCATCGTAGCTACGATAGAGGACAATGATGTCAGAAATAAACTACAGAGAGAAAAATAACATTAGCGAGAGAAACATTAAAAGGAGAACTGTGAAAATAAAAGAGTTAGAAGAAACTTACCAAGGCTATCCCATAACTTACCTTTAGGTCTAACTGTTCGGTCCCTATGCTAGACGACTTCAAATGATTAGCGGGCAAGAATTCTCTCTCGAGCACCACTGAAGCCAACTAAGGGGAAAGGGAAATGGAAGCCCCCTCAGCCAAGGCAGACATGGGCACCAAAGACAGCCCTGTCTTGGTCCTCACCTATTTTCTCCTTCTTTTTTCCTCCCTCTCTTTATTCTTCATCTATTTTTCTCTCTTTCTCTCTCTCCTGCACCAATGCCTCATCTTTCTTCTTCCTCTCCAGCTCATGAGCAACAGTCTGGGATCCAGTGGCAGTATCCCCACTCCCAGACTTCTACTTCTTCAGCCTGTGAGCCAGCAACACATTATCTTCATCCTCATCCTGGATTAGATTTTTCCTAGGTGGAGCTATAGTTTCCTTGATGGATCTATCCGAATCCTCTAAGTCGTATGGAACCTTTGAACCCTCCTCCAAAATTAAAGATTCTTTGTTGATTGAGCTCTCCTCACTATAATCACCTTCATATCCACCCCTATCAACTCGCTCACCCTCTTCACCAGAGTTTCTCTCCTCATCATCTAATTGAATTGGGTGAGCAACAACCTCTTCTATGATATCTAGCTGAGGGATACTCTCCACGGGTCAGGCGATGAAGCTAGACCCGATGTTCTTGTACTCAAACAAGAATGTTGTTGATCGCGGATGCTCACCGTCAGTAAAATATTCCCTGATCTTCCAAGCCTTTACTAGCTCAGTAGGTTGAATCTCGCGAAGAGTAGGTTCTGAGTTCTTTCTCTTCGTTGAAAAAAGAGAAGATGAAAATATAAGAAAGTTAGTACATTAACAAAAAATTAATGAGTAGAACACAAGTTGTGCCTACCTATATACTCCTCCCTATAAAAGGGAATCATAGGTCCCTTGTACCTCGCCCCTTCAGTTTGGGGAGGGAATTGCCAGTGCCTGGAAATAAACCCCTCTTTCCAATAGTCCTTGTGGGAATCAGGTAGATTGACTACCAATACCTTATCAGGACTCCTATCTTTGAGATGAAGGAGATCAGAGCTCGTTCGAGATAAAAAAGTAGTAATAATAAATTTCAGCAAGACCTAGGTTGCTGCCATAGAGTTGATTGATTCTATGTACATCATTGATAATCTTCCAAATATTTGGAGAGCACTGTGCAAGAACTATATAGAAATAACTTAAGAAATACAAAAATAAGCGATTTGGGGGGAAATTCAGACCCCCATGGGGTAACAAAAGAACATGTATCCAATGACCATACTCAATGTCTTTAACATTATGAGGAACAGGGCCACATTCAATGTCTACCCAGTTTCAAATATTGTAAAACTTCCTAAACTCATCTATCGACCTATTGCCTATTTTTTCCATCAGACAAGAAAAACCCTAGTAGCGATAATGAAGAAATTGCAACAGAAACAGAAAGGAGAATTAGTTTGAAGAACATACGAAGTAAGAATCATCTTGAGACGATGCAAAGCCACAATAAAAGAAGATGGGAAGATGAGGAAAAAGCTCGAAGATAAAATATGAGACTTGGAAGAGAGAAAGCATGGTAAGAAATTGGAGCAATCTTATGAATGCAAGGAAGTTTGAAGCGACGTCAGAAAATGGCTTCTCCAAACTAGTTTTAACCCTCTCAATCATGACGCACAGAGAACAATGCAAATCTGTCGCCTGAATCTACTCAAGAAAGACGCTTCGATCCCCAAAGTGCTAACTCAATTAATAAAAATGACATAAAGGCTGTTATTTAAAATTATTGAGCCCGAATTGAGACCTAAAATTTTTTGGGGCAATTGTGGGTACCTCGTTTAACTATCCTGGCCCAGGTGAGTAGCTTGATTAAGCTCGATCTATGGATGAGGGAAATCAAGCCCAAAGTGTAAGGTCACGTACATAATTGATTCAATTATGACCCATTCAACACCTAAAATCTCTCAAGGAGATATTCTAGGGGTTGTGGGTTAACATGGAGGTGCCCAACACCCCCACTCTCCGAAAATTACATGTATATATTAAACCCTTTGCCCGGGGCAAAAGGGAAGCAATTGTAAACACTCCCCTGGAGTAAAGAGAAATATAATACGGAGAGCACCACCGTGGCCAAAGGCCTTCTTGCCGAACCACGTATATCGTGTGTTGTGTGTGATTGCAGTTACTTTGTGTTCTTTATTTATTCTGCTGATCGCATTTTCTTATTATTTGTATTCACATTAATTGTTACCACAGTTGGATATTAAACATTTTATGGAATAAAATGTTTGAAATAACAATTATCATGCTAAAGATATTTTGGGGAACTATGTTTTAAAGTTTCTTACAAAAATATAGATTTTTTAAATTTGGGCATATGTTTAAGTTTGAAGAATAAAAATTCCCATTAGAATTAAAAATTATATTTTGCACGTAGAATGAATTTTCTATAATAAATCACATGTGAGACCCATTTAATAGGATTTTTGGACATAAAATCCGCCTTCTTATGCATGTAAAATTGTAGTATTAAGATATTGAACATATAAACAAGTTTCATTTGGGTTTAAATATCAAATAAATAAAATATAAATTTCATCCCTTGAAGTGTGTGAAAAAAGTGTTGAGTATGTGATAAGTATATGGTTTCAAGGGTACATGTATTAGTAAAGAATATGGTATTTTTATTATAAATTAGCGTTAGATGTTCAATGAATTCCAATAAAAGAAAGTAATGAAGTAAATATGTTTCTATCCTGAGAAGAATGATTCTCCAAAAATGTAAAAAAGTGTTAATGTGTTAAAAACACTAAAGAAGTTAGTGTGGGTAACTTAATCATGTTTTGATAAATAATACTTGTGAAAATGGGGGAAAGGACAATTTTGGAAAAAAAAAATGGGTGAAATGGTAATTTTATGTAAAGTGGAACATTTTTATGAAAGAAAAAAGCTGCAAAAGGTGTTGCACAAAATGGTCCTAAATGAACAAGATTTTGGGATTAAATCAGTGCTAGAGTAAAAGGGAAAAGAAATGATAATTTTAAAGTGTAACACCTTAATTGGGCATCTACAAATTATTAAAACACATTAATATGGACACGGGGGATACCAGAATAATTAAGGAGGGCCCGTAGCCCTAGGTGAAAGACCTAAAATCACCGGCCAGAGCATATTGTAGCATAGCCAGCGGTGTGGAGCTCGTTAAAGTGTGCAGATATTCGAAGACTTCGAGAAAATATAATGAAAATGGAAGACATAAAGTAATGGGCTGTGTGGTAAATATGTGAAAAGACAACCTAATTTGAATGAATTAATAAATGTTTTGGTAAAGGATAAAGTGAACAAGTAATGAAAAAACTTATTACTGTCCATAAGGTAAAGGAATGGTAAAGTGAATCGATTAAATGGGTATTTAAGCAACCTAACGAGGTTTAACACATAATTATTACAAGGGTGTGTTTATGAAAGATTTTCACAAGATATAAGTATTTTTCAAACATGGTATTTATGTGTGTTGAAAGGATGATTTTCATTGAAACTACTAATGTGAATTGGTATTAATAAAAGTGGAAATTTCGAAAAAGAAATTATTTTCCTCAAACAAAGTGCATTTTTTTAAGTATCTAACCGAATGTGTTAAATCGGGGAATAAATGTCTAGTCAAGAAAAAGGGATGCCCTTTTACAGGATTAAGGTGAATTAACCGAGTTAAGTAACATCTTTGGAATAAAAACGGTTTCATGTATGTAAGTATATATATGAATATAGAAATAAGGTGGTTGCATGTGCACGTAGATTTACATGTTGGAGTCTCCTTTTCGCCATTCGATTCTATATTGCATTCTTGTATTTTTTTTCACTGTACATTCCGCTCATTCCCTCATCTTTGTTATGGTAGGTCGGGTGGGTTCCATATTTTGACAGCGTTGCACAATAAAGTATTATTTTTTCGTTACTTTAGTAGCTCTCTATGCTCGAATTCCATGCACACTTCCCACGACTCTCTCACGTAGCTTGATTGAAATGGGAATCATATGCTAAACATGTGAAATGTTAGTGAGGTAAAACTCGATTAGAAACATTATGTAATTTTTTTAATTTCACTTCACACCTAACACTCGTGTCGGACTGGGTTGACCATGGCTAACCGATAAATTCGGGTTGGGGCATTACAAATGGTATCAGGCTCTTTATTCAAGGATCATTTTGGGAGCGATGTACTGAGGTCAGTAGTGGATATTTCGACATCGGTGTTGGTTTTAGGTCGGTCATGCTAGATTGGTGATGGTTTTGGTTCGTGTTCTCAATGGTAGAGACAATGATATCATCACAATAGGTGATTCTATAACACCCATGCCCAATATTTTTTTTATTTTTCCCCGCATAAATTGTAAGCATATGAAATCTTGGGAATTTGGAATCTTAATGATAATTTTTTAAAGTTTGCAGGTTAAAATTAAGAATTTGGAGAAAATATTGGAAGCATTCATTAGAACGACTCCAAGGTTGTCAGAATGAGATTCTTATTTCGTTCGAATGAGGATCGAATGAGACTCCACCTTATACCTGAATAGGCTCATTAGAAGGTCATTTGAAGTCGTGATTAAACGAGAAGCCTTTATCGTTCAAACGAGAGGCCATTCCCATTCAAATGAATGTAGAAAAAAAATTAAAATAATGTTTCCCTTATGTGTTATCACGTTTGGGGCCGTTGGATTGATGAGGTGTCGAACTCTAGTGACCCAAGATTAAGCAAAAATAGGATTTTAAGGATTGGGGGTGTTTTATAAGTGTTTTATGTGTTATTTGGGTTTATTTGAGTTAAAAGAAGATAGATAAAGATAGAGAGAGAGAGAGAGAGGGAGGGAGAGAGAGAGTCTGTGTGGGGTGGGATGGGTGGGGTCTCCCCCACCATTTCAGAATTTATATCCCCTCTCCGTCAAAAACCACCATGACACCACCATATATCCACTTTGTATCACCATGTTCAACTATTATTCCACTATATCCAAGCCCTAAATACCCATGTTCCACCAATGTTGGGCAAACCTACAAAATTAGAGGTGTTGGTGGTGGTGGGGGGGGGGGGGTAACGAAGAGGAAGATGGAAGAATAATGGAGCTTGAATTTTTTTTTATGAAACCTTTATGGACCTAGTTTGGAGGGGCCTGGCAACCTCTCTAAGGCCAGCTTAGGAGGTGGGAGATTTCCATTTTCGTAGACATTTCAACCTACCAATGTTGGAGCTCCATTTGTGGTGGGAAAACTCTAATCATAGTATTAAGACTCTATTTACAAATTATTAGTCTTGTTGTTAGATTATAAAAGTAGGATGCATTTGAATAAAATGATGAATGTCATATAATTTAGGGTCAAACATTTTTATGGAATAAAAATGTTGCAAAATGATATTTGATGAAGGTAAAAATATGAATGAATATTTCAAAGTTTATTAAAAATAAAGTTTGGGATTTTAAGGTAATGGTGCATTTATAGATGTTTGATGCTAAGCATTTTACGAAATAAAATGTTTGAAAAACGATATTTGTCTTGCAAATAGGAATTTTTTATATAAAAATTGGATATTTGTTGGGGTTTGAAGAAATAAAAATGTCCTTTAGTTTAAAAAATAATGTTTTGCAAGTATCTCAATTTCTAGAATAAATTGTATGTTAACCCATTTAATATTATTTTTAGAGTTAAAATCCACTTTCTCATGTGTATAAACTTGTAGTGTTTGATGATGAACATATAAATAATTTTAATGAAGATTTTACTGGGTTTAAACATGAAACAAAGAAGAGGGAAATGCCAGCCCTTAATGTGTGTTACATGGAAATGAGATAAATGTAAGGGTTTAAGACTGCATGTAGTAATAAAGAAAATGGTAATTTTCTTATAAGTGGTCTTTGATATTAATAAAAGAGAGAGTAATGAGATAACAAGATTTCCAACTTGAGAAGCATAATACTAAAAAGTTTTAATGTGTTAAAGAACTAAATTAGTTAGTGTGGTTAACTTAATGATGTTTGGGAAATTAACACCAGTGAAAGTGGAGGAAAAGCTAAGTTCGAAAATAAATGAGTAAAATGTAATTCTACGTAAAGTGGAATATTTTTATGAAATAAAAATGTTATAAAAGAGTGTTACACAAGATGGTTCTATATGACCATGATTTTGGAATAAAATCAATGCCAAAGTATAAAGGACAAGAAAAGATGATTTTAAAGTGTAACACAATTTGGGGTAGAACCTCGAATTTTGGTTGTGCTCGAGAAAAAGGAAAGGTGGAATGATGTGGACATTTGTAAAATGTCAAAACACATTATTAAGTAATTGGATGATGTCGAAAAATTAAGGAGGTCCCGGAGCCCGAGGGTAAAAGACCCAAAATAACTTGTCAGAGCATATGGTGCACATAGGCGGTGGTATGGATCCCGTAAAAGTATGCGGTTATTGGAAGATTTCAGAAAAAGATAATGGAAAATGGAACATGTCGGGAAATGGTTTGTGTGGTGGAAATGCATAAAGACAACCTAACTTGAATGAATTAATAAGTATTTCGATAAAGGTAAAAGTGGACAAGAAAAGTGTAAATTAATTAATGTCCATAAAGTAAAGGAAAAGTAAAGTATAGTGGTTATGGGTCATTAAGTAACTAAGAGTTTTAACCCATAATTAACACAAGGGTGTGTTGTGAAATATTTTTCCAAGGTTAAATAAGTATTTTCTAACAGTGTTCACGTGTGTCGAAGGGGTGATTTTCAATGAAAATACTAATGTGAATTGGTTTAAATGAAATGGATGATTTTAGTAAAGAAATGGGTTTTGGTTAGACAAAGTGTAGATGTTTCAAGAATTTAACTAGGTGTGTTGAATCAAGGAATAAATTTCGAGTTAATTAAAAGGATTTTCTTTTACAAGATTAAGGTAAATTAATCGGGATACATAACGTTTTGCAATAAAAACAGTTTCATGCATGTAAGTATATATATATATAAGGGGAAGCAGCGCATACAATAAAACACAAATTAATACTGAAAACTGAAATTACAATAACTGAAAGTAAACTTACAAAGATTAATGATTAATACAGTTGGTTGAACCGGATGAACTTGAAAGCATGATGTTTAATACAAGATAAGAATGAAAATTGAGAGAATAATAGAGAGATGGAGAGAGAAATAGAGTTTCCATAAGTGAGATAGGAAATTTGACTCTACCTTGAATGGATGACTGAATGCTCTATTTATAGTTGAAAACTCCTTCGCTTTTACTTCGGTGAATTGCTTGCAGTGTTCATGAATAGTAGCTTATCGGGGAATATTTTAATCATTCGGCACTATTCATGAACAGTAACATGTCGAGGAATATTTTTATTGCTCATGAATAGTAACTCATCATTAAATTTTGACCAAATATTAATGTGTAAAAATATGATAAATTTTATTACAAATTGTAAGGGTCTTGTGCATCTTGGAATAATGAACTCAAATATGGATCTGATGTATTAACTTGGTGATTATTTGTTGACTCGGCAGAGGAGGTGGGAGAACAATAATTTTCCTCTTCGATTTCAGCTTGAAGAAGAAGTTGTTTTTCTAAATCTTTGAGCTGCTCGGACTGTTTTGACTTGGATAATGCTGAATCCGTAGAACTTTGATTAGATTTATTAACTTCTTGGACTGCTTGGACTAGAATGACTGGTTGGCAAGGAAACTCCATTTGGAAAACATTAATAATCCTTTGTTGATTGAAAGAGTCCCACCATTTAACATAAAATTGCCGGACAAATTTTGACTTCTGTATTGCATATTTCCATTTGAATATCCATGGAACTTTGTATTTACTACAAAACAAAAGTAAAACTAGGAATTGGGAATTATGTTCATTTACTTTAAAGACTGTGGAAAAATATTTAACTTGTTCTTGGAGGTCTGCAAGTAGGACTTCTGGGATAGTACCATGTTGTGTCCACCACCGGGAAAACCAAGAAGGAATTGAACTTTTAAATTTTTGATCAAAGGAAAGAAACAAATAATGAGTGAATGGCTCATTTTGGTAAAAGGGAACTTTAAACAATGCTTCAATATAATCATAATAACTAAACTGAATTTGATAACTTAGTAGGGTTTTTAGAATTGAGGGATGGGATCCCCAATCTTGAAGAGGGATTACATTATTAATGTGCAAGGAATGGTAAAGAATCCTTGATGAATCATTGCGATCGGTGGTTGCTTCAATACGAACTGATTCCAAGGAATAAAGAATATCCATGTAAAATTTTAAAGTCTTGGCAGGATGGTGGAGAGTGAAGTGCCAAGAGGGAGGAAAATAGTTTTTTACTAAATTAATGGGATTTTTAATATGGCTGTGATTTGGTTCAACAGAAAATAAATTTGAAAATTTTGGTTTGAGCACATAATCAATTTTAGCAAGGTGATTATAAAATTTCGTTTTAGTAATTTGTTGAATGGACTGTGTACTAAATGTGTCATTGACTAGGTATTGACTAGAAGAAGGCCCAAACTCTGCACGAGTTGCAAGAGTGGAACTATAACTAAAATTTGCTCTTGAAATGTTTCCAAGGACATGGTATCTATTTGTTACTTGGAGAGGGGATGCAATTTTAGTAGAAGGTTGGATTATGGGTAGAGCAAGAAATCTAGTTGTCTTCTAGGGATTTTCCCCGTCATCGTTATTCTTTAGAAATTCACGTGTAAGAAAATCAGGAATGGAATTCTCACTTCCTCTAATATACTCAATAAAAAAATAAAAAATCTCAGTATAGATTGTCATTTAGAAAAAATTTGTTTAAAAGCAATATTGTGGACATCCTTTTCTAAAACATATTTTTCACTTTTACAATCCACACGGACTCAAATTTTTTGATTTAAAATATCACTTTGAAATTTCAAAACGCATAAAACAATAGATAATACTTGTTTTTTAATAGTACTATAATTACTTTACACTTTATTCCAGACTCCAGAATAGAATCGGAAAATTTATTCAGGGGAATGAGGGTTGATTTTCTGTTTAAGAATACCTCCATAGCCAACGTCAGAGGCATCAATTTCAAAGATTTTGAATAAATTTGGTGTAGAAAAACCAAGACAAGGTAGGGTTTTGACATGTTTCTTGACATTCTGAACTATCGAGGTATCTTCTATAGTCCAAGGGGGAGGGTTACTTTATAACCGTTAAAATAATGGTTTGCATTGTTTGCGAAGATTTGGATAAAATTTAGCAATGTAGTTCAATGATCCTAAAAATATTTGAAGTTGCGTTTTCTCGAGGATTTCATCAATAAATTTATCAACGAAATGGATGGCCCTATCTACGGGACGAATTTTTCCTTTGTGAATATTACGACTTAAAAATCAAACTTTTATTTGGAATAGATTGTCTTTCGAGGTAGAAATCACTAAACCATTAATTTTTATTAGTTCAAAAAATAAATTTAAGTGTTTCCAATGTTCGTCAATTGTGTGAAAATAGATGAGGACATCATCAATGTAGATAATCATAAAATAGGAAGAAGGGTTAAATATTTCATTCATGATATTTTGGAATTCACTAGGTGCATTTTTAGCCCAAATGGAATAACACACCATTCATAGTGACCAAAGGGCGTCTTGAATGCAGTTAGTATCTATCTTTTTCATGGATTTGTATTTTCCAAAATCCACTCTTCATATCAAACTTGAAAAAATAGTTTCTTGATTTAATCGATTCATAAGGTCATGTTTATTTGGGATTGGATATCTTATCCTTTCTAAAATTTTATTAAGTTGTTTGTAATTGATGACTAGCCTGGGTTCTCCACGTTATAATTCAGAATTGTTTTGACATGGAATGTAGGGCATGACCAAGGAGATTTACTTTTTCTTATAATTCTTTTTTGTAATAAACCATTAATTTCATATTTACATAGTTTCATATCCTCTTGATTCATTTGGATTGGTCTTGCTTTGGTAGGGATAATTTTTTTACTAAAATCTTTGGTGTATGGCAAGGCTACTATATGTTTCTTCTATGTGAAAAGGCATTTGGTAGATCGGAACATATTTTATTTGTGATTTTTAATCTGATATTTTCTATTTTATCTTGGAGAATCTTGTTAGTAAGTTGGTCTTCAATCCTCTTGTATCTTACTTCTTCATTCAAAAAATTTAATTGTCTTCTCTTATATTAAAGACAGTTTACTGATATTGAAAAATCTTTGAGCGTTTTTAAATCTCGGACTTCTGGTTTTGAAAGAAATTCAAATTTTACTTTTTGAACTAAGTCTAGGGAGGTTATTCCAGTATCACTAGATGTGAACGGATATAGAAGGCAAAGAAAATGGATTCGTAAGATTGCCATGACAGTCATATTTTTTTTACTAAAACAAAAGGAGTTTTGTAACATACATTATTTTGATGAATATGTGTTTTGGGTAATTTGTATTTGGTTTGCATTTTACTTCCATTGGCCGATTTTAATCGTTCAGATGTTTTATGATAATACCTGGTTGGAATTAATCCTTATTGTAGACAATTTAAATTTGCACATGAATCAATTAATGCTATGACTTTTGTCTCATATTCTTTGTTAGAATTAAAGTTACTTGTACATGCCATTTTTGTAAATTAATTTGGTTTTATGGTATTTAATTTCTAATCAGTTTCTTCTGCTGTTACTATTTTAGGTTCTTGTTCAGCTTCTGGTTCACTTTCTTATGAGGAGATGACTTGTTTCTTTTGAAAAGTTTGGTCTACTTTTAAAACAGTGATATCTTGTTTTAATTCTTTACTTTCTATTTCATGTCTTTGATATCCTATTTAATTATGTTGACTTCTCGTTAGAGATCTTGTAATGTAACTTCATTATGAGTTTTAAATTGTTTTCAAGTATTATCAAGACTTATCTTGTTTTGTGTATTTATACCACTTTCTTCTTTGGATAATAATTTTTTAAAGTTTGAAAGGTATTGTGATTTTAATTCTCGAATTTTCTATTTTACCAATTAAATCAATTAATAATTCTTCATGTTCTTCTTATTTATTGAGAACATTGATAGTTTTACAGTAGTTGTCTTTACATCCTAATTTTATATCTGGAGAACTAGAGTTTGTACCTCATTCATAGCAACTTGATGATTCGTAATCATTATTTTGTTCACCTTCACTAGAAGAATTTTTTAGTTTAAAATTTCTGTATATATCTTGTGCTACTGATAAGCACCCAAAACTGTACATTTTATACCTCGAATAGACGTACTTTAGTTTCTAATTCTCGGCAATTTGGGTCTTATGCGCCTAATTGTTCAATATGCATGCTTAATTGCAGTTGTAGTGTCAAAAGCTATATTTTCAGGCAACTTGCAGTAAAATGGAGCTAATTCCCTCTCCCGTATCCTAGCCTACCCTTACCCTAGCCTAAACCTACCCTAAACCCGGTGTGTGTTTTGTTTGTGTCCTTTTAAATTTTTTAGATTTTTTTTAGTTTGTGTCATTTTTATTTTTAGGATTTATTTTAGATTTATTTAGAATTTTTAGGATTAATTTTCTATTTTTTCTATTTCTTTTTATTTAGTGTAATCTTATTTTGATTTTGATTTTTATTAGTTTTTAGTTTTTAGTCTTACTTTATCAGGATTAGTTTTGTTAGGAATTCACTTATTTTTTAGTTTTATTTGATTTTACATTTATGTAGTATTTTAGTTCTTGTTTTATTAGATTTTTTTTTATTTCGTTTTTAGTTTCATTTTTTAAATTGAGTATTTATTTTATTTTTAGAATAGGAATTTAATTTTTAGATTTTTAGTTTTATGATTTTCAATTTTTTTTTAGTGTTATTTTTAGGGGTCCAAATAAAACACACACATTAACCCACTCACACCCGAAAATCTATATACCTCACTACACCTAAAACTTACCAAACCCCCTCACCCTCGTCATATTCCCCTACACCGACCTACACCCTATCCTCACCACTTCATCTTCTCCCACCAAACCTTCTTCTCTCTCCTCCATTAAACCCAACATCCACTTCATCTCTCCAACCACCATTAACACCAAGACAAGAACATCCAACAATCAAACCAACAACAACCTTCAACCTTACCCCTGACTGCTGGTACCCATGTCCGGCCAACTCCCTAACCTCTAGCGGAACCCAACCAAAAACTCGCGGCATACCTATCTATCTCGCCGGCGGACAGCCCATCCCAGCAACCGGCGGAACCATACCTCTCGTCCTTATCTCCAGCAGCGTTCGGCGCCGTCCACCTGCCTAGATGAAACCGCCGATGATAACCCCCTCCGAAACTGATTACCATCAAACCTCCGGCCAGCCCCTCTCTGGCGGCGAGTTCGACCTCAACTCCGTTGGAAAACCCCTATCCCCAAACTCGAACCTAACTCGACCCATACCATTGACCCATCTCCTGCTCGCAAATCCGATCCAACCCCATCCTTTACCTGAAACCAAACCCTATACCCATCCATCTTACAAAACCCATTTCCCATTTCATTTCCTTCCCACGATTTCTCCACATCTGCCAAAACCAATTGCCACACGTGTTAAAACCCACTTATCACCTTTTACCCAAAATACTCCCAACTACCACTTCTATCCCAATTTCCAAAACTACCCCTTTAACTAAATCAGATTTATTCAAATCCCCTCATCCACATGACCTTACACCTCTCTTACCTCATGTGTACACATCCCATTTCCATGCACATTAAACCTTCTCAAAAATACCCCTTAGCCCCATGTGTGCCATGCATCTACTATAAAAGAAGATCTCAAAATTAATTTTAAGCTTTGTGTGATAAATTTCTCTACACTCCTCTTTAGAGAGTATTTGCATTTTCAGCAAATATCTCAATATAGAGGTGTGTAGTGAAATTTATCTCTTGGATAAATTTCACCCCACCCATTTATTATGAATTTTTGCATTTTTAGCAATTATTTCAAAATAGATTGATGTAGTTGAATTTATCCCTTATGGGAGATAAATTCTAACACATTCCTGTATGTTGAGATTTTGCATTTTTAGCATTTATCTCGATATAAAGTAATGATCAATAATTTATTTCTTTGGATGAGTTCTAATGTACAATTTTATAATATTAGGATTTGCATTTTTAGCAAATCTCTTTTATTATTTAATTGTCCATTATGAATTCATCCACTATCCTTTTTATTTTTCTTTTGTAATTTTTAGTTTAGATTGGAAAAAAAGCTTTTAGATAGGAATTTTTAGAGAGAGAAAGTTCAGGGTTAGAAATAAATTAGGATAAACACCATTTTGTAAATAGTTTTTACTTTTCTTTTTTGAGATTATTGAGTGATAAATGTGTGAGGATTAATTTGAGTGAATTTTTTATGTAATATTGTTTGGATCACTCAAGTTGATGGATTATGAATTTCAACTCATGGATTGAAGATCAATTAAGCATCAAGAGATTGGGGTTTGATTGTTCTTTTCTCGTCTCATTTATTTTATGCCTTTCATTATTAATTTGTCATATTTCATATCATGTTAGGCTAAATCCCCTTTCAAGGGGTGGGGGAAAACCCTTATTTGATGTTATTTTATTTTTATTAGTTTAATTACATGAAAAGTCCATTTGAATGTTATTTTTGATCCCTCACCCTTACATTAACGCCTCGAGAGAGGGTAAATGATTTTCAAGAAAAAATCGAAATTCTAGTTATAATAACCATTTTAGATTCGAACTAGAGATAGGGGTTTCTTAAGTGGGGTATTATAACTTGAATTTCAACTCTAAAATTATTTTAAAAGATTTACATGAATTTTAATCGATCGATCCTAGCAGGTGATTAATTAAAAGGAGTCTAGATCTATTTTTTAGAGTTGTGGGGTGTTAAACTTTATTTTCTAAAAGGTTACTATTAAAATTACATTTGCAACGAGAGTTGATTTGTAATTTTGATATTAATTTGGGAGAATTCAATTAATTAAATTAATTAGTTAGAATAGCTAAAATTTGTGGTGTAATCCCACTCCTTGATTGTTCTCACAGTTATTTACCTCACTTTATCTCTTATTTTAGTTTAGACTTTACTTTTCATTTTAGTAACTTTCTAGTTAGTTGTTTTCATCTCACATTTTAATTTAGTGTTATTTCACCTCACCTCACCCTATTGTTTTAATATTGAAAAAGCTAAAAAAATTAAAAAAGTGAAAAAGCACAAAAAGAAAATAAAAGGTGAATTATATTCCAATTTGTAATGACCTGTTTTTCCATATTTATAACATTTTACTTTACTTTTATCATTTTTCTTATATTGTGGATTAGTTTGTGGTTTTTTTATGTTTTTTTTATAAAATTCCTTATTTTCTTTACTGTAAAATTTGTTATTTTTGAAATAATTTTTTCTCTGTCTCTTGTATTATTTTAGGTATGACTTGTAATTTTTATTTCTTGATACTGCAACAGGGTTCAAACCATATTGTTCACAAAAAATTTCCATATCATATTTTGCCTTTAATTTTTCTTTATTAGTCTGGTTGCTTATTTTCTCATCTATACACATTTGTAATCCCTATTTCTGGATTGTACTTATTTTGTCTCCATGTGTAAGGTTGTCATAATCAATGTGTCCATTTTTATTACTATGATTTTCTCTTATTTTATGAGCAAATAAATTTGGTGAACCATTAATAAATTTTGCTATCCAAAATAGTTCATTACTACCGTCTCTAAGCATTACTCGTGATGTGAAAACGTCTTTGTACCATCTAAAATCGCTTAAAGTTGGGTATCTAAGGTTACTTAGTTGATCATGAATTCTTGAGGTTATATTACTCGGTGTTCCTAAAAAATGTATTATTATTGTGAAAACTAGAGTGTTAACTCCATTTGAAATTCCCATTGCAATGCTTTCATAAAAAAACAGGAGGCCATTAGCATCTCGTTGGAAAACAAATTTAATTTATTCCTTTGATTTTTCGATAAGATGTTTATCCCACCAAGATTTTAATGCTCTAGTGAATCTTGATGTTAAAAGCTCAACTATTTCTGTTTGGGGAATGTTTTGATTGTTTAGGTAATTGTTGGAAACCATAGATATGTGTTGCATTTTATTTAAAAATTCTTGTTCAGATAATCCATCTATGTTCTATTCATAAATTCTATCCGATGAAACTGTGAATTGATTGTGTATATTTCTTTCTCCATATTGCATATCTGGGGGTGTTGGTCTTGTATCCCAATTTTTTGTTAAGGTGGTTGTAGTTACTATGGAGTTTTTTACTCTATTTAATTCAACATTAGTAAATTATTTTTCAGTAGTCTGGATATATTTATCTGTAGTAGATTCTTGGATGAGTCTGTTTGGTTAATATATTTATTTTTGTTGATAGTTGTAATAGTCTTTGATGACTCTGCTTTGATATTTGTAAGCATTTTTTCTATTTTATCTAGAGTTTTCTCCGACTTTGTTTGTAAATTTATTCCTTTTCGGACCTTCAGATGTTGAATTAAAGGTATTTCTCTTTTATATGGTAGGTTTGGTTTGTCTAACTTATTTTCAATGCATTCTACTTGTTTTCCTAAAGTATTCATGTATTGGTTAGTGTAACCATTTTGTTTAATAAATTTTTTGATTTCATTATTAGTAGAAGTGACTTTAAAGGGCGTTGCAATTACTTCTATTCCCATGTGATTTACTAAAATGGTTTCTAGTGGAGGGTGACTAGATGAGACTGTAGTTTGATCTTGTTTTGTCCATTTTATTTTTGTTAGGACATTTATTTTGTGATAATAGTTATCTAAATAGTCAAATAACTTTATGTCCATTCTTATTTCTTTCATTAAAGTTTTTCACTTTCTTATTATTTTATCATTTTCTCTTGGAGAGTACATTTCTCGATATGCTTGTCGTTTAGTACAATTTTCTTTTGACTCAAAATATTCTCTTAATTTAATCATGTCAATTTTATAGTCTTTATTGATTCTTAATAATTGGTGATTTACTGAACCTGTTTCGAAATTCGTTTGAGTGGGGGAATGTTGATCTTCATCATCATTAAAATTTGTGGTCGCTGTATTACAAGGTCTACTGACTTGGAAAGTTGTATCAATTTCTTTTAACTTAAGATTACATCTAGGTATTAGATCATCGTCCTTTCTTGTTGAATAACTCGTATGGGATTTACTCTCATCTCTAATATGGAGATTTTTAAATCGTGGTTGATCAAAACTTATTATAACTGATCCATCAAGGTATTCTCGGAGTCGTTCAAGATTAATAGCATTGTTTTGTACTTTTCGAGGATGATTTTCATTTTCTAATAACCAATCGTTTAGTAAATTAATATCTTTTCAATTTATTGACCTAGGGACTTGAATATTAGCTTCATTTGTACTGATTTGTATGAGTAGAGTTTTGTTTTTTGGACTTTTTACTAAAGCGTGGACATTTGGATTTGTCCGTAAACATTTGTAATAAATTCTATAAATTAAAGAAAGTGGTTTACTTCCTTCTAACATTTCATATCCAGATGTCTTAATATTTAGTGTCATAGTTTTTAATATGTGAGGGTAGGTTAAACTTAATGTAAAATCAGGAAAACAATTAAAATGTATTGGACCATTAAAAAGGCTTGATTCCATCATTCCTAAAATACTAGTATTGTAATTAGTATGTCTAGTACTAGTGTTATATATATATATATATATAGTAGTTGCATGTGGACGCAGGTGTAATAAGCTATAGTAATATTTTTGTTGTTCAATTCTATACTACATTTTGTATATTTCCCACTAAGCATTCGGCTTACACCCTCATCTTTGTTACAACAGGTTGGGTGCGGTTTGGTATTTTGATAGCGTCATATAGGTAAGTACTCTTTTTTTATTTTACATTGGTAGCTTTGTATGCTTGTATTTCTGGGACGCTTCCCACGAGTCTCTCATATAGCTTGATTTTAAATGAAAATCTAATGCTAAACAAGTGGAATGGTAATTAAATAAAACTCAACTAGCAACATTATTTTGGTTGTTTTATTTCACTTCACACCTGACGCTTGGGTTAGACCAAGTTCACCATGGGTGACCCATAAATCTGGGATGAGGCGTCACAAATGATATCAGAGCTCTAGGTTCAAGGTTACTTTCAGGAGTGACGTGGTGCAGTGGCTAATATATCTTTCGATGTCGGTGTTGGTTTTAGGTTAATCACGCTAGATGGGTGATGGTTTCAATTTTTGTTCTTAATGGTAAATTGAAAGAGATTATCACGATGGGTAATTTGTCGCCAAGTGGCATGGGAAAAGTTAGTCATCATAAATCTCTTTCGCACTTCTTATTGGACATGTTAGTAATTTGTGGGTGTCATTGCAAGCCAATAGTAGTGACACCATGATTTTAATGTGAGGTGCTTGTGTGTTAACCGTTGATGATGTCAGAGGCCGATTGAGGTGTTCATAGAGCTTAATGATGTCTATTGAACTAGAAACATAAATTGTGTAAAGTCAACCATGTGGATTTGATGGATTGAGCATCATGACTATGCGATAATGACTTATGATGAGGACACAATAGATTTCGAGGTGCGGTTCTTTTGGATAGTTAATAATGATGACGTAATTAGGAAAATTCGACTCCTGTGATGCTATTACGTCGTGAGATAATCGATGATTCGGTAGACGTAAGGAACTATGTTGGTTGACACATGAGGATGTGTACTCAGTTTGAGTCGATAAAATACTATTGTTGAGGGTAAACGCCTCGATGGTTGCTGAATGAAAGTTGTACCTCTCCAGGTATGATGATGAGAGTTACGGGCAGATTATGGAGGGTATGTTACCTGTGCAACAATTATAGTTAGGGAGGCTTAGGAGATAATTATAGATAGTCTTCCATGTTAGGGTTTAGGTGATAAGATGTGATTTTGAGGGATACGATCTTTACTGATGTTGGAGACATAGACCTAGAGGTTGTAAGACTTTAAGATTGTGGAGTAGACTCGCTTTTCATAAATCTTAATCCCACGCATGCGAATGGGACATTCTCAGGATGGTTGTCTGTTCCTTTTATTCTTGTGTGTGTATCCCTACCAGTTCTGGTAATCGAGGATTGATATTCCCACTGTAACACCCTATCACGGATTTTTGTGTTACCCATAGTCAACCTGGTCCTACCAGAGCGTTAGGTGTGAATTTTAATGAAACAACCTATAAAATACTGCTAATCTAGTTTTATTTTAATTAATGCTTCACTTGTTTAGCATGCGAGTCCAATTACAAATCAAAATGCGTGAAGGACTTATGGAAAGCATCATCAGAGTCCAAGCATACAACGATACTAAGAGAGTACTTAATTATGTAACACTCTCAATATAAGAACCCACTCCTAACCTGACATAACAAAGATGAGGGTGTGAGCCGAATACTCAGTGGAAAATATACAAATACAATATAGAACCGAACAATAGAAAGAAGACTCTAACATGATATACCTATCTGCACATGCAACTACCTTTTATATATATATATATATATAGAGAGAGAGAGAGGCACGCTCCTATGCACACTAAGTTTGCACATCATTTTTTTTAAATAGCAAAAAAAATATTTTTTTTCCCCGAATTTTTTTGAGTGACATTTTAACATTTCAAATAACCCATATCAAAAAATAAGCTCAAAGTTTTTTTTTGCTATTTTAAAAAAATCGGTCAAACTTTCGTAGTTTTTAAAGTGCATAAAAGCTCTGAAAGATTGACTAATTTTTTTAAAATAGCAAAAAATATGTTTTTTAGTTGATTTTTTTGTGTGAGGTTTAAACATTTCAAGGAACCCATATAAAAAAATTAGGTCAAAAATATTTGTTTTCCTATTTTAAAAAAATAATGTGCAAACGTTAGTGTGCATAGGAGCCTCCCACTCTCTCTCTCTCTCTCTCTCTCTCTCTCTCTCTCTCTATCTATCTATCTATCTATCTATCTATCTATCTATATATATATATATATATATATATATATATATATATAGATACCACATTCTAGGACTCCCCTAAGGCTCTCCTTAGGTCCCTAGAACCTCCCCAATTCACTAAAAAACCTAGGTCATACTCTGAGTACTGATCTAGAAACCATCGAGCGCTCCCGAACCCCATTTGAGTTTTGTTAACTCTATCATCATAGCGAAAGATCAATGATTCTTTAATGAAATAAAAAATTCCCTTTAAAACTGTCCACTTCGTGAGCTGGACAACATAATGGTTCGAACTAACGGACCATTTTACTACTAGAAATCAATCTAGAGGCCATCAGGCGCTCCCGGGCCTCGATTTGACCCCAATCAACTCCATCGTCAGAGAGAAATGTTAATGGATCATTGAAGCTCTCTTAATCCCCTTTCCAATATTCCACCTTGTGCTCAAAATGGCATAACAGTTCAGACAAATGATCTGTTTTCCCTCGAAAATTGATCCAGAGGCCACTAGGCGCTCTTGGGCTCCATTTGACGAAAGTCAACTCTTAAGCTCAAACGAGACTTAATGAATCTTCGAAGGGCACTGGACACCCTTTTCAAATGGTCTTCCCAGTGCACAACTCAGCCTTACAGTATGTACGAACAATCTGTTTTACTCCAAAAGGTTACCGAGCACTTTCGGGCCCCGTTTGACCAAAGTCAACTTTTTGAACCGAGAGAAGCTATTTGGAACATTGAATTGACTCGCACAACCTTTCCAACGGTCTGCCCCGTGACTAATTTGAAGATATGGTTTGGATAAACAATCCATCGTTGTCCAATGATCTTCCATCCAAAGGACCAATGGTAGCTTCCAAGCCTCGTTTGATCCAAAGCCAACTCTTGGACCCCAGGGTGGCACAAAGGATTCCTAAAGGTATTTAAATTATCTTTCTAATGGTATTCCCCATGCATGATTTGGACTGATGGATTACGTTTTATGACCATTGTTTCAAGAAATCTGCATGAGACTGCCAATTGGTAGACCCATTTGCCTGCCTAACGGCAATGTGTCTTGGGTGACCTATCAAGGACTATGTCGATCGAAATTCCCCCTACCCTATATAAGGAGATCATGAGCTCACTTTGAGAAGCACCGTAGATCCATCTATTTCAGTGATCTTAACAACATTCTTCTGCAATCATCGAAGTTTCCGTGTGTGAAATTCCTTTCAACCTTTCATTCCCATCATTCTTATGCCCAATTTAGAGAAAATCTCCATTTCTCTTATCTAACATTCATCCCAACTTGCAAGGAAGCTCATCAAGGATCAAGGTCAAGCCTCAAGTTTCCAAAGAAAGTCCAAAAATTCTTCTCTCTTTAAATTTCTTTATTTTTTCATTAGTAATATAAATTCTTAATTTAGATTTTACTTTACAAAATACACATTAGTACCTCATTCTTTATTATCTATATGGTGCATAATTTATTTTCTATAAAAAAACAAAACAAAGAAAAATAGGGTTACACCTATAAATTTTGATGGGATTCTTCATCAGATTTTTCTCAAAGCTAAAAATATATTATCTATACACACACACATAATAAACTCCCATTTGAATCTATGGGATAAACCCCACCTTTATATCGTATGAAAACTACGTGGAGTTAAACGTAGGCGTCTCTGGCTAAAACCCGAGACTCGAGTCCATTTTCCTATTTTCATTTTCATCATTTTTCCTATTCTATCCTTTTTATTCATATATGACATACTTTTGGTTCATGATTGGATCTTATCTAATACATATTATCCTTTTATCATAACGATCAATATCTCGAGAAGCGCACACATCGTATTTTCTAATAATAACCCCAGGAACATTCCTATGGATGACCTCGCTCCGTCTTTTCCATGATGTGAGTCGAGTGATTCCGATCTCTACTTATATATAAACGCGCACACACTATAAGGGGAAATTAATGAAAATAGTAACATAAGACCATGAGAGATCGAAAGGAAGGGATGGGTGCCTAACACCTTCCCATTCTGTAACTTAGCCCCCAAAACTCTGAACTATTGGTTTCTCAAGCATCAATTTGTCTTTGATGCCGCTCTCTCGAGGCGGCGAGATGTTATTTTACCTATTTTGTGCAAAATAGGTTGGCGAATCTATCTATTTACATCACCCAACCGATGAAGACCGAATCACTCCACGATACAAGAAGTGGTGCGAGACCTTTATCTCTCCCTCTTTCCCCACGAAAGCATCGTGGGGAGGGGGAAGATCTTGAGATGACCATAGTGGTGACTCTGCTAGGGATTTGCATAAGAGTACTAAACTCTATTTGCCTGGGTGTTTATCATTTTCTACTTGTGTCCGTATGCACCTACATATACGTTCCCTTTTCTTTTGTATTATATCTTGTATATATCTACTTCATGTTTATATCACCTCTCACTCACTTTTTACTTCACACACTTGAAAATAATCTCCAAGTACACATCACACTACCTACACTTGTATATAAGTTCACTTATACCCACATGTTGCACACATCACTTAGAATATGCATGCTTAGGTGTCACTATCACACACCTCCACTTATCACACTTGTATATATCCATTCTCACCTGCACTTATCACACACCACTCTTAGTTGATACATACTAAGATTCACTATCACAAACTCTCTTATAGATATTCACACATCAGTCACTCTCTCGTATCCATGACTAACTTCATTGTTATGCTCCCTGTTAGATTTACCTTTTACTTGTACATTCTTCCTTATTAGTATAGTACTCATGCCAAATAAAAATATTCTCTCCATAATATACTAATCAAGAATAATGAATTTTACACACTACATCACCAAGAGAATGGCTATTGCCCAAAATATTCTTCCGTACTAGGGGGTCACTTTATGATGGGCGCTAGTTCGACAGGTCGCAGTTAGCCTAAGAAATATGAGTCTCACCTTCAATTGACCAAGTACCTTTGACGTATATCGAACGGTCCCCCCCCCCCCCCCCCACATTGTACCGCTTGACCAAATTCATGACGGAAGGTATATAGAAAAGAACTCATTCACGTACGTTGAGTATATTGAATTCTCTCTTACACATACTGTCTCCATGAGGTATATAGTGAGACAGTTCATGTACTCGGGTATATCAAATGGATTGTCCACACATACCGATTGACCTCAAAAGAAAGACATATATCGTGGAAGTCATACCAAAGGGGGTAACCATTCCACTAACCCAATAAATGCATACCCTCATATAAGCGTTAAACCTAGGGCACTCATATTTAGTTTGTCGGTTACTATCCAAAACTCTGTCCAAATACCAGGTCGGCCAAATTTTTGGGCGATCTAATCTTTTTCCAAATCGGGGCCCTATCCATGAGCCTGGAAACAATACAAACCATGTTCTACATATTTTTCAAACCCAATTTTTCGTAGGCTTGGGTCCCATCCGACATTTATTTTCCATTTAGGTAAACCTAATACAAGAGAAAATGTCGTCGTCATCATCATCATCATCATCATCATCATAATAATAATAATAATAATAATAATAATAATAATAATAATAATAATAATAATAACAATAATAATAATAATAATAATAATAATAATAGTAATAATAATAATAATAATAAAATAATAATCATGCTGAGACTCTTTTCTCACTTTTCCTCCATCCTTACAAAAAGTGTAAAAAGCATTTTCCCTCTTCTTTTATCAAAATACCAAAAACATTTTGTCTCCTCTTTTATCAAAATACTGAAAACATTTTTCCTCCTCTTTTATAAAAAAATACCCAACAACATTTTGTCCTCCTTTTTTTTCAAAAAAGGTCAAAAACATTTTACTCTTTTCCTATAAAAGATTATTCATTTTCTCCTTTAAAAATAAATTTGAATTATTTTTCACTCTCTTGTAGATCGCATGCTTGACCCTTGGTCTGTCTCCCTATTGGCTTCATTCTTCCGTCGAACCACCCCGAAGCTCTGTTAATTCTCCCACTAATTCCTCCAAGTCTGGAATCCACCTTCAAAAACTTTCCATGGAGAATGTGAACCAAGTACCGAATGTGCAACCCGATTTGATGATGGTCCTAGTTCAACTTACCGCTAACATTGACAACCTTCAAACCGATGTTCATGAGATGCAGCAAAATTGGGTCCTTATTCTCGAAAAACCCGAGGTTCGCTTCCCTCGCGCTATGCATCCACCTGCACCTGGGCCATTTTGGGTCTCGAAAGAATATCATCACGCTCCATATTCCTCTCCTGCTAATGGGCCCCCACTAGCCAATCTACCCATACTAAATGTTTCCTAGCCAGGGGCTCACCTGTCAGTACCTGCTGATCTAAAGGAAAAAGAGTAAACAGGGTTAAGGAGGACCTTAATCTATTAAACAAGAATTTTGACCAGTTTGAATCTTCGAGAAGTACATGGATTACACCCATATGTCTTCATAAAGCAAAGCAAGGCTATCAAAAAAATTCAAGATGCCCAACATTGAGAAGTTCGGGGCTAGCGGGGCCCCCTAACTATTAATATTTGAAGCTACCACCAAGCCATGACTTTCCTAGGTGCCTCTAAGGAAATAATGTCCCAGATGTTCCAATAAACTTATAAGGAGATCATTTTCCACTGGTTTCTCTACCTTGAGGAATCAAGAATTCACAGTCGGGAGGACGTTATTCGTGAATTCATTTCACAATTCATATACAAAGAGGAGTTGGAGGTTACATGCTGTGTTTTAGAACATCGTAAGAGGAACGTAGGTGAAACTTTCAGTAATTTCATAGTAAGGTGGAGGGATAAAGTGGCCACCATGACCAACCCTCCTTTCGAAGAAGAGAAAATTAGTATTTTGAGTAAAAACGTCGTATCCCATGTTCGAGCAAGGATGGGAGGGCAGTAATATCCCAATATATGAACCCTCCAAGAAGGAAGAATGGAGATGCAAGAAAGTCTTGCTAAGACAGAAGTTGAGACAAAGAAAGTACCCAAATAGTTTACTCCAAGAAAATATGATAAACCCGCTGCAGTATTGACCATCATAAACATCTCATAGCCTGCTACCTCTTGGGCCCTAGAAAGTCGTGCTAACCTAGTTAGGAAGGAATACACCAAGCTTTATACTCCATCTGAAAACTCTACCAAGCCCTATTAAGAAAAAGTATCATCAAGCCATTAGACCCTTGTCCATTACCAAACCCACTTCCTAAATATTTCAAACCCAACGCCCATTGTGATTTCCATAAAAATGTCGGTCATACCACTGATCAGTGTTTCCACCTTTGGAATGTAATCCGAGGTCTGATTGATTGGGAGTTGTTGCCCCACCTTCCAATCCTAAACCAAACACTACTCATAATATGATACCAAACCATGCAAATACTAGCTTCCCAAAAAAAGATCCGAAATTTGACCCATAATCCCAAATTGCACCTAGTAAATCACCCATTATACACGTATACTCACCTAAACACCTTAAAGTTTACCCATATTTTCTCTTGCACCCTACCTGCTTTGTCGATTAGGCCCTTTCTCTTCTTACAAGAGAGTGAATTTTTATTCGTACTCGATTCGAAGGTAATGATATGGAATTACTAGAAGTATTGAACCAACTCCTAGAGTTTGGGATGAAATTTCCCTCAAAAATGATAATTGACTGCCAGAAGTTCATCACACTATTCATGGAAGCCTGAAAAATGGGCTCATGAGTTAGATAATTAGGTAGTGCCCATTGAAGAAGTAAGTTTGGATAATGTAGTTCAGATAATAGAAGGCTTATTCCAACAAACTAATGAGATTTAAAGTATATTTGAGTTACTAAATGACTTAAAGATACAAGGTAATTTGGTTCCTTTACTTATTCATCTCCCTATTGAGTGAGAGGATCTATATGAAGAAGTCATTGAGGCAGTAGAATGCATTGACTTCTTATGGAAGAATCACATCATTGCTAGTGGATGAGGGTACACATTTGATTGTTTAGATGAAGAGATAAGTAAGGAAAAGGTTAGCCCAGTGATCAATGTATGTGGGATGATATTGTTTAAAGATCTACTAGGAGAGATCAACAAAGTGGCTGAACAGCCTGAGATAGACGAAGAAATAGGGTTTTTGTTCTTCCCCTCTTATGTGAACCATATGACAAGATATGGGAGGCACTACCAGAACCAAAACCCTTAATCAACAATGATAGACAAAGGAAATGGTGTTGTTGAGAAACTCCTTATGCCAAAAATGAGAATCGAGCAGAGGAAGATCATCTACCGGTTGAAGAAAACATAGGTTAATATTACTTTATGAGGACTCTTCATGTCTTCCCAGCTGCACCCAAATGCCTTAATTAAATTGCTTACCGAGACCACACTCCCGCCTTCTAACACTCTTGGAGAAGCAGTGAACCTAGTCGGATCCTTAATCTCTACTAGAATGCCCACTTTCTATAAGGAATAAATCCCTAATTTTGGCCCATCATAACTATGATCTCAATATTTCCAGTGAGGTAATGGGGAATATAGTCCCACTTTCACCCATCGATAACGGATCAGTACTTAATGTTTGCCCGTCAAGAACCTTCAACTGCTTAGGTTTGAAAGTAACCGACCTTGCTCGGCCTTCCACCACGGTGCCTGATTATGATAACACTCGTAGATAGTTAATGATATCCATAAAGCTTACTATAGGTGTTGTCCCTAAAAATTCAATTATTTAGTTGTAGGTAATCGACATACCGATTTTATTTAACCTATTTCTCGATCGATCATTGATTCACAGTATCAAGGGGGTATCCTCCTCTCTCCGTCATAATTTGAAGTTCTTCTCCAAGGGACAAGTCTTCCCCATCTTAGGAGACAATGATAGTAGCAAGAATACGAGCACCAGTAACCCGATACTAGAGATACAAAATAGGGTGAATGATATACTTTTATCTGGTTTCTGAGATTAACCACTTTCGCTCCTAGTAGGGGATGATTTAAAATATAGAGTATATCCAGAGCATAGCCCTAACTGTAATGACAACGTGATATAGGTGTTCAAGAATATGGACTTTATGCCCGAATTGGGGTTGGGGCGACGGTAATAGGGGATATTGGGGCCTATAGTGATAAATAAGTCCTTTCCTCCATATGGCCTGGGTTATCAATCATCATCACATGAACTCAGAATGATCCGCCAACCCCAATTGAAATGAAGGTTAGCAAGTACTAAGACTATTTTGGTGGACTCCTTAAATGGAATATTCATCAAAGAGGGTAAAGATTTTCCCTTTTACGGCTTTCCCAAACTGTGGTATGATCACGTGGACAAGAAAATAGAGCCAAGAATTGAGATCTTCTTCGAAGATAGTTCTCATGGGCTGAAAGTTCCAAGAATCACATGAAACCCCTCATTAATAACATTAAAGTTGTTATCGAGGTTTTCAAAAGAAGTGGCTTCGAGGAATCACTTATTTTATAAACACTGAGGCTGGCACTCTGCATGATCTACCCAGATGCTACACCATCAAATCCGTGCATCATGATCAAGAATACTGAACCATCCCTCCTCAACTAGAATTTTATACTAGTTCCACCCGCTGAGATACAACCAACCCCACATGTTTATGCTATTTATTCCTATTTTGTTGTTCCTCCTCGTTTTAATCATAATGTAATTGAGACCTCATTTGACAAGGTTCCCAATGTTGTTTTACTCGAGAATGAAATAAATGAAGATTTTGAGTATCTTATTGGGCCTTACATTAATTGTATAGATTCTAATCAAACTCTTGAGGATGATGATTTTATAATTGAACAATTATTAACTGATCTTAATAAGGTAAATAACCAACAACATAATCGCGTTCAAATTAATGATGATGAAACTGTTGTTATCAATCTCAGTTCTAGTATCCAACTATGCGAGATTCGGATATGGTCCACCCTTGACGATCATGAGCGTGCGCAACTTAAAGAACTGCTAAAGGAATTTGTGGACATCTTTATATGTTCCTACGATGACAAGCCCATCATCGATCCCGAGATCGCCTAAAACAAGATTTCAACTCTTCTAGAATGTAAACCTATAAAAAAAACTAAAAATCTCCACACCGAATGTCCCTTAAATCTAAAGAGGAGGTGGTTAAATTAATCTAAAGAGGAGGTGGATAACATGTCCATTTATGCTCTCAAGAAATTTATTGATGGGTTTTTCAGATACGATCAGATCAAGATGCACCATGATCATCATGAAAAAATGAGATTCATCATCACTTAGGGAACCTTTTGTTACACAATTATGACATTTGGTCTAAAAAAATGCAGGAGATACCTACCAAAGGGATGCCACAACCATTTTCCATGATCTGATACACGAAAAGTTGAGGTCTACATGGATGATATGATCATCAAGTCTAAGACTCGGGAAGGTCATGTTCTCTCTCTCTGAAAGTTCTTCGAACGGTTACCACAATACCATATGCAACGTAATCCATATATATATGTTTTTGGCATTACCAAAAGAAAACTTTTAGGATTCAAGGTTTGTGAGAAGGTGATTGAAGTAGATACTTCCAAATTGAAAGCCATACTCAAAATGCCACCACCCCGAATGAAGAAGGAAGTCAAAGGATTCTTAGGAAAATTATAGTAGATCAAACAGTTCACTAGCCGTTTGACTTCTATGTGTGAAACCATCTTCAAACTCCTCCAAAAGGATTCCACCGAAGTCTAGAATGAAGCTTGTCAGGAAGCCTTTGACCAAATCGAGCAATTTCTAACCCGACTTCCGATTCTCATGCCATTGCATCCTGGTCTGCCACTACTTCTATACTTGACCGTAATAGACACCACAACTGGGGCTTTACTATACCAATACCTTGAATAATCCCATAAAGAAAGGGATATTTAGTACTCCAATCGCAAATTGGCTGGGTACGAAGTCAACTACACTTCCTTGGAGAAAGCATGTGTCGCCCTTGTTAGGGTCACTCAAACATTATGGCACTATATGATCACTTTTCCCATCAGACTTGTTTCCTTAACGAATCATATCAAATACCTACTCGAGAAACCTACCCTGTCTAGCAAAATGGCCCGATGGTTAATGCAACTAGGCGAGTTCGATATTGTGTATGTCATGCAGAAAGCCATGAAAGGAAGAGCCATCTCTGGCTACCATTTCGATTACCCCATGCAAGGAGCAGACGTTTGGATCTCTAAGTTCTCGGATGGTTTTAAACTAAAAACCTATATTCCATGATTCTTAAGTAATTTTTTATTATAAACTATTTTTATCACATCTTGTGTTCTATTTAAGATTTTTTTAAGAGTTTCTTTAAAAAGTAGTTCCAAACTCATTTAACTTTTTTAACTGTTGTTAAAATAAGTTATTGAGTGTTTCTCAATTGTTATTAGAGCTGAGTATTTTCTTCAAAAAAATTATCATGTACTTTGAAACTATTAAAAAATATTTTATGGACAAAAAATTTGACAGTCTTAGAAATCGGTCTATACCTCCCCTCTTTGATGGAAATAATTTCCCTTGTTGGAAAGTAAGGATGATTGCTTTCATCCAAGGAAATTTGGGAGATGATGTATGGGAAGCAATTGAAAATGACTATTCTCACCCAGTTAAGCTTATAGCAGAGGGTAGTACTGAAAGGATTAAAAACCTCCTCGGTGAGTTTACTAAAGAAGAGAAACATGCCTCCTTGAGTGACAATAAAGGGAAATATGTAATTTTCATATCTGTTAATGAGACGAATTTACATGTAGAATTATATATGTTAACGGGACAATAAATCATAGTATGTGATACACTACAAACACCACTACCACAATTATAGGTTACACCGACACTGATTGGGCTGGCTATTCCAATGACAACAAAAGCACTTCTGGTTCTTGTTATTATATAGGTAATAACTTAGTAGGATGGAGCAGTAAAAAAACTGCATTTCACTTTCCATAGCAGAATCAGAGTATATAGCCACATGAAGCTGTTGTGCTCAATTAATGTGGATTAAACAAATGCTTAGTGATTATGGCATTAATGAAGAAATGCTAAATCTATATGGTGATAATCAAAGTGCGATAAATACCTCTAAAACTCATGTTCAACATTGGCGTACTAAACATATTAAGATATGACATCATTTTATACGAGAATTAGTTGAATCTAAAGAATTGGAGAAACTATTTACCCACTTAAAATCAACTAACTCATGTATTCACCAAACCTTTGGATAATTTACGATTTGAATCATTAAGAAAATCCATTGGTATGATTATTCCTGAAAAGATATCTATCACCTATTATTATATCCACAGGTTACTTTCATGCTAATAATCGGTCTTCGAGGATATAGGGCAAGGTCGTTTGAATGATGTCAAAAGATACCTCTTAAAATCATGTTAATGTAGGAGTGATACTTGATTAGACTCGTTTATATGTTTCTTATGGTAGTTATTTTTTAATCTTCTCTATGTTATTAATTTTTATCCATTGTCTATTTAAGACAAAGGGGGGAGAAGAGTACATCATTTTTATTAGTCTTGATTCTTGAATTCTAATTAATATTCACATATTTTTAATGATTTATCAATTTATATGATATCTTACACTTGTTCTTGTGAGTTTGGTTTTCAAGTTTTATGCAGGCAACCACAAGAATGTGTTGGGGTAATTGATGTATAGTTGAATCTTGTATTTTTTTATTTTATAGGATTTTTTGGAATGTGTAGAATAGTAATTGTTGTATAGGACTTAGGTTATTTTATTTTTTTCTAAGAGTACCATGATGTACTCGAAGGGTTCTGTCACAAATATCCAAAGGGGGAGATCGGAATACCCTAAATCTTTGACTTACTTGAGTCTATATATTTTAGGTGTCTCAACTAATTTGGATATTATTGCAAAACATATTTTTATTCCGATCCCACTATATGGTACATCATGCAATGATACTCAACTATCCAACATGCCTCGACCCTACTCAACATACATATCTGAGTAGAGGTATATTACGTGTGGATGCACTTATGCACTCATCACATTAGGCACTCATGCATATATTAATTGAAATTATGTGATTGGTTATCTAAATATTTTTTAAAAGTGAATTAGATTATATTTGATAAAAATATTTTTTACAATAAAATTGGTATGAGTTTCGTTTAAAATGGATTTCTTATTCTTAAAATAATTTTCAAAATTATTTTGAAAATGATAATTAATTTTTAAAACAGTGTTTTTGCTTATTAAAATGTCAGTAGTTCTAAATTACCCGTTAAACGATTTTTGTTTCATTAAATTTTTGTGAACATTTCATTTTACTATTAGGAGATTTTAACTATTAAGTGTTAGTAGCCTTAATGTTCCATACCTGATAGTGTATGTTTCTTAGTTCCATTGGGTGTTTAATGTTTGGTTTTAAATGTAGACTTTGTCCTTTAGTATGGGAGTCTTTTGTTATGAGGACTTTAGGAGCATAACTTTTGTATGATATATGTTAGAATTTAAGTTGTTGATTACCTTTAGCCTTTGTCATATCATTTGACTGAATAGGACCACCTAGATTAATAGGTTTTAGTTAGGAGCATTTAGACATAGTTTTTGATTTCTAAACCATTGCCATAGTGTTTGTTTATTTTGGAGTTGTCGTTTTTATCCTTTAGGTTATAGACTTAGAACAGTTAGGTTCAACTTGGATTGACATTAGTTGTTTTGGATGCTTAAGACTAGTTATGTCAATAGTAACTTTGGGCCTTAGAATACACGTAAGATCCCTAGCTATTCTAGCAGACCCATAGTCTCAGTGTTGTGACAATATACAACAGTTAGAATAAAATATAACTTTTCAGTTTATAGCTAGTTTGAGACCTCCTTACATGTTACATGCTAGTGTTGCCTAGTAAACAGAGATAGGTTTGGATTTCCGAGCATGTCTTATTGAACATAGGTTTCAACCGGTTTAAACATCTTGTTAGGAGAAGTAACTTCTCTGTCCAGTTGCATAGTTAATTTTTTTTAACCGGCAGTTACCCATTTAATCTGATTGGTTTAGACTGAGTGCATACCAGTTGTCATGATTCTCTTTTGGTGCTTTGTTCAGGCAGAACCATTAGGAAACATTGAGTAATATGTCCGCTGGAGAGTTTGTTACAACTAAAAACCCTATACCAACCTGGTTTATATTTTTTAGTGGTTTAGATGTTCAAAACTGACTAAGTTGTTTGGTTTGTTAAAACTATTTGGATTGTTAAAATCTGTTAATTTGTTATATCCATAATTAATGTCAACTAGAGGATTAAAACTTTTATTCTGAACCCTTCATTTAATATTTCTAGAATCATCTTTTTATCACCTATATAAACTCCATTATAGAATTTAATAGGGTTAGAGATTTTTATATCAAATATTTTTCTACAAGGAGAAAAAAATAGGATAAGAATATGTACAGATTCAAATATAGATAATTAGAGAAAATATCTAAGAGGAAGTGTTACTTTACATAGATTGTATATTTCTACTTCAACTTATTTCTGTTTTTATTTTGAATTCTCAATGATCTTACTTATCGTCACATATTATAGAGATTAAAATATTGTGTTATTGTAGAGAGAATTTTTGTACTTTCATGTTGAAATTTTTTTTTTTAGAAAAACTAGAATCACTTAGATTTTTAGATCCGAAATTTATTGAATATTTTTATGATCTAAATATTTTGATTTCTGTGTTTAATGCTATATGTTGTTAAAATCAAAATTTCTCTGGACCTTGCCTGTTTATTGAAAATCTTTTATAGATCTATTTTCTCTTATATTTTTGAAATATATTTTTTAAAACACTAATCTCATAAAATATGATTATATATTTTTGAGAGATTGAGAACTCATTTTTGTATGAGAATAAAATGTTTGTGTCTCCATATATAGTGTTACATATATTTCTTAGAAAGAATGATTATAGGATTTACTTGATAATATTATTTGAATTCTTTCTTGAAAATTGCATGTTGTTGAATTATGCTTAAAACTATAATTTCTCTAATGTTAATGGTAGAAATATTTTGTTTAGATAAATGCAAGTTAAATTTTCTTATCTAAAATTTCTTGAAAATAATTTTTGTGAAAAGAAAAATGTTTAAATTGATTATTTTCAATTAATTCTTGGATGATATTATGTCTTGAAATTTATGTGAATCGATTATATGGAGATTAATGATTGAAAAGGTACTTTTTAAGTTTTTATAGAAAACTTATATGATTGTTTTGTGGAGTTTAAGTCCTTTCACGGTTTGCATTTAGAGCATATTCACTTACACGTTTTGCATAACTCAAAACATAAAAAGTATGTTGTTTAAAGAGAGAGATCAGTTTGACTGATTCGATGATTCCCGGGAAGAGTAAGGAAACAGAGCTAAAGAACGGAGAAAGGGAAATTCCAGAAGCTTTAAAGAAGTCATAATTAATACCATGGAGTGTAGGTATATCTCTAGACTTAGAATAGGTTCTGATTGTATGATATGTTGAATGCTTGTAACCTTAATTGTTTTTTAGTGGATTTTGATTTTGTGGCATAGAGGTCACCGTGTATGTTTCCCCAATTGGGTGGGGTTTTACCACGTTAAAAATCATACATGTTTTTTTCTTTCCTCATCTTCATCTATATGTATGGTTTGATATTAATATTGTTACATGATCTAATTGCTTGAATTAGAATAATTCATCATATGAGATATAGTGAATTTTAACGCAATAAATACGATTGTTATTAATTTGACATTTGAATAAATTATATTTAATTGATTTTTATTTTTGCATTATGAAAATATGGTTACTTGAATAATAATTTTTTTCTTGATTTGATTATATATATGTAATTAGGAAAACTAGGATGAAATCAGAGTATGTTCATTTGTGGGTATGGAGATTGTTTCATGTTCATTTTATTTTTCACACCTCTTAGGAAGAACATCGGTGACAATTGTTCTTTGACGGCGCTGCAAACAAAAAAGGATACGACATTAGGATACTCTTAATCTCCCCTGATGACTCACATACTCCCATTTGCGAACAAGAAAGATTTTCCCTGCACCAATAACATGATCAAATACAAGCCACACACAATAGGCCTTAAATTCTCTCTCAAGAAGGGAATCCAATACCTGGATGTCTATAAGGATTCTTCCCTCATCATCGGTCAGTTCCTTAGAAGATGGAAAGTAAAAGATGAAAAACATTTACCCTTCCATGTCTGCCTAGAAGAGATGGCCCCTTAATTCTGAGATATCACCTTTCACTACTTTCCCTCAGCAAGGAACAACTTGACCGATGCCCTTGCTATTCTCGCCTCCATGGTCGATATTTTCGGGGGAATAATGATGGCCCCTTTCGTAGTCCAAAAGAAAGCTAAACGGACCCACCGCTACCACATCGATCTCATCAAAGAAGAGGATCTTGATATGGCCTAGTTTTGGTATTACGACATTTGGCGCCTTCCCAAGCACGATAGGTACCCCCAAGATGCTAATAAGAAAAATCGAGCTACCCTCCACAAACTGGCTGCTGAGTACATTATGTGAAATAAAGCACCGTTCAAGGGAAACTTTGATTGAACACACATACATTGCATCGCAGGGGTGGACATTTAAGAGATGATGTAGAAAATCCACATTGGGGAATTCGAACCCCACATAAATGGACATATGCTCGCCAAGAATATTATCCGATAGGGTTACTATTGGACTACCATGGTTCAAGATTGCACTGCCTATGTCTGAAGATGCCGTAAATACCAGTAGTTTTCCAATCTTCGGCACTTACCTCTATGAGAATTATACAACATGACTTCTCCCTGTCCATTTTCCACATGGGGAATCGATATCATATGGAAAGTTACACTTAAAGCCTCCAATGGGAATGAGTTCATCGTAGTTGCCATTGATTAATTCACAAAATGGGTCGAAGTCGAGTCATACGCAATGTCAAATTCCAAAACGGCAGCCAAGTTCATCTGAAAGAATATTATCTATCGATACGGGGTCCCACACGAGCTAGTGTTAGACAACAGGCTACATTTTGAGGCAGAATTCACAGAATTGGTTGGCGAGTATGGGATTTAGAGACATAAATCTTCTCCCTACCCACTAAAAATCAGTGGAGAAGTTGAAGCTGCCAATAAGAATCTCAAAGCAATTATCAGCAAGATGATCGAGAATTGTCGAGATTGGGTAGATCGAATCCCTTATGCCCTCTGGGACTATGGAACTTTAGTTCGGGCATTTACTAGAGATACCTCTTAGTCTATACAACATGGAAGCAGTCCTACCCAATGAACTAGAAATACCTTCACTACGCATCATGCTTGAAAGCAAAGTCAATGAGAAAGACTGGCATTAGAGCCATTTCGGCGAGTTTTCACTCTTAGACAAAAGGAGATTAAAGGCTCTATATCATATACAGGGGTACCATCATCGAATAAAGTGATATTTTAAGAGGAGATTTAAGGATCATGGTGTCTGAGAAGGGGATTTATCCCTCAAAGAAATCATATAATCCGTCTAGGATATAAGATGGAGATTCAACCCAAACAGGAGAGGCCCCTACATCGTAAAGAAGATCCTATCAGGTGGAACCTCTATGCTCACTAACCTTGATAGAGAAGAGATGACTCATCCAGTAAACCTGGACCATCTTAAGAAATTCTACCCCTAGTCCAAGATCTCGACGCAATACGATTCCTCTTATCTCCCGTCTATTCTAAAAAAATTCTTCGTTTCCCTCTACTCAGAACTACGTGGGGCCTGATCCTCTTAAAACCCTTTTGCATTAAAAAATGAAACTCATAAAAGTTCCAAAACCCCAGAGGTACGTAGGAAGATCATACACTTTACATGGGCATGGTCCCCTTCTTTTTCATAAAATATTATTCTTTTCTTACCTCTGAGAATGATAGTTCATTTTTATATTTACATAAACAAAAGGATTATGTATGCCTTATCGATTGGTATAGATAATTTAAATGTTAAACTAATTAAGAGGCACATTAATATAATTAAATCCTTTTTATTCCATTCTAGGAAATTTCATTACAATTACAGGAAATATCAGCGTAGGGAGTCAAACAACTTACCCCGCCAACCTGACTTCCCTAAAATAAATCAAACAAAAATACTCCTAAAATAAACTAACCACACCTTCCTAAATTTATCCCCATAACCAAATACATAACCAAACACATGACCATCACAAAAAGCTTCATAAATATCACAAGATTCATAAAGAATCCTACCTGCATCTTCCAAGATATCCATCCCCATCATCATTTGTTCCTTGAATCAACCAAACTTCCGCTCATTGGATAGTATGCCGAAGGAACTCTATGGAATGGTAAGCCCAGACCAACATAAAGAAAACCACTACACCTCCAACCACAGTGTCAAACATGGAAAACTATTTATGTTCGGTCTTCTCGGCCAAGATCTTACCCACTACCCTCTTCTACAACCATTTCATATAATCTCCTAACACATGCCAAATCCTGCCAATAGATTCAAAAGGACGGTTTAACGGATGACAACTCTCCTAAAAAGATCCCAACTGCATGTGCATGCCTTCTGTCAAATCCTCTACTGGAAAGAAGTCCAAGGTACTGGAGGGCATAATATTCCCCCATTCGACTTGATGTAGGAGCCGTAAAGGGAAATATAATGAGGTGTTTTGCAGACCAACTAATCGAATATACTAGTACTCCCCCTGTTCCAAAATAGGCTACAACTCCCCCCACCAGGGCTCTGACCTGTATAGACATCGAGCCGCTAATGGATATTTAAGGGGACTGCCAAGAAGAATCTCTCTGCTAGCCACATGAATAGAATACCTAGGCTACCCTTCCAAAAATTAGAATGGCCTTCCCGCCAGGAATCTAGACAGTTCAGGGTTTTTGCAAGTATCACCACTACATGGTTGTAACAATATGACATCCACACAATAATGGCAGCTAGTTGAGGTTACACTCTCAAGTCCCCGGTCACCAGCAGTAGCTTTAAAGTTAAGTGAAGGGAAATGGCTCTAGCATGGCCCCCATCATTGACATCGCGCAGATGCACAGAGTACAGTACAGTACATTTGGAAGGGAGATAATTCCTCCAGTGACCAATGGCCAAGCCGCCAAAAGAGATATGTGGAGAAGTCATGCTAAAAACTCCTTAGGAGATCGAGAAAATTTAGGGATGGATGCCACCACACTAGGATTTACCCCCAACATAGCAGATTAATCCTCATAGGTCGAGTAGAACTCATCCAAGACAAAATGAAAAACATGATCCTCGAGGTATGCGAATTGTGCTGCCATGGTCAGTTGTTCTAGTTAATGAACTGATTGCACCACAAAGAGACCCGACGCAGGTTAAAGGCATCATAGTCTACATGTATGAACACATAACTTCTAAATTCTCAAGATAAGATACAATTTCGGCTCAAATGGGAAGGGTCATTTTTGAAAAAACAAGACACAAGGAAAGAAATAAGTAAAATAAAGAGAATTTGAATTGGTGAAGAAACCTCCCCACCTTACCCCCTTATATACTTGAAAATTTTGGATAAAAAAAAAAGAGTCCTCAAAATCCTAATAAAAACTACCCTTCAAGTTCTTGTAGCTGAAGAAAGTGCAATTAAAGATCTAGGGTGATTTGACTGGACGGACCTACTGACAGGCAGGCCAAAGGGCATGCCGATCGTCATCCCCCCATTTGTAGAGAATTCCATCTTTCCTTTTTTAAAAAAAATTAAAAATAACTCAAATAATCCCTTATTTCAAAGAATTCTTGATTTTTCTTCCTATATTTTACTCATTATAAATTTTCCCTTGAGTAGTTCCATTCATTTTTACGGTCACAGCAAGCATAGTAAAAATTGCATGTAGATTAAGTCATTTAAAGCAAAGTTAAATAAAAATCCCATTCATTTCTTATATATATATATATATATATATATATATATATATATATATATATATATATATATATATATATTACCATCATTACATTTTTTGTAGAAAAAGAAAAAGAAAAACAACGCGACTCAGCCCAAAACTCCAAACTCTCTCTCCCCCTCTCTCTCTTCCCCTAGGGTCTCCCATCCCTGCAACATGCACGCTTCCCATGGTGATGATATGAGGAGCCCCCACTACCCGATCTATATCCCTCATCAAAAGTAGCAGATGGTATAAGAAAGGAACGTACCATGATCGAATCCAAAATGTGCGATGTCGCATAGGCCACCCAATCTTGAATGTCCCTCGGCTAGGTAGCGATACCCGAACGTGCTGTAAGAAAAACAAAAAGGCATATCAGTCTGTCTAAAGGAAAAAGAGAAACATAAATGACAAAGGACATATAAATGAAAAGATATGCCTCTGGTTGACGGATGTCCTCCGTCAGCCCCAACACTTTCAAGTCCATCATATTATGGAAATATTGCATACTCCACGATCAGACTCCAGGCAGTCAGATATTGTGGGAAGGAGGAGCAAGTTGGAGAAATAGAACATGTGATGCCGATACCATTGCTGACGCCGATGAACCACCAGTGATGTGGGCAAACCCCACTATCTGACTCGTACGCCTTCCTGAAATCGTAGGATGAGGAGGCATATTCACCACATTATAGATGCATGATGGAATCATCCAGCTCTTCACAAAGTCAAGACAGTCGTAAGTCACCATCGTGTTCGTATACGACGAGTAGGGTTCAATAATTATTGACGCCTCCCTAACCTCCTCTAATCTCTCTCGAACTCGCCTCATATATCTCGAGTGAATCGCTAGTGGGACTGCCACCTCATCCTCCAAGACGTGTTGAACCATTCTCTCTCCCAGCTACTAAGAGTAGCCAAACTCATGCGCAGCAGTAGGGGTATCTACGCATTCATACCGGTCACCCATGTGTGCTGGATGGCCGTCCCTCAGGGATACAAGGTCGCTAGAATTTTTCCAAGATAAAGTAAATACTTTCCAAGTAAAGAGGACGCCAAAGAAAAGGATTCAACAGAGAAAAGAAGAAATAACCTGGTCGCTCATCACGACATTCAAGACCTGATTCACTACTATGAAAGAGAGAGACCGCTTTGACCGCTGGTTAGACTTTTGTAACCGGTACATCCGACATAAGTTCTCGATGCAAATAAATTAAATAGGAATTAATCATGATCACCTTGTGGAACCACGTCTGCAAAAGGACAATAGTTAGCAATCAGAAGAAATCTAGAAAGGAAGTAAAAGAATATGCATAAAGGAAAAATGCGAAAACAAAAACACCTCCAGAAGATACGTGGCTCCAGTAAAAGTTTTCCAGTAGCACCGACTGAAAGCATCTAAAGAAGAACAAAGGGTCACCAAAGTCAGCCTCCCCCAGGCAAATAGAGGGATATTAAAAAATACACTAAAATATGTTAAAAACCATAAGTGGACAATGTCGTCGATCGATGCCACCAAAAACCCTCGCAATAGTAGAAGAATAAAAAAATGAGCCATCTGCCGCACCTACAGCCTGTCAGTCCCATTGTTCTTCAGACTTAGCAAAACCTCCTAAAGAAGAGATATACTGATCGAGTCCCTTGAGCCAATCCGCCCCATATTTCCTAGCACCGTATCCACCGTCGTCGATGTCACCCTTAGGGACCGATCCACCTATATCTACGTCCCCTCATAGTCTATCCCCAATAGCTGCTAAACGCCAATGGGGGTCACCGTCATCTCCCAAAATCCCAAGTGTATGGGGTGGCTAGTGTCCCACTACCTCTCCCCCAGAGTGCATAAAATGATCGTAGAGTGAGGTTTCTCATCCAATGCAGAAGCCAAATGACCAAAACTCGCAAAAAAGGCTACCTAGCACACCATCGCAGGAAGGTGCTCCCACACATCACTAAATCTCGTTGTCCCCCAGTAGCGATAACTCATAGTAGCAATGTCAGTTTATCAAAACAGGAAGAAACCTTTCGTCAAGATTTAAAAAATATAAGAAAATGCGAAGAATAAAAGAATGCCAAAAGTTATGAGGTACCTACATAACCATTAGGGTTCATCACCCTAGATGACCGATGGTGCTAAGGCTCACATAGAAGAGTCGGATCATCGACGATAGGATCAAACAACTCGAAAGCATTCTCATTGCCCAACACTAAGGGCACCCAACCCCGACACTCCACATTCGCCAAATCATCAAACCCAGCCATGCCATGTGGGTTTGGCTACTTGAGAAATCCACCATTTTCTAGTCTCGAATGAGGAAAGAACGCAGGAGAAGATTGTAGAAGAGAGAAGAAGAATATAGGAAAATAATTAGCCGTGAAAAATAAAGAGATTTCCCCCTTTTTATAGCAGGCTAAGGGGTATACCGATCGATAGTCCCCTAGCACCAATCGATCGACCCTATCCATTACCCTTCCTATGGTAACCCAGAAGACCATGCCACTTCTGGTTGCCAACCCCTACAACATGCCAATCAACACCCCCCTGAAATTTTATACAAAAAATCCAAGAAAATGCTAAAACTTTCCCGAAAAATTCCTAAAGTAGTCAAATAAATACTGGAACATTTCTTCACCAAAAAATTGTTTTTCAATCTCCCAAATACCCATTCGGATTAATAAAACATTTTATCCCTAGATTAAAACCTAAAAATACACGCGCTGGTAAACCCCACTACAAATCCCCAGTGAAATCTCAAAAAACTTCATCCTCAAAAGACACCAAATGCTTCCTTGGCGGGGCTACCCGCTTTCTCAGGAGGAATTCCCAAATTAAACTCTTCCCTGAATGATTCCAATTTCCCTAAGCAGAGCTAGAAGCCCTAACTAGACACCTCTTAGTAGCAAGACAATTCCTGACGGAATCCCAAAACCTAAAGTCATCAACTATTTCCATAAGTGGAATTTCCACACTAAGGTTTTCAAAATGACATAATCCCCAGACAGATGTCTCCTCCCCTATAAAGTATCTAAAAAAGATTCCATAGGAGATCTATTCCCCATGCTCCCAACTTAAAGTCCTCAAAATTAACGTCGACGCTCAGAATTGGTCGCTCCTACTTAAGGTCCTTAGAATTGAACTCGACCCTCAGAATTGGATGCTCCTACTTAAGGTCCTAGTAATTGGTCACTACCACTTAAGGCACTCAGAATTGACCTTGACCCTCAGAATTGGTCGCCCCATCATTGGTCCTTAGAATTGACCTCGACCCTCAGAATTTATCGCTCCATGTTAACGTCCTCCGAATCAACCTCGCCCCTCAGAATTGGTCTTTCCTACTTAAGGTCCTCAGAATTGACCGTGACCTTCAGAATTGGTCGCCACATCTTAGGTCCCTATAATTGACCTCTAACTTCAGAATTGGTTGCCCCATCTTAAGGCCCTCAGAATTGACCTAAACCCTTAGAATTTGTCGCCTCCACCTTAGGTCCTCAAAATTAACCTCAGACCTCGTAATCGGCCATCCCTAGAATTACCTTCGGTCCTCAGAATTGACCTCGACCCTCTGAATCGACCATCCTCATCCCTTTAAGTCCGTAAATTAACCTCTTTATCAAAACATCATGTGATGTTTATTCGATGACTTTCATTTGTTCTAAGCTCACACGCCGAGGGTTTTTGTATACACCAAATCCTAAGAATCCCTTAAGTATCTCCTTAGGTCCCTATCACCTCCCCAATTAACTATAAATCTAGGTCATACTTTGAGTACCAATATAGAATCCATTAGACGCTCTCGGGCCCTATTTGTATTTGGTCAACTCTATCATGAGAGAAAAATCTAAGTTAATCTTGGAAGGGATCTTAATCCCCTTTCCAATGGTTCACTCCGTGTGCAAAACGGAAAAATGGTTTAGACGAGTGGACCATTTTACTATTGAAAATCAATGTGGAGGCCACTGTGGGCTCTCAAACCTCGATTTGTCCCCAATCAACTCCATTGTCAGAGAGAAATATCAATGGATCCTCTAAGTCTTTGAATCCCCTTTCCAATGGACAACTCTGTGTGTGAAACAACATAACTGTTTGAACGAATGATCCATTTTCCTTAAAAAATTGATTCGGAGGCCATCGAGAGCTCCTGGGATCCATTTTACAAAAGTCAACACTTCGGACTGAATGAATATTCAAAGGGAACCAAATACCCTTTCCAAGGGCCTGCCCCGTGCATGAATCAACCTTACGATACGGACAAATAATCCGTTTTACTTCAAAAGGTCACCGAGCGATTTTGAGCCCCATTTGACAAAAGTCAACTCTCAGAACTGAGCGAAGCTCTTTGGAACATCAAAGAACCTCATAGAACCTTTCCAATGGCCTGCCCCGTGTAAAATTCAAACTTATGATTCATACAAATAATCTATCATCATTCTATGATCTTCCGTCTAAAGGACTAACGGGTGCTTCAAAGCCCCGTTTGACCTAAAGTCAACTCCTGGACTCGAGAGTGGTCAAAAGGATTCCTAAAGATCTCTAAATTACCATTAAAATTTTATGTTCCCTTCATGATTTTAACTTACGGATTATATTTAAGGACTATTTTTTAGGAAATCTACATGAGACTACCTATTAATATACTTATTTCACTGCCTATCTGATGTGTGTCTTGGGTAACCTATCGATAGGCAGGGAAAGGACTATACCGATCGACAATCCCCCTACCTTATATAAGAAAGGCATGAGCTCATTTTGAGAGACACCCCAAATCCATCAATTTTAGTGATCTCAACAACATTCTTCTACAATCAGCAAAGTTTCCTTGTGTGAAATTCCTTTCCACCTTTAATTTACGTCATTCTCATACCCAATTTTGCAAACATATCCTTCTCTATTTATCAAGTATTCATCCCAACTTGCAAGGAATCTCATCAAGGATCAAGGTCAAGCCTCATGTTTCCAAAGAAGGTTCAAACATCATTCTCTCTTTAAATTTATTTTATGATTTCATTAGTTATATAAATTCTTAATTTAGATTTTTGCTTAGACCGTATACATTAATACCTCATCCTTTATTAGTTATATTGCACATACTTTATTTTATATAAAAAACCAAAAACAAAGAAAAAGAGTGTTACACCTATAAATTCCCACGGGATTCTTCATCACATTTTTCTCAAAAATAAAAATATATTTTCAACGCACACACATATAATAAACTCCCGTTTGAATCTATGCGATAATCCCCACCCTTTTTCGTCATGCGAACTACATGGACTTTTATGCCTTTATAAGCTACGTAGGCATCTGGGGCTAAAACCCGAGACCCGAGTCCTATTTTCCTATTTTCATTTCTGTCATTTTTCCTATTCTATCAATGTTACTCATATATATCATACTTGTGATTCATACTTGCATCTTATCTAGTACATGTTATCGTTCCATCGTAGCAATCAATATCTCGATAATTACACACATCATATTTTCTAATTATTATTTTGGGTACATTCTTCTTGAATACATTTCTCCGTCTTTTCATGATACGAGTCGGGCAATTTCGATCCCCACTTATATATACGCACACACACACTGCACGGAGAAATTAAAGAAAGTAGAAACATAATCCCATGAGATAATGAAAGGGATATATGGGTTCCTAACATGTTCCCATTCCTTAACTTAGCCCCCAAACCTTTAAACTATTGGTTTCGCAAGCATTAGTTTGTCTTTGATGCCTCTCTCTCAAGGCGACGACATGTTATTTTTCTTGTTTTGTGCAAAACAGGAGGGAAACTCTATCTCTTTACATCACCCTAAAACTAACAACGACTGAATAACTCCACGATGTAGTGAGGCGCATGGGTCCTTTATCTCTCCCTATTTCCCCCCAAAAGTTCCTCGGGGAGGGGGGAGATCATGGGATGGGAACACACTAATTTCAATAAAATCCAAATCTTTATTTCAAGAAACCTTTGAAATATTTGCTCATCGTTTATCTTGATCAAAAATAACATTTTTGCATCATTTTTATTTCATAAAAATGTTTGTTACTAATATACTTGAAACTCATCCTTTTTCTCAAATGCATCTTACTCTTATAATCTAACAACAAGACTACATATATGCAAATGGAGTCTTAATAATAAGGTTGTAGTTTTTCGCCTCAAATGGAGCTCTAACAATGGAAGGTAGGAATGTCTAAGAAGATGAAAACCTCCCACCTCCTAAGGTGGCATTAGAGAGGTTGCCTAGCTCCACCAGACTTGTCTCCATGAAAGCTACATCAAAACCTTCTTCAAATTCCTTCAATCTTCCATCTTAATTTTCTCCAAAACCCCCAACAACATGTCTACAAATTCGTAGCAATGCCCAACAATGGTGGAAATAGGTACCTAAATCTTGGATATGGTGGTACAATAGAAGAATATGGAGGTAGTATTATGGTTGGGGTAGAGAGAGGTGGAGAGATGCACAATAATTGGGGAACACCCACTCCTTTTCATCTCTTATTCCAACTCTAAAATAACCCAAATGAGACCAAAAGCCCTTATAAAAACACTAAAAAGCCAAAAAATCTTATATTTACCCTATGTAGGTTAACCAGACCTTGATATCTCATCAATCCAATGGCCCGAAATGAGACAGCGCACAAGGGAAACATAATTTAAGAATCTGGATGACCCCGTTCGAATGGGATTCACCCCTCGTTTGAACGAGAAATCCATATCGTTCGAACCTCATTCGATCCCCACTTTGAACGACCTGGACCTGTTATTCAGTGGGAGATCGTTCTAGCCACGTTCAATACCCATTTCGAATGATTCTAGATTCTCGTTCGAGTGACTCCTCTTTGATTTGAATGACATTTCTTAATTTCTCCAATTTTCCTCGCTTTACTCAAAACTTCTAACAATTATCATTAAGCCTCCAAAATAGGTAAATAAGAATATAAACCCAGTCATAATAATTCAAATATTATGGTCTCCATATTATTATAACTTATTCTTGAAAATAAGTAAAATATTAGGGCGGATTATTAAAAACTTCCCTCCTTGGGGAGTTTTGTCCCCACAATTCTTGACCCGTCAATCATTACGGTTATGGGTTTTACTAAATTCCACTCTAGCTCATCGGAACCCTTTGAAACTAAATCTTAAAAGTCCTCAAATGCCAAGATAACATCATACACTTCTTCACGGGTTTGTCACCAAAAGGTTTATCATGCAACATTACCTAATGCTCACTCTTAAACTAATCATCAAATCCACCTATAGTCCCCGAGTCTCCATTTATCTATAATCATGCTTAGTCGAGTCCTAAGACTACCTTGGATAATACTCCAAGCATATGGTTGCCCCTACCGGGCAACACCCTCTCATGATCAATACTAACCCAAGAGTAAATCACAACACAATTAATACCCGATTCATCATCAAGAATTTTCTAACCCCTTAGAAGTACATGCTTTGCTTTTTCATAAACTTTCAGATCATCCCGACCACATAGAGTTGTTTAAACTTGACAAGAATCGCGTATCACTCATCGCTTACATCAAATGTCAACAACCCACTAAGTCTCGAACCATGCATTTGAATAATTCCCTTTCATGGGATCCTCATATGAATCTAGGATCAATCTATGAGCCTAACCAAGGGGCAGACACCCGAGCATTACGCCTTCCACTCATCGTGTCAAACCACACATAGTGCTAAGATTCCTTAAGTTCTAACACAATACAATGTCCTCAAGGCATCATCTTATTCATTACATTTATAGTTACTCACTTCCATGCTGGCCAATCATAAGGTCATCAATCCTAAGGAAGAAACTACTACGAGAAAATTGGGCAGCCAAAAGTGCAGCCGTTCGTACGCTGAACTTTCTCCAATATATAATACCTCAGATAGGGTACGCCCAATTACTGAGATACATTGAGCATGCCAAGTCCACCACAGTTTACAAAGACCAATCGTGCCATACCATGACATGATACCAATTTGAGATACCACATCAGTGGGAATACTAATGCTCGATTACCTAAGTGAAGGGACATATATGAGTTAGAATGAGAAAGCAACCTTTCTAAGAGAATCATGCCCTTATGCATGAGACTATGATTTATGAAAATCGAACATACGCTACATACTTGAAGTCTTATAACGCCCCGTAGACACTCTGACTAGGCACTAACCTAACAATATACCCTGGCTCGAGTCACCAATTGTGACGAATCAAATTGCAACCACTCGTCGTCGCATCACAAAAGCAACATAAAAACCAGTTATTCTCTGGAAATCAAACACCAAACTTCCCTCCTTATAAGTAAGGCCTTCCCCCTTACATCTTTGACACACATGAACCACTCCGATTAGAAAATTCATAATGGTGATTCCGATACCGATCTTATCCATCGCATTAGTGATGATATCATCAACCTAATGCATCTAGGTTACTGTTGCCTATCTAAGTTAGTTTCGAATTGATATCACGTGATGGTCAACCGCTCATCATTAAAATTATCAGAATAACTAGTACTACTCGAACGTACAACCTCGAATCTACACGGGTCTAACAAGATGACCCAAGATCTAAATGTTCCCCTACTAGTGTTATTCTAACATGTATTATCAACTCACGTCGATTCCCTCGCTACACTTCATCATCTCATCACAATTGAAACTTTAAGGGCCTAATCATAACATCATTGGCCCAACTATCCCATGCATTCCTACTACTCTTCCACTCTAACATGGCCTTTTTGACATCGGTCTCCTCAAGACAACGAGTATTACACCCAATTATGATTTGAATCTCTAATTTCACCTCTACAGATTGCATTACCTCTTGACATTAAACTTTGGCAGCCTCACCCAAGGCTATATAAAGTGAGACTTTTGAACTTAGTGGGCAACCTAATCCCATCAACAAATTTCCACATCATTTCATCGAACACAACACATTTCATAAAATCTAGCATGACCAGTTCCCTAAAGTCATCAAGTATACTCAAGCATTTTTCACTAAAGACTAGATAAGACTTCATCGGCCAAAATTCCCATAATGCGATTATGCCCGAAGACTTCTTGATATTTGTTTCATCGATTGTCAACTACTCACTTAAATATTAATCTATAATTCTCTAACATGGTAGGTCATAGACATCGAACACCTGAAGGCGTCACAACAATTTGACTTTTCATCCTAAGGATAATTCAGAGAACTTATTACTTCAATCAATGTTATGCACCACGCATTTAACCAAAAGCTAACATTACTAAAGATTTTTGTAGGATACAAGACATTGTGTATAAGGAGTACGTCCCTAGGTCTACACTGTCGATGTCACTGAAAATCCTATTCATTAAATGTTACATTTTTCTTATCAAAACCACCCCATAAGGCTACCTAGGGTTCACTCTCCTGACACTACAACTCATCATTATTACACATGTGAAAGTTTTGCCATAAATGTCCCATAACTCTATTCACGACTTATGAGATACATTCATCGACCAATAATCAGTAAGGAACTCAACCTCAAGGATAACATCCTATCACCTAATATTGAATGTACCTATCCTCAAGCATTGACCCACACAAATGTAAATTCTTATCCAGTTATCCCTTAATCGCGGTATTAGCCCAAGGATCGGATTTTCTTAATCATATAATTGACATTCATCACCCATATGTGCCACAACTAGGGACTATATGGAATTTAATCACCATTCCTCATTACTCAGTCATAACACCCTAACTATCAACATCTACCATTCACTATACGCAATTTCTATCACTTGACCAATGGGCTTCATATCAGTTAATTAACATCTCAAAAGACTCTATGTCAACAAAGATGGGACACAAGCATCTCTTAATAAAAACCATAGTGTCACTATTATCAATTTGTAAGGACACCCGTAAATTATTGACATGTCTAATCAAAAGCACTGAAGTGATTAGTAACAACTAACTTTGTCGTATGCCACTGTAATACCCCGTATTTCTGAATATTCCAAATAATTCTATTTAATTAGATTGGAAAATTAAATGAGAAAATTACGGCTTAATTTAAATTACGTAAGAGTAGTAATTTAAAGAGTTTTATTTAAAAATTGTAATTATGGAATAATAATCGAGAGATAGATACCGGTTTATATTGCCTCATTATATTTACTTAGTGCGAGTGGTAAATAGTTACTTAACGCGTGTAGACCGTGTTGGCGTGAAAACGAGTAATATTTTGTTAAGTGACTCAAATGATAATTTAGAGGTCACTGATGAGTCCGGAAGGGTCAAATTAGTCAAAATAGTATACTCGGGGGTACTAGTTGAGTCCCGGGGTAATTTTGGACTAAATCGAGATCGTTCGGGGGCGTTTTGGTCTTTTAACATACGAGGGTATGGAGACCTACGAAATTGAGAGTTTTATATCAGCCGTATGATAGAGGAATTAGGGTTAGAACACCCATGACAACACCAATACCATTAGAGAGAAGAGAGGCACAAATTTATAAGGCAAAAGGAAGAATTGGGAAGGATTCAAAGGGATTTTTACCATCAACTTGTTGGGGAAGAAGGATTGAAGGATGAAGATCATCAATCATCAACAACAACCACGAAATCAGACCCTATTGATCATAAGGCAAGTTGTTTATTGCAAAAATTATAAAATTATAATACCCATGTGTAGGGTTTTTGAATAGTGTTGTTTAAATCATTATTTTGATTGGAGAAAGATGATATTTATACATGTTGGGATAGGAATCGCATGTAGAATGATTTACCTTATGTAGAGGTTTAAGATTCAGATTAGACTTGATGATTTTTCGGATTAAAATCTTGATTTTGAATGATAACATGGAAAGAACACTATAACTAGGGTTTCAAGAAATTCTGGATTTTAATTCATTATTTCTTTAAAGTAATTGGAGTTTTGATGTATTTGACACGTTAGAAACTGTCCTAGTATATGTGGAAATATGTTAGGATCATTGGGTCAAAGTTTGGTGGACTATAATGGAGTTTGAAGGTTTGTTAATGGAGGAAAAATCTTAACGAAGAAGACAACTGCGTTTATCCCTGTTCGATCGATCGATCGATCTCGAACTATCGATCGATCGACTATGTCGATCGATCGAACCCAGCCGTCGATCGATCGACGAAAGCTGTTTGCCAAAAATTTTATGTTTAATTCTTCGTTGAGTTCGGGAATGAATGAGTATTCTAGTATTTACAATATACTTATATGGGAGTGAGAATAAGACCAGTAGGTAGATTGTTGAGGTTCGATAAGGCCATTGGGTGTAGGGCTTGGATTACGGACCGAGGAGAATAATCCGATTTAGTAGAGTATCGGGGATTTCAGAAATTGAGTTACGGGGCGAAGTAAATTTAATTTAAGCAATAGACCAGTAGGGTAAGAAATAACTACTGAAATTATATGTAAGGGGTAACTAGGACCCTTAGAGTTGTGTGAATACTCAAATAAATACGATTAATGAGATAAATCGTAAAGCGAATATTGTACGGTAGATATATGAGGTTAAAATATTACGTACGTATATGATTAATAGGTCGGGCGTGGACCTACTGAATTATGTGATCTTTTAGGTAGAGAGATTATACCTAAATTAATTATGTTAGGGTCGATGAGACATTCCGAACTAACATAAAGTTATTATATGTTTGGGGTCGATGAGAAATGCCGAACCAAACTTTGAACTGGTGTCGCGATGAGAGAGTCCCGAACCAGAATATGTGTATATATATATTTTTAAAAATAGTTGGGGTCGATGGATAATTCCGAACCAACTCTCACTTGGGGTCGATGAATCATTCCGAACCAAGAGATCTTTATTTGTGTATATAAATAATTGGGGTCGATGTATCATTCCGAACCAATTCTCACTTGGGGTCGATGAATCATTCCGAACTAAGAGTCCTTTACGTGTATAAAAAGGGCAAAATAGCAATGACTGATATTTAGTATATATTGTGTGTGAAATATATATACTTGATGATATCCTACTTCAGTGTGTTAGTAGATTGATACATATTATGTATCTAAAGATACATACTGAATTGGTAAGTTAAGTAGTGAAACTTAAATACGAAATGCACCTTTAGATAGAGAAAATCTATTTAGTAATTCAAGTAGTGAAACTTAATTACATAAGTGGGAAGTCAACAATTGTGAGAATTGTAGTAATTTTAGTAGTGAAACTAAATGGGAAGTCTTGAAAAATAACATAGATGAAATGTAAATTGAGAATTAATTAACATACGCGAGATGTTAGTGAAACGGTTGTACTGTATGGGCGGTACTGGAACTTGGGTACAAATAAGTTCATTTGACTACTTTGGTTTTAGTTAGCTTGGGAGGTATGGCTAGATAAACTAAGTGTAGAACGTTAGGTGTGCACAAAAGATGAGGGGTGAGTAACTCAAGAGAGTGTATGAGAACCTAACATGTGTAATCAATAACCGCATTTTATATTGTGATAAACGCTTGCTAAATATTTTCAAAATATTTTGAGTACTAACTCTTGATATAAAATATTTTTAAAACCTTTTAGGTGTCCAGCCACAGGGATGCCATGTATGATGATTCCATTCTAGAGACTCGGAGCTGTAGCACAGTGGATGCTTACAGGATTTTGACTAGACGATATCTCTCATTCAGATCGAGTACAAGATCTCACACTCTTCTATGCATGGACTTGTAGTCCGGTATTAGTCTCAGATGTTAGTTTCAGACTAGTGGTTATTCTATTGTTGTTTGAGATTTTTAGCCGATGGTTTATTCGGTAATACTTTTGTTCTGTTGTACTTTTACTTTGTTGTTTGAATTATAGTACATGATTGTTTGTACTTTGTTCCACATCGTTGATTTATCTGTTTTAAGAAAGATAAAATTTGGCACCGGTCTAATTTTACTTAGGGTATTAGTAATTAAAAAGTTTTCGACAGTGATGCTAAGAATGAACCATTTAAGAAACCTATTTTAATTTAATAAGGGCTGATCACCCGATGTTTAATTAGGCGGGGTGTCACAGCCACTTGGAATGAAATTAGTTATCGTGCTAACCTATTGACTTCACCGTCGAGGACATGAACTAAATCGTCACCAATATAGCGTGAACGGACCAAACCACATCAATGTTGAAAGATCCACTACTGATATCACCATGTCACTCCTGAGAGGAACCTTGAACCTAGATCTCTGATACCTTTTGTAAAACCTCAGCCCGAACTTTTAGGTTGCCCATATCCAAACCAGTCCGACCCAACTGTCAGGTGTGAAGTGCAATGAAACAACGTATATAATGTTGCTAATCCAGTTTTATTTTAATTAAGATTTCACTTTTTTAGAATGAAATTCTAATTTCAAATCAAACTACGTGAGGGACCTGGGGAAAGTGTCACCCGAGACCAAGAAATTAGAGCAACTAACGTAAAATAAAAGGGTGTGCTTACCTGTGCAACGCTCTTAAAATACGAACCCGCTCCTAACCTGCCGTAACAAAGACAAGGGTGTGAGCCGGATGCTTAGTGAAAAATATACAAATACAGTATATAATCGAACAACAGAAAGAAGACTCTAACACATTATACCCGCGTGCACATGCAACTACCTTTTACACACATATAATGTGTGTGTGTGTGTGTGTGTGTGTGTAAATATATATATAAAAACACTTAATGCATGTAACCATATTTAATTCCTAAAAATATGATTTGTTTCGATTAAATTACCTTAATCTTACAAAGAACTTCCTTTTTCTTGACTTCCAATTTATCCCTTTACTTAACACACACGGTTAAATACTTGAACAACTACACTTTATTTAACCCAAAAACATTTCTTTAACAAAATCACACTTGTGTTAATTTTGGTTAAACCTTTTTAGTTTACGTAACTCAACCGTTTAACCACTATACTTTACTATTAATTTACTTTATGGACATTAATCAATTCACACATTTCTTGTGCACTGTAACCTTTATCGAAACATTTATTAATTAATGAAAGTCAGATTGTCTTAATATATTTTTACAACACAACCCATTTCTTGACATGTCCCTTATTACTTTATCTTTTATTGGAATCTTCGAATAAATCGCAAACTTTCAAGGGCTCCACACCGCCGGCGATGCCACTACATGCTCTGACCAGTTATTTTGGGTCTTTCACCCCAGGGCACTGGGCCTTCCTTAATTATCATGGTATCATCCGAGTCTTTATTTAAGTGTTTTACACTTACACAATTTCCACATTATTCCACTGTCCCCATTTTCCTCATCGTGGCCAAAATCTGAGGTTTTATCCCTAGTTGTGTTACACTTTGAAAATCATCATTCATGTCCTTATAATTCAACTTTGATTTATTTCCAAAATCACATTCATTTGGAACTATTTTGTGTAACATCCTTTTGCAACATTTTTATTTCATTAAATGTTCTACTTTAAGTAAAATTACCACTTTACCGATTGTCTTCCAAAGTTGTCAATTTCCTCCATTTTTACGAGTGTTATCACCCCAAAACACCATTAAGTTACCTAAACTAACTTTTTATGTGTTTTTAACACATTAAACCTTTATAACATTTGGAGTAACATTCTTCTCAAGTTGGAACATCTTTATACCATTATTTCTTTTCCAATTCCACAAGTGTTAATCTTTCAAAAACAATATTAAATTACATACGCCTCTTCCTAATGCTTTAACCAATAACACGTATTCAACACTTTTACTAACAACTTTTCCAAGATAGAAATTTCTTCAATTTCTTTATGAAGAAACCTAATTGAATTTAAAGACTACTTTTATAAGAAAATACCATTCCTTTTATTGAGACATCTGGTTTTAATTCCTTACACTATCACATTTTCAACACCTTTTTAACACATATTATGGGATGAAATATATTTATTCTTTGTTTCATGTTTAAGCCCAACAAAACCTTCATTAAATTTGTTTATATATTTATCATCAAAATACTACAAGTTTATATGCACGAGAAGGATGATTTTAAATCCTATTAAATAGGTTAAACATACACTTCATTCTATAAATTCCATGCTATTTGCAAAACTATGCTTTTCAAGATAGAAAAAAAAAATTCTTCAAACTTTGCAAATGTCCAACTTTTATAAAATCTTCATGTTTGCAAGGAACCTTGGAACATTATTTCTCCAAATATTTTAGTAAGCTCAACATCAATTTCAAACATTTTATTTCATAAAATGTTTAACATCAAACTTCTATAAAATGCACAATTTTAATAAAAATCCCAATCTTTGTTTCAATTAAAGTTTGAAATATTTTCTCATCATTTATCTCCAACAAAAATAACATTTTTGCAACATTTTTATTTCACGAAAATGTTTATTACTAATATACATGAAACTCATCTTTTTTCTCAAATGCGTCTTACTCTTCTAATATAAAACATGACAACAAATATGCAAATACAGTCTTAATACTAAGGATAGATTTTTCCACCTTAAATGAAGCTCCAACAATGGAAGGAAGGAATTTCTAAGAAGATGGAAACCTCCCACCTCTTATGGTGGGCCTTAGAGAGGTTGCCTATCTCCACCAAGATTGTCTCCATTAAATCGTCATCGAACCCATCTTCAAACTCTATGAATATCCCATCTTCATCTTCTTCAAAACCCGCCAACAACATCTCTACAAATTCGTAGCTATGCCCGACAATGGTGGAAATGGGTACCGAAAGCATAGATATGGTGGAAGAGAAAGATAATATAGTGGTGGTATGGTGGTTTGCGATCGAGAGGTGGAGAGATGAACAGTAATTATGGAAGACCCACTCCTTTTTCTCTCTTTTTTCAACTCTCAAATAACCCAAATTATCCTAAAACCCCTTATAAAAACACCAAAAAGCCTTAAAATCCCATTTTTACCCCATCTGGGTTAACCCGAGCTCGATAGCTCATCAATCCAATGGCACAAAATGAGTCAACACACAAGGGCAAAATATTTTTTAAATATGGATGACCTCATTCGAATGAGATTTGCTCCTCGTTCGAACGATAAAGGCATCTTATTTGTGCCTCATTCGAGCCCCACTTTGAACGACCTTCGAGAGATCTGGATTTGTTATTCAGTGGGATTTCATTCGAACCTCATTCAGTCCCTACTTCAATCCAGTTTAGATTCTCATTCGAACGACTCCTCTTTTGTTCAAACGACCCTTCTTAATTTCACCAATTTTTCTGTCTTTAGTCAAAATTTCCGACAATTATCATCGAGTATCCAAAATAGTCAAACAAGAATATAATTAAATTCGTAATTATTCAAATCTTATTGTAGCCATATTATTACAACTTATGCATGAAAAAAATTAAAACATTGGGGTGGGGTATTAGACCCACGAATGTAGTATCTCGGATTGGTACCATGTCATGGTATGTCGTGGTTGGCTCGAGTAGAGTACGGTTGGACCTGGCCTCATCAATTCATCTCAGTAACTAGGTACGCACCTATTTGAGGTACTCTTGCTATTGCACAAAGTTCATTATACGGGTGGCAGGACTTTTGGTCGCATGGTTTTCTTGTAATAATTGCTTTCCTTAGAATTGGAGACCTTACAACTAGCCAGCATAGAAGTCAGTGGCCCGAGATGTAAAGAGTGGGATGGTAACTTGAGGACATTGTATAGTGCGAAAACTCGAGGAAATTAGCACACGGTGTTAATTTATCATGATGAGTGAATTGATGTGATACTCAAGTGATTGCTCCAAGTAAGACGTTTAGTATAATATTCGGGTCATCAGAGTGATGCAGTGAAAGGTGTCAACCGACTGCACGATGATGATTTGGTCGGTGTATTCCTCCAAGGAGTTGGTAATTAGAAATGTAAGGTTAATATCAAACTCGAGGAAAAATGTATATTTAGGATAACCCAAAAATTCGTGGGGACGCAGGATATGTAGTCTAATATTGGAAATGGTTCTTGGTGATGAATTTGATGATTGGTTGTATTACAATTAGCTCTTGAGTGAGTATCAATCACTAGAGAGGGTTTCCCGATAGAGGCACCAGTATGTTTCGAGTATTATCAAAGGTAGTAAGGACTTGCTTGAGAATTATCATCAAGTGAGTGGAGACTCAGGGTCGGTTATTCTATGTTGATGGTTAGCATGATGGTGAACATTAAAGCAAGTCGCATGACGAGATTTTGGCGACAATCCTTATTTAAGGTTGTGCGATGTGATTTTAACTATTGAGGACATCGATTGTTTAGTCATGGAGGATTACTAGACTTAGTGTAAGTGTTGGCAAACCCCATGGATTTGAGGATTGGATGGATTTGTAATTTTGGGGATTAAATTTCCTAAGGAGGGAAGAATGTAATACCCGTGCCCAATAATTTATTATTTTTCCCCGCATAAATTTTAAGCATATGAAACCTTGGTAATTTGGAATCATAATGATAATTTTAGGATGTTTTTGGGTTAAAATTCGGAATTTGGAGAAAATGTTGGAAGAAATCATTTGAACGAGTCCAAGGTCATTCAAATGAGATTTCCAAGTCGTTTGAAGTGAGGATTAAGAGAGGATCGAATCAGACTCTACATCATAACTGAAAATGATCGTTAGAAGGTTATTCGAAGGCTCGTTCGAACAAGAATCCTTTCTCATTCGAACGAGATGCCATTCTTGTTCGAATGACCATAATATTTTTTTTAATCGGGTAACCTTTGTGTGCTGTCACGTTTTGGCCTATTGGACTGATGAGGTGTCGAGCTCAGGTGAGCCCAGATTAAAAAAAATGGAATTTTAAGGATTATGGGTGTTTTTATAAGGGTTTTATGGGTTATTTGGGTTTATTTTAGTTGGATATGGATAGATAGATAGATAGATAGATAGATAGAGAGAGAGAGAGAGAGAGAGAGAGAGAGAGAGTGAAGTGGGCCTCCCCCACCATTTCATCATTTTTCCCCTCTCTCCACCATAAATCACCATGCCACCATAATATATCCACCTTGTATCACCTTGTTCAACTAGTATTCCACCATATCTAACCCCTACATACCCATTTCCACCAATGCTGGGCAAAATTACGAAATCGGAGGTATTGTGTGTGTGTTGGGGGGGGGGGGGGGGGGGGGAAGAAGATGAAAATGGAATATTCATGGATCTTGAAGGTTTTTTTTATGAAGCATTCATGGATAAAGCCTAGTGGGGCTATGAAACCTATCTAAGGTCACCTTAGGAGGTGGGAGATTACCATCTTCTTAGACATTTCAACGTACCATTGTTGGAGCTCCATTTGAGGTGGGAAAACTCTATTATTAGTATTAAGATTATATTTATATATTAGTAGTCTTGTTGTTAGAATATAAGGGTAGAGTATCATTTAAATAAACCGATGGGTTTCAAGTAAGTTAGGGAGGAACCCCAGATTTTGCCTTTGGTTGGGTAAAAGGAAAGGTGGAACAATGTGGAGATTAAAAAATGTTAGATTACAATAATAAGGACTCGAATGATACTGAAAAAATTAAGTAGGACCCGAAGCCTTAAAGTGAAAGACCCAAAATCATTGGCCAGAGCATATGGTGCGCACAACCGGCAGTGTGGAACCCATTAAAGTATGAGGTTATTGGAATATTTCGAGAAAATGTAATGGAAATGTGTAAATACAACCTAACTTTGATGAATTAATAAGTGTTCCGGTAAAGGTTAAAGTGGACAAGAAATGTGTGAATTGATTAATGTTCATAAAGTAAAGGAATGCTAAAGTATGGTGGTTAAATGGGTAATTAAGCAACCAAAGATGTTTAACCCATAATTAACTCAATGGTATGTTGTGAAAGGTTTTTTCAAGGTTAAATAACTATTTTCTAACACGGTCTTCACGTGTGTCGAAAGGGTGATTTTCAATAAAAAAATATTAACTTGGATTGTTTTAATTTTTTTTTTTTGGAGAAACACGAGAGATTGTTTTAAATGAAAGGGGCGATTTCAGTAAAGAAATGGGCTCTAGTTAGGCAAAGTGTAGATGTTTCAAGTATTTGACTGGGTGCTTTAAATCAAGGAATAAATGTCAAGTTAAGTAAAAGGAGTTTCTTTTACAACATTAAGGTAAATTAATCGGGATTAATAGCATTTTGGAATAAAAATGGTTTCATGCATGTAAGTATATATATATATATATATATATATATATATATATATGATAGTTTCATGTGCATATATATATAATGTGTTAGAGTCTTCTTTCGGCAGTTCAATTCTATACTACTTTTTGTACATTTCCCACTGAGCATTCGACTCACACCCTCGACTTTGTTATTGAAGGTTGGGTATGATTTAGTATTTTTAGAGCATTATAAAGGTAAGTACTCTCTTTTTATTTTTCGTTAGTAGCTCTGTGTGCTTGAATTCCGGGGACGCTTCCTACCGGTCCCTCATGTATCTTGATTTTAAATGAAAATCGCATGCTAAACAAGTGGAATGGTAAATATAAAAAACTAGACTAGCAACATTATTTAGGTTATTTCATTGAACTTCACACCTTATGCTCGGGTCGTACCGAATTGACTCCAAGTGACCTATAAATTCGGGTCAGAGCATTACATATTCATGTCCAAGTGGCACATAACCAAGTTAATTTTCATTAATCGCACTTGTGCTTCTAATTTAGATATATTAGTTGATTTACAAGTGTCTGTGTGTGCCAATAGTGGCGACACTGCGATTTTTAGTGTGAGGTTCTTGTATGTCAATCCGTGATGATGTGAGAGGCCAATTAAGATGTTGAAAATGGTAAATGACGTCCATTGAATGGAAACATGAATCGTGTAAAATCAACCGGGCATATTTGGTGACTAGTGCATCATGCCTAACTAGTATTGATTTATGATGAGGATACATTAAGTTTTGGGCTACATTACTTTTGGATAGTTAACAATGATGATGTAATTTGACAAATTAGATCCTTAAGGTAGTTTGATGTTATAAGACTGTTGATGATTCAGTAGACATAAGGAACCGTGTTTGTTAATACTTGGGGATGTGTACTCAATCAAAGTCGGTAAGATACTATTATTGTAAATAAGTGTCTTGGTGGTTATTGATTGAAAATTGAACCTCGCAAGGTATGATGATGAGAGATACAAGATAATTGCGATAAGTATGTTACCGATGCAATAATGATAGTTAAAGAGGCTTAAGAGTGAACTCTAGAAAGTTTTCCATGACAGAGTTTTAGAAAATATTATGCAACTTTGAGGAATAGGATCCCTAGTGATGTTAGTGATGTAAACCTGGAGGCTTACAGTTTGAATGAGACGTCCTATATTCTTCCTATATCCTTATTAGTGTTAGTTTGTAATTAGTACATGGCTTATGGACAAAACCATTTGAAGGGAACATAAGATTATTATCTAAGTGTCAGTGCCCATTTTAATGGCATTAGTGATGACTAGATGCAAGACAATTCCAGTGTGAGTGGGGTTTATTGGCATCTTGGAGTGTTTGTAGGACTAGATATCTGTGGCATAATTGGGAATGGAAATATACTTGTTGTGGCATGTTAAGGTGTTCATTCATTAAGGTGAACTATTGATAGAGGCTTATAGACTAGTGTCTTTGCGAGAAATTATTAATCAGGATGTGGACATTGAAAATTTTGTAGAGCGCACCTATGATGAGAAAGTTATGAATGATGAAATCTTATCAGGTTTTGAGGACCTTTACATGGAGTATGTTTGTTTCCATAGGAAATCAGTTAAGTCCGATATGAAGACGTGATAGTTTCTTAGTTATGATCATATTTAAGGTCGGGTAATAATCTCAGGTTGTGGGTTAAGGTCCAAAAAAATTTAAATAGTGTACGTTCTGGGTGCTGTCATCTGAATTGGCACGGATGGGTGATGTAACCATCTAAGGGAAATTGGAATCATGTTTCTTGAGTGGGCATGATGCTCGGGTGTCATGGAATGACTAGTGTGAGTGGTCTAACACATGATTTTAAAGGGTATTAGGAAATGTATTCGGGAATTAGATTGATGATGTCATATTGGGGACTTGAAAATGGCACCCTAAAGAGGATATCAACACACTATCAGAGTGCTCGCGTATATTGATAGCACAAGTTAGAATAACCCTAGCAATGTAGGCACTAGTTGTTGGCAAGCCCTACCAAACCGATGCATATTAGAAGATGTAGCCTTGTGTGGGATTTAGTAACCTTAGAATACTAATGGTGAACAGTGTGGCCGTCACATAAATTTAATTTAGGTATAACTTGAGATAAGCTTAGTGACAACCTCGTGTAGTTAAAAGTTAATTATAAGGTGAATGTTTCACTTAGTGGGGTACTCCCTAAGGAGATGTGTGGGATACGTTCATGGTATGATTTTGACAATGACATAGGTGTGTTAGGCTAGTCATAATGTCACTAGCGATATTGACAAGGTCTACTTTGACAGAGGCCTTAGGTATTTGCCAATTAAAGTGGGTCATGTGTGTTAGGGATGTAAGGTGGAAAGTCTTACTCCTGAGGAGGGAAGTTGGACATTTGATTTTCAATATTCGATGGGTTAATACGTGCTTTCGTCTTTTGAGGATGAATGGTTATGATTCAATTAGTCACAACTAGTGACTCGAGCCAGGGTGTGTGGATATGTTAGTACCTAGAGAGAATATTTAGGAGAAGACGTAGACGTCAAGCAGGTTCGCTTTTCGTAGACCATAGTCTTTTGCATACAGATGGGATTTTATCGAAATGGTTGTTTGCTCCTTATGATTCTTGTGTGTTCTTTTCGGTTCCAGAATCAACGATTAGTATTTGCTCTACTGTGGCAGCTCGAATTTGTACCATATTATGGTACAACGTGGTTTGGACTATTAGAGTACAGTTGGACCTGGCATGGTCAATGCACCTCCATAATTAGGTGAACTCTTATCTTAAATGTCCTTGTTATTGCACAAAGTTTAGTGTATGGTTGGAAGAACTTTCGTTATCATAGTTTGCTCATTGTATTCGCTAACCTTAGGATTATCGACTTTGGGATTGACCGGCATGACAATCAGAGGCTCTGGTTGTAAAGAGAAGAAAGGTGACTTGAGTACATTACATAGTTTTAGTGTAGACACAACATTATAGTACCCCTTAAGTATCTCCTTAGGTCCCCAGAACCTCCCCATTTCACTACGAACCCTAGGTTCTACATCGAGTATCGATCTAAAGGCTATTGGACGCTCCCATGCCCCGTTTAACTCTAGTCAACTCTATCGTAAGAGAAAAATATCTTTGAATCTTTAAAGGACTTTGAATACCCATTACAACGGTCTGCCCCGTGCCAGAATTGGCATAACGGTTCGAACGAATGGACCATATTACTACCGAAAATCGATTTGGAGGCCACATGGCACTCCCGGCACCGAATTAACCCCAACCAACTTCATTGTTCGAGAAAAAGATATTTGAATCATTCAATGTCACTCAAAACCCTTTACAACAGTCTACCCTATGCACGAAACGACATCAGTTTTCCCTCGAAAATTGATTAGGAGGCCACCGGGCGCTCCCGGGCTTCGTTTAACCTAGGCTAACTCTTCACATTGAATTAGACTTAATGAATCTATGAATTTCAAAATATACCCTTTCCAACAGTATACCCAATGCATGATTCTGACTTACGGTATGAACGAACAATCAATTTTACTTCGTGACGTCACCGGGCGCTTACAGGCCCGATTGACTAGGTCAACTTTTTGAACCAAACAATGCTCCTTGGAATGTCGAAATACATCACATAACCTTTACAACGGTCCACCCCATGGGCGATTATGACTTACCATTCGGACAAATGATCCGTTTTCGTTTGATGATCTCCCATCCAAAGGACCGACATGTGCTTCTGATCCAAATTTGACCCAAAGTCAACTCCCGGACCTGGAAGAGGTCCAAAGGACTCTTTAAGGTCTATGAATTACCTTTAAAAATGTATGCCCCATTCATTATTTGGATTAACGAATTCTGTTCTACGACCATTTTTCCAAAAAAATCTGCACGAGACTGCCAATTAGTAGGTCAATTTTCATGCCAAATGGCAGTGTGCCAAGGGTTACCTGTCGATTGGCAGGGCTAGGGCCATGTCGATCGGTACCACCCCTGAGCCTATAAATAGAGGTAATGACCTCACTGTAAAGACACATCTCATATCCATCAGCATTAATGATCTGAACAACATTCTCTCGAAATCAACGAAGTTTCTTCATGTGAAATTTCATTCAAGCTTACATTCCCATCCTTTTCATACCCAATTTGGCAAAATCTCGTTATCTCTCATCCAACCTTCATCTCACATCCAAAGGAGTTCCTCCAAGATCAAAGATCAAACTTCAAAGAAGGTCCAATTTCATCCCTATCTTTTTAAATTTCTTATTTTTGCATTAAATACATTAGAATCGTAATATAGTTCTTACTTTACTTCATACACATTAATATCTTACATTTTTATTACTATAATTCACATACTATATTTTCTATAAAAAAAAAAAACAAAACAATCAAAAGAGGGTTATGCCCATAAATTCTGAATGGGATTATTCATCACACTTTTCCAAAACTAAAACAATTTTTTTTACACATGCACATATAATAAAATCCCATTCGAATGGATTGGATAACCCCCACCCTTATGACACATGTGAACTACGTGGACTTTAATGCCTTTATAGGCTACGTAAGTGTCTCGGATTAAAACCCGAGACTGGAGTCCAATTTTCCAATCTTCCCATTTTCCAATTTGCCCATTTTCCCCAATTCTCCATTTTTGAATTTATTATATTTTTGCATTATTATACATATTATGTTTGTAATACTTGTTAGCACTTTATCCAACACATATTATCGTTTCCCCATAACGATCAATATCATGATAAACACCTAAATTGTATTTTATATAGAATATTTTAGGAAAATTCCTATGGATGACCTCACTCTATCTCTTATATAGTATGAGTTGGGCAATTATAATCTCCATTGTGTATACACGCACACACACTTCACATAGAAATAAAGAAAAATAATAACACTAGCCCATGAGAGACCGAAAGGTTGCGATGGGTGCCTAACACCTTACCATTCCATAACTCAACCCCCGAACCCTTCGAACTATTGGCTTTGCAGGCATTAGTTTGTCTTTGATGCCACTCTCTCGAGGCGGCGACATGTTCTTTTGCATGTTTTGTCCAAAATAGGTTGCGACTCCATCTCTTTACATTCACCCCACACCGACGACGTCCGAAGCATTCCTAGATCAAAAGAGGGCGCGATTTCTTTTAATGCCCCTTTTTTTGCTTCCCCCCTACCCCCGTTCACGGAAAAGAAAAGAGATGAGAGGGAGGATACATGTGAATCCCGGTATGGCCATAGTGGCGACTCGGCTGGGGAATAATTTTCATAAGAGGGATATACTCTATATGCATGGGTGTTTTGTTTTCTTGTGTGAGTATGCACCTACCTGTATGTTCCATTTGTATCGTCTATTATCTCTTGTACATATGTAACTCGTGATTATATCACTACTCACTCACACACTTATAGATACTCTACATGTACACTTCATACCACGTGCACCTAGGATCATCTATATCCACATGTTGGACACACCACTTAGAATATAAATTCTTAGGTGTCACTAGCACACACCTCCACTAAGCACACTTTTATACATCCATGCTCACTCACACTTATCACACACCACTTATAGTTGATCCACTCTTTGGTTAACTAGTAGACACTTACTTGTACATATCCACATATCACTCACTTTCACATATCCATGCTTTGTATACATTTACTTTTGTATACTTGTACGTATCCATTGCTTAGCATGATGCTCATCATTAAAGATACCCTCTCCATAATATAGTAAAAAAATCATGCATTTTTCACACTATATCACCAAAGAATATAGCTATTGACCAAATTTTGTTTTTTAATACTTCGTGATGGGCGCTGGTCCAACAGGTCACAATTAGCCTAAGTGATATGACTCTCACCTTCCATTAGCCAAGTACCTTCGATGTCTATAGAACAGTTCCCCCCGCATCGTATCTCTTTACCGAAGTCATGACGGTAGGTATATCACAAGGAACTCGTTCACGTACGCCGAGTATATCAAATTCGCTTTCAGAACAACTGTCCTCACGAGGTATATAGTGAGGCAATTCACGTACACTCAGGTATATCAAATGTCTTGTCCACATGTACTGATTTCCCTCCAAAGCAACACGTATATCGTGGAATTCATGACAAAGGGGGAACCCTTCCAATTAACCCAACAACTGTATACACTCATGTAGGTGTCAAATCTGGGGCACTCATATTTAGTCTTTCGATTTCTACCCGAAACTCTACAGAAATGACAAGTCAATATGCTTCCCGAATTTTTGCACAATTTTTAAAAATTGGACCCTGTTCATGAGCCTGGTAACTAGTCCAACCATATTTTTTACGTATTTTTTAAACCCAATTTTCCCAGGCTCAAGTCCCATCCAGAAATTCTTTTTCATTTAGGTAAACCTTTACAAGTGAGAACATAATAAACATAATAATAATCATGCTGAGACCTGTCTCTCATTTTTCCTCTTTCTTTACCAAAAGTGTCAAAAAATATTTTTCCCTCTCTTATAAAAAATACAAAAAAAAAAATTCCCTTCTCTATACCAAAAATATGTCCTCCCTTTTTCAAAAAACATTTTGTCCTCTCTTTTCCAAAAAAAAATGGTAGTTTTTTCTTCATTTTAAAAAATAGCAGTTTTCCCTCTTTTTCAAAAGTAACTACAAATTTTTCTCCTTCTTAGGTCGATCACATACTTGACTCTTGGCCTTGCTCTCTATTGGCGTCGGTGTTCCATCGAACCTCCCCGAGGCTCTGTCAACTCCCTCGCTGTTTCCTCTGAGTTCGAAATTCATCTTCATCCACTTTCCATGGAGAACACATACCAATCACCTAATATACAATCAGATTTGATGACGGTTCAAGCCTAACTCACCTCCAAGATTGATAACCTTTAAATCGAGGTTCATGGGATGTAGAGAAACTAGGTCCCTATTCCTGAAGAGCCTGAGGTCCTCTTCCCTCGCCCTATGGGTCCACCTGCACCTGAGCCTATTGGGGTTCACAAGGAATATCAACATGCTCCTCTTGCTAATGGGTCGCCACCAACCAAAGCTCCTTATAACGAATCTTGGCTAGCCAGGGCCTAACCTACCCTTGACCATTATTCTAAAACAAGAAGAGTTGAATAAGGTTAAGGAAGACCTCAAGATGTTGACCAAGAAGTTTGACCAAGTTAAAATCTCTGGAAATTACATGGACTATAATCACATATCTCTATTGAATTCATGGGAAAAACTATGCCACTCTCTCTTGTCGATAATGGATTAACTCTTAATATTTTCCCATTAAGGACCCTGAATTGTTTGGGACTGAAAGTGAGTGACCTTTCTCCAACCTATACCGTTGCACGTGCTTACGATAATTGACGCGACTAAGAATTTGTCTCAAAAGTGAGTTTTACTCTAGGCTCAAGTGCAAGCTTGTCTCTCAAGTAGTAACCCGGTAAGTCGGGATCGTATCCACAGGGATCGAAATTTCCAAATAGTAATAAGAAAAATTATTAAATCTTGAAATGATTTCTTAAAAGAAACAAAAAGATGATTAATGATTGGGCAAATTTCTAGTGAAATAAAAATTTACTTAAGAAAAACAAACTGAAAATTGCAAAAAATTTAGATTTGACAAATGGGAGAAAATAGGGTAGGGTACAACCCCTCAATCCTTAACAAATTACCGTATAGAATACTAGAATTGTAAATTAAAATTATTGACTAGATCCGGTCTTTATAAATTCTAAGCATTACATATATGAGGGATCTAGCCCGCATCATATGAAATCAAAGATAGATATAAAGCGGTGAATGATAAATTATACTCGCAAAGCGTTCTTAAACATCTCAAGTACCTAGGGCAAGAGAGATTAAAAGATTGACAATGTTTGTATGAGTTTCTTTCACGATTCAATCAATATTTTAATTTAACCTCTATTTTCTACATAAATAATTTGCCTTGGATTGAGTTCATGTACCCCAGCCCTTGGGAATTTAGCTACTCATGATTTGGTTCAAGAATAAATTCACATATAAAATTATGGATCTACAAGACATTGTAAATAATTTGCAAATACTAAAACTAGAGAATGGAAAGATTGTACTTGAATTCAGCAACAAAAATGGAATTGGAATTCAGAATTTCTTACAAACTAGGGTTCATGAAAACTCTTGAAGGAATAGAAAAGTTTCTCTCAAAATCTAACCCTAAAATTCAACCTCTAATTCTCTCTAGAACTCTCAACCTAACAACCTCTAACCTAGCCCCCTCTAACCTAGCCACCTCTCAAATGATGTAGGGCATGGGCTTTTATAGCACAAAGTATCAAATTTGACATCTCAATTTGCTTGTGACAAAAGTTTCACCATCCAGCACGCCAAACATCTGCATAATTAATGCCAGGATTTCGCATGACCGGACCGGTCCGGATTACCCTCGAATCGGTCCGATATCAACCGGATCGGTTCTTTTATTTCTACCGGATCGGTCCGGTCCTAGTTGGATCGGTTCTTTTCCATTTCCATCGGTTTTCTATCCATCCGGGGTATACTGGACTTGGTCAATTCGGATCGGTCCGGTTTCCATCGGATCGGTCCGATTTTCTTCTACTTTGACTTTTTCCTTGCAACTTTGACTAGCCATATCTTTTGATCTAGAACTCCGATTTGGGTGCCGTTTCTTCCTATGCTCTTGCGGACTCATGCTTTTCAACTTCACTTTTGGTGTCGCCTTCAATTTTTGAGTGGAACTTTACTCTTTTGCCCTTTTACTTTTCTTCTGATTTTCTTCTTTTCCTTTCTTGCATTCCATTCCTGAAAACTTCATCACAATTACACAAAAACTAGGGAATATTGTTAAAAATAGACAATAGAGTGATATGGACTAAAAATGATTCAATTACCTTGTTCGAGATATTAAAATCACCAAATTAAGGGGCGAAATTCAGAAGAATTTACGCTTGGTCAAATCCCCCTAACTTAGGACTTTGCACGTCCCGGGCAATGTAACTGAATCTAACCAAAATTCTACTCTTGAAAATTCCTTTATTAAAATAAAATTCCACTTTCGCAGACAAGCGATTGCATTGAGCATATGCAACAAGCCTTTAAACCTCTAGGTTACCCTAGTAGGACGAGTTTTGTCTCGTGAGGGTTTGAAGTGAATTTACCCACAAAATTCTTTATTGACTCAAATAAATTTAAAAATATTTAAAAATTGTACAATTTAAACTTTTCGAAAAATAATCACCATCAACTCATATTCAACTGTCTCAAACCATAGTGTGTGTGTGCAAAGCCAAAAATTAAACCTCAAATTTCCACCGATTGAGCATTACGTTACTTTCCGAAAATTCGTTTTGATTCAAATTCTTACGGATTGCACTCACAAACGAATCACTCGGATTGTGATTGTTTTCTCTCGGTATGCATGATATAAAGAGTAAATATAATGGACACAAATTCATGCATACAAAATTGAAAAGAAGGAAATATATGGTGAAACGATCTCATCATCGGAATACAGTTATAAGGTAACGGGAAACATCATCTCTTAATCACACAATTTTAATCTCTTTTATTATCTTTTTGTGTTTTAACTCTCCATGCAGTAATTAATTTCGCCATTCGGACTCGGTTAGGACTTTTTCGGGTTAAAAAGTGTAAAGGGTAAAAATGGGAATGGTCGGAATATTCGGAATTGGAAAATTTCCTTATGACGTCCATTAGTGTTTTTTCGGGCATTTGCTCATTTTCTCTTCTTTTTTTTTCTATTTTCATTTTTTTTCTTTTCTTGCTATTTTTTTTCTATTTTTATCTTGCCCCTTTTTATTGCACAATTTGGACTTACTTGATGAATTTTCTCAATTTTCACAATTCCGGGCTATTTGGGTTTTTCGGGTTATCAAACGAAAGGAAAATATTTTATTAGGCTCAAATTGGGTTGCAAAGGGATAATTTTGTTTTTCACAACTTTTTATGGCTAATATTTTTGGGTAACAAACGAGGGCCTACTTCATTGTCCAAATTGCTAATCACATTACCATATGCATCTCGAGATTAATTAAGTTTAGAGATATATTTAGCACGAATTTCGAGACAACATTTCACACATTTCCCATAACCGATCAAAACAAAGGATTGAGATCATCAACGACTTATTAAAACGTTGAAAAGAACTTTGAGTTAATCATAAACTCGTATTGATTTAAAAACTCATAAAAATTGATAGGCTCGAAATCTCACCGGGTTTGATCAATCTCCACACTTATTCGTTAAGTCGTCAATTTTCTTTCAATTTCCATCTTCGGTCAATTTTGGCTTAATGCATTATGATTGTTAACAATTTGAGACTTTAAATAGAATAAAGGTGACATTTTTGAAAACTTTAAATTCCCATTTTTATTTATTTTGAACAAAAATATTTTTTTGCTTTTTTTCAAAATTTTTCAATTTTTCAATTTGTTTTTTTTTTTTTGAAATTTTCTAAAAAAATACACTTGGAAAGAACATGTGATCGAATCAATGAATCTAAATAATAAATGGGAAGAATATCCCACACCCCCTAACTTAAATGTTGCATTGTCCTCAATGCGAATCAAGAACACAATATAAAGAGAGGAAAAGAAAGATATTACCCAAATGGAGCGATCCCCGATGAGTGCGAGTCCATTGAATCTACAAAACATGTTAGAACCAAGCATAACAAAAAAGAATAACAAAAACTTTAACTAATTACTCTAAATGCAACAAGACACTATATAACACTTATACATGACTCAAAAATACAACAAAAATCACCCCATACGTGTCGGGGGTGCGACGACCTCTCATCTCTCTCCACAAATCACCCGACCCCTTTCACTGGGAACGATGCACGCCTTGTCTCTCCCGTCTTACCATCATAAGTGAATAGCCAGAACAAATTGGGCCCGTGCCCATAGATAAAGGAAAGACCGAGAGATGCATTATGATAAATCGAAAAAGGATCCTCGTGTTGCATAGCACGTGGGTTGGTCTCTAAGTCGGACGAGAATTGAGTCGTATCTTCAAGTACCTCCAAAGACTCAAATGGTATGGGTGGAGGTTTGGGAAGGAGAAATTCATCAATTCTATTTTCCCACTCGCTTTCGTCTAAATGACGAAAGGAGGCCCAGAAAGATTGGACTTCAACATTTAGGCTTGCATCCACCTGTCCGAACTTGCGCTCAAACTCTGCTAGGCTCAACTCCTCTAGCTCTCTCTCTTGCTTGGTGTCCTCAACCTACCTTTCATGCTCACGCGCCGAATTATAGGGTGGTGTGGGTGGGTGGTAATCGAGGAGAAATGTATCGATAGTGTCCTTCCATTCACTTTCCTCTAAGTATTTCGACGAGCCTCTCTCGACACACTCTAAATCTCCTCTTTCACTCTTGTTCATGGGCTCACTCATGCTCTCGAATGCATTAACTAAACATACATCCCCTACCTTGCTCTCGATGTTACAACCACTCCTCTCACTGTGCCTAACACAACCTTACCCTAATGGCTCTTCCTTGTAAGTTCTATCTTGCTCGTGTGATTCCCCCAAAAGATCCAACCCTCGCGATTCCCCTTCATCACCCTCTCTCTTGGAATTATTAAAGATATTTGTTTCAAGGGTCATGTTCCCGAAAGTTAATTGCATACGCCCACTTCGGGTATTGATAAGAGCATTAGCTGTAGCTAAAAATGGGCGGCCAAGGATAACGGGAACATGATTACTTGGGAGAACGGAGGGTTCTTTGTCCCAAATGACAAAATCCACCGGGAAGTAGAAAGTGTCTATTTGCACGATCACATCCTCAACAATTCTCCGAGGAAGCTTCACAGAACGATCCACAAGCTGGAGAGTCATATTTGTGGGCTTAAGGGCTCCCAGTTCGAGTTGCCTATAGATGGAATAGGGCATAATGTTAACACTCGCCCCTAGATCTATTAGAACTCTCTCGATTCGGTTCTTCCCCATGATACACGAAATAGTGGGTGCACCCGGATCTTTATATTTTAATGGAAAGTCACTCGACAAGACTGCGCTGACATTTTGGGCCAAAGAGACGTTCTGGTTTACCTTTAGCTTGCGTTTCACCGTGAGTAAGTCCTTAATAAACTTAGCATACGCAGGAATTCTCTGTATAGTCTCGAGAAAAGGTAAATTAATTTTTACTTGCTTAAGGACTTCCAGAATTTCATCACGGGAGGTCATTTTGGAGTGAGAGACCAACCGTTGAGGGTATGGGGCAGCGGTGGGGGTCTTCATTCCACTAGTATTTTCCTCCTCCTCACTCTCAATTAAAGGGGCATCTTCGGCCTCTCTTGTGCCGGGAGAAACCTATTTATCTTTAGATGCAGTGCATGGGGGAGGTGACAAATCAACTACTCTCCCACTACGTAGAGTGGTAATAGCACTACATTGCTCTCGATGGTCGTGGGATGTAGTGCCAACACTGGTTTGTCCTCGGGGAGGTCATTGGCTTTGAGCAGGAAATTTGCCCTTCTCTTGGACATTCGATGCAGTTTGCAACCTTGAGATGCTAGTATGTATTTCATTGAACATTCGATCGTACTTAGCACTGTTCTCCTTTTGAGATTGGATGAGGTGATTTAGATTATCTTCAAGAGATCTCCTAGGTGGGGTAACATATGGACCAGGAGATGGTGATTGCATAGGGTTTGGCATTGGAGGAGGCATTTGCTGAAATTGTGGTGGGGGTGGTGGCAAAGTCATATGTGGGTTAGGAACCATCCCACCTTGGGGTTGTCCATAATTGAACCCAGGATTCCTCCACGATTGATTATATGCATTCCCTTGCTGTGCATTAAAATTACCTCGAAAACCCCCTATTGCCTCAACCTGTTCAGTGTACATTCCCTTGTATGCAGGAATGGTAGGACATCCTTTGGTAGAATGACCCGCATTACAAATGGCACACACTTTCTCCTTTCCAGATTGTACGGGTCCAGACACATCTCTCAATCGCACTTCAAGCATATCTCTGAAATTCTTCTACAATTGGTCAAATTTTCGATCCAACAAAGTGTCCTTGTCCAAGTGATAAATACCGGACGCAGCAGACAAGTTGGACACTTGTCGATTTCTATTTTGACTATTGGGATCAAAAATATCCCATGCTTGGGTAGTCTCTGCCACATATTTCAAATGAGCCTCAGCATCGCTCGAATCTAACTCCCCAAAAGGTCTTTTGCACACGGTTTGAACAAGTTGTTTAGACGCCAAAGTAAGGCCTTGATGGAAAAATTAAATCAGATGATGCTTTTCAAAACCATGATGTGGGCATGCACTAACTAACTCCTGAAATCTCTCCCAACATTTATCAAAAGCCTCATTCTCATTTTGACGAAAAGCTTGAATTTGGGATTTAATAGAATTGGTTTTGTGTTGTGGAAAATTTTTTGATATAAACTTGGCTTGCATATCTCTCCAAGATAACACAGAATTTGGGGGTAGGGACCATAACCAAGTTTTAGCTTTATCCTTTAAGGAAAAAGGGAAGAGCTTCAACCGGATTACATCTTGTGGACAAGCTTGGGGACCAAACGTCTCACATGTATCTTCGAATTCTCGAATATGGAGATATGGTTTTTCTGAATCCATCCCATGAAATGTAGGAAGAATTTGGATCATACCATTACGAAAGTGGAACTGACCGGCATTATATGGGAGTAAAATGCAACCAGGGGTAACAGTTCTCTCAGGAAATAACAAATCTTTCATGGGAAGATATGGTAACTCATCCTCTCCAGCACCAACACTACCTTGCACAAACACATTACTACCGAAAGATTCAGAATTCTCACTCAGTGTTTGACTCAATGAACGACTTGTGATGGAATTATTAGGCGAAGGAGGTGGAACCCAAAAATGAGGAGACTCAGAATTTTCAGAACTTGCTTCGGCAATAGGATTTTCGTGAACTTGGGTGGGAGATGAATTCTGCATATAAGCACATAAAAGATGAGAAATTTTTTATTTATTTATTTTTATTATTTTTTATTTATTTTTTATTTTTCGAAATCACTTGTAGATAAAAATAACTTTCTTGAAAATTTAACAATTTCGGATCCCCGGCAACGGCGCCAAAAACTTGACGCGACTAAGAATTTGTCTCAAAAGTGAGTTTTACTCTAGGCTCAAGTGCAAGCCTGTCGCTCAAGTAGTAACCCGGTAAGTCGGGATCGTATCCACAGGGATCGAGATTTCCAAATAGTAATAAGAAAAATTATTAAATCTTGAAATGATTTCTTAAAAGAAACAAAAAGATGATTAATGATTGGGAAAATTTCTAGTGAAATAAAAATTTACTTAAGAAAAACAAACTGAAAATTGCAAAAAATTTAGATCTGACAAATGGGAGAAAATAGGGTAGGGTACAACCCCTCAATCCTTAACAAATTACCGTATAGAATACTAGAATTGTAAATTAAAATTATTGACTAGATCCGGTTTTTATAAATTCTAAGCATTACATATATGACGTCATATGAAATCAAAGATACATATAAAGCGGTGAATGATAAATATACTCGCAAAGCGTTCTTAAACATCTCAAGTACCTAGGGCAAGAGAGATTAAAAGATTGACAATGTTTGTATGAGTTTCTTTCACGATTCAATCAATATTTTAATTTAACCTCTATTTTCTACATAAATAATTTGCCTTGGATTGAGTTCATGTACCCCAGCCCTTGGGAATTTAGCTACTCATGATTTGGTTCAAGAATAAATTCACATATAAAATTATGGATCTACAAGACATTGTAAATAATTTGCAAATAATAAAACTAGAGAATGGAAAGATTGTACTTGAATTCAGCAACAAAAATGGAATTGGAATTCAGAATTTCTTACAAACTAGGGTTCATGAAAACTCTTGAAGGAATAGAAAAGTTTCTCTCAAAATCTAACCCTAAAATTCAACCTCTAATTCTCTCTAGAACTCTCAACCTAACAACCTCTAACCTAGCCCCCTCTAACCTAGCCACCTCTCAAATGATGTAGGGCATGGGCTTTTATAGCACAAAGTATCGAATTTGACAGCTCAATTTGCTTGTGACACAAGTTTCACCATCCAGCACGCCAAACATCTGCATAATTAATGCCAGGATTTCGCATGACCGGACCGGTCCGGATTACCCTCGAATCGGTCCGATATCCACCGAATCGGTTCTTTTATTTCTACCGGATCGGTCCGGTCCTAGTTGGATCGGTTCTTTTCCATTTCCATCGGTTTTCTATCCATCCGGGGTATACTGGACTTGGTCAATTCGGATCGGTCCGGTTTCCATCGGATCGGTCCGATTTTCTTCTACTTTGACTTTTTCCTTGCAACTTTGACTAGCCATATCTTTTGATCTAGAACTCCGATTTGGGTGCCGTTTCTTCCTATGCTCTTGTGAACTCATGCTTTTCAACTTCACTTTTGGTGTCGCCTTCAATTTTTGAGTGGAACTTTACTCTTTTGCCCTTTTACTTTTCTTCTGATTTTCTTCTTTTCCTTTCTTGCATTCCATTCCTGAAAACTTCATCACAATTACACAAAAACTAGGGAATATTGTTAAAAATAGACAATAGAGTGATATGGACTAAAAATGATTCAATTACCTTGTTCGAGATATTAAAATCACCAAATTAAGGGGCGAAATTCAGAAGAATTTACGCTTGGTCAAATCCCCCTAACCTAGGACTTTGCACGTCCCGGGCAATGTAACTGAATCTAACCAAAATTCTACTCTTGAAAATTCCTTTATTAAAATAAAATTCCACTTTCGCAGGCAAGCGATTGCATTGAGCATATGCAACAAGCCTTTAAACCTCTAGGTTACCCTAGTAGGACGAGTTTTGTCTCGTGAGGGTTTGCAGTGAATTTACCCACAAAATTCTTTATTCACTCAAATAAATTTAAAAATATTTAAAAATTGTACAATTTAAACTTTTCGAAAAACAATCACCATCAACTCATATTCAACTGTCTCAAAACATAGTGTGTGTGTGCAAAGCCAAAAATTAAACCTCAAATTTCCACCGATTGAGCATTACGTTACTTTCCGAAAATTCGTTTTGATTCAAATTCTTACGGATTGCACTCACAAACGAATCACTCGGATTGTGATTGTTTTCTCTCGGTATGCATGATATAAAGAGTAAATATAATGGACACAAATTCATGCATACAAAATTGAAAAGAAGGAAATATATGGTGAAACGATCTCATCATCGGAATACAGTTATAATGTAACGGGAAACATCATCTCTTAATCACACAATTTTAATCTCTTTTATTATCTTTTTGTGTTTTAACTCTCCATGCAGTAATTAATTTCGCCATTCGGACTCGGTTATGACTTTTTCGGGTTAAAAAGTGTAAAGGGTAAAAATGGGAATGGTCAGAATATTCGGAATTGGAAAATTTCCTTATGACGTCCATTAGTGTTTTTTCGGGCATTTGCTCATTTTCTCTTCTTTTTTTTTTCTATTTTCATCTTTTTTTTCTTTTCTTGCTATTTTTTTTCTATTTTTATCTTGCCCCTTTTTATTGCACAATTTGGACTTACTTGATGAATTTTCTCAATTTTCACAATTCCGGGCTATTTGGGTTTTTCGGGTTATCAAACGAAAGGAAAATATTTTATTAGGCTCAAATTGGGTTGCAAAGGGATAATTTTGTTTTTCACAACTTTTTATGGCTAATATTTTTGGGTAACAAACGAGGGCCTACTTCATTGTCCAAATTGCTAATCACATTACCATATGCATCTCGAGATTAATTAAGTTTAGATATATATTTAGCACGAATTTCGAGACAACATTTCACACATTTCCCATAACCGATCAAAACAAAGGATTGAGATCATCAACGACTTATTAAAACGTTGAAAAGAACTTTGAGTTAATCATAAACTCGTATTGATTTAAAAACTCATAAAAATTGATAGGCTCGAAATCTCACCGGGTTTGATCAATCTCCACACATATTCGTTAAGTCGTCAATTTTCTTTCAATTTCCATCTTCGGTCAATTTTGGCTTAATGCATTATGATTGTTAACAATTTGAGACTTTAAATAGAATAAAGGTGACATTTTTGAAAACTTTAAATTCCCATTTTTATTTATTTTGAACAAAAATATTTTTTTGCTTTTTTTCAAAATTTTTCAATTTTTCAATTTGTTTTTTTTTTTTTGAAATTTTCTAAAAAAATACACTTGGAAAGAACATGTGATCGAATCAATGAATCTAAATAATAAATGGGACGAATATCCCACACCCCCTAACTTAAATGTTGCATTGTCCTCAATGCGAATCAAGAACACAATATAATGAGAGGAAAAGAAAGATATTACCCAAATGGAGCGATCCCCGATGAGTGCGAGTCCATTGAATCTACAAAACATGTTAGAACCAAGCATAACAAAAAAGAATAACAAAAACTTTAACTAATTACTCTAAATGCAACAAGACACTATATAACACTTATACATGACTCAAAAATACAACAAAAATCACCCCATACGTGTCGGGGTTGCGACGACCTCTTATCTCTCTCCACAAATCACCCGACCCCTTTCACTGGGAACGATGCACGCCTTGTCTCTCCCATCTTACCATCATAAGTGAATAGCCAGAACAAATTGGGCCCGTGCCCATAGATAAAGGAAAGACCGGGAGATGCATTATGATAAATCGAAAAAGGATCCTCGTGTTGCATAGCACGTGGGTTGGTCTCTAAGTCGGACGAGAATTGAGTCGTATCTTCAAGTACCTCCAAAGACTCAAATGGTATGGGTGGAGGTTTGGGAAGGAGAAATTCATCAATTCTATTTTCCCACTCGCTTTCGTCTAAATGACGAAAGGAGGCCCAGAAAGATTGGACTTCAACATTTAGGCTTGCATCCACCTGTCCGAACTTGCGCTCAAACTCTGCTAGGCTCAACTCCTCTAGCTCTCTCTCTTGCTTGGTGTCCTCAACCTACCTTTCATGCTCACGCGCCGAATTATAGGGTGGTGTGGGTGGGTGGTAATCGAGGAGAAATGTATCGATAGTGTCCTGCCATTCACTTTCCTCTAAGTATTTCGACGAGCCTCTCTCGACACACTCTAAATCTCCTCTTTCACTCTTGTTCATGGGCTCACTCATGCTCTCGAATGCATTAACTAAACATACATCCCCTACCTTGCTCTCGATGTTACAACCACTCCTCTCACTGTGCCTAACACAGCCTTCCCCTAATGGCTCTTCCTTGTAAGTTCTATCTTGCTCGTGTGATTCCCCCAAAAGATCCAACCCTCGCGATTCCCCTTCATCACCCTCTCTCTTGGAATTATTAAAGATATTTGTTTCAAGGGTCATGTTCCCGAAAGTTAATTGCATACGCCCACTTCGGGTATTGATAAGAGCATTAGCTGTAGCTAAAAATGGGCGGCCAAGGATAACGGGAACATGATTACTTGGGAGAACGGAGGGTTCTTTGTCCCAAATGACAAAATCCACCGGGAAGTAGAAAGTGTCTATTTGCACGATCACATCCTCAACAATTCTCCGAGGAAGCTTCACAGAACGATCCACAAGCTGGAGAGTCATATTTGTGGGCTTAAGGGCTCCCAGTTCGAGTTGCCTATAGATGGAATAGGGCATAATGTTAACACTCGCCCCTAGATCTATTAGAACTCTCTCGATTCGGTTCTTCCCCATGATACACGAAATAGTGGGTGCACCCGGATCTTTATATTTTAATGGAAAGTCACTCGACAAGACTGCGCTGACATTTTGGGCCAAAGAGACGTTCTGGTTTACCTTTAGCTTGCGTTTCACCGTGAGTACGTCCTTAATAAACTTAGCATACGCAGGAATTCTCTGTATAGTCTCGAGAAAAGGTAAATTAATTTTTACTTGCTTAAGGACTTCCAGAATTTCATCACGGGAGGTCATTTTGGAGTGAGAGACCAACCGTTGAGGGTATGGGGCAGCGGTGGGGGTCTTCATTCCACTAGTATTTTCCTCCTCCTCACTCTCAATTAAAGGGGCATCTTCGGCCTCTCTTGTGCCGGGCGAAACCTCTTTATCTTTAGATGCAGTGCATGGGGGAGGTGACAAATCAACTACTCTCCCACTACGTAGAGTGGTAATAGCACTACATTGCTCTCGATGGTTGTGGGATGTAGTGCCAACACTGGTTTGTCCTGGGGGAGGTCATTGGCTTTGAGCAGGAAATTTGCCCTTCTCTTGGACATTCGATGCAGTTTGCAACCTTGAGATGCTAGTATGTATTTCATTGAACATTCGATCATACTTAGCACTGTTCTCCTTTTGAGATTGGATGAGGTGATTTAGATTATCTTCAAGAGATCTCCTAGGTGGGGTAACATATGGACCAGGAGATGGTGATTGCATAGGGTTTGGCATTGGAGGAGGCATTTGCTGAAATTGTGGTGGGGGTGGTGGCAAAGTCATATGTGGGTTAGGAACCATCCCACCTTGGGGTTGTCCATAATTGAACCCAGGATTCCTCCACGATTGATTATATGCATTCCCTTGCTGTGCATTAAAATTACCTCGAAAACCCCCTATTGCCTCAACCTGTTCAGTGTACATTGCCTTGTATGCAGGAATGGTAGGACATCCTTTGGTAGAATGACCCGCATTACAAATGGCACACACTTTCTCCTTTCCGGATTGTACGGGTCCAGACACATCTCTCAATCGCACTTCAAGCATATCTCTAAAATTCTTCTCCAATTGGTCAAATTTTCGATCCAACAAAGTGTCCTTGTCCAAGTGATAAATACCGGACGCAGCAGACAAGTTGGACACTTGTCGATTTCTATTTTGACTATTGGGATCAGAAATATCCCATGCTTGGGTAGTCTCTGCCACATATTTCAAATGAGCCTCAGCATCGCTCAAATCTAACTACCCAAAAGGTCTTTTGCACATGGTTTGAACAAGTTGTTTAGACGCCAAAGTAAGGCCTTGATGGAAAAATTAAATCAGATGATGCTTTTCAAAACCATGATGTGGGCATGCACTAACTAACTCCTGAAATCTCTCCCAACATTTATCAAAAGCCTCATTCTCATTTTGACGAAAAGCTTGAATTTGGGCTTTAACAGAATTGGTTTTGTGTTGTGGAAATTTTTTTGATATAAACTTGGCTTGCATATCTCTCCAAGATAGCACAGAATTTGGGGGTAGGGACCATAACCAAGTTTTAGCTTTATCCTTTAAGAAAAAGGGAAGAGCTTCAACCGGATTACATCTTGTGGACCAGCTTGGGGACCAAACGTCTCACATGTATCTTCGAATTCTCGAATATGGAGATATGGTTTTTCTGAATCCATCCCATGAAATGTAGGAAGAATTTGGATCATACCATTACGAAAGTGGAACTGACCGGCATTATATGGGAGTAAAATGCAACCAGGGGTAACAGTTCTCTCAGGAAATAACAAATCTTTCATGGGAAGATATGGTAACTCATCCTCTCCAGCACCAACACTACCTTGCACAAACATATTGCTACCGAAAGATTCAGAATTCTCACTCAGTGTTTGACTCAATGAACGACTTGTGATGGAATTATTAGGCGAAGGAGGTGGAACCCAAAAATGAGGAGACTCAGAATTTTCAGAACTTGCTTCGGCAATAGGATTTTCGTGAACTTGGGTGGGAGATGAATTCTGCATATAAGCACATAAAAGATGAGAAATTTTTTATTTATTTATTTTTATTATTATTTTTTATTTATTTTTTATTTTTCGAAATCACTTGTAGATAAAAATAACTTTCTTGAAAATTTAACAATTTCGGATCCCCGGCAACGGCGCCAAAAACATGACGCGACTAAGAATTTGTCTCAAAAGTGAGTTTTACTCTAGGCTCAAGTGCAAGCCTGTCGCTCAAGTAGTAACCCGGTAAGTCGGGATCGTATCCACAGGGATCGAGATTTCCAAATAGTAATAAGAAAAATTATTAAATCTTGAAATGATTTCTTAAAAGAAACAAAAAGATGATTAATGATTGGGAAAATTTCTAGTGAAATAAAAATTTACTTAAGAAAAACAAACTGAAAATTGCAAAAAATTTAGATCTGACAAATGGGAGAAAATAGGGTAGGGTACAACCCCTCAATCCTTAACAAATTACCGTATAGAATACTAGAATTGTAAATTAAAATTATTGACTAGATCCGGTTTTTATAAATTCTAAGCATTACATATATGACGTCATATGAAATCAAAGATACATATAAAGCGGTGAATGATAAATATACTCGCAAAGCGTTCTTAAACATCTCAAGTACCTAGGGCAAGAGAGATTAAAAGATTGACAATGTTTGTATGAGTTTCTTTCACGATTCAATCAATATTTTAATTTAACCTCTATTTTCTACATAAATAATTTGCCTTGGATTGAGTTCATGTACCCCAGCCCTTGGGAATTTAGCTACTCATGATTTGGTTCAAGAATAAATTCACATATAAAATTATGGATCTACAAGACATTGTAAATAATTTGCAAATAATAAAACTAGAGAATGGAAAGATTGTACTTGAATTCAGCAACAAAAATGGAATTGGAATTCAGAATTTCTTACAAACTAGGGTTCATGAAAACCCTTGAAGGAATAGAAAAGTTTCTCTCAAAATCTAACCCTAAAATTCAACCTCTAATTCTCTCTAGAACTCTCAACCTAACAACCTCTAACCTAGCCCCCTCTAACCTAGCCACCTCTCAAATGATATAGGGCATGGGCTTTTATAGCACAAAGTATCGAATTTGACAGCTCAATTTTCTTGTGACACAAGTTTCACCATCCAGCACGCCAAACATCTGCATAATTAATGCCAGGATTTCGCATGACCGGACCGGTCCGGATTACCCTCGGATCGGTTCGATATCCACCGGATCGGTTCTTTTATTTCTATCGGATCGGTCCGGTCCTAGTCGGATCGGTTCTTTTCCATTTCCATCGGTTTGCTATCCATCCGGGGTATATTGGACTTGGTAAATTCGGATCGTTCCGGTTTCCATTGGATGAGTCCGATTTTCTTCTACTTTGACTTTTTCCTTACAACTTTGACTAGCCATATCTTTTGATCTAGAACTCCGATTTGGGTGCCGTTTCTTCCTATGCTCTTGTGAACTCATGCTCTTCAACTTCACTTTTGGTGTCGCCTTCGATTTTTGAGTGGAACTTTACTCTTTTGCCCTTTGACTTTTCTTTTGATTTTCTTCTTTTCCTTTCTTGCATTCCACTCTTGAAAACTTCATCACAATTACACAAAAACTAGGGAATATTGTTAAAAACAGACAATAGAGTGATATGGACTAAAAATGATTCAATTACCTTGTTCGAGATATTAAAATCACCAAATTAAGGGGCTAAATTCAGAAGAATTTACGCTTGGTCAATAATACCCATCGAGAAGTGATGTGATCCATAAAGATTACAATATGGGTAGGCCCTGTAAACCCTATTATTGAATTCCAAGTCATTGAAATCACAACTTATTTATTGTTTGGACGACCGTGACACCACAGCATCATGGGTGTGTCTTCTTACCTTCATCAGAAACTGAAGTTCTTCGCCAATGGGATGGTCATCACCATCTTGGGCAACGCCGGTAATTATGAGAATAAAGCACTAGTAATCCAATGCTTGAGATAAAACACGGGGAAAATGATATGATTCTGTCTGGATTTCAAGTTCAATCACTACTACTCCTAGCAGTGGACGATTTCAAAGATAGAGTTTGTTCGGAACATAACTCTTATGGCAATGTCAATGTGATCCAGATGTACAAAAACATGCATTTCATGCCCGGACTGGGGTTGGGACAAAGACAACACGTGATACTTGAACCCATTGTGTTAAAGAAAGATTTTCCTCCGTGTGGTTTAGGCTATAAACCATCAGTAGAGGAACTCCAAATGATCTACCAGCCTCGACTGAAGAAAGGTGTAGAAAGAACCGACTCTGTTTTAAGAGATTCCATGAAAGGAAGGTTCATTAGAGAGGGTGAAGATTTCCCCTTTTGTGGCTTCCTTGAATCGTGGCATGATCATATGGACAAGAACATGAAACCAGGAATGGAGATTTTTTCTAAGACAACTACTTATGGGCTAAGAGTTCCCAGTATCATGTGCAACCAATCATTGTAGAGACCATAGATGATACTGAAAATTTCATGGTAAGTGACTCCGAGGATTCCTTCAACTAGCAGACACTGGGTCTGACACTCTGCATAATCCATTCAAGCACTACATCGTTAGATCCATCCTATTTGATTACTGAAGCACCTCTCCTCAACTGGTACTAGCTCCACCTGCTGAAATTTAACCCAACCCTGATGTTTACCCCATTTTCTCTCCTTTTGTTGTTCCTCCTTATTCTGATGTAATCGACACTTCCTTCGATGAGGTTCTTAATGTTATTTTTCCCAATAATGAAATAAATGAAGATTTTGAGTATCTTGTTGTGCCTTACATTAATTGTGTTGATTCTAATCAAACTCTTGATGATGATGATTTTACAAATGAATAATTCTTAAATGATCTTAATAACGTTAATAACAAAAAACATAACCGCATTCAAGTTAATGGCGATGAAACTGTTGTTATTAATCTCGATTCCTATATCCAACTGTGCGAGATTAGTATAGGGGCCACCCTTGACGAGCATTAGCGCACGTAACTCGAGGAATTACTCAAGAAATTTATGGACATATTCGCATGGCCCTATGACGATATGCCCGACATTGATCCCAAAATATCTCATCATGAGATTCTAACTCTCCCAGAATGCAAACTGAGTAAATAAAAACGGTGAAAGTTCAACAGTGAATGGTCGCTCAAAGTTAAGGAATAAGTGGCCAAATAGTTGAACGTGGGTTTCGTTCGCGTGATCGAATATACCCGCTACCCAATGTCGACATGATTGTTGACAACACAACCAATCACGCCCTCAAGTCATTAATTGATAGGTTGGCCGAATATAATCAGCTCAAGATACACCCGAATCATCAAGAGAAAACTGCATTCAATGCCCTTGGGAAACCTTTTGCTACACCATTATGCCATTTGGTCTAAAAATGCAGGGGATACCTACTAAAGGGATTCCATAACCATCTTGCACGATCTGATACACAAAGAAGTCGAGGTTTATGTTGATAATATGATTATTAAGTCTAAGACTAGAGAAAGTCATGTTCCTTCTCTTTAGAAGTTCTTCGAGCGACTGCGACAATATCATATGAAACTTAACCCACGGAAATATGTCTTCGACGTTACCAAAGGAAAGCTCTTGGGATTCATTATTAGTGAGAAAGGGATTGGAGGGGATCCTGCCAAGCTAAAAGCCATACTCGAGATGCCACCACCTCTAACAGAAAAGGAAGTCCACGGATTCCTTGGAAAATTATAGTATATCAGTCGGTTTATTAGCCAATTGACTTGTATGTATGAGCCCATATTTAAACTCCTCCAAAAGGATTCAACCAAGGTTTAGAAAAAATCTTTCCAAGAATCCTTTTACCAAATCAAGCAATACCTATCCCAACCTTTGGTACTCATGCCGTCACAGTCTGGTCTTCTCGTACTCCTATACGTAATCGTAATAGATATAACAGTTGGGGTTTTGCTATCCAAATACCTTAAAGAATCCCGTAAAGAAAGAACCATTTATTTCACGAGTCACAAATTATTCAGGTATGAAGTTGACTACACTGCCTTGTAAAAGGCATGTGTCTCCCTTGTCTGTGTCACCCAAAAGTTACGAGACTACATGATCGCCTTTCCCATCAAATGGATCCTATCAAGTACCTACTCGAGAAGCCTTCCATGTCCAGATGAATGGCCCGATGGTTGATGCTTATAGCCAAGTTTGATATTTTGTATGTCATGCAGAAAGCCATGAAATGAAGAGTCATCTATCACTACCTTTCTGACTACCCTATGAAAGAAGCTGACATCTGGATTTTTGAATCCCGGATGAGAATATCCTTTGTACCTCCCAAGAAGGCCTCCAATAGAAAATTTTCTTAGATGGATCTGCGAACAAGAAGTGATATGGAATTGGGATACCCCTAATTTCCCCTTATGACTCTCACACTCCAATCTCCATCAAACTATATTTTCCCTACACCAACAACATGACTAAATACGAGGTGTGAACGGTTGGCGTCAAACTTCCAATCAATAAAGGAATTCGATACCAAGATCTCTATGGGGATTTAGCCCTCATCATCGATCAAGTACTTAGAATATGAAAATTACAGAATGAGAATTCCTTCCCTTCCATGCCCACCTAGAAGGACTAGCCTCTTAGTTCCAATATATCACCTTCCACTACCTGGCCCGAGAATAGAATAACCTAGTTAATTCCATTGCTACCTTAGCCTCCATGATTGACATGCCCGAAGGAATAACAATAGCCCCTTTCCTATTCAAAAGGAAAGATAAACTAACCCACTGCTACCACATTGAGATTATCATATAAGAAGATCCTTATCTAGATGACTGTTGGGATAATGATATTTGGTGCCTCCTCAAGCATGGTAGGTACCCCCAAGGCTCTGACAAGAAAGACCGAGCAACCCTATCCAAATTGGATGCCCAATACATTATCTGCGATAAAGCACTCTTCAAGATAAACTTTGATGGAACCCATTTGTACTGCATCGCAGGGGCTGAGATTAAAGAAATGATGAAAAAACACACAACGAAGATTAAGGACCCCACATGAATGGCCATATGCTCACTAAGAAAATCATCCTATAGGGCTACTAATGGATTACCATGGTTCAAGATTGCACCACCTATGTTTGAAGATGTCTCAAATGCTATTAATTCTCCAACCTCCAATAGTTACCTCCACGGGAATTATACAATATGACTTATCCCTAGTCGTTCTCCACATGGGGCATCAACATCATAGGTAAGGTTACACCCAAATATTCTTTAATGATTATAAGTTCATCTTAGTTTCCATATACCACACCAAATGGGTTTAAGACGATTCATATGCACTGTTGAATATCAAAAAGTTAGCCAAGTTCATCTAGAAAAATATCATATGTCGATATGGGGTCATGTATGAGCTGGTATCAGACAATGGGTTACATTTCAGAGAAGAAGTCACATAAGTGGTCGATGAGTATATGATTCAGACACACAAATCTTCCCCCTTTCGACCTCAAACCAACAGTGTAGTCGAAGACTCTAATAAAAACCTCAAATCCATCATCAATAAGATGATCGAGAGTTATCGAGATTTGGATGACCTGATCCTTTATGCAATTTGGGCTACCGCACTACCGTTCAAACCTCTATTAGGGTAACCCCTTACTCTATGGTATGTGGCATGGAAGTAGTCCTACCCTTGGAACGAGAAGTTCCTTCACTACATGTCATGCTTGAAAGCAAAGTAAGCGAGGAAGACTGGCATTAAAGCCATCTTGACGAACTGTCACTCTTGGTTGAAAGAAGGCTGAAAGCTCTATATCTTATACAGGGTACCATTGTTGGATGACGCGATAACTTAATAAGAGAGTCAAGGATCGTAGTGTCCGATAAGGGGACTTAGCCCTTAAGAAAATAGTAGAGCCCATTTGGGACCCCAGAGGGAAATTCAAGCCCAATTGGAGTGAAACCTACATTATAAAGAAGATATTATCAGGATATGCCTCTATGCTCATCGATCTTGATGGGGAAGATATGGCCCGTCTAGTTAACATGGACCGTCTCAAGAAATTTTACCCCTAGTCCGAAATCTCAGCGCTCTACGACCCTTATCATTTGCCTTCTATTCTTACAAAAATCGTCATTTCCCTCTACTCAGAACTAAATGGGGCTTGATCATCTAAAAATATTTGTACTTTAAAAAAAATGACACTTGAAAAATTTTCAAAACCTCCAGAGGTATGAAGCTAGCTCATATGCCTTACATGAGCATGTCCCCCCTCTCTTTCAGAAAATATTATTCTTTTCTTATCCTCTAGAATGACAGTTCATTTTAACATATACATGAGCAAGAGGACTATGTATGCCTTAGCGATTGGTATAGATAATTAAAATGCGAAAATTCATCAAGAGGCACAACTAGATCATCAAAAACTTTTTTATTCCATTATTGGGAAATTTTGGTATAATTGCATCAGTATAGGGAGTCAAACAACTTCCCTTGCCAACCTACGTCTACATTCATAAATAAAAACAAAAACCAATTACTCCTAAAACAACCTTCCCAAATTATTCCCACAATAACCCAGCTAATCAAACACCATACAAAAATCTTCACAAAAACCACATAGGTCCTACCCGGAGCTGTCGGAGTATCCATCCCCATAACCACCCACATCCTAGGGTAACCAAAGCTCCCGTGCCCTAATAGAGTGCCGCGGAGGCTCCATATATTGGTAAGCCCGAACCATCTTAGGGAAAACCACAACACCTCCCTTCATGGTGTCAGACATGGCAAAACCACCTTTGCCTAGTCTCCACAACCAACTTTTTTGCAACTAATCTTCTCCATAACCACTTCATGTAGTCCACAGAAATATGGCAGACTCTTCCAATAGACTGGGACAGACGGGTCGATGGTCGTAAATTCTCCCACATGGATTCTAGTTGCATGCGCATATGCTCTATCAAGTCCTCCACCGGAAAGAAATTCAGTGTACGAGGTGAAAGAATCTGTTCTCAACCAATTTGGCACAAGATCGACCAGAGAAAGTAGAAAGAGTCTGCCTAAGGCCAACCAACCGAACATATTGGTATTCCCCCAGTTCCACAATAGGAAGAAAATCCCCCCACCAGGTACCAAGAAATTGAAGAAAGTGAAATCAAAGCCTTGGAATGATTGGACTGGACTGACATGCTGATAGGAAGGACAAGGGGCATGCCGATCGGTAACCCCCTATTTTATGAAATTTCCCTCTTTCCTTTTTTGTCAAAATCAAAAACTCAATAAAAATAATTTTCATTATTAAAGAATTCTGAATTTCCTTCCTGCTATGTTTTTACTTATCTTGTTTAAAACTAACTTTTCTATTTTTCCTTGTTATGTTCTCAGTAGCAAAGTAAAAAGAACATGTGCATTAAGTCACTAAAATAAAAATTAACAAAAACTTCATTTTTAATAGATATTGTTGTGTTACACTAATTTTGTAGGAAGAAAGAAAATATAATGGGACTCAACCCCAACCCACATTTCTCTCTCTCTCTCTCTTTCTCTCTCTCTCTCTCTCTCTCTCTCTAGGAGCCTCCTTACCTATGGCGCTCTCTCTTCCCCCGGTGACGAGACAACGTACCTCCACTCCCCGAGCAAGACACCTCCTCAGACGAGGTAGACAAATCCAGATAAGAAAGAACTAAAATCACATACCGAATGTGGGAGGTCGTCAAAGCTTTCCAATCCTGAATGTTCTTCAGCTAGGTTGTCGATACCCGGATGTGCTCCAAGAAAAATAGAGAAAAAAGAAAATTAATCGGCGGTCTGAGGCAAAGAAAAAGATTAAGAAATCAAAAGATAAAGAGATGAAACTATACATGTGGCTGAAGAACCTCCTTTGTCAAGCCCAGATCCTTCGGATCCACGGCATTAGAACAGTGCAGCATACACACCGACCCACCATCATCCCTCTGTATGTTATAGGAAGGAGGAGACAACCGCACAAAGGGAACCTCCGAGTTCATCACTGTCGCCGATGTCGACGCACCACCTACACTGTGGGAGGGTCACACTAGCTGACTCCAACGCTTTTGGGGGAGATTATCACGTAATATATGTTGGGCGGCATCAACCAACTCAACATAAAATCTAGATAATCATATGCCACCATCATGTCGGTATATGACGAGTAAGGCTCACCCATTATCGCCGCTACTTGTGCATCATCCACCATCTCTTGCACTCGCCGGATGTACACTGGGATCCTCGTAGGCGGCAGAATCACCTCCTACTCCATTACCTTTCAGACTACTCTCTCATCGAGATATCATGAGTAGCCAAACTCATGAGCAAATAGACGTTGCATTTTTACATTCCCCCCAGTCAACTTTTATGCTGGATGTCCATCCCCCAAGGATATAAGGTCACCTGTAAAATCCCCAAAGGATAAAGATCAGTATTAAAAAGATATAATAAACGAAAAATTATCTCAAAAAAAGAAATAAGGATTTACCTGCTCGCTTGTCAGGCCATTCAAGACCTGACGCACTGCCTCCAAGGAAAGAGACTTCTTCGACTGCCGGTTGGACCTTCACCATCGGTACATCCAACAAAAGTCCCCAAAAGACTCGTCTTTCAAATCTATCAATTGGGGGCTGAACCCAATCACCTCATAGAACCACGTCTGCAATGAAAAAAAGGTCAGAAATCCAGAAATCAAAATAAAACGCATAAAGGAAAATGGGAATGCATAATGGAAAATGCACAAAATAAATAATACCTCCAAAAGATACGTGGCTCCAGTAAAAGTTTGCTAGAAACACCGACTGAATACATCCATAGAAGAATAAAGGAGGGTCATGATCCCCCAGTCAAAAAGAGGGACGTTCAAAAAACCCTTGAAAATGTGAAAACCCACAAGTGGACGCGTCGTCACTCATCGCCATTAAAAAACCTCAGAACAAAAGCATAATAAAGAAAAGGGCCATCTACTGCACCTGTTTACCGTCCTCCTCATCAATCCTTGGACTAAATAATAACTTCCTCCGAAGAGAAAAACAAAGAGAGTCCCTAGAGACTACCCTCTCAACATCATCTAACGTCGTCATCCCTACCTCCGATGTCACCCGCAAGGTCCTGTCCACCTCTATCTGCACCCCATCGCAGTCTAGCCCCTGCAGTAGCTGCATGTCTATGGGAGTCACCGTTATCCTCAAATCCAAAATTTGTGGTGTGTGTGGTATCCCACCACCTCTGCCCAAGAGCACAAAGAAATACAATAGAATGATGAGCCTCATCGATGGCTGACGCAAGTCTCCCAAAGTTGGTTGATGACACCACCCAACACACCACCGATGGTTGGTTCTTCCAAACATCCTTAAGTCCCATCGTCCCTTAAGCACGCAGAGTCGACATAGAAACATCAGACTATCAAAGACAAAAAGGAAAAATCCTTGTCAAAATCAAAGAAAAAAAGGAAATATCCCCAAAAAAGAGGAAAAAGAAATATCACAAGTAATGAACACTTACATAGCCTCCAGGGTTCACCAATCTAGAAGAAAGATGACGCGTCGGCTCACGCAAGAGGGTCCTCTCATCCGGAACTGGCTCGAATGAGTTAAAGTAAATTCCATTGCCCAATGCAAGGGGCACTCTTGTCCTCCATTACAAGTTTGCCCAATCGTTAAAATTGAGCCATGCCATATGTGTCGCACTGCTTAAGAATAAGTTATTTCCTAGTTTTGGAATGCTGAAAAAACTTACAGAAGGTAATTGAAGAAGAAGGTAAGTCTAAAAGTAGTGAAAAATGAGGGGAGCCCACCCCCTTTTATTAGAGGTTAAAGGGCAAGCCGATTGGCAGTCCCCTACCACCCACCGATCGGAACTATCCCTTCACCTGTTCGACGTACCCAAAAAAGCCTGTGCCACTACCATCGGAACCTATCATACCATGTCGGTCATCACTCTTCCTGAAAGTTCCTACAAAAAATTCCCCAAAAAAGCCGGAAAATCACAAGAAAATTCCTAAAATTACCAAATGAATTTTAGAACTTTTTTCACTAAGAAATATAATTTTTACCACACTCAATTCAGGAAAAAAATTACCCCCCAATGGAATTCCCAAAATTAATTGGATATTTCCCCAACAACGACTTTAAAGGACAGCGTAAAAATTGAAAAAATCCTCAGCAAAGAAAACATCCATCCCTCGAATTGATTCACCTTCCCCAGCGAAGACAAAAATTCAAAATCAGATGCTTCCACAAAATCCCCAATGAAACCGCGTATGTTGGATGGACATTCCCCATGGATATAGGGTCACCTGCAAAATCCCTAGCAGATAAACAACAATATCAAAAAAAATATCATAAAGGAAAAATCGTCTAAAAAAGAAAGAAGGATTTACCTACTCGCTTGTCAGGTCGTTCAAAACCTGACACACTGCCTCCAAGGAAAGATACTTCTTCGTCTGTCGGTTGAACCTTCGCCACCGGTACATCCGATAAAAGTCCCCAAAAGACTCATCCTTTAAAGCTATCAATTGGGGGATGAACCCAATCACCTCATAGAACCACGTCTACAACGGATAAAAGGACAACAATAAAGAAATCAAAATAAAACGTATAAAGTAAAATGTGAATGCATAAAGGAAAATGCACAAAATAAACAATACCTTCAGAAGATACGTGGCTCCGGTAAAAGTTTACTGGCAGTACCGACTGAATACCTCTAGAGAAGAATAAAGGGTCATCAACCGCTCCGGTAAAAGTTTACTGGCAGGCTCCCCCAGTCCAAAAGGACACGTTCGAAAAACCCTCAAAAATGGAAAAAACCACAAGTGGACGACGTCGTCACTCGTCCCCATTAAAAAACCTCCCAACATAAAAAGAATAAAGAAACAGGCCATCTTTCGCATCTTCTTCCCTTCCTCCTCATCAATCCTTCGACTCAATAATAACTCCCTCAAAAGAGACAAACAAAGAGAGTCACCAGAGACTACCCTCTCCACATAACCAAATGCCACCGTCCCTGCCTCCTATGTCACCCGTAAGGTGTTATCCCCCTATACCCGCAACCCATCATAGTCTAGCCCCAGTAGCTGTTGCACGCCTATGGGATTCACCGTCATCTCCCAAAATCAAAAATTCATGGTGTGGATGGTATCCCACCACCTCTCCCCCAGAGCACAAAGAACAACAGTAGAACGAGGCGTCTCGTCTAGTGTATATGCCACTCCCCCAAAGATGGCGGTGCTCCTAAACATCCTTAAGACGCAATATCCCTCGAGTACATAGAGTCGACAAAGAAACATCAGATTGTCAAACACAAAAATGGGAAATCCTTATCAAAATCCAAGAAAAAAAGAAAATATCACAAAAAAAGTAGAAAAGAGAATATCAAAAGTCATCAACACGTACATAGCCGCCAGGGTTCACTAACCAAGAAGAAAGATGATGCGTCTCCCCACGCAAGAGGGTCCTCTCATCTGCTACTATCTTGAATGAGTCAAAGGAATTTCCATTGCCTAGTGCAAGGGGAAACCTAGCCCTCCATTACAAGTTTGCCCAATCGTGAACATTGAGCCCCGCCATATGTGTCTCACTAATTGAGAATCAATTATTTCTTTGTTTTGGAAGACTAAAATGATTTTTCGATGGTAATTGTAGAAGAAGTGATATGCCCTAAGTGTGACCTCGGCCCAGAGACACCAACCTCGGCCGAGATTATGGCCGACATTGGACAGGTCTTGAACACGCGATATCAGCCCTCGGCCATAGCAAGGTCGGCCCAGGCCAACACTACCACCAGCCTCTCCAAGGGGCGTCACAAGGATCAGCAGCATTCTCGTATAACTTGGAATGGCAACCTCGGCCATACATAGGCCGAGCTCGCAGGAAGCCACCAGCAACTTCATCAAGACATCAGTCGATACTCCAAACACTCCAGCTCAACCTCGTCCCAGGCCGACCTTGTCCATTGTCTCGGTTGGGATTAGGCCGAGACCTCCATGGAATACTCGGACTGAACAGGTACCTAGACTTACCAACCTCGGCCTCCCCCAGGCCGAGGTCATACACCAGGTGCGAGAACCGAGCATCTGCTGACATTTGGATAAGGGCACGTGGACACAAATCAGTTATAACAAGATTATTCCCCACACATGGGGAGAATATTGCATCATCATTCTCTACATGTGACAGTGACAGATGGCTTTCCCATATTGGTGAGGCAAACACACACATGCTCATTGCATGCATGGGGGGTACATTACACCCCCTAGGTACTATATATAGAGGTCATCCTCTACCTTGTAAAGGATCCCATATATTCAACCCTAGCTGAAATTGTGTCTAGAGACACGGTAGATAGAGAAAGCTCGAGAGATTGTATCCATGGCCATTAGTGCCTTATTGCAGTGAGGTTATTCACACACACACACAGTGGACGTAGGCCAATTTAGGCTGAACCACTTATATCCTAGTTCTCTCTCCTCTTCTCCTCATCTCATTCTCTTACCTTTTACATAACTATGCTGCCATTGTTGTTCTTAGATTGAGCTTGAAAACACCTTATCTGGTGGTGCTAATTCCAGCATCATAATTTTGGCGCCGTCTGTGGGAACGAGAAGCTGTCTCTTCCTCTTTTTCTGCTTAACCTCACCGGAGACTCTGGTGGTGAACCAGGCCTCCCCCGAATGCGGAGATGTTTCACCATTGAAAGAGGTTCTTTGAGGTACTAAGCTCACCTGCTATTCAAGCTCTATAGTGTTAACATATGGAACCAAACTTACCACCGCCTCTTCCGCCACCTGGGGGTGGAGGGCCTAGTTCCAGTCAGGTGCCCCCCAGTTCAAAATGGCGGAGGTAGATGCAGCCTTGAGATCTTTAACTGCAACACAACAAGCTATGCAGGAGCAATTTGCACAGCTCATCCAAACTATGATGAGGCCACCTGGAGTCTCACCGGATATGAACACTTTGGCGGAAGTTCAGCCTCATCCTGATGCCAGGGGACCACCCCAGGCACCAATGAAGGATCAGCCTGCACCCCAATGGAGAAGGGACTTTGCTGACCCTAGGCGCTTGCGCCTGGGGAGGGAAACCCTTTCCCAGAGGACACGTATGATGATCTAGAGGCGGAAGAGGCCCCGAAAGACTGCTGGGAGCCGTATGAGGTGTCAAATAACACTATACGACCTCTTAAGCAAAGTCAAGGTTGTGTCGGCCGAAGAGGTGAAGAAGCCCAATAAAGAGGGTCAGCCTTTGATAGGTTGAGCAGAGGGTCGACCTTTGAGAGATTGGGCCCGATGAATGACCTAAGACAGAGACTGTCGAGATCAAAGAGCGCAGCAGGCTCTCAGAGAGGGAACAGGCAGGGTTGGCCAGATCAAGGCCGACACTGTGAAAGAAGAGGTAGGGAACAGGAAAAGGTCAACAGTCGACGTGTCGCGGTAGGGGAACCCTCGGTCCATCCCATGGAGGTGGCAGGGGATAACCTCGGCCAAGTCGATGGAAGAAGACCATGGAATGACTCTATCCAGCGCCTTGAGGAGAAGATAGGAGACCTCATTAAAAGCAGGGACCCATTACAAAGGGTTTACTCAGAGGGATCCCCATTTGTGGCTAGGATAGTGGGGTTCCCAACCCCAGCTAAGTTCAAGCCTCCTACAGTGTCTCCCAAGTACGATGGCAGCACTAACCCTGTGCATCACATCGAAATGTACCAGTCAGCAGCAGACATCTACTCGATACCCAATGAGATGAAGTGTAGGGCCTTCTCTGGGACCTTGACAGGGGCAGCACACAGTTGGTTCACCTCCCTTCCGAAGAACTCAATTGAGAACTTCAAAGGCTTGGCTGAACGATTCATCCACAACTTTTGCTTTGGGGCGAGGCCTCAAAAGAAGACTACCCACTTGATGTATGTCAAGCAGGCCAAGGATGAGAGTCTAAGAGACTACATAGCGAGATTCAACAAAGAGAAGTTGGAGGTCAAAGATTATGAAGAGAACATAGCCATGACCGCCCTTATAGGAGGTCTTCAGAAGGGGAAGCTATTGTGGAAACTTGCGGAAGACCCCCCTAGGTCTATGGAGGAGCTCCTGGAAACCGAAGGGAAAGTAATGAATGCGGAAGAGGCAATGGCCGCCAAGTATGAGGATGAGAACCGCGATGGCAGTGGAAAGTCCCAAAGCAAGAAAGATGGGAAGAAGAGGTCGGGTGATGACAATTTCGCTCACTATACACCACTGACTGTAAGCTGCGAGCACATCCTGAATGAGATTAAGACTGACAAGACTCTGAGATGGCCAGAGAAAGTGAAGGCCCCACCACATAAGATGAACAAAAACCTATGGTGCGAGTTCCACCACGATCATGGCCATGTCACGGATAGATGCTTCGCTTTAAAAGATGAGATTGAAAAGATCTTGAAATCTGGAAAGCTGAGGAAGTATGTGGATGGTAAGGCTCCAAAGGGTGGAAGAGATGACCCTAAGAAAATGAGTAATGACAGATGCCGTGACAATGTCCCGGCCAGAAGAGACGATGATTCAGAAGGAGATGACGAAGACGATCCGGATCTTTCGCCAAAAGATGATAACACCCCGGTGAAGAGGGTCGGTACAATCTCATTTGGTGTTGGCACCATATGTGGAGGATTTACAGGAGGTGGCTCTGAATTAGCTCATAGGAAGGCTCACGTAGAAGAGGCCAGGTCGGTGGCCAAGCTTGAAGTTGTGAATCTAACGTCTTCCGATACAGTGCAGAAGAGGACGAAAGTAGACATGGACACCCTCGTAGTTGGGTTCTCTAGACTCGACTTCAAGGGTATCTTAGCTCCGCATGATGACCCTCTGGTCATAACAACAAGGGTGCATGGGTTCGAGGTGCATAGGATCCTCATAGACTGGGGGAGCTCGGCGGATGTGATGTTATGGCCTTGCTTCAAGAGCCTAGGTCTTAGCAGAGCAAGGTTGTTGCCCTATCATCACCCATTGATAGGTTTCAGTGGAGAAAAGGTGCACCCCTTGGGCATGTATGAGATGGACGTACGGATGGGTGATGAGTGGCCTAAGAGGATGACCAAGAAGATAAATTTTTTTGTCATGGACGAGAACGTGTTCTCGGCCTATAACCTCATCATAGGAATGGTGGCCCTTAAAGAGTTTGAAGCTGTGCCATCGGCGGTCCATCAGATGCTAAAATTCCCGACTCCTTATGGAGTAGGGGAAGTGCAAGGTGACCAGACCACAGCGCGAGAATGTTACTTCAACTCGGTCGAAGAGAGAGAAGCCCATAAGAGGGCAACCACCACTTATAGCATTGATACTCTTGACCCAAGATATGAAACAAAGTTGAAAAAGGGAGAGGCCGCGGAAGAGGTAGAATCCATCGTCCTCAATGAGGACGAGCCGGAAAAAACCGTCCAGGTCGGTAAAGCCCTAGAGCCAGGAACCAAGGATGAGCTGATAAACTTCCTCAGGAGGAGACAGAGTGTCTTCGCATGGAGTCACGCAGACATGCCTGGCATCAACCCTGAGGTGATGAGTCACAAGCTCAACGTGACCAGAGATGCCAAGCCTATCAAACAGAGACGAAGAGTCTACTCCAGGGAGAAAAACGACGTCATCCGAGAAGAGGTCAAAAAGTTGGAAGAGGCCGAGTTCATAAGAGAAGTTACCTATCCGGAGTGGCTTTCAAATGCAGTCATCGTGCCTAAGGCCAATGGGAAGTGGATAATGTGTGTGGATTTCACTGACCTGAACAGGTCTTATCCAAAAGATAGCTATCCCTTACCTCGGATAGATCAGATAGTGGACGCGATGGTGGGACACGAGCTCATGAGCTTCATGGACGCGTATTCAGGCTATAACCAAATCTTCATGGATGCTGAAGACTCTGAGAAGACAACCTTCATTACTGACAAAGGGACGTACTGCTACAAAATGATGCCCTTCGGTCTGAAAAATGCAGGGGCAACGTACCAACGTCTTGTCAATAAGATGTTCGAAGAGTAAATAGGTAAGACTACGGAGGTGTATGTAGACGATATGCTAACAAAGAGCTTAAAAGCTTGCACTCACGTAGCAGACCTTGAGAATACCTTCGATGTTATGGACTCATATAGAATGAAACTCAACCCAACAAAGTGTGTCTTCGGAGTACGAGCTGGTAAGTTCCTGGGATTCATCGTTAACCAGAGAGGAATTGAAGCGAACCCTGAGAAAATCAAGGCATTACTTGACATCTCTGTTCTAAAAAACCCGCCTAGGCTTAAGGCTTGGGAGAAACCTCGCCTTACGCTTTTCACACCTTATTCTTGGTAAAACCCTTAAGGCGCACTTTTTTCTAAACACAATAATGCTTTAGTGAAACGATGTTGCCTTTTAAAGAATTTGTTTACAAACCGGACCATTATCTCATCCAAAATAATCAAATAGTATTTTAATTTGCATATATTCAGACATATTTTTATGATATGTGTAATTTTTGTATTTTAATAACCTTGTTATGGTTAAAAAATATTAAAATATATTAAGAAGGCCTAAACGCCTTTTCACGCCTAGGCCCGCCTAGGCTTCCAAGGCTTAAGGCTTGGCCTCCACGCCTCAATCACGCCCCGTATTTTTTAGAACCTTGCTTGACATGAAGACTCCTGAGAGTATCAAGGATGTCTAAAAACTTACGGGGAGAGTGGCTTCCCTTAACAGGTTTGTTTCTAGGGCAACGGACAAGTGTCTTCCATTCTTTAAAGTTCTAAGAAAGGCCTTCCAATGGGACGAAGAGTGTGAAAAAGCCTTTAACCATCTCAAATCTTACTTGGGATCCCCCTTATTGCTATCTCGACCCGTCGCAGGAGAAAAGTTGTATGTGTATCTGGCAGTCTCCGAATCAACCATCAGTGCGGCCATAATACGGGAAGACAATGGGATCCAAAGGCCTGTGTATTTCAACAGTAAATCCCTTCAAGGGGCTGAACAGAATTACCCTCGCATGGAAATGTTGGCCTATGCCCTGATACATTCTTGAAGAAAAATGAATCCCTACTTCCAAGCTCACTCCATGGTAGTCCTCACTGACTCCCCACTAAGACAGGTCCTGCATAAACCTGAGAAATCCGGGAGGTTGATAACCTGGGCCATCGAGTTGGGGGAGTACGATCTTGCCTACCAACCTAGGACAACCATCAAAGGGCAGGCCCTCGCAGATTTTGTTGCTGAGTTCACATGGAAAGAGGCCGAGGCAGAGAAAGGCCTGGGGGGCATGGAAGAGACAAATCGCAGTGTCTTCCGAAATCAGGAAGGGACGACACCCAGTGTCTTCCGAGATGAGGAAGAGACAACACCAAGTGTCTTCCGAAATTTGGAAGAGGTCGCATCCAAAAAAGTTATGAGCAGAATTGCGGAGGACGAGGAGGATCGATATCTCTTCAAACAAGGAGTCATGACAGAAGGAGCCTTTTCATCAGATACAGACGTCTGGAGCCTCTTCATTGATGGCTCTTCCTGCGACAGTGGAAGCGGTGCGGGGTTGATACTCTCGGCTTTGGATGGTGCGAACATTTAATACTCCTTGAGGTTCAACTTCCAGGCCTCAAACAACGAGTCCGAGTATGAGGCCATGATAGCAGGTCTCTTATTGGCAACAACTCTTCGCGTAAAGCGACTCCTACTCCACAACGACTCAAGGCTGGTTGTCAATCAAGTACTGGGGATCTATGAGGCCAAAGATGAAAGGATGGCCAAGTACTTAAAGAGGGTAAGAAGGTTGTTAGAATATTTTGAAGAGGCAAAACTGAAGAGAGTGCCTCGACAAAGTAACAGTCACGCAGATGCATTGACAAGGATGGCCTCGGCAATGAAGACAGATGTTAGAAGGACCATTCCAATCGAGGTCTTGAGAAAGGCAACCATCGAGGAAGAAGTGGTATGTAACCCATGTCACAATTTGAACCTAGGAGACTCATGGATCGACCCCCTCGTCAGGTCTATTCGAGGGAGAGAGCTACCTGAGTCCAAGCTGGAGAGGAGAAAATTGAGATATAGGGCTGCCAAGTTCTCGATGATAGGAGACGTCTTGTACAAAAAAGGATTTCTATTGCCTCTCCTTAGGTGCAATAAATGTCAGAGATTCGCCACCATCCCTCATCAGCCCCATCAGCCTATGACGTCAATCACCTTTCCATGGACATTTGTAGTATGGGGGATTAACTTAGTAGGACCTCTACCAAGATCCATCCCAACTATAGATTCTTGATAGTTGCCATAGACTACTTCTCAAAGTGGGTGGAGGCAGAGTCGATGATAACGATCACAGAGCAGAAGACCTTCTAATTTATTTGGAGGAATATCATATGCATATATGGCCTCCCAAACACTCTCATCTCGGACAATGGGACCCAGTTCAAGAACTCCTCTTTAGAAAAGTATTGCCTAAGAGAAGGAATTAAGCTATTCTTCTCATCTCCTGGGTGACCTCAGGAAAATGGTCAGACCGAGGTCACAAATAGAACTATCCTGGATGGGATCAAGAAGAGGTTAGAAGATGCGAAGGGAAGATGGACTGAAGAGGTCTACGCTGTGTTATGGGCCTACAAAACTATGGCAAGGACACCAATAGGAGAAACCCCGTTCATGCTGGCACATGGCTCAGAGGCCGTCATACTAACGAAGTTAGGGCTCCCAACTCATCGGATTCAGACCTATGACCCAGACAAAAATGGGGAAGAGAGGAGGCTAGACCTAGATCTTATCGAAGAAAGAAGAGAGGACGCAGAGGTCAGACAAGCAGCCTACCAACAGAGGGAAGCGAAATTCTACAACCAGAGGGTGAAGTCAAGACCCATTGCAGTAGGAGACCTAGTGCTAAAGAAGACCCTACAGAAAGCAAATAAGCTTCACCCAAACTGGCATGGCCCCTACAAAGTGACAGAAGAGGTTGTACCTGACACCTATAGGCTAGAAAACCTAGAAGGAGAACCTTTCGCTAACCCATGGAATGCTGATCACCTAAAGAGATATTACATATGATGTTGCATAGAGTTTTATGTAAATGTACCATCTTATTATGAAGAGGTTATTAATAAAGATCAGTTCCCATGACAGTTCTCGCTTCATTCTTTGATCAGAGATTAATTATGAGGATAACATCTTAGGTGATGACCTCAGACCTTCATAACATCACTCAGTGGTGACGAGGTCTGAGCTCAGACACCATAATAGATGACCTCAGACCTTTAACATCATTAATTTGGTGAGATTAATTATGAGGATAACATCTTAGGTGTTGACCTTAGACCTTCATAACATCACTCAGTGGTGACGAGGTCTGAGCTCAGACACCATAATAGATGACCTCAGACCTTTAACATCATTAATTTGGTGAGATTAATTATGAAGATAACATCTTAGGAGATGACCTCAGACCTTCATAACATCACTCAGTGGTGATGAGGTCTGAGCTCAGACACCATAATAGATGACCTCAGACCCTTAACATAATTAATTTGGTGAGATTAATTATGAGGATAACATCTTAGGTGATGACCTCAAACCCTCATAACACCATTTAGTGGTGACGAGGTCTGAGCTCAGACACCATAATGAGATGACCTCAGACCCTTAACATCATTAATTTGATGAGACTAATTATGGGGATAACATCTTAGGTGATGACCTCAGACCTTCATAACACCATTCAGTGGTGACGAGGTCTGAGCTCAGACACCATAATAGATGACCTCAGACCCTTAACATCATTAATTTGGTGAGATTAATTATGAGGATAACATATTAGGTGATGACCTCAGACCCTCATAACACCATTTAGTGGTGACGAGGTCTGAGCTCAGACACCATAATGAGATGACCTCAGACCCTTAACATCATTAATTTGGTGAGACTAATTATGGGGATAACATCTTAGGTGATGACCTCAGACCTTCATAACACCATTCAGTGGTGACGAGGTCTGAGCTCAGACACTATAATGAGATGACCTCAGACCCTTAACATCATTAATTCAGTAAAACTAATTATGAGGATAACATCTTAGGTGATGACCTCAGACCTTCATAACATCACTCAGTGGTGACGAGGTCTAAGCTCAGACACAATAGTAGATGACCTCAGATACTTAACATCATTAATTTGGTGAGACTAATTATGGGGATAACATCTTAGGTGATGACCTCAGACCTTCATAACACAATTCAGTGGTGACGAGGTCTGAGCTCAGGACCATTGGTTGAGTTTAAACAAGACCATTGCAAAAAGACAAGCTTAGAAAGAGGATTTCAGAGGTTGAAGATCAGATTACAAATTTATTTTTAGCAAACACCATTACAACGAAACTAAGAATGAAAAGCATCACATGACATTCAATGAAAAGAAAGTGAAGATGGTCCTCCTCAGAGGTTGATATATATTCAGAAATAATAAGATGTTCAACGATTACAGACAAGCTCCATAATGCAATGAGTTACAAATAATGATAAAAAAATCCTAAGGGTTTAAAGGAGGAACGTTGACATCCTTGGCTTGATTAGTCACCTCGGTCGCATCATCACGATGGTCTGCCCCTCCAACCTCGGTGCCCTCCAACGTAGCAGTCTCGGCAGGAGCGGAAGCCTCTTCCTCAACCTCCTGAAGATCCTGGGCAAACTGAGGATCAGCAAAGCCGAGACCAACGAAATCAGAGGCCTTCAAAGTGCCGGCCTCTCTCTCCCTGACGTCAGCCCATTTAATAGTGGCTTTGATACCTCTTTCAAGGTATTCAAAGCCGAAGCCCATGAACTCATCAGAGGGCTTATAGTCAGTAATTATCTTCTCGGAGGTGTCATCAAGGGCAGCCCTGACAGCTGAGTTGACTTTCTGCTGCAGAGTGTCGTCCTTAGCCTTAAGAGCTGCAGAGTTATCCTTGCCAAGCTGGGAGATGTCCTTCTCTAACCCCTTCACCTTCCTCTCAGAATCCTTCAGCTCAAATTTAAGACGGTCAATCTCTGCATTTAGAGTGCTCTAGACTTTCTCGGCCTCTTGCCCCTTTTGGATGAGGGCCAATTTCCTCAGAGTCCAGTTGGATAAGTGGTGCATAGCTGCAAGGCCCTGCATATTTTGTGATAATGAATGAGCTGGAGAACAATCATATGTTTCACTTGGGTGAAGAACAATCAGAAAGATCAAGTCATACCTGAATGGATCTGTGAATGCCGAACTCAATCAGTAGTGGGGTGTCCAGTGACCTGAAGAAGCGTTTGTCAGCCTCGGTCATTGTAGAGCCGAAGGCATCTAAGGCCTAAAGACTGTGGCCGACTATGCTGTCAGTTATTTTCAACTGATCTAGACGAGCCCACGCGGCGTCAGCTGAAGAGATGGGGATGGCAACGTTAGTAGTCTTCTTCTTCGGCCTCTGATCCTCAGGGGCATGACCTTCTGGAGCCCTCTTCTTTGTGGCCGGGGGCTTAGAGGCAGAGGGAGCTGGGGGAGGGGCGTTAAGGCCTGCTTTCTTGGCAAGTCTCGTCAAGCTGGGTACAGCCATCTCCCAAAGCTCGTCCGAAATATCCTGTGGTCGCTCTGTAAAAAATTAGTAGATCTGAGTTAGATAATCAGATATGAGTAAACTCAGAAGTTAAACTTAAGAAAAAATGCTTACCAAGCTCGGCAAGGGTACTTCCACCTAGACCTGTCCCAGAGAGGTAGTGGGGAGTCATCAAGTGCTCGAACCTAACGAACAGACCATGTACCCCCTGATCTTAAAGGGCTTTCACCTTCTGAAGGTTCGATGGGCTCAGGCTAGGGTCAGCCCTCGCAGACATTGTGACTTTACCCCACCTTAGGGTCATCCTCAGCTCTAGAATAGATGATGGAACACATGGGCCAAATTCCCATGGCCCAGAAGCAAAGAAATACTGAGGCTTCCAGTTATGGTTGGAAGTCTGAGTTACTTGAAGCATTTTCGTCTCAGGCTTTCGAGCTACAAAATGGTAGTAGCTCAGACGATTTTCGGCCGAGGAAGGAACATAGAAAACTACAAAGACCTGAACTAGAAGGTCTGAGTGGTGGACAACCTTCCATAGGACTATGGCCCCTATTATGACTCTCCAGGCATTAGGGTATAGTTGAGAGGGGGCCAAATTGATATAAGAAAGGATGGATTTGATAATGGGGTGAATGGGAAGACGAAAACCCAACTTGAACATCTGCTCGTATAGGCAGATCTCGTCGTCTCGGCCATGATAAGCCCTCTCCTCCCTCAGAGGTCTCCTAAGATTTATTGAGGGACTGATAGAATACAAATATCTGAAGCAGAGAAGGTGTACCTTATTGATAGTACTCTCGATCTCAGCCGCCTCAGAGACGTCGACATCGCTCTCAGCCTCATCATCATCATCCAACTCTATGTCGGCCGGAGCAGATGTTGATGGGTTACTCGGGAACCTCTGAGCGAACTCGACACCAGTAATGGCCGACAGAGGAATGGCGTCAAGTGGTGCTGGTATAGCCACACTTGGCTCAACAATTTCAACCTCTGAGGAAGAGGTTGAGGTGCTTGAGCTATTATGGGATGAGGCTCGGCTGGAGACCTCGGCATGATCAGGCCGAGGTGTGAAGTCCATGGCCTCCTGAGAGGAATCCACAGACATGGGGTCTGAGGTAGAAGATTCAGACTCAGACATCGATATGGGATCGCAGGAACCTCTGTCTGATAGAAAAACTCTGGGGGGTCAGGATATATCACCTTCAGAGGTGGTGGAAATATGGGTCTAAAGGGAAACTCTTGTGACCTACGAGCCTCCTCTTGTGCTCTTTCTATTTGTCTAATCTTTTCTAAAGTCTTCTCTCTAAGGGAGGGGAACTCCTCAAGAAGCTGATATAAGGGTCTGAGCATCAGAGGATGACACTACACTTCGGAGGCTTCCTAAAACTACAAATAAGATTGGCTAGTGAAGTAAAGAAGTAAAAGATCAAACTACCTAAATGTGGCAAGAATTGTTCGCCTGAAATAATGGTGATCTCGCCGGGAAACTCAGAAGCTCACCAGAAAATGCAAAAATAAGGAGACTTGTAGGAAAAATGAAGGAAAAAGTATGGCGAAGGTTACCTGAGGATGAAATAGTAAGGAGGAGACGAGAAGACGCGAGAAAAACACCTTCCAAAAGCTTCAGCAAGGATCTTTCTAGAGAGAGAAAACTGTAGGAACGAGATGGATGGAAAAAAGGTAAGTGAAGAAGAAAGAAGGGAAATAGGGTTCAAAACCCTTAAATACACAGGCGCGATTCCCAAGGCCCATCAATGCCTTGGGAGCCCCAAAGGGTGGCTAACAGCACACGCCCACCAAGCAAGCATACTTCAGCATTGGACAAGTGTCAAACAAGTATTGGCTCATAATAGACAGGCTTCGGAGGTGTGATAATCCCCTAGACACCTGTTCCCTCATATGACTAAGGGCTGGGGGGTGATTGATATGCCACAAGTGTGACCTCGGCCCAGAGACACCAACCTCAGCCAAGATTATGGCCGACGTTGAATAGGTCATGAACACGCGATATCAGCCCTCGGCCATAGCAAGTTCGGCCCAGGTCGACACTACCACCAGCCTCTCCAAGGGGCGTCACAAGGATCAGCAGCATTCTCGTATACCTTGGAATGGCAACCTCGGCCATACATAGGCCGAGCTCGCAGGAAGCCACCAGCAACTTCATCAAGACATCAGTCGATACTCCAAACACTCCATCTCAACCTCGTCCCAGGCCGACCTTGTCTATTGTCTCGGCTGGGATTAGGCCGAGACCTCCATGGAATACTCAGACTGAACAGGTACCTAGACTTACCAGCCTCGGCCTCCCCCAGGCCGAGGTCATACACCAGGCGCGATAGCCGAGCATCTGCTGACATTTGGATAAGGGCACGTGGACACAAATCAGTTATAACAAGATTCTTCCCCACACGTGGGGAGAATATTGCATCATCATGCTCTACATGTGACAGTGACAGATGGCTTTCCCATATTGGTTAGGCAAACACACACATGCTGATTGCATGCATGGGGGGTACATTACACCCCCTAGGTACTATATATAGAGGTCATCCTATACCTTGCAAAGGATCCCATATATTCAACCCTAGCTGAAACTCTGTCTAGAGACACAGTAGGGAGAGAAAGCTCGAGATATTGTATCCATGTCCATTAGTGCCTTATTGCAGTGAGGTTATTAACACACACAGTGGACATAGGCCAATTTAGGCTGAACCACTTATATCCTGGTGCTCTCTCCTCTTCTCCTCATCTCATTCTCTTACCTTTTACATAACTATGCTGCCATTGTTGTTCTTAGATTGAGCTTGAAGACACCTTATCTGGTGGTGCTAATTCCAGCATCATCAAGAAGGTAAGTCTAAAAGCTATGAAAAATGAGGGGAACACACCTCTTTTTATAGGAGGCTAAGGGGCATGCCGATTAGCGGTCCCCTACCACCCACCGAGTGACACTATCCCTTCACCTGCTCAAGGTACCCCAAAAGACGATTCCACTGCAGTTTGGAACCTCTCATACCATGCCGGTCACTAGCCTTCCTAAAAGTTTGTACAAAAAATTCCAAAAAAATGCCAGAAAATTCCTCAAATTAACGAATGAAATATATAACTTTTTTCACCAAGAAAAAAATTTTTTACCACACTTAATTATGCAAAACACTTACCCCCCCATCCCCCCAAGTGGAATTCCCAAAATCAATTGGATATTTCCCCAGTAACGTCTCCAAAGGACAACCAACCATTCAAAATCAGATGCTTCCCCAAACTCCCTAGTGAAACCCTGTATGCTGGATGGTCATCCCCCAAAGATATAAGGTCACCTGCAAAATCCCTAATGGGTAAAGATCAATATAAAAAAAGATCATAAAGGAAAAATGCTCTCAGAAAAGAAAGAAGGATTTACCTGCTTGTTTGTCAGGACATTCAAGACCTGACTCACTGCCTCCAAGGAAAGAGACTTCTTCGACTGCCGATTTGTAAGGACACACATTTCCAATTCAGTCCTTTATAGTTTTGGCTCAATTTCGAACAAAAATGTTTGAGTCATAGGATAAAGTTAATCGATCATCCTTCGAGTCTATGACGTGTTTGTTGAAGACGTTGCGGCCAAGAGTATAAAGCTACATCACATTATCGAGTTTATTTGTGCCTCGTTTCTACGTCATCAACAAGGTTCCATTGCTCCTAAAGTATGAATGCCTTTTGATTATATATATAGGAGCTTGGAACACTTAATATTGGGTGTTGTTCGTTTTAAAACTGTTGTTTAATTTCAGAAAGATTTTATTAAAACTTTAAAATCAAGTTTATAAAGTTTCTGGGCTAAAAATAGTAATTTTCAAACTTTCTGGAAGTTCGTTCAAAATGTCGTTCGAACGAGTTTGTCGTTCGAACCACATTGTCGTTCGAACGAGTTTGTTAACGAGTTCCCATATTGGACACTGGAACTTCATTCGAAATGTCGTTCGAACGAGATTTCTAATGAGATTTCTAACGAGTTCATTTTTAAAGACATTGGAACTTCTTTAGATGGTCTTTCGAATGAGACTTCGTTCGAACGACAAATCTCGTTCGAACAAGATTTGGCGGGAACAGTTAAATGGCAGTTTTTAACAGTTTTCACCCACTTTTTCATTATCTTTCCCCACTAACTTTTGACAGATTATCTAAGTACGGGAATCAACTATGGAAAGTTCACTTTTTCGTACACATCTATCTCCAAGAGAGAGTTTGAGAGTAAAAGATAAAGAGAAAAAATTCATGTTTTAAAGTGTCTATTTTTTCAAAGAAAAATTCATTTACACTTTAGTTTTCACCCATATTGTTTATCCAAGCTTCCATATATATATATATATACACATTACTTGGAGTTTTGGCACCGGTTTTTCATCTCTACCGTTTCAAGAGACGTTTGGGTTTGCTTCTAAATCCCACAAAGAAGAAGAGGTTTGCGTCGATTTACCTACTTGGGGAAAGGCTCCTTGTTCGCGTGACGGTGATCATATAAAGTCCGATCGGAGGATTCCGAGACGGCGATGGAGCTCCATGGTTATTCACTAGGCATAGGTTGATACAATAAGACGCGTTGGGGCTTGAGAGGGATCGATTCGAGTGTTGTAAGTCATCTTGCTTGTATTTGTAAATTCCGTACTTAGTGGATTTGAGGCTAGGGCCGTCCAAGGTTTTTTACCATTGTGGGTTTTTCCTCGTACATCACGGTGTAGTAATTTATTGCTTATTTTATCTTGCTATACTCACCTAGAACGCATGCTTAGGTAATTCAAGATAAAATTTTGTTTTAATCACTACATGTTTAATTTGGTGCTAAATTAATTTTGGGTAATGTTTAATTAATTCAAGTCATTAATCTAATGTGTTAAAATTTGGTTTGGCCTAATTTGTTAAAATTGAGAATTATGACTTAGGCAAAATTTTCTAGGACTTGGGTAAATTAAATTGGTTTAAGTGAAATTGAAATAAGTGTGTGTTTAATCTAATTTCATTTTGTATAATTTTAATTTATATAAGAACTAAAATTTATTGTTAATTTGAACCATCATCTAACGCTTCCGCATCTCATAAAAGGAAATTATTACTTTTTGATTTGAAAATTGGGGGTATACTCCTTTTCAAATTGGTATCAGAGTCGGACCGCTAATTTATCGCGTCAAAGATCCGTTTTTCGGCTTCCATAATTTTTGTGCTCCTTGTATTTTTAGGTGGTTCAATTTTTACTCACTCTCAATTTTTTTGTATCTCTCGATGGGATGCTTTAATGATAATTTGTCCATTTCTAATGATAATGAAGTTTTTTCTATTCGAGAGGAACTTAATGAGCTTAATAAGTGTAATGAAAAATTAAGAGAATTAAATTTGAGATTTGAAAAAAGAATTAAATTTCTTGAAAATGAAAATTCTTGTTTTAAAGCTAAAGTTGAATTTTTGCAAACCTCGCTATCTCAAAAAGATATTTTTCGTGAAAAGCTCAAGGACATAAATTACAATTATAATATTTTAGAAATGTCCAAGAAAGAGAGTGATAGTCGAGAAAAGACTCATAGGGACAAGTTTGCTCACATTGAGGGGGAGCGTGATAACCTTCTAGGTGTAATTGAAAATTTAAAGAAGGAGTCCCGTAAAATTGAGGAGTCTAATTTATTACTTGAGTCCAAAATTTTAAAAATGCAAAATGATTTGCAAGACTCGAGTAGTTGTGATGATGGTTCTAGCTCATCTAGTTCAAATACTTCCGTTGCTAAAGCTAAAATCATTATTTGTTTTAGAGGGTCAACTTTATCCAAGGACTTTCAAAAAGGTCACACCATAGGTATCATTCCTCGTGTTTTCACATGCTTGCATTGTGGTAGGAAAGGTCACCTTAGGTCATTTGTTTTGATCTTAAAAGAAGTCCTAGGAAGTCTATGTCTAGCATTTCATTAATTTCCAAATCCCATCATTTTAAATATACATCTATATGGGCTCGGAAATCATTTTTAGACGCGCTAGATATTAGATTTGTTGATTCTCATTTGCTTTCACATGAAACCTCCCTTGCTAAATTTAAAGGTTGAATGTGTTAGTTTTGTGTGCATACTCCAGCTTTTTGTGCTTCATATTATATATCATTGCTAGGTGTATGCATGTTTAGTCATTTTCTAGTCTTTGCTTTATTCCATATCTCATGCTAGAAATCATGACTTGTTTATCTTTTGTATTTAATTTCTTTCATTTTTGTGTGCATTAAATGAAATATACAAAAAAGATTTTTGTTTATCATTTGGGTTTTTATCTCTTGGTTATTTATGCTTAATGAAAAACTTCAAATGATTTTTTGTTTGTCTTTTGAGTATATATTTCTATTTTTGGTTAAAAATGTCCAAAACTCAAAAAGATTTTTATTTTTGTGTGTATTTTAGTTTGACACACTTTATGTGGCATACACTTGTGTTAGAATCCCATCTTTTACGCTCTCATGTGGATAGAAATTTTGATTTAGATTGTCAATCCTTATTATGTTCTTTGCCATGCTTACATGGAGTAGTTGGATGTTGTGTTGCTTAAATGGATTCTATTTTTATATGACTCTATTCACACATGCACGAGCTCTCTTGAAAATTTAACTTCATATGTATATTTGAGCTTTGTGAGATGTTCTCCTACCAATGTTATCATCTACATATTTGTGACCTAGGAGGACTAGTGCATGTCAAAATCTGTTGCACACGATATTTGTGAGAAATAAAAAATGATAAATATAAATGTGCACGGGGAATGTCTCCGAAAGGATTTATTGTCCTTTGCAAATAGTAAGCCACCGTTTGATTGGACCTAAAAGAAATACGTGGTCCAAAGGCCTAAAAATAGAAAATATGGCATTAAAAAGAAAATAATTGCCAACGCCTATGTTTGATTGATATATTCATTCAAAATTATTAATATAAATGCTTATTGAGGGAGATTGGATGGTATATCAACGGTTTGCACAATGTCCATTTATCCTAGTTGCGCTTTGAATGTCATGACTCTATTGGTTTGTAGAATCATCAACATGTTAGGCTTGTATGCATTGTGTATGTTTGTTCATTGAGTTCAATCTATATTGTCACATGAGGTTATATTCAAATGTGATGATGTTTGCAATCAATTGAGAACTCCGTGAATATGTTTTAAGTGATTGGGTCTAAATTTAATTGTTACTAGTTCACACCCCAACACTTCCATATCCATATGACACATTTTTTCCATACGAGTGTGAAAATCTTATCGTATTTTGTGTCATTTGTGTGTTTATATCTATATATGTGTACTTGCGTCTATTAGGTATAACTTATGTGTACATATATTTGATATTTTAGTTTAGTCTTTGCCTTGCTTTCTAGTCCATATATGCTTTAATTCATAATTGTTATCCATCTTGTTGCATTCTTTGTTGATACGACTTGCTTAATTCTTATGTATCATATTGGCATCTGTTTCTTGCATCTTAGTTGGTATCCATTAGCATTTATTGGATTAGTTATGATTTTATTTCCTTTGTGCTTTAACGTTCTCATCACTTTATGCACAATTACATGTTTTAGCTTGTTATCCCATTCTATTTATCCTTTGCTTATTTTAGTTAAGTTATTTGGGTGTATATGTTTTACTTGGAGGAGATAAGTTAATTTTTGATTCTTTAGCCTTTGTCTATTCCTGAACAAAAAGGGGGAGAATGATAGGTGGAGAAATGGTATCTAATCCTATTGTAATCGTATCTTAATTCGGGGGAGATTTATCTTAGGGGGAGACGTCTTTCTAAGTTGATCATAGTTGATAAAAGGGAGAGAATTAATTTAGGGGGGAGTAATTACTTTAATTGCATTAAATATTTTGATTTGATATTCCCTATGCGTGTAATGTGTTTGCTTAAGTGTGAAGGAATTATATTATAAGTGGCAACTTTCACCGACAAAGATTGTGATCCTTGGGCTGTTTGAGTCAAGCATTATATTTCTATTTTGGGTGGGACTTTTTGTCAATCTAGTAGAGCTTGATGGCCCTTTAGGATTTTTATTTGGTTTTTGTCCTGGAATAGCCAAAGGGGGACATTTGTAAGGACACAAATTTCCAATTGAGTCCTTTGTAGTTTTGTCTCAATTCCAGACAAAAACGTTTGAGTCATAGGATAGAGTTAATTGATCATCCTTCAAGCCTATGACGTGTTTGTTGAAGACGTAACGGCAAAGAGTATAAAGCTATATCACATTGCTGAGTTTGTTTGTGCCTCGTTTCTACGTCATCAACACGGTTCCATTGCTCCTAAGGTATGAAAACATTTTGATTATATATAGGAGCTTGGAACATTTAATATTGGGTGTTGTTCATTTTAAAACTATTGTTTAATTTCAGAAAGATTTTATTAAAACTTTAAAATCAAGTTTATAAAGTTTCTGGGCTAAAAATAGTAATTTTCAAACTTTCTGGAAGTTCGTTCGAAATGTCATTCGAACGAGTTTGTCGTTCAAACCACATTGTCATTCGAACGAGTTTGCCAACGAGTTCCCATATTGACCACTGGAACTTCGTTCGAAATGTTGTTCGAATGAGATGGTTGTTCGAACGATATTTCCAACGATATTTCTAACGAGTTCATTTTTAAAGAGCCTGGAACTTCGTTAGAAGGCCGTTGGAATGAGACTTCGTTAGAATGATGAATCTCGTTCAAACGAGATTTGACGGGAACAGTTATATGGCAGTTTTTGACAGTTTTCACCCACTTTTCCATTATCTTTCCCCACTAACTTTTGACTGATTATCTAAGTGCGGGAATCAACTTGGGAAAGTTAACTTTTTCATACACATCTATCTCTAAGAGAGAGTTTGAGAGGAAAAGAGAAAGAGAAAAAGTTCATGTTTTCAAGTGTCTATTTTTCAAAGAAAAATTCATTTACACTTTAGTTTTCACGTATATTGTTTATCCAAGCTTCCATATATATATATACATTGCTTGGAGTTTTGGCACCGATTTTTCATCTTTATTGTTGAAGAGAAGTTTGGGTTTGCTTCTAAATCCCACAAAGAATAAGAGGTTTGCGTTGATTTACCTACTTGGATAAAGGCTCCTTGTTCGGGTGACGGTGACGATATAAAGTCCGATCGGAGGATTCCGATACCGCAGTGGAGCTCCGTGGTTATTCACTAGACAGCGGTTGATACAAGAAGACGCGTCGGGGCTTGAGAGGGATGGAGTCGAGTGTTGTAAGTCATCTTTCTTGTATTTGTAAATTCCGTACTTAGTGGATTTGAGGCTAGGGACATCCGAGATTTTTTCCCGTTGTGGGGTTTTCCTCGTACATCGTGGCATAGTGATTTATTGTTTATTTTATCTTTCTATACTCACGCATTCTTAGGTAATTCAAGATAAAATTTAGTTTTAATCACTACATGTTTAATTTGGTGCTAAATTAATTTTTGGTAGTGTTTAATTAATTCAAGTCATTAATTTAATTTGTCAAAATTTGGTTTGGCCTAATTTGTTAAAATTGAGAATTATGACTTAGGCAAAGTTTCTAGGACTTGGGTAAATTAATTTGGTGTAAGTGAAATTGAAATTAGTGTGTGTTTAATCTAATTTCACTTTGTATAATTTTAATTTATATAGAAATTAAAACTTGTTGTTAATTTGAACCATCATCTAACGCCTCCGCATCTCATAAAAGGAAATTATTACTTGTTGATTTCAAAATTGGGGGTATACTCCTTTTCACGATTGAACCTTCTCCCCGATATAGATGGAAGAAGTCCCCAAAAGGCTCGTCCTTCAAATCTATCAATTGGGTGATGAACCTAATCACCTCATAGAACCACGTCGGTAATGGACAAAAGGTCAGCAATAAATAAATCAAAACAAAACGCATAAATGAAAATAAAAGTGCATAAGGGAAAATACACGAGATAAAGAATACCTTCAGAAGATACTTGGCTCCAATAAAAGTTAGCTGGCAGTATCGGCTGAATACATGCAGAGAAAAATAAAGAGTCATCAAGATCAGGCTCCCTCAGTCGAAAAGAGAAACGTTCGAAAACACCCTCAACAATAGCAAAAAAACACAAATGGATGGCGTCGTCACTCGTCGCCATTAAGAAACCTCCCAACACAAGCAGAATAAAGAAACGGGTCATCTGTTGCACCTGCTGGCCATCCTCCTCATCAATTCTTTGACTCAACAATAACTCCCTCAAAAGAGACAAAAAAAAGAGTCCCCAGAGACTACCCTCTCCCCATAACCTAATGATGTCGCCACTGCCTCTGATGTCACCCGTCAGGTGATGTCCGCCTCTACCTTCTCCCTATCATAGTCTATCCCCAGGAGCTACTACACATCTATGGGAGTCACCGTCATCTCCCAAAATAAAAAATGCATGGTGTGGGTGGTATCCCACCACCTCTCCCCAAGATCAGAAAGAATATAAGTAGAATGAGGCACCTCCTCTAGTGGAGATGCCTGTCTCAAAAACCCAGCTAATGACACCACCCAACGCACCACCGATGGTTGGTGTTATTAAACATCCTTAATTCCCAATGTCCCTTGAGCACGCATAGTCGACATAGAAACATCAGATTGTCAAACACAGAAAGGGAAAATCCTTGTCAAAATTTAAGAAAAAAAAGGAAATATCACCAAAAAAAAGAAAAAAGAATATAAAAAATTATCATTACTTACATAGCCACTAGGGTTCACTGCCTTAGAAAAAATAAGACACATCGTATCATGCAAGACGGTCCTTTCATCCGCAACTAGTTCAAATGAGTCAAAGAAATTATCATTGCCTAGTGCAAGGGGCACCCTAGACTTCCATTCCAAGTTTTCCCAATCATCAACATTGAGCCACGCCATATTTGTCGCACTGCTTGAGAATCGGTTATTTCTTTGTTTTGGAACACTGAAATGATTTTCCGAAGGTCATTATAGAAGAAGGTAAGTCTAAAAGTAGTGAAAAATGAGGGGAACCCACCCCCTTTTTATAGGAGGCTAAGGGGCATGCCGATTGGCAGTCCCCAACTACCCCCCGATTAGCACTATCCCGTCACCCTCTCGAGGTACCCCAAAAGACTGTGCCACTGCTATTTGGAACCTCTCATACCATACCGATCATCACACTCCTATGTTTCCAAAAGTTAAGTCATGTTTGGCAACAAAAAAATATGATGCTAAAAGTTAAAATTTTCCCACCTTTTATTTTTCTAGCTTACTGCTTGATATTTTTACCTTTGGAAACAAGTTCTATTTTATGTTACCAAAAGTACAATGTAAAATGGTCTTTTGGCAACATAATTAAGATTTTGTTGCCAAAACGATATATTTTGCATCAAAAAAAGGTTGTGTTGATAAATATTATTACTAATGGTGAAAATTCTTGTGTGAACTTAAGCCCTCAGAATTGTCTTTAACCCTCAGAATTGGGCATCTCTACTTAATCCCTCATAATTGTCTTGGACCATCAGAATTAGTCATCTCTACTTAAGCCCTCATAATCGGCCTTGACCTGCAGAATTGGTCATCTCTATCTTTATCCCTCAGAATTGGCTTTTACCCGTAAAATTGGTCATTTCTATCTTAAGACCTTAGAATAGCCTTCGACCAGCAGAATTGGTCATCTCTACTTAAGCCCTCATAATTGGCTTCGACCCTCAAAATTGTTCATGTTTATCTTTAGCCCTCATAATTGGCTTCAACTCGCAAAATTGGTCACCTATATCTTAGGCCCTCAGAATTATCTTCGACCCACAGAATTGGATATCTCTATCTTAAGACCTCAAAATTGTCTTCGACCCGCAGAATTAGTCATCTCTATCTTAGGCCCTCAGAATTGGCTTTGACCCACATAATTGGTTATCTTTATCTTTAGGCCCTCAGAATTGGTCATCCCTACTAAAGCCCTTGGAATTTTCTTCGACCCTTAGAATTGGTCATCTATATCTTGAACCCTCAAAATTGGCTTCGACCCACATAATTGTCCATGTCTATCTGAAGCCCTCAGAATTGACTTCACCCCACAGAATTGGTCATACCTACTGAATCCCGCAGAATCATCTTTGACCCTCACAATTGGTCATCTCTACTTAAGCCCTCAGAATTGTCTTCGACCCTCAGAATTGTCTTCGACCCTCAGAATTGTTCATCCCTACTTAAGCCCTCAAAATTGTCTTCGACCCTTAGAATTAGTCACCTCTACTCAAGTCCTCAAAATTGACCTCGACCCACAGAATCGATCATCCACTAACATTTCCTTAGATCCTCAGAATCAGCCTGAACCCTCAGAATTGGTCATCCCTATCCCTTTAGGGACGCATAATCGACCTATTTTCACAGCATCATGTTGTGTCTATTTGATGGATTTCACGTATTATAAGATCACCCGTTGAGAGGCTCTGTAGTCACAACATTCTAGGACCCACTAAGTCTCTCATTAGGTCCATAGCACCTCCCTACTTCACTACAAACCATAGGTCGTACTCCGAGTACCAATATAGATTTCGCCAGGCTCTCTCGAACCCCGTTTGACTCTAGTAAAATGTATCGTTAGAGTGAAATATTTTTATATCTTTCAAGGGCTCTGAATCCCCTTTCCAATGGTCTTCCATGTGTGTGAATATGCATAAAAATTCAGACGAACCGACCATTTTACTATCGAAAATCGATTTGAAGGCCACCTGGGTGCTCCTGGGCTCGAATTTGACCCCAAGCAGCTACATCGTCAGAGAGAAATCTCTTTGAATCTTCGAAGGTCACTGAAATCCCTTTACAAGAGTCCACCCCGTCCATAAAATGGCATAACCATTTAGAAAAATGATCATTTTTCCCTCAAAATTTGATTCGAAGGCCACCGAGCACTTCCAGGCTCTGTTTGACCTATGTCAACTCTTTAACTCGAATGAGACTAAATGAATCTCTGAAGGGAATTGAATACCCTATCCAACAGTCTACCTTGTCCATGATTATGACTTACAGTGCGGACGAATGATCCATTTTACTCAGAGAGGTCATCGAGAGCTTCCAGGCCCCAATTGACCACGGTCATTCTAAACCAAGAGAATATCCTTGGAATGTCTAAGTACATCATCTAGCATTTCCAACGATTTTCCCCATGCGTGATTCTGACTTACCGTTTAGGCGAACGATTTGTTTTAGTCCAACGATCTCCCTTCTAAAGGATCAATGTGCGCTTTCGAGTCACATTGTACCTAAAGTCAACTTTTGGATTCAGGAGTGGTCCAAATGACTCTTGAAGGTATCTGAAGCACCTTTCTAATTGTATTCCCTGTGTGCAATTTTGATCTACGGATTGCATTCCATGATCAATTTTTGGGAAAATCTACACCAGACTGTTAATTGGCAGGTCCATTTCCCTGCCTATCGATAGTGTTCCATGGGTTACCTATCGATTGGCAAGGCTAGGGCCATGCCAATCAGTACCAACCCTGATGATACTAGAATTGGTATCACCAGATCAAAGTAATGAACAATCTCATACTAGTACACCAATGACAGATATACAACAATATTATAGTAGAAATAGATGAGGCAAAGAGGAAGTAAACACCATATATAAGTGGTTCGGCCAGAGCCTACATCCATTGTGTAGTGTGAATGGTGGTTTTCACTACAATAATGAATCAAATGGCCTATAAATACAACACTCAAGCTTTTCTCCCTCAGTAAGCAATTTGACAAAGTTCTGTTGTGGTTCTGAATTATCGATCATGTACAATGTAAAAGATGAAGTGTATTTATAGTGACTTAGGGCTGTAATGTACCTCCAAGAAAGTAATCAACATGTGCATGAGGGGGCTCCTAATATCTAGTTAACATTTGTCCCTCACACATGTAACTAATCATGATGCAATATTCCCTCACGTGAGGGATAATCTTATTGTAACAGACTTGTCCACGTGAGATTTTCCATCTTAGAACTTATACTGCTTGTACTGTAGATGTCTTCTAGAGAAGAATTGGCCCGATTGAGTACGAGATGCTGAGGTGGTGAAGGATTACATGTTGGTAAATGTCAAATGTGGTCTCGGCTGAAGGTGTCAGGCTGAGACGTGCTATACCAGTCCTTACCATGTGTCGATTAAGAAAGAGGACGAGATATGTCTTTGCTGATGATATAATCTCCGAGGATCTTGAATCATAAGATGGATGACCCTTATCTAGACAAAGTCGTCCCTTATATAGACAAGTCTTAGGTACTAACTATGTTGGGTCCTTGTGTAAACTCGGTTGTGGATGCAAATGTCCCTCGTCCAGAGATGAGGTCACACTTGGTCATATCAACCACCCCCATAGTCATTTGCTATCAATGTGAAGGGGTGGCTGAGGGATACTAGTTGTTTCAGTCTTTGATGAGATGTCCAGAGTGACACGTGTCTTATTTCTGATTGGATAGCGTCTGCCCCAAGCCGATTTGACGGCTCAGCGCTTAGGACATTGTACCCTTAATGATGGGCCTTAGAACTCGTGCTTAATCATTACTAGGTTTAGAAATGATTCAAAACCTATTTCTTCCACTTTTCTCATTTCATGTGTAGTTGTTCTCTCCCTCTTTGGTTTCCCAGAAACTGGTCTTGTTTCTTGTTTTTAGGTGTTCTTCAACTTTTCTTAGGATTCTATCTGGTAAGATACACCAAAAAGTAACCTCCTTCTCATCCTTTGTGTTTCTTTTCACTAATTTGGGTTGGTTTATCTTGTGATTGTTTATTTTGGGCAACATTTTATACCTCCGATGACCCGATTGGTATCTATAGCTCCTTCTAGGCGTGATTTATAATAGGGTGTGGTAGTTATAGGGTTTCTCACTCCCTTCCCTGGTAATTTAGCCTCTTAGGAGCTTTTTTGGCATAGTTTCGATCATCTTCTCGGCAGCTTCGTTCCCTGTTCTTGAGCAAATCGATTAACCTTCCAACCTTATATCTTTTAGTCAATAAAAGTCAACTTGCATATTGTTTGTCATTGTTTTCTAGTTTTTAGCCAAGTTGAGTCTCATCTTGTTGATGTTAAGGTAGTTATACAAGCTAACCAAGGAGTTTTCAAGCCTTGGAGAGAGGTATTTTTAAGAAATTATGAGGGTAGAGGTTGAGGAAGCCAAGAGGCATAAAGTCTAGTCTTTTCCCCTTCGTCCCATTTATCCTCTCCCACGGGCTGTTATTCATATCCTAGTCATTGAGTTGAGTGACCTTATATCTGAGTCATCTTCTTCTGTAAATCATAATATGTCTATCTCCTAGCCGATCAAGATTAACTCTTATGAAAAAGCCATGTCTTATACGGCATTTCAGGTTGAAGGGTCTAAGGTGGACGAGGCATCTTCTCATGTCTCATCTTTTTAAAGGACCGTGACATCAGATCAATCTGACTCTATTCAAAAACTTGAGCCTAATGTCTCCATTCCACCTCCAATAGATTCTATTCCTCTTTCAGTCACAACTAGAGCCTAGTTTGTCGAGATATTTCCATGTGTTGACCTAACCAATCCTCAAGCCGAGTCACCAAAAGTGAGTGGTGAGTAGAGTGAAATTGACACCTCTGTTATTGAGTCCTATGAGATCACTGTCTTTGAGGCCGACCTTCTAGTCTGGAGACACCTTTATTGAATAGGACCCCCCATTTCTATGAGTAATCCTTCTAAAGATGAAAGAGCCTTTCATGGCCGATATGGTGACGTCTGCATTTATGAGAAGACGTTTAAGGTCAGCTTCCGACTACCTATTAACCTGACCATCTAGGCTATCTTAGACCACTTAGGACTTGCCCCCTCTCATCTTTCTCCAAATTCCTGGAGGTTTATTCTTGACTTTATCTCCTTCTAGAAGATTGTTCACCAAATCGACCTTCCAGTTAACATTTTTATGGCCTTCTATATGCCTTCGTCTCCCAAGAATCAAACTGTCTACTCTCACCTCGTAGCTAGGAAGTCTAAGAAGAAAATTCTTCTAGTTACTCATACCTCAAATCATAAATGGAAACCTCGATACTTTTTAGTCTCTGGGGCTTGGTAATTTAGTCCCAATTAAGCTTGTGGAACCTCTAAGCCCAGGACTCCTCTGAGATGGGTTAAAGTCTTTACATCAGCCAAACTTCATCTAGGGTTGAACCCTAAGTCCACTAAGAAGGTTAAGAAACATCATAAACAAGGTTATAGTGGTCGTTTTATTTTTGAGCATTTAATGACCCCATACTAACTGGATCAAATAGTTCTGGGCGTTGACCCCCTAACCGAGATACGTAAGTAACTATTGAACTGTTATCTTGTACCTTGTAGATGTTCATAACTGATTTTGTTCATTTTTTGCCGAATGTTTAGAAAACATATTAGATGATTTTTAGGAAATGGTATAACGAAATATGAGCAAACTTGTCAACAAACACGGCAAGAAATATGACAATTTTGTTTCCCCAACAACTAAAACAATTGTAGGTGAACCCAGCCGAGCCGATGATGTAAGGAAGAAGAGGAAAGGACGAGCTAATGACACAACCCTACAGCATCCAGTGAAGCAGTAGGTTCGTCTTGATAGAGAAAGTCCAATTTCTATGGATAAGGCTTTGGCAACTCGTCTCTACCAATTGAGGTTAATGAGGGGAGCTTCCTTGGCCATGCTGAAAAGGCCATAGATGGTGTCGACTCACTCATCTCCGAAAGTGACAAGTGATTCCTCCATCCTTTGGATATCTTTTTACTTACTGAGTTTTCAATCCACAGGGCGGTTCTGGTATTTTCATAGACTTATCTATCTGCTTATATGTAGTCTCTTACCAATAATATTTCATACTTAGTTATCTATCCACACATTATTTATTACAGAGTTTAGTCTCCCTCTATCGGATGGGGGACTAGATCTAGAAGAAACTTCCCTTGATTCAGAAGGGAAGGGATGCTGTGAAACTGAAAATAATCTCAAGGATGAACTTCAAAGGTCCAAGTCGGCCCTGCAGAAATCAATGGATATGGTTTTCAATCTAAAGACCGAGCATGCCAATGCCTTAAAGACCATGGTCGAGAATAAATAGGCTGAGATTGATGTTGTTGTTAAGGTTGTATTGGACTAGGCTAAGGCGCAAGCTGTAGCCGAGTTCAAGGATTCTGATGAGTTCGGGGGTTATGCCTTTAAATATCTTGAAAGATACATCAAGACTTCCGATCAATGGGATGCCCGCAAGTATCCTGAGGTTGGAAACTTATCCCTGATGATTTTACGGGTCTCGACTTTAGCGCCCCCCTTCTTGAGACTACCTTGGTTGATATTGAAAATACAACTGACCCTTTGGAGGTCCCCATCGAAGTCACTAAGTACAATGAAACTATAGCCGAGGCATGCATCAATGATGATGGGGCCGAGATTACCAATGTTGGGGATGATGGGATAGCCCAAGTTGGTGTTGATGGAAGCTTACAACTTTAAGCCTTTGCAATCTTTTATTTTTGTTGGGACGACTGTTTGTGGCCTTGTACTTTGTTTTTATGTAGTTCTTTATATTAAACTAACTTGTAACCTCTTTATAATGAAATGAAGTTTTTTATTTTCCCGTCTTCCACTTATGTTATGAAAATATGCCTATCCTAATTTTTGTTTAGTAGCATAATTTGAATCAAACACACTTCACAAGTCTTCTCTCGTCATTTTGAGAGTGTATGGATGAGAATCGTCTCATCCATGCACTCTCATCTCAATCGAAAGGGAATTTTCACCTAGTTAATGATGTTTTAATAAATGAAGACAACTCCCCCTCTCATAGTTTTGAGAGTGTATGGATGAGTGTCATCTTATCCATTCACTGTTGTCTCGGTCGAGAGAGAGAGTTTCCACCAAATTAATGATGCTTAATAAATGAACCACAGCTAAGTGATTTTTAATTTGAATCCACAAAATTATGGTGTTAGATCACAAGTCCCCTCTCATCATTTTGAGAGTGTATGGATGACTGTCATCTCGTCCATTCACTGTCGTCTCAACCAAGGGAGAGAGTTTCCACCCAGTTAATGATGTTTAACAAATAAAGCACAACAAAGTGATTTTTAATTCTCTCGAAGTTGTTGAGAGTCTATGGACGAGGTCAACTCCGTCTGGACTGTCATGTCACTGAGAGAAACTTAAAGCTACTTCACCAGGAATGATGTTTTATAGCTTAAGATGAGTTGATACATACAAGCAACGAATAAAAAAATAGATGGGAAAGGTATGAGGGAACACTTGGAAATTTTCATTGAATTTCATTCATCATCTAGTCCTCATATACATGTACTATAATGGAATTAAAAAGAGACGAACGTAACTGAAATTTACTGGTAGTATTTTTTGAGATGGTCGGTGTTGATACGAGAAATAGTCCACTTGTCATTCTCGCATCAGTAAATCATGAGTAAAGTGCGTAATAATCAAATAAAGCAAGTTAATAGAGAGAAGACAAGATATAGAGTGGTTCAGCCTTTAAAATAGCCCTACATCCACTGTGTTGCTCTGTTCTCATTATATGCGTTGCATTCTATAATATAATCGTGCCTAAAGAGGCGTACAAATATGAGAATAAAGGAGAGTACATGGCAGTGTTGAGGATTCCGAAGTGCCAGAGAGGTGGCTGCAATGTAGATGTGTGGCCTCCAAGTCGTGTGTTGAGGTAGTGTAAAGAGAATCTGTGTTGTAGAATATGGCCTGAGCGTGTGGAATTTATCCCTTAATCTCGAGGTGTGGACCTATATTTATATGAGACGTGTGAGTTGTGTCACGTTCCCTGAGCACGTGACATATATCAAGTCGGGATTAGCTATCAATGAGGGGGATGCAGCCTGTAAGGTAGGCATATTAAGTGCCGCATCCTGCATAGTATAAGGTTGCATCCAGCATAGCAGAAGGCTACGTTTGGCATAAGGCTAAAGCTGTGGGTGCCGCACCCTGTGGTATAAGGATGCAGCCTGTATGTAAGGCCAAGTGGTATGTGTCGCACCCTGTACTGAAGATGTGAACGAGAAGGTCGCACCCTGTTAGTGAGGTTATAGTTGTGGTTGCCCCACCCTATGTAGTATAAGGCTGCACCCTGCATAGCATTTGGCTGCATCATGTATATAAGGCTAAAGCCGTGGGTACCGCACCCCGCATGGCATAAGGTTGCATCTGGCATGAGGCTAAAGTTGTGGGTGCCGCACCCTGTAGTATAAGGATGCATCCTGTATGTTGAAGTTGTGGGTTTTGCACCCTATGTTGAGTAGGGCTGCACCCTGTGATGAATACAGTCGCGACCTATGTTGAATAGGGTCGCACCCTGTGCCGAGTAGGGCCACACCCTGTGCGGTGTTGGGTCGCGGCCTATAAGCTTTTGTGCATGCCTGAGTAACGTCCGCGGCAGGGTGCTATATTTGCCATATCAATAAGCCCCCAAGTCGTAGTGCTAAGAGGTAGAGATTTTGGGGCTGCGGCTTAATTATGTGACTACCGCAGAGACTGTGAGGTGAAGTCTCATCTTCCTGTGTCCTCTTACATAAATCGGATCTAGCCGTGTCGTGGCATGTTTGACAGCAAGCGGTGACAAAGTACTAAAGAAGGTGTCGTGGCCTGTTTGATACGAAGCAATGGCCAAGTACTAAAGAAGGTGTCGCGGCCTATTTAAGCCCAGGCGGCGACCAAGTACTTAAGAAAGTGTCGCAGCTTGTTTGAGCCCAGGCGATGACTAAGTATTTAAGAAAGTGTCACGGCCTGTTTGAGCCCAGGTGACAACCAAGTACTTATGAAAGTGCCGCGGCCTATTTGAGCCGAGGCGATGACCAAGTACTTAAGAAGGTGTCATGGCATGTTTGATACTAGGCGATGGCTAAGTACTGTAGAAGGTGTCGCGGCCTGTTCGAGCCCAGGAGGCGACCAAGTACTTAAGAAAGTGTCGCGGCCTGTTTGAGCCCAGGCGGTGACCAAGTAATTAAGAAACTGTCGTGGCATGTTTAAGCCCAGGGGGCGACCAGGTAGCGGCCTGTTTGAGCCGAGGTGATGGCCAAGTACTAATGGGGTGCCGCGGAATGTTTGAGCCCAGGTGGCGACCAAGTACTGAAGAAGTTGTCGTGCCCTATTTGATACCAGGCAACGACCAAGTACTAATAGGGTTCCGCGGCCTATTTAGGCCCAGGTGATGTACAAGTACTGAAGAAGATGTTGCAGACTGTTTGAGCCCAGGCGGTGGCCAAGTACTTAAGGAGGTGTCGTGGCCTGTTTTATGCCAGGCGACGGCCAAGTAATTAAGAAAGTGTCGTGGTCTGTTTGAGCCCAAGCGGCGGCCAATTACTAAAGAAGGTGCCGCGTCCTGTTTGATACAAGGCAAAGGACAAGAACTTTAGAAGGTGCCACGACCTGTTTCTTACCAGGCGACGAATAAGTACTAATATGGTGTCGCGACCTGTTTGATACCAAGTGATAGACAAGTACTTTAAAAGGTAATGCGACATGTTTGATACCAGGCGATGGCCAAGTACATGTGGGTGTCCTGGCCTATTTGAGCCTAGGCGACGACCAAGTACCGAAGAAGGTGGCGCGACCTGTTTGAGCCCAGATGGCAGTCAAGTACTTAAGGACGTGTCGTGTCCTGTTTTAAGTGCCTGTTTGATACCAGGCGATAAACAAGTACTTCAGAAGGTGTCGCGACATGCTTGATACTAGGCGACGACCAAGTACTAATAGGGTGTCGCGGCCTGTTTGAGCCCAGGCGGCGGCCACGTACTTAAGAAGGTGCCACGGCCTGTTTGATACCAGGCGGCGACCAAGTACTAAAGAAGGTGCCGCGGCCTATTTGAGCCCAGGCGGCGGCTAAGTTCAGAAGAAGGTGTCGCGGCCTATTTGAGCCCAGGAAGCGACCAAATATAGAAAAAGGTGCCGTGAACTGTTTGATACCTGGCGGCGGAGAAGTACTAATAGGGTTCAGCAGCCTGTTTGAGCCCAGGCGACGGCCAAGTACTAAAGAAGGTGTCGCGGCCTATTTGATACTAGGTGGCGTCCAAGTACTAAAGAAGGTGCCGAGGCCTATTTTATACCAGGCGACGACCAAGTACTTAGAAAGTTTTGCGGCTTGTTTGAGCCCAAACTGATGTTGAGGATGATGCAACCTTATAGGCTTATAATTTTTTCAACAATGCTTATTTCTCTAGTTAACGCCCCTCTTGTACTATAATTGTAACTTTTTAACAGCATGCCACCTTTTTCCCTGCGGCCAATTATTTCTTGTGATTTTTCATTTCACATAATAAGTCCCCTAGTCGTGGTGCCAAAGGAAAATGACTTTGGGGCTGCGGCTGAATTCTTTTGTTTTGCAGAATATTTTGTTCTCTTGAATGATTGAATTGCCTCTTTAATCAAAGGTTGTAGCCATTATTGTAACTTGAACTTTGTACTTGCATGTAATCAGCTGTTACAGACTTTAGTGAATGCCATAAAAGTTTGAAAATGCTACGAACTTTGGTGAGTGACATAATCGTGAGGCTGTGAAAGTCTTTAATTTAAACCACTTGATTGGTATGCTGCAGCATATGTTGAGAATGCAAGAATGTAGGATTTTTTAAAAGGGTCGCGACGCCTTTATTTAATTTTGTAGAATGACGATCTCTTGCACCTTTTAGCAGTAGGTTGTGTTTGCATTCTTATGCGGTGGATATTGTGGAACAAGTCCTTACCGCGGACAATCAAGTCTTTGGACCACTTCCCTTTAAAAAGGGTTCCCCAGAATAGGATGCGTCCTGTTGCATTTTGCCTTTGACTAATTTTTCCATCACTTCCAAGTCTATGATGGCTACGACCACATTGATAGGGATGCGATGCCAATGGAATATGGCTTTGGGGTTGCGGCTAGTCACCACCACAACAACTCCTAGTCTTTTTAATCTAGTTTCTTGAACAGGTTGCCATTCAGTCGCGGCAGGTTTCCATCCAGCTATGGAATATTAAGAATTATGTCCGTCTTAATACTGATAAGGTTGCAATGGCTACGACACCTTTCTGGCCCTTGCATCTGAACAATGGACCTCTATAGACATATAGAATATTTTCAGGCCTTACCGGAATGGGTTATGTTATCAAGCCACCCACAGCTAATATACGAAATACTATCAAGCCTCCCCAGGCTGGGTTATGTTATCAAGCCACCCAAAGCAAATATATGGGATACTATCAAGCCTCCCCAGGATGGGTTGGGCTATGTTATTAAGACACCCACAGCTAATATACGTGATACTATCAAGCCTCCCCAGGCTGGGTTCTGTTATTAAGTCACCCACAGCTAATATACGGGATACTATCAAGCCTCCCCAGGTTGGGTTATGTTATTGAGCCACCCACAGTTGCTTATATATATAAATCCATCCCTGGCTAGATTTTATAAGCCTCCCAACTTGATGACGCTTCCCGAAAGCTAAGAACGGGCATTGTAAGCCCTCATGGCTAATGACCCTTCCAAAAGCTACGAACGGGCATTATAAGCCCCCGCGGCTAATGACAACATTCTGAGAGTAGAGAATTGGCATTGTAAGCCCCTGTGGCTAATAAAAGCTCCTTGAATCCTCAGATGCTTTCGTGAATATGATCATCTTACGATAAGATATAGTTGCACATCGTGAGGGGAACTTGTGAGCTAATTAAGATCGCAATCCCTCCATAGGTGCATCCCGAAATAATAATAATCTTTCGACATAATTTGTTATTCTTCCTTTGGAATCTGTTTAAGACAATAGGTCTTTTGTGAGATAACAGATTACGAAAACAAAACAGAAATTAGATATGGCAAAATTTGCTAATTTATATATTTATATATGCATGCTCTAGCAAATGACTTTGTTAATAAAACATAGAGTCTTGAAGATTAGGTCTATAATGAGCTTCATAAAACATAAATAGAAATAGTTGAACTTGGAAAAACTAAGGACGAGATGCGGTATGCAGCCTCTGTCAGGTTTGGCTGCATCCTTTATGCATTTTTCAAGAATCGCTGCAGCATCCCTTGCCTAACCAGCCTCTCAATTTCATCCTTTAGTGAGAAACACTATTCGGTATCATGGCCGTGATCTTTGTGGAATTTGCACCACTTGGCCTGGTCCCTCTTATGAGGTGGAGTCTTTAGCATCTCTGGGCACCTGAGCATTTTTCCTCAATGCTTCTAAGGATATCCTCGGGGCTGGAGTTCAATGGTGTGTAGTTCTTACATAGCTCCTTTTACTCTTGTTTCCTTATCCTCTTTAGGGCCCTGGCTGCGGCCTTGCTTTCCGCGACCACTACTTTTAGCTGGGATATTTTGCTGGTTTCTGATGCCACGGCCTTTGGCATAGAGGTAAAGGCTGCATACTCTATCATGAGGACGCTTTCCACTAGGAAACTGATTTGACCCTGTAGTGAGGCCTGGTGGTCATAGAGATAGTTGATGTGGTAATATAGTTGAGCAATCTCATTCTTTATTTATGCACTTTGGCTAGAGTTCCCTTCCATTTCTTCTTTGTTAGTCTTTAAAAAATATATAATCTGAGGCAAGACTAGCAGAAGAGAGTAATCACAAAATATAAAGTTGGGATGCAGCTCTTGCACTCCTGCTTGATACTACTGCCGAGGCCGCGACTAGTGAAGTACATAGGTGTACCGCCATGGCCTTTGAATGATATTACTGATGAGGCCGCGGCCAGTAAGGCACATAAGTGCACTGCCGTGGCCTTTGGATGATATTACTGATGAGGTCGCGACCAGTAAGGCACATAAGTGCACTACCGTGGCCTTTGAATGATATTCACCAAGGTTGAGCAGGAGACCACCCGAGTTCGTTCCTTGATGTTTTGAAGCTTCTATAACACACTTGCCCCAGTAGAGGCCGCGACATGTAAGGTAGTTGAACTACCACGCCGCATCCCTACCTTGTCAGTGAAGGGACAATCCCAAAATTGAAACCCAAAAATTGAGTTTTTCCCCCCAAACTGATGGAGAGCATACCTACTAGGGTTTATCCATGAGAGAATAACCTCTCGATTCACAAAATGGCATAATTCTAATTATAAACCCTAGATCATAGGCAAAGAACAACAAAAAGGGAAAAAAATATAACTCTTCCCTAATCACTCACCTTTACGGGGCTAAAGCCCATCAAGCCTTCCAGCTTTATCTAGGTGGGGCGATATCACAGGGGTATGTAAAATAGATCTGAGGTCATAAAATGGAGACCCGAGAGAAGATCTGAAGGTAAGAAATACCCATTTAAGGGTGTAAGTATAAAATAGAGCTCAATAACCAAAATTTACTCATGGGATGATGATCCAGAAGATCCCCGTGAATATAATAAGGTGTTTAAGAACTCGTAACCTATAGAAACAAGTTTGAAATATCTCGTTTCCCACAAATGGTGCCAAATTATTGATACGAGAAATCGTCCACTTGTCATTCTCGCATCAGCAAATCATGAGTAAAGTGCGTAATAATCAAATAAAACAAGTAAATAGAGAGAAGTCATGATATAAAGTGGTTCGGCCTATAAAATAGGCCTACATCCACTGTGTTGCTCCGTTCTCATTATATGTCTTGCATTGTACAATATAATCATGCCTAAATAGGCATACAAATATGAGAATAAATGAGAGTACATGGCAGTATTGAGGATTCTGGAATGCCGGAGAGGTGGTTGCAATGTATATGTGTGGCCTCCAAGTCGTGTGTTGAGGTCATGTAGAGAGAATCTGTGTTGTAGAATCTACCTCGAGCGTGTGGAATTTATCCCTTTATCTCGAGGTGTGGACCTTTATTTATAAGAGGCATGTGAGTCGTGTCACGTGTCCTGAGCACGTGACATATATCAAGTCTAGAGTAGCTGTCAATGAGGGGGATGTAGCCTGTAAGGAAGGCATATTAAGTGTCGCATCTTGCATAGTATAATGTTGTGGATACTAATGTACCTCATTTTGAGATGAGGACACACTTGGTCATATCAACCCCTGACCATAAAAATAAAGGGCATGACCTCACTCTAAATACACACCTCACATCCATCAGCATTAGTGATCTCAGCAACATTCTCTCGAAATCAACAAAGTTTCTTCATGTGAAATTCCATTCAAGCTTACATTCCCATTCTTTTCATACCCAATTTGAAAAAATCTCATTATCTCTCATCCAACCTTCATCTCACATCCAAAAGAGTTCATCCAAGATCAAAGATCAAGTTTCAAATAAGGTCCAATTTATTCCCTATCTCTTTAAATTTCTTGTTTTTGCATTAAATACATTAAATTCATAATCTAGTTCATAATTTAGTTCATACACATTAGTATCTTATAATTTTATTAGGATATTGCACGTAGTTTATTTTCTATAAAAAACCCAAAACAAACAAAAGAGTGTTATGCCCATAAATTTTGAACGGGATTATCCATCACACTTTTTCAAAACTAAAACACATTTTTCAACAGACGCGCATATAATAAAATCCTATTCGAATCTGTGGGATAAACTTAACCCTTATGCTACATGCGAACTATGTGGACTTTGATGCCTTTATAGGCTACGTAGGTGTCTCGGATTAAAATCCGAGGGTCGAGTCCAATTTTCCAATTTTCCCATTTTCCAAATTCCCCTTTTCCGCATTTATTATATTTTTTCGTTATTATACATATTATGTTTGCAATCCTTTTTAGCATTTTATCCAACACATACTATCGTTTACCCATAGCAATAAATATCATGATAAATGCCTAAATCGTATTTTATATAGAATATTTTGGGAACACTCACACACACTTCAAGGAGAAATAAAAAAAATAATAAAGAAAAAAAGAAAATAATAACACTATCTCTTATATGGTATGAGTTATCGTGAAAAAAATAATAACTCTATCTCTTATATGGAATGAGTTAGGCGATTCTGATCTCCATTATGTATACACACACACACACACACACACACACACACTTCACAGATAAATAAAGAAAAATAATAACACTAGACCAGGAGAGATCAAAACGGCAGGATGGGTGTTCCGTACTTAGCCCCCGAAACCTTTGAATTAATGGTTTTTTAAGCATCATTTTGTCCTTGATGCCGCTCTCTCAAGGTCGCAACATGTTCTTTTGCCTATTTTGTGCAAAATAGGTTGGAGACTCCATCGCTTTACATTCACCCTATACTGACAATGGTCGAAGCATTCCTGATCGAAATACGGAATGAGACCTTTTCACCCCCCTTTTTTCCCTGACCCCCATTCTCGGGAAGAAGGAGAGAGGAGAGATAATAGGGAGGATGCACGGAATCCCGAGATGGTCAGAGTTAGAACTCGAGTAAACTTAACACATAGTGTAACTTTACCAAAGTTAGTTAATCGACGTACTCATGTGTGTGCTCCAAAGTTTGAAGCCTAGAGTAATACTAAGGTAATCAGAGTGACGCAATAAAAAGTGATAATCAAGTGCACAATGATGATTTGGTAGGTGTGTTTCTCCACGAGTGAGTGAATCAAGAAATGAAGTTAATATCAAGCTTAAATGAGGTTATGTGGTCACTATGAACCAAGGATTTGACAAAATTTGAAATGTGTAGTCCTTATATTCGAGATGGTCCTCTATGATGAATTAGGTGATTGGTTGTATTATGGTTCACTCCTGGGTGAGTATCGATCAATAGAGAGGGTTTCCTAGTAGAGGCGCCGACGGAATTTGAGTAATAACAAAAGTAGTCCTAGGACTTTTTGCACGTGATCATCAAGTGAGTAAAGGCTCGAGATGGTTGAGTGACGTTGATGGTTAACATGACGGTGAGAATTAGAGCATGTTGTATGTTGAGATTTTTGTGACAACCCATGTGTACGAGTGTGTGATATGATCTTAGATATTGAGGACTTCTATGATTTAGAATAAGAGTTGGTAAATCCCATGAACTTGAGAAATTGGCGGATCGACAATTTTGGGAACAAAATTTCCCAAGGAGGGAAACATGTAATAAACGTGCCCAATATTTTATTATTTTTCCCGTGTAGTTTGTTCTAATATGAAACCCTTGGTATTTGGATCATGAGTTTGGAATTTTATTGCCATATTTGATTATTCTTGGGCCTTGATGGTAATTTTTGGAAGTTATTGGGTGAAATTGAATATTTAAACAATCTGGCAAGATCGAACGAACATAAAAATCATTGAAACGAGATCTTCATTTCGTTCGAACGGGAATCAGGTGGTTCAGACAAGAATCGAACGTCGTTCAATGTTGTGTTATAATGAGGATATAATGAGATGCCACTTGTGGCAATCCCAGGCGGCATCGGGGGGAGAGAGAGTTACATCTCTCCTCGGGAAGGCTGCGCCGCAGTCTCGCACCCCTCTTAGGAAGGTTCCTTCGGTCGTTGTCGACGTGGGGGTAAATGTGAAGAGATGGAGTCGCCAGCCTATTTGGCACAAAATAGGCAAAATACACGTTGGAACTTCGAGAGAGGGGCATCAAGGACAAACTGATGCATACGAAACTAATAGTTCGAAGGTTCAAGGGCTAAGTTATGGAATGGGAAGGTGTTAGGCACCCATCCAGTCCGTTCGATCTCTCATGGGCTAGTGTTATTATTTTCCTTTATATCCCTGTGAAGTGTGTGTGCGTGTTTATATAATGTAGATCGAAATCATTCAACTCATACCATGAACAAGGTAGAGTGAGGTCATGCATAGGAATATTCCCAAAATAACATACGTAGAAAGTATGATTTGTGCGTTCATCATGATATTGCTCGTTGTTAGGAAACGATAATATATGTTGGATGTAACGTAAACAAGCATGATATATATATATATATAATAAAGTAGAAAACTTATTTATGTCATAAGCTTGAAATATGATGTCATCATTACGAAATGTTTTGCACTACCTATTTTGCCCTTAAAATTTTTGAACTCCCTCCCTTTTTAACACTATAATTTGTTTCCCCCTTCTCTTTAAAATTCAAAAATAAGGGTAGAATAGTATTTTCCCATTATATCCCTTACCCTCATTTTTCCAAACCTAACTTTCTTCTCATTTCTCTCCGTCTCACTTTACGCACTCTCTCTCTCTCTCTCTCTCTCTCTCTCTCTCTCTCTCTCTCGGTTGTGGTCAACGATCAAAGGTATCTCTCTTCTAATTTTTTTTTGAGATGATATTGTTGATGGGCTTCTTTCATCTTAAGGCCCTTTAGTGGTATTTTCACAGTTGAATACAAAATCAAACTCTTTCTATATGCGGTTTCAATTATTTGATTCCACCAATTTCAAATGATTTTGTATTATGATTTGGTATTACAAAATCAAGCGGTTGGTATTACGATGGATCTCGGGTTTTTTTGCTCTCTCTATATGCGGTTTCAATTTCTTTGCTATTACCGGTTGATGAAGAGTATTTTTCGAAGATTTTGGATCTAACAGGTACTCTCTCTCTCTCTCTCATGGTATTACAATTTGGTATACACGCTCTCTTTAAGAGTAGTTTTTGATTTTGGATCTAACGGGTACTCTCTTTACTTTTATTTTTATTTTGGACAGGACAGGGATGATTTTGGATCTAACATGTACTCTCTCTCTCTCTCTCTCTCTTGGCTGTGATTTTGGATCTAACATGCACCAATTCGATAAAGGGACGATTGAGTGGTTATATGTGTGTTGGAAAAGACAGGGTGTCCTCTCTTTTCGGGTTTTTTGGAACCGAGAGCTATTGACATAATTCATTTTTTTTTCAAATCATATTTTTTTTCTACAGATCATCCAGCATCACTATCGTTTCCTTAGATATCTGTCATCTGTAGGACTTGACCAAGGGTAAGAAAGTGTTTTTTTTTTCATTTGAACATGGGTAATGTTTGATGTTTTTTTGACATGAAACAGAGTTTTAATTTGGACTTGACTATAGGTTAGATCTTATTTTTTTTGGACAAGTACCAAAGTTTTTTTTTTGGATTTTTACCATGGATAAGATCGTATTTTTTTGGGACATGAAATTGAGTTTTTTTTATTGGGTTTTCATTTACAGAATGCACCAAATGGGACTCCATACATGTTTTTTTTACAGATACTGACGGTGCCAAAGTAATTTAATGGTATGGCTTATACCACACTTTTTACACTTTTTTCAGATATTGACACTATGTGCCTATTTGCATTCCCCCTCCCCCCCTATGTTCTTAATCTATCATTTTTTTCGACAATCTAACGACAAATATGTATATTTCATACAAACATAGATATGTATATTTCCCCTCAAAGTGATTGAATTTTTTTTCTTAGAAGTAACTCCAAGATTAGCTAGAGAATCTACTACAATATTGGCCTCTCTATAACAAAGCATGAATTTGAAATCCAAATCAACATATAAAATATAAATCTCTTTTATCAATTGCTTCAACCTCCATGGTATCAATAAGGATCTTTGAATTAGATTCTACGTCAATCTGATGTTGGTTTCTCTCCTTACAAATTTAAAGACCCTCGAGTTTTTTTATTTATACCTGCCCTAGAGTTGTTTTATTTACTTTAGCATACCTGTTTTGGAGCATATGATTTTATTTGCACCTATTTGATTCTTCATCCTATTTGAATCATACATATTTGATTCTTTAGCATACTTGTTTTATTCATACCTATTTGATTCATCATACATGTTTTGATCATACCAGATCCTTTATTTACTTCGACTTGAAGATATTTATCATTTTTTTACTTTACTTAGGAGTGTTGTATATTAAGTGTACGATACATATGTTTTTTCTTTCCAAAACTTCATTTAGTAGTTGAATCTAAACTGAGGTCTTTTATAAATTTTCATTTTTAGTGCATGATAGGTGTTTCACATACTTCCCAGATGAGTAGTTTTGTTGGTACCTTATTTAAGCTTTCGTGTTACCTTATTTCTTCACCCCTGTGAGTTAAAAATATAAAGTTCATGTCTCCCCCTAGGCGATTGACCTTTTTTTACCGGTGTGAGTTTCAAATGTGCAAATATACAAGTTCATTGGTTAACGTATCCTTATTACATGACTGTTTAGAGCTTTTCAATTTTAAGCATCAATATATTGTACCATTTCACTTGACACTGTATAAATATAATTGTTACCTAACCACTTATACATTATGGTACCTCGAAGAAAGTATTTTGATCAATGCCTGCTTTAAGATTAGATTATGGGTTTTTGATTTCTATTCAATTCTATGTTTCTTCTTAATTGTAACTTGCATAAAATCCACATGTAGATAAGTGAACAGTTGAATCGGGACGTTTGGTATAGGCTAGCATGGTCATTTCACTACGTGAAATTCTTGGATCATCGTTCGCTCGAACCTTGGCCAAACAACATAAAATAACTCCTCTCATTAACACTGACAAAACACAAATTTTTAGACAACATGACAACTATATTGTTGGTCTCTGAGACTTTGTGCCTCTAAAATGTGGGCCATAATAGTGGATCAAAGTGTTAGCAGGCCCAAGAAGAAATAAATCCCTTTACATGGGTCGAGTTGAGGTTGAACACATACTGATCCTGTTCCTCTACCGATTCCTCTTACCATCTACCACCATTGACCCTCATATATTAAAGGGATTATAATTTTGTATCTTTTTTCAAATTGAGTCTTGAAAACATACTGATCCATTAATTATTTTTGTACATTAATGTATTTCAACCGTTTAATTGTTGGAGAATGAGGTGATGAATATATTAATTTCCCTATTGGTTTGATTGTTGTAATGATGGAAAACTTACTATTAGCTCTCTATGATCATTCTCAGCACAATTAATTTTACTTTAAACAAAATTTGCAGGGATGACTTTTTATGGAATGTTTCAACTAAGTTTGATTCACCTATTAATTTCTTTAGCTACACATTTTAATGTATCAGTTTCAAGGTAAGAAACTGATTCTTATTGTTTCAGAAATGTATATTGTTCTATTACCATAGAAATATTGAGTAACCCCATGGCTCGGTATGTTTTTCCCATCTTTTCTGACTTATCACTATTATAATTGGATTCTCTTTCATTTTTCGTTGTAATTGTTCTATAGCAACATGAATTCAGTTTCTTCTTGCATTCTGGCTCAAAGACACATATGTGAATGAGAACGAGCACATAAGTTGTATCATTTTTTTATTTCACACCTTCAAGTTTTGTATTTTTGTTACATCATTTGTAGTTCAATTTCTTTCTAAATGAATCCCATGATTTGTTGTGCCGATGAAAATTGGTTTTCAAGTTCTTACTCTACCTGAGCCTCACCAATTAGCCTTAGTTTATCAAACTCTTAGTGAGAACTATAATGAAAAAGTCCTACCTCGAGTGACCAAGCGTAAATTCTTCTGAATTTAGCCCCTTAATTTGGTGATTTTAATATCTCGAACAAGGTAATTGAATCATTTTTAGTCCATATCACTCTATGGTCTGTTTTTAACAATATTCCCTAGTTTTTGTGTAATTGTGATGAAGTTTTCAGGAATGGAATGCAAGAAAGGAAAAGAAGAAAATCAGAAGAAAAGTCAAAGGGCAAAAGAGTAAAGTTCCACTCAAAAATCGAAGGCGACACCAAAAGTGAAGTTGAAGAGCATGAGTTCACAAGAGCATAGGAAGAAACGGCACCCAAATCGGAGTTCTAGATCAAAAGATATGGCTAGTCAAAGTTGCAAGGAAAAAGTCAAAGTAGAAGAAAATCGGACTGATCCGATGGAAACCGGACCGATCCGAATTGACCAAGTCCAGTATACCCCGGATGGATAGCAAACCGATGAAAATGGAAAAAGAACCGATCCGACTAGGACCGGACCGATCCGATAGAAATAAAAGAACCGATCCGGTGGATATCGGACCGATCCGAGGGTAATCCGGACCGGTCCGGTCATGTGAAATCCTGGCATTAATTATGCAGATTTTTGGCGTGCTAGACGGTGAAACTTGTATCACAAGCAAATTGAGCTGTCAATTTCGATACTTTGTGCTATAAAAGCCCATGCCCTACATCATTTGGAGAGGGTTGCTAGGTTGAGAGTTCTAGAGAGAATTAGAGGTTGAATTTTAGGGTTAGATTTCGAGAGAAAATTTTCTATTCCTTCAAGAGTCTTCATGAACCCTAGTTTGTAAGAAATTCTGAATTCTAATTCCGTTTTTGTTGCTGAATTCAAGTAAAATCTTTCCATTCTCTAGTTTTATTATTTGCAAATTATTTACAATGTCTTGTAGATCCATAATTTTATATGTGAATTTATTCTTGAACCAAATCATGAGTAGCTAAATTCCCAAGGGTTGGGGTACATGAACTCAATCCAAGGAAAATTATTTATGTAGAAAATAGAGGTTAAATTAAAATATTGATTGAATCGTGAAAGAAACTCATACAAACATTGTCAATCTTTTAATCTCTCTTGCCCTAGGTACTTGAGATGTTTAAGAACGCTTTGCGAGTATAATTTATCATTCACCGCTTTATATCTATCTTTGATTTCATATTATGCGGGCTAGATCCCTCATATATGTAATGCTTAGAATTTATAAAGACCGGATCTAGTCAATAATTTTAATTTACAATTCTAATATTCTATACGGTAATTTGTTAAGGATTGAGGGGTTGTACCCTACCCTATTTTCTCCCATTTGTCAGATCTAAATTTTTTTTGCAATTTTCAGTTTATTTTTCTTGAGTAAATTTTTTATTTCACTAGAAATTTCCCAATCATTAATCATCTTTTTGTTTCTTTAAGAAATCATTTCAAGATTTAATAATTTTTCTTATTACTATTTGGCAATCTCGATCCCTGTGGATACGATCCCGACTTACCGGGTTACTACTTGAGCGACAGGCTTGCACTTGAGCCTAGAGTAAAACGCACTTTTGAGACAAATTCTTAGTCGCGTCAAGTTTTTGAAATCCCCCTATCTTAGGACTTTCCACGTCCCGGGCAATGTAACTGAATCTAACCAAAATTCTACTCTTGAAAATTCCTTTATTGGGATAGAATACCTTTTTCGCGGGCAAGCGATTGCATTTAGCGTATGCAACAAGCCTTTAAACCCCAATAAAGGAATTTTCAAGAGTAGAATTTTGGTTAGATTCAGTTACATTGCCCAGGACGTGCAAAGTCCTAAGTTAGGGGGATTTCAAAAACTTGACCCGACTAAGAATTTGTCTCAAAAGTGCGTTTTACTCTAGGCTCAAGTGCCAGCCTGTCGCTCAAGTAGTAACCCGGTAAGTCGGGATCGTATCCACAGGGATCGAGATTGTCAAATAGTAATAAGAAAAATTATTAAATCTTGAAATGATTTCTTAAAGAAACAAAAAGATGATTAATGATTGGGAAATTTCTAGTGAAATAAAAATTTTACTCAAGAAAAATAAACTGAAAATTGCAAAAAAAAATTAGATCTAACAAATGGGAGAAAATAGGGTAGGGTACAACCCCTCAATCCTTTAAAAATTACCGTATAGAATACTAGAATTGTAAATTAAAATTATTGACTAGATCCGGTCTTTATAAATTCTAAGCATTACATATATGAGGGATCTAGCCCGCATCATATGAAATCAAAGATAGATATAAAGCGGTGAATGATAAATTATACTCGCAAAGCGTTCTTAAACATCTCAAGTACCTAGGGCAAGAGAGATTAAAAGATTGACAATGTTTGTATGAGTTTCTTTCATGATTCAATCAATATTTTAATTTAACCTCTATTTTCTACATAAATAATTTGCCTTGGATTGAGTTCTTGTACCCCAACCCTTGGGAATTTAGATACTCATGATTTGGTTGAAGAATAAATTCACATATAAAATTATGGATCTACAAGACATTGTAAATAATTTGCAAATAATAAAACTAGAGAATGGAAAGATTTTACTTGAATTCAACAACAAAAACGGAATTGGAATTCAGAATTTCTTACAAACTAGGGTTCATGAAGACTCTTGAAGGAATAGAAAATTTTCTCTCAAAATCTAACCCTAAAATTCAACCTCTAATTCTCTCTAGAACTCTCAACCTAGCAACCCTCTCCAAATGATGTAGGGCATGGGCTTTTATAGCACAAAGTATCGAAATTGACAGCTCAATTTGCTTGTGACACAAGTTTCACCGTCTAGCACGCCAAAAATCTGCATAATTAATGCCAGGATTTCACATGACCGGATCGGTCCGGATTACCCTCGGATCGGTCCGATATCCACCGGATCAGTTTTTTTAATTCTACCGGATCGGTTCGGTCCTAGTCGGATCAGTTCTTTTTCCATTTCCATCGGTTTGCTATCCATCCGGGGTATACTGGACTTGGTCAATTCGGATCGGTCCGGTTTCCATCGGATCGGTCCGATTTTCTTCTACTTTGACTTTTTCCTTGCAACTTTGACTAGCCATATCTTTTGATCTAGAACTCCGATTTGGGTGTCGTTTCTTCCTATGCTCTTGTGAACTCATGCTCTTCAACTTCACTTTTGGTGTCGCCTTTGATTTTTGAGTGGAACTTTACTCTTTTGCCCTTTGACTTTTCTTTTGATTTTCTTCTTTTCCTTTCTTGCATTCCAATCCTGAAAACTTCATCATAAGTACACAAAAACTAGGGAATATTGTTAAAAACAGACAATAGAGTGATATGGACTAAAAATGATTCAATTACCTTGTTCGAGATATTAAAATCACCAAATTAAGGGGCTAAATTTAGAAGAATTTACGCTTGGTCAACGAGTTATTCATGAAACTTTTAAAGACGCAGTTGCTCAGTATAATGCTAGCCGTCTCATTACTCAAAAAGAGGTAGGTGAAATAGCATTTTGTGTTTCACAGTTTGATTTACAAACTTAGTTTGACGAGTTTATTGTGATATATACTTTTATTAGGACAACTATTAGTGTTAGTACGCACTATGTATGGAAATAATGGCTCTGTTGGACTCGAGTGAATGGGAGCAAATGAAAAGAAAGGAGAGGGATTGATTATTGTGCTAATGCCATCTTGGAGGGAGGATATTCTCACTATTCTTATTATTCTTCCTTTTTCATTTTTCAGTTATACAGTACCGAGAGGATGAAGAGATGAAAATCTTTTTTGAAAGTCACGAAGACAAGCTGGCTGATAGAGAAGTAACTGGTATAAATTCTTGCCGACAAGGGTTGCAATGAGATAGGACAAGTTGGCTGATGAAAAATTACTAAATATCAAAATTGCAAGACAAGCTGGCTGGCTGGCCAAATATGTGCTGCTTTAGAAGGCCTTTGATTTTGATTTTCTTTGTGAAGTTTTCCAGAGACAGTAGAGTGCTATCGAATGCAAAAAAGAAGAGCCTGAAGCAACAATGAGTGATGCTAATGAGTATTTTGCACCCAACATGACTCAGGTTAGTAACTCAAGCTTCAAACTTCTTCTAAGAGTATCTGCAATGATATAAGAAAAAGTTCAATGTTGTTTAAGGTTAATAAGTGATGATGCTGGGAATCAGCACCACCAGGTAAGGTGTTTCCAAGCTCTATATGTATATAACAATGGCAGCACAGCTATAAAAAGAGTTAAGAGAAGGAGGTGAGGATATGAGGAGATCGACACCGGAATATAGGTGGTTCAGCCTGTCTGGCCTACGTCCACAGTGAGTGTGTGAGTAATATCACTGAAAGATGGTACTAATGACCATGGGTACAATTCCCTCAAGCTCTCTCTCTCTACAGTATATTTTGACAGGGTTTTTGCTAGGGTTGCATGAATGAGATCCTTTTGCAAGGTAGGGGATGACCCCTATATATAGTGTCTAGGGGGTGTAATGTACCCCCCATGCATGCAGTGAGCATGTGTGTGATATCCTCACCAATGTGGGAATGCCACCTGTCCTTGTCACATGTAAGCAATGATGATGAAATATTCTCCCCCATGTGGAGAATAATCTTGTTACAACTGATTTGTGCCCAGGTGTCTTTATCCAAATGTCAACAGATGCTCGGCAGTCATGTTGGTGAATGACCTCGGCCTGGGAGAGGCCGAGCTGTAGAGGCTTGGTATCCGCTCAATCCGGGAAGTGTCATGAGGAGTCTCGGCCTGATCTCAGCCGAGACATCATGCTGGGGTCAGCCCGAGCCGAGGTTGGACATGCTGCATGTTGATGATTATTAATACCTCTGATAACCTCAGCCCAAGTCGAGGTAGGACTACTGATGATTATTAATACCTCTGGTTCCATGATGAAGATGATCAGTGACTCCCTGTCACCTCGGCCTACTGATGGCCGAGGTTGCTATTCCTAGGTACTTGAGGATGTTGATGATGCCTGCAATGCGCGGTGTCCTTGGGGAGGTGTATGTAGTAGTGTCGGCCTGGCCGAGGGATGAAATCGTGGGCCCTTACCCCTCCTTGGGTCGATCCATGTCTCGGTCATTATCTCGGCCGAGGTGGGTATCCCTGGGCCGAGGTTATACTTGGGCATATCAATCACCCCCCAGCCCTTAGTCATTTGCGAGAGCAAGGGGGCTAGGGGATTCTCACCTCCGAGGCCTGTTCACCCCAAGGCCAACACCTGCGCGACACCTGTCCCAGGCTAAGGCGTGCCCACTTGGCTTACGTGCGCTGTCAGTTGTCCCTTGGGTTTCCCAAGGCAATGATGGGCCTTGGGAAGTGTGCCTAGGTATTTAAGGGTTAAACCCTTTCTTTCTCTTTCTTCTTCCTCATTTCTCTCTTTCGCGCGCACTGTTTCTGCAAATTTTCTCTCCGAGGCTTCTTCGTTCCACCGCTTTTTCTGCAGAGGATTCGCCTAGTTTCTTGCGAGATTTCTTCTTTTCCATCCATCAACTCATCTTCAAGTACCTTTCCCTCTCCATTTCCTTCATTTTTGGCATTTGATTTGAATTTTCCGGCGAGGTTTTGAGTTTTCCTGTGGTTCTGTGAGTTCTCCGGTGAGGTTTTGAGTTTTCCGATGAACTAGGTTTTCTAAAAAAATCCTTAGTTTGATCTTTGAACCCTTTTATTTTACAAGTTCATCGTGTTTATAGCTTTAGGAGTTTTCCTTATTAGGGTCGTTCCAAGTCTTGGGTCGTCCTCTGATGCTCAGACCCCTATACCAGCTTCTTGAGGACTTCCCCTCTCTTAGAGAGAAGACCTTAGAGAAAATTAGGCAAATAGAAAGAGCTCAGGAAGAAGCTCGTAGGTCACAGGAGTTCCCCGTCAGACCTCTCTTTCCCCCACCTCTGAAGGTGGTATATCCTGATCCTCCTGAAAACTTTTACCAAACAGACGTCTCTGCCAATAACTTGCCGATGTCTGAGTCTGAGTCCTCCACTTCAGACCCTATGTCTGTGGACTCTTTCCAAGAGGCTATGGACTTCACATCTCAGACTGGTCAGGGCCATGACCAGGCCGAGGTATCTAGCCGTGCCTCGTCCCAAAATGGCACAAGCACCTCAACCTCTTCTTCAGAGGTTGAAGTTCTTGAGCCAAGTGTGGCTGTGCCACCCATTCTAGACGCTATCCCTCTGTCGGCCGTTACCGGGGCCGAGTTTGCTCAGAGGTTCCCTGGTCACACGTCCACGTCTGCTCCAGCCGACGTTGAGGTTGATGACGATGATTATGATGATGGTGATGATGATGAAAGTGAAGTTGATACCTCTGAGGCGGACGAGTACGAGAGCACAGTCACTGAGGTGGATCTATTGCACTTCAGATACTTATACTCCATCAGTCCCTCAATCAAATTGAGGAGACCTCTGAGGGAAGAGAGGGCCTACCACGGCCAAGATGGAGAGATCTGCTTGTATGAGCAGATGTTTAAGTTAGGGTTTCGTCTACCCATTCACCCTGTCATTAGGTCCATTCTTTCCTTCATCAACTTGGCCCCCTCACAGCTCTCTCCCAATGCTTGGAGAGTTATTATAGGGGCCATCGTCTTGTGGAGGGCAGTCCACCATTTTGACCTCCCAGTTCAGGTCTTTGCCGGTTGTTACGTCCCTACCTCGGCCAAAAATCATCCGAGCTACTATCACTTCGTGGCTCGGAGGCCTGAGAAGAAGATGCTCCTGGTCACTCAGACCTCAAACCATAATTGGAAACCCCGGTATTTTTTTGCTTCAGGGCCATGGGAATTTGGCTCATCTGTTCCCTCTTCCATCTTTGAGCCGAGGGTACCCCTCAGATGGGGTAAGGTCACCATGTCTTCCAGGGCCGATCTTGGCCTCAGTCTTCAGAACGGTAAAAAGGTGAAGGCCCTGCAAGACCAAGAGCACATGGTCTGTTCGTAAAGTTCGAACATCTGCTGACCCCACAGTATCTCTCGGGGACGAGCTTAGGTGGAAGTCCCTTTGACTTTGGTAAGGATTTTTCTTTTTATTTCAAGTCTAACCTCTGATCATTCATATTTGATTTCTGACTCTTATCTTTTCACTTTTGCAGAAAGACCACCAGGCGTTCCGGACGAGTTGTGGGAGATGGTAGCTCCGAGTTTGGCTAGACTTGTCAAGAAGACTGGCTTGTATGCTCCTCCACCTGCTCCCTCAACATCCAAATCGAAGAAGAGGGCCCCTGAGGTCCACCCCTCTGAAGATCAGAGGCCGATCTCCTGGCAAAAGAAGACTTCAGACGCTGCGATCCATATCACAGCCGACACCTTGTCGGCTCGTCTGGACCAGCTAAAACTTAACGACAGCGTGGTTGGCCACAGCCGACAAGCCATGGATGCCCTTGCCAATATGATGACCGACGCCGACAAGCATTTTTACAGGGCCATGGACACTTCCATGCTTGTTGAGTTCGGCCTCCACAGGGTTGCTCAGGTATGACTTGTTCCTTTTGTCCATAATTTTTTAAGTGCAACGTCTTGTATTACCCCCGTCTAACTTCTTCATTATCTGCGCAGGGTGCCATTGCCATGTACCAGCTATCTAACTGGGCCATGAGAAAACTGCCTCTCATTCAGAAGGGGCAGGAGGCTGAGAAGGTTGAGAGCACCCTGAAGGCCGAGATTGACAGTCTGAGGTCACAGTTGCAGAATACCGAGACCAAGGCCCAGGGTCTGGAAAAAGATATCTCTGCACTCGTCCAAAGCCACGCCAAGGCCCTGAAGGACAAGGACAACGCCCTGCAGAGGAAGGTCAATGTTGCTGTGAAGGCCGCTCTTGCAGATGCCTCAGAGAAAATAATTGCTGATTACAAGGTCTCTGAGGAGTTTGTAGGTTTTGGTCTTGAATACCTCGAAAGAGGTATCAAAGCCACCACCAAATGGGCCGAGGTCAGGGAGAAGGAGGTTGGCCTTATAAAGGCCTCCGACTTTGTGGGCCTCGGCTTAGCCGACCCTCAGTTTGCCCAGGCCCTGCAAGAGATAGAAGACGAGGCTGCTGCCCCTGGTCAGACCGCTACTCTGGAAAGGACTAATCTCGGAGGGACTGACCCTGATGATGATGTGGCTGAGGTGACCAATGCTGAGCAGGTCAACCCAGCCGAGACATTGAATGTTCCTCCCTCAGATATTTAACTTGGCCTTGTATTTTGTATTTCCTGACTTGTAATTCTGAACTTGTAATTTATCAGACATCTGAATGTTATGTGACCTCTTCTTTTATTAAATGCCAATTTCTTTCTTTATCTTGACCTCTGAATGTATTTGGATGCTATATGATCTCTGAAGTCTACTTAATATGATGTTGTCATAACCATATCACCAAATTAATGATGTTAAGGGTCTGAGGTGATCTAACCCAGGTGTCTGAGCTCAGACCTCGTCACTACCGAGTGATGTTATGAGGGTCTGAGGTCATCACCTAAGAGGTTAGCCTCATAATAAGTCACCAAATTAATGATGTTAATGGTCTGAGGTGATCTAACCCAGGTGTCTGAGCTCAGACCTCGTCACCACCGAGTGCTGCTTTGAGGGTCTGAGGTCATTACCTAAAAGGTCAGCCTCATAATAAGTCACCAAATTAATGATGTTAAGGGTCTGAGGTGATCTTACCCAGGTGTCTGAGCTCAGACCTCGTCACCACCGAGTGATGTTATGAGGGTCTGAGGTCATCACCTAAGAGGTTAGCCTCATAATGAATATCACCAAATTAATGATGTTAAGGGTTTGAGGTTATCTAACCCAGGTGTCTGAGCTCAGACCTCGTCACCACCGAGTGATGTTTTGAGGGTCTGAGGTCATCACCTAAGAGGTCATCCTCATAATGAATATCACCAAATTAATGGTGTTAATGGTCTGAGGTGATCTAACCCAGGTGTCTGAGCTCAGACCTCGTCACCACCGAGTGATGTTATGAGGGTCTGAGGTCATCACCTAAAAGGTTAGCCTCATAATAAGTCACCAAATTAATGATATTAATGGTTTGAGGTGATCTAACCCAGGTATCTGAGCTCAGACCTCGTCACCACCAAGTGATGCTTTGAGGGTCTGAGGTCATTACCTAAAAGGTCAGCCTCATAATAAGTCACCAAATTAATGATGTTAAGGGTCTTAGGTGATCTAACCCAGGTGTCTGAGCTCAGACCTCGTCACCACCGAGTGATGTTATGAGGGTCTGAGGTCATCACCTAAGAGGTTAGCCTCATAATGAATATCACCAAATTAATGATGTTAAGGGTCTGAGGTTATCTAACTCAGGTGTCTGAGCTCAGACCTCGTCACCACCGAGTGATGTTATGAGGGTCTGAGGTCATCACCTAAGAGGTTAGCCTCATAATGAATATCACCAAATTAATGATGTTATTTCCCTATAATATCTTTGCTCTAAGAATGGAACAAGAATTTGCCACAGAAACTGATCTTTATTAACAACCTCTTCTCGATAAGTTGGTACATTTATAAATTACAAATCCTATGCAACATCATATAAAATATCTCTTCAGGTGGTCAGCATTCCACGGGTTGGTGAAAGGTTCTCCCTCTAGTTTCTCTAGCCTATATGTGCGAGGCACAACCTCTTCTGTTACTTTGTAGGGGCCATGCCAGTTCGGGTGTAGCTTGTTTGCCTTCTGTAGGGTCTTCTTAAGCACTAGGTCTCCCACCACAATGGGTCTTGACTTCACCCTTTGATTGTAGAATCTTGCTGCCCTCTGCTGATAGGTTGCTTTCCTGACCTATGCGTCTTATCTTCTCTCTTCAATGAGATCCAGGTCTAGCCTTCTCCTCTCCCCATTGCTGTCAGGGTCGTAGGTCTGAATCCGATGAGTTGGTAGTCCTACATCCGTTGGTATGATTGACTCAGAGCCATGTGCCAGCATGAATGGGGTTTCTCCTGTGGGTGTCCTTGCCATAGTTTTATAAGCCCATAGCACAGCGTAGACTTCTTCTATCCATCTCCCCTTCGCGTCTTCTAACCTCTTCTTGATTCCATCCAAGATAGTCCTATTTGTGACCTCGGTCTGGCCATTTGCCTGAGGTCGACCAGGAGATGAGAAGAACTGCTTAATCCCCACACTTTGGCAATACTTCTCCAAGGAGGAGTTCTTGAACTGGGTCCCATTATCCGAGATGAGCGTGTTTAGGAGGCCATACCTACATATGATATTCTTCCAGATGAACTGAAAGGTCTTCTGATCCGTAATTGTTATCATTGGTTCGGCCTCTACCCATTTTGAAAAGTAGTCAATGGCAACTATCAAGAATCTATAGTTGTTGACAGCTCTTGGCAAAGGTCCTACCAAGTCAATCCCCCATACCGCAAATGGCCATGGAGAAGAGATCGACGTCATAGGCTGATGGGGTTGGTGAGGGATAGTGGCGAACCTCTGACATTTGTCACACCTCTTCACATAGTCGGCAGCGTCCCTAGACAAGGTGGGCCACCAGTATCCCTGAGTGATGATCCTCTTGGCTAAGGGTCTTCCTCCTATGTGGCTGGAGCAGGAGCCTTCATGAACCTCCTGTAAGATCCGAGGTACCTCCACAGGATGCACACATCTGAGGAGGGGCAAGAGAAACCCCTTTTTATACAAGACGTCTCCTACCAATGAGAACTTTACAGCTCTGTATCTCAACTTTTTTCTTTCCATCTTAGACTCAGGTAGCTCCCCCTCTCTTAGGTATCTGACAATCGGGTCAATCCACGAGTCTCCCAGGTTTACATTGTGATAAGGGTTACATACCTCGTCCTCCTCGATACTTGCCTTTCCTAAGACTTCAATTGGGATGGTTCTTCCCAAGTCTGTCTTCATTGCTGAGGCCAGCCTTGCCAATGCATCAGCGTGATTATTGCTCAGTCTAGGCACTCTCTTCAGTTTGGCCTCTTCAAAGTACTCTAGCAACCCTCTTAATTTCTTTAGGTATTTGGCCATCCTTTCATCCTTGGCCTCGTATGCCCCCAGCACTTCATTGACAACCAACCTCGAGTCGCTATGGAGTAGGAGCCTCTTTACTCGAAGAGCTATTGCCAACAAGAGACCTGCTATCATGGCCTCATACTCAGACTCGTTGTTGGAGGCCTTAAAGTTGAATCTCAAGGCGTACTCAATGTTGTCGCCATCTGGAGCCGAGAGTACTAGCCCCGCGCCGCTTCCATGGTCACAAGAAGAGCCATCAACGAAGAGGCTCCACACGTCCGCATCGGATGAGAAGGCCCCTTCACTCATAACCCCCTTCTTGAAGAGGTACCGATCCTCTTCGTTCTCTTCCACTCTTCTCTGGGTTTTTCCTGGTACAACCTCTTCTCGGCCTTGGAAGACGTTTGGTGCCACCTCTTCCGAATTTCGGAAGACACTACGGTTTGTCTCTTCGCCGTCATCCAGGCCTTTCTCTGTCTCGGCCTCTTCCGAACCTCTATCTGCCTCTTCCCATGTGAACTCTGCGACAAATTCTGCGAGGGCCTGCCCCTTGATGGTTGTCCTGGGCTGGTAGGTAAGATCATACTCTCCTAGCTCGATGGCCCAGGTCATCAATCTTTCGGACTTCTCAGGCTTGTGCAGGACCTGCCGCAGTGGTGAGTCGGTGAGGACTATTATGGAGTGAGCTTGAAAGTAAGGCTTCATCTTCCTTGAGGCATGTATCAGGGCATAAGATAGCTTCTCCATCCGCGGATAGTTTTGTTCAGACCCTTGAAGGGCCTTACTATTAAAGTACACAGGTCTCTGAACCCCATCCTCTTCTCGTATGATGGCCGCGCTAATGGCTGATTCAGAGACTGCCAAGTACACAAACAACCTCTCCCCCGCGATGGGCCGGGACAGCAGCAAGGGAGACCCCAAGTAGAACTTCAATTGATCAAAGGCTTTTTCACACTCTTCATCCCACTGGAAGGCCTTTCTCAGAATTTTAAAGAACGGAAGACACTTGTTCGTGGCTCTGGAAACAAACCTGTTAAGGGCCGCCACCCTTCCAGTGAGTCTCTGAACATCCTTGATACTCCTAGGAGTCTTCATGTCGAGTAATGCCTTGATTTTTTTCGGGTTTTCTTCAATCTCCCTCTGATTAACGATGAACCCCAGGAACTTCCCGGCTCCTACCCCGAAGACACATTTCACTGGGTTGAGCTTCATTCTGTAGGAGTCCATGACATCAAAGGTCTTCTCAAGGTCCGCTACGTGAGTACATGCTTTCAGGCTCTTCGTTAGCATATCGTCCACATACACCTCCATGGTCTTACCTATCTGCTCCTCGAACATCTTATTGACAAGACGTTGATACGTTGCCCCAGCATTTTTTAGACCAAAGGGCATCACCTTGTAACAGTACGTCCCCTTGTCAGTAATGAAGGCTGTCTTATCAGAGTCCTCGGCATCCATGAAGATTTGGTTATAACCTGAATAAGCATCCATGAAACTCATAAGCTCGTGCCCTGCTGTTGCATCCACCATCTGGTCTATCCTAGGCAAGGGATAGCTATCTTTCGGGCAAGACCTGTTCAGGTCTGTGAAATCTACACACATCCGCCACTTTCCATTGGCCTTAGGCACGATGATTGCATTTGAGAGCCACTCTGGATAAGTAACCTCTCTTATGAACTCGGCCTCTTCCAACTTCTTCACCTCTTCCCGGATGACCTCATACTTCTCTCTGGAGTAGATCCTTCGCCTCTGTTTAATAGGCCTAGCATCTCCATCCACGTTGAGCTTGTGGGTCATGATCCCAGGGTCGATGCCAGGCATGTCTGCATGACTCCACGCGAAGACGCTCTGCCTCCATCTAAGGAAGTTTATCAGCTCTTCCTTGATCCCTTGCTCCAGGGCCTTGCCGACCTGGATGGTTTTTTCCGGCTCATCCTCTTTGAGGACGATGGATTCTACCTCTTTCGCGGCCTCGCCCTTCTTTAATTTTGTTTCATCTCTGGGATCAAGTGTGTTAATGCTGTAAGTGGCGGTTGCTCTCTTATGGGCCTCTCACTCTTCGGCCGAGTTGAAATAACACTCCCGCGCCGTGGTCTGGTCCCCTTGCACTTCCCCTACCCCATAAGGAGTCGGGAATTTTAGCATCTGGTGGACCGTTGACGGCACGTCTTTAAATTCTTTGAGGGCCACTCTTCCGATGATGAGGTTGTAGGTCGAGAAGACATTTTCGTCCATAACAAAAAAGTTTATCTTCTTGGTCAACCTCTTAGGCCATTCATCTCCCATCCGTACATCCATTTCATACATGCCCAATGGGTGTACCTTCTCTCCACTAAAGCATATTAATGGGTGATGGTAGGGCACCAGCCTTGCCCTGCTAAGACCCAAGCTCTTGAAATAAGGCCAGAACATCACATCTGCCGAGCTTCCCCCATCTATGAGGATTCTCCCTACATCGCACCCATGCACCCTTGTTGTTATGACTAAAGGGTCATCATGGGGGGCTAAGATGCCCTTGAAGTCGAGTCTGGAGAACCCCACTACGAGGGTGTCCATGTCCACCTTCTTCCTCTTCTGCACTGCGTCAGAAGATGTTAGATTCACAACCTCAGGTTTGACCACTGACTTGGCCTCCGCTACATGAGCTTTCCTGTCTGCTACCTCAGAGCCACCACCTGCGAATCCCCCACATATGGTGCTAACACCAAAGGAGATCATTCCGACCCTCTTCACTGGGGTGTTGTCATCCTTTGGTGGGAGATCCGGGTCATCTCCATCATCACCCTCTGAATCATCATGCCTTATAGCCGAGACATCGCCGCGGCACCTGTCATCTCTTCTCTTCTTAGGGTCTTCTCTTCCACCCTTCGGGGCCTTGCCATCCACATACTTTCTTAATTTCCCAGATTTCAGCATCTTCTCGATCTCGTCCTTCACAGCGAAGCATTTTTCTGTGACATGGCCGTGATCCTGATGGAACTCACACCAGAGGTTTTTATTCCTATTATGTGGTGGGGCCTTCAATTTTTCTGGCCACCTCAGAGCTCGGTCAGTCTTTATCTCATTAAGGATGTGCTCACAGCTCACAGTCAGAGGAGTGTAATGAGCGAACTTGTCGTCTGCTGACCTCTTCTTCCCCCCTTTCTTGCCCTGGGACCTCATAGTGCTACCACGGTTCTCCTCCTCATATTTGGCGGCCATTGCCTCTTCCGCATTCATTACTCTCCCCGCTGTTTCCAGTAGCTCTGCCATAGACTTAGGAGGGTCTTCCGCCAACTTCCATAATAGCTTCCCTTTCTGGAGGCCTCCTATCAGGGCGGTCATGGCTATGCTCTCTTCATAGTCTTCCACCTCCAACTTCTCCTTGTTGAACCTTGCTATGTAGTCTCTTAGGCTTTCGCCTTTAGCCTGTTTGACATACAAGAGGTGGGTAGTCTTCTTTTGAGGTCTTACCCCAAAGCAGAAGTTGTGGATGAACTGCTCTGCCAGGCCCTTGAAGTTTTTAATCGAGTTCTTTGGAAGAGAGGTGAACCAACTATGAGCTGCCCCTGTCAAGGTCCCTAAGAAGGCCCTACACTTCATCTCATCAGGGATCGAGTAAATATCTGCCGCTGACTGATACATCTCAATATGGTGCACTGGGTTAGTGCTGCCATCGTATTTAGGAGTCACTGTAGGAGGCTTGAACTTAGCTGGGGTTGGGAACCCCACTATCCTAGCTACAAACGGGGAGCCCTCCGAGTAGCCCCTCTGTAACGGGTCCCTGCTCTTTATGAGGTCCCATATCTTCTCTTCGAGACATTGGATTGAGTCATTCCAGGGTCGTCTCTCATCAACTTGGCCGAGGTTATCCCCTGCCACTTCCCCACGATGGACAGGGGGTTCCCCAGCCACACGTTAACTATTGACCTCTTCCTGCTCCCTGGCTCTTCTCTCCAAGGGTTGGCCTTGATCTGGACGAGCCGGCCTATTCCCTCTTTGAGAGCCTGCCGCGCTCTTTGACCTCGATAGCTTTTTCCTCAGGTCATTGACTGGGCCCAGCCTTTCGAAGGCCGACCCTCTGCTCAACCTGTTAAAGGCCGACCCTCTCTGCTGGGCCTCATCTCTTCCTCGGCCGACACATCCTTGACTCTGCCTGTCAAAGGCCGACCCTCTTTATTGGGTCTCGTCTCTTCTTCAGCCGACACATCCTTGGCTCTGCCTAAGAGGTCGTACAGTGTTATCTGACACCTCATACGGCTCCCAGCAGTCTTCCGGGGCCTCTTCAACTTCTAGGTCACCATACCTGTCCTCCGGGCAAGGGTTTCCTTGCCTCCCCAGGTGCAAGCGCCTAGGGTCAGCAACGTCCCTCCTCCGCTGGGGTGCAGGTTGGTCCTTCATGGGCGCCTGGGGTGGTCCCCTGGCGTCGGGATGAGGCTGAGCTGTCGCCGGAGTTATCATATCCGGGGAGACCCCAGGTGGCCTCATCATCATGGTTTGGCTGAGCTGGGCAAATTGCTCCTTCATGGCTTGTTGTGTTGCAGCTAAATATTTCAAAGCTTCAGCCACCTCCACCATTTCGAACTGGGGAGGAGCCTGACTGGAACTAGCCCCTCCACCTCCAGGCGGCGAAAGAGGCGGTGGTAATTCTGGTGCCATGTATTATCAATGAGGAGCTTGAACAGCAAGTGAGCTTGATACCTTAAAGGACCTCTTTCAATGGTGAAACAGCTCCACACAAGGGGTGGTTCCTGGTTCACCACCAGAGTCTCCGGTGAGGTAAAGCTGAAGATTAGGAAGAGACAGCCTCTCGGTTCCCACAGACGGCGCCAAAATGATGATGCTGGGAATCAGCACCACCAGGTAAGGTGTTTCCAAGCTCTATATGTATATAACAATGGCAGCACAGCTATAAAAAGATGTAAGAGAAGGAGGTGAGGATATGAGGAGATCGACACCGGAATATAGGTGGTTCAGCCTGTCTGGCCTACGTCCACAGTGAGTGTGTGAGTAATATCACTGAAAGATGGTACTAATGACCATGGGTACAATTCCCTCAAGCTCTCTCTCTACAGTATATTTTGACAGGGTTTTTGCTAGGGTTGCATGAATGAGATCCTTTTGCAAGGTAGGGGATGACCCCTATATATAGTGTCTAGGGGGTGTAATGTACCCCCCATGCATGCAGTGAGCATGTGTGTGATATCCTCACCAATGTGGGAATGCCACCTGTCCTTGTCACATGTAAGCAATGATGATGAAATATTCTCCCCCATGTGGAGAATAATCTTGTTACAACTGATTTGTGCCCAGGTGTCTTTATCCAAATGTCAACAGATGCTCGGCAGTCATATTGGTGAATGACCTCGGCCTGGGAGAGGCCGAGATGTAGAGGCTTGGTATCCGCTCAATCCGGGAAGTGTCATGAGGAGTCTCGGCCTGATCTCAGCCGAGACATCATGCTGGGGTCGGCCCGAGCCGAGGTTGGACATGCTGCATGCTGATGATTATTAATACCTCTGATAACCTCGGCCCAAGCCGAGGTATGACTACTGATGATTATTAATACCTCTGGTTCCATGATGAAGATGATCAGTGGCTCCCTGTCACCTCAGCCTACTGATGGCCGAGGTTGCTATTCCTAGGTACTTGAGGATGTTGATGATGCCTGCAATGCGCGGTGTCCTTGGGGAGGTGTATGTAGTAGTGTCGGCCCGGGCCGAGGTAGGCCTGGCCGAGGGGTGAAATCGTGGGCCCTTACCCCTCCTTGGGTCGATCCATGTCTCGGTCATTATCTCGGCCGAGGTGGGTATCCCTGGGCCGAGGTTATACTTGGGCATATCAATAAGATTGATACACATAAAACACGCCTTTAATAATTTCTTCTAACAATAGGTTTTTGAACAAAGACATGATACACATAATGTGAAATTGGTGTTACAGCTGAAGATGACACTGCAACCCTCATAAAGGAAAGTGAGATGAAAATGCCTCTTTCTGCGTTTATTGGTGGAGTCATTGGACTACCTATCTGGAGAATGGGACATACTTGGGCCATCGTATTAGGTGGAAAGGGTACTACACAAGACAAAATCAATACGCACATGGAAGGTTGCACGACAGCGGTCGAGTCTCCAGCAAACATTCGACCTGCAATGCATGACGTCTTCAAAAAGTGGTCCTTTAGAATAGGTCTTCTCACTTACAATTGAGTTGACAATCATAATCTATGTTAGTCTTATCTAGAACAGGTCTTTATGGACTTGATCACATACATTTTTGTGTGTATTCATTGTTAATGAGAAAATGAATTAAATATGACGTAATGCTTTCATTATATAATGTTTTTTTAATATGGTGTTATTTCTACTTATAAAAGAAACTCATTTAATGTTAGTACATATATCCATTTTCTTGGTGCTCGGTTGAGAAGATAAGAATTTTCATTGTTTGAGATTTTATTTAGTAACCGTGGAGTAATTTAGGCTCGGTCATTCTTTAGGTACATAATGTGTTGTTATCAAGTATAATTGGGGCCAAGTAATTTGACCTGAGTTGAAAAGATCTTTGGAAAATTTGACATGAGACACATTTTGATATGAACTTGACATGAGACACATATCGATCTTTGGAAAATTTCTGCCGTGCCATCAAGTGAATTAAATAAATTTGTTAAAATAATTTTATATATATATATAACTAAATGGTGCGTTCTTGATAAAATTAATTAAATTTGTTCAGATTATAAGTAACTATTAATAATTGATTTTCATTAAAAAAAAAATGGGGTAGGAATCAAACCATTTGTTTCCATCCATAACTTTTAGTATTAAATTTATTTTGATAACACTATTTAGACCCACTAATGTTTTAATTCTTCTCTAATTAGACTAATCATGTCATGTTGGGTCGGTTCTAATCATGTCATATTGAATCGTATTTACTTATCATGTAAACGTTTCGTGTCGTGTTAAGAAAAAAAACATGCTATTGACTAATTTCAACTCGTGTGAAAAATGACCCGTTGATTCGTTTTGCCAGCCCTAATATAAACACATGAAAATTTCCCAATGTTTCAAAATTATTTACAATTTTGTGTTAAAAAAAATTTGAAAATTATTTTTTGTTGCAAACTAGATACGACGTTTGGTCTTCTCAACGACATAAACTTTCAAAAATTTGCGGCGTGCCTTCAGGCACGGACATAACCTTTGTGACAACCCGCCTACTAAAATAAGAGGTGGCCATCCCGATACTCTAATAATCACAAGAATCATAGATGGTCAATTCTTAGCATCACTGTCGTTAAGATAATAGTACGAGATAACAACCAATTATTTTAGAAAATGGACTGTCAAATTAAATTTTGCAAGTAAAAGAAAAAAACTTAGACAATCCCATTTGCAAAAATGGTGGATACCAAAAATCAACAGCTAACAATATATCAAAATGCATAAAGCAATAACCGAATAAGTTGTTGGTCAACAGACTAATACAAATAGGTTACACCGAGTATTACAATTTAATATCACATTATAATAAAGGAATACAAAAAATGGTCAACACGCCCGAACAAATGAACTAAACATAACTAGAGTACAATGGAAAGAAGCGTATATAAAAAAATATCCTACAACATCCGTAAAATGCTATAGCTCCAGGACAACTAGAACGGAGAGGTCAATACGGGCGTCCTTGCGGAGGAGCACCTGAACAAACAAGGAGTTCATGCAAAACAAAGAAATATAGACGGGTCAGGGCCCGGTTTGATATGATTACCATGTCACTAAAATGCATGACAGTTATGAATGTAACTTTCTTTCGCAATTAAATCATAAAATTTCTCACCTCTCAATCTAAAAGCACAACCTAGCGCAATATCAATGCTAATGCTCAATGATCATATAAGCATGGGAGAACTGAAATACATTTACTCAAGGAGACACCATTACAATATTCACAATATAAGTGCACAATTCCTTTTTCTCTTTAGGAAATACATATATGGAAATTCACTTTACGAAATGTTTACCAATTCAATTTTTCCTCATGTCTTTCTATTTCCCTTCTTCCATCAAGGAAAAGTAATTAAAGCAAATTTATTATCATAAAATGCTTTTCCATATCATAACTTCTCATTTCCCTTCTTCCATCTAGGAAATGTATTTAAAGCCATTTTATTATCATAAAATGCTTTAACATCAATAATGTCCCACATTATTATAAATAGTTATATTTCATATCATATAACGTTTCTAAGACCGCCCGTCCGGGTTTCCCCACTGTGCGCGCCCCTAAATGGCTATCATCTTCCAGGGCCTATCAAACAAGACAACCTGGGATCCTAAAACGCGAGCCGTCGGGAAGTGGCCATATACATGCGAGTGAGTCATAACCACACCCGGAATTACCCCACTAGTGCAAAATAAACATACAATAACTGGTCATACGTCCGAGGACTATATTCACCCTGCATTCATTAGCCAAGGGACTTCACCTCACATGCGGACTTCCCTTATGATAGTGATTTAGAGAGGTGTGTTTACGTAAATTATCATTTACGAAAATCATTTCTTTTTCCATTTGAAAACATTCACATTGTTCATTCTCAAAAATCATTTGTTCTTAATGATTAAATACCAATTTTAGAATACGCATTTCTTATTATCATAGTCATATTTTATTAATGACCTAAGACCCTAAGTGCCATTATCCTCACACTAGTCTCCAAGAGTCCAAAACAATATCATAAATCATCAAAGTGAGTCTCCCTCAATAATAGTCTCCCAAAAGTTTCAACATCATCATTTTCACCTGCTATAAATTTTTAGGTTAATTTCCTATATTAAACGAAATATTAACCTATACAAACTAACCGTTGGGATAAGCCCAAATATCCCCATGCTAGCCTAGGACATTTGCCTACCCAACACAAACCTCTAAAACTCTTCATTACTTCCCAAAGGAAGGTTCCTAAACCTCGAACCTAAAATAAATGGGATAAAAATAAAACTAGAAAAATCTCACAAAAATAGGGCATCGGAATCGATTCGCCTAGGGCCGAATCGATTCGTGCCTGATTGCAAATCGATTCGCCCAAAAGAGAATCAATTCCGTGGGGAAAAACCAACATACTGCCTCTGCCGAATCGATTAGGCCCTAACCCGAATTGATTCGGTTTCCCCAGACCTGTAACCTCCCCTGTATCCAAATCGATTCGCTTGGGGGGGGGGGGGGCAAATCGATTCGGCCTTGCAGAATTGTCCAATTTGGGCTACGAGTTTAAGAACCCTAATTTCCCCAAAACCTCAAATATTCCATTTTCTCCAACCTCAACAACAACCAATTCTACCAAAACAATCCCACACAACAGCTAACTAATTTATTTTCCTCAAATCAAATTAAACTACAAGATTTAGGGTTTAAACACCAAAATCATCAAAAACCCATTTATGGTTTAAATCTCCAAAAACTAACTATACATGCAATTTATCACATTAAATCATGATCTAGCAAGTAAGACACTTGCCTAATGTTTGCAGTCTCGAATTCTCCTCCAGTAGCAACGATTTCCAGCTCAAATCTTCCATTTCTCTCTCTTTTCTCCATTTTCTCCCAATTCTCTCTTCTCTCTTCTCTCTTTCTCTCTCTCTCTCCCTCTCTCTCTCTCTCTCTCTCTCTCTCTCTCTCTTGGCTTATAACATGAAATGAGAAATAAAAGGGTTTGGAAGACTTAAACGGGTCTTAAACATAAATTCCTCTCTTTTAAATGTTTATACACCATTAAAATGACTCATAACTACATAATTGAGTCATAACCAGTCAAAAGTGCCCAGAATTCAAAATTACAACTTGGGACTTATTCTGACTATCTCGACTATTCCAAAACTAACCGCACCCCCTAAATTGGCATCTGAAGAATCGTAAAATATTTTTATGTTCCTACGTAATGTTGTTTCATTAATTATGCTCAAATCTGAATATAAGTCATAACCATCGTTTAAAGCACAACGACGCAATAAAACACAATATAATGCCATTTACCTTCTCCTAATAGTAAATAGGCAAAACATGGTAAATATTATTCTTTAATATCAATGGAAATGATATTTACTCCAACTTTCTCTATTTTATAAAATTAGCCCATCAGGCAAAATAATATAAAATAGTCGCTCAAATGTCTAGGGTGTTACAACCTAGTGTGTATATATATATAATCAAATCGAGAGATTTCAAAAAATTAGGGAATTTGGGAAATTGAGAAAATTGGAAAATTGGACTCAAGTCTCGGATTATAATTCGAGATACCTACGTAGCCTATAAAGGCATCAAAGTACACATAGTTCGAAGGTATCATGGCGGTGGGGTTTATCCCATAGATTCGGACGGTATTTTATTATATGTGTATGTGTAGAAAATGTGTTTTTTAGGTTTTGGAAAAAGTCTGATTGATAATTCCGTTTGGAATTTACGGGTGTAACCCTCTTTTATTTATTTTTGGGATTTTTATAGAAAATAAAGTATGTGCAATATACTAATAAAAAGTGTAGATATTAATGTGTATGAACTAAAGTAAGAACTACATTATGAATCTAATGTTTATTATGAAAAAGCAAGGAATTTAAAGAGAGAGGGAAGGAGTTGGACCTTCTTTGAAGCTTGATCTTTAATCTTGGATGAAATCCCTTTAGTGTTGATGAATGTTTATGATAGAGAATGATATTTTCCAAATTGGGTATAAAAAGGATGGGAATGTAAGCTTGTATGGAACATCACATCAGGGACTTTGCTAATTTTAAGGGAATGTTGCTAAGATCACTTATGTTGATGGATCTGTTGTTCTCCTGGGAATGAGGTTATGGCCCCTATTTATAGGTTCAATGGGGTGCCGATTGGCCTACCCTAAGGAGTGCCTATCAACATCTGACCCCAGACACTCTGCCAATAGGCAGGGATCTGGACTTGCCAATTGGTATTCCCATGTATATTTTCTCGAAAAACTGATCATTGAACACAAACCATTGATTCGAATCGTGCAAAGTAAATACCATTAGAAAGGTATTTCATAGTCCTTTGGACCTCTCCCGGGTCCAGGAGTTGACTTTGGGTCAAATGTGACTCGAAAGCACACGTTGATCTTTTGGACGGGAGATCGTTAGACAGAAATGAATTGTTCGTCTGCATGGTAAGTTAGAATCATGCATTGGGTGGACCCTTGGAAAGTCTAAGAGATGTACTTTGACATTCCAAAGAGTTTTTCTTGGTTTAGAATCTTGACCTTGGTCAACCGTCGCTCAGATGTGCCCGAGGATGTCTCAGAGTAAAAAGGATCATTCGTCCATACCGTAGGTTAAAATCGTGCACATGGGGACCATTAGAAAGGATAATAACTGAACTAAAAAGACTCATTTGAGCTCATGAGTTGACTTTGATCAAACGAAGCCCAAGAGGGCCCGGTGGCCTCCGAATCAATTTTCGGGGGAAAATTGATCGTTCGTCCGAATGGTTATGTTGTTTCATGAACGAGACTTACTTTGGAAAGGTTTTTCATTTCCCTATGAAGATTCAAAGAGCTTTCACCCTGACGCTAAAGTTGATTTGGGTCAAATCGAGGCCTGGGAGTGCTCAGCGGCCTCCGAAACGATCTTTGGTAGTAAAATAATATGTTCGTCCAAACCATTATGTCTATTCAATCACATGGGGGACCATTGGAAAGGGTACTCATGGCACTTCAGATATTCAAAGAGCTTTCACACTGATGATAGAGTTGATAGGAGTCAACCGGGGCCCGGGGCACCCGATGGCCTCTAGATCGGTAAATGAAGTGTGTCCTAGGGTTTGCAATGAGATAGGTAGGTTCTAGGTAAAAAAGGGGAGACTTAGGGGGTCCCATAATGTGGTGTCTATAGAGACCCTCGACGAGTGATCTTGGAACAAGTGATAGCCATTGAATAGGCACCACATGAGAGTGTTCGGTTTTGTGGATCTAATGAATGACGATGACCGATTCCGAGGGTTGAGGTCAACGCTGAGGACCTAAGGTGATGTTGGGGCATCCGATTATGAGGACATAAATGAGGTGAGAAGTAAGTAGGCAACCAATTTTTTGGGTCGGGGTTAGTTCTGATGATTTAAATTATAGCAACCAATTTTGCGGGTCGATGTCAATTTTGCGGGCTTAAGTAGAAGCGACTCATTTTGAGGGTCAAAGCCAATTATGTGGGCTCAATTAGAAGCGACCATTTTTGTGGGTCGAAACCGATTATGTGGGCTTATGTATAAGTGACCAATTTTGCAGGTCAAAGCCAATTTTTCTGGCGTTAGTAAAAGCGACGAATTCTGAGGGTCGAAGCTAATTCTGCGGGCTTATTTAGGGGTAACCGATTCTGCCGGTCAAAGCCAATTCTGCAGGCTTAAGTAGAAATGAACAATTCTGAGAGTCAAGGAAAATTCTTAGGGCTTAAATAGAAGTGTCCAATTCTGAGGGTAGAAGCCAATTCCGAGGGATTATTTAGTGGTGACCAATTTTATAGGTCAAAGGCAATTCTGCGGGCTTAAGTAGGGGTGACTAATTCTGGGGGTCGAAGCCAATTTTGCGGGCTTAAGATAGGAGTGATCAATTTTTCGGGTCAAAGCCAATTCTGCAGACTTAAGCAGAGATGATCAATTCTACGGGTCAAAGCCAATTCTGAGGGCTTAAGATAGATATGACCAATTATGAGGGTCAAAGACAAATCTGCGAGCTTATTTAGGGTGACAATTTCTGTGAATCAAAGATAATTCTACAGTCTTAAGTTTCCTTTGGGAAGTTTAGGGGCTTCACTGGGGATGTGTAATCTTTCTCTACGGATTTGGGGAAGCATTTTGTTTTAAGTTTCGCTAGGGAAGAAAGGAATGATCGGAGGATTTTGAGCTAGGGAATTTTTCGAATTTTGGGGTGTCCTCTAGAGACATTACTGGGGAGAATTGTTTTCTAGAATTCTGCTGGGGATGTAAAAAAAATGTTTTTCTTGGTGAAAAGGTTCTAAAATTAATCTGGTGATTTTAGGAATTTCCCAAGGATTTTTCAAGATTTTCTGGTATTTTTTGGACTTTTTGTACGAAATTTTAAAGGGGTTGACGACCGGTATAGATGGAGAGGTGCCAAATGACAGTGGCATGGTCTTTTGGGTTGCCTCGATTAGGTAGAGAGACAGTGTCGATCGGTGGTGGCAGGTAGATTGGCGTCTGCTCTGGATGAGAGGCCTCGTTCTACGACCGTTCGGTGTGCTCTGGGGGATAGGTGGCGGGACACTACCCACACCTTCCATTTTGGCATTGGGGATATGATGGTGACTCCAATTAATGTGAATCGTCTACTAGGGATGGACTATTATGGTGCTCAAATTGAGGCGGATAGGACGTTGAGGGTGACGCCGGAGGCAGTGACGGTGGCGCTGGGTGATGTGGAGAGGGTTATTTCTGGGGATTCTCTTCGTTTGTCTCTATTGAGGGAGATGTTGTTGAGGACGAGTATCGATGAGAGCTATGGGTAGCAAGTGCTTCCTATGGCACTCTTGTTCATTCTATTGGTGCTAGGAGGTTTTCTGGTGGTGACGAGTGGCGACGGCGTGCACTTGTGTTTTTTACCATTTCTGAGGGTGTTCTCGGACATCCGCCTTTATGATTGGGGGAACCTGACTTTGTAAACCCTTTATTATTCTCTTAATGCATTCAGCCGATGTTTTCTATAGTCTTTTACTGGAGCCACATATCTTCTAGAGTTATTCTTTATTTCTTCGCATTTTTCCTTTTTGAATTCGCATTTTCCTTCGTGCGCTTTTTCTTGATTTCTTAATTGATGGCCTTTTCCCTTTCCAAACGTGGTTTTATGAGGTGATTGGGTTAAATACCCAGTTGATATCTTTAAAGGATGACTCTGTCGGGGACTTTTGGCAGATGTACCGGTGGTGGAGTTCCAACCAACAGTCGAAGAAGTCCCTCTCTCTGGAGGCGTTGCGTTAGGTCTTAAATGGCCTGACGAGCAAGCGGATAAGACTTTTTTTTATCTTGAGATTATCCTTTCATTTGATGATTTGATATTGAACTTTTTCTCTTGCTGGGGATTTGTAAGTGACCTTTTATCCTCAGTTCACTTGGGGACATGCACAGATGCGGTTTCCATTAGCACATGAGTTTGGCTATTCTTAGTACCTTGGGGAGAGGGTAGTCCAATAGATCCTGGAGGATGAGGTTGTGGTGCCACCGACAAAGCCCCCTATGTTCCTGAAGAGAGTGCGGGAGATATCAGAGGATGACCGGGTGGTGATGATGATGGGAGAGTCGTACTTAATGTATACTGACATGGCTGTGATGTATGACTATATGGATTTCGTGTCGAGTTGGTTGATGCCTCCCAGTCTATACGATGTGATGCCTCTTCCTTGCGCGGGTTCGATTCGTCAAGTGGGGTCCTCCCGCAGTACAGGCATTGCGACGATGTCAGTGGCATCGATGACATCGGAGGCTCCCTTTATACGAAAGTTGTCTTCTGGTTATAACATCCGATGAGTTGATGGAGGGTCGTTGTGTGCACAACATCATCCTAATGTGTTGGACCTGGAGGAGTTGGGACTGATAGAGGAGGCCCCTTTACCTGAGGTACAATTTGTGTTTCTTTCTCTTTTGATTTCTTGATTCCTTTGTTCTTCTTTCAGAATTGACTGATTTGATTTTTCTTTTTTCTTTCGTAGCACATTGGGGTCTCCACCACTTAGCTGGGGGATATTAGGGATTGGATATCTTCAGTGACTACCCACATTAAGGATACGATTATGGTTTCTTCTTGTGTGGTGTCATCTGTCTCGTCCGGGGTAGGATCGAGTTCTGGAAGTGGTGTCACATCATCTTGCCGCAGGCGGAATAGGGCGCGCTGTAGGGATGGATGCTTATAGAGAGAGATAGAGAAGAGAGAGAAAGAAAAGAAAAAGAGTAGGTAAGGTAGAGAGAGAGAGAGAGAAAATTGGGTTCGGGCTGTGTCCCTTTTTTTTCCTATAAGATATTAATGTAATGCAGAAAAATATATGCAAATAAAGATGAAGTTTTTATTAATTTCTATTTCAGTGATTAATGAACATGCTCTTTTTACTTTGCTACTGAGACCGTAAAAAAGAATTTGAAAATTGATTTGAGAGGATTTTATTTTAAATGGGATAAGTAAAAGCATGAGGAAAATCAGAATTCCTTTAAGATAAAAATTATTTTTATTGTGTTTTTCTATTTTGACAAAAGAGGGAAAAAGGGAATTTCCCCAAAATATGGGGTTTTTGATCTGGATGACCCCTATCCTGCATATCGGCAGATCAGTCCAGTCCAATCAACTCAAGGCTTTGATTACACTTTCTTCAATTTCTTGGAACTTGGTGGGAAAGTTTTACTCCGATTTCTGCAGGGTTTCTTGTCTTTGCTGGAGAGTTTTTTGGTATAAATAGGGGTGTGAATGGGTCTTTTCTCCTCACACTTTCATTTCCTTTTTTTCTCACATCCTTATTTTCTCATTATCTTCTTGTTTTGTAAGTGGCTCTCCTTGGTAGTATTGAGTTCGCTAACTACCTCGAAGCCTTGGAAGCAATGTGTTCTTACAATGTCGATTATGACGCCTTCCACATGCGGAGAGTCTCTTTGTGGCGTAATCGTCCCATTGAGTGGAATATCCTGATGGCGACAGTTAAGTTTTTATATCCTGAGAATCATGTCTATCGCTTCGGGTTGGATGAAATTTGTCCTTCCTAAGAGGAATTTTCTGCCATACTGGGGATAAATCCCAGTGTTGTTTCGACTTTTTCCTGAGTTTTCCCATTCTCCTAGGGAATTTTTGGATCAACTTATCCATATCTCGCCTTCGACAGCCAGGTTCTTGGTTATGGGAGGCCTGATTTCTCTTCCAGCAGTTATGCGATTCGTGCATTCACAGGATGTGGGTGATGTCGGCTATGTTGGGGCCGTTATTCTTGGCCTGGTTTTGAAAGTGCTATTGGTGACTGGGGAAATGCTTGTGTGTGGACCCAAAACTTGCGGATATTATTTTTGGGATATCATACCATTACACTCCTCCGGCGGTGATACTGGCAGAGACTTTGAATGACCTGGATGCCTGGCAATAGGGTCATTCTGAATTTTTGAGGGGTTCATGTGGATGTCAGAGAGGTTTCGTATGGTGGTCCCACCTAAGTAGCCTTTATCGACGGTGCCAAACTTCTTCTCGAGGTATTTTATTAGCGTAGGCCTGGACATTGAGATTTGGGGGAACTGGTTTGTAGAGCACGGTACTCGGGGCTTGCTCTAGTTACTGCGTTGGTGGGGGGAGTTGCTGCCCATTCTGGAATTCGGGGAGTACCAATATGTGTGGTTAGTTGGCCTCATGAAGACCTCTTTCTTATTTCCCTGGCCGCTTTTGCGCCAATTCGGTTGGGAGAAAATCATGCTACTACGGACACTAAACTAATTTCCATTACAGGACATGACAGAGCGTATGCGCATGCGGCTTGGATCTTTGTGGGAGAATCGTCGTCCTTCGACCCTTCCTTCTCAGTCTGCGCGTAGAGTCTGGCATGTCTTCGGGGACTACATGAAGTGGCTCTGGAAGAAGGTAGCGGCCAAGATGCTGGCTGTAGAGACCGAGCAAAGGTTGTTTTCCATATCTAACACCATTGAGGGAGGTGTTGTGATTTTCCCCAAGATAGTCTGGGCTTACCGCTCTATGGAGCGTCTGCGATACTCCATTCAGGCATGGGAGGTTTAGGGACCATAGGATGCAGGTAATGATGGGGTTGGTTCCTCTGGCAGCTGTGGGTAGCATTGTATGAAGCTTTTTGTAATGGGTATGGTTGTGGAAATAATTGGACGGTGATTTTGGGAGTAGTGGAGCTTGTTTTTATTTTGGTTTTCAGGAAGGTAGGAGTAGGCTTAATAAGGGAAGTCGTTTGACTCCTTATACCGATGTAATCGTACTAAAATTTCGAATAATGAAATAAAGGAGTTTTTGATCATCTAACTTTGACCTTTATATTTTTGAATATCTATACCAATCACTAAGGCATACATAATCCATTTGTTCATTTATCTGTTAAAATGAACTTTTGTTCTCGGGGATAAGAAAATAATATCATTTTTTGAAAAAGAAGGGGTTCATGCGCATATAAAGAGGATGAGCTGCCTATGTACCTTTGAGGGTTTTGATAATTTTCTAAAATTCATTTTTTGTAAGAAAAAAAGTTTTTAGAGGATCAGGCCCCAAATAGTTCTGGTTAGGGAAAAATGAATTTTTTTTAGAATATAATGCACATTAGAAGATTCATAGCGCGCCGAGATTTTAGACTAGGGGTAGAATTTCTTGAGACGATCGAGGTTGAACGAACGTTCCATTTCTTCTCCATCAAGGTCGATGAGCATAGCGGTGCCGCCTGACAGGATATTCTTCACAATGTAGGGGCCGCTCCAATTGGGCTTGAATTTACCTTTGGGGTCCTAGATGGGCTCTACTATTTCTTTAAGGGCTAAGTACCCTTCTCGGACAAAGTGGTCCTTGACTTTCTTGTTGAATGATCGCGTTATGCAGTGATGGTACCCTTGTATGTGATATAGAACTTTCAGCCTTCTTTCGTCCAAGAGGGATAACTCGTCAAGACGACTTTGGTGCCAGTATTCCTCACTGACTTTGGTTTTTGGCATAATGCAAAGCGAAGTGATTTCCATCTCCACGGGTAGGGTTGCTTACATGCCGTAGACTAGAGAGTAAGGGGTAGCCCCAGTAGAGGTTCAAATTAAAGTTCTTCTTTACGATACTGACCTGTTCTTCTTCGGACGGGAAATTGGTCATGGTAGATGCTTTTTCTTCCCACCATTTTATTAAGTTGATGACTGATTCCCTAAGGTTTTGCTTAAGTAGCTCTAAGTCATGGCGGGTAACTTCTAGCTCTTTTTTGTACTTGTACTGTGACATGAAATCACGAGCAGCATCTTCCCAACTATGGATGCTAGATTCCTCAAGGGATAAGAACCAACGAAAAGAGCTATTTTTCAAAGTTTGCTGGAACATCTGGGCCATTATTTCCTCAAAAGACCCTAGGCGAGTCATGGCTCGGTGATAGCTATGATGATGAACAATCGGGGGTCCACTGCCTCCAAACTTCTCGATATTGGGCATCTTAAATTTTTTTAGTAACTTGGTTGTAGGATAGGGAGACATGTGTGTGTAGTCCATGAAGTTCACAGAGATTCCTACTTGATCGAACTTCTTGGTCAACATATTGAGGGCTTCCTTGACCTTGTTCAATTCTTCCTCTTTCGGGTCAACAGTCATGGGTAAGTTAGCCCCTATCTAAGCAAGGTTTGGCATAGACAGATGGACTGGAGGCGGCCCATTAGCAAGAGGAGAATGGGGAGTGTGATGGTATTCCTCGGGAACCCAAATAGGCTTGGGTGCAGGCGGACTCATAGCACGAGGGAAGAGGACTTTGGGATCTTCGACGATAGGGACTCGGTTTCTTGGCATCTCATGAACCTCGATTTGAAGTCTATCAATTTTGGCAATGATCTGAGCTAGAACTATCGACAAATCTGATTGTACATTCGGCACTTGATCCGTGTTCTCCATGGAAGGCGGGTGAATCTTGGACTTGGAAGAAGTAAGGGGACTGATAGAACTTCAGGGCGATTCGACTGAAGACCCAAGCCAATAGGGTACTAGGCCAAGGGTATGTGATCGTCTTGATAAGGAGAAAAATGGGATTTATTTTCAGAAAGGAAAAGAAGGGGAATTTGTTATGTTTAGAAAATAAGGAAATTTTTTTTTGACATTCTTCGAAAACATGGGGACAAATATTTTTTTGGGGGGGGATATTTTTTATAACAAAGGAAAACAGTTTTTTGACACTTTTGGAAATAGAGAGGAAAATAAGAGAGACGAGTCTCAACATGATTATTATGTTTATTAGGTTCTCACTTGTATTAAATTTGCCTAGATGCAAAAAAGGAATGACGGACGAGACCCGAGCCTGGAAAAATTGGGTTTACTATATGTAGAAACTAGGGCTGGACTTGTAACCTTGCTCACGGGCATGGTCCCATTTTAAAAGTTGCACAAAAATTTGGGCAGCATGCTGTCCCAGAATTTCAACAGAGTTTCGGGTCGAAACTGGCAATCTAATATGTGTGTCATAGGCTTGACACCTATATGAGGGTATGCAGTTGTTGGGTTAATTGGAAGGTATTCCCCCATTTGGCGTGACTTCCACGATATACATCTTGCTTTTGAGGGAAATTGGTACCTATGTACAAGCCATTTGATATACCTGAGTGTACGTGAATTGCCTTACTATATACCTCATGGGGACGGTACGTGTGAGAAAGAATTTAATATACTCGACGTACATGAACGAGTTCCTTAGGATATACCTCTCGTCATGACTTCGGTCAAGTGGTACGATACGGGGGACCCGCTCGATATACGTCTAAGGTACTTGGCCAATGGAAGGTGAGAGTCATATCTCTTAGGCTAATTGAGACTTGCCGGACCAGCGCCCATCACGAAGTGACTCCCTAATTAAGGGACAAAATTTGATCAATAGCAAGGCTCTTTGGTGATGTTGTGTGTATCATGCATGATTCTTTGATTAGTATCTTATGGAGAGAGTATCTTTATTGATCATGCCCAGTCGAGAATAAGGTAAAGTATAAATAGTAGAGCCGACAAAGCAAGTGAGAGTGGTCGGTGTGTGCAACATTTGGATATATGTGATCCTAGGTGCATGTGGTGTGAAGTATACATGGAATTTTTTTTTACAAGTGTGTGAATAGTGGCATAAGCATAAGGTACATATGTATAGTGAATAATAATGGGAACATAAAAATAGGGGAATATATAAGAATGTAAAACACCCATGCAAACTGAGTGTAGACCTCTTAAAAATAGTCCCCAATAGGGTCGCTACTGTGGCTATCCTGGGCGGCGCCGAGGGGAGAGAGAGAGATACATCTCCCCTCGGAAAAGCTGCGCTGCAGTCTCGCACCCCTTTTAGGAAGGTTCCTTCAGTCATCGTCGATGTGAGGGTAAATGTGAAGAGATGGATTCGCCATCCTACTTGGCACAAAATAGGCAAAAGACACGTTGCCATTTCGAGAGAGCGGCATTAAGGACAAACTGATGCATACAAAACCAATAGTTTGAAGGTTCGGGGGCTAAGTTACGAAATGGGAAGGTGTTAGCCACCCATCCAGCCCTTTCGATCTCTCATGGGATAGTGTTATTATTTTCCTTTATATCCCAGTGAAGTGTGTGTGCGTGTTTATATAATGGAGATCGGAATCATTCAACTCATACCAAGGATAAGGTAGAGTGAGGTCATCTATAGGAATATTCCCAAAATAACATATGTATAAAGAATGATTTGTGCGCTTATCACGATAATGATTATAATTAGGAAACGATAATATGTGTTGGATGAAATGAAAACAAGCATGATATACATATATGTGTGTGTGTGTATGTGTGAAAACAGGAGATTTAAGAAAATTAGGGAATTTAGGAAATTGAGAAAATTGGAAAATTGGACTCGAGTCTCAGATTTTAATCTGAGATGCCTACGTATCCTATAAAGGCATCAAAGTCCACGTAGTGTGAAGGTAGCATATGGGTGGGTTTTATCCCATAGATCCGAACGAAATTTTATTATATGTGTATGTGTAGACAATGTGTTTTTTAGGTTTTAGAAAAAGTGTGATGTATAATTTCGTTAGGAATTAACCCTCTTTTATTTGTTTTTAGGATTTTTGTAGAAAAAAAAGTATGTGCAAAATACTAATAAAAAGTGTAGATATTAATTTGTATGAACTAAAGTAAGAACTACATTATGAATCTAATGTTTCTTATGCAAAAATAAGAAATTTAAAGAGAGGGTGAAGGAATTGGACCTTATTTGAATCTTGATCTTTAATCTTGGATGAAATCCCTTGAGTGTTGATGAATGTTGATGAGAGAGAAGGATATTTTCCAAATTGGGCATGAAAAGGATGGGAATGTAAGCTTAGATGGAACTTCACATAAGGGACTTTGCAAATTTTGAGGGAATGTTGCTGAGATAACTGATGTTGATGGATATGTTGTGTTCTCCTGGGAATGAACTTATGGCCCCTATTTATAGGGTCAAGGGGGTGCCTATCGACCTACCCTAGGGGGTGCCTATCTACATATGACCCCAGACACTGTGCCGATAGGCAGGGATATGGACCTGCCCCTTGGGAGTCCTTTGCAGATTATCCCAGAAAAATGGTCGTAGAACACAAACTGTTGATTCGAATCGTGCATGGGCATATAGTTATAAAGGTATTTTCATAGACCTTCAAGAGTCCTTTGGACCTCTCCCGGGTCCAAGAGTTTACTTTAGGTCAAATATGGATCGAAAGTGCACGTCCGTCTTTTGGACGGGAGATCATTCAACGGAAATGGATCGTCCGTCCTCATGGTAAGTCATAATCGCACACAGGAAAAACCATTGGAACGGTTAGAAGATATAATTATACATTCCAAAGAGTTTTTCTTGGTTCGAAAGGTTGACCTTGGTCAACTGGGACTCGAAAGCACCAAGGGGTCTTTCGGAGTAAAAGGATCATTCGTCTGTACCGTAGGTCAGAATCGCACATAGGATAGATCGTTAGACAGGGTATTCAGTGCCCTTTGGAGATTCATTCAGTCTCATTTAATTTGAAGAGTTAACTTTGGTCAAATGGAGCCTGGGAGGGCCGATTGGCCTCCGAATTGATTTTTTAGGGAAAATTGATCGTTCGTTCGAACGGTTATGCTATTTTCTGCACTGGGTAGACTGTTGGAAAGGGGTTTCAGTGCCCTTTTAATTTTCAAAGAGATTTTTCCCTGATGGTGAAGTTGATTGGGGTAAATTCTAGGTTGGGATTGCCGAGCGGCCTCCGAATCGATCTTCAGTAGTAAAATGATCCATTCGTCTGAACCGTTATGTTGATTTATGCATGAAGAGGATTGTTGGAAAGGGTATTCAGGTCCCTTCAGAGATTCAAAGAGTTTTTGCACTGACGATAGAGTTGACCAAAGTCAACCGGGGCTCGGGGCAGCCGATGGCCTCTAGATCGGTACTCAAAGTGCGACCTAGGGTTTACAGTGAGATGAGGATGTGTTAGGGACCAAAGGGGAGACTTAGGGGGTCTAAGAATGTGGTGTGTACATCACTGAATAAGTATTCTATGTTCATTAGAAGGTCGTTTGAAGGGTTTATCGAACGAGAACCCATTCTCATTCGAATGAGGTCCAGTTTTCATTCAAACGACCTGTACAAAAATTTTTAAATCAGGTTGCCCATGTGTATTGTCTCATTTTGGACCGTTAGATCGATGATGTGTCGAGTTCTAGTACACCCAGATGGACAAAAATGGGATTTTTTGTTTAGAGCTTGAGTTTTAAACGAGTTTGTGGGTTTATTTGGGTGAGAATAGGAGAGAGATGAAAAAACCCTTAGATTTCCTCCTATCCCTCTCTCTATCTCTAATTTCAAGGGTATTCCATCCCCTAAAGACTTTTCCACAATTTCTACTCCATGCCCTCCATTATTGAGTAGAGCTATGAATTTGGGGGTTGTTGTTTGGGGTTTTCGAGGAAGAATAATAGAAGATTTATGGAGATTGAAGGGGGTTTCTAATGGAGCTTTCATGAAGGAATGATTTGTAGAGTTAGGCAACCTCCTTGAGGCCACCTTAAGAGGTAGGGGTCTTCATCACCTCCTTCTTCATTCATCATTTTTGGAGCTCCATACGAGGTGGGAAAACTCTACTCTTAGTTTAAGACTCGATTTTGCATATTAGTAATCTTGTAACTAGTATTGTTAGAGTAGGAAGCATACATGAGTAAGAAGATGATTTCTTAAGGTTTTGGGTATAAATGATTTCAAAAATTTTGAGAAAAATACTACGATTCAAGAATGTCGAATAAATGACGTATTTTGAGAAGTTGTATTAAACATTTTATGGAATAAAATGTTTGAAATAACAATTATCTTGCTAAAGATATTTTGGTGAACTATGTTTTAAAGTTTCTTGCAAAAATGAAGATTTTATAAAGTTGGGCATTTGTTTAAGTTTGCAGAATAAAAATGTCCTTTAGTCTTGAAAAGTGTATTTAATAGGATTTTTGGACTTAAAATCCACCTTTTTCACGCATGAAAACTTATAGTATTTGGATGTTGAACATATAAACAAGTTTAATGAGGGTTTTATTGTGATTAAATATGAAATAAAGGAAATATAAATGTCATCCCTTAAAGTTTGTGAAAAAGGTCTTGAAAATGTGATAAGTGTAGGGAGTCAAGACTACATGTATTTGTAAATAATGTGGTATTTTCCTTATAAAGTAGTGTTAGTTGCTCAAAGAATTCCTAGAAAAGTAAGTAATGAAATAAAGATGATTTTGACTTGAGAGGAATGATTTTTCAATTTTTTTTAAAAGTCTTAATATGTTAAAACACTTAAGAAGTTAGTGTGGATAACATAATGGTTTTTGGGTAATAACAGTTGTGAAAATAGAGGAAAAGACAAGTTTGGAAACAAATGGGAGAAACGGTAATTTTACATAAAGTGGAACATATTTATGAAATAAAAATGTTGGAAAAGGTATTACACAAAATGGTCCTAAATGAACATGATTTTGGAATAAAATCAATGTTAGAGTAAAAGGGACAGGAAATGATGATTTTAAAGTGTAACACAAGCTCGGGTGAAACCCCGAATTTGGGATTCATCCAAAAAAAGGGAAGAATAAAATAATTTGGACATTTGAAAATGTTAAAAAAATATTAATATGGATGACACCGGGATAATTAAGGCGGGTCCGGAGCCATGGGGTGAAAGATCCAAAATCACTTGCCAGAGCATATAGTAGCATGGTCGGCGATGTGGAGCCCATTAAAGTATGCGGATAATTTAAGACTCCAAGAAAAAGATAATAAAAATGGAACACGTAAAGAAACCTCCTAACCTGAATAAGTGAAAAAAATTATTTTTCTCAAACAAAGTGTATTTGTTTTAAGTATTTAACCGGGTGTGTTAAATTAGGAAAAAATTGTCAAGTCAATAAAAAGGAAAATTATTTTATGGGATTAAGGTGGATTAACAAGTTAAGTAACATTTTTGGAATAAAAATAGTTTCATGCATATATATATATATACACTTAAGGTAGTTGAATGTGCACATAGATATAACGTGCTAGAGTCTCCTTTACGTTGTTTAATTCTATAGTGCATTCTTGTATTTTTCCACTGGGCATTCGGCTCTTTCATCATCTTTATAATGACAAGTTAGTTGTGGTTCTGTATTTTGAGAGCGTTGCACAGGTATGTATTCATTTTATTTTACATTAGTATGCTCGGATTCTGGGGACGCTTCCCATGGGTCCCTCACGTAGATTGATTTAAATGGGAATAACATGTTAAATAAGTAAAATATTCATTAAATAAAACTAAATTAGAAACACTATGTAGGTAGTTTCATTGTACCTTACACCTGATGCTCGGGTTGGATCGGGTTGACCACGGCTAACCCATAAATCAAGATCGAGGCTTTACATCCGTGTAACTTGCCCAATTACTCGGAATGATTTGCTTAAAATCCTTGTGTTTGACAAAAAACTAAGGAATCTGAATCTATAGTAGTTGCAACATCTGCCACACATAATGGACATAAGAAGAGGGGAGTCATCTAACGATACCTTGTTGAGGTGCACCACCTTATCATCGAAAAAATTGGTGTGCCATTGAGGATTAACTAGCACCCTACCAAGCCTTCACCAAATTTTGCTAGTCCCATATCTTTTATTAAACCATTTGTATTTATAACTTGAGTGCATAATGTCCAGCAAGAATGCTCCATTAATACGATCTTAAAAGTAATGAAGAACATTCAAATTAATAGGATTCCGCTTACCTTTTGAGTGGAAGATAAACCCTGTTGAAATCTAATCCAACCATCCATGGAGTTAAAACTGACACTGATTATAAATAATCCCAAAGAGGCGGCCTTTCTCTCTTAGGGCACTAAGCATACACTATAGAGACTTGAAATGGATAGCATAATTGAGGATTCTCCACTTTCATAGTAATATACAAGGCTATTTGAGATGACACAATGTAATAAAGACCATGATTAACAAAAAATCCATATTGAGTTATATTCATTTGCACCTCATTTTCTCAAAACCAATCTTTTTGACAAATAACGTAAGATTTTCTTTGACGACATTGGGCTTTATAATCACTAACATGGGCAAGTTATGAATTCTTCTAAGTTTTTTTAATCTGTTAATTTTACCCTTATTTGAAACACCCCTCACATTCCCTGAAAGACAGTTTATCATTTAGGTTATTGAGGCTTTAAAGCTTTAGTTTTGGATATTAGATTTCACTTTTGTCCACTTTGGTTCATAATTTTCTTTTTCTTGTGGTGGACTAGTCTAAAAGCCTCATTATTATCAATAGAAGGAGATGGGATATGCCGAGTAGATAAGTGTAATTTTCCTTCCACTTATTGAGCTTCCTCTACTCTTTTACTAATTTCATATTCCTCTTTATTAGTTTCATCTGCTTGATCTCCTCTCAGCTCTTGTTCAGTAGTAACTTTGTCTGTCTGATTCCCTGCGTCTTTGCTTATAACTTTGTTATGATTAATACTTGATTCTTTTAGCCTTGCCTCTAATTCTTCTTTATCTTCACCAGGCTTTTATTTATTAGTAACTTGTGCTTTGAAATGTCACTCATCATTGCTTATATCCTTGTTTGATTTTATTACCCTTGCCTCTACTGATTCTATAATAAATTGGGGTTGATATTGTTCTTTGTTTGGCCTTGTATTAGCTGCCACCATGTTTTCCATTATATCCTTTGCTTCTTGGTTTTTCACTTTCTCTTGATGTTGATGTAGTTACTTGTTATGCATTATGTTAGATGCCACTATCCCTTCCCCTGCTAGACTTTCATATTCGTTTTGAACATTTTCTTCTCAATAAGAGTTGATTTCTAAAATTTATTATGATTATTTCCTCCTTTAACAAATGTTATTTCGGCCCACTCTTTTTTCGTTTTTCTTCTTTATCTAACACATTCCCTTTTCTCTGTTATTTATCTTCTCTCTTAAATTATCCTTAACACCTTCACCAGTGTTTCCTTTGTCCTTCTCCTTTTGCACCAAACATTCTATTGGATCGTGACCTCACCTTTGGAAGACATGGCAATAATATGGACTTATCTCATAAACAATTTTCTTTTGGAAACCTTTACCCTTTTCCCATAGCTTACTCAAACTCTAGGTGTCATTTTCCTAGTCATGTCTATCTCCATGAAGACCCTTGACATACTTGTTCTAGATAAAGAGGTTATGTCCTCACTTAATTTAAGAGGAGGATCAACTTCCTAATCACCATCAATGAAGGTTTGGCATGATATAATTTACCCAAAAGAGTAAACTTGGATGATTCAGCAAGACAAGTGAAACCATCTTGAGAGAAAATCATTATTCATTCACCTTTAATCATTTTGATTTATCCTCCAGGAATTGTCTAATTTTCTTAAGGACCCATTAAAATAGAGAAGGTGGTTTAGACAATGGTGGATAAAAGGGGATTTATGTGAAGTTTTCAAGTGAGGTGGTTTTAGTTTCGAGAGTTGCATCAAATTTTGGTTCAGCTACCTCTAGTGGAGATGTATCCTGGACGACCATGTAAGACAAACCTTAATTGATAGTGGCCAAAAAGGTTTTTTTATCTGTATTCTATTCAATAACTTATTCCTTATAATTCTTACATTGTGTATTTCTCTAAAAAAATAAACCAAAAAATTTCAATATAAATTTCCTAAAATTTATCCGATCAAGTTTCAATACGCAATTTGAATACCGACCAAGCTTTGATCTCCAGTTTAAATGCCTTAATAAGATTACAATTAATAAAAACCTAAAAGTTACATGTTTTCGTCACTAAAAACACTAAAACATAAGGAATTTCGTATCCAAGGAAAAGAACTGCAGGGAATCCCTAGGCACTAAGTTTTTCAGACCTTGGTCAGATAAAATCCTGAACGGGTGGATTGCCCTACGACTAGGTGCACTTTTGTCATTACTATTGATAGGAATAAGGTAGTGTGACGACATTTACCCTAAAAGGTAAGGTAACTAATAAAGCATGCTCTGCATACAGAATTAATTTCATTCACAAAACATTCATTTTACAAAAGGGATAAATCAGCCAGATTACAAAATGCATATACACAAAGACATGAGAAAAAAATACGTCATCTCTGAGGAGTCACTATCTCAGAGACCATCATCCGGGTTCGTCTAAATCTCATCATCACTATCATAAGATCCCACATAGTTCTTCACTAATTGAAGAGGAATAATAGTAGAAGGAATCTAGTACTCTTCACTCCCAAGGGGAAGATATCGATAAGCAGGGCATTCCACTTTATACCAGTACTAAAGCTTAGAGTTTGTGGGAACCTTCATGATAGCTAGGGCATTAAGACAACAATACTTATAGTCCACATGCTTGGCTTCATCTAGGCACAAAGGGTCATCAATCGAACTGTTATTTTAATCCGTAACCCAAACCGCACGAGGACCCTTCCAAAAGGAGTACTCCAGCTTCATTATTTGATTATTCAAGATTTTCATAATCACCTCATTCTTTTGGAATTCTTCGCTAACCTTTTCGAGCTATTACCTAAGGTAATTGTTATCAATTTGTAGTGTCCCGATAATGTCTCCAACCTCCTTAACTTTGGTCTAAGACTAATAACCAAATGGGTTTTTTCACCATAAGCATTTGACAGTTTATGAAGTGTTTACCTAATAAAATGATATATTTTGTGAGCTAGGATAGAGGCTTCTCGACCAAGGATCAAATCCATTTTATTCACTTTCTTGAGTTAGTGGCACTACTTCTAACTTATTATCAGTCTGCAAATATCAAAGGGAGTAAATTCAAAGATAAGAAGACAATTAAAGATTTCAGAAGCAACAATCAATCTAATAAAAATGACAAGGTAAAATCAAAACTTTTTATTGAAAATTAAAGGACTCGAAAGTTGTTACATCATAAATATCAAAATATATGAAAACATAAAGAATAAGGAAGGTTACACTAAATCTAACTAGCTTGACATTCCTTCTTTTTAACCTACTCTTGACTAGCCAAACCCTTGTTTGGGTCTGCCACATCCTTCTCTTGATCGGCCAAATGCTTCGCTTGGCCACTACCTCAGGCCTTATCCTCCTCCTGATCCATATTTGGAGGGGAAATTTGGCCTTGGTCATTGAAGAGTTTGGACTCAGGAGGGACCTCGACCTTATTCAATCTCGAACCCCAATCTTTTATAAAATTGGATTTACAGATGAAATCTAATTGCTTTTTGGACTAACCGAAGGCATCGCTTCACAGGCCATGTTCTTGGCTATTAATATCATAGACAGGCTCTAAGTGTTTTCTTTGGCAACTTTCATTAGTTGCTCATTTTTCGAATTTAACTTGGACATATCTATCTCAATGGTCTTCATCTCAGCATCAAAACCCTTCTTGGTAGACTAGAAGGCCTTCTAAGACTCCTACAAAGTGCAATCAACCTCGGAATTATCCATCTCCTGGCCGAACCTTTTTTTAAGACTATCAATGAAGTCCACTAAGAATTATAAAAAACTATTGATCATAAATTAGTATTATGAAAATTTCCAAGTGAAAGATCTAACCAGAATACCGAGACTTACTAAACATAACACATGAGCGACATAGAGGACAATTGGTCTATGGACAGCTTGCTAACCTAATCCCTATTCATTTCCAAAATGCCCCCCTCAGCAACGTAGAGGGAAAGTCAGTATTTATGTCCATTAACATTATAGCATTGCCTTTCTCGATGTTATCCATCCTCTTGGTGGGAACAACAGTAACATCAACGGTAAGACTGGTCCCAGTTTTGAACATCTTTTCAAGTTTGTCTTATATTTTGTCGAGAAAATTCAATAAGGTAACGAGGTCAGACAATCCCCTAACCTACTTCTTTTAGGGATAAGATTTTGGGGAAATGGGGAGGTCGGACTCATCCAATAAAGTGGAAATTTTCCTTCTTATTGTCATCCCTTATTCTAAGGTGACTAAGATCATAACAAGAATAGAAAAAACTTCCACAAACTCAAAGGAACCTAAAGTGAACTCACTCAAACACCCTTTACTTATAAACATGGCTGGGATTTCAGGTACTATGTCCTCTGACCTACAAATCAAACAGATAGTGGTGTTTTCTACTCCAACAAAAATGATGATAACCTAGGATGTTTAGTGCTAGCATATAAATGTCTCCTCATATTCCAAACCTTGCTCAGGTTAGCAAAATTTATGTCAGTCAGTTCAGGAATTTTTCTTAGAATATTTTTATATAAAACTAGGAAAGAAAAATGTTAGCAAGAACACATACAAGACTTTGTCAATCAAAAAAAAAATGGAAAGACAATCGACCTAATTTGTACCCTCTACTGGGACACTTAAAACCCCTATAGGGCTCACCACCCTGAGGAATTGGTGGATGCTCACACTTAAAACCCCTATAGATTCACAAAATTTTAAAAAGAATTTATTTGGGAGAAAAACAATGCTACCCTCAAGAATAAATTGAGTATATATCCAATGACCGCCCTCTACATTGAAGTATTCATCAGTTTACTCAACCCACTCTATCACAACCCAATCAAGAATGGAAAATATCTTTCTAAATTCTCATATGGACCTCTCATTCACTGCATAAACCATTTTCAAACTCGAGAAGAACAACACAAAGTATGAAGAATATAGATAGAAAAATTTAAAAAAAGCTAAAAAACTGAAAAAGAAAGAGAAGACTTATAGTTGATAGATAAGGCAAAGTGCTTTGAGCATTTTTTAATAAGTGAAGAAGTGAGAGTGCAAAATAGTGGTAGGGAAGTCATTGAACTAATGGTTTCATGTTCCAAGGCATTTCATCATTATAACTGAGACCCAATATGATGGATGCCATGAACGCCAATGTCATTTGTTCTCTTCGGCGTGCAATTACTAGCGTACCTCGAAAAAATTGAGGAAAATTATGAGCCTACTATTTAAACTCAACGGGAAAAATAAAGTTTATTCTCATCTAAAAATTAGCAATGTTGAGTGTAAAACGGACCGATAAGGAGTGAATACCATAGTGTCCATATCCGTATATGCCAACTCCCTGCACTATCCATATCCGTATTCATATCGATCCGGATAATAATTTTAGCTATCCTTATCTGTGTCTTCTCAGATTTCATAGATTCAAATATTATCCTTATCCTTTTTATTATTTAAGATATATTAATTAAGACATAAATGCCTTATTGAACACTAATTTATTCATTGAATTAAATATATAATTCTCCATGTAAAATACAGAGGATGCGTGAAAACATCAAATTTAATTATAAAAGAAGGTTAGAACATAAGTACTAACCTTTAATGTATATTTTTATTATTCATGTGATACTCCATTGAAATTTCTATCCTCGTCAATTTTTCTAATGTTTGAACAAACGTGAAGTGTAGCATCATCTTACCTGAAAAATGGAACTCGATTAAAATATTAATTGAGGAAATCAAGAATATAATATACAATAAATATGGGAAAATATTTCTTACCCCTTAAGTTCCTGAAGTGTTCTATTCTCATTTCAATTGTATTCTTATCGCATTAATCATTTGTGTATTAAAAGATAAATTAAGACATATTTATTATTTGAACATAAAAATTTATCCAATTAAACATCACCAATATATTGTATTAAAAGAGAAATCCATGAGTTTAATAATGTATGTAACAAGAGTTTTTCGTATACATAAAAGTTTCTTCCACCAAAATCCATCCTCCAAAACACAAAAATTATCATCTTTAACTTCCAAGGTCCCATAAAATTGTAATGAACAAGATTAAAGAAAAAAATTATAAACAGATTATTATCATTAGCTATTAAGTATCACAACAAGAATAATACTAACAAACATATCCAATTAATCATAATAATAATAATAATAATAATAATAATAATAATAATAATAATAATAATAATAATAATAATAATAATAATAATAATAATGAATTTCGGAGAGCTTATTTATTCATTATCATCAGTGACCTTCAAATTTCTTAAAATTGTTGCAAATAAATAACAGGTTAGTGTTTATTTATGTTTAATAGTAATAACTAATATAAATTTTATCTTGACTTAACCATTTTTTCTCTAATAAAAGGCAACCAATCTTTTATATAAAGCAGAGTCTGAACAGTTTCAGAAGCTAAAGATGAACGAGTATCATCCATAATCCTTTGCCCCTAACTAGACTTTATGGAATAACAGTAATAAGAATAGCTCAGATATCACACACCATCTTCGCAACCGTGGGGAACTTTGGCCCATTACTTTTCCAGCAATGCAAAATATCAAATACAAACTCATTATCATCATTTAGAGGGAATAAAGCTTCCTGTTAATTAATCGCCAAAAAATGGGTTTTTCATTTTAATTAATTTCAATTGTTGAGATGTCCAAAAAAATATGCAAAATAAACCCAACATAGAACATAAATTAGGTTAGCTATTTAACGAAATTTGTTAAGAAATTAGTTGTTTAACCAAAAAATATTCAAACCAATACTGAGATGCCCTATTAAAAATACTAAGATGTCCTGTTAGGAAATTAAACTAATCGATCATTGTTCATATGCTCTTTCAAATCAGGAAAAAAAAAGAGATGATCAATTAGCATAAAAAAATCGATCACTCTTAAGTATAATTTCTTAACCACAAGTGATCGATTATAACCATAAGGGATCGATTATAACCACAATTCATTCGAAAACCCCCCAAAAAGCAGTGATCTGACGGAACGAGAAAACCCCCCCAAAAAGTTGAAATCGAAAAAAAAACTCACGGGTGGAGTGTGGTGAGGGGAGATCAGATGAAATCAGGAAACATATCGGGATTTGCAGTCTCTTGGCTTTCAAGATCTGATGGAGTGTTATGAGGGAAGAAAAACTCACAAGTGGGATGGGATATCTGATGGAGGGAAAGGGAGATTCTTAAATTTTAGAGTCTGATGGTATGGGTGTTAATATCGATTGATTTGATGAAAGGTATGGTTGAATTGAAATTTGCATTATTATCCTATACAAAAATATATATATTTAGTGTATTACACATTTATGTTAAATGTTAATATCTTAAATATTATTATGCCTCTCAAGATTATGCTAGATGTTATTATGTTATATTATTATCAATATAATATTATACTAAAAAAAATATTTTGATTAGTTAATTAAAAAATATTTAAAATAAATGATAAATATAATTATTTTAGAGATTTGGATTTTCGCAAAAATGAATATCTGTCAATATGGATAGTCCATATCGGATGCGGATTATCCATCACGAATACCATAATTATTAGTAACCGTGTCTATTTTTTCCGATATTTAAAATGTGTATTGAAATCCTCTATTTCTAATACTAATTCAAATAAATATCTGCTAGATTCGGATGTGAATACAACACGGATTCAAATTTTCGAATATCCATTTTCACCCCTACTGATACTCTCCCACCTCATCTTCAAAGGCAAAATCAACTAGCAATCAAACCTCTCTACCCCATTAAGGCTACAAATGTCTGGGGAAAATTTTGGGGTATTTATCCAACCTAATCTAAAGAGTTTACATGTATCCAAAAGTTCTGATAAACGATCATATCTTGAACATAAGAACAAAATAGGATTCAATCAGAGGAGATCTTAGGCATGGATCTATTTGATCAAATCTCCATTGCATCCCGAGTTCATAGATTCCAACACCAATTATTCTCTTTTTGTTCTCTATAAATGTATCCCACACCTCTGATAAAAGGGGCATGAAATCTTTGGTATCAAGGAACTGATCAATAGAGAGAGAGAGAGAGAGAGAGAGAGAGATCATGGATGTAGGCACATTGTTGAACCATGTATATCTGGTGTTGTATGTTGTGTGATTTTCCTTTACTAAACGGCTTTATTGTGTTGAATTAATCGAAGTAGGTTGTAACACCTACAATTTTGATATAAAAATCATAATTGGGTTCGTGTTTAAAATTTAACATCAAACATAACATAAAAAATTACACATTACTAACAACCGAATTTGTAAAAATAAATATCAAAATCCATCTCCCTTAAGTGAGATCAAATGGAGAATCACGGATAACTACAACGTGGGGGGAATCTTCTCAAAATCGACAACTCTCTATGCATATTTATAAATCGAGGATCGGGCTTTAGGCATGGATTTTCTATGCCATACATTTTCAAATAGTTGCCATTGGGGACCCCCTATTTTAACTTGATTTGGGCAAAATGATTACTATAGTAATATCTATTGTAACAAAGCTTGGAAATTTTTCTAGATTTTGTATAAAAGGCAATAGAATAATACATTGTATTGGGGATATGAAGATTCATAATACATAGATTATCTTGGTTTTAATTCAATCATCTGAGATATTACGTCCCTTAAATAAACTATATATGCCCTTATTCAACACTTCGGTAACACGACTAAAGTTCCAATTCCCATATGTGTTGATGTCTATTATGTATTCAATGAAACCTTAGAATAATTAGGATATCTCATTTACATACTCTATGTACGTTAGTGCGTATTTAGGACACCACAGTTATGGGATCAATAAATTACTTGTAATCGATATTTAATTTAGTTCTCAGCAAGGTTGGGCAGAATATTGATGCCCTCCTATATCAAAACCTAGAGGGTACATTTTTAATTACATGTCATGTTTCCATTTGGTTAGTTTGCGTACCATAGTGTGGCCTTTATAAACCCTCATTATAAAAGGTTCATGCACGCTCATGATCGTTAGAGTAGAAATATCCTTATGCTTATGCAACGTTTTCACATGTTCATCCTTAGTTCACCTTGCCCGTTACTCTTTAAAAAGATCGTCGTGGATTTATAGTTGACTTCTTAGTATTTTTCCAAATTTGAGGTCACTGTTAGTTTGTTCCAATGCTCATCTAATTATCCCTAAGGTATCAAGTGACCCTTTGTTCAAAACACATGGTCATATTCCTTCACAACCATCTGTACAAAGTCACATGTTTTAGTTTCCTCCAATATCATGTCAATGTAGTAATCCAACAATTGACCCGTTAGTTTAACAATTATTGGGATATTATGTGCATGCTTTGTTCTATGCAAGGAAGTTTAAACATCTTTTTCAATCTTTGTTATTTGTGATTTCAAGAAATTTCACGTGTCATCCAAAATCGATTCAAATTTTTGTTCAAAGTTATTTATGTGGTTCTTTAACCTTTTTTCACACATTCATGTCTTTTGGGTGTCATGTTCCCATTGTAATTAACTATATTCATCCACGCATGAACAAAGAAATCCAACAAATTTATCATATTTGAAAGATGTACTTAATGGTATAGGGTTAAGAAACCCAGTCCACATTGAACAAAAACCATGACTCGTTAAAATGTTACTCCATTAGGGATTTAATTAAAGACACCCATTCATTCAAGAACTTTTTAACACGACGTTCTTATGTATTTCTTTACTTGATTTTTCATGTTTATGGCGACCTGGAATGTGCACAACATGTACTTTGTATGATGGAATACCAACCTTAATACATTAATGCATGTGTATTCCTGATCGGTAACAAAAATGATGGGTATCATAATGGAACAAATAACATCTTCACCCATCTCAAAGCCCATCAATAGATTTTTTCTTTATCTGCTACTATTAAAATAAATGCGATTGCGAATGAGTGACCACAAGAGGCCATACTAGTTATCTCAAAAAATGGCATATTGTAATGGTTCCTCTTGTATATATAGTCCACAATCATTACCAGCGGATTTTTTTTGCTAATTGCGTGTATTAAGGATATGTCTGAAATATGTCTTCAACTTTCTCGATAATATCATTATCTATGTAATAAAAAACTCACTATTTGTTAGCCAATAATATCATCAAATGTTTCATCGATGTTCTACCCTCCCTCCATCATTTCTGTAATTTCTCTTTCACATTTTAAAGGTCTTCATTGTTGACATGTTGTCTTCATAACAATGATTTAGAGTAGTTAAAATAACAGTTAGCTTTACACCACTGAGAGTTGTATCCTTTATTATTATTATCACCCCCGCGATCCAAAACTTGGAATATGGATGCCTAACAAGTGTTTTGGATAGAGAGTGGTTGTGGATTCCATTATAAACTTATATCATCGATTGACCATCGTCTAATAAGATGACCTTCAATGTAAATGAAATATTATATTTCTTAGTGGATAAATTTCTCTTTGGATTTTTATCATCATTACTTTGGGTTGGGACTCAATAATTTTTTACTTTTTATGAACATTATACTGTACTCCTATTTCACATCCCAAATCAAGAAGGCCCTTTTGGGAGTCGGTGATGATTCCGACTTGGTTATTACTGGAATAGTTCTTAGTAATATAGCTTCATTTTGAGCTAAATCAATTCACTAATGACGTGAGGCAAATACTTGTTATAACATCAACCATGTATGTGTTATATACTTTTTATCAGGCAACTGATAAAAGATTTTCTATATAGAAGAACCATGTAGGTATAAATCTGATTAGTGAAAAAGAGTTTACTAACATCAACATTTTCATTGTTTTCTTCATCCACATCAATAAGTGAATCATTAAACGTAACTACGTTAAAATCCATAAATTGATATTGAAAAAACAATAAAAACAAAATAAGTGAACATGTTGAGTCGGGGAAGGATAAAAACCCAATAACCAAATTCGAGGTGATGACAGTGAAAAAATAAGTACCATGCCAGGTCACACCTAACGGAAAATGCACAAAATGAAAGATGTTTAGTTTTGGTCCTAAAACAAATTTTATTTATCCACCTTTGGTATCAATGTGGCAAATTTCCTAAAAGAATCATGGTTTAAAGATTGAACTAAGCTAATTAATATTTGTGCTAAACAATATGGTTCACAATAAGGGCACCAGGTTAGTGTTTAGCTAATTGCCATGTCTATATGTAATAATAAAGTTTAAATTTAAAAAATATGTGTTTGTTTTAGGTTTAGATATCGAAAAAAATCGTCATTGTAAATGTCATGGTCTCAAAATTCTATAAATTCTATTGACGTACTTCTAATCTTTTCAAGCCTTGAAACCCAACAAAATGCATTTAGGAATAAAGAATAATACCAATGGGGATTGTTTGGATTCTTTTTAGTTGATTTTGAATGTTCGCAAATAGTTGAAAAATGGTAAGAAAATTATTCAGTGTAAATTTAACAACTATACTCCAAGCAATTTGAGGTGGTTTTGTTGGTGTAATAAGGTGATAAAAATGGATCTGAGGATCGGGTTTGAGAGAGAGTACTTTTTGGTAGGGATATAAAATGATGGTGTGGCTCATTTCGATTTTTGAAAAGTCATTATATAGTATATGGGTTCCCTTATCAAATTCGAACTTAATTTCTATTGTGGTATTTTGAATTAAATTTATGGTTTAAATAATAACCACCTTAAAATATGCGATTAATGTTGTTTGAATATGATAATATTCTTATTGAATTTGTGTTTGATTTTCATAATAGATTCTCTAGATTGAATTTCATGTTAGTTTCATTTTCATGTAAACCGGACTACTAAACATGTGCCCCATTCAAATCATATTTTTATGTGTCCAATCCCTTAAATACTGTGATTTAAGATCACCTGTTTGAGAAAATAGTGGGTTCTAGAAAAGGAAATCCCAATTTAAAGAAGTTTATTTGTATCAGCATATTTCGAGATTTTCCACACACATACATATATATACAAACATATAAGTTGAGGTTTGTTAAACTTACTCAAATACATAACATCTTTAAAATATTACTTAAAATTGAAATTTTGAATGAAATTGGTCATATTAATCTCCATAGTAAGGGATCATCTACAAAATAAAATATCAACCCGGAAGTGAGGGAGATGATAATCAAAAGTTTGAATGGTCAAAAATCACATAAATACTCGAATTTATCGCCACCCTCTAAATGTATGAATTTTTTATTATATATGATCTACTTACAATTAAGATAATTTATACCAAGTTTTATTAAAAAAATCAAGTTTGAACATTTCTAAACGTTGGTATGTTCTTAAGATATGTTGGAGAACTTGATATATATATATATATATATATATATATATATATATATATATATATATATATATATATATATATATATATATAAAATAATGCTCATGTGCATATCAGTCCGCATTTTAAAAATGCGGACCAGACATGTGTCACCTAATGGTTCCCCTAGAAATTATTGCCTAAGTTATAGGCACACTCTCTCTCTTTTCTGGGCTCACCGTCAGGTGACACATGTCCGGTTCGCATTCTTAAAATGAGGACTAGTCCGCACATGAGAAGTATTGTATATATATATTGTGCGGACCAGTCCGCATTTTAAAAGTGCGGACAAAACATGTGTCACCTGGCAATGAGCCCATATAAGAGAGAATGTGCCTATAATTTCTAGGCTCACCATCAGGTGACATATGTCCGGTCCGCACTCTTAAAATACGGACTAATCCGCACAAGAGCAGTACTGTATATATATATATATATCAAGAGAGAGAGAGAGAGAGAGTCTTTAATATACCTCATTACACATACCTCAAAACATACCTATCTTTTCAAAATAGTAAAAAAATCAATTTTGAGTTGATATTTTTTATATGAGTTCATGATATTTCAGGGTGCCCCTGTAAAAATAGTCAGCTCAAAACAATGTGTTTTATTATTTTTCAAAAATAGGTAAAAAAAAAATTGATACTTTTAAAGGGTTAAAACAGTCAGTTTTTTGACCTTTTTTTTAAATAACAAAAATCATTAGTTTAACTTGATTTTTTTACAACGGTAAACTGAAATATCATGAATCCATATAAAAAATATCAACTCAAAACTTTTTTTTTACTATTTCAAGAAATGGGTATGTTCAAAAGTATGTTGGAGAACCCGACTATACACACACACACACACACACACATATATATATATATATATATATATATATATATATATGGAGAGGTTCACAAGTGAACCTAAAAGAAGAACTTTTTAATGAATCTTAACAAAATAACACCTAACAACTCATTTCTACGTTGTAATTGGTCCGTGCCAGTGTCAACGAACACGCGTGTCGATCGATCTCCAACACCCTCACAATTCAGTCCCCAGCCCAACCCCAACCACCACCATCACCATGGCAGCCATTATAGCATCACTTATGGCAACATGGCTGCCATGGGGGGAGGGATCAATCCACACATGTGTTCGTTGCCGCTAGCACGGACCAATTACAAAATAGAAATTAAAATTAATTAATTGTTAAGTATTTTTTGTTAAGGTTCATTAAAAAGTTCATCTTTGAGGTTCACTTGTGAACCTCTCCACACACACACACACACACACACACACACATATATATATATATATATATAATGCTCTTTTGCGGACTAGTCCGCATTTTAAAACTGCGGAACGGACATGTGTCACCTAACGGTGAGCCTAGAAATTATCGGCTAAATTATAGGGGCACTCTCTCTCTTTTCTGGGCTCACCGTCAGGTGACACATGCCCAGTCCGCACTCTTAAAATACGGATTGATCCGCATAAGAGAAGGACTTTATATACATATATATATATATATATATATATATATATAGAGAGAGAGAGAGAGAGAGAGAGAGACTCTCATGCACACCAAGTTTGCACATAAATAATGCACACTAATTTTTATCTATTTTTTTAAAATAGTAAAAAAATAATTTTGAGTTGTATTTTTATATATGGCATTTAAACATTTCAATAACCCATATAAAAAAACATCTCAAAGTAACTTTTTTTTCTATTTTTAAAAAATCGATCAAACTTTCACAGCTTTTAGAGTGATTTAAAAGGTGCAAAAGTTTGATCGATTTTTAAAAATAACAAAAAATTCAACTCAATTTTTTTTACTATTTTAGAAAATCACTATGCAAACTTGTGTACATGAGAGTTTGCCTCTCTCTCTCTCTCTATATATATATATATATATATATACCCATTCAGTTAGCCATTGTTCTTTAATTAAAAAGATCAATTAACTTTTTTACCTACATCGATAGATAATTGTTGCGTTTGAATTCCATTATGTAGTTATTGTAAATCTAAATAAATTACAACCTTCCCGATGACTCGTTTGAATTTTGCTAAACTCCGACACAATTTTTTATTTTTATGTATCACCTTTAATCGGTGGAGGTTCACAAAACTTACTCGTTTAAGTAACTTGTTTACACAAGTGCATGACAATTAGTGACAAACATTACTAGCCATACACAAGCAGAGAACAAAGAGGTATATGTGGTTCAAAAATATTTGTCGGAGAGGAAGATATTATAGTAATTGATAATGTAATTTGGCATAATTTTTAGGTCCTATCCAAACATATCCATAACACCCCGCGATTTTTTAGCCGTAAAAATCTTTATTAAATTAAAAAAATTGGAAAAATAATTTTTTGAAATCTATTTAATTTTGGTATGTAAAAAATGTTGATTTTTATATAAAAATCAGTTTTAAGTGGAATTTAAATCAGGATTAAAATTTGAAAATTATAAATTTTTATATAAAAAATCGAGGGAGGATCTAGCTTATAAAGGAAAAAAATTTGAGCATCCGATCGAGCTGAATTTTTTTCAATAACTTCGTCTCGTCGTCAGCTACAATATAATAAAATTTCAGTAAATTCCGACAGCCTGATTGTCCGTATTGTATTTTTGAATGTTTGTGTTTGATTAGGACTCTTTCTTTTAATCCATTATATAATGAACGAGTTGAGAATTTTCAAAATACTTTAAACCTTCTCAAAAAGTTGTAGTCTCCCAAATTATTATCTCCTCTCATCTAAAAAATCTAAACCCCACTAAACACAACTTTCAACCCGTGTTTTGAAGATCTGAATCAAGTTATCTCAAGATCGTCTAGAAACACATCTTTATGGTATTCTCGAGAGGAATGCACCCATGCAGTTGATTTCTTCAAAATAATTTTTACAGGCAGAAATACTTCTATTGTTACCCTATAGTATTACACATTTTAAATGTTGCCTAAACACTAATAATTATTATTTTCTTAAAATAAATTAGAGAGACTAATGAGGAAAAGTGAAACTAAATTTGGGACTATTTTTATTCAAATCATTAATAAGATTTAAAATTAAAAACCTTTGGATGCTTAGATTAGACGTTGGGCTTCCGGCAGAACTTATGACATTCGCATGTAGAATAAATTGTAGGGATGTTATAAACTACTTTTGACATGTAAAATCACATTATTTATGTGCATCTTATAGAGTAGAGATTTAGTGTTGTATGTTTCTAAAATATGCATGTGAATAGAAATCCGATAAGTTGATGAGAAAATAATATTTACTAATTAATGTTATTATTAAAAGGACATAATTTGGATAAATAGTGATCTTGCGATAAATTTAAAGAATTGTTGTGATAAGTTGAAAATAGGTCATATGTGACTCGTTAAATATTTTTAATAATTAATACCATGGGGACGACGGGATTGTTAGGCTAGTTAGTGCTCTCACCTTATTTTAGGTTGACTGCTAGGTATGGGAGTAGTAGGTAAGCCTTAGTTTGTTTGTAACACTTTCTAGGTATGGGACTATTTAGTGTAGATTTTTAAGGATGGACGACTCTAGAGTGGGGCTAATTTTTACGTTATTTTTATTATATCTTTAGCCAACGTGCGAGCCTAGGTAGTGATTTTTGTAGGTATTATTTCTAAATGATAGGTCAAGATATATTTTTGTTTTGGAAATCTCTAGTTATGGGACTATGGGTGATTTGAATGGGACTATGGGTGGTTTGAGGATTTATGCTCGATTAAAGGGTGGGGCTAATAGAAAAGATGATAACATGAGAAAATTGGGAATTAATGCCTAAGATATTAAACGGGTATTGAAATGAATTTTCATCACGAGTATGTGTGCAAGGCTGACATAATACGAGTTGACTGGCTATAGAGACGTGGGTGGGTGTAGCATCACGAGTATGTGCAGGGCTAGCAGAATACGGATGAACTGGTTATAGTGACGTGTCGTGTGGGGAACCTTACTAGTATGTGCACAGCTAATGAAATTGGGCGAACTGGCCATAGTGAGGGGATATGTGTGGTGTAGAACTTAACCGGGCCAGGAGTATGTGTAGGGCCTGTAGTAGGGTGAAGTGGTTATACTCGTATCGCGTAAAATAAATGAGTTGAATTAATTTAATTACATCTTATAAATTGAATTATTAGCCATAACATAATTAGATGTTGAAATATCATAATCGGATTTTAACTTTAGGGTGGCTTAGTTATGTGGGCAGATAGTAGTAGTTTATCTTTACTCGCATTGTTAATATATCTCATTTAATTTAAAATACTCAATTGTAATGTTTATCATGTATAATGCTATTGTCTGGGTTCACAGACCCTAATTGGGAGGAGTAACTAGTATTCATGTGATGAGCTCTGACCCATTTTATTGACTAACATTTTCGATTTAGTGCTCGAGTAGCTGCACAAGAGTGATTGCAGATATATTTTTGGGAGTGCAGCTGGAGATTTATTTTACTTTATTTAGTCATTTAGATTTACTTTCCATTTCGTCGCTTTTATTATGAGACTTTTATTTACGGACTCAGTGGGTCAATTGGTTCCACAATTATTTATGGTTTTCAGTCAGATATTTATTTATTGGACCATTTAATTTGATTTTTAATAAAATGAAGTCGGATTCATTTTGGGATATTAGCATGGTGGTGGATATTATAAATTAAGAATATATATATATATATATATATATATATATATATATATATATATTCGTTAGATTTAATTGCAGTATATCTTGTGGATTAAAGTTTTAAATGTATCATATTTCTATCACATGCCGAGAATGACATTTAATTTAGTTGCATCCGACATATCTTTGCGACGGCTGACGCCAAAATGCGGGGGGTGTTACCGATGGTATCAGATAATGGTCTTAGGTCTCGTAGATTGCGATTCCATTTAGCTTCTACGTTACCGATCTTTGATTCCCTTTGTTGATTCGCACTCCTTAAGTTATTGGGTCTAGCTTGCATGTTAGTTGTGTTTCTCGGAGATAGGGATCTCTGTGTTAAGGAAGTTGTAAGCATTGAGGTTCGAAGTAGTAATATTGAGTTGAGGATCCTTAGAGTTGATTTTGGAGACGATATATATCTGGCATATTGTTAGTATAAGTTTTGGATAGATTTGATATTAGTGCAGTGATGTAATTTGATTTGAGGATCTTAGCGTTATGATAAATTTTGGAGATAGAATTGAGTGGTAATTCGAGGGGGATCCTAATACACTGTTATATTCATACTTATGTTTTTATATATATTTATGATGTATATTGTCTGGTGACAATTCAGTTCAACAAAAACTAATAAGAAAAGGCAATCACCAAAGCAAATAAAGAATGTAAAGAATGCCAATCACACGACACAGCATTTACGTGGTTCAGCAAGAATGCTTACATCCACGGTGGTGCTCTCAATATTATTTCTCTTTACTCCGGGGAGTGTTTTACAGGAAATACAATGCGTGTCTTTTACCCCAGGCTTAGGGTCTGTTATATGCAGGTTTGTTTCCGAGGAGTGGGGGTGTTGGACTCCCCAACACCAGTCCACAATTCCTAGAATATCTCCTTTCGAGATTTTAGGAATAGACTAAGTCGTAACTGAGTGATTTGAGACGGTGGGCTCCCAGACTTTGGGTTATAATTTACTAGGCTACTCGTCTGGGACCGCGGGGATAAATCACAAATTGAGGTACCCACAGTAGCCCCTAAATTTGTTGGGCCATAATTTGGGCTCAATAATTTTAAATGATTAGTCTTAATGGCATTCTTGTGATTCGTTCCATTACTTTTGAACTGAAGTGCCCTTCGCAAACTGACTTTGGTGGCATATTTCCTCGTTTCTGGTGCATCATGATTAGAAATGTTTAAATCCTTATAGGGGATCATTCCTCGAATTGTCACTTTCATATCACTCTGAATTCTCTCAATCTCTTGGAGTCTTCCCTGCAGATCTTTTTATTCTCAGGTCTCATCTTCCATTTCCATGCTTCTTTCATCATCCCTGCTTGTGGCTTTGCCTCTCAAGATGACTCTTGCATCGTAAGTTCTTCTTGCTTCTTCTATTTTCCTTTTCTGTTGAAATCCCTTCATGTTCGTAATTAGGGTTTATATCTTTCAATGGAGAAAGTAGGCAATAGATCAATAGATGAGTTTAAGAAATACTATAACATTCTAAACTGGGTGGACATTGATTGTGCCTCGGTCCCTCATAACGTTAGAGAGATTGAGGATACTCATTGGATTCATGTTCTCCTATTATCCAAAGGGGGTCTTACTTTCCCTTCAAGCAATTTGTTTTTGCATTTCTTTGGTTATTTCAATATTGTCTATGCACAGTGTTCGCCAAATGTCTGGAAGATTGTTAATGGTGTCCATTGAATAAATCAGCTTTATGGCACCAATCTAGGGCTTGTTGAGAGTGGGTTTTGTTATTATTTCTCGCTAACAAGTTCTGGTCTTCTTTACCTCAAGGCCATGAGTCCTGATAGGGTATTGGTAGAAAATCTACCTGATTCCCATAAGTATTACTGGTAAGAGGGTTTTCTTGCTAAAATTTGGCAATTTCCTCCCCATACTGAGGGGTTGAGGTCTGACCAATTCATGGTCCCCTTTTATGGGGAAGAGTTCATAGGTAGGCTTAATTTTTTCTCTACTCTTAGATCTTCTTGTTAATGTATGACTTCTCTGATATTCTTCTCTCTTTCCTTTCAGCGAGGACAAAGAACTTGGAACCTACTATCAACGAGGTTTGAGCTGCTGAGTTAGACAAGGCCTGGAATATTAGGGATTTCTCGGCTGACGGTGAACATCCTCGATCAATGATTTTCCTCTTAGAGCATAAGAACGTTGGGTCTATCTTTATTGCGCGACTTGTAGACAGTATCCCTGAGCTAGACATCACTGAATAAGTTACTATAGATCCTATCCAATTGGACGAGGAAGAGATAAACTCTGCTGAGGATAGCGCAGGTGATAACGGGGATGATACAGAATGTTGTTCCAGCGAAGAGAGATCTAGTAGTGAAGGATCTTTAAGCTCAGAAAATATTTCAGAAGCTCGAGAGTCTTTAAATGAATCAAGCAGTTACAACGAAAAGGATATGGCTCCTCCCTGAAAGAATCTAATTCGGGATGGTAATGATGATGATGATATGCTTCTTTCTCGGCGGTCGAAGAAGCAGAAGTCTGGCAGTGGGGAAATTTCCACTGGTTCTCAGCCTGCTATAAATGAGCAGGAAAAGAAGAGGATGAAGGAAGAGCAGTTGAGAGAGAGAGAGAGAGAGAGAAAGAAGGAAGAGGAGAAGAAGAAGGTGGAAGAGAGGAAGAAGGTGGAGGAGAGGAGAAGGGTTGAGAGGGAGAAAAAAGAGAGGGAAGAGGAGAGAAGGAGAGTGGAGATGAGGGCTAAGGCAGGGCAAGAACTGGTGCCTGTGTTCGCGTTGCCTGAGGGAGCTTCTATTGCCATCTCTCCTCAATTGGCTCCTACATTACTTGAGAGAGCAATTTTGCCTGCAGATTGTTAGAAGGCAATGGGGACCGACCAGTTATCCCTGTAGGCGAGTCATAGGCTAGCCTTTGTAAGTCTATTTCTACTTCCAATACTTATGTTATTCTATCCAATGCTTCTATTTCTTAATATTCTTTATTTTTTGTAGTTCATGACTGACTTCGCCGTCCTCTACCACACCCACGATGAGCTGGTGAAGAGGAATGTTGATTTGGAGAAGTAGAATGTTGAGATGAAGGGGAAGGGTGCCGAGCTGGAGGCCAGTGTGAAGATTGCCAATGAAGCTCAGTGGACTTCCGATTTTGCTTTTACTGAGTCCAATAGGGTGATGGAGGCGGCAGTTAGAGAGCTCAACTTTTTGTGGTAATCCTACGACCTGGTCTGCACGAGCAAGTTAACTGTGGCGGAAGAGAGAAGGGTGCTAGCAGAGAAGGTGAAGAAGATGGAGGCTGAGGTAGCCACCCTGAAGGAAAGCTCGTATAATGCCGGATGGGTTACTGCGTATGAAGATGCTGATGTTCAGATAGGCTACATCAGCCGGCTGAACTTTAAGAAGGGCTGGAACAAGGCTCTTTTGGCTACTGGGGTGGACATTGATTCTCCAATATTTCACGAGCATGATCCAGGACCAAAGCCCATTTTAGATGAGACGCCTGCCTTGGCCATTGATGGTGGTGTCTCTGCCTCTCGGTCCGTTCTTGCTGGTGCTCCTTCTACCTAGGTAACAATAGTTGCTCCACCTGAGGGAGCTGTTCCTATTGCTGCAGATAAGGGAAAGAAACCAACGACCTCAGAATCCACTGAGGTTGCTAGCTAACTTGTTCTGAGGACTTTTGTTGTATTTTTTTCTTTATTTGTACTTGTTCTTTTTTTATCGCTGTTGTACTTGAAAACCTCTATTTTAATGAAATAAAATCCTTTTTCTTTCTGCCTACTGATTTCTCTGCTCTTTAATTCTTTTCATGGATTGTAGTTGATTTATGTGAATGAATATATACCTGCGACCTCTCAATTAGGAAGGATCCTCGGTCCTAATGCGAGCACTTAAGTTCGCCAAGCCTTTGTAAGGATTTGTAAGTCTCTCAGGTCGAGGAATAAGAGCTTCAAAGACCAGTCTGAGCTCATCGCCAAACTGAAGGATAGACTTCAGGAGATGAAAGAAGTTGGGGCCTTTATCCAAGAAGAAATGAACACTCTGAGAGATAAACTTCTGGATGCCTCCGAAATCAATCGAGTCGGAGAAGTTATTCAATAGGAGAATGAGACTCTAAGAAGGGAGGTGTCGCGACTCAGGTAGCATGCGTTGAGCATCGTACCTCGAGTTTTATGAGGTTCCTCTTTATCGGCTGGTTCGCGAGCTGGCATGGGGCCGAGTGTCGTCCCTCATGTTTTGCGAGGGTCTACCTCATCGACTGATCCGCGAGTTGGTATAGATGCAGGGGGTCCAGCTAGGGAGATGGACGAGCTGCGAGAAGATATTCATCGAGCATACGTGATTACTGTCGGGCTTTAAAGAGATGTCACGCGGCTGAGGCATCTGTTCAAGAAAGGACGTCGACGAGTGTGGGCTGATGGTTATGACCAGGGTTGGACAGATGCTCCGACGAGTTTGACAGAGTTTGAAGATCTATCCTTTATTAGGGGATGGTTGAGCGCCCTCAGGGAGCTACAGGTCCCCAGGAACTTAGTACTCTCGTATCGTCACGAGTCTCTCCTTCAAGTCTGAGGTCTAATCCTTTCAGGATGGACAACCAGTGGGTCCCTATAGATACTATCCCCATGAAGCTATTAGAGCCAGATGCGAATGAAGTTGAGGAAGAATTGGCTCCTCATTCGGATGACGGCCGAAGATCGCAAGTGCCTGATTATCTTACTCAGAGGCCTAATCCTCATTAAGATTTTCTTACTACAATGTAACTTTTTGTAAATGTAACGAAGTAATAAAATATTTAGGTTTTGGGCGTTTTGCCGACTAAACATGTGTTGTTTATTTTCACATCATTAATTTTTCGTTTGATTATCTTGGGCTCTTCATAGCCGACTAGATTTGATGTGGGTAGAGTTGTTTTATTGTTTGAGTATCCTCCTAGTCCAGTATGCTTATGAGACCACTTTACCTTTTAGGTTGTGTCGTCACACTCCCTTAGACCTAAGTATGGAAATGGCGAGGACACACCTGGTGTTGGATGTTCTATCCGATCAGGTTTTCTGAGCCAAACATTATTTGGTGACCAATTCAATTTGGCCGAACTACCTAAGGGTCCCTTGTAGGGCTTTATATATTGCCAGGGGCAATGCTAAGAGGTTTTTTGTGTTACATAATGAAAACCTGAGGAGGTTAACTCCCTGCTTTTATATGCCGAGCAATGTGTCTATCGCTTGGAAAAGGGTGTGCAAGTTATAAAGTCCAAAAAAAAAAAATTAACACTTCATAAAATGCCAATGTCGAACAATCTTTTATTAAAAATAAAAAAATGAGTCGCCAATTCCAATAATAAAAAATGAATAAAAAACTAAAAATAGAATTTCTTCAGGTTGGATGCATTCCAAGCTCGGGGTATCTCCCTGCCCACCAGCGTTTCTAAGTGATAGTCTCCTTATAGGTCGTCTCTGGTCACCTTGAATGGTCCCTCCCAGTTTGGACCCAGCTTGCCATCAGATGGTTTTACTACACTACCGAGGACTTTCCTTAGGACGTAGTCTCCAACCTGAAATGCCCTTGGATTGACCTTTTTGTTATAGTACTTTGCGAGTTATTGCTAATAGCTCGCTAGTCTTACTAGGGCTAGCTCTCTGCATTCGTCAGCTAGGTTAAGTTCAGTGAGTAAGGCTGCATCATTCTGGCCCTGGTCGACCAAGGCGGATCTCATGGTTAGGAGGCCAGCTTCTAGAGGGATGATTGCTTCCATTCCATATGTTAGTGCGAATGGGGTTTCCCCAGTTGCTCGTCATGGGGTAGTGCGGTAAGCCCACAGAATGTGTGGCAACTCTCCCACCCATGTGCCTTTGGATCGCTCAAGTCGTTTCTTTAATCTATCGATCACTGTTTTGTTGGAATCTTCAACTTGGTCGTTGCTCTGGGGGTAGGCAACCGAGCTAAAATGGTGCCTTATCCCATGGTCATTGCAAAAACTCTGAAAGAGGCCACTCTTGAACTGCGTTTCATTTTCAGTGATGATGGTTCTGGGGATCCCAAAGCGGGTAATTATGTTTTTCTATATGAATCTCATTATATCTGCGTCTCTGATGTTGTCCAGTGGCTCTGCCTCAATCCATTTGGTGAAGTAGTCTGTGGCGACCAACAAATACTTATGATTACCGATAGCGGTAGGAAGAGGGCCCACGATGTCCATTCCACATTGGGCAAAAGGCCAAGTGCTGGTAATTGATCTTAGGTCACTGGCATGTTGGTGGACCATAGGAGCATGTAGCTGATTTTTTTCACACTTGCAAGCATATACTCCAGAATTTCTCTGCATGTATGTCCACCAGTAGCCTTCCTTCATTGCTCGGAAAGCTACCGATCTCCCTCCAATATGTCTCCCACAGGTTCCTTTGTGGAGCTCGCGTAGAACTTGCTCGACGTCCTTTGGGTGAACACATTGGAGCTAAGGGCCGATGATTGATATCTTATATAGCTTGCCCTCAGGAGATAAGTGAAAGCGGGCAACTTTGACTCTTATTTGATGAGTAGCCTTATTATTGTCTGGTAGTGCACCATCCTTCAAATAATCCCTTAGGGGGTCCATCCAACTGGGTGCTGATTCAATTTAGAAAATATGGCCCATGTCTGGCAGCTCTTCGCTCTGGATGATGCTCACCTGGGTGAGGAAGTCTATAGGGATTATTCTCTTAAAGTCAGAGTCGATTGTTGAACTTAAGGCTTCTAGGGCATCGGTATGACTATTTTGACCTCTGGGAAACTGTTAGACATTGATTTCCTCAAAGTTGTACATTAACTTTTTTGCTAAGGCGAGGTAGGCTTCCATTCTTTCATCCCTCGCATTGAAGTCCCCACTTATCTGATTGGAGACCAATTGTGCGTCACCGAACACCTGTAACTATTTTCCACCCAATGCCTGTGCCTTCTGTGGGCCAGCTATCAAAGCCTTGTATTTTGCCTCGTTGTTGGAGGCTTGAAATCTAAGTATGATCCCCTGCTCGAGAATTGTATCTTCTGGTGTAATGAGCATAATGCCTACTCCTGCCCCCTTTGAGTTGGAGGCTCCATCAACAAACAGTCGCTAGACACCTCCTTTTAAGTGGTTTTCCCTCTGGTCCATGGATTGAGGTTGGTCGCAAGGTTGTTCGCCTGTGAACTCCGCGATGAAGTCAGCGAGGACTGGCCCCTTGATTGCATTCCTTGGTTAAAATTGGATGTCAAATCATTCGAGCTCGACTAACCATTTTGATAGTCAACCGGATAGATCCGCTTTCTGTAGTAATGCTTTAAGGGGGTGTGATGTAAGGACGATGATAGTGTGATCTTCGAAGTATTGCTTCAGTTTCCTCGATGCTACCACTAGTGTAAAGGCGACCTTCTCAGTGGTAGGTACTATTACTCGACTTCCAATAGCGTCTTGCTCGTGTAGTAAACTAGGTGCTCGATTCCTGTCTTTTCGCATACCAGTGCAGAACTGACGGCGTGGATGGAGACGACAAGGTATAAGTACATGGAATCATTCTCTTAAGGTATCACGGTCAAGGGTGGTGTGCTAAGATAAGCTTTGAGCTCTTCTAATGGTTTCGAGCAATCTTGATTCCACTCCACTGTTTTTCTCTTCTTCAATAGCTCGAAGAATGGGTGGCACTTTTCGGATGACTTAGAGATGAATCGATTCAAGGTGGAAAGCATGCCCGTGAGCTTATGTACGTCTCCTATCGTGCGGGGAGGTTATACCTTGCTAATCACATCAATTTGGTTCGGGTTGGATCCAATGCCTCTCTCACTAACTAAGTTCCCGAGAAATTTTCCTCACGGGACACCGAAGGAATATTTGCTCGCATTGAGTTTCATTCAGTATTTCCTGAGGATTTCGAAGGTCCTTGATAGGTCTTAGAGGTTGTCTTCTTTGTGCCTTCTCTTGATGAGCATTTCATTGAAGTAGACTTCCTCTGTATCTCCCTTTTGGTCTTTAAACATCTTGGTGACCAGTTGCTGGTAGGTTGCTCCTGCATTTTTTAGCCCAAAGGGCATAACTTTGTAGCAGTATAACCCAACGGTGGTAATGAACGTTGTCTTGTCTTGGTCTGGTGCATATAGAGGAATCTGGTGATACCCCGAGTATGCGTCCAGGAAACTCATTCTTTCATGAGCTTCTGTGGCGTCCACCGACTGGTCAATCTTTGGGAGGGGGAAACTGTCCTTAGGGAATGCTCGGTTAAGGTCAATGAAGTCCATACACACTTTCTATTTTCCATTATTCTTCGGAACCACTACTGGGCTAGACATCCATTTTGGGAACTGAACTTCCCGTATGAATCCTGCATCTATCAACTTCTCTACTTCCTTTTCTACAGCCTTAGCCTGCTCAAGCGCAGTTCGCCGTGCCTTCTGCATGATAGGCCTAATGGTGGGGTCGACGTACAATCGATGATAAACCACTCTGGGGTCAATTCCAGGAAGCTCGTACGGTTCCCATACGAAAACCTCTAGATTGCTCCTCAATAGAACCGTCAATTCTTTCTTTTCTTTATCTATGAGGGAGGTCCCGATCAAGAAACTCCTATCTTTTGTGCTACCATCGACTGTGACTTCTTCTAGGTTCTCAACGACCCGCTCAGAGGGGAGGAGCCTAGTCTTCTTCACTCCGGGTCTTCCATACTTTAGCTGCTATTTCGAAGGTATCAAACCTTCTTATTCTTCAACCTTCTCTTTAGCCTTCTCGACCTTCTTCTCTGGTTTTGGGCGGATGGCTGTTATGAAGCACCTTCTTGCCATCGCTTGATCCCCGTGGATCTCCATTACTCCTCGCTCAGTCACGTACTTGAGTTTTTTATGGTAGGTCGAGGGGACTACCTTCATTGCATGTAATCACCCTCTGTCGAGGATAGCTTGGTATGGTGAGTCTATGTCGACTACTAAAAACTCGATCATCTTGGAGACACTTCCTTCCCTCACTGGCAGCACGATATTTCCTAATGGGATAGTTACTTTTGTAGTAAAGCCAACTAGAGGGACAGTGTCTTCCTTCAAGTCGACAACGCTCAACTTCAATTTCTTGAATAGGTCTAGATACATTACCTCGGATGAGCTTGCCTGGGTGACGAGCAACTTGCCGACGTCATAGTTGGCTATTCTGAGGGTAATGATCAAGGCGTCATGATGTCGGATTCTTACTCCCACTAGATCTTCAACTGTGAATACGATGTGTTTGCTATAGTCGATGTCATCAGCTCACCGACGCTTTCCTGAGTGTGTCTTCGCTGGATCGATCTGAAAAGATTATATTACTTCTATAAGCTTTTTTACTTCCATTTGGGTTGAATTCCCTTGAATCTTCTTTAGATCAGATGATCCATGAATCACTACAAATTCATGGCCAGCATCATCCTCAAGTACGTTTTCGGTACTTTATCTCCATTAGCAATGACCTTCTCTGCCTTCTTCTCCACAAAATCGTTTAGGTGCACGGTCTGGGCCAACTCTTCTAGGTGAGACTTAAGATCCTTGCAATGCTCAGTCTTGTGCCCTCCCGCCTTATGAAAAGCACATATCAGCACGTTATTTCTTTTTTAGGGATATCCTCACATCTTTCTGGGCCACTTGACAAATGGCTCGTCCTTGATCTCCGCTAGGATTTTGTAGATTGGTTCCTTAAAGACAATGTTTACTGCCGGAAATGCTTTCGAAGCATCTCTCTTGTTTCTATTTTTGGAGCCACCCTTGCCTCAATTCTTGCCCCTTTTCTTCTAGTTTTCAACCTTGTCATTGCCCTTGGCAGCGAGCTTAGCTCGACCATTTTCTCTTGCACTGAGGCAAGTCACTTCTTTAACCTTGGCGTACTTCTCGATGTGATCCATCAGGTCAACAATGGTTGTGGCCTTCTTCTTATTGAGGGATTGGTGCAAGAGGCAAGATATGGGTAGGCCAATCTTGAAAGAGGCCACTGCTACCTGCTCCGAGCAGTCCTCGGCCTCGTTGAATAACTCCCAGTACCTTTTTGTGTAGTTTCCTGGGGCGTCTTCTTCATTGTTAGAAAGGCATCCATCCTCTTTGGATGGGAGCTGCTGGTAATAAAGAGAGCCGTGAAGAGCTTTGCCTGGACTTAAAGCTCCTAATGGATCTTTGAGGGAGTCTCTCGAACCACTTCTGGGCCACGTCATGAAAACTCGAGGGAAAGATCCGACACATTAGTGCGTCCATGTAGTTCCAGAGAGTCATGGCGTGCCTTTACTGCCTAACATGATCGATAGGGTCAGTCTTTCCGTCATAGATCTTAAATCTCGGAATCGCAAACTTCTTGGGGGCTTCCTCTTCTTCTATCTCCCTTGAGAAAGGGGATATCATCTCTGTCCCGAGAGCTCTCCGAACCAGCTCTCTAGTCGATCTAGCACCCCGATGCGTTGGGTGCTGGTCCATTTCTCTTCTCACCAAATTTCATATGTCATCATTTCCTCGGGCAGGGCTCCTATAACGGTGAGCTGGTCATTGTTTCTCGAGCAAGTCATCACCTGACGAGTGCTTCTCGATCCTGTGGGATTAGCGACTAGAACTCCTTCCTCGGCTGCGAGACTTGCTCACCTGAGGGATAGGAGTGCGATATTGGCGTCGCATGGTGCTATGATGGAGCTCTTTTTCTATCCTTTCCAATCTCCTTTTGAGGCGAGCATTCTCAGCTTCTTGTTTGCTAGTGACCTCTCTTTTCTCCTGGAGCCTTTCCTCATAGGCATCGATCAACCTGGAGATTTAGGTGGACCTAGAAGGTCCCTGTCTTTCCTCTGAGGCTTGTCGCTCTGGGCGAGCCCTTTGATCTGAACTTCGAACCTTAGACCTGATCCTGCGAGGGGCAGGTTGCTCTTGGATATCCCATGCTTGAGGGGCGTTACTACTGTGACTAGACATTCCAAATTCTTTACTGGTGAGGGATTTTTTAAAGGAAGACAAACGATTCCCACACACGACGCCAATTTTGGTGACAATTAAGTTCAACACAAATTAATAAGAAAAGGCAATCACCAAAGCAAAATAAAGAATGTAAAGAATGCCAATCACACGACACAGTATTTACGTGGTTCAGTAAGAATGCCTACGTCCACGGTGGTGCTCTCAATATTATTTCTCTTTACTCCGAGGAGTGTTTTACAGGAAATACAATGCGTGTCTTTTGCCCCAGGCTTATGGTTTTTATATACAGATTTGTTTCCGGGGAGTGGGGGGTTTGGACTCCCCCACACCAATCCACAATTCCTCGAATCTCTCCTTACGAGATTTTAGGAATAGACTAAGTCGTAACTGAGTGATTTTAGACAGTGGGCTCACAGACTCTGGGCTATAATTTACTGGGCTACTCGTCTGGGCCCGCGGTGATAAATCACCAATCGAGGTACCCACATATTGTATTTTTGTTCGCGGGGTAGGTGTGCGTGGGATTGGGTGTATGGGAACCCATTCGTGGTAGTTTATGGGTAGACATATGTGAGACTTATTTTATTTTGTGCATTTACGCTTCATCGAATTTTAAGGATTAAATTCTTGTATTAGTTGGGGCGAGGGGGAGGCTATATAACACCCCGTAATTTTTCAGACATAAAAATATTTATAAAATTAAAAATTTGAGAAAAACAATTGTTTGGAATCTATTTAATTTTGTTATGTAAAAAATGTTGGTTGTTATATATAAGAATAAGGTTTTAAAGAGAATTTAAATCGGGATTAAAATTTGGAAACTATAACTTTTTATATAAAAAACAATTGGTGGAGGATCTGGCCTATGGAGGAAAAAAAAATTGACTGTCTGATCGAGTTGATTTTTTTACAACAGCTTTATCTCTCCATCAGCTACAATATATCAATATTTTAGCCAATTTCGACGGTCCGATCGTCCGTAATATATTTTGAGTGTTTGTGCTTTATTAGGACTCTTTTTTGAAAATCGTTATATAATGGACGGGTTAGATTTTTTAAAAAACTTATAACCATTCTAAAAAAGCAGTAGACTCCTAAATTATTATCTCCTCTCATTTAAAAAACCTAAAACCCCATTAAACATAACTTTCAACCCAAGTTTTGATGATCCAAATCAAGTTTTCTTAAGAACACATCTTTTTTTTCTCGAGAGGAACGCAACCACGCAATCTTCAAAAGACTTTTTTATAGGCATGAATACTTATATTATTCCCCTTTAGTAGTATGGGTATTGAATGTTACCTAAATACTAATAATAATTGTTTTCTTAAAATAAATTAGAAATACTAATTAGGAAAAGTGAAACTAAATTTAGGACTATTTTTATTCAAATTATTAATACGATTTAAGACTCAAACCCCTTTCATTCTTTGATTAGAGGTTGGAATTCCGTTATAATTTATGACGTTCGCACATAAAACAAATTGTATGGATGTTATAAATTGCTTTCGGCGTGCAAAATCACATTATTTGTGTGCGTCTTGTAGAGTAGAGATTTAGTGTTGTACGTTCCTAAAATATGAATGTGAATAGAACTCCGATAAGTTGATGAGAAAATAATTTATTTTAATTAATGTTATAATTAAAAGGGCATAATTTGGATAAATAGTGGTCTTACGATTAATTTAATGAATTGTTGTGATAACTTGAAAATAGTCCTTATATGACTCGTCAAATGCTATTAATAATTGATACCGCGGGGACGACACCATTATTGGGGTAATTAGTGCTCTCACCTTATTTTAGGTTGCTTGCTAGGCATGGGAGTAGTAGATAGGCCTTAGTTGTTTGTAACACTTTCTAGGTATGGGACTAGTTAGTGTAGAATTTTAAAGACGGACGACACCGTGGTGAGGCTGATTTTTAAGTTATTTCCATTGGATCGTTAGCCTAGGTGAAAGGCTAGATAGTGATTTTGGTAAGTATTATTCGTAAATGATTAGTCAGGATATATTTTCATTTTGGAGATCTCTACGTATGGTTCTAGGGGTGGTTTGAGGATTTAGGCTCGATTAAAGAGTTGGTCTAATAGAAAAGATGATAACTTGAGAAAATTGGGATTTAATGCCTAAGATAATAAACTGGTGTTAAAATGAATTTGCGTCACGAGTATGTGCAGGACTAACAGAATACGGATCGAATGGCTATAGGGACGTAGGTGGCATCACGAGAATGTACAGATACGAGTGAATTGGCTATAGTGATGGGTCGTGCGGGGAACCTTACAAGTATGTGCAGTGCTAATGAAATTGGACGAACTGGTTATAGTGAGGGGATGTGTGTGGTGTAGAACTTAAATGGGCCAGGATTATGTGAAGGACCCGTAGTAGGGTGAACTGGCTATACTGGTATCGCATAAAAGAAATGAGTTAAATTAATTTAATTAAATCGTTGAAATTTAATTAGTAGCCTTAACATAATCAGATGTTGAAATATCATAATTGGATTTGAACTTTAAGGTAGCTTAGTTATGTGGGCAAATAGTAGTAGTTTATCTTTACTCGCATTGTTTATATATATCGTTTAATTTTAAATAATCTATTATAATATTTATCATATATAATTCTATTGTCTGGGTTTACGAACCCTAATTGGGAGGAGTAGCTAATATTCATGTGATGGGCTCTAACCCATTGCGTTGACTAAAATTTCAGGTTTAGTACTGGAATAAATGTACATGAGTGATTGGAAATACTTTTGGGAGTGCATCTAGAGATTTATTTTACTTGCTTTAGTAGTTAAGATTTACTTTCCATTTCATCACTTTTATTATGAGACTTTTATTATGGACTTGGTGGGCCAATTGGTTTTACACTTGTTTATAGTTTTCAATGAAATATTTTTTGTTGGGTCATTTCATTTGAATTATAATAAATTGGAGTTGGATTTATTTTGGGATATTAGCATGGTGGTGAGTATTATTGATTTGGATTATATATATATTCGTTGAATTTAATTACATTATATCTAGTGGATTAAAGTTTTAAATGTATCATATTTTTGTCACATGTTGATAATCGTATTTAACTTAGTGACACCCGACGTATCTTGGCGGCGGAAGACGCCAGAATACACGGGGTGTTATTGTTGGTATCACATCATGGTCTTAGGTCTCGTTAGTTGTGAGTACTTTAGCTTTTACATTACTGATCTTTGATGCCCTTTGTTAATTCGTTCTCCTTAAGGTTCTGGGTCTAGCATGCATGTTAGCTGTGTTTCTTGGAGATTGGGAGATTTGTGTTAAGGATGTTCTAGGCATTGAAGTTAAAAGTAGTAATCCTAAGGTGAGGATCCCTAGAGTTGATTTTGGAGACGATATTTATTTGGCATATCGTTAGTATAAATTTTGTATATATTTAATATTGATGTAGTGATATAATTTGATTTGATGATCTTAGCGTTACGATGACTTTTGGAGATAGAATCGACTGGTGATTCGTGGGGGATCGTGATACGCCAGTTATTGTAAGGACATAATTTATAAATGTCCATTATCAATTGAGTATGTCATATACCGCTACAACCGTCAAAGAATTATTCAAGATCATTCTAGCATCAAGACGAATCTGAATATCAAAGCTCCTCATCAAAGAACCTTCTGCAAAACGAATTTGGTAAAGATTATGTTTTATTCCATAATCATTCAGTTAGGATATTGGGATAGTTTTCACAAAATATTTTCTAAGTGTTGGAGCGAAGCTTTAAATGTCTTTTGTCAAAAATATTATTTTCGGAGTTTTTCAGGCGGTGAATTTAACCAGAAAAAGAAAAAAAAATATTAAATTTTACTGTTCTCGTTTGAATGACACCGTATGTCGTTCGAACGACATGGTATGTCATGCAAAGTGTTGATGTCGTTCAAAGGACATGCAATCCCATTTGAGCGACTTGCCGCCTTAAAGTTTTCTATTTAAAGGACTCTTCAAATTTGTTTTTCATAAGAAGTCTTTTTCATTTTTCATTCTACAAACACTGCAATATTAGCAGAGCACTTTTGGCTTCTTCTTTGTTCTCAATTCACAAAAATCCCATATGTTGTGGTGAATTGTTTTGGAACCTAAGAACATACATCTTTTTTAAGTTTTCTCTTGTAGGGAGGGTAACCTACTGCTGAAAATTGGTACCACTTGAGGGAGGTACTAGGCCAATTGACTTCGTGTCATTAGGAAGTGATGCGGTATTCCTGGGCTGAAGATTGGACTACGGTTCTTGTAGGTTCATTACGAGTGGATCTATTGCTAAAGACACCGACCGACACCTCCGGGTATTCGTGTGTCAAAAATCTATTTCATTATAATCGTGTAAGTTGTGATTTACAATTATAATGAAATAAAAGGTTTGTCCCTTCGGGGATATTTTCCTGAAATTGGTTTCCTTTGCATGTTTATTGATTTTATGTTATCAAATCACCTAGATGCATGTGTTAGTGTTTAACTAAAATTTGGGTTTAATTAAAATTGGATTTATTTGAGAAGTCGCATTATTCCATTGTAGCACACTTCTACAAATTGGTATTAGAGCGGGTTGCACTAATTTATCTCGTTTGATCTTGGTCTTTCAAAAAATTGTGTTTGATCTGATTTTTCTTAAAAATGGCTTTTAGTGTTTTTGATGATTTTCGATGTTAACTTTTTGAAAACTCTAATTGGAAAACTCATACGAACTCTTATTTGATATCTTCTGTCAAAAACAATTATGAGAGGTTTTCGGGTTTTGAGGGTGTTGGTCACACGATAGATGAGTGTCCCAATAATTTAAGGAAGCAATTGAAAAAATCGACACCTCATATTTCTACTCTTAGTGATAGTGATTTGGAAGAAGAAGTTTTTTATTCTTCTAGGCGAGAGTTTCTCACCCGTGTGATTAGTTATGAGAGTGAGAGCGATGAGACTGAGGATGGAAGTGTAGATGAGCGTAACTTGCAAATATATTTTAATGAAATTTATTCTGAAGCTTTGAAAATAAAGAAAGAAAATTTGAAGTTAAAGGCTCAATTGAAAGAACGTGCCTTAAAAAATAATGATGTTTTAATTTAAGATCTTAGGGCACGTGAGAAAATTGTGAGAGTTTAGATTGAGTACATCGAGGAAGAGAGAGATAGTCTTCGAGGGGTAGTGGAGGCTATGAAAAAGGAACGTTTAGAGTTTGAGGATTCAAGACGTTTACTTAAGTCGTGGATAGGTGAACTTGAGAAGAGTTTGAGAGAATCAACCAAGGTAAAATTTTATTTGGAGTCTCGGTTTAGAAAAAATAGATAAAATTTTAGGGACTATCCAAATTAAGGAGGATAAGGATGGAATAGGCTTCGATGAGAGTGTCACACCCATTCCCAAAGCCAATGCCACACATGTGAGAGAGCCTCATAGGGTTTTAGGAGAGAGGCACCTACGATTTTTAAGAGAGAGACACCGAGGGTTGTTAAGAAAAAGATTCCTAGGAACATCGTGTGAGAGGCACCTAGGAATTTGAGGAGAGCACCACGTAGGAATTTGAGGAGAGGGGTGTCTTTAGTTAACATTCACCGCCCTGTTTACTCTTGCACACATTGTGGTAGGCAAGGTCATCTTAGGCATTTCTGTTATAAACTTTTAAAAGGACCTGGGAAGGTTAATAAAAGAATAAATTTGATTCCTCAAACCCCCACTTATCATTACAAATATGTATGGGTTAGGAAATCGAATTTAGAGGCATATGGTCAAATTGTTCACGATAATCGTTTGCTTACACGTGATTCACCCCATGTGAGATCGTTTGATTGATTGTGTTAATATTTGTCACACACTAGTTATGCTCCATGATGTACTCTTACTAGTGTTATGACCTACTTTGTAGTAGCTTACATTGTTTTCTTAGTTTAGCTATAGTTTTAGTACTGTTTTGGATCTGTCAGCACCTTCCAGGTATCTATTTCTCGAACAAAATTCACTGGTAAACATTGTTTAACATTCTGGGGAATCAGTGAGAATTTGGTTTTCTCGTTCAAACAATATAATTTTTCGTTCGATTGATTTCTGATCTCACGAGATTTTATATCTTGAACGACAGGTAGTCTCGTTCGAGCGACCTGGTTGACTTTGAACATTCTTTTTGCAGTACTCTGTGTTCTTTGTTTACATTATTTGGTATTATTGGGTTGCTTCTGACATTTTATATACCACCGCTTTTGATTTTTATGTTTAATTACTAATACTGCATTGCTCATTTAATCACACCCATTTAGATTGATGATTCATTTGTGTGATTATTGTTAGCGAGCATAGGATGACTTTCATACTGATGTTATTATGCCTATTACTATCGTATACCATGTTTGTATTTATGGTGTTTGTTTTGGATAAATTTTTTTGAAAAAGTAAAAAAGAGTTTTGTATTTTGTTTTACACCGTTTATGGATGGACACTTAGGATGACCGAGTCACAATATCATTCCATTTATCTATGTGAGAATTTGATAGTGTTTTAAGACAATATATTATGTCCTCCATGTGCTTTACAATGTTTGGAGTCATTAGATGTTATTAATTGATACTTCCTACATGTTTGACTCATTATTTCCTTTAATGCACGCATGCATGGATTTTTTTATTATTGTACTTGTCAATCACATGTTGGTCGAGTGTTTTCATCTCAATCCTATCCTTAAAACGAACCAAGTGAAATAATACGAGAGTAATAAAAGTAGTGCATGTAAAAACCATTGCCCGTGAGGAATTTGTTTATATTTGAAATAATGATGAGTGACATGGGAAAGGGCTACGAGAGTCTAAAATTAACTCTACGTGAAAGCCACCGTTTGAAAAGAGACTGCACAAAAATTAAGGCAATAAAAAGATAAAAAAAATGCCAAAAAATTGGGCCAATAGGTTTTCTCTAAGTGGTGAATTTAGTACGTCATTAGACACAAAACTTGTTTTATTATATATGAGGGAGTTTGGTTGGAAAGTAATCAATGGGTTTGCACGTCCTTTGAAAATTTCTCAAAACGACACTAAATAGTTTTGGACGTTGTTAGTGTAAATATCACTTAGCCTTTGATTTGTTGATTTGATATAGAGTTTCTTTTAGTATGTCATTGTGTAAAGCCTCTATAATAAAAAATCTCAATTACCTACAAAAATATATAACAAACCAGAATATAGTGGTAAGTGAGGTATCAATCCAAATCAATGGAGTGAAACGAATGTAACTCATTTTTTATTTAATTTATTTTTGGACTTTTGGACTTTTCTATTTTTTTTAGTTTTTTTAATATTAAAACAATTTTTTAGAATGGAGAAAAACTAAACTAAAATAAAAGATCTAAAGACTAACTAAAGTATAATGAAAAGGAAGTGAGCTCTAACTAAATTAAAATGTAAAATATGAGATGAGTGAGAAAATCAAAGTGAGAGCTAACAAGAGATGGGATTACACCATAAAATCTAGTTAATTTAATTAATTCATTCATTCAAATTCAATATCCCAAGCTAGTATCAAAATTACAAATCAACTCTCGTTGCAAATGTAATTTTGATAATAACATTTTAGAAAATTAAATTTAACACTCCTACAACTCTTGAATATAGATCCAAACATCATCTAACAAATCACCCATAAGGATCGATTTGCTAAATCAGATCATAAAAATATGTGTAAAGTAGAAATTCAAAGAAATAATTTCACATTTTAGAAAAACCTATCTCTAGTTTGATTCTAAAAATGGAAATTAAGACTAGAATCTCGATTTTCTCTCGAAATCATTTACCCTCTCTCGAGCCGTAAATTAATATGTAAGAGTGAGAACTTAATCATCAAAGGAAAATATAATAATTAAACTAATTAAATTCAATTAACATCAAATTAATTGATAATCCCACCCCTTGAAAAGGGATTTAGCCTAACATAATATGAAACATGATATTTAAATGACAAAGGAAATAAGATAAGAGTAGAGAAGAGAACAATCAAACCAAATCTCGTTGCATACAATTGAACTCAAATCCTTGAATCAGAAGCGTACAATCCTCTAATTGAGCATCCAAATGATTTTCAAAAAAATATATACAATCAATTGAATCACTCACAAATTGATCACTCACTAATCTAAAAAAATTGAAATTAAAATAAAAAAGAAACTTAAAAAATAAAAACTATACAAAAAAAAAAGCTAAACTAAAAAAAACTTATTTCTCTCTCAATTCTCTCTACAATTCTCTAGAATCCTCCACTTTTTATTTGGGTATTCGTCTTCTTTAAATAGTAGGTATGGGTAAGGGGTAAAAATGAGAGGATTAATAGTGCATGAGGTATGTAAGGTGTGGGTGAAGGTAAGGTGGGATATATGCACACATGTGCATGTGAATGAGATGATGAGAGCATGTGGGAGAAGAAATCAATTTTTTTGATGGTGATTGGGGGTATTTTGGAATTGGGATAAGAAGCTAGTTGGGGGTTAATTTGGGAAAAGGGGTTAAGTGGCATAAAAGACATGTGGGACTTTTGTTTTGTTTCATTTTTGGTTTTATTTTAATTGGCTATTTGTTTTTATACGGGACTTTGCTGATACAAATTGTATAAGGCATTTGGGTTTGGCGTAAATGGGTTCAAGTGGGTCTTGGTTTGAATAGGTGGTGCAAGTCGGGTTAAGGTCCGAGTCGCGCCTGATTTGGTAGAAATGGATTTGCTCCGGGTTCAATTTGGGTTGGGGGTTGCGGTTTTGGTTAAAAATTTGTATGGGGTCAGGAGCTTCGGGTTTGTGATGGAGGGTTAGATCAGTGGGTTTTGGGGTTTTGGGTTGTTGTCAGCGGTTAAGGATTGGCAGGTGTTGGCCGGTGATATAAGGTTGGAGTTGGTCGGATTGTACGGAGGGATCCGACGTGTTTTCTCGGGTAAATGGCGATGGTGAAATGGGTTGATGAATTTGGGTTGAAATTGGATATGGAGGTTGGGTTAATGGGTAGAAAGGTAGGTGGGTTTGTATTTTTGTTATGGAGGTGTAGATATAAGGTAGCTTTGGTGGATGATAATGGAGGAGAGAGAGAGAGAGAAAGAGGGAATGTTGTGAGGTTGAAGATGGGGGTGAGGGTGATAGGGTGTAGGTGAGGGTGAGTGAGAGTTTTGAGTGTGTTTAGGTGTATGGAATGGTGTGGTGTGTGTGTTTAATTTGTGACCCTAAAAAAATTAAACTAAGACACAAAATATAAATAAAATTAGAAAAAATATGTAAGATAAAAAAAACTAAACTAGAAATAAGAACTCGCTAAAATAAAAATGAAACGAGATGCAATAAAAACTCTAATATATATAACTATGAAAAAATAAATAAACACGACTCAAATAAAAATATAAAAATAAACCTAATGAAACAAACTAACTAAAAACAAATAAAAAAAATAAAGGAAAATATAATAACTACTACTCGACGAGCAATAATAAAATATAAAAATTGCTAAAAATATATTCATGACTCAAAACAAAATATAACATATAAAATAAATACAAACGACACAAATAAAAATCTTGAAAAATAAATAAAATAAAAGGTACAAACTAAACACAAGCGTCTCAGGATAGGTTTTGGGATTAGGGGATCGGGATGGGTTTTGAGTTAACTCTTTTTTTATGCACATTTTCCTTGAATTGATGCTCTTGAATCCGCAAGATACATTTGACTTACAAAATAAACAATAACACCCATAAGTCCCATTTTTTCAAAAATTAGCAATTAAAAACTGTCTATTCGGGGTATACAATATGCACTTTTGGGTGCTTATCAGGTGATATCATCTAAATTCAACAATTTTACACCTAAGGATATTTTTTATGTTCAATCGATAGGAGTACACTTATGCATCGTGCACATATGCTTGATTGAGTTTTATTACATATTGAATTTGTTCACACCCATTCATTCCATATTCATGTTTTGGTTGTCTTAATGTTATTCATGGTGTGCTTTTTGTAAATTATTTTTGTTTGAAAAAATTGAAATATGAAAAACGGTTTGTGGATCTTTTGAGCATTTCCTATGTATGCGCGTAGTTTGATCCATACTTGTTTTGTTTTTTGTGACACTCCATGTTTTGATTGTTTATTCTCTTCATTGTCTATTTCGGACAAATAAAAAGGGGGAGAACGAATTATGGAGGAGTTTGTATAATGGGGGAGATTTGATTATATTGATTGATGTATTCTCATTCCATTTCAAACATGATGCGTCACGAAGGTATTTTCTTTATCTCATGTATGTAGGTACAAAAATGAAGATCATTATGTTGCACACCCTGATGAGAAAAGTTTTTGAAGATTGATGAAGATTTTAGAAAAAGATTTGAAGACTTGCATTTCGAGTACCTTTTAACTTTTGGGTTCATGGGAGGGTATTAGATTTGTATAGGCATTTTATTTTGATAATTCAGATTGTTTTTATTGTGTACCGGCATAGACATAGGGGGAGATTTGTTAGGACATAATTTATAAACGTCCGTTATTAATTGATTATGTCGTATACCGCTACAATCATCTCATAATTTTTCAAGATCATTCCTGCATTAAGACGAATCCTAATATCAAGGTTTTTCATCAAAGAAGATTCTAAAACACAAATTTGGTAAATATTATATTTTATTCCATAATCATTCACATACGATATTGGAATATTTTTCATAAAAAAATTGTAAATGTTGAGCGAAGATTTAAATTCCGAAATATTATTTTCAAAGTTTTTGAGGTGGTGCACTTAACAAGAAAAGAAAAAGAAAAGAATATTGAATTTTTATTGTTCTCGTTCGAACAACACCGTATGTCGTTCAAACAAGAAGGTATGTCGCCCGAAGTGCTGCTGTTGTACAAACGACATTGCATCTCGTTTGAGCGACATGTCGTCTTAAAGTCCTCTATTTAAAGAACTCTTCAACTCTATTTTTCATAAGAAGTCTTTCTCGTTTTTCATAAGAACAATTTTGGCTTCTTCTTTGTTTTCAATTCACCAAAATCCCATATGTTGTGGTGAATTGTTTTTTAACCTAAGAACATACTTCTTATACAAGTTTTCTCTTGTAGGAAGAGTAACCTACTGCTGAATATTGGTACCACTTGAGGGAGGTACTGGGCTGATTGACAACATGTCATTTGGGAGTGTTGCGGTATGCCTGGGTTGAACATAGGACTGCGGTTCTTGTAGGTTCGATGCGTGTGGATTTATTGTTGATAACACCGATCGACACATGTGGGTATTCGTGTGTCAAAACTCTATTCCGCTATAACCATGTAAGTTGTGATTTACAATTATAATAAATAAAAGGTTTTTTCCTTCGATAATTTTTTCCTGAAATTAGTTTCTTTTGCATGATTATTAACTTTATGTTATCGAATTACCTAGATGCGTATGTTAGGGTTTAACTAAAATTTGGGTTTAATTAAAATTTTATTTATTTGAGAAGTCGTATTATTCCAATATAGCATACTTATAGAGTTATGTTTATATATATGGTTAGGATATACATTTTATTTTTTTGTCGTAGGGTATGTGCGTGTGGTTATGGGTGTATGGGATCTCAATCATGGTATTTTATGAGTAGACATATGTGAGCCCTATTTTATTTTGTCAGTTTACGCTTCATTGAATTTCAAGGACGGAATTCTAGTGTTAGTGGGGGAGTATGTAATACCCTGTGATTTTTTAGCCGTAAAAATCTTTATCAAATTACAAATTTTGAAAAAATAATTTTTTGGAATCTATTTAATTTTTCTATTTAAAAAAAATTATATATAAAAATATGATTTTAAGCGGAATTTAAATCGGGATTAAAATTTGAAAATTATAGCTTTTATATAATAAAATCGGGGGACGATCTAGCCTAAGGAGGAAAACAAATTCAGCCGTCCGATCACCCTGACTTTTTACAGCAGATTCATCTCACCGTCAGCTACAATATATCAAAATTGCAGCCAATTCTAACGATCAAATCATCAGTAATGTATTTTGAGTGTTTGTTTTTTATTAAAACTCTTTCCTTAAATTCATTATATAATAAATGGGTTTAAACCTTTTAAACCAATTTTAACCTTCTCAAAAAGTAGTAGCCTCCAAAATTATTATCTCCTCTCATCTACAAAACCTAAACTGCATTTAACAAAACTTTCAACCCAAGTTTTCAAGATCTAAATCATATTTTCTCAAGATAATCCAAGATCGCATCTTTTTTGTTTTCTCAAGTGGAATGCAATTGTATTCTTCAAAAGACTTTTTACAGGTATGAATACTTCTATTGTTCTACTTTAGTATTATGCATTTTAAATGTTGCCTAAATACTAATAATTATTATTTTCTTAAAATAAATTAGAGAGACTGGTTAGGAAAAGTGAAACTAAATTTGGAATTCAAATCTTTAATACGATTTAAGACTCAAAACCCTTGCATGCTTAGATTAGAGGTTTGTATTCCGTTAGAATTTATGACGTTCACACGTAGAATAAATCGTAGGGATGTTATAAATTATTTACGACATGTAAAATCACGTTATTTATGTGCATCTTGTAGAGTAGAGATTTAGTGTTATATGTTGATAAAATATGCGTGTGAATAGAAATCTGATAAGTTGATGGGTGTGACACCCCGCCTAATAAAATACCGGGTGATCACTCCTATATAACAATAAAACAGGAGTCTCATATGGTTCATTCTTAGCATCACTGTCGAAAACCAATTTAATTACTAATATCCTATTAGGCCGGCGTCAAAATTTTAAATTAACAAATCTTTTTAACCAAACCATTCAAATAAAATAATTACAACAGTTTACATGCACCAACTGAAATGAAATAAAATAAAATAACCGAACACTCGATACAATAATACAACCAAATCGAATGCCGCACTAAAAGGCGATAAAAGAATAAATGAGTACAGTTGGGCCATAAGTCCGAATGTTTCTACAATACCTCCTATCTAGATCTCAATGATGGAAGCGTCTAATATAAACCTGCTTGCATCCACAGCTGCTGCAGCAAACGTCTGACTCGAAAGAATCATCATCCCGGCGTCCCTGTGTTTGGACACCTATATATATAGATATAGCAAGAGGGAAAATAGATAAACGGGTCAGAACCCGATTTTTGAAAACATTTTAGCAAGTGCTTAAATCCATATTTTAAAATATGTTATTTCTCATATTTAAACTAGTATCGCTCTCACATGAGATACACCTCACCCCTCTTCTAATCGTGCACAACTAGCGCATACCATTTTAAACAACCTAGTTAAGCTACCCTGCCTAACTAATGTAATTACCCATCTTCTAATAAACCTCATCAATTCGGGTACTAAGGACTAAACTTCTCCCCATTCCCAACATTACGTTATGTTTGTGCGTGGGGTGTCTTGTGAAGCAAAATCCAAACAAGGAACCCCCCCGATACACTACTATGTGACAATGTTGATCATCAGGATCCATTAGGCCTTCAGTACATAACATATTTATACCCTCCCGTATTTGTTGATAGTTTTCATTAGAACCTATGATCCATATGCATATAAATTCGGATATAAATCTACCGGAAGGAGTATATCACTTTATTCATTCTTCTCCTTTTTATGCAGGGTTAGGTTATATGATATATCATCTCATATATAAACAATATACTTTTCGCAACAAGTGTATTAGTTATCCATATAGGACACCAAACAGGATTTTGATATACGCACATTATTCTCTTTATGCATACACATCAATTTATATAACAATATATCACACTATTGCACCCTGGTTAAGAAATCCCTTGTATCATTATAAAGTTGAAGCATTTATTCCTTACTTATCTACTTATACGCACCGTAGAAAGTTCCTATATAAATATACGTATATATATTAGTCACACATATAATATATATATATATACTAACGGCACCCCACATAAGAACTATGGCGCTGGCATACTCTGCTATCAAGTCCCCGTATCACACAAACTAAGGGAAATACTAGTTCGGAATCACTCTCGAACTGTATTAACACAAAACATATACAAATGGAGGCGAAGCATAGTTCCAAGTCACTAAGAGGTCAGCACATACCCTCACGTCTCTTAGGATCGTCTGACTATCAATCAGATAACTTGTACCAAGGAGTCCTATTGTAACACCCCATGATTTTTGAGATTGAGAAATCAAATTTTTGGGAAAATAAAATTTAACTAGATTGGAGAATTCTAAAATTGGGAATTTAAGTAAAAAAATAGAGGACATTTCAAAGTATTCCGGATGATGATTTTGAGGGTACCATTGATCCTGGAAGGGTCGAGATAGTCAAAATGACTGTCATAGAGTTTTATTTCGGCTCCGAAATATTTTTAAGTCAGTTTGACTCGAATTGGTGTAAACGAGTCATTTAAAGTGTGTATTGACATTTAAAATTGGGTTTATTATTTTAAGGTATTTAAAGGCTTACGGATGAAGCCTTCTCATTTGAGAAAGAGAGAAATAGAAAGAAAAGAGAAAGGAAGAAGGAAAGAAGAAGAGGAGAGAGAGAGGAAGAGAAGCTTGGAGATTTCCGGCCCAATTGCGACATCGAGGACGATCCAACCTCTACAAATTTGAGGCAAGTGTTTAATCTTGCTAAATAGTTATTTGTGTATTTCATTTCATAATTTGTGGGTTAAAGAAATGGATTTTTGGGTGTTAATATCAAAACCTAGATTTTTGGGTTTATTCTTGAAATCAATGTTTAAATATGGGTTTAAAGGTGTATAAATGGTTGGGATCAACTTTGGGTTTATTTATGGGATTAAAATCATGATTTGATGAAGGTTTGGGGGTTAGAATGAAAAATTTTAGGGTTTAAAATTCATGGGTTCATTAAAGAAGAAGAACCCTTCAAAATCTGCAGGTCCGAATCGATTCGCCCCCTAAGCGAATCGATTCGGTTTAGGGAAATTGGCAGGTCTGCATTGACTGAATCGATTCGGACCCAAGCCGAATAGATTCATCCTATGGCAGAAGCCCAGGTATTTGGACCCGAATTGATTCGCCTTGGGGGCCGAATCGATTCGCTAGGCCGAATCGATTCGGAATAGGGCCGAATCGATTCGGAAACAGGGCATTTTGAGGTATTTTCTCCATAGTGATTCCAAACCCTTTTTGGTTGGGTTTATTGATTTGGGGGGGCCTTCTCTTATGATGTAAGAGATATGTTCTTGGAGACATATAAGGAGTTTCTCATATATTAGGATTTTGGGGACTCCTTAAGGTAATTTGGGAGAAATGTATCCATGTATGTATTTGGAGTTGTGTATAGAGATTGGGGGGGAAACCTTTTTGGGATTGAGGATTCTAATTTTAGATTAAAAGTAAGTATAGATGTGATGTGAGGCTAAGAACTCTTAGGGAGAATTGCGAGGGTATGTTGTGAAATTCTAGGCCAACCTTTATGTCAAATCCTTATAAGGATAGGATATTATTAAGATACGATTTGGGGACAAATGGAAGAGTGTAGTTGCATACCCTTAGTAATGATAAAATTTAAGAAATAAATCTGAGAGATCTTAGACTAGGGGATTCATAAAGTGATTGAACCGTAGTCGAAATCGAGAGCAATGGGATTATTTGATGAATGTAAGATTGAGCTTGAGGCTTATAGACTATTAGTTATGTGTATACCGATAGTCAAAATGATTACTAGATTCTTTAATGTGCTTTCGGATATAGATGGTATGTGTAGTGATGGTTTTCTACACTAAACTTTGGGTGATAACCCTAATGTTGGATATATATATATATGTCCGTATGTTGTTTGGGAGACTATTCATCATAGGGAAAATGATTGAATATGTTTCAAGTGAGGGATTGTATTAACATATCGAGGTAAATTAAATGAGTTGTGGTGACGGCTTGTATATTGAGGATTATGTATACTTATAGCCGAGTTTATATATCTTGTACATATGAACGAGAATTATTTTGTATATATATATATATATATATATATATATATATATATATAACAATGTGTGAATATATGTACATATATCTATATATAAATATGAATATATGGATATATTTATGTTGTGGACATACATGGTATGGATATTTAAACCGTATATGATGGTTTAATATTTGATCATATGATGGGATCATATAGATGTATGTATATTGTGCATGTGAACGATATATATACTTATGTGGTTAAGCATACCCCGCTCATGCTATCATTGGGAAGTTTTCGCGCAGAGGGTGAACATCCTGGCATATAGAGCAGGGTGTGGATATTCCCCAGGTCATAGTCGTCCCGTGTGTTATTATATGATAGATATATTTTTGGGATGAGATGTGGTGGGTATGTTTCGTCTCATTGCCAGTTGGAGCTATGACCGCTTCTCGGGACGTCGTGTGTGTGAGTTATCACGAGGTGGGTGTCGTTGATCCCCACTAGGTGGTCCCCAGTTGCTACAAGAGCCGAGCACTGGGAAGATGATAGCATTGATGCAGTTTTATCGGCGATATATATAGCCGGGTGGATTATGTGCATGTCCATTATACATCAGATATGATATGTACACTTGGTCATGGGTATGGATGATTGGTATATATATATATATGGTTAGAATAAAAATGCCTATATATATTTATATATCCTATAGATGAAAGGATATAGAATCTTTGTGGAGTACATCTTGGATGATTTTGGATGTACTAATTTGATGGGGGTTGATGTATCGCATTTAAGGAATATTTCGGTTACATCATCCCAAGGATATTATTGGAGATGTTAGTTGTAGTAGTAGTATAATATTGTATGTATGACATTATGGATCTCCAAAATCGACATTGACAAGGAGTAGTGTAACGGGGTGGTTCCTTGTTTGGATTTAGCTTTGTGAGACACCCCACGCATGAAACATAGTGCATTGTTGAGATTAGAGAGAAGTTTTGTCGATATTTATGTGTGGCATAATGGATCTCTAGGATCGACGTTGAAAAGGAGTAGTGTAACGGGGTGGTTCCTTGTTTGGATTTCGCTTTACGAGACACCCCACGCACGAAACACAGCGCAGCGTTGAAATTGGAGGGAAGTTTTGTCAATAATAATTTTGCATGCTTATTAATTAGAAATTAAATTATATGTTTCAACCCAAATGCATATTGGGTAACTTCCTAAATTTATAATTGGTTAAATTATAAACCGGAATCAATTAATCCTAATAAGGCATATATGTTTGAAAATAAATACTTAAGTTTGTTTAGAAAGAGTGGATTTTTGGGTTAAGTTAGGAATGCAATTCTCGTGGGTATAGGCTAGGCCTATGATAAGTTAGGTTGTCCTAATAAATGGGGGTAATTTAACTAAAAGTTGAGGTCGCGAATAGGTGCGCGCCTTTAGATGAGAGGTGAGTTGGGATTTAACGAGAGTGCGATTCCACTTTTAATTATGAAATAAGTGTACCGATATTTATTATGCACGGTTAACACACTTGCTAAATATTTTTCACAACTTCGGCTCTGACCCGTTTACTTTTCTCTCCTGTCTGTATATATATATATTACTACAGGTGTCCTACCGCATGGATGCCGGATGACCTTCTATCCAGAGTCGTGGGAGCCGTGACAGGTGCGGACTGTTGCAAGGTGTATCTTGTAGTGGCTTCCTACTTCTTCATGTTGTATATCGGGTTTATACCCAAGGAATATTTACAGATGTGTATATTTATTTCATTTCAGTCATTGTATTGGCTGTGACCCGACAGCTTATTCGGGTTTACTTCTTTGTAGTATATTCAGTTATATTTAATTATTTCATTTTATTTCTAGCATTTCATTTCTCATAGTTCTTTCATGCATCTTTCTTTCCTTTACTAGTAGTGTTGTAGTGTTGGTTTGTTGTCTGTTGCATATTTTATTAAATTTTAACATCTCGCCTATATGATATCGGGTAGTTAGTCCTATATTATATAGTACCGACAGTTTATGTTGAGACTGGACCATCTGAAACTCCTGATTTAATATAGTATAGGGCTGGCCACCCGTTACTATTTTAGGCGGGGTGTTATACCTATGTTCTAGGGTACAAGTCAATATCCCCCATAAAGGTCCCATCGAGATAAAACTGTCCCGGCGCGGTAACCTCTGTGATAGCAAGTAGCGCGGGCATGATTTTTACACATATATAATATAAGGGCATACTCATAGCCCATACAATACATCCCATACGTAGTATATTTATATCTTGGATATCCTACGCATTTATCAATTTTACTAATTTTTAATATATTATTTTCTAAGCTTTTCTCACCGCACAATGATTATATCAACAACATCGATATATCTCCAATCTCTTATAACGATAGCCAAAAGCCTCGAATATTCTAATTCGCAATAATATAAGCCGTCACACAATTAAAATACCCCAATACGTATTCCCTTATTTAATATTCAAATCACACCTAAATATCTCTTTAAGTATTATTCTTCACAAACACCCCTATTTGGGTAAATCTTGGATTTTATTTTCAAATAATCCAAAATGCACGCCTTACTAAAAGAAATATTTAGAAGTCCCCACACTAATTTTGGGAACACCAAATATTTATCTCCAAACAATTTTAGCCTTTTATTTTTCCAATTTCCGAGTGCATTTCCGAGTTGGTGATTTTACCCCGGAACTGCCATCTTCTAAAAATCATAACAATTCAAAGAAAAATACGCGGTCGTTGCCCACGCGACCGTATCGAAAAGATCTACAACTTTCGTGCCGATAGATGAATCGGTTGTCTTCCTTTCCGAAACAGTCCGGAAGTAACGCTAGTCACTATTCACCTTCTTCTCCAAAAATCCAAACCTCCATTAAAATACCTCCAAGCTTTTTATCTCCTCTCTCATCATCATTCAACCTCAAATAACCATAAAAACACACATTCAAAGGGTTCTAATCATCCTAGAACCCGGATCCAATAATTAATTTCAATTAATTTCAAGTTTCTCAAATTGGGTATAAATTGAGTTATATCCGTTTTAATATTTCGAAAACCCGTTTGATCCACGAAATTTCAACACAAAAATATTTAGTTTTATACCAACTACCATATGAGAAATTAAACATACTAAATCATAAAGCAAGTTAAACACTTGCCTCGTGGATTAAATCCGACGACCACGAGTCGAATCTCGCGAATTTTGGCCGGAAATCTCTTCTTTTCTTCTATTTTCTTTCTTCTTCTTTCTTCTCTTCTTTCTCTCTTATCTTTCTCTCTCTTAGGGCTAATATTTGGGGGAAATGAGGGATGCCACCTCTTTAAATCCGAAATTGGGTATATACACAATTGTTAAATGACTCGTGTACTCATTAACGAGTCCCTATTAGTCCAAAAATGCCTGGAACCCAAATACTACCCCCAGGTACTCTATTTTGACTATCTCGACCATTCCGAATCCAATGGCGGAGTCAAAATCTCCATCCGAGACACTTAACTAAAATTCACTATTTTGACCCAACACGTTCAATACGCGTGTTTTCCAATTTAAAATATTTTCCTTTGTCGCTTTACCCAACTGCGACATGTAATAAAAATAATCTACTCATATACTCAGTCTCGAAATATAATCCATGTAAATATTAATCTGTCACTCGAAAACTAATATTTACTATTCACTTTATAATATTGAATTTATTTAATTTCACTCATTAATCCCCGAATTACTATTTATAATAATTCCTCAAATTACCAAATTAAATTAACAGTGTAATTCAAATACCTTTAAAAGTACGGGGTATTACAATGAGAAAATAAATTGTTTGATTAATGTTATAATTTAAATGACATAATTTAAAGAGTTGTTGCGATAAGTTGAAAATCGGCCATATGTGACTTGTTAAATGTTATTAATAATGGACCCCGTGGGGACGACGGGATTGTTGGGGGTAGTTAGTGCTCTCACCTTAGTTTATGTTGCTTGCTATGTATGGGATTAGTAGGTAGGCCTTAGTTACTGGTAACTTTCTATGTATGGGACTTTTTAGTGTAGATTTTTAAGGAGGGAAGACTCTGGGGTGGGGTTGATTTTTACATTGTTATCGTTCGATCGATAACCTAAGTGCGAAGCTAGATAGTGATTTTGATAGCTATTCTTCCTAAATGATAGGTCAAGATATATTTTCATTTTGGACACATCTAGGTATGGGACTAAGGGTGGTTTGAGGATTTATGCTCGATTAAAGGGTGGGGCTAATAGAAAAGATGATAAATTGAGAAAATTGGGAATTAATGCCTAAGATAATAAAGGGGTATTAAAGTGAATTTGTGTCACGAGTATGTGTAGGGCTAACAGAATACGAATTGATTGGCTATAGCGACGTGGATGTGTGGGGCGTCATGAGTATGTGCAGGGCTTACTGAATATGTGCGAACTGGATATAGAGACATGGTGTGCGCTAAACCTCTTGAGTATGTGTAGTGTTAACCAAATTGGGCGACGTGGTTATAGTGAGGGGATGTGCGTGATGTAGAACTTAAGCGGGATAGGAGTATGTGAAGGACCCATAGTAGGGTGAACTGGTTATACTAGTATCACATAATATAAATGAGTTGAATTAATTTAATTAAATCGTGGAAATTGAATTAGTAGCCTCAACATAATTAGACGTTGAAATATCATAATTGTGTTTGAACTTTGGGGTGGCTTAGTTATCTGGGTTGATAGTAGTAGTTTATCATTACTCGCATTGTGAATATATCTCGTTTAATATAAAATACTCTATTGTAATGTTTATCATGTATAATTCTTTAGTCTGGGTCCATGGACCCTAATTCAGAGAAGTAGCTAGTACTCATGCGATGGACTCTAACCCATTGCGTTGACTAACATTTCAGGTTTAGTGCTGGAGTAGCTCCACATGAGTGATTAGAGATATTTTTTGGAGTGCATCTAGAGATTTATTTTACTTTCTTTAGTCATTTATATTTACTTTCCACTCCGTCACTTTTTTAAAGATACTTTTATTTATAAACTTAGTGGGCCAATCGGTTCCACCATTGTTTATGGTTTTCATTCGGATATTTATTATTGGGTCACTTCATATGAGTTTTAATAAATTGGAGTTGGATTTATTTTTGGAGATTATCTTGGTGGTGGATATTATTGATTTGGACTATATATTCATTAAATTTAACTACATTATATCTTGTAGAATAAAGTTTTAAATGTGTCATATCTCTATCACTTACAAAGAATGTTATTTAATTTAGTGACGCTCGACACATCTTGGCGGCGGTCGACGCTAGAATGCATGGGGTGTAACATATCCCACTACTAGGGTGGTTACAATTATTCATAATGCGAACTATGTCTAACAACACAGGATTTTGAGCGACTATTTTATATTATTTTGCCTGATGGGCTAATTTTATAAAATAGGGGAACTTGGAGTACATATTATTTCCCGTGATATTTAGGGATAATATTTACTATGTTTTGTCTATTTACCGATATGAGAAGGTAAATAGCATTATAATGTATTGTGTTGCGTCGTTATATGTAAAACGACGGTTATGACCTATATATAAAATTAGGTAAAATTTATGAAGTAAAATGAAATTGGAACACAAAAATAGTTCACGTTATTTCAAATGCCAAAATAGGGGGTGCGGTTGTTTTTAGAATAGTCGAGATAGTCGAAATAAGTGCCCAGTTGTAATTTTTGGAGATTCGGGCATTTTTAAGGGGTTATGACTCAATGAAGTGGTTACGAGTCATTTTAGTGGTGTATTAACACTTCAAAGTGGGGGATTATGTTTTAAGACCCGTATAAGTTCCCCCACACCTCTTATTTTCTCATTCCATGTTAGAAGCCAAGAGAGAGAGAGAGAGAGAAGAGAGAGAGTTGGGAGAAATGGAGGAAAAGAGAGAGAAATGGAGATTTGAGGTCAAAATACGTTGCTACCGGAGGAGGATCAGAGACTACAACCTCGAGGCAAGTTTCTTACTTGCTATATATTGATTTAATGTGATAAATTGTATGTATAGTTAGGTTTTTGGAGATTTAAACCCTAAATGGGTTTTTGTTGATTTTGGTGATTTAAACCCTTAAATCTTAATTTTAATTTGATTTGAGGATAATAAATTAGTTAATGATTGTGTAGGAATCATTTGGGAGTATTTGTTGTTGTTGATGTTGAAATAAATCAAGGATATGGGGCTTTGGGATTTTAGGGTTTATATAACTCGTAGCCCCAACTTGGGTTTTCTGCAGGACCGAATCGATTCGGCCCTAAGAGAGAATCGATTCGGATAAGGGGAAGGATACAGGTCTGGGCAAACCGAATCGATTCGGGTTGGGACCGAATCGATTCAGCTTTTGTAGGAAGTCAGTTTTACTCACCGAATCAATTCGGCTTTTGGGCGAATCGATTCGGCCCTAGGGTGAATCGATTCGGTTGCCATGTTTTTGTGAGATTTTTCCTACTTTCATTTTTTAGCCCTTTTTCTTTTAGGTCGAAGTTTTAGGGGCCTCCCTTTGGGAAGTAATGAAAGTTCTAGAGGGTGGTTTTGGGTAGACTAATGTCCTAGGATTTAATGGGATATTTGGGCTTACCCCAAGGGCTAGTTTGTTTAGGTTAATGTCCGTATGATATAGGAGATTAATCGAAAAATAAATGGGAGATAAAATGATAATGTGGAGACTTTTGGGAGTCTATTATTGAGGGAGACTCATTTTAATGGTTTATGAAAATTATATAAAATTTTGGAGGCTAGTTTCAGGATATTAGAGCTTCGGGTCTTAGGTCATTAATAAAAATACGACACTAAGAATAATGAAGACATCTGATAAAATATGGTACTAAAATGAATAAGTACAAATGATTTTTAGAATTGTATAGGTGGATGATTTCAAAATTGGAAAAATTAATTATTTTCATAAATGTTAATTTATGATTACACACCTCCTTAAATCGCTATCATAAGGGAAGTTGCGTTGCGTTTGGTGATTCCCCCTGGCTAATGAATGTAGGGTGGATATAGTCCTAGACCATATGGGCGATTATTATACTGCGCTGGTTAGGAGATTCTGGGTGTGGTTTTGACTTTCCCGCAGGCATATGGTCGCTTCCCGACGTTTGTTCGGTTCCCAGGTTGTCTTGTTTGATGGGCCCTAGAAGATGATAGCCATTTAGGGGCGCGTCCAATGGGGAAACTCGGAGGGACGGTCTTAGATTTTTTAAAGCATTTTATGATAATAAAATGGCTTTATTTACATTTCCTCAATGGAAGAAGGGAAATGGGTTAAATGAATTGTCTTCGGATACGTTTCCCGGATGGAAGAAGGGAAATGGAAGCATATGGTTTGAAAAAGCATTTTTATGATAATAAAAAGGGCTTTGTAATACATTTTCCGGATGGAAGAAGGAAAATGGGTAAATATGTTATGAAATGTAAGAAAAGCATTTTTATGTTAATAAAACTTGCTTTTAAAATATGTATTTTTCCTGGACGGAAGAAAGGAAATAAAATTTGCAAAGAAAGAATTGAAATGAGATTAACTTGGTAAACATTTGATAAAATGTTTTACCATTTATATATATTCCTTAAGAAGGAATAGGAATTATGTTGTTAGATGATGGATTTAAATTAGTTATGCTTATTTGAGTAGTTGTAGTTGTGACCTCCCATATAGATTATATATATTAATTTCGTGCTGAGGATCTAATGGATCTCGACGATCAGCCTTGCCTAAGTAGTAGTGTATCGGGGGGTTCCTTATTTGGATTTCGCTTTGTGAGACACCCCACGCACAAATAGGGCATAGTGTTGATAATGGGGAGAAGTTAGCCCTTAGTACTTGGGTTAACTAGATCATCATTGATATTGCGCTAGGTAGTGCTTTTAAAATGATAGGTGAGAAATCTTAGGTTAATTGCGAGATAATTACGCACTTAACTGTCATGCATTTTAGTCACATGGTAATCATATCAAACCGGGCCCTGATCCGTATATATTTCATTGTTGTGCATTCAACTCTTTGTCCGTTCAGGTGCTCTACCGTGAGGACACCCGTATTGGCATTCCATTCCAGTTGTCATGGAGCTATGGCATATCACGGATGTTATAGGGTATTTGATGTAGACGCTTCTTTTCTTTGTACTCTTGTTATGTTTAGTTTATTTTTTCGGGCATGTTGCCCAAAGTACTGCATTCATTTATTATTACTGTGATATTAAATTGTAATACTCGGTGTAATTAATTGGATTGGTCTGTTCACCGAAATCTTATTCGGTGATTATTTATATATTGTCATTCTTTATTCGTTGATTTTTTATATCCACCGTTTTTACAAATGGGATTGTCGAAGTGTTTTTCTTTTACTTGCAAATTTTTTTTTATGATAGTCCGTTTTCTAAAATGATTGGTGGTTATCTCATACTATTATTTTAATTGACAGTGATGCTAAGAATGGACCATCTATGATTCCTCTGATTATTATAGTATTGGGCTGGCCACCTATTATTTTAGTAGGCGCATTGTCACACTATGATGTCCAAAAAATATTGGAATCACCCCATATCACCTATGATTTTTTTTATGCAAAATCCTCTAAACTTGATGATTACCTCAAAACAAAATCTAACAGAATCCCCATTACTAAAATTTAAGAGGAAAAAAAATGAATGTGGAACTTTGGTCAACTGAATAAATATATCAAAGATATGAGTCTGCGAGAGATGGAGAGTAAAACGAACCAAGTAGGAGGTAAGGTGTTTATGTTGGCAAAGGAAGTTTATGGGAACACGTATCAATTTAACTTTTCATCTAGGGGTGAGGGGAAGAATCTAGGCATGGTACTCATTAAGGGTGAGGTATTATGGATGGGGGCTTATTTCAGAGAAGCCTCTTGGGACCCCAGAAACTTTTTCAAAATGCGTCAAGGTAAGGGTATAAGAGTGTTTGTGTATACTTGCTTGAGAAGGAGTTGCTACTAGATTAATCTAGTGGTTAGAAAATAGGAGTGAAAAGACCACTTTCAATGGCCGGATGAAGCTGGAAACAAATGGTGGAGTATGGTTGGAAGAGCTTTTAGTTGTATGGAGAGAGTGGTTCCATGATTAAATCCAGTGTTGAATCCAGTACGGAGGCCGACAATGATGGATGGACAAACTTACCGTCAGGTAATAAAACCTTAGACATGGCCACTCTCAAAAAACAAGGTAGCGGTAGACTGAGTGTCCAGTTGTGATTTATTGGTTGAGGAAGAATCCTGCCTGGATAGGGTTATCTTCTTTCAAAAAGCTGTGATTAGAATGGTTGGAGGATTGGTTACGGTATCACCCTCGTTGGAGGCAGTGAATAAGTGGGTATATGAAAAGTGGGGTCCTATCGGAGAAACAGTGATTAGGCAACTACGTGATTCTTCTTTTCTGATTGTTTTTGCGACAGAACGAGAGGTAGAAAGAGTACTCAAGATCAGAAAATGGGATTTCAATGAGGATGTGTTATTGGTGAAAAGATGGCACCCTCTGGTAAGTTTTTCAAATGTAAATGATATTGCAAAGTTTTGCTGGAAGTGTTTTGGGACTCCCACTCCATTTATGGGGAGTGGAAGTGTTCCAGGCCATAGGGGACAAATGTGGTGGCTTTTTGAAAGCGGATAACCAGACAGTGGCTGTTGAAGAATTGCAATGGGCAAGGATCTTGGTTAATAGTGACTTTCAAATTACAGTTAAACTCAGCATTGGCGTGGGGGGAAGGGTGTATGAAGTTCTGGTTTGGAATGAAAACCAAACATGTTTTTCACCGGGGCTTATCAGCAAGGTGCATGCGAGGGGAGCACAAGATGAGAAGATGATGAACATAAGAGGTACTCTACTGGGACAAAATACGGGTGAACAGTACTCACACCAAGGTACCAAAGACGATAATGAAGATATGAGGGTAGAAGGAGACGGCGAAGATGACTGTTGAAATGGGGACGTCGAAGCTGACTGTGGATCCGGGGACGTCATCCCCAACAACAAGTTATGGCATAAATGTAAAAATCCAGGCAGTGGCATGGCAGGAGGCAGAAACATGGAGAGAGGGGTGGTTCTACCGTCATCGGCAGCGTCACCCAAGTTAGGCGCTGAGCTCGGTGCTGGGAATATTGAGCAGGTCCAGTCCAAGATGGAGGTAGCGGGTTTGCAGGAGCATGGGCTAGTGCACACTGAGCATGGGCCGGCAACTGGGTCTACTTCCCAAGGGAGAGAGGAATCGACTTTAACAGACATGGTTGCTAAAAGAAGTGAGGGACAAGATAATATATTAAGAGCTGATGAACCTTGTCAGCCTAAAGTGGCGTTGGTTATTAACTATAAGAATAAGAACCTTTTGTTTGGTGGGGGTACAAATTATGCTCCACTTACGGCCATAGTTGGCTTGGGAAAGGGATCAGTGGGGTCAGAGGGTGGAAAAAAAAAGCAGGAACCAAAGAATGTTAGGAGTAAAAATATTGGCGGGTCTTGTGAAGTTGTTTTAAAAGATATTGGGTGTAGAACCCAAAATAATGGTAATGGCATAGAGGTGACTAGAATGTCGTGAGCAGCTGAGAAAATGGGAGTATTGTCCCTAGAAACTAAAAAAAAATATTAATTCTTTGAAAGCTGAAGTTAGAATGGAAGAGTCACAGAATTAGGGCTTAAAAATTAAGGTGGGTGCGGAAGATGTAAACGTTAATCAGAAAGGGAAAAAAGAAGTTTACCTGGGTAACGCTATGTTGGGCCTGAAAAATATTAAAGCGTTTAGGAACTCGGGGAGAAGTTGTAAAAAAAGCTAGTAGCAGGTAAGTTGGGCGGTCGGGAATTTTTAACTCAATTACAAAGTGATACAAACATGCAACTACTTGGGGAACCAGCGAAAAGTCACAAGACTGTGGTGATGGAGAGTGAGAAATCAACTATTAAAGGGGGTGGGGGTGAGGGAGGAGTCTCGTATTTAGATGAATTGAACAATTCTAGGTTATGGGTGGATTTAGAGATACAAAGCTAATAGGAGTATATTGGGGGATGTGCGGGAGTAGGGTGGGATGTAGACACGGAGGGATGGAGGGAGGATATGTTAGGACCATTTAGTGAAGACTCAGGGGTCATTTTTGAGGGGTTAAAGGGGGAGGCATGGGACTTATTTTAAAAGATACAAGGTGGGGTGAGGGGTGCAGAGGTGAGTAAGAGGGGAGGTCTTAAGAGTATTAGAGTGTTTAATGAAATGACGAATCTTTTCATGGAATGTGAGGGGGTTGAACGAAACTAGTAAAAGGGGTATTATTGGTGGGACCATTGATAGGTGGAAGACAAACATATTATGTTTATAGGAGACACAGATGAGCATTATGGATGAGGGTTGTATTAGGTCTATATGGGGAGGGCGATGGTCAAATGGGACAGTCTGGATGCAGAGGGTGTTTCGAGAGGGGTGGTAATATTGTGGAATTCATCAGTGGTCAAACTCATGGAGAGCCTTGAGGGTAGTTGGTCGCTATCATGTCTCTTTAAAAATGTGGAGGATGGATATATGTGGAGTTACTCGGGAATATACGGTCCAGTGGAGGATACAAGTAGGTGGGAGTTGTGGGAGGAATTAGAGGGAGTGAGTAGGGTGTGGGGTGATCCATTGTGCATGGGAGGGGATTATAGTGTGGTGAGATTTGGAGCGGAGAAAAGTAGCGGAGGTAGAGTATGTAGATATATGAGCGAGTTCTCCGATTTTATTGATGAATTGGAGCTGATTGACCTGCCGCTCGAAGGAGGCTTGTTCACATGGTCTAGATTTAGGGACAATCCATCGATGTCCCGCCTGGATCGCTTTCTTATTTCTCGGAGGTGGGAGGAGCATTTCCCTGCGGTTATACAATCTACATTACCTAGGGTTACATACAATCATTATCCAATTCTTTTAGAATGCGGAGGGTGGAGGGAGGGGAGGATTCCTTTTAGATTTGAGAATATGTGGCTAAAGGAGTAGGATTTTTTCGGGAGAGTAAGCGATTGGTGGTCGGGGTATGTGGTGGAGGGGAACGCCAGCTATAGATTGGCATCAAAGTTGGGTTTGCTTAAAGAAGATATCAAAAGTTAGAATAGAGAGGTCTTTGGTCAGGTGATCCTGGTCACAGCAAGGTGTATGGAAGAAGTCAGGTGGTTAGACGAGAAAGAAGGGAAAGAAGGGCTATCAGAGGAGGAAAGGAGAGGTATAGAGGCTAAAAGAGAAGAGGTGGGGAAGAGGATAATCCAATAAGAAATCATTTGGAGATAGAAATCGAGGGCTTTGTGGTTGAGGGAAGGGGATTCGAATACAAATTTTTTTCACTCGGTGGAAAACTCGCATAGGCGGGGAAACCATATTGAGAAAATCTCTGTGGGGGTGAGGTCTACGAAGAAGAGAGAGGGGTGAGGGGGGCCATTGCTCAGTATTATGAAGAATTGTTCAGGGAAGAAGATGAGTGGTGTCCTTCTCTTGATGGGGCGGAGTTGGAGCATATTTTAGATTCCGAGGGAGCAGGGTTGGAGGCTTCGTTCTCTAAAGAGGAAGTTCTGCAGGTGCTTAAGTCTATGAGTGGGGATAAGGCGTCGAGTCAAGGCGGATTCCCGATGGATTTTTTTCAAAAATTGTGGATGGTTGTCAGGAATGATGTGATGGCTTTCTTTGATGAGTTTCATGATAGGGGATATTTCTTGACAAGGCTTAATGCATCATTCATCACCCTAATATCTAAGAAGGGGGGTTGGATTGATATTAAAGACTTCAGACTGATTAGTTTGATTGGGAGCATGTATAAGCTTTTGGCCAAAGTTTTGTCTGTTCGGCTTAGGAAGGTTATTGATCCTTTGATTTTGGAGTCTCAAAATGCCTTCGTTGGGGGGAGGCAGATCCTTGATGTTGCATTAGTGGCTAATGAGTGTGTGGGGGCTAGGTCTAAAAGTGGGAATCCTGACATTGCTTGTAAACTCGACATTGAGAAGGCGTACGACCATGTGAATTGGAAGTTCCTTCTTTACTTATTAAGAAGGATGGGATTCGGGGAACGGTGGTGCAGATGGATTAAGAGGTGCATTTCTATGGCCAGATTATCGGTTCTGATTAATGGGGTTCCAGAGGGGTTCTTCCCGAGTTCGCTAAGGTGATTCGTTATCCCGATTAGAGGCATTTAGTAGGATGACAGATCAGGCGGTCATGGCTGGGCGGATTAGGGCCTTCAGATTCGAGACTATGAGCACGGTCATGATTTCGGTGTCTCATCTCTTGTTTGTTGATGATGCGATTATTTTTTGTGATGCAGAGCATAGTCAAGTTCGTGCCTTGAGGATGTTGTTGATTTGTTTCAAGGCAGTATCAGGGCTCAGAATTAATACGGGGAAGTGTGAGTTGATCCCGATTGGGGAAGTGGGTAATGTGAACGAACTCCTTTCCAAACACATATCTAGGTTTGTCTCTTGGATCCAGGTATAAGTCCAAGGCAATTTAGGACCCGGTTTTGGATAGAATGAGAAAGAGGCCGGCAGGATGGAAGAATGGGTTTTTATCTAAGGGGGTAGGCTTACTATTATCAAGAGCTCTTTGTCCACTTTTCCAACTTATTACATGTCCATTTTGCCTTTACCTGCGATTGTGCGTAATAAGATGGATAAACTTATGAGAGACTTCTTGTGGAGAAGTACAAAAGATGGATTCAAGCACAGTTTAGTTGGATGGGAGGAGGTTTGCAGGCCCATTAGGGAGGGTGGGGCGGGGGTGAGGAACTTGAGCTTGTTTAATAGAGTTTTGCTTGGGAAGTGGCTATGGAGATTCCCTCGGGAGGAAAATAGATTATGGAGAAGGGTAGTAGGAGTGAGGTGGGGTTCATCGAAAATGGGGTGGAGGCCGGTGTGGGTTCTTTTGCCCATGGTGTGGGTATGTGGAAGCATATTGTGAGGGAGTGGGAGGAGTATTCCAAAAATACCGAGTTCAGTCTAGGGAAAGGGGATAAGATTAGATTCTGGAAGGATAAATGGGGCGAGAATGGGTCGATTAAGGATCTATTCCCCAGCATCTATAACCTTATGGTGAATCAAGAGGGTACGGTAGTAGATCATGTGAATGTCAGTGGTGAGGGTGGCATATAGAGACCCTAGCTTAGGAGAAGGCCTTAGGATTGGGAACTCCAAGAGGCAGATTTATTCTTTGAATGGTTGAGATCGGCTCCTCTAATGACGACAAGGATGATTCTTTGAGGTGGAAGGGGAGCGGATCTGGGATGTTCACGGTAAGGGGGTACTATGCTATCTTGAGTGTCAGGGGAATCCCCGGGGCCCGTTTCCCCTGCAAGGAGATTTGGAAGGTTAAGACACCGCCAAAGGTTAAATTCTTTGTTTGGACAACGACTAAACATGCCATATTGACAATGGAAGGTCTAGAGAAGAGAAGATATCACCTGGCCAGCCGGTGTTGGTTATGAAAGGAGGAAGATGAGAAGACCAACCATCTTCTTCTTCACTCCAGGGTGATGAGAGGACAATGGGATATTTTCCTAGCCATTTCTAAAACTGTATGGGTCATGCATGTGTCTGTAAAAGATCTTTTAGAGGCGTGGAAGCCTCCTTAGGGGTGGGTGGGAGACAAACGGGTATGGGGTTTGGTTCCTCATTGCATTATGTGGACAATATGGAAGGAGAGGAATGCTCGTTGTTTCGATGGTATTGAGATGGCGCCATCAAGTCTTCGTTATCTATTTTTAAGCAACCTTCTTAGATGGTCCAAGGGGAAGATCTCTGTCACGACGCAGGATATTGTTGATTTTATGGAGGGGATTCGACAGGTGTTGTAGGTAGAGAGTTTGTTTGGCAGGTGTCTGTTTATTTTTTCTAGTTCCCCTTGTTTTCCTTTTTCTTTGTATACTTCCTGTATACGGGTTCGCTCCCTCAGCGTTTGGTTATTAATGAATTCATTTAATTATAAAAAAAATCTAACAACATAAAACCACCTCTTAGATAAAGTATGATGCTTAAAAAATAACCCTAAAAATACACAATACCCACCAGCTTTAGGTAAATAGGTAAGCCCACACTTATAGCAATAGTGCCTATCAATATGATTAGCCAAAAAAGTGTCGACCCCACACTCCGCATTAGGACACTCCTTCCTCAACATCTGGACCTTTCCATAATCATCCACTTTGTAAAACTGCAGAATAGTGACCTTAACCTTCTTCTTCTTATGCTTGACCATTTTGGGTTTGGTGTAGGTGCTTCTCTTCCTCTTTTTGGTGTCGCCTCTGACGCGGAGGACAAGGTGGAGGGTTGATTCATTCTAGATGTTGTATCCCTATATATTATTCTTCACGTGCCATCTCTGGAGTTATCAAAATTGATTTTTTTTATTACTTTCATCTTTTCACTACACTTAGACCTAGGGCATGTGTGTCATACGTGCCTTTATATGCTAGTATATTTTTGGATTCCACAATTTACCTTTAGACTTTTCATCGCCTTTGGTGTAAATTTTTGTTCTGGTCAGAGGTTAAAACTATATTTGAGTCTCGTCGATGAAGGGACGTCCTCTTGGGGAGTCATGAAATTGTCTGTCAGGAAACCGTATTTAATGATGGATTATGTTTTAAGAATTGTTCCTTAGACAATTGCCTCCAAAATAACCCAAATAACTTGTTGTCCGTTAACATTCATTGCCAATCCATATTCAAAAAGTTAAAAGAATTTCATGTCATCGATGTCTATCTTATCTCTATAAGTGAAGTTCATAGTCATGTTTAATCATATTTTCAAGTTTTCTTTATTTCTTCTACAAATATTGTTTATGTTATCAATGATTCCACCATTGAGGAATTTAAGAGAATGTATATCCCAAACTAGATTACCTTTGAGATACCAGAGAGGGTTATAGACCACTATAACTTGCCACGGAGATGATGGATTTTTTCTGTCATAACCGTTCAGGCTAGCATCACATTTTTTCTGAACCGACTTTTTCTCAGCTATTGTGTGTTTTTTAAACTTCTACCAGCCCAGTGTGTCCCCAATGTCAAGAAAACATTTAATCGCATTGTCCATATTATCAAAATTTATTGTAGTAATATGGCCATCTCCGAGACTAGATATTTCTATTAGTGGGTTTTTGTCAACGGAGAATGTCTAATATCTGAAGGCCAGGAAGGTTGAATGTGCCTTGGTCTTAAACCCTCCTCATTAGAACAACTATAAATGGGACCATGACTTCTTGGTTAAAAAAAGATTGGGAGAATTTGTCAATCCTTAAAGGTTAACTTCTTTACAATGGTCCCAAATGCCTCAAAGTTTCCATGATGATAGATCGGGTTCCCCCGTTAGGTTTCTTTACCTTTGTCACTGCATGTTATTATTTTGTCTTGAATATGTTTATTAATTTTTTTCCTTCCTTACTCTGTAACCGATAGGAAGAAATAATCTAGACTAGATGAAGATAATTTTATCGACTTAAAGTTTGGTCGATCAAACAAAATCTTGGGCAACAAGATCACTCTATTTAGCTAGTTTTCTACTTCAACACCAGTCTAATATCACTTCCTTCATTGCTCGCTCGGTTGGTAGATATTTAGAGATATATGAAGGTTATCATAACCACATTCTTATAGCCATAACTCTTCCCACAGATGGTCCATTTGATTCTTGTTTAAGTTGAACATCCAGTTTGTTTGAGCCACACAATCTTAAAGAGATACCCGTAGTTGATAAGCCATCCCCCTTCGATGAAAAAGCACCCAAGTGTTAGATTTCCAATATGATACAGAAGGCCCTGGTGATCAATTTTAATTAATTATTAAAATTTATTATTTACTAATGATGAGTTATTGTTTGTGTGTGACATTTGGTATGCCACTTATTATATTTGTTATGTATTTATAAGTGATTAATAAATGTAATCTTATATGTGTTACGTGAATTAACACCTTCTGAAAATTTGCATAATACACGATCATACATTAATTAAATATTTTAAGTGACTTAGTATTATGGATGACTAGAAATGGTCATGTACTACGTCATTGGGGCTTCCTTGTTTGGATTATTCTTTTAGCATTGAGTCCCACCATGCGTGAACTAGTTTCATATAATATCGAGTAACAGTTAACATATAAATAATCAAGTTTTAACATAATTGACTCATATCGGCTTATTAAATTACCTTATTGAGAAAACTAATTTATTAAAAGATGTTATATTTTAGATTCACTTTTAGGATGCCTAGAAGTTTGTTTTCTAACTTAAAATTATGGAATTTTATTATGTTGGGTTACTATATGGTTTGGGTTAAGTTTCATACCCTTTGTTACGTGTTTTGAACCTTTTTAATTAGTGTAAGTTTTGGGCCAATCTTAATTTCCTGGGGAGTATTTTATTATGACCTAATATATTAAACCGTTTAGCATAATACACTTTTGGGTAAACCATAGAGGCTAAGTAAAAGGTGTTGAAACCTTAGGTTAAAGATGGGGGATTAGAGCTTAGAGTGATATGCCCCAAGTGTGACCTCGGATCGGAGACACCAACCTCGGCCGAGATCATGGCCGACACTGGACAAGCCTTGGGCATGCGGCATCAGCCCTCGGCCATAGCAAGGTCGGCCCAGGCCGACACTACCACCAGCCTCTCGAAGGGACATCGCACACATCACAAGGATCAGCAGCACTCTCGTATACCTGGGAATGGTAACCTCGGCCAGATATAGGTCGAGCTCGCAAGAAGCCTTTTACCAATGTCATCATCATCAAGATATCAGTTAATGCTCAAAACACACCACCTCAACCTCGGCTCAGGCCGACCTTGTCCATTGTCTCAGCTAGAATTAAGTCGAGGCCCCTATGGCTCATCTCGGATTGAACGAGCAGCTAGACTTACCAACCTCGGCCTCTCCCAGGCCGAGGTCATACACCAAGCACGATAGCCGAGCATCTGTTGACATTTGGATAAGGGCACGTACACACATATCAGTTATAATAAGATTATTCCCCACACGTGGGGAGAATATTTCATCATCATTCTCTACATGTGACAGTGACAGGTGGCTTCCCCATATTGTTGAGGCAAACACACACATACACACTACATGCATGGGGGGTACATTACACCCCCTAGGTACTGTATATAGAGGTTATCCTCTACCTTGCAAAGGATCCAAAAAAGACAACCCTAGCTGAAACTCTGTCTAGATACACAGTAGAGAGAGAAAGCTTGAGAGATTGTATCCATGGCCATCAATGTCTTATTACAGTGAGGTTATTCACACACACAGTGGACGTAGGCCAATTTAGGCTGAACCACTTATATTCTGGTGCTCTCTCCTCTTCTCCTCATCTCATTCTCTTACCTTTTACATAACTATGCTGCCATTGTTATTCTTAGATTGAGCTTGAAAACACCTTATCTGGTGGTGCTAATTCTAGCATCATCATTCTGGCGCCGTCCGTGGGAACGAGAGAAGCTATCTCTTCCTCTTTCTCCAGCTTAGCCTCACCGGAGACTCTGGTGGTGAACCAGGCACCAACCCTTGCGTGGAGTTGTTTCACCATTGAAAGAGGTCCTTTGATGTACTAAGCTCATCTGCTACTCAAGCTCTATAGTGTTAACGTATGGAACCAGAATTACCGCAACCTCTTCCGCCACCCGGAGGTGGAGGGCCTAGTTCCAACCAGGCACCGCCCCAGTCCGAAATGGCGGAGGTAGCTGCAGCCTTGAGGTCTTTGGCTGTAACACAACAAGCTATGTAAGAGCAATTTGCACACCTCAGCCAAACTATGGTGAAGCCACCTGGAGTCTCACCGGATATGATCACTCCGGTGGCTGTTCAGCCTCATCCTGATGCTAGGGGACCACCCCAGGCACCAATGAAGGACCAGCCTGCACCTCAGTGGAGAAGGGACATTGCTGACCCTAGGCGCTTACGCCTGGGGAGGCAAGGAAACCCTTGCCCAGAGGACAGGTATGACGATCTAGAGTCGGAAGAGGCCCCAGAAGACTGCTGGAAGCCATATGAGGTGTCGAATAACACTGTACGACCTCTTCAGCAAAGTCAAGGTTGTGTCGGCCAAAAAGGTGAAGAGGCTCAACAAAGAGGGTCAGCCTTTCATAGGTTGAGCAGAGGGTCAGCCTTTGAGAGATTGGGCCCAGTGAATGACCTAAGACAGAGATTGTCGAGATCGAGGAGCGCATCAGGCTCTCAGAGAGGAAACAGGCAGGGTCGGCCAGACCAAGGCCGACACTATGAAAGAAGAGGTAGGGAACAGGAAGAGGTCAACAGCCGACGTGCCACGGTCAGGGAACCCTCGGTCCATCCCATGGAGGTGGCTGGGGACAACCTCAGCCACGTCGATGGCAGAAGACCGTGGAATGACTCTATCCAGCGCCTTGAGGAGAAGATATGAGACCTCATTAAAAGCAGGGACCCATTACAAAGGGGTAACTCAGAGGGCTCTCCATTTATGTCTAGGATAATGGGCTTCCCAACCCCAGCTAAGTTCAAGCCTCCTATAGTGTCTCCCAAGTATGATGGCAGCGCTAACCCTGTACATCACATCGAGATGTATCAGTCGACAGCAGACATCTACTCAATGCCTGATGAGATGAAGTGTAGTGCCTTCTCTAGGACCTTAACAGGGGCAGCACACAGCTGGTTCACCTCCCTTCCGAAGAAATCAATTGAGAACTTCAAAGGCTTGGCTAAACGATTCATCCACAACTTCTGCTTTGGGGTGAGACCTCAAAAGAAGACTACTCACCTATTGTATGTCATGCAGGGCAAGGATGAGAGCCTAAGAGACTACATAGAGAGATTCAACAAAGAGAAGTTGGAGGTCAAAGATTATGATGAGAACATAGCCATGACCGCCCTCATAGGGAGTCTAAAGAAAGGGAAGCTGTTGTGGAAACTTGCGGAAGACCCCCTAGGTCTATGGCAGAGCTCCTGGCAACCATAGGGAAAGTAATGAATGCGGAAGAGGCAATGGCCGCCAAGTATGAGGATGAGAACCGCGATAGCAGTGGAAAGTCCCAAAAGAAGAAAGATGGGAAGAAGAGGTCGGGTGATGACAAGTTAGCTCACTATACTCCTCTGACTGTGAGCTCCGAGCACATCCTCAATGAGATTAAGAATGATAGGACTCTGAGATGGCCAAAGAAACTGAAAGTCCCATCACATAAGAGGAACAAAAACCTATGGTGCCAGTTCCACTCGGATCATGGCCATGTCAAGGACAGATGCTTCGCCTTTAAGGACGAGATTGAAAAGATGCTAAAATCTGGAAAGTTGAGGAAGTATGTGGACGGTAAGGCTCCTAAGGGTGGAAGAGATGACCCTAAGAAAAGGAGAAATGACAGATGCCGTGACAATGTCCCGACCAGAAGAGACGATGATTCAGAAGGTGATGATGAAGACGATCCGGATCTTCGGCCGAAAGATGACAACACCCCAGTGAAGAGGGTTGGTATGATCTCGTTTGGTGTTGACACCATATGCGGAGGATTTGCAGGAGGTGGCTCTGAAGTAGCTGATAGGAAGGCTCACGTAGCAGAGGCCAGGTCAGTGGCCAAGCTTGAAGTTGTGAATCTAACGTCTTTCGATACAGTGAAGAAGAGGAAGAAAGTAAACATGGACACCCTTGTAGTTGGGTTCTCCAGACTCGACTTCAAAGGTATCTTAGCCCTCCATGATGACCCTTTGGTCATAATGACAAGGGTGCATGGGTGCGAGGTGCAGAGGATCCTCGTAGACGGGGGGAGCTCGGCGGACGTGATGTTATGGACTTGCTTCAAGAGCCTAGGTCTTAGCACAACAAGGCTGGTACCCTATCATCAACCATTGATAGGCTTCAGTGGCGAAAAGGTCCACCCCTTGGGAATGTATGAGATGGATGTACGGATGGGTGATGAGTGACCTAAGAGGCTGACCAAGAACATAAATTTTTTCGTCACAGACGAGAACGTATTTTTGGCCTATAACCTCATCATAGGAAGGGTGGACCATAAAGAGTTTGAAGCTTTACCATTAACGGTCCATCAGATGCTAAAATTCCCGACTCCCTATGGGGTAGGGGAAGTGCAAGGTGACCAGACCACAGCGCAAGAATGTTACTTCAACTCGACCGAAGAGAGAGAGGCCCATAAAAGGGCAACCACCACTTATAGCATTGATACGCTTGACCCAAGAGATGAGATAAAATTAAAGAAGGGAGAGGCCGCGGAAGAGGTAGAATCCATCGTCCTCAAAGAGGACGAGCCGAAAAAAACCATCCAGGTCGGTAAAGCCCTAAAGACAGAAATCAAGGAAGAGCTGATAAACTTCCTCAGGAGGAGACAGAGTGTCTTCGTATGAAGTCACGCAGACATGCCCGATATCAACCCTGAAGTTATGAGTCACAAGCTCAACATGACCAAAGATGCCAGGCCAATCAAACAGAGACGAAAAGTCTATTCCAGGGAGAAGTACGACATCATCCGAGAAGAGGTTAAAAATTTGGAAGAGGCTGAGTTTATAAGAGAAGTCACATATCCGGAATGGTTATCAAATGCAGTCATCGTGCCCAAGGCCAATGGGAAGTGGAGAATCTGTGTTGATTTCACTGACCTGAACAGATCTTGTCCAAAAGACAGCAATCCCTTACCACGGATAGATCAGATGGTGGATGCTACGGCGGGACATGAGCTCATGAGCTTCATGGACGCGTATTCAGGCTATAACCAGATCTTCATAGATGCTGAAGACTCAGAGAAGACAGTCTTCATTACCGACAAAGGGACGTACTGTTACAAAGTGATGCCCTTCGGCCTGAAAAATGCAAGGGCAACATACCAGCATCTTGTTAATAAGAAGTTCGAAAAGAAAATAGGTAAGACTATGGAGGTGTATGTAGATGATATGCTAATAAAGAGCTTGAAAGCTTGCACTCATGTAACGGACCTCGAGAGGAACTTCGACATTATGGACTCATATAGAATGAAACTCAACCCCGTGAAGTGTGTCTTCGGAGTAGGAGCTGGGAAGTTCCTAGGATTTATCGTCAACCAGAGAGGGATTGAAGCGAACCCTGAAAAAATCAAGGCTTTGCTTGACATGAAGACACCGAGGAGTATCAAAGATGTCCAAAGACTTACGGGGAGAGTGGATGCCCTTAACAGGTTTGTTTTTAGGGCAACAGAAAAGTGCCTTCCATTCTTTAAGGTGCTGAGAAAGGCCTTCTATTGGGACGAAGAGTGCGAAAAAGCCTTCAACCAGCTCAAGTCTTATTTAGGGTCTCCCTTATTGCTATCTCGGCCTGTAGTAGGGGAGAAACTGTACGTGTATCTGGCAGTCTCCGAATTAGCCATCAGCGCAGCCATAATACGGGAAGATGCTGGGATCCAAAGGCCTATATATTTCAATAGTAAGGCCCCTCAGGGGGCCGAACAAAATTACCCTCGCATGGAAAAGCTAGCTTACGCCCTGATACATGCTTAGAGGAAGATGAAGCCTTACTTCCAGGGCCACTCCATAGTTGTCCTCACTGACTTCCCACTAAGACAGGTCCTACATAAACCTGAGAAGTCCGAGCGCTTGATGACATGGGCCATTGAGTTAGGGGAGTACGATCTTACCTACCAACCTAGGAAGGCCATCAAAGGGCAAGCCCTCACATACTTTGTCGCTGAGTTCACATGGGAAGAGGCCGAGGCAGAGAATGGACTAGAGGGTGTTGAAAACCATGGTGTCTTCTGAAATTCAGAAGAGACGGCACCAAACATCTTCCAAGATCAGGAAGAGATCGCATCCAATGGGGCCAGGAGCCGAGTTATGAAGAACGAGGAAGATCGGTACCTCTTCAAAAAAGGAGTCGTGATAGAAGGGGTCTCCTCATCGGGTACAGATATTTGGAGCCTCTTCATTGATGGCTCTTCCTGGGACAATGGAAGTGGTGCAGGGTTGATACTCTCAGCTCCAGATGGTTCCAACATTGAATACGCTTTGAGATTCAACTTCCGAGCTTCTAACAATGAGTCTGAGTATGAGGCCATGATAGCAGGTCTCTCATTGGTAAAGACTCTTCGCGTAAAGCGACTCCTACTCCACAGCGACTCAAGGTTAGTTGTCAATCAAGTACTGGGAATCTATGAGGCCAGAGATGAAAGGATGGCTAAATATATGAAAAGGGTGAGAATGATGTTAGAACATTTTAAAGAGGCAAGACTGAAGAGAGTGCCTCGACAAAGTAACATCCACGCAGATGCATTGGCGAGGTTGGCCTCGGTAATGAAGACAGATGTAAGAAGGACCATTCCGATCGAGGTCTTGGGGAAGGCAACCATTGAGCAAGAAGAGGTATGTAACCCTTGTCACAATTTGAACTTGGGAAACTCATGGATGGGCCCCCTCTTCAGATATATCAGAGAGGGAGAGCTACCTGAATCCAAGTTAGAGAGGCAAAAATTGAGATATAAGGCTGCCAAGTTCTCGGTAGTAGGAGACGTCCTGTACAAGAAAGGATTCCTGCTACCTCTCCTCAGATGTGTGCACCCCACGAAAGTTCCCTGAATCTTACAGGAAATTCATGAGGGTTCTTGCTCTAGCCACATAGGAGGAAGACCCTTGGCCAAAAGAATCATCACACAGGGGTACTAGTGGCCAACCTTGTCCAAGGACGCTGCAGCCTATGTGAGGAAATATGATAAATGTCAAAGATTCGCCGCTATCCCTCATCAACCTCATCAGCCTATGACATCAATCAATTCTCCATGGCCATTTGCAGTATGGGGAATTGACTTAGTAGGACCCCTGCCAAGAGGTGCCAATAATTATATATTCTTGATAGTTTCCATCGACTACTTTTCAAAGTGGGTGGAGGCAGAGCCGATGATAACGATCACAGAGCAGAAGACCTTCCAATTTATTTGGAGGAATATTATATGCAGATACGGCCTCCCAAACACTCTCATCTCGGACAATGGGACCCAGTTCAAGAACTCCTCTTTAGAAAAGTATTGCCTAAGAGTGGGAATAAAGAAGTTCTTCTCATCTCATGGCCGACCTCAGGCAAACGGTCAGACCGAGGTCACAAACATAACAATTCTCAATGGAATCAAGAAGAGGTTAGAAGATGCGAAGGGAAGATGGACTAAAGAGGTCTACGCTGTGTTATGGGCCTACAGAACCATGGCAAGGACACCGACAGGAGAAACCCCGTTCATATTGGCACATGGCTCAGAGGCCATCATACCAACTAAAGTAGGGCTCCCAACTCATAGGATTCAGACCTATGACCCTGATAATAATGGGGAAGAGAGAAGGCTAGACCTAGATCTTATCGAAGAAAGAAGAGAGGACGCGGAGGTCAAACAAGCAGCCTACCAACAGAGGGCAGTGAAATTATACAACCAGAGGGTGAAGTCAAGACCCATTGCAGTGGGAGACCTAGTGCTAAATAAGACCTTACAGAGAGCAAAAAAAATCCACCTAAACAGGCACGGTCCCTACAAAGTGACAGAAGAGGTTGTGCCTGGCACTTACAGGCTAGAAAATCTAGAAGGAGAACCTTTCTCTAATCCATGGAATGCTGATCACCTAAAGAAGTATTACGTGTGATGTTGCATAAAGTTGTGTAAATGTACCATCTTATCATGAAGAGGTTATTAATAAAAGATCAGTTCCCATGGTGGTCCTTGCTTCAATTTGCACTTATGTCAGAAATTTATGAGGATAACATCTTAGGTGATGACCTCAGACCCTTGTAACACCATATAGTGGTGACGAGGTCTGAGGTTAGACACCATAAAGGGATGACCTCAGACCCTTAACATCATTAATTTAGTGAGATTAATTATGGGGATAACATCTTAAGTGATGACCTCAGACCTTCATAACACCATTCAGTGGTGATGTAGTCTGAGCTCAGACACCATAATGGGATGACCTCAGGCCCTTAACATCATTAATTTGGTGAGATTAATTATGGGGATAACATCTTAGGTGATTACCTCAGACCTTCAAAACACCATTCAGTGGTGACGAGGCCTGAGCTCAGACACCATAAGGGGATGACCTCAGACCCTTAACATCATTAATTTGGTGAGATTAATTATTTGGATAACATCTTAGGTGATTACCTCGGACCTTCATAACACCATTCAGTGGTGACGAGGCCTGAGCTCAGACACCATAAGGGGATGACCTCAGACCCTTAACATCATTAATTTGGTGAGATTAATGAGGATAAAATTCTAGGTGATGACCTCAGACCTTCATAACACCATTCAGTGGTGACGTGGTCTGAGCTCAGACACCATAATGGGATGACCTCAGGCCCTTAACATCATTAATTTGGTGAGATTAATTATGGGGATAACACCTTGGGTGATGACCTCAGACCTTCATAACACCATTCAGTGGTGACGAGGTCTGAGCTCAGACACCATAAAGGGATAACCTCAGACCCTTAACATCATTAATTTGGTGAGATTAATTATGGGGATAACATCTTAATTGATGACCTCAGACCTTCATAACACCATTCAGTGGTGACGTGGTCTGAGATCAGACACCATAATGGGATGGCCTCAGGCCTTTAACATCATTAATTTGGTGAGATTAATTATAGGGATAACATCTTAGGTGATTACCTCAGACCTTCATAACACCATTCAGTGGTGACGTGGTTTGAGCTCACACACCATAATGGGATGACTTCAGGCCCTTAAGATCATTAATTTCGTGAGATTAATTATTTGGATAACATCTTAGGTGATTACCTCAGACCTTCATAACACCATTCAGTGGTGACGAGGCCTGAGCTCAGACACCATAAGGGGATGACCTCGGACCCTTAACATCATTAATTTAGTGAGATTAATGAGGATAACATCTTAGGTGATGACCTCAGACCTTCATAACACCATTCAGTGGTGACGTGGTCTGAGCTCAGACACCATAATGGGATGACCTCAGGCCCTTAACATCATTAATTTGGTGATATTAATTATGGGGATAACACCTTGGGTGATGACCTCAGACCTTCATAACACCATTTAGTGGTGACGAGGTCTGAGCTCAGACACCATAATGAGATGACCTCAGACCCTTAACATCATTAATTTGGTGAGATTAATTATGGGGATAACACCTTGGGTGATGACCTCAGACCTTCATAACACCATTCAGTGGTAACGAGGTCTGAGCTTAGACACCATAATGAGATGACCTCAGACACTTAACATCATTTATTTGGTGAGATTAATTGTGAGGATAACATCTTAGGAGATTACCTCAGACCCTTATAACATCATTCAGTGGTGACGAGGTCTGAGGTCAGACTACTAATTTGGTTTAAGCAATCACCATTGCATAAGCTTCAGAGCAAAAACATAGCGACATACATTCAACAATAGAAGATGATCCTCTTCAGAGAATAACACTATCAGAAATTATAATTGTTCAGGGATTATAAATAAGCTTCATAATGTCAGGGGTTACAAATAAATATTCAGAGATTCTCTTTAAGGGTTTGAGGGAGGAATGCTGGTGTCTTCGGTTTGGTTAAGCTGGACGATGTTGGTCATCTCGGTAACTTCATCATGGTGGTCTTCCCCTCCAACCTCTGTGTTGTCCAACGTGGCAGTCTCGGCAGGCGCGGTAACCTCCTCCTCGACCTCCTGAAGGGCCTGGGCAAGCTGAGGATTAGGAAAGCCAAGGCCTATAAAGTCAGAGGCTTTCAAAGTTCCAGCCTCCTTCTCCTTGACAGCCGCCCACTTGGTAGTAGTTTTGATACCTCTCTCGAGGTATTCAAAGCCAAAGCCCATAAACTCATCAGAACTTTTATACTCAGCTATTATCCCCTCAGAGGCATCATCGAGGGATGCCTTCGGCCGAGCTGACCTTTTACTGCAGAACATCATCCTTGGCCTTCAGAGCCATAGCATGGTCCTTGTTAAGCCGAGAGATGTCCCTCTCTAACCCCTTCACCTTCTTGTCAGACTCACCCAACTTAGACTTCAGGCGGTCAATTTCTGCGTTCAAAGTACTTTGGACCTTCTCGGCCTCTTGACCCTTCTGGATGAGGGGCAACTTCCTCAGAGTCCAATTGGAGAGGTGGTGCATAGCTGCCAGGCCCTGCAGATTTTGTGATCATGAATGAGTTAAAGACAAATCAGAGGTTACACTTAGAAATTACAAAGAAATATGAGGTCATACCTGAATGGATCTATGGATGCCAAACTCAACTAGCAAGGGAGTATCAAGTTACCAGAAGAAGCTCTTATCCGCCTCGGTCATTATAGAGCCGAAGGCATCTAGGGCTTGCAGACTATGGTCGACTATGCTGTCAGTAATCTTCAACTGCTCTAGACGAGCCGATAAGGCATCTGCTGAAGAGATGGGGATGGCAGTATCAGCACTTTTTTTCTTCTGCCTCTGATCCTCAGGGGCATGTTCAGTTGAATCCCTCTTCTTCGTGGCTTGGGGCTTTGAGGCAGAGGGAGCTGGGGGAGGAGCATTAAGGCCTGATTTCTTTGCAAGTCTCATCAAACTAGGTGCAGCCATTTCCCAGAGTTCGTCTGAGATATCCTTTGGGCGCTCTGCAAAAATTAATATATCTGAGTTAGAAGATCAGACATAAATAAACTTAGAGGTTCAACTTCAAATAGAAAGCGCTTACCAAGCTCGGAAAGAGGACTTCCACTTAGACCTGTCTCAGAGAGGTAGTGGGGGGTCATCAAGTGTTCGAACTTAACGAACAGACCATGTATCCCCTGATCTTGAAGGACTTTCACCTTCTGAAGGTTTTGCGGGCTCAGGCCAGGGTCGGCCCTTGCAGACATTATGACCTTACCCCACCTTAGGGGCATCCTCGGCTCTAGAATGGACGAGGGAGCACATGGGCCAAATTCCCATGGTCCAGAAGCAAAAAATTATCGAGGCTTCCAGTTATGGTTGGAAGTCTGAGTTATTTGATGCATCTTTTTTTCAGGCTTTCGAGCTACAAAATGATAGTAGCTCAGATGATTTTTGGCTGCGGAAGGGACATAGTAACCTACAAAAACCTGAACTGGGAGGTCTGAGTGGTGGACAGCCTTCCATAAGACTATGGCCCCTATTATGACCCTCCAGGCATTAGGGGATAGTTGAGAGGGGGCCAAATTGATATAGGAAAGGATAGATTTGATAATGGGATGGATGGGCAGACGAAACCCCAACTTGAAAATTTGCTCGTACAAGCAGATCTCACTGTCTCGGCCATGAAAAGCCCTCTCTTCCCTCAGAGGTCTTCTTAGCTTTATGGAGGGACTAATGGAGTACAGATATCTGAAGCAAAGGAGGTTTACCTCAGTTACAGTACTCTCGATCTCGTCCACCTCAGAGACGTCGACATCGCTTTCAACCTCATCATCATCTAGCTCAACGTCGGCAGGAGCAGATGTTGATGGCTTACTCGGGAACCTCTGAGCGAACTCGGCACTGGTGAAGGCCGACAGAGGAATGGCGTCAAGTGGTGGTGGAATTGACACACTCGGCTCAAGAATCTCAACCTCTGAAGAAGACGCTGAGGTGCTCGAGTTATTATGAGATGAGGCCCGGCTGGAGACCTCGGCCTGATCAAGGGCCTAATCTTCCTGAATTGAGAAGTCCATGGCCTCCTGGAAGTAATCCACGAACGTGGGGTCTGAGGTGGAAGACTCAGACATTGGTATAGGATCGATAGGAGCCTCTGCCTGATTGAAAGACTCTGAGGGATCAGGATATATCACCTTCAGGGGTGGTGGAAAGATGGGTCTAATAGGGAATTCTTGTGACCTATGAGCCTCCTCCTGTGCTCTTTCTATTTGTCTGATTTTTTCTAAAGTCTTCTCCCTAAGGGAGGGGAACTCCTCAAGAAGTTGGTATAGGGGTCTGAGCATCAGAGGCAGACACTACACTTGGGGAGACTTCCTAAACTACAAATAAGATTGGATAATGAAGTAAGGCAATTTAAAGATCAAACTAAGAAACGTAAGGCAAATACAGTTCGCCTGGAAGTATGAAGTTCTCGCCTGAAAATCCCTAAGCTCGCCGAAAAACACAAAAAAACTGAGAAAAATAGGAAAAAACAAAGGGAAAAAGATGGCAGAGAATACCTGAGGAAGAAGTAGTAGAAGGAAATGAAGAAAACTCGAGTAAATCACCATCAAGGACCTCTACAGTGGAATCGCGAAGAGAATGCCTTTAGAGAGAGAAACTGTTGGAATGCTATCGCGCAGGAGAGAGAATTGAGGAAGGAGGGAAAAATGAGGGCTCAAAACCCTTAAATATACATGCGCGATTACCAATGCCCATAATTGCCTTGGGAGCCCAAAAGGGCGGCTGACAACACACGCTTGCCAAGCAAGCCATACTTCAACACTGGACAAGTGTCAAATAAATATTGGCTCATATTAGAAAGGCCTCGAAGATGTGTAAATCCCACAGTCACCTGCTCTCACATGTAACTACGGGCTGGGGGTGATTTATATGCCCCAAGTGTGACCTCATCTCGGAGACACCAACCTCGGCCGAGATCATGGTCAACACTAGACAAGCCTTGGGCATGCAGCATCAGCCCTCCGCCATAGCAAGGTCAGCCCAGGCCGACACTACAACCAGCCTCTCGAAGGGACATCGCACGCATCACAAGGATCAGCAGCACTCTCGTATACCTGGGAATGGTAACCTCGGCCAGATGTAGGCCGAGCTCGCAAGAAGCCTTTTTACCAATGTCATCATCATCAAGATATCAGTTAATGCTCCAAACACACCAGCTCAATCTCGGCTCAGGCCGACCTTGTCCATGGTCTCGGCTAGGATTAAGCCGAGGCCCCTATGGCTCATCTCGAATTGAACGAGGAACTAGACTTACCAACCTTGGCCTCTCCCAGGCCGAGGTCATACACCAAGCACGATAGCCGAGCATCTATTGACATTTGGATAAGGGCACGTGGACACATATCAGTTATAACAAGATTATTCCCCACACGTGGGGAGAATATTTCATCATCATTCTCTACATGTGACAGTGACAGGTGGCTTCCCCATATTGGTGAGGCAAACACACACATGCACATTACACGTATAGAGGTTATCCTCTACCTTGCAAAGGATCCAAAAAAGTCAACCCTAGCTGAAACTCTATCTAGATACACAGTAGAGAGAGAAAGCTTGAGAGATTGTATCCATGGACATCAGTGCCTTATTATAGTGAGGTTATTCACATACACAGTGGACGTAGGCCAATTTAGGTCGAACCACTTATATTCTGGTGCTCTCTCCTCTTCTCCTCATCTCATTCTCTTACCTTTTACATAACTATGCTGCCATTGTTGTTCTTAGATTGAGCTTGAAAACACCTTATCTGGTGGTGCTAATTCTAGCATCATCATTGAGAATTAGGGGAATTAGGAGTTGATTTTTCAATCACTCTGAGACAAGTCTATTTTGGTTAAGAATATAGCTAGATTTATCTTAGAATAATAGTAGTATGTTGGAATATATTATTTAATTTATATAATATGATTATAAATCATATTAATACTTAATTACGTAATTAGAGTTAATTACATGTTGAAGTCTAGTTTTATAATTAATTACCATTGTAATTTATTTTGAATCCCTTAACTTGAACCATGAAATTGTGTAATCAGAACATGTAATCATGAATAATAATGTTATTGATGTTAATAAGTAAAACCCCTCAATTTATATTGACCATTGAAATCGTGAGCTAATTTATTGAATCTTGCTCCCATGGTGCACCTAGGGTTTAGTTATATGATTTTGGTATTTAGAACTTTGAACAAAGTTGTAACAATGAACCTAAAATTGTCCCAATCCATCCTAGACCCGTCCCAAGCCGCCTGTAGGACTTGTCCCCAATTTGGGATTTCACAGAGGAGTCGTTGGTTAATTCATTTGAGGGTGATTTTAATTAAGTAAATTATTGTATGTTTAGTAGTGTTAGAGGGTTATAATATTTTATTGGAAGACTTAGAATAATGGGATATGAACCATTATAAATGATAATTAACATATGTTCTTTATGAGAAGAACCACATGTAGTTGTGTAATGGTTGTTGTAGGTAATAATCGAGGATGAATGATACCGCTTAGTTGATTTTAGCCTTTAATTTTTAGGGGGTTTAGAACGATTATATAAGTAATGGGTTGGAGATAATACCAATTTTAAAAACCATATATTTCGGTTAATATTAGTGATATTTACAATATCAAGTGATGCTTAGAGAGATTAGAGAACTCGTGATAGCCTAGAACGTATTTATAACCCACATAATAGGGTAGTAATTGTTTTGAATGATATGAATGATAGGTGAGAGGATACATAATCTTTAAGATCCTAGGGAGTTTGGTTCAATATTGTATACAACTGAATATAGTTAACGGGCTTATTATTTAATAATAAAAGAGACATTATGTGTAACCCAATTAATTAGGGTTTATGTTTGTTTATTTAATCCAATTGAGTAGGGTCGTACTTGTTTGTTGGATTTTATGTGTACGCATACCATGGTATGTGAGTGATCATGGGGTACGTAATAGGATAGATTTTATGGGACACGTATGAAATTGACCATGTGTGGTATCCACGGTGATAAAGATAGGATCAACCTATAATCTATTTACCAGGATCTTACTTGCTGAAGTAGTCGTCCCTCAAGTGGGACTAATGAGAGGATCCTATCTTACAGCCTTGGGTATGGGGCCCATATGTTTGGTCTGGTGGCATATTAATTTCCCATGGGTTGATACTGTGATGTTAGTGGGTTAGGATTCTGTATAACTATACATAATACTAATGAGTGATCCACAAAGGCAACAAGTATATGTCCTTTACTTTTATTTATGGGCTCGAGCATAGGCCACGTGATTTTATGTGAGTTATCTCAACTCACAGATATTCTGAATTATGTGATTCAGTATTAAGGTATTATCAGATGATTTTACATGATTATGATTTATACTATATATGTATAACTATAAAGTTATGACTCGAGACTAATGCAATGAACATACTAGAGTCGTATTTAATGAATCAGAGCATCAAATTACTAGAAACTGCTACAGTTGAGACATAATTTTAGAATCATAACTAGACATTGTTATCGATAGTATTATTAGTAAGAGAGTTAATATAAATGTAAGGGATTACTCCACAATACTAAATTAAGGGATGATAATATATCACACCAACTCATGTGGGTTTGAGAGTAGAACTGCTATTTATTTGGGTTATTCGGCTCCAAGTAACTAAAATAACTTAAAATCAACTTAATATGGGATGAATATAGGTGATTATTATTGTAACCAATTATGTCATATTCTTACTCATTATGGACTTGTTGAGTTTAGTCCTCATTTTCTATAGATCTTAGGTCATTGCAGTTGTCGTAGACTTGGGATATCCGTTTGAGGAGGACTCCTAGAGACATTTTATTCCTAATTACTAGGGTGTATATGTCAAATAATGTCCATCATTTACATCCTATTATCTAGTTATATTTTAGTTAAGTCAATTGTATTTATTTCATATATTTCATAGGTTAGAGAATGTATGACATGTACACTTATTTAGGACTTTTATGGGATTATTCTAACTGTATATTCTACAGTTGGAGTTTACCTCAATTTTAAGCGGGATGGTATCAAAGATGTTTTATTTTATTAGTCACTTTTATTATCTCTTATTTCATTTACTTGAATTTTTTTATTTATTTTGTAATGTTAAGAACGTTACCAAATATTTTTTACTCTCGTGATTTTTGTATTAAACATGATCAATTTGTTTATGGACTTACGGGGTACCAAAGAACCCTTAAACTGCCTCGAGGAAAAATAAAAGCGTGGAAAATTCTATCAGTGAAAAGGATGTTGGATCCCCGAATTTTGATTATCTCAACTAAAATATAATTTCCCTTTTAAATAAATGCGGAAGCGTAAAGATGGTTGGTTCACAAAATAAACAAATGCCAAATTTTAAATCCTTAAACGAATTAAAATTACACCAAGTGAAGTAAAATTAATCAATTAATAAATTCACTTAAACCAAATCAATAATTCAAGCCCTAGAATTTGCCTAAGTCACAATTAACAATTATCCAAAGTTAGGCGAAACCAATTTTAGCAAAGGACTTCAATAAACCAAATTTACCTAATATTTAATTTAGTTCCAAATTAAATGAGTGTGATGATTTAAACCGAATTTTATCTTGAATTATTCTAACCATGCGTTCTACGTTATTAAAGCAAGATAAAAATAAACCAATCACACTACGCCGTGATGTACGAGGAAAAACCCAAGACGGGAAAAAACCTCGGACGGCCCTAGCCACAAATCCACTAGATATGGAATTACAAGTACAAGACAGATAGACTTACAACAACTGACTCGATCCCTCTCAAGCATCGACGCTTCTTCTTGTAGACACCTCTTCCTAGCGGATAACCTTGGAACACCACCGCGGTCTCGAAATCCATCGATAGGGCTTTCTATGGTCACCGTCACCCGAGCAAGGAGCCTTTCTCCAAGTGGGTAGAATCACCAAAACTTCTCTTTGAAATGGAAGAGATAAATCGGTGCCAAACTCCAAGCAATTGATATGTATAAAAGAACTTGGAATAAACAAACTTGGGTGTAATCTAGAGTGTTAAGTGAATTTCTCTTTGAAAATAACCACTCAAAACATGAACATTTTCCTAAACAATTTTTGCTCTCAAACTCTCTCTAAGAGATAAACAAGGTTGGAAAAGTTATGGAAATGTTAAGTTGGAAAATGTCATTCCCGCACATATTAAATCTGTAAAAGTTGGTTAAAAACCAAGTGGGGAAGTGGGTGCAAAACTGCCAAAAAACTGCCAATAACTGTTCCAGCCTGGCATCTCGTTCGAACGACATTTCGTTCGAACGAAATCTCGTTCGAACGAGTCTTCTAACGACGCTCCAGTATGGACTCGTTAGAAGCTTGTTGGAAATCTCGTTAGAACGACAATCTCGTTCGAACGATATTTCTAACGACGAACCAGTATGCCTTAGTGGGAACTCGTTGGCAAAACTCGTTCGAACGACATCTGGTTCGAACGAAAAAACTCGTTCGAACGACATATCTAACGAACGACCAGAAAGTTTAAAAAATTCATTTTTAAGCCCAGAAAACTTTATAAACATTTACTTAAAGTTTTAATTAATTCTTTCTTAAAACAAAACGCAGTTTTTACAAAACCTAACACCCAATAAACTTTGTTCCAAGCTCCTATATATATATAATTGCATTCATACCTTGGGAGCATGGAACCATGATTGATGACGTAGAAACGAGGCACGCAAACCGGCACATTTGATGAAGCTTTATACTCTTTGCCGCTACGTCTTCAATAAACATTTCATAGGATTGAGAATATTACAATTAAATATTATCCTATGTATAAATGTTTTTGTCCGAAATTGAGCCAAAACTATATATGGACTCAATTGGAAATTTGTGTCCTTACAAATCTCCCCCTTTGGCTATTCCGGGACAAAAACCAAACAAAAATCCTAAAAGGCCGTCAAGCTCACTAGACTCAAAACATAACCCACCCAAACTTGACTCAACCCAAGGATCAAACGCTTTGCCGTTTAAACAATGCCGCTTTAGAAGAAATCCTGCACACTTAAGCAAACTCATCAAATGCATAGGGAATATCAAAGTATTAAATGCAATTAATTAATTACTCCCCCTAAATTAATTCTTCCCTTTATCAAACACATGACCTACTTAGAAAGACGTCTCCCCCTAAGATAACTCTCCCCCAAACTAAGATACGATAATAATAGGATTAAATACCATTTCTTCCCTATCATCATTCTCCCCCTTTTTGTTCAGGAATAGGCAAAGGATAAAGAACTAATAAACACGTTGAAGCTTAAAGAGTTAAGACATTAAAGCATATGGGAAATAAAAGAAAGGCAAAGACAAACAAATATCATATATATATATATATACTATAAATATACCAATATGTACTTGCAGATATATATAGATATAAACGCACACATAACACAAAATACAATAAGTTTGCACACTCGTATGGCCAAAATGTGTCATATGGAAACGGAAGTGTTGGGGTGTGAACTAGCAACAATTAAATTTAGACCCAAACACTTAATAAACATTCACGGAGTTCTCATTTGATTGTAAACTTTATCACATTTAAATATAACCTCATGTGACAATATGAAGATTGAACTCAATGAACAAACATACACAATGCATACAAGCCTAGCATGATGATGATTCTACAAACCAAATAGAGTCATGACATTAAAGACAACTAGGATAAACAGACATTGTGCAAACCGTTGATATACCATCCAATTCTCCCTCAATAAGCATATATATTCTTTTGCTTATGAATGAATATATCAAGCAAACATAGGCCTTGGCAATTGTTTTCTTTTTAATGCCAAATATTCTATTTTTAGGCCTTTGGATCAAATATTTCTTTTAGATCCAATAAACGGTGGCTTACTATCGCAAATGATCACTTAATCCTTTCGGAGCCCTTCCCCGTGCATATTTATTTTTATCATGTTTTCATTTTTCACACAAATCTCACATGCAACGGATTTTGACATGCACTAGTCCTCCTAGGTCATAGATATGTAGATGACTAGATTGGTAGGAGAACACCTCAAAAAGCTCAAATATAACATGTGACATTAAGATTTCAAAAGAGCTCGTGCATGTGTGAATAGAGGCATATAGAAATAGAATCCATTTAAACAACACAAAATCCAACTACTCCATAAAATATGGTAAAGAACATTTTAAGGATTGACAATCTAAACCAAAAGTTCTAGCCACATGGGACCGTAAACGATGGGATTCAAACACAAATATATGCCACTTAAAGTGTGTCAAACCAAGATAAAAAAAAATCCTTTTTGAGTTTTTGACATTTTTAATCAAAAATAAATATATATACTCAAAAGAATAAACAAAAATCATTTGTATTTTTCATTAAGCTTAAATGAAATAAATAAAACACAAATGATAAAAAAAATCTTTTTATATTTTTCAATTAATTGAACCACAGAATATAATACAAAAAGATAAACAAGTCATAATTTCTAGCATATGATATGAAATGAATCAATGATTAGAAAAAGACTAAAACAAGCATACATTATGCATGTGAATATAGCATGAAGTACAAACGCTAAAGTATGCAAACACTAACACATTCATCCTTTAGATTTAGCAAGGGAGGAAGCATGTGAAAGTAAATGAGAATCAAAAACCCTATTTTGCAAAGCAACCAAGTCGGATTTCCTAACCCAAATTAATGAAGAATGACTATCTTGGGGTGTGGGAATGTTAACTACCGTGGTTACTTTACTATGGGATTTTCTAGGAATTCGTTTAATATCAAAAAAAAAATTCCTAAGATGAACTTTTCGACCACAATGTGTACAAGCAAAAACATGTCAAAAAGATTTACTTAAGGAGTGATCTTTAAATGCATTCCTAGTAGATTCTCCTAAAACATTGGTCTTGGCTTTATGAGTAGATTCATTACAAGAATTGAAGCCTAAACCACAAGTGTCATTTTTAATTTGGATCGTTTCTAACATTTTATCTAGTTTTTCTGAACGACACTCCAAATCAAATTTGACATTACTAGAATCTTTTAGTTTATTTTCCAATTCTAAAATGTTAGATTCTAGTAAAACATTTTGCTCTTCAAAAGCAAGAAGCTCCTTTTTCAAGGATTCCATTAAACCCCTAAGGCTATCTCTTTCGCCTTCTACATATTCTAGCTTCTCTTGAAGAGTCCTCTCACGTGTCCTAAGGTCTTATATTAAAGCACTTTCATTAACGACACTCTCTCTTAAACTAGCTTCTAACTTCAAATTAGCCCTTTTCAATTTAATAGATTCATTATATAGTTCTTGAAAAGCATTTGGAAGTTCACTCACATCAACCTCTTCTTCATTTTCACTCTTTCTTTCTTCTTCACTCTCACTATCATAAAAAATAAGAGAATCATGTACAATGACCTTGGAAGTGTCATGTGCTATCGTTTCATCAATCGATGAGTTCTCACTATCACTCACATGACTAGCCATAAAAGCCATAAAATTTTTCTTAGTGGGGGAATCGGGCTTTTCTTCCTTATCACTATCACTAAGGGTCGCATTGTATGAAATTGGTCGCTTACCCTCTTTCCTTAGTTTAGTGGGGCACTCATAAGCCCTATGGCCATAACCTTCACAACCAAAACACTTATTAGACTCGTCCCTATCTAAATTTTCATTTCAAGGTTTAGGGATCTTTTCGGCTTTAGAAATCTTCTCGCTTTTATCATGTTTAGAAGTATCAAATCTCTTAAAATCATTTTTAAATTTATCTTTGTTAATTTTAAGAAATTTTCTAAATTTACGAGCAAACAAAGCCATGTCTTCTGAGTCACTATCACTCTCGCTCTCTACTACTTGTTTGACCTCTTTTCGGTCTTTTAAAGCAACGCCCTTTTCGATTTTCTTTTCAGTTTTAGAGGGAAACATATCTAGTTCATAGGTTTGTAAATCACCTACAAGCTCTTCTAATTTCGTAGAGGCTAAAGTGGGTAAAGAATTTATCGGGTAGGGACCTTAAAATTTTCTTTACAACACGGTCGTCAGGTATTTTCTCTCCCAAGTTAAAAGATGAATTAAAAATATCAGAAAGTCTAGCATGGAATTCATCAAAGGTTTCTTTTTCATTCATTTTGATAGTTTCAAATTGAGTGGTGAGGTTTTGGAGTTTTGAAGCTTTAACGACACTAGTTCCTTCATGAGTTAATTGTAAAATATCCCAAGCTTCTTTAGCGGTCTCACACGTCATAATACGTCGAAATTCATCCGGTGTGACAGCGCTAAACAAGGCATTTAAACCACGGGAATTGAAATTAGCAAGTTTAAACTCATTTTCAGTCCATCTATCGGCGGGTTTGATAACACGTTCATCTTCAACTAAATAAGTTGGTGAGGACCACCCGTTAACAACAGACATCCAAACTCTCTCATCGATAGATTTTAGTGCCGATCTCATACGCGCTTTCCAATACGCGTAGTTTGAACCATCGAAAATAGGAAATTTTGAAAATGGGGAAAAATCCATTTTAGCCAAAAATTATTTAAAAGATCGTTAACGAAATAATTTATCGCTTTGGCTCTGATACCAATTTGAAAAGGATGTTGGATCCCCGGATTTTGATTATCTCAACTAAAATATAATTTCCCTTTTAAATAAATGAGGAAGCGTAAAGATGGTTGGTTCACAAAATAAACAAATGCCAAATTGTAAATCCTTAAACGAATTAAAATTACACCAAGTGAAGTAAAATTAATCAATTAATAAATTCACTTAAACCAAATCAATAATTCAAGCCCTAGAATTTGCCTAAGTCATAATTAACAATTATCCAAAGTTAGGCGAAACCAATTTTAGCAAAGGACTTGAATAAACCAAATTTACCTAATATTTAATTTAGTTCCAAATTAAATGAGTGTGATGATTTAAACCGAATTTTATCTTGAATTATTCTAACCATGCGTTCTACGTTATTAAAGCAAGATAAAAGTAAACCAATCACACTACGCCGCGATGTACGAGGAAAAACCCAAGACGGGAAAAAAACCTCGGACGGCCCTAGCCACAAATCCACTAGATATGGAATTACAAGTACAAGACAGATAGACTTACAACGACTGACTCGATCCCTCTCAAGACTCGATGCTTCTTCTTGTAGACACCTCTTCCTAGCAGATAACCTTGGAACACTACCGCGGTCTCGGAATCCACCGATAGGGCTTTCTATGGTCACCGTCACCCGAGCAAGGAGCCTTTCTCCAAGTGGGTAGAATCACCAAAACTTCTCTTTGAAACGGAAGAGATAAACCGGTGCCAAACTCCAAGCAATTGATATGTATAAAAGAACTTGGAATAAACAAACTTGGGTGTAATCTAGAGTGTTAAGTGAATTTCTCTTTGAAAATAACCACTCAAAACATGAACATTTTCCTAAACAATTTTTGCTCTCAAACTCTCTCTAAGAGATAAACAAGGTTGGAAAAGTTATGGAAATGTTAAGTTGGAAAATGTCATTCCCGCACATATTAAAGTCTGTAAAAGTTGGTTAAAAACCAAGTGGGGAAGTGGGTGCAAAACTGCCAAAAACCTGCCAATAACTGTTCCCGCCTGGCATCTCGTTCGAACGAAATTTCGTTCGAACGAAATCTCGTTCGAACGAGTCTTCTAACGACGCTCCAGTATGGACTCGTTAGAAGCTCGTTGAAAATCTCGTTAGAACGACAATCTCGTTCGAACGATATTTCTAACGACGGACCAGTATGCCTCAGTGGGAACTCGTTGGCAAAACTCGTTCGAACGACATCTGGTTCGAACGAAAAAACTCGTTCGAACGACATATCTAACGAACGACCAGAAAGTTTGAAAAATTCATTTTTAAGCCCAGAAAACTTTATAAACATTTACTTAAAGTTTTAATTAATTCTTTCTTAAAACAAAATGCAGTTTTTACAAAACCTAACACCCAATAAACTTTTTTCCAAGCTCCTATATATATATAATTGCATTCATACCTTGGGAGTATGGAACCATGATTGATGACGTAGAAACGAGGCACGCAAACCGGCACATTTGATGAAGCTTTATACTCTTTGCCGCTACATCTTCAATAAACATTTCATAGGCTTGAGAATATTACAATTAAATACTATCCTATGAATAAATGTTTTTGTCCGGAATTGAGCCAAAACTATATATGGACTCAATTGGAAATTTGTGTCCTTACAATAAGAGTATAGTATACTTGTGTGCCCCCAAAACAATAGAATTGGCTTCTTAATGCATAGGCCCTTTTCACGATCTTGGATAGGGTGAGGGAGATATTAACTAACCTTACACTTTCATCGCCAATGTATTCAAGATATATTTCCAAAGGGAAAATTTTATGTTTCAACGGTTTGACTAGTCTGGTTTGAGCATTAGCTGGATATAATTTTCAATAAAAGACAATATTGTGTATTAGGTCAAAATGAGAGTGGATTCTAATATGTTAGTGTGAGGAAGCTACGTAGGCGAGATATTCTTAGACTTACAAGTTAGGTGTACTAGAAAATTGAACTTCTAGGACAAAATTCGTTGTTCAACGGGGGAGGAATGTAATATGCTGTATTTTTATAGTAATTAATTCATTGTTATAAAATTCATTTTTGTATGGTGAGTTATTATTTTCAACTGACATGTGGTATGTCACTTATAATACTTTGTATATGTTTACATGTGATTATTATATGTGACCATATATATGTTGCGTAAATTAACACCTTTTGAAAAATGGCATAATACACGACAATACATTAATTAAACATTTTAATTAAATTAGTATTGTGGATGACTATAAATTGGTCATGTATTAGGTGTCGGGGGTTTCATTGTTTGGATTATTATCTTATTATCGGTCTTTTCTAATCGCGAAGTAGTTTCTTAAAATGTTGAGTCACACGTAAGAGACCAATAATTAAGATATAACTTAATTGACTAGTACCGGCATAATAAATTAACTTATTGAGGAAATTAATTTATTAAAAAATGTGTTTTGAATTTATTTTCGAGATGCTTAGGACTTTTTTGAAACTAAAAATAATGGAATGTAAGTCTGTTGGGTTATAGTATATGGTTTGGAGCAAGTTTCGAGGCATTTGGAGCATGTTTCAGTCCTTTTTAATTAGAGTTACTTTTAGGCCTAGGATTAATTTCTTGGGGAGTAGTGTATTATGACATAATAGCTTAAACTATTTATCACAATACACTTTTGGAAGAACCCTAGAGGATAAGTAAAAGGTTGTGAAACTCTATCCTGAATATGGAGGATTTGGGCTTAGAGACTTGGGATAATTGGGAGTTGATTCTTCAATCTCTCTCTATTTTGATTAAGGACTCTATTTTGATTAGGGATATAGTTATATTTGTGTCAAAGTAATTTTAGTATGTTGGAATCTACTATTTAGTTTATATAATATGATTTGAAATCATATTAAAACTTAATTTCGTCATTAGCTTTGCAATAAAGAACCATTGGAATTTTGTTATGAATCCTTTAATTTCTAACCATGAAATCATGTAAACAGAACATGTAATCAGTGAATAATAACATTATTGATGTTAATAAGTAAAAATCCTCAACTTATATTGATTACAGAATTGAAATCGTTGGCAAATTTTTTTAATCTTCCTCTAATAATGAACTTAGGGTTTTATTTTTTGATTTTGATATTTCGAACTGTAAACTAAGTTATAATATTCATTAACGTATTTGAATACGTTAGGGATACTTGTATGAGGATGAGTTATGATTTTTAAACATTAATTTATAGTTTTTAAGGCTTGGGGTTTTAAGGTTTTATGCATATGACTATTTTGGTTACAAAATAAGAATGAGACATGGCTGCAAGAATAGGCCAAACTCGATCGTGACTTGTCCCTGAGTTTTGTTAGGATGGGGTTCCTTGGAGGAGCCATGGGTTGACTTGTTCAAGGGTCATTTTAATTAGGTAAATTTTTGTATTTTTAGTAGGGTTAAAGGGTCATAACCTTTTATTAAAAGCCTTAAAATAGTAGGATATAAACCATTATAAATGTCAATTAACTTATGTTTTTTATGAAAAGAACCACATGTAGTTGTGTAACGGTTAACGTAGGTAAGAATCGAGGATGAATGTCAGCATTTAGTTTAACTTTGCCTCTAATTGTTAGAATGTTTAGAATAATTATATAAGTAATGGGTTGGAGATAGTACCTAGTTTAAAAACCTTGGGTTTGTGTTTTGACAAGTGATATTTACAATATCTATTGATGCTAAGGGTGGTTTGATAATTCATGATAGCCCAGAATGTATATGTAACCCACTGAGTAGGGTTGTAATTATTTTGAATTATCATTATGAATGATAGGTGAGATGATACATAGATTTTGAGAGCCTTGGGAGTTTGCATTAATATTGTATACAACTGATTATTGTTAAAGTGCATATTAACGAATAATAAAAGCGACATTTTGTGTGACCCAATTAAGATGGGTTTATGTTCGTTTGTTTGCTCTAGTTGAGTAGGTTCATACTTGTTTGTTGGTTTGTATATGCAAGAATACCATTGTGTGTAAGTGCTCGTGGGATACATAATAGGTTGGATTTGATGGGGCACGTATGAAATTAAACAGTCGTGGTATTCCCGGTATAATAGAGATGTGATTTACCTAGGTTTTATTTACCACGATCATAAGTGCTGAAGTGCCCATATCTCGAGTGGGACTAATAGGAGGATCCTCTCATACATCCTTGGGTGTGTGTCCCGTACATTTGGTTTGATGGCATATTAATTTCCCATGTGTTGATACTTAGAAGTTATAAGGTAGGCATTCCCTAAAACTATACTAGAACGCACGAGTGATCCACGAATGCAACAAGTATAGGCCTTCGTGCTTTTATTTACGGGCTCGAGTGTAGGCCATTTGATTTTATGTGAGTTATTAACACTCAAAGATATTCTTAATTATGTGATTATATATTGAGGTACTTTGATATAATTGTACTGAATTATGATTTATACTAGAGATGTATAATTGTAAACTTATTACTCGAGAATAATGTGATGAATAAATTATAGTCATATTTAATGAATCAGTGGCATCAGATTACTATAAACTTATACAATTGAGACATACTTTTAAAATCATGACTATACATTGTTATCGATATTATTATTAGTAAGTGAGTTACAATTAATTTAAGAGATTATTGTAGAATACTAAATTAAGAGATGAGAATATATCACACGGGACTCATGTGGGTTTGGGAGTCGAACCATATGTTTATTTAGGTTGTTCGGGTTTAAGTAACTTAAATAAATTAAAATAAACTTAATATGGGATGAATATATGTTATTCTTATGGAGGCCCGATTTTAGTTATATTATTACTCACTATAGACTTGCTGCATTTAATCCTCTCTTAGGCCACTGCGACTGCCGTAGACTCAGGATATTTTTTTAAAGAGTATCTCTAAGTACATAATATTAATTAATACTAGGGTGTAGGTATTAAGTAGTGTCCCTCCTTTACATACTTGTATTTATTTATATTTCAGTTTAGGCAGTTGTATTTATTTCAGAATTTTCATGGGTTAGAGATTGTATGCGATGTACACTTATTCACTATTTATTATGGGACTATTATGACTCTATATTCTAAAGTTGGAGTTTAATTCTAAATTTAGTGGGAAGGTATCAAATAAGCTTTATTTTATTCGGAACTTTTATTATTTCTTATTGAATTTACTCTTATCGTTTTATTCATTTTGTTATGTTGAGAATGTTACCGAATATTTTTTAGTGCCGTGATTTTTGTGTTAGACCTGATAAATCTATTTATGGATTTTATCGGGTATCACAGTAAACTTCTACCATCTCGGGGAAAAATAAAAAGGAAACAGTGATTTCATTCACTCTATTGAACGTGGATGATTCAATAGGAGTATTCTGTACTTGTGTGCCCCCACAAGATTTGAATCGGCACCCTGATGCATTGGTCATTTTCACGATGTTGGGAAGGGTGAGTACGATGTTAACTGACCTTACCCGATCACCGCCAATGTATATACGATATATTTCCTAAAGGATAAGCCAGTGTTTTAGCGGTTAGACTAGTCTTATTTGAGAATTAATCGTACACGATTTTCGACAAAGACTATAGTGTGTATTAGGTCAAAGAGAGAGTGCATTCCTATATATTAGTGTAAGTATGTTATAGGAATGAGATATTCTTAGACTTACGAGTTAGCTGTACAAAGTAATATAATTTCGAGGACTAAGTTCCTTATTTAAAGGGACAGGAACGTTATACCCCTTATTTTTGTAATAATTAATTAATTGTGAAAATCGGTTATCTGTTGATGATGATTTATTATTTTCATGTCCCATGTGATATGGCACTTATAATATTTTCTATATGTTGATGATGATTATTATATGTGATTCTGCATGTGTTACGTGAATTAATACCTTTTGAAAATTGGCATAATACACGATAATAAATTAATTAAATATTTTTAGTGACTTAGCATTATGGGTGACTATAAATTGGTCATTGACTACGTAACGGGGTTTTTCTTATTTGGGTTATTCTCTTACTATCGGGTCTCATCGATCGTAAAGTAGTTTATTACAATGTCAATCACACGTAACAAATTAACAATTAGGTTATAACTTGATTGAGTCGTACCGACTTAATAAATTAACTTATTGAGGAAATGCATTTATTGAAAAATTATATTTCAGATTTAATTTTAAGACGCCTATAAAGTTTTTTCAATTATCTATTCAGTTTGTATATGGTTTGGGTCAAGCTTCAGACCATTTGGATCATGTTTCGGGACTTTTTAGCTAGAGTTACTTTTGAGCCTGACTTTATTTTGTGGGGGAGTTTATTATGACATAATAGTTTCAACCATTTAGCATAGTTAACTTTAAGGAGAACCCTGGAGGATATGTAAAAGGTTGTGAAACCCTATCTTGAAGATTGAGGATTTGGGCTTAGATAATTAGGATAATTGGGAGTTGATTCTTGAATCACTCTAAGGAAAGTCTATTTTTGTTATAAACTATGTTAGATTTGTGTTACAATAATACTAGGATGTTGTATTTTACTATTTAATTTATATCATATAATTTGAAATCATATTAAAACATAATTTCTTAATTATAGTGAACTACATGTGTAATCTAGTTTTGTAATGAAGAATCATTGAAAATTTATTGTGAATCCTTTAATTTTAACCATGAAATCTTGTAATTAGGACTTGTAATTAGTGAATAATAATATTATTGATGTTAATAAGTAATATCCCACAACCTATATTGGTTATAGGATTGAAACCATTGGTTAATTTGTTGAATCTTGCTCTAACGATGAACCAAGGTTTTGGATTTCTAATTTTGGTAATTAGACTTTAAATGATGATATAATCATCTTAAACTTAACTAAATGTGTTAGGGATACTAGTATGAGGGTTAGTTATGATAGAAGGGTTAGTTTTGAATTTTTATGGATCGGAGTTTTAAGGTTTTATGGCTATAGCCATTTTGTATGCAAAATGATATGGAGACAAGGATACTAAAACCGACCAAAGCCATCATTAGGACTTGTCCTCTAATTGGTTTGGTTTGGGGTTTCACTGAAGAGACCATGATTGATTCGTGCGAGGGTCATTTCAATTAGGCATATTATTGTATGCTTAGTCAGGTTAGAGGTTTATAACCTTTTATTGGAACCATTAGAGGATTTGGATATAAACCATTATAAATGTTTACGAACTTATTATCCTTATAAGAAGAACCACATGTAGTTGCGTAATAGTTAACGTGGGTAATAATCGAAGATAAATTTTATCATTTAGTTTACCTTAGCCTTGAATTGTTAGAAGGTTGAAAATGATTATATAAGTAATGGGTTGGAGATAATACCTAATCTAAAGACCTAGGGTTCAGGTTGAGAGTTGTGATCTTTACAAAATCGAGTGATTCTTAGAAAGGGTAAAGAACTCATGATAGATAAGAACATATGTGTAACTAACCGAGTGGGGTAGTAATTATTTATAATTATCCTTATGAATGATAAGTATGACGATACCTAGACTTTAAGATCCTTAGGAGTTTGGTCTAATATTTGTACAATTGAATATAGTTAGCATACATATTAAGTAATTATAAAAGAGACATTATGTTTAACCCATTGAGTGGGGTTTATATTTGTTTATTTGATCCAGTTGAGGAGGGTCGTACTGGTTTATTGGACTTTATGTGCAAACATACCCTATTATCTGAGTTCTCGTGAATGATGTACAATGAGGTATTTGATGGGGTGCGTAGGACGTTGACCACATGTGATATTATTAATGATAGAAATGGGATCTACCTAGGTTATATTAACCCCGATCCTACGTGCCAAAGTGAACGTCTCCCAAGTGGGACTACTGTAAGGATCTTCTCATATAACCTTAGGTATGGGTCGGGTATGTTTGGTGTGATGGCATATTGATCTCCCATGTGTCGATACTGTGATGTTATAGGCTTAGGATTCTCTATAATTACTTAGTACGCACAAATGTTCCTTGAATGCAATAGGGATAGACCTTCCTATTTTTATTTTTGGGCTCGAACGTAGACCATGTTATTTTATGTCAGTTATCTACAGTCAAAGATATTTTGAATTATGTGATTCTGTATTCTGATACTATCAAATGATTGTACAATATTATGATTTATACTAGCGATGTCTAACTATAAACTTATGACTTGAGAATAATGTAATGAATGTACTGGAGTTATGATTAATGAATCAGTGACATGAGATTATTAGAAACTGATACATTTGAGACATACTCTTATAAACAAAACTAAAGATTGTTATTGATTTTACAAATAGTGAGTGAGTTTCTATTAATGTCTGACATTACCTTAGAATACTAAATTATGATATGAATATATATGAGATGGGACTCATAGGGATTTGGGAGTATAGTTGCATGTTTATTTAGTTTGTTCGGGTCTAGAAAACTTAAATAACTTAAAATACACTTAATGTGGGATGAATATATGTTATTATTATTTTGTCCCAAATGAAATTATATTCGTACTTAATATAGACTTGATGGGTTTAATCCTCATTGTTAATATACTTTTTACAAGTCTTAGGCGACAACGTCTGCCATAGACTGGGCTATTCACTGGATGAGTATCTCTAAAGCCATTATATTCATAATTTCTAGTTTGTAGATGTTGAGTCGTGCCCCTCATTTATATCCTTATATTTATTTATATTTCATTTCAAGCATTTGTATTTATTTATATGTTTCTAAGGTCGGAGATTGTATTAGATGTACACTTTTTTAGGATTTCTTATTGGATTATTTTGACTATATATTCTATAGTTGGGTTTACTTCTGTTTTTAGTTGGATGGTATCAGAGATATTTTATTTAATTTAGAAGTTTTACTATATCTTATTTCATTACTTTTATTGTTTTATTTATTTCCTCAGATTGAGAATGTTACCAAATATTTTTTTTCCCGTGAATTTTTAGTAGACCTAATCAATATATTTATGGATTTTACAAGGTATCAAATAACCCTTCAAGTTCCTCTAGGAAAAATAGAAAGAAAACAGTGATTTCGTTCACTCCGATGAACGTAAAAGATTTTATAAGAGTATACTATACTCATGCGCCCCACAACATTATAATTGTCTATTTCATTTTATCAAATACACCTTGAGCCTAGTCCAAGAGGTCTTCGAAAAGCTACATTTGACTCATATATGATCATTCATGTCATGGTCCCGAGATAATCACTTTAAAAAAGGTATATTATTTAGTGGACTTAGATTCACTATTCGTTAAATTAATTTTCTTAATTGGAAAATCTTACGTTTTTAGTCTCATGGTATTTTATGAGATTATCAAATAAAAGATGTTATATTCTTGAATTATATAAAACGTATGTGTTCAAAATGTTTTTTTTCCAGAATTTTTCTGGTCCTTAGTTTATCAAGAGAAAATTCTATATTTTGTGAAAGTTGAAAATGTGGGCAATTTTAGTTTCCATACATGACGTGAAAAATACGACTCCATGTCAATGATGTGTCTGGTTCGTTGCTTACAACTTTAAAACTATGTCATTGTAAATATGTGATCCTTTGCGTGACTTGGTTCACTGTTTATCTCCTCAACAAAATAGGACTTCATATCATCGTTTATGTCAATGGTCACAACATATAGTAACCTGCATAGGAAAAATAGCGTTACATGCCTACCCTTGTTCGTTGACCTTTTGCATTAGTGAATAACACACTCGTTACATAAATATCTCACAAACCCATAAGATTTTAAATCATTTTGATATCTTTTCAAATTGATCTCACTTGAAGTTGTGCCCAGACATAGTCTTTGTTGAAGGTCAATGGAGATATTTTTTAAGCCAATTAGGTTACTAGAGTTATCCCACTTTTCTTTACACATAATCTCTTTACATATTATTTCTTGCCTCCTTCTTCAATGTTGATTTAGAGTGAAATTTTATACGAAAATAAGATAGAAAATATTCATCCTTTCCAAAGAGAAATTTTCTTATTTAATCTCATGTGTGTATTTCATGATTTGTGTTGCTTTCTTAAATCTTTGAGATTAATAATTTTGTATTTAAACTAGTTATAACAAATCATGGGATATCCTTATACTTCTTAGTTGTAGTAAATAATTTTCCAAAGTTACTTTATAGTTATATTACCTAGGAACAAAGTGCCCTTCCACTTTAAACGAATATTTATTAGTGTAATACTCTAAGACATTGGATAAGTCTAAAATCAATTGCGGTTTGTAGCTTTCTTTAACTATTGGTGATCTTTTCATCGCATATGTTACAAAAGAGTTTATACTCGGTCAATGCATTGTTTGATTGTAAGGCATTCTCTTCTATTTTTAACACTCTACCATAGTACATTCTCATTCATCTTGGTCCAAGGTATTTCCACATTAGTGGGTTTTTCCTCGTACATCTGGTGTCGTTTAAATTGTTTTATCTTTATGCATGTTAGAATAACTTATCTTAATTTCAGACAAAATTGATTAAATTATAGTATTGATGAAATATTTTGTCATTTAGACTTTTAGGATGCTTTTAACCCATTGATTAAGTTGAAAGTAAAATTATCCCTTAATCGATAATTTAATTTTAATCAGGTAGCTACTATCAAGAGCTCTCACACTCAAATTTCCATACTAAGGACTAGAGGGAAAATTCCCCAAGACAAGAAAGAACACTAATATCCCTACCAGATCCTTGTTTGTAAGAGGAAGGTCAGGGAGATCGTTGAGAAATTAGTTGCTACTATGGCTTACATATCCAAGCATCTGATTTAAAGGGCAATGTTACCCTTGGATTGTGCTCAAACAACATCTTTGATGAAGCACATGCTCGTGAAACATGATTCCCATACTCTCTATGTTTAGTGTATTTGTTTTTTTTCCCTTTTGGGGAGGTTATTTCCACTTGGAATAACAAATGTGTTGTTTCTACAGTTCCACGACGAGACTATGAGGATTTGGAGAGATGGTTACTATGGAAGTGTACTCCACTACACTTTTCATATTAATTATATCAACGCACATGCTTAGATACATTGATGGTTTAATGTCTGATGCGTTATTAAAAGGAGAAAAACCTCCACCTCTGGTATTAGTACGTCATTGGTGATCCTCACTACGTCATAGTCTGGGAGAAAGGATTACTGGGAGACTGAGGAATCCATTACTGAGAAACTAATGTAGTATGTACCTCGAAGTTTTAAATAAATGTTTCTACTGTCCAACGAATTTCCCCAAGAATCCAAGCATAGTTTGGCCCATCCAACTCCACGACGAATCTTGGTCCCTTAAACTAGAAATAATTATGTTGCATATACATTTTTGTATTGAAAATTTGTTGGTTAATGAATAAATATCATATTTTGTAATCTTGATTTGTATGTGCTTAATTATTTCACAATACCTGACCTTGTGGGTTCCATTCTATGAATTTTAAGATTTTTCATCACACTTAACTTTAGGCCTATCCATGTTTTAGTGAAAATTTATTATGTGGGGGGTTACCCTATCAAGTATTTTGTTCGACCAACATGGTCAGTTACTTTGGTGCCTAGGGATACACTAGAGGTCTTTTACTGCTACCTAGATGACCTTTTCTTTATATGTTAGAAAAAATGAATTAGTCACATTTGTTGTTCCAATAATCAAACCATGCTGCATATATTTAAAACACAAGCTTAAAGAAATAAAATTTCACTAAATTAAAGGGTACCCAGGGGCGATTATGGTGTTTTGGGCCCTGAGTGGTGATGTGATACGCCCGAGACAAGAGTGGGATGCGGTGATATCGTGACACCTTCTTTTCCAAGAGTGTAAGTGATGCATGGTGCACCGACTCACATACGGTGAGAGCTGGTGTGTTTTTCCTTATGGAGATGTGAGAGTTCTTGTCTCTCAATTCGTCATTTCCACCTTAAGGTTGGCCTCAGTTGTGATGATTCCCCTAAAAGTTTCTCGACACCATATCCAATTTTGTTGCATGCCTCTAAATAGATCTAAACCTAATTCTTAGTGTGAGGGGTTATTTGTTGTTCAGATTTGACAGTTTATTTAATTTAAAAATAAATTAAATGGGTCGGGTTATCTCTTTTGGGCTAATCCTAAGGCAGTTTGAGGCTTATGAATGATTAAGAGATTCTTGGTGTGGGTTCAAAAACTAAGTTGTGAATGGGAAAGGTGTAGCCACCTTACTTATTCTTTACGATTCCTTATTTATATACTTGTTATCCCATTCTAAATTAATATTTTTTCTAGTTTATTTTAGAACATATTAAGAGACTTTAATTTTAGAATCCCTTAAAACGTTGATATATGATTAGTTATAAAAATGGTGTTTACGAGAGGTGTAGGAATGTCACTAAACCAGTGTGGGTACACAAGAGTGATTTTGTGTGAAAGTGAATTTGATCAATGGGTATCCGTTAGTTTGTATGTGTACAGGCGAGAGAAAACTCAGCTTGTGTGATGCGAGGTCATCAATGAATATATATACATGTTTGAGCATTTATGTTATGCAGATATATGCGAGGATTCGCAGGTTAAGATAGTTGAATATATCTTTTGATGTGTGAGAAAACAATAAGATATGGAAACATCTATTGGGAGATAATATATCGAGAGATACATAATCGAGGCTTGGCCTCACTAGAGTGACTCGACATTGCACATATCTACCTGTGTATACACATGGTCAAAGCTTGTGTAATTTGGTTGTTCTGGTGAGCTGCATGGAAAGGTTACAATGTGATGTGTGTGCACGTGTGAGGAATTAGATTGGGAAGGAGATAAGATATCTATGAGCCATGACGCCAACTCTAGAGGGGTTCAGAATGGGAGTGAACCTTGAAGTCTCTAACAAATATATTCATATTTTTCAATCGATCAATAACTCAAATGTGTTATTGGACCTTCATATTAGTTTGTAAATATAGAGGATGGGATGTTTAGACACCCTCTATTGCCTACATATACAAGGTTTAATGGGAGGTGATGTGCTAAGCATTGGATTGGATCATAAGTCATCGATAGAGATCTATATATCCCTTATTCACATGACTAAAATCCTAAAGGTGTCGTAAGACCTCGAGCTGATTCGAAGTGTTCAAGATGATGACTTATTCTGAGAAGCGAGTGTTAGACTAAAGATGGATACGTCCCTAATACATAATAAATCGAGAGATGTATTGTAAATAATGGTCTCATGAATTCAACTCGGTATTGTGACCTCGTAGTTCCAAATAACAGGTAATATGTACAGGTGTAGGCAACGGGATACCGGATATATATTATACATCACTATTGTATTTTTGGAGCCTAGTCCTTATATATATTTGTAATTATGAGTTGGAGTGCATAATCGTAGGTTAAAAATACATAATTAAAGATAGGTGTTTTTCAAGTATTCGAACAAACTACAGATTCGTGGATGTCACCGTTGAGACAGGATCGCTCACTCGAAAAAGTGGGGGTAAAGAGTAATGTAATTTAATACTTTGATTTTAACAAAGTTTCAGAGTAACTTACTTAATATACACTTTCCTCATAACAGTTTTAAAAAGTATATTTTTGTGTTATACTTAGTTTTACCAATTTTAATTAGCATAATTTAACATGTTTTTATGTTATCTAGTTTAACACATAGAAGTGTTGAGTAAAAATTAGGCTTTAAAATATAAACGCTGTAAAATGCATACCCGGTCCCCTAACATGGGTTGTGCTAATTTATTTAGGCAGAGATATACAATTCTATATCATGTTTTGTATTTATGATTTTTAGGGGATGTCCTTTATGCGTCGAAACCATTTGGGAAAAGCTTTGTCTGGAAGATCTGGATTTTGTAAAGTACGCACAGAGGTTCGACTCCGTTTATCATAAGAAGTGACTTTTCAGAAGGTTGAGACTTCACTCGGGATTTCGTACATAAATAAAGATTCTTAGATACTCGAGGTTTGAAGAAAGTTAGAAAATTGAATCAATGTTTGGTTTTAGGACACATTTGTCAATGAGTTTGGGCCTTTATCTATCTCTTCTGGGTCAAGTCCATCAATTGTGCAATTGATGGTCTGATCAATCGTGTGATTAATGTTTAGGTGCACATGTACAGTGGGTTTGGATCTAGCATGGCATGTGTAGGGTTAGATCGCTTTTGTGGGGACAATTTCTCTAACTACCAATTGTTCAGTTGATGGAACGATCCTACTATGACTACTAATAGATCTTAAACCATGTGGTTATTTCCCATAAAATGTGCGGTAGATGAAGTGAAGTCACACGATTTTTATTGTGTCTTAACATTTTGGGGCAGTTCTATTTCCACCCCCATTTATTTGTAGGCATATGTTTTTAGCACATTGGAGTGTAACCTTTATTTAATGATATTTATATTTTTACCCTTTTCTATTTTCGAATGGTTGATATATGATTAATGTAAGTCCTAATTATAAATAATCGTGTCCACAGAGGTGATAAACTAAGAGTGTGCATGTGTAGATACTCTTCATTGAAATTAAAATATAACGGGATTCACCATTTAAGTGATATTTATTTCATTCGTGATGCGGAATATGGATAAATAATAGGGGGAAAATGAGTTGTCTAGAAACTGAGGGGATCAACCATGTGGTTTTTCCCTTTGACCATGCCGTTCATCATTCAAAAGGAATAGTCAATTCTTGAATGGTTCAACCATGCGATTGATTAGTCTACTAACCATGCGGTTGTATTTTTTATTTGGTCGTATATTCAAAGGGGAAGTACTTATCAGAGTCCTATTGGATTAGGGTGAACATGGGGTGAGGTCATGACTTGCGTGAGAGAGGAGAGGAATTAACATAATGTGGTATATTATTTTTTCAAAAATAAAAATGTTAGTGGGGAAGTCAGACTGGAATCTGAGTGGTTTTAGATCAGCCTCCATCCGTCTGACAATTTTTTGAAAAATTTGTCAAAGCGAGTGGACCATAAGTATTTATTATTTTTATGCAATAGGGTGTGTACCTAGAGTTTTTATCTATATGTAAAAAAATATATACGACTCAGTGATCGGTGGATCACTTTTCATTGTCAAGGATCATCCGATACTAGAATTCTTGGACTAAGAAACCTTTGAGGTACTTATGAAACCACTTTACCCTAGTACTAAAATGATATGAAAGCATATTCTATATACCCCAGTACTGGACGAGCTCCAAATGTTCCCTATCGCAGAGTCTGGGATCTAGAGAGAAGTTGTCTAATATATAAGATGTATGGTCACAAAGAGTAAGGATAGTCGTAGTCAACCATCCTTTCGACAGATCGCTTTTGGCCTTGAGGGTATAGGGTTTTGTACAATATGAAAATAAATACTATCCAGTGCGTGATGCAAGATAGGTAATCTTTATTTTTACATACTTTGATGTTTATTATATCGGGAGATTCTTTATATTCCCTTATATGTTTGGATAAATGTACAATGATGTACATGGTGACCTAAGCATGTATCTACATTTCAAGGGACTCTTAAGGCCTCAAAGCGTTTCTAAAGTGTGCATAAACTAGATATGTAGTAGAGTGATATTAAGTATGCAGAAAGGAAACATAAGGATTGTTTGTCTTTCTTGATTAATCCCTTACAGAGTTGCCATTGTTGTATTATGGTCCCGGAGCAGTGATGTGCTATGCTCAAGGTGAAGAGAGAGATGTGGTGATGTCGTGGCATTGTCTTTTCTGTGTACACAAAGGAGGCATGATATGTCGGATTGCATACAATGAGAGATAGCGTGTTGTTCCTTACAGAGACACGAGAATGCTTGCCTCTTGATCCCCTTTATCCCCTTGCGATCGGGTTGAGTTGTGATGATTTACCTTTAAAGTTGTTTGACACCATATTCAATTTTGTTGCATGCCCTAGTTTAGGCCTAAGGTTAATTCTTCGTTAGCGGGGTTTTCGTTTGTTCAGATTCGCCCGTTTATTTTACATTAAAATAAACAAAATGGGTTGGGTTAAACCTTTCAGGCTAATCTAAAGGTAGTTTTAGGCATGTGATTTTTAGGTGGGTTTGAGAAATGGGTTACTAATGGGAAAGGTGTTAGGAACCCCACTTGTTCTTTATGCATCCTTATTTGTACTCTGTTTATCGCATTTTAGATTTAAATTTAATTTTTAGTCTATTTTAGAACATGTTGAGAGGCCTTAATTTAAGAATCCTTTAAAATATAGGTATATGCTTAGGTATAAAAATGGTGTTTATGAGACGTTTAGGAACATCAATAACCCAGTGGGGTACACAATAGTGCTTGTGTCTGAATGTGTATTTAAGTAATGGGTAGCCATTATAATGTGTGGTAGGTGTGCAAAAGGACTTGGCTTATGTGATAGGAGGCCATAAATGTATGTGTACACTCGTTTGACCATTTGTGTCATGTAGATATATGTGAGTAATTACATATTGAGATAGTTGGATATCTCGTTTGAGATGTGAGAATAGGATAAGAGATTTTACCATCTTTATGGATACAATATATCGAGAGATACGTGGTCGAGGCTTGTGTTCCCAAGAAGGACTCGATATTGAGCTTATGTACATGTGTGGCCACAAGACCAAAGCCTACATAGTTTATTTATATTGGTGAACCGCATCTAATGTTCTAACGTGGTGTGCCTGTAAGTGTGAGGACATGTCTTGAAAGGGGAATAAAGTACCTGTGAGCCAGTAGGGTGACTCTAGCAAGATTAAGAATGGGAATGAACCAGAAGTCATTAATAAATATATATATATATATATATATATATATATATATATATATATATATATATATATATATATATATATATATATATATCGAATGATCACTAACTCGAACATGTTTTTGAACCTTCATGTTGGTTTGCAAATATAAATGATGGGATATTAATGCATCCTATACTGCTTACGTGTAAAGGGCTGAATGGGAGGGGTGTCCTAGGTATTGAAGTGAACCATAAGTCACCCACAAAGATCTATGTATCTCTTATCAACATGGATAAAATCTCTAAGACATCGGGCTGATCCAAAGTGATAGAGATGATCACTTATTTTGAGACATTCCTAGTAGAAAGAGACGTCCCTAATAGATAATACGTCAAGGGACATGTTATAAGTCTTGGGATCATAAGTGCATCTTGATATTGTCCCTACGTAACCAAAATGTCTTGGATCAAAGCCAACGTAGTTCCAACTATTGGGGAATATGTACAAGTGTAGGTAACTTGATACCGGGTATATAATATATAACATTATGCTATTTATGGATCTTAATCCATATATTAGGTTTCCATTATGAGTTGGTGTTCATATTCACATATTAAAAATACACAATCAAATATGTGTTTGATAAGTATTCCAAGAAAACACGTACTAATAGGTGCCTCTACTGAGATAAGAATGTTCTCTAGGAGAACTGGTGAAGAGTATTATGATTTTAAACTTTAGTTTTATCCAAGTTTTTTAGTAACTCAGTTTACGAACACTTTTGAAAAGTATATTTTCGTATCATACTTAGTTATACTAGTTTTAATTACTATGATTTAACATGTGATTATGTTATTTAGCTTAGCACAAGAAGGTATTTGGTAAAAACAGGATTTAAAATATAAACATAGGTATATGGTCCCCTAACACGGGTGGGCTGAGTGATTTAGGCAGACATGTACAATTCTATATCATAAATTATATTTACGATATGGAACTAAATTTTCTGCAGAGTTTCTTTACCCTTATAGCATGAGCTATTTTTTCTTGAGGGATTTTCCCTAATAAGGTGGAACCATTTGGATAGATCTTTGTTTGGAAGAGATGGATTTTGCGGGGTAAACGTAGAGGTTTGATTTTATGTAATGTCAAGACTTGACTCGGGATTTCAAATAGAACTCAAGATTCTTAAATACTCGGGGTTTGAAGAAAGTCAAAAAACTGAATTAATGTTAGGTTTTAGTATGCATTTATCAATGAGTTGGACCCCTATTTATAGTTGTCAGGTCAGATCCATCAACCGTGCGGGTGATGGCCTGGTAAATTGTGTTATTGATGGTTAGGGACACGTGTGTGTTGGATTTAGCTCTGGCAGGACGTGCGTAGGGTTATATCCCTTTTTTTTGGGGGGGGGGGGGAACTGTCTTAAATGATCAATCGCGTAGGTTATGGCATGGTCATGTATAATTACTAACAGATCCTAAACTGTGTGGTTCATTGGGATTATAATTCCCACAAAGCGTGTAGTTACTAAAATAAATTCATGCAGTTTTGGTTCTAACTTGACATTTTAGGGAATAACAACACCTTAATGGCTATTTTGCAACTGATATAATTTTTAATTTGTAAGTGTTTGTAACATTTACAAAATAAACAATGGTTTTTTACACAAAAAACAAACTAGTGTTCAAATCCTTACCATATTTATGATTTTATTACTCCCCTAACCTAAAAGTGTAGCATCCCTAAAAAGTCTAAGAGCGATATAACAATATTTATAATATTTTGCACTATAACATAATTTTACCTCCCTCATCTTCCATCGGGATTTCCCTACCTCCCTCGACTATTCACAACATCACAAATGAATAATACCTCCTACTATAAATCTCTTACCAAATCATGAATTAGATTAACCCCTCTCCAACCTGGTACTCTATCTTCCTCTCCCTCCCTCTACTTTTAATGTTAGGGTTGTCTATTTTAAGAACTTTAAGTTTTGATATTAGTTTGTATTATGGGCTATTGTTTACTGATGAGAGAGAGTGTGACACCCCATAAAATCTCAACTAGATTAATTAGGTCTAAAATAAATAAAATAAGAGTCTAAACAAATTGGTATCAATATATTCATGACTGGAAATAAAACTAAATGAAGAATGTAAATAAATGAATCCGAAAACAGGTGAACCACATAAAATATTATAACAAACAACCAATAGTATTAGCATCATTGCATAACTACACTATCTCGTAATAAAACCCATGCCAACAGTGATAGTAATCCGACCAAATACATAAATACAAATGGCTAATAAATAAATAAGAATAAGATATTGAGAACGTAGTCTTGACACTAACATCATATCTAAACTGCAAGTGGAATGAGTGTAAAACTGAATCGGGGGTAAGGATGTACCGGCGACCTATGTCCTGAAAAGTATAGTCAACATTGATGTTAAGATCAAGTCTACTGATATGCCCTATATATACCCATCATCTCAGAGACGACAACCTCGGCTAGGGAGATGGTCGAGGTTAGAAATGCTTTAGATTGGCAACCAGCTAGCTCGTCCTATACAAGGTCGTCCATGGCCGACGTTACTAGGCGCCTCATAGTCGTGCAATAGTTAAGGCCTTCATGGTACATGGGGGAAGTTATTCATCAGGCCATCCAGGGATGACAACCTCGGCAGGAGGCAGGCCGAGGTTACAAAAACTACACCATTAACATAACTAACCCCGACAAAGAATCATCCGATGTTCCTAATCTACATCTGCTTAGCCTCGGCCCAGGCATACTTTAGGACCGCTTACCTTACCTCGGCTTCACACAAGCCGAGGCTACCATGATTAAAACTCGGACTGGACAACAGCCAGATGTCACCAACCTCGTACTCTTCCAGGCCGAGGTTGAGACCAATCACAGATGGTCGAGTCTTCATCAGCATATGTAAGGTTGGGATCACGTGTACACAATCAGTTAAAACCGAATCATTCCCTTCACGTGAGGGAATATTGAGGTCATCATTATCTACATAAGATCATCCAGGTGTCATTCTCATACTGGTTAGATCCTCATGCACATGCTCATTGCATGCTTGGGGGGGGGGGGGGTACATTACACCCCCAAGCACTATATATAGAGGTCATCCTCTACCTTGTAAAGGATTCAAAATTAGCAACCCTAGCTGAAACTCTGTCCAAATATACAGTAGAGAGAGAAAGCTTGAGAGATTGTATCCATGGCCATTAGTGCCCTCATACAGTGATATTAATCACACACTTGCACAGTAGACATAGGCTTGATTGGCTGAACCACTTATATTCTGGTATACAGTGATACTATATATATATATATATATATATATATATATATATATATATATATATATATATATATATATATAGTAATATGTTGCTATTGTTATCACTAGTTTGAACATACAAACACCTTGACTGGTGGTGCTATTTCCTGCACCATCATTTTGGTGCCGTCTGTGGGAACGAGAAGTTGTCTCTTCCTCTTTATTTGCTTAACCTCACCGGAGACTCTGGTGGTTAACCAGGCCTCACCCCTTGCGTGGAGCTGTTTCACCATTGAAAGAGGTCATGTAAGGTATTAAGCGCATCTACTACACCATCTCTTTTGTGCTAACACATGGCACCGGAATTACCACCACCTCTTTCACCGCCTGGTGCGGGACGACCTAGCTCTAGCCAGGCTCCGCCCCAATCCAAAATGGCGGAGGTGGCCGCAGCCTTGAGGTCTTTGGCTGCAACGCAACAAGCAATGCAGGAGAAATTTGCACATCTCAGCCAAAATATGATGAGGACACCTGAGGTCTCACCGGAGATGATTACTCCGACGACTGTCCAGGCTCCCCCAGAAGCCAATGGACCACCCTAGGCACTGCGAAAGGATCCCCCTACGCCCCAATGGAGGAGGGACGTTGTTGAACCTAGGGGCTTGCGCCTGGGGAGGCAAGGAAACGCTTGCCCTGAGGACAGGTATAATGATCTAGAGGTGTAAGATGTACCGGAAGATTGTTGGGAGACGTATGAGGTTTCGAATAACACAGTTCGTCCTATCCAACGGATCCAAGTTTGTGGAGGAAGAAGAGGTGGAGATTCCCAACAACGAGGATTAGATTTTAATCGACTGAGCAAAGGGTCAGCCTTTGAAAGGCTCGACCCCGTAAAGGACCTAAGATAAAGGTTGTCAAGGTCGAGAAGTGCAGCCGGTTCACAAAGGGAAGAGAGACAACGTCGGCCTCAACTGGGATGAGGAAGAGACCAAGAAGAGGTCAACAGCAGATGTTGTGCTACGGCTGGGGAACCCTCAGTCCACCCCTTGGAGGTGGCTAGGGACAACCTCGGACAAGCCGACATTGCAAGACCATAGAATGACTCCATCCAACGTCTTGAGGACAAGATAGGAGACCTCATCAAAAGTCAGGATCCACTGCAAAGAGGTTTCGTAGAAGGCTCTCCGTTCGTGGCTAAGATAGTAAGCTTCCCTACCCCAGCCAAGTTCAAGCCACCAATAGTGAATCCCAAGTATGATGGTAGCACCAATCTTGTATATCATATTAAGATGTACCAGTCAGCGACAGACATTTACTCAATACCAGATGAGATGAAATGTCGGGCCTTCTCTGGGACTTTGACGGGAGCTGCGTACATCTAGTTTACTTCTCTTTCGAAGAATTTGATTGAGAACTTTAAGGGTTTGGTTGAACGATTCATTCACAATTTCTGCTTCGGGGTAAGACCTTAAAAGAATACCACCCATCTGTTGTATGTCAAGCAAGGCAAGCACGATAGCCTAAGAGACTACATCTCCAGGTTCAATAAAGAAAAACTTGAGGTGAAAGATTACGAAGAGAATATTTCCATGACCGCCCTCATAGGAGGTCTTCAGAAGGGGAAATTATTGTGGAAACTTGTGAAAGACCCTCCAAACTCCATGGCAGAGCTATTGGCAATGGTTGGGAAGGTCATAAACGCTGAAGAGGCCATGGTTGCTAAGTATGAAGACGAGAACGGCGGTGGTAGCAGAAAGTTCCAAAGAAAGAAGGATGGAAAGAAGAGGTCAGTTGATGACAAGTTTGCACGTTATACCCCTCTTACTGTAAGCTGCAAACACATACTCAATGAGATCAAGAATGACCGATCCCTAAGATGGCCAGAGAAGCTGAAGGATCCTCCACATAAGAGCAACCAAAACTTATGGTGTGAATTCCACCAAGACCATGACCATACAACAGACAAGTGTTTCGCCTTAAAGGATGAGATCGAGAAGATGTTAAAATCAAAAAAGTTGAGAAATTACGTCAATAGCAAGGCTCCCAAAACGGGAAGAGATGACCCTAAAAAGAGGAGAAACAATAGATGTCGTGGCGATGCCCCAGTAAAAATGGGCGATGACTCGGATGGCGATGATGAAGATAATCAGAACCTTCCACCAAAAGATGACAACACCCCCGTGAAGAGGGTTGGTATGATCTCCTCTGGTGTTAACACCATATGAGGAGGACTTACAGGGGGTGGTTCGGAAATGGCTGACTGGAAAGCTCATGTCGTAGAGGCCAAGTCAGTGGCCAAATATGAAATAGTAAATCTGACGTCTTTCGGGACAACGCAGAAGAGAAATAAGGTAGACATGGACACTCTCATAGTTGGGTTCTCCCGACTCGACTTCAAAGGCATCCTACCTCCACATGATAACCCTTTGGTAATCACAACAAGAGTTCATGGATGTGAGGTGTAGAGAATCCTTGTGGATGGAGGAAGTTCTATAAATGTGATGTTTTTGCCCTGCTTCAAAAGCCTAGGCCTTAGCAGAGCTAGGCTGGTACCCTATCATCATCCGTTAATGGGGTTCAGCACTGAAAAGGTCCATCCGCTAGGCATGTATGAGATGGACGTGCGAATGGGCGATGAGTGGCCTAATAGGTTAACCCGGAAGATCAATTTTTTTGTTATGGATGAAAATGTCTTCTCGGCCTATAACCTCATCATATGAAGAGTATCCCTTAAAGAGTTTGAGGTCGTGACGTTGATGGTCCACCAGATGCTAAAATTCCCAACCCCCTATGGGGTAGGGGAAGTGCAGGGTGACCAGACCATAGCTCGAGAATGTTACTTTAACTCGATCGAAGAGAGAAAGGCCCATAAGAGAGCAACTACCACTTATAACATTGATACACTTGACCCCAGAGATGAAACAAAGTTAAAGAAAGGAGAGGCCGCAAAAGAGGTAGAATCCATCGTCCTCAATGAGGATGAACCAGAAAAAACCGTCTAGTTTGAAAAAGCCTTAAAAGCAGAGATCAAGGAAGATCTAATAAGTTTCTTGAGTAAGAGGCAGTGTGTCTTCGATTGGAGCCACGCGGACATGCCTGACATCGACCATGAGGTTATGTGCCATAAACTCAACGTAACTAAGGGTACTAAGCCCATCAAACAGAGACAAAGAGTATACTCCGAGGAGAAGTATGACATCATCCGAGAAGAGGTTAGAAAGTTGGAAGAGGCTTAGTTCATTAGGGAAGTCATATATACGGAGTGTCTTTAGAATGCAGTCATTGTACCCAAAGCCAACGGAAAATAGAGAATGTGCGTAGACTTCACCAACCTGAACAAGTCTTTCCCAAAATACAGTTATCCCTTACCTCGGATCGACCAGATGGTAGATGCAATGGAAGTACATGAGTTCATGAACTTCATGGACGCGTACTCAGGCTATAACCAGATCTTTATAGATGATGAAGACTTGGAGAAGACTACCTTCATCACGGACAAAGGGACATATTGCTATAAGGTTATGCCCTTCGGATTGAAAAATGCGGGGGAAACATACCAACGTCTTATAAATAAGATGTTTGAGGCCCAAATATGCAAGACTATGGAAGTATACGTCGACGATATGTCAACGAAGAGCTTAAAGGCCTGCACTAACGTAGCAGACCTGGGAAAGTCTTTCGATACCATGCACTTGTACAGAATGAAACTCAACCCTGCCAAGTGTGTCTTCGGGGTAGGAGTCGGGAAATTTTTTGGATTCATTCTCAATCAGAGGGGAATAAAGGTGAACCCCGAGAAAATCAAGGCTTTGCTCAACATGAAGACACCAAAGAGTATCAAGGACATTCAGATGCTTACTGGAAGAGTAGTTGCACTTAACAGATTTGTTTCAAGAGTGACGGACAAGTATCTTTCGTTCTTTAAGGTGCTTAGAAAGGCCTTCGAGTGGGATAAAGAGTGTGATGAGGCCTTTAATCAGCTCAAGCCCTACCTCAGATCCCCCTTACTCTTATCTCGGCCCATAGTAGGAGAGAAGTTGTATTTCTATCTAGCAGTTTCTGAATCATCTATAAGTGCATCCATAGTACGGGAAGACGTTGGGGTCCAAAGGCCTGTGTACTTCAACAGTAAGGCCCTTCAAGGGTCTGAACAAAATTATCCTCAGATGGAAAAGTTAGCCTACGCCCTAATACATGCTTCTAGGAAGATGAAGCCTTACTTTCAAGCCCATTCCATGGCCATCATCACCGACTCCCCACTTAGACAGGTCCTCCATAAACCTGAGAAGTCGGGTAGATTGATGACATGGGCCATTGAGTTGAGGGAGTATTACCTTAATTATCATCTTAGGACGGCCATCAAAGGGCTGGCACTTGTAGATTTTGTCGTCGAGTTCACATGGGAAGAGGCCGAGGTTGAGAATGATCTAGAGATTGTAGAAGGGTCAAATAGCAACGTCTTCCGACACCCGAAAGAGGTTATGCCCAAGGGATCCAGAGATGGAATAGCCAAGAATGAGGAAGACCGGTACCTCTTCAGGCAGGGAAAAATGTTAGAAGGTGGTTTCTCATCAGATTAAGACATCTGGAACCTCTTTGTCGACGGGTCCTCTTGAAAAAGGGGGAGCGATGTGGGGTTGATACTCTCAGCCCCGGATGGTACTAACGTCGAATATGCCCTGAGATTTAACTTCAAGGCATCAAACAACGAGTCAGAATATGAGGCCATGATAGCAGGACTCTCCCTGGCAAAGACCCTTGGGATAAGAAGACTCTTTCTTCATAGTGACTCAAGATTAGTTGTTAACCAAGTGTTGGGGGTTTACGAGGCCAATGACAAAAGGATGGACAAATACTTGAAGAAGGTGAGAACGACATTAAAAGATTTTGAAGAGGTAAAAATGAAGAGAATACCTTGGCAAAAAAATAGCCACGCAGATGTGTTAGCAAGGCTAGCTTAGGTAATGAGAACAGATATCAGAAGGACAGTCCCAGTTGAGATCTTGCCCAGGGCGACCATTAAAGAAGAAGAGGTCAGTAACCCTTGCCTCAATTTAAACCTAGGGGACTCATGGATGGACCCCCTTATCAGATATATCAGAGAGGGAGAGCTACCAGAATCAAAGTTAAAGAGGAGGAAACTGAGGTACAGAGCTACAAAGTTCTCAATGGTAGGAGACGTCCCATATAAGAAGGGATTACTATTACCTCTCTTCGGATGCGTTCATCCTACAGAAGTTCCCCGCGTTCTATAGGAGGTACATGAAGGTTCTTGCTCTAGTCATATAGGAGGAAGACCTTTGGCCAAGAGAATTATCACACAAGGATACTGGTGGTCGACATTGGCCAAGGATGCTGCAGCCTACGTAAAGAGGTGGGGCAAATGTCAGAGATTCTCCACTATCCCCCACCAACCTCATCAGCCTATGACGTCAATCAGTTCCCCTTGGCCATTCGTAGTATGGAGAATTGACTTAGTGGGTCCCCTGCCAAGGGCTGCAAATAACTACCGATTTCTGATAGTCTCCATTGATTACTTCTCCAAATGGGTAGAGGCTGAACCAATGATCACGATTACATAGCAGAAGACCTTCTAATTTATTTGGAAAAACATAATATGCAGACATGGCCTCCCAAACACCCTCATTTCGGACAATGGAACCCAGTTCAAGAATTCTTCCTTGGAAAAATACTGCGAAAGGGTTGGGATAAAGAAATTTTTCTCTTCTCCTAGCCGACCTCAAGAAAATGATCAAACCAAAGTCACAAACAGAATGATCCTTGATGGTATCAAGAAGAGGTTATAAGAAGCTAAGGGTAGGTGGACAGAAGAGGTTTATGTTGTGCTATGGGCCTATATAACAACGACTAGTACACCAACGGGGGAGACCCCGTTTATGTTGTCACATAGCTCAGAGGAAGTCATACCAATAGAGGTAGGACTCCCTACTCATAGGGTTTAGACCTATGACCCTGAGAAGAATGGGGAGGGGAGAAGACTCGACCTAGACTTGATTGAAGAAAGAAGGGAAGACGCAGAAATCAGGCAAGCAGTTTACCAGTAGAGAACAACAAAGTTCTATAATCAAATGGTAAAATTAAGACCCATAGCTGTGGGAGACCTAGTGCTAAAGAAGACATTACAAAAGGCAAACAAGCTTCACCCGAATTGGCACGGCCCTTATAAAGTGGTTGAGGAGGTTGTGCCCGGGACCTACAGGATAGAAAACCTCAAAGGGGAACCTTTTCCAATCCTTGGAATGCTAATCATCTAAAAAAGTATTACATATGATACTGCAAGAGCTTTCATATAAATGTATCATCCTATGAAGAGATTATTAATGTGAAGATCAGTTCTTGTGTCAATTTTTGGACAATTATGCTCGAATGGTAGAATTTGATGAGGATAAGATCTTATGTGATGACCTCAGACCTTAACATTATAATTTGGTGACAAGGTCTGAGGTAAGTCACCATACTTGGATGACCTCAGACCCTTAACATCATTAGTTTGGTGAATATTTGATGAGGATAACATCTTAGGTGATGACCTCAGACCTTAAACATCAGAATTTAGTGACAAGGTCTGAGGTAATACACCATACTTAGATGACCTCAGACCCTTAACATCAATATATTAGTGAATATTTGATGATGATAACATCTTAGGTGATGACCTCACACCTTAAACATCATAATTTGGTGATAAGGTCTGAGGTAAGACATCATACTTAGATGACCTCAGACTCTTAACATCATTAGTTTGGTGAATATTTGATAAGGATAACATTTTAGGTAATGACCTCAGACCTTCAATATCATAATTTGGTGATAAGGTCTAAGGTAAGACACCATACTTGGATGACCTCAGACCCTTAAAATCATTAGTTTGGTGAATATTTTATGGGGATAACATCTTAGGTGATGACCTTAGACCTTAAACATCATAATTTCGTGACAAGGTCTGAGGTAAGACACCATTCTTGGATGACCTCAGACCCTTACCATCATTAGTTTCGTGAATATTTGATGAGGATAACTTCTTAGGTGATGACCTCAGACCTTAAACAGCATAATTTAGTGACAAGGTCTGAGGTAAGACACCATACTTAGATGACCTCAGACCTTTAACATCATTAGTTTGGTGAATATTTGATGATGATAACATCTTAGGTGATGACCTCATACCTTCAACATCATAATTTGGTGATAAGGTCTGAGGTAAGACACCGTACTTGGATGACCTCAGACCCTTAACATCATTAGTTTGGTGAATATTTGATGAGTACAACACTTAAACATCATAATTTGGTGACAAGGTTTGAGGTAAGACACCATACTTGGATGACCTCAGACCCTTAACATCATTAGTTTGGTGACCCCAGACCCTTAACATCATTAGTTTGGTGAATATTTAATGAGGATAACATCTTAGGTGATGACCTCAGATCTTTAACATCATCATTTAGTGACAAGGTCTGAGGTAAGACACCATACTTGGATGACCTCATACCCTTAACATCAATAGTTTGGTGAATATTTGATGAGGATAACATCTTAGGTGTTGACCTCAGACCTTAAACATTATAATTTGGTGACAAGGTCTGAGGTAAGACACCATACGGGGATTACCTCAGACCCTTAACATCATTAGTTTGGTGAATATTTGATGAGGATAACATCTTAGGTGATGACCTCGGACCTTAAACATCATAATTTGGTGATAAGGTCCGAGGTAAGACACCATACTTGGATCACCATAAATTCATATTCAAATGTCTCAAACCATAGTGTGTGTGTGCAAAGCCAAAAATTAAACCTCAAATTTTCACCGATTGAGCATTACGTTACTTTCCGAACATTCATTTTGATTCATATTCTTACGGATGCACTCACAAACGAATCACTCGGATTGTGGTTATTTTCTCTCGGTATGCATGATATAAAGAGTAAATATAATGGACACAAATTCATACATACAAAATTGAAAAGAAGGAAATATATGGTGAAAATATCTCGTCATTGGAATACAGTTATTAGGAAATGGGAACATCACCTCTATTTCACACCATTTAATCTCTCATTCTATCTTTTCATGTCTTAGCTCTCCACGCGGTAACCAATTTCGCAATTTGGACTCGGTTAGGACTTTTCTTGGCGTTAAGGTGTAAAAGGGAAAAAATGGAAATGGTAGGGAATGTTGGAATTGGAAAATGTCCTTATAATGTCCATTAGTGCTTTTTCGGGCATTTGCTCATTTTTCTCTTTCTTTTTCTATTTTCATTTTTTCTTTTCTTTTTATTTTTCTTTTTTCTTTTCTTGCTATTTTTGTTGAGCATATCTATTTTTTTTTCTTGCCCCTTTTTGTTGCACAATTTGGACTTACTTGATGAATTTTCTCAATTTTCACAATTCCGGGCTATTTGGGTTTTTCGGGTTATCAAACGAAAGGAAAATATTATATTAGGCTCAAAGTGGGTTGCAAAGGGATAATTTTTTCACAATGTTTTTTTTATGGCTAATATTTTTGGGTTAAACAAACGAGGGCCTACTTCATTGTCCAAATTGCTAATCACATTACCATATGCATCTCGAGATTAATTAAGTTTAGAGATATATTTAGCACGAATTTTGAGACAACATTTCACACATTTCCCATAACCGATCAAAATAAAGGATTGAGATCATCAATGACTTATTAAAATGCTGAAAAGGACTTTGAGTTAATCATAAACTCGGATTGATTTAAAAACTCATAAAAATTTGAAAGGCTCGAAATCTCACCGGGTTGGACTAATCTCCACACTTATTCGTAAAGTCGACAATTTTCTTTCAATTTCCATCTTCGGTCAATTTTGGCTTAGTGCAATTGATTGTTAACAATTTGAGACTTTAAATAGAATAAAGGTGACATTTTTGAAAAATTTAAATTCCAATTGTTATTTATTTTGAAGAAAAATAATTTTGGCTTTTTTTTTTTTTTGCATTTTAAAAATTTGTGAAGTTTTTGAAACACGCACTTATCATCCCTCCTAACTTAGACTTTTGCATTGTCCTCAATCAAAAGGATTAAAATCTAAAGAGGAAAAATAAATGCAACAAATAAAACAAGCAAATTATTAAAATGCAACAAGACACTATATGATACTTATACACGACTCAAAAATACAACAAAAATCACCCCATACGCGTCGGGGGTGCGACGACCTCTCATCTCTCTCCACAAATCACCCGACCCCTTTCACTGGGTATGATGTGCTCCTCGTCTCTCCCATCTTACCATCATACGTGAATAGCCGGAACAAATTGGGCCCGTGCCCATAGATAAAGGAAAGATCGGGAGATGCATTATGATAAACCGAAAAAGGATCCTCTTGTTGCGTAGCACGTGAGTTGGTCTCTAAGTCGGACGAGATTTGAGTTGTATCTTCAAGTACCTCCGAAGACTCAAATGGTATGGGTGGAGGTTTGGGAAGGAGAAATTCATCAATTCTATTTTCCCACTCGCTTTCGTCCAAATGACGAAATGAGGCCCAGAAAGATTGGACTTTAACATTTAGGCTTGCATCCACCTGTCCGAACTCGTGCTCAAACTATGCTAGGCTCAACTCCTCTAGCTCTCTCTCTTGCTTGGTGTCCTCAACCTGCCTTTCGTGCTCACTCGCCGAATGATAGGGTGGTGTGGGTGGGTGGGTGGTAATCGAGGAGAAATGTATCGATAGTGTCCTGCCATTCGCTTTCCTCTAAGTATTTCGACGAGCCTCTCCCGACACACTCTGAATCTCCTCTTTCACTCACGTTCATGGGCTGACTCATGCTCTTGAATGCATTAACTAAACATACATCCCCTACCTTGCTCTCGATGTTGCAACCACTCCTCTCACTGTGCGTCACACGACCTTCCCCTAATGGCTCTTCCTTGTAAGTTCTTTCTTGCTTGTGTGCTTCCCCCAAAAGATCCAACCCTCGCGGTTCCCTTTCACCACCCTCTTTCTTGGAATTATTAAAAATATTTGTTTTGAGGGTCATGTTCCCGAAAGTTAATTGCATACGCCCACTTCGGGTATTGATAAGAGCATTAGCTGTAGCTAAAAATGGGCGGCCAAGGATAATGGGAACATGATTACTTGGGAGAACGGAGGGTTCTTCGTCCCAAATGACAAAATCCACCGGGAAGTAGAAAGTGTCTATTTGGAAAATCACATCCTCAACAATTCCCGAGGAAGCTTCACAGAACGATCCGCGAGCTGGAGAGTCATATTGGTGGGCTTAAGGGCCCCCAGTTCTAGTTGCATATAAATGGAATAGGGCATAATGTTAACACTCGCCCCTAGATCTATTAGAACTCTCTCGATTTGGTTCTTCCCCATGATACACGAAATAGTGGGTGCACCCGGATCTTTATATTTTAATGGAAAGTCACTCGACAAGACTGCGTTGACATTTTGGGCCAAAAAGACGTTCTGGTTTACCTTTAGCTTGCGTTTCACCGTGAGTAAGTCCTTAATAAACTTAGCATACGCGGGAATTCTCTGTATAGTCTCGAGAAAAGGTAAATTAATTTTTACTTGCTTAAGGACTTCCAGAACTTCATCACGGGAGGTCGTTTTGGAGTGAGAGACCAACCGTTGAGGGTATGGGGCAGCGGTGGGGGTGATGGCCTTGGGTCCACTAGTGTTTTCTTCCTCCTCACTCTCAATTAAAGGGTCATCTTCGGCCTCTCTTGTACCGGGCGAAACCTCTTTATCTTTAGATGCATTGCGTGGGGGAGGTGACAAATCAACTACTTTCCCACTACATAGAGTGGTAATAGCGCTACATTCCTCTCGATGGTCGTGGGATGTAGTGCCAATACTGGTTTGTCCTTGGGGAGGTCGTTGGCTTTGAGCAGGAAATTTGCCCTTCTCTTGGACATTCAATGAAGTTTGCAACCTTGAGATGCTAGTATGTATTTCATTGAACATTCGATCATACTTAGCACTGTTCTCCTTTTGAGATTGGATGAGGTGATTTAAGTTGTCCTCAAGAGATCGTCTCGGTGGGGTAACATATGAACCAGGAGATGGCGATTGCATGGGGGGCTGCATATGTGTTACACTAGGATGATTCCTCCAAGATGAATTGTACGCGTTTCCGTGGGGTGTACTAAAATGTCCGCTAACCCCTCCTATAGCTTCCACTTACTCAGTGTATATTGCCTTTTAAGTGGGTATTGCCGGACATCCTTTGGTAGAATGACCCGTTGCACAAATGGTACACACCTCTTCTTTTTCAGCTGAGATATGTCCAGTAGCTTCTCTAAACCGAACCTCAAGGATGTCTCTTATTATCTTTTCAAACTGATCAAGCCGACGGTCTAACAAAGTGTCCTTGTCCAATTGATAAATACCGGAAGCAGCAGGAGTGTTGGACACTTGTTGATGTCTATTTTGGATGTTGGGCTCAGAAACATCCCATGATTGCGTAGTCTCTGCTACGTATTTCAAATGAGCCTCAGCATCGCTCGAGTCTAATTCCCAAAATGGTCTTTCGCACATTGTCTGCACAAGTTGTTTAAACGCCAAAGTAAGCCCTTGATTAAAGAAAGAAATGAGATGATGTTTCTCAAATCCATGATGTGGGCACGCACTAACTAACTCCTGAAATCTCTCCCAACACTTTTCGAATGCCTCATTCTCATTTTGTCAAAAAGCTTGTATTTGTGCCTTGACATAATTGGTTTTGTGTTGTGGAAAGAACTTGGAGAGAAACTTGGTTTGCATATCTCTCCAGGATAATACGGAATTCGGGGGTAGAAACCATAACCAAGTTTTAGCTTTATCCTTTAAGGAAAAAGGGAAAAGCTTTAACCGAATAACATCTTGTGGGCAAGCTTGATCACCAAACGTCTCACATGTATCTTCGAATTCTCGAATATGGAGATATGGCTTTTCAGAATCCATACCATGAAATGTGGGAAAAATTTGAATCATCCCATTTTGAAAGTGGAACTGACCGGCATTATACGGGAGTAAAATGCAACCAGGGGTAACAGTTCTCTCAGGAAATAACAAATCTTTCATGGGAAGGTATGGTATCTCATCCTCTCCAGCACCAACACCAACACTACCGTGCACCGACATATTGCTACCGAAAGATTCAGAATTCTCACTCAGTGTTTGACTCAAAAGTGTGGAACGTCGGTAGTATGAGAATTGTCAGAGTTAGCTTCAGCAAGGGGATTTTCATGAAATTAGGTTGGAGACAACAGAGGAGTTTGCATGAACAACTTATGAAAGATGAGATGAGATTTTTTTATTTTTATTTTTTTAATCTTTTTTTTTTAAGGTTAAATTCGGGATTAACCAACCTAACCTAAAGTCTACCTAATTCCCCGGCAACGGCGCCATTTTGGTCGAGTGGAAAAACCGAGCGTCCCTGTAATGCGCTAGCCGTTGTTATCGGCTTCCAACCTCAATACAAAAAAACCTAAACTTGTAACTACACTTCTTAAGGAGTATAGTGGCGAGTCTGGGTATCGAATCCACAGGGAATTAGGACGTGTGAACGTGATGACAAAGGTAAGGTAGTTTAATCCTAAAGTTGATGTTAAAATAAAAGAAAAGAAAAAGATGATTGATGGGTTTAAATTTCCAATTGGTGATGAAATAAAATGTGCACAAAAATACTAAGAATTGTAAAGAAATTAGATTTGAAAATGAGAGAAAATAGGGTGGGGTACAATCCCTCAAACCTTAACAAATTACCGTATAGAATACTAGAATTGTAAATTGAAATTTTTTACTAAATCCAGTCTTTATATATCCTAAGCATTACATATATGAAGGATCTTGCCCGCATCATATGAAATCAAAGGCAAATACAAAGAGGTGAATGGAAAATTACACTTGCATAGCATTCTTAAACATCCCAAGTACCTAGGGCAAGAGGGATTAAAAGATCGGCTAAGTTTGTATAATTTCCATACACGATTCGGTCAATATTTAATTTACCCTCTATTTTCTACATGGGTAGTTCACCTCGGAATGAATTCATGTACCCCAGCCCTTGAGAATTTAGCTGGACATGATTTTTCTAGAAAACAAATTCATACCAATACATGGAATTATGGATCTAGCAAACATTGATAACAAATTGCAAAACAATTGATAATTGAATTGAAAATAAAATAGAGAATAAATAAGAGAATGAAAAATTGATACTTGTATTCAGCAATAGGGAAAAGAGATGAACTTGAATCTAGAAAAATTCTTCTTCTTCAAACTTACAAAAAGACTCTCTAAAATCTAATTCTCTCTCTAAAATTCTATTCTACTCTCTAGAATTCGACTCCTCTTGAAATGAGGTAGGGCTTGGTCTTTTATAGCACCAAGTAGCACGAATTTGACAGCTAGAATTGCTTGTTGCGCAAGTTTTCACCATCTAATCACCTCAAAATCTGCATAATAAATGCCAAGATTTCGCATGACCGGACCGGTCCGGACCCGGATCGGTCCTGTTCCATCCGGATCGGTTTGGTTTCTGGTCCATTTTTCTTCATTATCGCACAACTTCAAAACATCGTAACTTCTTCACCGTAGCTCGGATTGAGGTGCCGTTTTTTCCAATGTTCTTGTAATTTAGAGCTCTTCAACTTTCTAGTTGGCCCCGCCTCCGGACTAAGGCTAAAAAATTACGAAAATGCCCTTCAACTCTCCATTTCTTGGTTTATTTCATTGTTTTGAGTTCTCTTTCGCACCAATTTGCATGAAATACCTGTAAAACACATGAGAAATACACAAAACATGAAATAATTGCCAAAAGAGGTTAGTAGCATAAATACGAGACAAATCCACGCTATTTACACTGCACGGGATCATAAAAATACCGAAATTAAGGGGATAAATGTGAAGAATATGTGCCTAATCACCTATCCCAGCCATTGAAGGTGTTGACCCTGCCTCCCAGAAAGTTCCTGCTGATGCCCTTCCTGCTCAGGCGACAGAGGTTGTCCCTACTGAGGGAGGTGCTTCTACTGCTGCTGACAAGAGGAAGCAACCATCTTTTTCTGGGAAACCTGAGGTTTCCAGCTAATTTACCCTTAGGGTTACTCTTTTATTTTATTTGTAATTTTCCTTTCTGCTTCTTCAATGTACTCTGATCTTTTTTATATAAATGAAATGATAAGACTTTTTCCTTCAGTGTACTCAATAATTCTATCTTTTATTGCTTGTAGTTGATTGATGTTGATGATTATATACCAGCCACTTCTCAATTGGGAAGAATGATTGGTCCTGATGTAAGTTCTGAAGTTCGCCATACCTTTGTGAGGATTTGCAAATCACTGCGATTGAGGAACAAGAGTTTCATAGAGCAGACTGATCTCATCGTTAAACTGAAAGACAGGCTCCAAGAGATGGAAGAAGTCGGTGCCTCAGTCCAGGAAGAGGTGAATACTCTGAGAGCAAGGCTTCTAGATGCTTCTGAGATCAACCAAGTTGGAGAAATTCTTCAGCAGGATAATGAGGCTTTGAGGAGGTAAGTCTCATGACTCAGGGAGCATGCGTCGAGCATCTCTCCTGCAGTATTACGAGGTTCTTCCTCGTCACGAGCTGGAGATGGACCAAGCGATGTTCCTCCGGTGCTACGAGGTTCTAACCCGCTGATCATTCTACGAGCTGGTAGAAACGCAAGACGTTCATCTAGGGAAATGGAAGAGCTTTGCGGTGATGTCCAACGAGCATATGTGATTGTTGCTAGACTTCAAAGGGACGTCACTCGACTGAGGCATTTGTTTAAGAGAGGACCTCGGCAAGCATGGGCCGATGGTTACGACCAAGGTTGGATGGATGCTCCGACAAGGATAACAGAGTTCAAAGAGATTGCTTTTATCAGGGGATGGTTGAGTTCCCTAAATGAGCTGCAAGTCCCAAGGAACTCAATGCTCTGGTATCTTCATGAGATCTCTCATCCCACTCTAATGTCCAATCCCTTCCGGAAAGATGATCAGTAGATCCCTATTGATGCCGTCCCTCGGCAGCTATTAGAGTCGGATGCAAATGAAGTCGTGGAGGAGCTAGTTCCCCATCCCGCGACGGTCAAAGAGCCCAAGTGGCTGATTATATCGTTTAGAGGCCTCGACCTCATTAGGATTTCGCCAGTAGAAACTATGTATATCTTGTAATGAAGTAATGTAATGTTGATGTTTTGGGCGATCTCGCCGACTAAACATAGGTTGTATTTGTTGTAAATACGATGAAGTAATATAAAGTTTATGTTCTGGGCGAATTTTCCAATTAAACAAGTGTTGTATATTTTCCACATCTTTTAGACTTTGCTCGATAATCTTGAGCCTCTCTTGGCTGACTAGATTTGTAAGTTTGCATTGTCAAGTGAGTGTCCCTCCAATCCAGTATGCTTATGTGATACCACTCTGCCCCACTTTACCTTTTAGCTCATGTTGTCACACTCACTTAGGCCTAAGTGTGGCAATTGGCGAGGACACACCTGGTGTTGGATGCTCTATCCGATCAAGATTTTATTAACCAAACATTGTTTAGCGACCAATTTTGACTTAGCCATATTGCCTAAGGATCTCCTGTAAGGCTTCATATATTTCCAGGGGCAATGCTAAGAGGTTTTTCGTGTTTCATAACGAAAACCTGAGGAGGGTGATTTCCCTACTATAGTGTAATGATTAGTGTGCATGTCACTTGGAAAAGGTGTGTGAGTTATAAAGTTCAAATACTAGTTAACTGACACTTCATAGAATGCAACTGCTAAATAACTTTTATTAATGATAAGGAAATGAGCTTCCAGTTTCATAAGTACAATTCAAAAGAAGAATCTAAAAATAGAATTTCTTAAGATTGGCAGCATTCCATGCTCGGGGTATATCTCTGCCTTCCAGTGCTTCTAAGTGATAAGCTCCTCGTAGATCATCTCTTGTTATCTTATATGGTCCTTCCCAGTTTGGCCCTAACTTGTCGTCTGATGGTCTTACTGCGCTGCCCAAGACTTTCCTTAGGACATAGTCCCCAACTCGGATTGCCCTTAGATTGACCTTCTTGTTATAGTGCTTTGCGAGCTGTTGTTGATAGCTCGCTAGTTTTACCAGGGCAAGCTCTCGGCGTTCGTCGGCTAGGTCAAGTTCAGCGAGCAATGTTGCATCATTCTAGCCCTGGTTGACAAGGGTGGACCTCATAGTGGGTAAGCCTGCTTCCAATGGGATGACTACTTCTATTCCATATGTTAGTGAGAATGGGGTTTCCCCCGTTGCTCGATGTGGGGTAGTATGGTAGGCCCACAGAATATGCGGTAGTTCATTCACCCATACACCTTTGGCTCATTCTAATCGTTTCTTTATCCCATCGATCATCATTTTGTTGGACACCTCGGCTTGGCCATTACTCTGAGAATAGGCCACCGAGCTGAAATGGTGTCTAATTCTGTGGTCATTACAGAAATTCTGAAACGATGCACTCTCGAATTTCATTCCATTATCAGTGATGATGGTCCTAGGGATCCCAAAATAGGTGATTATATTTTTCCATATGAATCATATCATATCCGTGTATCGAATGTTTTCTAGTGGCTCTGCCTCTATCCATTTAGTGAAGTAGTCAGTTATGACCAACAGATACTTGCGATTACCGGCAGCGGTAGGAAGAGGTCCTACGATGTTCATTCCCCATTGGGCGAATGGCCATGGGCTGGAAAGTGATTTTAGGTCGCTGGCGGGTTGATGGACCATGGGAGCATGAAGTTGACATTTCTCGCATTTGCGAACATACATTGCAGAGTCTCTTTACATATATGGCCACCAATAGCCTTCCTTCATTGCTCGAAAATCCAATGACCTTCCACCAATATGGCCTCCACAGATTCCCTCGTGGAGTTCATGTAGGATTTGTTCGACATCCCTCGGGTGAACACATTGAAGGTAGGGACCGGAAAATGATCTCTTACATAGATTTCCCTCAGGAGATAAGTGAAACCGAGCATCTTTGACTCTTATCTGGTGAGCGGTCTTCTTATCATCTAAAAGTGCTCCATCCTTCAAATAGTCCCTTAGAGGATCCATCAAGTTGGGTGCTGACTCAATTTGGAGAACCTGCTCCACGTTTGGTATCTCGTTGTTACGGTTAATGCTCGGATGAGCGACTAAATCGATGGGGATTGTTCTTTTTATATTGGAATCGATTGCCAAACTCAGGGCTGCTAGGGCATCAGCATGGCTATTCTGTCCTCTGGGAAACTGCTGGACGCAGACCTCCTCAAAGATGGCCATTAGACTTTTTACTAATGCAAGGTAGGATGCCATTCTTTCATTTTTCGTATTGTAGTCTCCATTTATCTGATTAGAGACTAATTGTGAGTCATCGAACACCTGTAACTTCTTTGCCCCCAAAGTTTGTGCTTTCTGTAGGCCGGCTATTAAAGCCTCATATTCTGCTTCGTTATTGGAGGCTTCAAATCCAAGCCTGATTCTTTGTTCGAGGATTGTACCCTCGGGAGTGATAAGCACAACGCCTACTCCTGCCCCCTTTGAATTGGAGGCTCCATCAATAAACAATTTCCAGACACCCTCTGTTGTGTGATTCTCTCTTTGCCTCACGGGTTGAAGTTGGTCGTGAGGCTGCTCGCTCGTGAATTCGGCTATGAAATCAACAAGGACCTGCCCTTTGATTGCGTTCCTTGGTTGAAATTAGATGTTAAATCGTCCGAGCTCGACTGACCACTTAGACAATCTACCCGACAAATCCGTTTTCCTCAGGATTGCTTTAAGGGGGTATGATGTAAGGACGATGATAGTGTGAGCTTCAAAGTAGTGCTTCAACCTCCTCAAAGCCACAACAAGTGCAAAGGTGAGCTTATCTAGTGGTAGGTACCGCTGCTCGGCCTCTAATAAAGTCTTGCTCACGTAATAAATGGGGTTCTGGATTCCTGCTTTTTCGCACATCAATGCAGAACTGACAGTGTGGTTAGAAACGACGAGGTATAAGTACAAGGAATCTGTTTCCTGGGGTATGACGAGTAGTGGGGGTGAGCTAAGGTAGGCCTTGAGCTCGTCGATTGCCCACGAGTAGTCTTGATTCCATTATACTGTTTTGTTTCCCTTTAGGAGCAGGAAGAACGGTTTGCATTTTTTGGAGGATTTTGAGATAAAACGATTCAAGGCAGTGAGCATGCCGGTGAGCTTATGTACGTTCCGAATTGTGCGAGGAGGTTGTACACTGTTCACTGCATCGATTTGGTCTGGGTTAGCCTCGATGCCTCTCTTACTGACCAAGTACCCAAGAAATGTTCCTGACTAGACACCAAAAGAACACTTGCTTGCGTTAAATTTCATTGGGTACTTCCTAAGGATTTTGAAGGTTCTTGATAGGTCTGAGAGGGGGTTTTATTTCTTCCTGCTTTTGACTAGCATATCATCGATGTAGACTTCCATGGTGTCTCCCATTTGGTCCTTGAACATCTTGGTGACCAGTCGTTAATAGGTTGCCCTGCGTTCTTGAGCCCGAAGGGCGTGACCTTGTAATAATACAATCCAACGGTGGTGATGAATGTTGTCTTGTCCTGGTCTGGAGCGTACATTGGGATCTGATGATACCCTGAGTATGCGTCCAGAAAACTCATTCTCTCGTGAGCTGTTGTGGCGTCCACTAGTTGATCTATTTTTGAAAGAAGGAAACTGTCTTTAGGGCACGCCCTGTTAAGGTCAGTGAAGTCAATGTTGACTCTCCATTTTCCGTTGCTCTTTGGAACTACTACTGGGTTGGATAACCATTTGGGGAATTTGACCTCCCGTATGGATCCTACATCTAGCAGTTTTTTAATTACTTTTTCCACGGCCTTTGCCTTCTCGGGTGCAACTCGTCGTGCCTTCTGCGTGATTGGTTTGAAAGTAGGGTCAACGTTCAGCTGATGACAAACCACACTAGGATCAATTCCAGGCAGCTCGTATGGTTCCCATGCGAAAATGTCTATATTGCTTCTTAGCAGAATCACCAACTCTTTTTTTTCCTGATCTGTGAGAGAAGCTCCAATTAAGAAGACCCTGTCATTGTCGCTACCTCCAGCTGTAACTTTCTCCAGGTCCTCGACGACCCGTTCAGAGGGGAGGAGCCTGGTTTCCTCCACTCCGGGCCTTCCTTATTTTAACTGCTATTTCGAAGGTATCAGACATTCTTATTTTTCAACTTTCTCTTTGGGCTTGTCTGCCTTCTTCTCTGGTCTTGGGCGGATGGCAGCTATGAAGCATCTTCTTGCCATCACTTGATCGCCATGGATCTCCATTACACCTCGCTCGGTCACATATTTGAGCTTCTGATGGTAGGTCGAGGAGACTGCCTTCATTGCGTGAAGCCACCCTCTATCGAGGATAGCCTGGTATGGCGAGTCAATGTCGACTACTAGAAACTCAATCATTTTAGAGACATTTCATGCCCTTACTAGCAGAACGATCTTTCCCAAGGGCATAGTCACTTTTCCAGCGAAGCCAACTAAAGGGATAGTAGCTTCCTTTAGGTCGACGATGCTTAACTTCAATTTTCTGAATAGGTCGAGATACATTACCTCGAACGAGCTTCCTTGGTCGAGGAGTAACTTATCGATGTCATAGTTCGCTATCCTGAGAGTAATGATCAAAGCATCATGATGTGGGGTTCTCACTCCCAGTAGATCGTCATGTGTGAATACGATATGCTTACTATAGTCGACGTCATCTGCTCGCCGACGCTTTCCTGACTGTGTCTTTTCTAGATCGATCTAAAAAGATTGCATCACCGCTGTAAGCTTTTTTTACCTCCATTCGAGCTGAATTTCCTTGAATCTGCTTCACATCGGATGCCCCATGAATTACTGCGAATTCATGGCCGGCATCGTCTTCGAGTATGTTGTCAGGCCTTGCTTCTCTATGGGCAGCAACTTTCTCTGCCTTCTTTTCCACGAATTCGTTCAAATGTCCGGACTAGGCCAGCTCTTCGAGGTGGTACTTAAGATCCTTGCAATGCTCAGTCTTATGTCCCCCCTCTTTATGGAAAGTGCATCTCAGCGCGTTATTTCTCTTTGAGGGATCTCCTCCCATATTTTTGGGCCACTTAATAAATGGCTCGTCTTTGATTTTTGCAAGAATTTTATAAATTGGTTCTCTGAAGACAGTGTTGACCGCCTGAAATTCTTTCGCCACGTCGTTTCTGCCTCCGTTCTTGGAGCCATTCTTACCCCCATTCTTTCCTCCTTTCTTTTGGTTGTTAGTTTTGTCACTGCCTTTGGCAGCGAGCTTATCTCCACCTTTTTCCCCTGTGCTAGGGCTAGTCACATCCTCCACCTTGGAATATTTCTCTATGTGATCCATCAGGTCGTCGATGGTCATGGCCTCTTTCTTTGTCAGGGACTAGTACAGAAGGGAAGAGATGGGTAGCCCAATTTTGAAAGAGGCCAATGCCATTTTCTTCGAGCAGTCCCCAACCTCGTTGAAAAACTCCTAGTACCTCTTTGTGTAGTCTCAAAGGGACTCTTGAGGCGTCTTTTTCATTGTTAGCAAAGCATCCATCCTTTTGGGATGGGCGCTACTAGTAATGAAGCGGTCCGTAAAGAGCTCGGTCAGGGACTTGAAGTGTGACAACTCGAATATAATTATGATAAATTATATTTAAATCATGCTTATCTTATGTGATATGAATAATGTGCTATTAGTATATCTAATGTTAAGTGATTATTTTTATTGTAATTCTACTTTCAAAAATCATGAAAGGTTGAATTATACACAAACACAAAATTTTGTTATTTTCGGTAGAAATGTTCCTGTTAGAGACTAGTTTTGACCCTTATCACATTACAATTGACTTGAGATAAAAACTAGATAGTTGTAGACATGTGAGTTAGGGTTTTAACACAACAAACGGTGCATCAAACGAATGTGCGAGTAAGAAGTTAGGTCAAAATTACGAACAAGGGGTAAATCTGTCAATTCCCTCTAAGTAGTAAATTGTCTTTTATTAAACCAAATGGTTTAATTTGATTGGTTGGCTTGGGAGGCAGCCTTGGCCGACTTAAAACTCTCCCTCTAACTTATTTCTTCATCAAATTAAGCCCTAGGTTTAGTTTCAAGTGTTGTTAGCTTGAGGAAATAGAAAGTTGATGTTTAGGAATAAAAAGTGTAGAAAAATTCGTAGAAATTACGTAAAATCCCTGGAGGTAATCCTAATTGCAATTCTTGTTATTTATCTTATATTACTTATTTTATGATATAAATCATCATAGGTTTATGAAAGTTTCAGCCCTTTATATATATGTATGGTTACATGCAAATTATGTTAAGTTGAATGTAGAAACCCTTAAAATTGCATTGTATTGTATTGAAACTCCTTGTATTCAAACTTGCATATCTCTTTGTGTGCTTATTGGAATTGACAAATTCAAATTGTATATGAAATTAAACTCATATAATTACATCATATCTGAAAATTAGAATTTATCTCCTTGTGGTTAGGCCGTAATGATGATTTCAAGTTGGTACATAGTTGCTGTTTGTATACTTGATTTGGGTGTGCCCTAAGTTTAGTCATGATTTTGAGATAGCAAATGAAGTCAAAAAAATTACAAAACTTTAATTATGTACTAGAAATGGTTTGAAAATCATGGAAAGTTATGCTGTAGAAAAATTATGAAAATTCTTGCAAGTTGAAGGAACAATAGAGGAGCTTGTAGGGCAGATTTCTTGTGTTGTAAAGAAATGGTCATAACTTGCTCTAGGAAGCTTTAAAAATTACACCGTCACTTGTACTGGAAATTATATTCATATATGTTTTCATATTGATAAGGTTGGACCCCTGTATTTATACAATTTAGGAATATAGGATGGTTAAGTATGTAGTACAATAATTTCAGGCCATACTGGATACCCCTTGGATGAATGTTTGTATTTCATCCTTACAAAGGGTACTTTGAGTACATGTTTCATGTGTATATACCTTGATAAGTATAATTTCATGTTTACTTGACTTTGGTTATAAATTCCTTATAAGGTATTTCCTACGGGTGAATGTCCGTAACCTTATCAACATGTATATCATGGTTTTGCCTTTACTTATGTTTTATGGAATGTGACATAATTGGAATTATATTATTGATGTATAGTCATGGAAAGTTACATAATTATGTTAGGATAATATTTATGATTGAGGTTCAGTGTTGATTTAGTTGGATTGACAGGTGTAAGGTCTAATCAACCCAGTTCAGCTCCACCAGAAAGAAACGTGAATACATAGTTGTCAACTAAGGTGAGTGTACTCACTGGAAAGAGATATTTGTATCGTGTTTTTGATATGATCAGATTATAATGAATATGAGATTTTTCATTTCGGTTTACCAAAATGGGAGGTTACTCCCCAACCCGGAATGGGGGAGATTTGTCTATTAATGACAAGGGGTTACTCCTCGACCAGGAATGGGGGAGAATTATCTATTTAGACAGGATATGTGAATCATGATTCGGAAAACTTGGTGATTCATTATGAATGAGCTGGATAAGTTAATACATAATTATATGGACATGATTTATTGCATTTAAATTCATGCAGTAGTATAGTAGTGATGCATTCACTGGGCTATTTTGCTCATGGTTCGTATGTTCACATTTTTCAGGTAACGCGATGTCACTGCCAAATCTAGGAAGTCGGGTTGGGTTAGCCAGGAATGGGAGAAACAAAGATTCTATTTAAATGTAAATGATGTAATTAAGTTAAATTATCCTTCAAGGAAGTTTGTATAAGTATGACTACTCTGATGTGGTAAAAAGGTTTTCGGTTATATGGATTTACAATGATGACTCTGAAATTAAAACTCTTGTTTATGGTTTGGTTAAATTAATCATGGTTTGACTCACTTTGACTTTCCAACTTAATTATATGTAACTGGGTTGGGGTGTGTCAGCTTTCGGTATCAGAGCCTAGGTTGTAGAGGTTCTGGAGTGAGAAGAGTCTAGATTTGGCAGTGAATGTTAGAAAAAAAAATATTTTATTTGATACTAACGATTATGTTAGGAAAGATATGTCTATATGTATGTTGTTATATCTTTTATTTATTTCAGATATAAAAGTATGGAAGGAGGAAATGTTAATGTGAGAACAGAAGATGAGGCTTCAAATATGGCAGCAGAAGCGGAGGTTGAGCAACCTGTTCATGGAAATATAGAACCCGAGCAGGAACAATTGACCGACATGCAAAAAATGGCACGTGATATGACTCTAATGGCAGAGCAGCAAGCTAGATTTATGGCTCAGATGGAAGAACAACAGGCCAGGCAACTGGAGGCACATGCATTGGCTAGGGATGAGGGGGTAATACACCGGGAAGAAAGGAGTACTTCACATGAGAAATTTATTAAGATGAACCCACCATCGTTCGAAGGAGCAGTTGATCCAGCAGAGGCAGAAGTCTGGGTTAAGGAGATTGAACTTATCTTTGGGGTAATGAGGATGCCTGAAAATCAACAAGTGACTTTGGCGGCGTATATGCTGAAAGGAGAAGCTAAGTACTGGTGGGATGCCACAAAACATTTGTTGATTACTCCAGGAGGTGCGAATGTGATCTCATGGGATGCTTTTGTTAAGGCCTTGTATGATAAGTATTTTCCTCCGATGTATCGAAAACAAAAGGAGAAAGAATATTTCATGCTGAATCGGGGAAGCATGACTGTTAGAGAATATGAAGCCAAACTTATAGCCTTATCTCGATTTGCTTCGAGGTTTATACGAAATGAGGAAGATATGTGCAGCCGATTTGTCGATGGACTAGAGTTAGTTATTAAATCAAGGCTATCAGCTTTAGAGACTAGTAATTATTCAGCCTTGGTGAATAAAGCCATGCTGGTAGAAAATGACGTGAATGAAGCAAGAGGGAATCGAGAATGAGGTGTAAAGAGAAGCAGATTCAATCTAAGTTATCAAAAAGGTAGTGATACAGAATATTCAAGACATGGAGGGCAAAAATTTTAGCATGGTAGAGGTATGGGAGGTGGTTTGCAAAGGGGTGAGGCTAGTGGTGGAAGAGGTTCAGGAGTTTCAGTACAAGGAGATCCAAATGTTTGTTTCTTTCGTGGGACATCGGGTCATATAAAGAGAAATTGCCCAAAGTTATAGAATATAGAATGTTTTAACTGTCATCAGAAGGGCCATCTGAGAAAGAATTGTCCTATGTTATCCAGAGCGATTTCAGTCAGTAGTGTGGGGCCTCATAAAGGATCCTCTCCAGGCAGTTCCACCAGGGGAAGAGGTACAGAACAACCAGCTGGATTGAGGGAAGGAGGAAGAGTGTTTGCGATGACACTACAAGATGCCCATGCTACACCTGAAGTGGTTACAGGTAAACTTTCTATTGCAAACAAAGATTTATATCCACTCATTGATCCTGGATCTACGCATTCATTTGTGGCATTACATATTGTTTCATATTTGGGTAGACCATGTTCATTTCTCAATTGTTCCTTATATATTTCTACCCCAATGGAAAGTGTGATTCTGGTTGAGCATGTTTATAAAGATTGTATCTTACGAATGGGGGAACGAGATTTCTATATTGATTTGATACCGTTGGCCTTTCGATGTTTTGATATTATATTGGGGATGTATTGATTATCATCATATCATGCTTCCATTGATTGTTTTCATAAAGAAGTTACATTTTATTTACCTGGTGAACCCGAGTTCCAGTTTATAGGAGAAAGGAATGTTGTCCCTAATTGTCTCATCTCAGCAATAAAGAGCAAAAAGTTATTGAGTAAGGGTTGTACAGGGTATTTAGCGTATGTGGTTGATGTTAGTACGGAAGCACTTAAAGTTGAAGATATACCAGTGGTTAGAGAATTTTCTGATGTCTTCCCAAAGGAATTGCCAGGATTGCCACTTGATAGGGAAGTAGAGTTTTCCATTGAATTAATTCCAGGTACTGGTCCAATTTCCCTTACTCCATATAGAATGGCACCAACAGAGTTGAAAGAATTGAAAGTGAAATTACAAGATCTGATAAGAAGAGGTTTCATTCGGCCTAGTGCTTCGCCATGGGGAGCCCCGGTGTTATTTGTGAAAAAGAAAGATGGGACAATGCGATTATGTATTGATTATCGACAATTGAATAAGGTGACCATTAGAAACAAGTACCCTCTACCTTGTATCGATGATTTGTTTGACCAATTACAGGGGGCCACAGTATTTTCGAAGATTGATTTGAGATCGGGTTACCACCAATTGAAAGTAAAGGATAGTGATATTTCCAAAACAGCTTTTCGGACACGATATGGGCACTATGAGTTTTTGGTGATGCCATTTGGATTAACTAATGCTCCAACAGTTTTTATGGATTTGATGAACTGGGTATTCCACCCTTTCATTGATTCATTTGTGATTGTATCCATAGACGATGTGTTGATTTACTCGCGTAGCATGGAGGAACAAGAGAAACATTTGAGACTTATATTGCAGATTTTGAGAGAGAAGAAATTATTTGCTAAATTTAGCAAGTGTGAGTTTTGGTTGAATGAAATTGTGTTTTTAGGGCATGTTGTCTCGGGAAATGGGATATATGTTGATCCAAAGAAAGTGGAAGCAATCGTTGAATGGGAAAGTCCTAAGAATGTGGCAGAAATTAGGAGTTTCCTAGGATTGGCAGGCTACTATCGCAGATTTATTAAAGGGTTTTCATCTGTTGCCCAGATTATACTCAAGAGGGGGGGTGAATTGAGTTTTTACAAACTTTAAGTCAAATTAAGATTTTAGAAAAATATTAATTTTAAAACACTTTGAGAAATTTCAGATTAATAAAACTATAAAGAATAAATCCAACAATATCAAATAAATGTAACCAACTAATTTAAACAACTAGAAATGCAGATATTAACACTCTAGGAATATTAAATTAATTTTCGTATTTAATATTAAGTGATATTCTGAAATTAATTATTTAATTCAAAAATAATTATTTTAACCTTAAAATAAATTTAGTCAAATTTCAGAATTAATTTATTTGCAAGATAGTGTGCTGAAAATATTAACTCAAGCATGCATGTGCAAATAAATAAATAAAGGTGCGGAAAATAAATGACACCGAAATTTAACGTGGTTCGGCCAAATCCCGGCCTACGTCCACGCGCCTAGAGCCCCTGTCTCCTTTGCGCTTCACTAAACCTGATCCACTTGCGGGTAGGATCAAACCACCGCGTACAACTGTTTGCAATCTAACTCCGAGCTTCAAACCCCGTGGCCCACTTGCGGGTAGGAACCAATCACCGGTAAAAACCGAAGCTTCAACAAAGCTTCACAATAAATCTGAATTTTTTTGTAGTACAGAATAAAATACTGAAACTCCTTAAAATACAATTTGTAATCTGAGTTTCTCCTTCTTGAATCAGACTTCAATAAATGATGTTGAAGTAGGCACAAGTCTTCTTCTTCAATGATTGAGCAGATGATAAAATTAATTGCTCTCTTGAATGTGTAGCTGAGTAGTAAAATAAAATGCTCTCAATAATATTTCAAGTCTTTCTCATATTCTCATTCAAGTCTGTTGCTCTTCAATGCAGCTCTATACAGCTTTAAATGTGTCTTTCAAAAACTAGCTGTTAGACACATACATTTTGAGCATTAAATGCTCCTGATTTTCTGAGATGGTGTAGCTTCAAAATCATTTCCAAATCTCATATGCAGATCTTTCATCTTTATTTTCTTCATAAAAATATAGCTGTTGTAGCATGGAAAAAGACATCTGAAAATGTGGAGACTAAAAGATATATCACTCAGTATCCTCATTTGTGTATATTTGGATCTGCAAAAATATTAGTCCACATGCAAATAGAAATATCTAATGTGTAAAGGATATATAGATTAAAGTACATTTTTCTGTCAAGAGAGTAAATGGGACACAGAAGTATAAGTACTAAAAAATATTTCCCACACAGATATAAAAAGTTTCAGAACAGATATGAAAATAAATTTCTGACAAATATATATAAAGATAATTTCGGATGGATAAAAAAAAATTCGGACAGATATTAAAACAGAAATTCGGACAGATATATAAATCAGAAATTCGGACAGATATATAAATCAGAAATTCGGACTAAAAAAAATACTGACAGATATTAAAACAGTTTTGCACGGATATATATATCAAAGAAACAATTTCCAAAGATCAATCAATTCAACTATAAATGATGGCATAGCTTCAAGTCTAGCAAAGGTTTGTGTGGCTAGAATCAATTCACACGAATGACAGGGCAAGGCCCATGCCTTACATCTAGTCAAGACATCAACTCTTGTAAAAGAAAGTTAAGGACTTATTATATATATATATATAAGGTACTATCATTTCGTACAGAAAAGAAGAGAGGAGAGCTGACCAAGTCAGTATGCGGCAACCGAGAAAACTTTCAAACATGGAAAGAGTTTTGGTAAAAAAAAATTACATCGAACAGATATTAAGATAATTACGGACGAGAAAAAATGTATAAAAAATCGAACAGAATTTTTGAGTAAAAAAAAACTTGAACAGATATTAAAGAAAATATTTCGGAACTAATATAAATGTTAAAAAAAATAAAAATAAAAATAGATAAGGAACAGATTTATATATATATATATATATTATATTGTACGAATCAAACGGCTAAAAATATTGTTTCAACGGTTCTATTCAGTAAAGAAAATAATTCCGAAAATTTAGACTAAGACATTTATATTTTTTTTTGTAAACAAAGATACATCAGTTTTATAAAGCAAAAAAAAATTCTTTTTGAAAATGTTTTGGCCCATAATTAATTAGTCACACCATATAAATTATGTATCAAGGTGTATGCATGTGTGTCTAATGTGTCAAGTGCAAACGTGCAACAGACGTGAATACCTTTACTCGAATATGTCGTTGAGTAGAGTCGAGACAAGATTATACAATAATGAATATATATAGAATAACATAAAAAAAAAGTGTTTGGAATCATCAAAATCAATATATTAAGTTAAACTAAAATGTATATTAATTAAACTAGTTTAATTAGGGATAAAATACATTTTTGTTAACAATCTCCCCCTTTTTGATGATGACAAACAATGATTCACAATGATCCATAAAATGTATAGATTAAGCACGCATAGTGAATCAGAAAAATTTCTCCCCCTTTGACATTATCAAAAAGATTTTTCATATAAATTCAGTGTCACGGGTAAAATGCGAAGCTCCCCCTATCAAAAATAATTTATGCATGGGGTTCAACCATAAATCTCAAGGGACATATAAATGACATGAAAATTTTCAATACGCACACAAGTCATCATAGATTTTTCATAGCATGTATTTGAATGTGTAGATAGACAATAATATCATCAAATAATGCATAAGTCATGAAAAATGATAAATGATACCAATAGTTGTCTGATACCAATTGTTGTAGTCACACAAACCGTGCGTTGCACACAATAGTTCCTCGGAACAACTTTTTACGCATAAATCGGAATCACAACTCAATGTTCTCAAATAATGCAATTATGAGAGATATATCAATTAGCTCAATCATCTTTCTCAATAATAAAATTTCAGCGTATAAATTTTGAAAAGGCGCATAATTAACTCTCTCACTAATGTAATAAAATTCCAATGTATAAATTTTCAATAAGCGCAATATCAATTGTTGTATACATCCTCATGATAGAATAAGCTTTTAAGCGCACAACATGAAACATTTCATAACTCGATGTTTTCAAATAATCTAGAATAAAGCGCACATGAGTTAGAAGATAGCGGCATAACGAAAAAAAAAATCTAATTATGTCATGCTTTGCCGTTTCCAAGATACGAGCTTAAATTTTGGAAAATTCAATCATATTGCAATAAAAATTTTGATCAAACATTTTTCTATGAATAATTTCCAATAGACATTTATCTCCCCCTAAGGGATACCAATGAAGGTATATATGCATATAACAAATATGGTGCATCTATTTCATGAGATAAAATATATTTAAAACTTGACTTCATAAAATCATTTTTGAAAAGTCACACAAGTGATACCAATTGTTGATCATGTGGTTTCTCAATTCAAACAAACATAACACAAAAAAAAAAATCATCGTGAATAAATATTCGAACAATGACATTAATCATGTAGTATGCAATAAGACTAACTCATAGAGATTAATATGTTCATATCATCAAAATCAACAAGTGAATGTTACAATATTAACATGTATCACATATAACTAATATACTAAAGTGTACTCAAATGACATTTTCGTTTCAGATTTATATTCAATAAAATCATGAATTTATCCAATCTTATTATTCATAAAAAAATATATCAAGATGTAAATAAAAAATTGTGAATATTTACCAACGAAAAATTTATCATCAAACTCAAGTGTAAGTTCATATAACATAAAATCATCAAGAATAGTAAATATACAAATTTACATGTGAAATCAATCAACGCGCTCATGTGTTATAACAAATATTCTATGTATGGAAATATATCAATTATGAAATAAATCATTAATAAACTTATGATATTAATTTCAAGAAAGGTGCTCCTTACCACCTTACCAATACCAAAGATATATACAGGCAACTTCTACCGAGTGTGGCATTTCGAACATTAGGCAATGATACTTGAAACAAATCATATGCCTTGAAAGTCCACATTCCTTCTCAAAATGCAACCTACACAACTTTGAAGATTTTCTCTTTTGGTACCCAAAATGTGTGAGGTCCATAGGGGTTAGTATACATCTTGGTTCCTTTAGGAATCCATGCCAATTTTCTTTTTCTAAATTTATATGGACACAAATCCGAAAAATGTGTGTGTCTACCACAATAAGAGCATACATAATTAGGTAGACTAGATGAAGCATCAAATTTCAATAAATTTGAATAAGTCTTTTTCTCATTTCCTTCATCATATCCAATACCATTATTATTAAATCGAATCCTTTGTGTCTCAACAATTTTATGAAAATATTCATTTCATTTTGTAAAGGTGTCTAATGATTTCTTTAGATATTCAATCTCCCTTTTTAACTCAATATTTTCAATTTCAAGAGGAGTAGTGACAATAACAGATTTTCCCTTTTTCAGAGATTTAATTTCATTTTTCAAAGATTCATTTTCTAATTTCAACTTATCAAAATCATTTGACATATAATCATATTTAGTTGAAACTAATGAATGATACTTCTTAAGTTTAATATATTTATTTTTAAGTTCTTCAAAGCTTTCACATAATTCATCAAAGACATCTTGTAAAACTTCATAATCATCAACTTCATCATTATCACTATCACTAGAGTTAGGGTTAGAATGTACCCCATTTTCCATAGCCATGTAACATAGATGAGCAGCTTCATTTTCATTCGAATCTTCATCGAAAGAGCTTGTGTCGGAGTCACTCCATGTTGGTTCATATTTGGATTGATGATCATCATTGAATTCTTTTGAAAAATGTTTCTTTCTCCTTTCCTTGGCTTTCTTTTTGGAATTGAGATATTTTTTGAAATTTTTAGCCAATAGGGAAAAATTATCATCATCATCATTGTCATCTTCACTTTCTATATTTTTGCATGAAGATTTGAGAGCAATAATTTTGTTTGCTTTTGGTTTCTCATCTTCAACAAATTATTTAAGTTCCATTTCATGAGTAATTAAGGAACCCAATAACTCATCAAGAGAGATGGGTCTTTCTCGTATGGCTTCTTTGATTGCCAGCTTCTTTGTCATATAAGCAGATGGTAGTGACCTGAGAATCTTGCTCACTAATTCAGAGTCAGTATAAGATTTACCAAGAGATTTAAAACCATTAATAATATTAGTGAACCTAGTGAACATATCAGAAATAGATTCATCAGACATCATCTTAAATAACTCATAATTATGAACAAGCATACTAATTTTATCTTCTTTAACTTGACTAGTTCCTTCATATGTAACTTCTAGTCTATCCCAAATTTCTTTAGCAGAATCACAACAACAAATTCTGTTATACTCATTTACATCAAGTGCACAATGCAGAATATTCATAGCTTTAGCATTTATTTGAATTTTTCTAATATCAACATCATTCCATTCATTTTCTTCTTTAGGAATATTTTCATCATTAACAACTTTTATGGGGATATTAGGACCATTTATAATAACTCTCCAAACAGCATAATCATTTGATTGAATAAAATTTTTCATTCTATTTTTCCAATAGCTATAATTATTTCCTGAAAATAAAGGAGGTCTATTTATTGATTGACCCTCACCAAGAGATGAAACATTAAAGTTTTCCATGGATCTTTAACTCTAAGATTGTTAAATCTAAAAAATAAATAAGAAGAGCACTAGCTCTGATACCAATTGTTGCCCAGATTATACTCAAGAGGGGGGGTGAATTGAGTTTTTACAAACTTTAAGTCAAATTAAGATTTCAGAAAAATGTTAATTTTAAAACACTTTGAGAAATTTCAGATTAAATAAAACTATAAAGAATAAATCCAACAATATCAAATAAATGCAATCAACTGATTATAAACAACTAGAAATCCAGATATTAACACACTAGGAATATTAATTTAATTTTCGTATTTAATATTAAGTGATATTCTGAAATTAATTATTTAGTTCAAAAATAATTATTTTAACCTTAAAATAAATTTAGTTAAATTTCGGAATTAATTTATTTGCAAGATAGTGTGCTGAAAAATATTAACTCAAGCAAGCATGTGCAAATAAATAAATATAAGTGCGGAAAATAAATGACACCGAAATTTAACGTGGTTCGGCCAAATTCCGGCCTACGTCCACGCGTCTAGAGCCCCTGTCTCCTTTGCGCTTCACTAAACCTGATCCACTTGCGGGTAGGATCAAACCACCGCGTACAACTGTTTGCAATCTAACTCCGAGCTTCAAACCCCGTGGCCCACTTGCGGGTAGGAACCAATCACCGGTAAAAACCGAAGCTTCAACAAAGCTTCACAATAAATCTGAATTTTTTTGTAGTACAGAATAAAATACTGAAACTCCTTAAAATACAATTTGTAATCTGAGTTTCTCCTTCTTGAATCAGACTTCAATAAATGATGTTGAAGTAGGCACAAGTCTTCTTCTTCAATGATTGAGCAGATGATAAAATTAATTGCTCTCTTGAATGTGTAGCTGAGTAGTAAAATAAAATGCTCTCAATAATATTTCAAGTCTTTCTCATATTCTCATTCAAGTCTGTTGCTCTTCAATGCAGCTCTATACAGCTTTAAATGTGTCTTTCAAAAACTAGCTGTTAGACACATACATTTTGAGCATTAAATGCTCCTGATTTTCTGAGATGGTGTAGCTTCAAAATCATTTCCAAATCTCATATGCAGATCTTTCATCTTTATTTTCTTCATAAAAATATAGCTGTTGTAGCATGGAAAAAGACATCTGAAAATGTGGAGACTAAAAGATATATCACTCAGTATCCTCATTTGTGTATATTTGGATCTGCAAAAATATTAGTCCACATGCAAATAGAAATATCTAATGTGTAAAGGATATATAGATTAAAGTACATTTTTCTGTCAAGAGAGTAAATGGGACACAGAAGTATAAGTACTAAAAAATATTTCCCACACAGATATAAAAAGTTTCAGAACAGATATGAAAATAAATTTCTGACAAATATATATAAAGATAATTTCGGATGGATAAAAAAAAATTCGGACAGATATTAAAACAGAAATTCGGACAGATATATAAATCAGAAATTTCGGACAGATATATAAATCAGAAATTCGGACTAAAAAAAATACGGACAGATATTAAAACAGTTTCACACGGATATATGTATCAAAGAAACAATTTCCAAAGATCAATCAATTCAACTATCAATGATGGCATAGCTTCAAGTCTAGCAAAGGTTTGTGTGGCTAGAATCAATTCACACGAATGACAGGGCAAGGCCCATGCCTTACATCTAGTCAAGACATCAACTCTTGTAAAAGAAAGTTAAGGACTTATTATATATATATATAAGGTACTATCATTTCGTACAGAAAAGAAGAGAGGAGAACTGACCAAGTCAGTATGCGGCAACCGAGAAAACATTCAAACATGGAAAGGGTTTTGGTAAAAAAAAATTACATCGAACAGATATTAAGATAATTACGGACGAGAAAAAATGTATAAAAAATCGAACAGAATTTTTGAGTAAAAAAAAACTTGAACAGATATTAAAGAAAATATTTCGTAACTAATATAAATGTTAAAAAAAATAAAAAAAAATAGATAAGGAACAGATTTATATATATATATATATTATATTGTACGAATCAAACGGCTAAAAATATTGTTTCAACGGTTCTATTCAGTAAAGAAAATAATTCCGAAAATTTAGACTAAGACATTTATATTTTTTTTTTTGTAAACAAAGATACATCAGTTTTATAAAGCAAAAAAATTTCTTTTTGAAAATGTTTTGGCCCATAATTAATTAGTCACACCATATAAATTATGTATCAAGGTGTATGCATGTGTGTCTAATGTGTCAAGTGCAAACGTGCAACATACGTGAATACCTTTACTCGAATATGTCATTGAGTAGAGTCGAGACAAGATTATACAATAATGAATATATATGGAATAACTTAAAAAAAGTGTTTGGAATCATCAAAATCAATATATTAAGTTAAACTAAAATGTATATTAATTAAACTAGTTTAATTAGGGATAAAATACATTTTTGTTAACATCATCAATAGCATTACCATTGACAAAGTTGACTCGTAAAGAAGTGAAGTTTGTATGGGATGAAGAATGTGAGAGGAGTTTTAAAGGATTAAAGAAGCGGTTGGTTTCAGCCCCTATACTTACCATTGCATGTGGGAATGAGTCTTTTGTGATCTATACAGATGATTCATTTCAAGGGTTAGGATGTGTTCTTATGCAGAATGGGAAGGTAATAGCATATGCTTCCAGACAATTAAAGATGCATGAACGAAACTACCCTACACACGATTTGGAGCTAGCAGCCATGGCCTTTGCTTTAAAGTTGTGGAGACATTACTGGTATGGAGAAACTTGTGAGATATTTACTGATCGTCAAAGTTTGAAATACTTGTTTACACAGAAAGAATTGAATTTGAGACATAGGCGTTGGATAGAGCTGATTAAAGACTATGATTGTACCATCCATCATCATCCTGGGAAGGCCAATGTAGTAGCAGATGCTTTGAGTCGAAAATCATCAGGGATTCTTGGTTGCATACGGTGTGCCCGTGTTGGAAATATTCTTGACTTGGCATCGATGGGGATTGAATTGAAGTTTTCAAAAAGTGGAGGATTATTAGCACATGTCACATAGAGACCTTTATTGGCCGAGCGCATACGAAATTTGCAGACCAGTGATCCATTCCTTGAGAAGAAGAAACAAGATGTCCTGGATGGTAAATAGAGTGACTTTGAAATTAATAATGATGAATCATTGTGTTATAAAAACAGGATTTGTGTACCGAATGATCCATCCTTAAAGCAGGATATATTAGAAGAGGCACATAGTTCTATTTATTCTATGCATCCGGGAGGTACCAAAATGTATAGAGATTTGAAAGAGTATTACTGGTGGAACAATATGAAATGTGAGATTGCAGAATTCATAGCTAAATGTTTAGTATGCCAGCAAGTGAAGGCAGAGCATCAGAAGCCGGCAAGATTATTGCAGTCATTGCCTATTCCGGAATGGAAGTGGGAGCATATAACGATGGATTTTGTTACGGGATTACCACGGTCACCAAAGGGGCATGATTCTATTTGGGTTATTGTAGATCGATTGACGAAGTCGTCCCATTTTCTTCCAGTTAAGACCACCTACACTGTGGACAAATATGCACGTATGTATGTTGATGAGATTATCCGTTTACATGGGGAACCAGTGTCAATTATATCTGATAGAGATCCAACGTTCACTTCTAAGTTTTGGCCTCGTCTCCAGAATGCCATGGGCACAAGTTTGAAGTTCAGCATTGTGTTTCATCCACAAACTTATGGGCAATCAGAAAGGACGATTCAAATATTAGAAGACATGTTACGAGCCTGTGTATTTAACTTCAAAGGTAGTTGGGATGATCATTTTCCATTGATGGAATTTTCATATAATAATAGTTATCAGTCGACTATTGGTATGGCTCCTTATGAAGCTTTATATGGGAGGAGATGTAGAACGCCTTTGTGTTGGGATGAAGTGGGTGAAAGGAAAATATTGGGTCCTGAATTAATAGATGTGACGATTGAAATGATCAAAATTATTCGGGAACGGATAAAGATAGCACAAAGCAGGCAAAAATTTTATGCAGATAAGAGGAAGTATCCATTGGAATTTCAAAAGGGAGATTTTGTATTCCTGTGTATTTCACCGTGGAAAGGCGTTATGAGATTTGGGAAAAAGGGGAAACTAAGTCCAAGATACATTGGACCATATGAGGTGTTGGAAAGAATTGGGGCCCTGGCGTATAGATTAGCATTACCTCCAGATTTATCCTGTTTACATGTTGTGTTTCACGTATCTATGCTCCATAATTATTTAGCGGATCCATCTCATCACCTGAAAACTCAACCAATTGAACTGAAGGAAGACTTGTCGTACATCGAGGAACCATTGGAAATTATTGATCGTAAGGACCAAGTATTGAGAAATAAAGTTATTCCTTTAGTTAAAGTTATGTGGATGAGCCATGGAGTTAAAGAAGCCACAAGGAAAACGGAGGATAGCATGAGGAAACAGTATCCCCATTTGTTTGGTAAGTGACCTTAATATTAAATTTCAGGGACGAAATTTTCTAAGGGGGGAAGTTGTGACAATCCGAATATAATTATGATAAATTATATTTAAATCATGTTTATCTTATGTGATATGAATAATGTGCTATTAGTATATATAATGTTAAGTGATTATGTTTATTATAATTCTACTTTCAAAAATCATGAAAGGTCGAATTATACACAAACACAAAATTTTGTTATTTTCGGTAGAAATATTCCTGTTAGAGACTAGTTTTGACCCTTATCACATTACAATTGACTTGAGGTAAAAACTAGATAGTTGTATACATGTGAGTTAGGGTTTTAACACAACAAACGTTGCATCAAACAGATCTGTAAGTAAGAAGTTAGGCCAAAATTACGAACAAGGGGCAAATCTGTCAATTCCCTCTAAGTAGTAAATTGTCTATTATTAAACCAAATGGTTTAATTTGATTGGTTGGCTTGGGAGGCAGCCTTGGCCGACTTAAAACTCTCCTTCTAACTTATTTCTTCATCAAATTAAGCCCTAGGTTCAGTTTCAAGTGTTGTTAGCTTGAGGAAATAGAAAGTTGATGTTTAGGAAGAAAAAGTGAGGAGAAAAAATGTAGAAAAATCCGTAGAAATTACGTAAAGGCCCTGGAGGTAATCCTAATTGCAATTCTTGTTATTTATCTTATATTACTGATTTTTATGATATAAATCATCATAGGTTTACGACAATTTCATCCCTTTATATATATGTATGGTCAGATGCAAGTTATGTTAAGTTGAATGTAGAAACCCTTAAAATTGCATTGTATTGAAACCCCTTGTATTCAAACTTGCATATCTCTTTGTGTGATTATTGTAATTGATAAATTCCAATTGTATATTAAATTAGACTCATATATTTACATTATATCCGAAAATTAGAATTTATCTCCTTGTGGTTAGGCCGTAATGATGATTTCAAGTTGGTACATAGTTGCTGTTTGTATACTTGATTTCGGTATGCCCTAAGTTTAGTCAAGATTTTGATATAGCAAATGAAGTCAAAAAAATTATGAAACTTTAATTATGTACTATTAAGTATGTGTACTGGAAATGGTTTGAAAGTCATGGAAATTTATGCTGTAGAAAAATTATGAAAATTCTTGCAAGTTGAAGGAACAATAGAGGAGCTTGTAGGGTAGATTTCTTGTGTTGTAAAGAAATGGTCATAACTTGCTCTAGGAAGCTTGAAAAATTACACCGTCACTTGTACTGGAAAGTATATTCATATATGTTTTCATATTGATAAGGTTGGACCCCTGTATTTATACAATTTAGGAATATAGGATGGTTAAGTATGTAGTACAATAATTTCAGGCCATACTGGATACCCTTGGATGAATGTTTGTATTTCATCCTTACAAAGGGTACTTTGAGTACATGTTTCATGTGTATATACCTTGAGAAGTATAATTTCATGTTTACTTGACTTTGGTTATAAATTCCTTATAAGGTATTTCCTATGGTTGAATGTCCGTAACCTTATCAACATGTATATCATGGTTTTGCCTTTACTTATGTTTTATGGAATGTGACTTAATTGGAATTATATTATTGATGTATAGTCATGGAAAGTTACATAATTATTTTAGGATAATATTTATGATTGAGGTTCAGTACTGATTTAGTTGGATTGACATGTCTAAGGTCTAATCAACCCAGTTCAGCTCCACCAGAAAGAAACGTGAATACATAGTTGTCAACCAAGGTGAGTGTACTCACTGGAAAGAGATATTTGTATCGTGTTTTTGATATGATCAGATTATAATGAATATGAGATTTTTCATTTCGGTTTACCGAAATGGGAGGTTACTCCCCAACCCAGAATGGGGGAGATTTGTCTATTAATGACAAGGGGTTACTCCTCGACCAGGAATGGGGAGAATTGTCTATTTAGACAGGATATGTGAATCATGATTCAGAAAAGTTGTTCATTCATTATGAATAAGCTGGATAAGTTAATACATAATTATATGGACATGATTTATTGCATTTAAATTCATGCAGTAGTATAGTAGTGATGCATTCACTGGGGTATTTTTCTCATGGTTCCTATGTTCACATTTTTCAGGTAAGGCGATGTCACTGCCAAATCTAGGAAGTCGGGATGGGTTAGCCAGGAATGGGAGAAACAAAGATTATGTTTAAATGTAAATGATGTAATTTAGTTAAATTATCCTTCAAGGAAGTTTGTATATGTATGACTACTCTGATGTGGTAAAAAGGTTTTCGGTTATATGGATTTACAATGATGACTCTGAAATTAAAAATCTTGTTTATGGTTTGGTTAAATTAATCATGGTTTAACTCACTTTGACTTTCAAACTTAACTATAAGTAACTGGGTTGGGGTGTGTCATGAAGATCCTGATGGACCTGTGGGGGAGCCTTTTGAACCATTTCTGCGCCATGTAGTGCAGGCTCGAGGGAAAAATTCGGCACATTAGCGCATCTCGATGGTTCTAAAGGGTCATGGATTGCCTGTACTATTTGACGTGATCAATGGGATCAGTTTTACCATCATAAATCTTGAACCTTGGAATAGAAAATTTCTTGGGGGCTTTCTATTCTTCTATTTCCCTTGAGAAAGGTTATTTCATCTGAGTTTTGAGAGCTCGCCTAGCGAGTTCTCGGGTCGATATGGTACCACGATGCGTAGGGTGTTGGTCCATCTCCTTTCGGATCAGACTTCGTATGTTCTCGTTGCTACGAGATGGGCTCCTATAATCGCGCGCTAGTCGCAGTTGCTCGAGCAGGTCATCCTTTGACTCGTTTCCCTCAACTTTCTGGGACCCACGTCTAGGGCTCCTTCCTCGGCTGCGAGACTTGCTCGCCTGAGGGCTAGGAGTGTGGTACGGACTTCTTCTGGTGCCACGATGGAGCTCTCTCTCCATTAATTCTAACCTTCTTTTGAGGCGATCATTCTCAGCTTCGTGCCTGCAAGAAGACTCCCTCTGCTCTTGGAGCCTCGCCTCATATGCATCAATCAACCTGGATATTTGTGTGGACCTCGCTGGTCCTTGGCTTTCTTCTGAGGCTGGCCTCTCTAGGCGAGCCCTCTGATTTGAACGCCGAACTTCAGATCTGATCCTTCGAGGAGCAGGTTGTTCTTGGATATCTCCTTCCTGAGGAGCATTACTACTGTGACCAGACATTTCGAACTCCTTTTTTATTGTGGGCTTTCTCAGGGAAGATAAACGTTCCCACAGACGGAGCCAATTTTGGTGAAAATTATTATTCAACACAAATAGATAAGAGAAGCTCAATCACCAAGCAGAATAAAGAAGATAAAATGTTAATCGCACAACAGGAGATATACGTGGTTCAGCAAGAATGCCTAAGTCCACGGAGGTGCAGTTAGTATTATTTCTATATACTCCAGGGAGAATTAACAGAGAATACAGTGCGTGTCTTTTGCCCCAGACCTAGGGTTTATTATATACATATCTGTCTTTGGGGAGTGGGGGTGTTGGACTCCCCCACGTTTACCATCTTCTCCTGGAACATCTCTATTTGAGAACATGGGAGAAGACTAAGTTACAACAGAATTAAAGTTAAGGTGCGAAGGGCTTGGATTTTGGGCCGTTTTAATTGGGCTACTCGTCCAGGCATGTAATTCCAATTCCGGGTACCCACACTAGGCCTCTCATAAATTGGTATATCTTCTTTGACTCTGAATCTCTGATCTCTGGGGCAAAGTGCACAAGTCAAGTTTATCATTTCCTATACTCTACCACAGTGTGGTCGTCCTACTTCAATCGTTCAAACTTAGCCCTCATATCTTCCTATTGTTATGGAGGGAAGTATGTCCCCTCAAACTTCTCCTAGAACTATGAAATGGTCAACTGAGACCTATCTTCTGTGGTGGTAACAGAATCCCACCACTGTAAAGCATCACATACGATTATGAAACTGGACAAGATCTACTTTTGAATGTCGATACACTCCAATAGGCATATATGGTGCTTAATGTCATGCCTCCGCTGCAATGTAGCAATAGGGACTGTAGACCATAAGAACTCTGGTGGACATATATTTTAAAAAGCCCGAATTATTTTCTCCTATAAAGCGGTAGGAAACTGAATAGGCGAAGTTGCAGCCATGGGTGGTGGAGGTGGTGGTGGCTATTATAGTTGTATGGATGTCATAGTTGCAGATATAGTTTTTGCAATGATAATGGCCAAGTCGTCCTGTAGAATAATAGATACATGTCCCAGCTGTGGTGGTGGAAGTTATTGCGAATGTTATTGGGTTATCGCGGCATCTAATTCAGTGCTAGTGGCCTATCTCGATCAGCCTGATTGTCTATGTGTATTCACCATCTGAAAGATAGTAAACATAATGTATAAGTACATGTACGAAATGAGTAAAAATCTAAATAACAATTTATGAAGTATCAAAGAACGTTATGCGAAACACGATGGTTGTACTCAACATCCCTAGGACACTAGAATCTTGAATACTCCAGTACCAACTCTCGCACTCCATAAAATCTAAACTGGATTAACCAGGTCTAAAATAAATAAAATATGAGTCTAAAAAATGGTACCATTATAAGCACAACTCGAAATAAAATTGAATGCAAAATACAAATAAATGAATTCCAATATAAGTGAACCATATAAACTCTAATACCAAACCATCAATAGTACTACCATCATCACACAACTACACTATCTCACGAATAAAACCCATGCCAATAGAGATAGTAATGAGAATAAATACATAAATACATAAATAAGAATAATTGATAAATAAATAGTAATTAAGAGATTTATCATGTAGGCTCAGCACGTACATCATATCTGAACTGCAACTACAACGAGAGTATAACTAAATCTTGGGTAAAGCTGCATCGGCGACATATGCCCTGAAAAGTAAAGTCAACACCGATGTTAATATCAAGTCTATTAAGTATAAGAATATAACTGAGTTTGGGCTTTGATATAATTATACATCTTACTCTCATCTTTGAGTAGATTTTAAATTATCCCAACCCAATAACCCTATATATCATATACGTCTACTCCTAGGACCAAGTAAATCCCATGACTACATATTATTCATCTCCACTCAGTATCATGAATGCTTCCATAAATAACTATTATATAAATATCAAGTTCATACATCTAATCAGGAATAACACTGTATATGTATTTAAATCAAGATAAGTATAATTGCTATCGAGTCCCTTATAATTGATTATTGGGGTACCTAAGTCTCCACCATCTCACGCTCTCGGGAAAATATTGTATCTCTCTTCCGAGAAGTGGAGCTCGTCGCATATTCCAAGGCACACCCAATAACTTTTTACTAGGGTACCAAAGTGGCATCCGTTATACGGTCCAGGGTAAAGCCTGTATTTATCTGTCGGGATACTAAAGTGCCGTTTGTTGCACGACCTAGTGTAAAGCCCATCTCTTGTATGATTAATCACACCCATGATTTGATACATACCAACCAAGGCAAGTAAATCTAATCATCGACAGATTAATATATTAAATTCCAGATTGATTATTTTAATTAAACTGTTTTAATTAAGAAAATAAAATTCCAATAGATAGAATGTCATTCGAATGGGTCATCCGAATGAGAATACACAAGTCATTCGAACGACTCCCAAATTTCATTTGAAAGAAACTAAAATGGTCTTTCGAATGACTTCCAAATGTCATCCGAACAAGATTTGCACAGAATTGCATTCTTCCCAGAAACAAAGTTCGTCATTGATAACCCTCAAACTCTCTTTTAAAGATGCTAACCATCCCTAAGCCCCATTTTTTTAGGTATAATTAGTTTAACACATATATTAAGAATTATCCAATGATTATAATCAATTCTAACAGGACTAAAAGGCTTAAATTCCTAAATCATCATAAAAACCCTAGTTTAACACTTCTCAAAACTCCAACTCAAAATTTGATTAATTCATAAAATAATTAAAGGGCTTTTGATTAATTACATTAGAATGTCCTAGTTCTTACAATTTAACATCAATTCTACTCAAATTTCAGAAGTATTTAAACGACTTTCATAATATGATATGAACTCAAATAGTAACATAATTTAAGTAATTAACTAAAATTCAAAATTAGGAATTTTAATTGTCTAAATCCGATTTTCATAACAATTATCTTTTCATTCCAATACATAACTATATTCTAACGCTAAAAACAATGATATTGAAATACAAAGTAAACTTTCCTCCAATTTCAAGTAGGTTGAATTCCAACTGAAAAGCCCCAATTCTGCTCTTCTCCAAATAGCTTCCTATATTTAGCTCTAGGGTTCTCCCCCAAATGCTAGAAATAATTTAGGCTAACCCTAATCCTATTTTTATAAGTCTAATCATGAAATTACGATTAGCCCCTATATGGGCATTGACCCATTAACCCCAAAACTATATCCAAATAATCCAAAACGTATCCCGAGTCCAATACTAACCTTAAAACCCACTCTTTAAGGTAAAACTTTACCATTTACATGTCCCACAGGTCATCTAAACTAGCCTATCAATATTTTCAATGTTTACACTTCTACGAGTTTAAAATATTTTATTAAATTTATTTATTAAATAATTATTAATTCATTTATGTGAATTATTTTCACTTTTGATTTAAATACTTATAAATGTATACACATACACACACGCCATAAAGTAACATATACGTACACGGCATAAAGTAAATCTAGTGACGTCACTTGTCACTCAGATAAATAACATCTAGTCACTGCACATAAATAACATTCCATAGTATAAAACAAAATTAATTTTAATTAATTTATTAAAAGTATAGGATATTACATAGAGAGTACCTTGTTGAGCTTGTCTTGACAGGAGAAAAAACATTGGGATATTCTTATCTTTTGGCGATAATGTCTATGAATCTTTGGAAAAATATCAGGGAGATTCACATGGTTATTTTTATTTGGATTCATATGTTTTTTCTATGGATTCGAATTAGGGAGATTCGTACGGATATTTTTAAGTGGTTAGATGGTGAAGGCGATGGTTTTTATTTTTAAGGATTTTGTGATTTTAGCAATTTTGTGCTCTTAGGAAATGGGGTTTTATGGTTGTTAAACATATTTACAGTTCCAGCTCAGTATTTTATGGAAGTATACATTTTTAAGTGCCATGATATAAGGTGAGGTAGTCATGTAAATAAAAACTAATTTTCACTTTAATTATTTTTATCTATAGTTTTTATATTGCATATAGCACTTAAGGTAGTGGCTAATGTGTGTGTACCTTGTTCGAAATAAATCTTTTATTAGAGTGATATTCCAAGGTCAATTTGGGTGATTTCATTTACTTGTTTAAAGTGGGGGAAACTTTCGTAAATTTTAGATTAGATTTGCCGTGTGATTTGACGGGGGAGGTGAGAGGTGGCAGGCGACAGGTGTGTTGGTGGTAGGAGCCAACGTAACTTGATGTTCATATTAATGATAACCAAACCTGATGTATATATGTTTGTATTTATACATGTATATTCATGTTAATATTTTAATCGTGAGATGAATTTGTAAGTTATGTAAATCTCTCATGAGTCTGGACCATTTTTCAATCGAGGGAAGATAAATATTTATATTTATGTTAACAATGCTAGTGTTTATTCATTTAATTTTGTTGCATCGTGTTTTTCACTAAAATTAATATTCAATTTTCAATTATGACAGTCATGATTTTGGAAATGGTGCATAGTTTTAATTTATTACTAATTTTGATCTCCGTAGTAATTTGTGTGTATGTTTATATGCATATAAATTATTAGATTTGTTTCAGTTTAATTCAATATACGATTTTTTTTTTTTGGATGATATACTAATAATAATGCAACCTTTAGATGTTCCTAATGTTATAATTGTTAGGAAGTACATTATTTTCTCTGACATGTCAAGTATTGATTGTCATATCTTGCCTGGGTTGTAGTTTGAAGGGAGTTATTATGGGGACATATTGCTGGTGCTTTTGGGGAAGGACTGATGCATCCTATTGATACCATCAAGACGCGGATTCAAATCTAATCCATTCTCTGTCCAGGTTAAGTACCAAATGTTGAAGTATACAACTAAAGAAAGATAAAGTAAAAATTACTGTAGAAAAGAAAAGGGGTATATTTTGGTCAAGTGGCATGGATTTTGTGCTCATTGAGTTTTCTTGTGCCCCGAAATGGTAGATTCAATGAAAACGTCAACATTTTTTAGTTTTTTTAATTGGTTATCAATACTTTGGAGTCCTTAAACAAATACACTTTAACATCCATAATATAATTATATTATGCACTTTCATAACCAAAAAACTATAATATGATGGTCCAAACAATCTGGGTCATTGATGGTTTAAGAAGTAGTATCATCTTTCCTTTGCTCTTATTATTCCACTTGGTGCTCTTTCATTACTATAATTTCCGAAATGATTTTGTTTTCACGTTTTTTTAGAGGAATCACAACTGGGGTAAGTACATCACTTGCTACTAGAGAAACATGTTTTGGTATCATAGAGTTCACCAAAAAGTGGATTGAAGAATCACATCCTAGCCTTAGTGACCATTGGGCACATTTTACTGATGAAGCTATTGGTAAGTAATCTTATTTCTTCCCATGTTTTATTATTTCAATTATTAAATTTTTTTTGTATTTGTATACTTGTTTCAGAGACCAAATATAGATTTTAAGTTATTAGTAATTCTAAAAAATTATTTGTCAATAGGGAACTTCCCCAACTTAAGAGTTATATGTTAAGAATCGTCTGCGGTCCATATTAGTAAAATCTCATAGGTTTGTTTACATGTACCACGCGTGTTAATTTATATAATTCTAAACTTGAATAAGACGGGAACTAAAGATTTATGTGGGTGTAATGTATAGTTTATTTCCCAAGTTACTGAACATGCTTTATAATCATACAAGGCGATGGTTTTTAGAATTTCAAAACTCTACAGACTCTAAAACTACATTAGTAACTTGGTTTGATAAAAAGCGAATTGGTTGCTATTTATGATTTGGTAATATATAAGCAACAAAGAGGTTCTTTACTGAGAATGATTGGGGTTAATGAAGATGATTGGAAAGAATTAAAAAAAAAACTAAAAATAGTGAGGCAATAACAATGCAAATAAGTTCTTTCTTGAGATCTTATGGGCAGCAGATGTTGAGCTTCTCTGCACGTAGACATTGCCTTACTATCACCACACATCAACTGGTTTGGGTATTTAAAGTGAAATAAATAATTGGATTTTTTAAGAAAGGGAGTAAGGCAAGGAGTAGATTTAGGAAATAATCAAATTTGTTGCAGCATTATGGGCCTCGATGTCCAAACAGTTTGAGAAACCTCTTTGTCGATGATAACACTTTGTTGGAAGGATGTTCTCCTTGAGTTTTAAATCATTATATTAAGGGACTGCGGAGGTTATAAACAGTGTTTCATTTTTTTCTTTTGTTAACTGGTGTTTCACCAAAACATTTATTGGGATTTTAGTGAAACTATTTCTTGAATCCAATGCAAAATATACTATCCCAGCACCCTCTATTCCATCCTCAATTGGCTCTATATTTATTCGCAGTTGACTGCTTATTACATGTGATGTTGTAGCGATCCCCCACATAAAAAGGTTATCCTTGGATTAATTCTCTCGTGATATTAAAAATTTTCTTGATGCTGTCATTTAGTGAAGCATTGAAATATGTAATATTTAACGGGATGACAGTAACGGGGGAGAAAAACTAACAATAACAAATTGATGTATAACATATAAAATAATGAGGGAGAGATTCTTAATATGACATAGGGTGTTGGGAATGAGTACTGAAAATTGTTTTAAAACCTGTATAAAAGGGCATTGGAGGCCCATTGATGAGAAGATAGTGGGTTAGGAAAGTCTTTCGAGGAGTAAAAGATTCAAGGTGCCTACAACAATGGTAGGGGACATAAGGCCCTAGAATTATATGATTTTAATGCATTTGCTCATCTCACCTATATGTATTTTTGAAAGCCAATAATTTTGAAGCACGAAAAATCATATGTTCATAAAAAATTGAATTAAAAAATTACCTTCTTATCAAGATTATCAACTTCCAAATCCGTTATAATCTCTCTCTAGTTGTTTGTTATTCCACCATGTGCACTTGTTTTTAAACATACGGCAAAATCGAAAGAAAAATCCCCAAGATCAATTAGCTTTAATACAACCAAAACACAAAACTTAGCAGATAACTTTTTGAACTTTTAGTAAAAAATAATTGTTAGGTATGTAATGTCTAATCATACCAGAAAATAATGCACGTAATTAAACCTTTTTCACTTGATCCATCTTCTCTTGAATGTCGTGTGTATAAGATTCTTAAAGAGTTTTTGGTTCTTTGGTCCATGCCTACATAAAATGCACAAAATTAAATCATAAAAACAAAAAAGACAGTTATATAGTATTAAAGATGTGAGTTGCATATCATATATGCATTGTTCAATTGATTGCGGTTCAGATTATGAATATTGCAACATTAAAAGACACCCATGCCTTGCTGAAAGTCCATACATAGTATTAGAGTTTAAAATTTACTCATTTCATATGCCCCATCGATACAACTCATCTTGGATCACTATTTACTTAACCAGGATGTTGTAATAAAATTATTAATGAAATTGCTCGAACATTGACAATCATTTGTTCAATAATAGGATCCAAGGAAGAAAAGTGTAAGGACAAATTTTCAATTTAGTCAATTTGTATGTGTTGGCTTAATTCCGGATAAAACAATTTGAGTCATAAGATTGAAGTTGATTTTGTAACATTTCAAGCATATGGCCTTTTTGTTCAAGACGTAGCAACCAAGTCGAAGCGATCACATTCTATGTCGTGTTTTGTGCCTCGTTTTCATCATCAATAGCCCAAGGATCCCTCAGGTATGAATGTTTATATTATGTTGAGCCTTGAAATTTTTTTATTGGGTGTTAGAATTTTTGCCAAAAAGTTTTAAACTGACTTTATATTTTTTCTAGAAATTTTTTCTAATTTTCCCAGGTCATTTAAACGACTTTCCTAGGTCATTCAAACAAAGTTTTTGGATCGTGCGATGTCACTAGGCAAAGGTGGAAGGAACAAAGAGTGTCAAGGTTTGCGATGGCGTCGTGTCGTTGAGTAAGTCTTCAGTCGTGTCCTTGTATTAGATCTGTACTTAGTGGACTTGTGGCTGGGTCGTCCGAGGTTTTTTTCGGTGTCGGTTTTCCTTGTACATTGCAAAATTGTGGTTATGTTTTTTATCTTGTCAATTATCACCTAGATGCATGCTTAGATTTAATAAGATAAAATTGGTTTAATCTGAAAAATCGTGTAATGGGTGCTTAATTCATTTCGATAATTCAGTTTACTACAATTCAAGTTTAAGAAAAATTTAATTTGGCAAAATTCATGATTAGTTTGGTTTGTATAAATTTGAACTTGAATTGAAGTTGTTTTTTTAAGAAGCAAAAAATTAATTTGAAAGAAATTTAAATTCGGAATATTTCATGAACCATCCCTTTTAAAATTTTAAAAAATTTGGAATCATCACCCCATATTCATATAATTAGTGTACCTTCAATTGGTATCAGAGAGGGAACACTAATTTATTGTGTTAGGTTCTTTAGGCTTGAATATGAAAAATTTTACTAATTTCGAGGTTTCCTGTTTTTTATGGTTCTAACTATGCGTACTAGAAAGCGCGTATGAGGTCGGCACTTAAGTCGTTAGATGAGAGGCTTTTACTATCAGTCATTAAAAGGTGGTCCCCACTAACATGTTTAGTAGGACAATTTCGAGTTCCTAAACTCGTAGAAAGATAGAGTGAGGATGAGCTTAAGCTAGCAAATTTCAATTCTTGAGATTTAAATGCTCTTTTTAATGCGGTCATACCATGTGAAACGTCTAAGCAGACATGGGACATACTCCAACTCACCCACGAAGGTACAAGTGTTGTTAAGGCTTTTATACTCCAAAACCTCACCACTCAATTTGAAACCATTAAAATGGATGAGAGTGAGTGTTTTGATGCATTTTATGCTAGACTGTTTGATATCGTTAACTCGTCTTTTAACTTGGGATAGAAGATTCTCGAAAATTGTGTGATAAAGAAAATTTTAAGGTCATTACCCGATAGGTTTAATCCAAAAGTGACCGTTTTGAATTCTTTAGGAACTTTAAACTCCACGAAACTTGAAGAGATTGTAGTTGACTAACAAGCCTATGAACTTGACATGTTTACCTCCAAGGATGTGAAGATTAAGGATAAGGGCATAGCTTTGAAATCTTGGGAAGAGGAAACACCTATTTCGAATGATGAGTTTGACACCGACTCCGATGATATGAATTTGTTTGCTAAGAAGTTTAGAAAATTTCTTAAGTTTAATAAAGAGAAACTTAAAAATGATTATAAGAAGTTTGAGAAGTCTAAGTATACCAAAGCCGACAAACCCCCTAAAAATCGTAATGGTGAACTAAGAGGGACGAGTCGAATAGATGTTATGGTTGTGAGGGTTACATCCATAGGGTAGACGAGTATCCGAATAAACTAAGGAAAGAGGGAAAGAAACCCATTTCTTATAACGCCACCTATAGTGATAGTGATTGGGAAGAGGGGCTCGATTCCCCCATTGAGCGCAACTTTATCATGTTCCTGTCTAGTCATGTGAGCGTTGATGACGAATCTTTCAATGAAGATATTTATTTGCATGACACTTTTGAGGCCATTGTTTATGAATTCTAAGTGTGTGATGGTAAAGAGAGTGGCTAAGAGAGAGAGAGAGAGAGAGAGAGAGAGAATGAAGAAGAGGAAAAGGATAGTGAACTCCAAGTTTCCTTTCGTGAGTTGTAGGCGAAATCTTTGAAATTGAAAAAGACTAAGTTGAAGTTAAAAGCTACGATGAGAGAACGTGCCGCAGAAAATGATGAGAGTGTTTTAATTGAATATCTTAGGTCATATGAGAGGACTCTTCAAGAGAGGCTAGAGTATGTTAAAGGTGAGAGATATAGTCTTTGAGTTTTAATGGAGGCTATGAACAAAGATCTTCTTTTCTTTGAAGAGACTAAGAGTTTACTTGAGTTTATGATGGTGCAGCTTGAGGATAAGTTGAGAGACTTAAGTTGTGCGAAGTTTGATTTGGAGTCTAAGTCCAAAAAATGGATAAGATGTTATGCACCGTCCAAATCACAAATGAAAAATGTGCTATTGGCTTCGATACTCAAAATGCTTTCGCTATGAAGCCAAAATCATGATTTTGTGAGAATTTTCTAGGAACTGTAGAAAAGATCAACCCTTAGGTAATAATTCTGTAATACCCCGTAAATTTAAGGGCTTTATTTATGAATATTATACAAAATTTCAGTAATATTATTATTTTCTTAATCAGGGATAATATAATTTATTTTTGTTTGAAATCGAATCAAACATTTAAATTCAAATTATTTTTAGGCATTTTGTAATGGTTTAAATATGTAAAGTTGATAATTTTGAATTAAAGGGCAATATGGTAATATGCGTTAGCTTAGGCACCAAGCTAGGATTTGAGAGAGGGGTTATATAAGGAATATTATGGATGATTATAAGGAAAGGGAGATGAAAAAGAGAGGCCAAAAACGAAATCCAAAGAGGCAAAAACGAGTGGAATGAGAAGAGTCATTTTGGAGTGTTTTATATATTCATTTTGAGTGCCTTCGAATGAGATTTGAGAAAAACTCAAAACACATACCTGACTCAATTTTTCTTGTAGAATCCAAATATGAAGTCGGATTGGTGATTCGAATAATTTTTGGATCTGATTTTTTTGGGTTCTTAAAATAGGACTATTTAGAGTTATCTCGTCTTGGGCTAGAACATAATTTGATTATATTCGCAAGAGGAACGTGATGGTGTGATCAGACTTTGAGGATGATTTTTGTATGACGATTCATGCGATGATTTTGAGGTATGGGGTTTTACACAATATGCTCCTTAAATCTCGCGAGTGTCATTCTCTTTGAATTCTTGTTAATTGAACTCATATTTAAATTGATAAATTCATTTAAATCTGGAAAATAATTATTGAAATTATTTTGATTCATGTGGTATCATTATATTATTGATGAGCACGTTATCATGATATTTTAATATGGCACGGAGGTTGGGCACCCGTCAAAATACTTATTCTCGGGCTATGGCTTGATAAAGCATATGTGAATGGGGTGAGGCCTGGTTACCCATTGATGTGTTGTTGAGAAATTATATTGATAAATGCTTTGAGATTTGCCTTTTGATTTGAATATTCGTACTCGTGTTGTTACGTTTTATTCATCGCTAATATATATTTGTTGAGCATCTTTCTTGTCGTATTGTGTACTTCCCCATATTTTCTTTTAGTTGGCAGGTTAGTGTGGATTGGGACGCTATGGACCAATTGGAATGATTTTAGCGTGGATTAATTGGGAAGAATTTTAATACAAGATGAGAGACTTGTATTTATTTTTTATGTATAGAGCATTAGCGATTTATTTTTCGAGATAGATAGTTGTATTATTTCGAGAGACAATTATTGTATTTAAATTTGAGTATTGAGATTTGTGAATTTATATTATTGTGGTATTCTTTTAGATGCTCTATACCTTGCTATTTACGGATTTGATTAGTTTTATCGATAGTAGCGCTCCGTTCGCTCAACCCGGGCGGGCGGGGTGTTACAAATTCTCATCGTGCTTTCACTTTCACATATTGTGGTAGGAAGGGTCACTTTAGGAGGTTTTGTTTTGATCTTAAAAATCATCCTAGGAAATCCAAGGGTAGTCTCACCAAGTTCACCAAGACTCGAGAGCGCCACTTTACACCTATGTGGGTTAGGAGATCCTATTTGGATGCTTTACATGATAGACTTTATGATTCTCATTTGCTTGCACAAGATACCTCCCAAACTAGATCTAAAGGCTAATTGTCTTTTATTTTCTTACATACACTAGTTGTACTTATTATTATATTCTTGCTAGTTGTATGTTGATTAGTCATACTATAGTCTATACTTCATCATATATGTTTTGATGGAATCATGACAAGTGTATATTTTGTATTTTGTCTTTGCATTTAATGAGTCTTATTGAAAAATACGAAAAGAATTTATTTGTCTTTTAAGTTGTTGTTGGAATAATTTTTCTATCATTGTTCATAGCATAGCTTTAGGCTAGTTTGGCGTATCCAGTTACAAATCGTCATGCACCAAGAAGGTGAACCGAATTCAAGCATCTCCAAGTTTGAATACTCCCGGCATCCCAAAAGGTATGAAATGATTTAGAGTTTGAATTAATTAATAGAATTATGTTTGGGATGTTTATTTTTTATCAAAAGACGAACAAGAATATTTTACTTTCCGAAAATATGTTTTTGGAAGACCTGTAGGCGGAGTTTGACAAAATAAGTTTTTGACATTTTTATTGTTCAAACGACATTATCTAGTCGTTCAAACGACATTGAAAGTCGTTCAAACAACATACAGAAATCGTTCCAACGACCCGCCGACTCAGTATTTTTATATAAATTTATTTTGTTATCAGATTCTTTAAGAATTTTTCAAATACGTTTTTATATATCAGCAGAAAAAATTCTTCAAGCTTTGTGTTCCTAAAACACTGTTTTAATTTACAAAAAAATATCCTTGAATATTGTTCTTGTAAATTTGTTTAGAACCCTAGAAAGTTTGGTATCTTTTGCATATACCTTGGTGGAAAGGATGTCCATTGCTGACTTCTGATACCTACGAGGATTCACTAATGAAGATGAAAGTTGAGGGTGACGGAGGGCCGTAGTCCATTGTGGTTGTCGAGGGAATCATTGTTGATATTAGGTTGCGACCTATGTGGGTTTGCTACGGTAAATTCATTGCCGATTTCATTGTGTAATTTGTAAGTTGAGATTTACTTTATATAGTGAAATAAAGGTTTTTACCTAAAAGCTTTTTTTTCCTGAAACATGGCCTTATCGTAATTGCGTGGTTTGATTTATCAGTTTTATAACCATAGATGCATGCGTAGGATAAAAAGAGAAAATCATTTTAAATTTTTCTTCCGCATTTAAAATTGCTATTGTAATATTTTGTGAGTGAAATTAACCTTTGCGATTATTCCGCGCTAATAAGTGCTATCAGAGCAGGTTGCACTAATTTATTGTATTTGATCTTATTTACCTGGTATTTCAGGTGGGTGGGGGGGAGGGGGGTTCATCGCTCCTGTGTTTGTGTTTTTGTCTCTCGATGGATTCTCACTTGAATTTGATGTTTGCCGAAAGAATCGAATTTCTTGCAAATAGTTTTAAAAATATTTTGGAACTTTTTGCAAACGGTTCAAAATCAAAGAGATATTTGTCGTGAGAAGTTTTCTTCCTTGCAACATGACTTTAACATTTTAAAAATGGCCACAAAGTAGAGTGATGATAGAGTCCTATTTTTAGAAAAAGAATTTGAGGACTTTAAAAATTCTAGGGTTTGTGTTTGTGCCAAAGAAGATAAAATTATTTTGATTAATGATTTTGTGCCACGTGAGAAGACTCTTACAGAATAGTTTTCTTTTATTGAGGGTGAGCGTGATAACCTTTTATGAATTATTGAAAATTTGAAAAAGGCATCCATAAAATTTGAAAAGTCTAATTATTTTCTTGAGTTTAAAATTTTGAAGTTAAAAGTTGATTTTAAAGACTCGAGTAGTTTGAGTAGTGATGGTAATGGCTCGTTGATAAGCATCCAAAAGTGTATATTTTATACCCCAAATAGATGTATTTTAGTTGCTAATTCTCCACAAATTTGGTTTTATATGCTTAATTGTTTAATGTGCAGGCTTCATCGCCATTTGCGGAGTTCAAGCGCTTATTTGAGGGAAAATGTGCGATTTATGGTGCTAATTCACCAGTCCCGTACCAAACCCTATCCTAAACCTAGCACAAACCTTCACCTGAGCCCCGTGTGTGTTTAGTTTGTATTTGTAGATTTTTTAAGATGTTTATTTTTCACTTTTAGGTTTTACTTTTGATTTATTTAGAATTTCCAATAATTTATTTTCTATTTATTTTTTATGTTTTACTTTAATCTTTATTTTTATTTTATTTTTTATTTTTATGATTAGGTTTTAGTAGTTTATTTTTAGTTTTACTAGGTTTTATATTTTTTAGGACTTTAGTTTTTATTTTTATTTGTTTTGTAGTTTTTATTTTTATTATTTGAATTTTATTTTATAAATTATGAATTTAATAGATTTTATTTTATTTATTTTTAGAATTTATACTTTTAGGATTTATCTGCAATTTTTTTATATTTCTTTTTATTTAGTGTTGTTTTGTTTTTATTTTTAGTCTTTATTTTTATTAGGATAACTTGTGTTTTTAGGAATTTATTTTTCCAAGTTTCTTAGTTTATTTTTTATAGTGCTTTAGTTTTTATTTTTAGGATTTAATTTTTTAGTTTTATCAATTTAGTTAGATAGTTATTTTTAGGGTACAAATTAAACACACACACTCACACTAACTTATCCTACACACCATTTACACCAAATCACCCACACCTTAAATATCCTATACCTCTACACTCATAAACCCCACTCCTTCCATCTTCAACCTCATAACACTCTCTCTCCTCTTTCCACCATAACCAACACAACAACACACATCCTCTCTCTCTCTCCTCAAACCTCCATTAACCAACCACTATAACTCACCCCCACCTCCTGAAAACCCAGCAACCCACAATCCAAATCTCTATACCATCCCTTACCCATATCCTCACAAACCCGAAATTAGCCCACATGCCCCTGCCACATATCAACCCGTGTCAAACCCGAGACCTCCGTCGGCCGTGACCAATTAACCCGTACGAAAATCGTTGTTGAATGCTTATCCCTTTGACCCATGAAACCTCCAAACCCGGTAGCATTAAACTAGAACCCAAGGCTATCCGACGTATCTTCAACCTGACCATCCTGCCCTACCTCCGATCAAAAAAACCCATTTTAAGACCAACCTTAACCCAATTTCAATCCATACCTGAAATCGCGACCTACTGCCATATTCGGGTTTTGAAAACCAGGAACCACCAATCCCAAAACCCTATTTCGAACCCATATTCCCAAATACCCATTTTATCACTTTCACATCCATACCCACGATTTCTTCTCCTGCCAATTTCAAAGCCATAAACCAAGCCAAATAAATCAAACCAAAAATTCTCAATACCCCTTTATTCCCCTATTACCTAAAATACCCCCAACTCACCCTAACTACCACATCTCTCACATGCACAATTAAAGTTTCCCAAAATACCCTCATCGAAATCTGATTTCTACCTCATCTCGTGCACATGCACCCCTAACCTTTCCATACCCAAACTACCCCTAGCTCCATGTGCCACGCTATAAATGAAGATCCAAAGCTCATTTGGGGAATGATCTAGGGGTTTAGAGAGAAAAATTGAGGGAGAAACACTTTTTATTTTTTTAGAGTAGTTTTTATTTTCTTTTGTTTTAGAGATTGTTGAGTGAAATAAATTTGTGAGATTCAAGTTGAGTGGATTTTTCATTTATATTTTTGTTTATCACTCACTTGGAGGGTTGTATGCTTCTAATTTAAGGATTGAAGTCAATTGAATTCAAGAGATTGGTTTGATTGTTCTTCTCTCTACTCTTTTATATTAAATGCCTGTTGAATATTTGTTTATCATGTTTGATATCATGTTAGGCTAAATCCCCTTTCAAGGGGTGGGGTGACCCGTTATTTGATGTTAATCCTAATTTAATAATTAATTTAAATTAAATGTCCTTTTGATAACTAACTTGCACTCTTACATTGTTATTTACGTCTCGAGAGAGGGTAAATGATTTTCGAGAAAAAATTGAAATTCTAGTTATAATACCCATTTTAGATTCGAACAAGATATAGGGATTTCTCGGGTGTGGTATTACTCCTTGAATTTCAGCTCTAGGCTTACTTTTATGATTTAAACTAATTTGATAAATTGATCCTAGCGGGTGATTTATTAGATGATGTTTGGATCTACATTTCAAGAGTTGTAGGAGTGTTAAATTTATTTTTTTAAAATGTTATTATTAAAATTACAATTGCAACGAGAGTTGATTTGTGATTTTGATACTAACTTGGGATAATTAATTTTAATGAATTAATTAATTTTGATTAACTAGAATATATGGTGTCATCATATCCCTTGTTAGTCCTCACTTTTATTTCCTCACTCATTTCATATTTTAGATTTTTATTTAGTTATATTTACTTACTTTCTTCTCTTACTTTTTAGTTAGTATTTAGGTATTTGGATTTAGTTTAGTCTTATTTCACCACTCCTAAAAATTGTTTTAATATTGAAAAAATCATTAAAAAATAGAAAAGGCAAAAAGTCAAAAAAGAAATTAAATAAAAATATGAAATACATCTTTCCTTTCTTGCATGTTTCACCCTTAGATTTGGATTGATACCTCACTTACCACTATATTCTAGTTTGTTATATATTTTTATAGGTAATTGAGATTTTTTATTAGAAGAGCTTAACACAACCATGATATACATAAAAGAAACTCTATCACTCGTCTTGTTCTAGTGCTACAAGTGTTAAAGCCAAAATCATTTTTTATTTTAGAGGGTCAACCAAAATCAAGGATGTTTGAAAGTTCAACCCGTAGGTAAATTTCCTCCCGTTTACACTTGTTCACATTGTGGTAGGAAAGGTCACCTTAGGCGTTTTTGTTTTGATCTTGGAAGAGGTCCTAGGATGTTTAAGGATAGTTATTGTTGCTTCCCGAAACCCATATTCAACGTTTCACGTCTATTTGAGTTAGGAAATCACTTTGAGAGGCGCTAGATGGTAAACTAGTTTATTCTCACACGCTTGTTCATGATTCTTCTCTTTCCATATCATATGAATGAATGCTTGCGTGGTTTATTTTATCATACGCTAGTTGTGCTTCATGATATATTTATGCTAGTGTTATGACATATGTACTTTTGTATTATATTTTTCTATTAATTATTCATATTTGAAAAATACAAAAATATTTTTGCTTTTATATATTTTTTGAAAAATACATAAAGATTTTATTTTTTGAAAAATTCAAAAAGAATTTCGGTTCTTTGTGTATTTTAATTTTACACATTTAGTGTGGCATATTCATGTGTTTGAATCCATATCATTCCATAATTTTCATGTGGATAGGACATTTAGTTATGGCTTTAGATGCTTATATTGATCTTAACCATATTTTATGGAGTTATTTTAAAATTGACTTTCTTTATGGATTCGACTTTGTTTATGCATCCTCACGCACATGCACGAGCTTATTAGATTTTGATTTCATGATGTACATTTGAGCTTGGTGAGATGTTCTCTTATCAATTTTGTCATCTACATATTTATTTGACTATGGAGGATTTGTGCTTGTAAGAACCGTTGCCCGTGTTTAATATGAAAAAATTGTGAGTGTTCACATGAAAGGGTTGCGATAGTATAATGAACTCGTCGTGAAAACCACCGTTTAAAAAGAGCCCAAAAAAATTAAGGAAATAAAAATAAATATATGCCAAAGAGGGGCCAATTAGTCTAGTTTGATATATTCATTCAAACGAAAAGAATAATTTTGAGGAATTTTGGATGGAAATATCAATGGGTCTGCACAATGACAATATATCATAGTTAAGCTTATTTTGTCATGATGCTATTGATTTGTAGAATCATTAAAATTCTAGGCTTATGAGCATTGTGTTTGTTTTGTTCATTAAGTTCAACTTTATTTATCACTTAAGTCTAAAGCTTAGTTTGATAAAAAAAAATCGGTCAATTAGAACTTCTTGAACATATTTGAGTATTTAGGTTATAATTCTTTTGTTACTAGTTCACACCCATTCATTCCATTCCACGTGTTTAGACACCTCGTTACTATGCTAGTGTGTAAACCTTATGTGTTTTGTGTCATATTTGGTGGTCGTTTAGACCTATATATGCGTGCCGAATTTTCTTTGATATATTTTGCATATATTATATATGGTATGTTTGTTGTATTTGTGAAATTTGCATTTTTTTTTGAAAAATTGAAAATTTTCAAAAATAGTTGGTTTTTGCCAACCTTTGAGATGATCATTACACATGCTTGATTTAATTTTTTTTTATGATATCTTTTCTACGTCATGATGCATTGCACCTAATGTTTATTGTTTCTACTACTTTGTATATTTATCTATTTCGATAAAAACAAAGGGGGAGAGAAAATTAAAATGGAGTTTTTGATGAGTTTGAATTATGGGGGAGTATTTTTATTTATTTATTTATTTTATTTCAAACTCGATGCATCACAAGGGTATATGTTTGTTGTCTCATGTGTATACGTACTTAAAGCGGAATCCAAAGTCACACGAATGAAGACAATGGTTGAGAAAGGGAAGAAGATGAAGTTTGAAGACAAAGTGACTTATGTTGTTCCGTTTTAGGGTTGGAAAGGGTATTAGTAACTTTGTAATAGGAGATTTCGATTTTAATTTGGTGTTCGGTCATTTTATTTGTTTTGTACCGGAATAGCCAAAGGGTGAGATTTGTAAGAACAATTTTTCTATCATTGTTCATAGCATATCTTTAGGCTAGTATGGCGTATCCTGTTACAAGTCGTTATGCACCAAGAAGATGAACCGAACTGAATAATTTCCAAGTTTGAAGACTTCCCGACATCCAAAAAGGAATAAAATGATTTAGAATTTGAATTAATTCATGCAATTATGTTTGGGATGTTTAATTTTTATTAAAGGACGAACATGACTGTTTTACTTTGCGAAAATATCTTTTTAGAAGACCTTTAGGCGGAGTTTGAAAAAAAAGTTTTTGACATTTATTTCGTTCAAATGACATTACCCAGTCATTCAAACGACATTCCATTGTCGTTCAAACGACATTGAAAGTCGTTCAAATGATATTCTCTTGTTGTTCAAACTACATACATAAGTCGTTCGAACGACCCGTCGAATCAAGTTTTTTATATAAACCTGTTTCGTGATCGGATTGTTTAAGAATTTTGCTAACATGTTTCTGCATATTAGCAGTAAAATTTCTTTAAGTTTTGTGTTCCCAAAACACTGTATTAATTCACAAAAACCATCCTCGAATATTGTTCTTGTGAATTAGTTTATAACCCTAGAATAAATTTTATCTCTTGCATACACCTTAGTGGAAAGGATCTCCATTGCTGACTTGTGATACCTACGGGGATTCACTGCTGAAGACAAAGGCCGAGGCTGACGGAGGGTTGCGGTCCATTGTGGTTCTCGAGGGAATCATTGGTGATTTTAGGCTGTGATCTATGTGGGTTTGTTCTGGTAAATTCATTACAAATTTCATTGTGTAATTTGTAAGTTGCAATTTACGTTATATAGTGAAATAAAAGCACTACAAGAAAAACTACTTTTTATGACGCTCTAGAAAAATGGCTTTATGACATTTATTAAGAAAATGTCATTAAAAGTGTAGTGTTACTACTATTTTGACACAATTATAAAACACGTCATTTTGTAGTTACCAATATTATTTTATATGACACGTTTTAAAATGACAATCATGTTTAGGTTGACCTATTATGACATTTTTTGGCGTAATTTAGGCATACCAATATCTTTATGACGTTTTCTAAGCTACTCCCATTTTTTAGGCACGTTCTTTCCCTCCCACTCAAAATTTTCAAGAGCTTTTTCTGGCCCCAATACGAAACCCTTATTTCTCTCACCTCCTCACTTCTCTCATCACCCTCTCTCTTTGTAACTCATCCATCTCACTCCCTCTCGGCTCTTCCCTCTTACCTTCTCTCGGCTCACCGCATCTCACATTTCTTCTGAGGCTTGCTTTTGTATTTAGAAATTATTATCTCACAAGTAACCGCTTTGATTAATGCCTAATCACATTGTACAATTTTGGTTTCAGATACAGGGGATTCTAAATCTCAATCTTTTTGAATATTTTCCTATTGTTTCAACTCTCTGGAAATTGTTCACATTTGGTAATAAAAGTGATGTGAGTCTCCACAATTGATGTTGTTGATGCTCAAAATTATCTCCTTATATATATTGTTTATTTGTGTTAGTTGATTCCTGTTTAGTTGATTATGTCTTGGTATAGTTTTCAATTGCTATATTTTTATTTCTTAATTCATGCTTGGTTAATTAGTTATGGGTATCGATTTCAACTTATATATGGTGTTTTGGTTCATTCTTGTTATTGATATAATATTCATTATGCTACGAGTATGTGGTTATAATGTATTATTCTCACTTTATATTTATTTGTTTTTTAATTTAACAAATATAATAACATGTGCCCTTAGGTAACTTATTTTGAGACTGAAAATAGAAAATGTTTGTCCTATTAATTGTATGTCGGTTATCGTCCTTACTATTTTGAGAATTTTACTGTGTACTCTTACGGCATGCGTTATTAGAACCTCTTTTTAATTATAAAAATTAAAAGTCGCAAAATGTGAGCTAGCTCAAGCGACATGACCCCGGAATCAAAGCTCGAATGCAATTCAAGCATTCATTGTGCTATATATTTAAATTAGTCTTAAAAAATTGTCTATTAATTTTCCCTTGCGCTTAAACGAATTATCATGATGTTTTGTCAGAAGATCAATCCACCCCTCTAAGAATCATGGGTCCACCCTTGATATCCAGTGCTTGGGAGGGTTCCATCCAATATCATCTTTTAGGTTAGGAATTTTTTTGGGTTCTTCTCTAGATGTGCAACGTTTTCCTGTAGCCTACAAAATTCTTGGGTTCATAATTCATGATCTTCAAAATGCATCGTCATTGTCTTTGTATAATTATGGGGATGACTTAGCTCATAAGTGTTTCGATGGCTTTCATTCTGGCAATCTCGAGAATTTTTGGGGAAAGATAGGACCTTGATGGAATTCACTACCAACTAAATCTCAAGAGAGAAACATAAATTAACAAGAGGAGTGTAATGAAGGGGATGAAAGATGAAGATGTTGAAAATAATAGCCCTTCGTGGTGGTTGTTCCATAAGGGCTTTGCAGCTTCTTTTAAGTGCATCGGTATGTTTGCACTTTTGGTACGAGTTGTTGTATCCTTCCATCCTTACTCCGGGGATGGAACTTGACCTAAGTATGGAGACTTTGAAGCACAAAGACATTTAATGGAGGCCACTCTTAATCTTCCAGTCGAGGAATGGCATTGTAATAGCACCACAAATAATCTCAACTATTGGGGACATGACTACTCTCCACTCACCGCCTATCAGAGTCATGTACATGGCCTTCTCCTCAAGTATTTCCATTAGGAATCGATTTCAGTTTTACTACATCGGTACATGAGTCCTATCTTGGGTAAGTATTCATGATTTTCAAAGTATATTGTAAGAACCCCCCTCACCTATTATGAAATAAATTCCTTAAACTATTTATTTTGTTTGGAATTTCCTCCCTATGTGTCACTAAGTTTTCTTAGCGGCCCTTTTAGCGGACATAAGGGGAAGTATTCAAAATTTTCATATTTTAGGGGGTTATATGCTATCGAACTGGAAAGTTAGGAAGAGTGCACCTAGATTGCATCAATGCAGCGAGTCCGTACAATGAATGTAGTGAATATTGCTTCAACATTATTGCTGAGATGAAGAAGAGGATAAGTAAAACTGATCCAGGAGTTATGCAAGTTGGGGGTGGTGCTGTTCAACCTAGTTCTGTTGCCACTATTGACCAAGGTGAAGATTCACATGAGAAAATACATGATATTGAAGCCCATCCAATTGTGGACAGCGACCATGCTATTGAGGGCAACATGGAAGGAGATATCACAAAGCTGAGAGGGAAGAAGAAAAAGTTGTTCGAGTTGAGGCTAAAGTTGAACGAGGCAAGAAAATCTAACCAAACTGCGATGGTGGCAGAGAAGAAAAGAATGGAAGCTCCAGCAGAGTCTAGGGGAATTTCAAAACTGGATGGAGGAAATGAAGAAAAAAATTGACAGACTTCTAGATACCAATGGTTTAGATATGAGTAAAGCTTATATGTTAGATACACATCAAATGGAAGAGGCAAAGTATAAGAAATGGGAAAAGGAGCTTGCTCCATTTGGTTGGGATATTTTTAATCAGAAGACTTTGTACGATGCATACAAGGGACGAACAAAGAATATTGCTATTGACATTGAAAAATACAAAAAAAATGAAAGAAGTTGACCTAGAATTTTATAGGGAAGCTTCTAGTCTTCAATATGGAAAAGCACCTAAGATATCTGAAGGCAAGATTGACATGATGGTGAAGGAGCTCAAGGATAGGGATGAGAAGCGCACGTCATTTAGCAGGAGGAGAAGCTTACAAGAAGAGAAGGACATTGGCTCGATCAATGACCGTAATGAACATTTCAATGAGAAGATTGAGAGACCCTTTGTCAAATACACGCTGGAGATCAATAACAATCTTGAGAGAGGAACTACTTTGCCCGGTTAAGGTACTCTAGTCATTATGAGGGCTTGTATTTTTTTCTCGTCCTATAAGTAACTAGTTAATTGTTACAATTCCGCATCCTCTGTTGTCTAAACATGTCAAATTTTTTGGGGGATGATTATTTTAACATCTTAATTTTCATTGTGATAATGCCACTATTTCTCATTATGGGTTGATGTTTGTGTTTGAGTTAAAAAAAACTGGCAAGTTAGGAAACTTCTTGCATTTTACCCTATTTTCAAATAAATTCCCATGAGAGCCGGGTTATATCAATATTGTGACACATCATTATAATTTATTAGTAGATTTCCTATGCTACAATGCTTGTTTTTTTAATAAATAACTGAAAACCACACCTTAAAATATCCAACTTCTCCCGTGTTTTTTCCTTGCAGTAAACTTCTTATTTTTTCCTTGCAGTAAACTTCTTATGAGGTGGATAGTTTTATCGTCTGATGCCCTTATGTTCTTTCTTGCAGCTCTTTATTTTATTATCGATGCAAAAGTAATATAACATGGCACATTGCAATGATTTTACTTGACCAATGCCTGATCCCAATTGATCATTGTCATTTTCAAGTATGGAATAAATTATTATGTTGTAGTTATGCCGACTATCTTCCTTTCAGTTTATATTTTTTTAATTTTAATTTTTAAGAATATAGAAATCTTCACCAATTCTGCGTTTCCTTATCAGTGTAATTCTTTTATCTTTGGACTTATCGTTGGAGTTATTGCAGTCATTCTCTCAAACGAATACCTTGTGGCTTCTCTCCTCTTCAGTCTTGCTCACAACTTCAAGCATGTGCTTTCTCTTCCATTCGTATCAATGAGCAGGCACTGCTTAAATATCACGGTTACACTCCATAATAGCTTCTGTGATTCCCTATTTTACGTTTAGGTACTAAACTTTAACAAATCATATCATTTAATATTATGAATGAGAGCAACTACTTTATTAACACGTCCACCTATTTTTTTATCAAATACTTTGATCTTACATGTTATTTTGTTAGAAGTGTACATGTTACTATAATGATCCCTTAAGTTACGTTATTTGAGAAGTTATGACTGACCTTATTTATCTTGAAATCAATAAAAATGCTGTTACGTAACTTTATACGATTCACATAATGCTCTACATGCGTAACATCTGAGTAAACATATACTTGAGTGAAGAAGTGATGTTTTGTTGGGACACTTAGAACGCATACATTATCGTGAATCATTTGCTCAGATTGTAATTGATGAAGCTCATTGTGTAAGCTAATTGGGATATGATTATAGACCAGAGTATCAGGTAGTATCTTTAGAAAGCTTTAAACTATATGTACTGATTTATACTTCGTCTGAACCGTTATAATTTGATTGCTCTTAGATGCCACATTCTGTGATACTATAATTAACGTTATAATTTTATCAATATTCATATACGACCATGAAGCTCACAGTTATATTGAACGATTTTATAGGTGTCATGTCCTAGTTTGTCATAAGGTGTGATCTAATTCTACTCATCTTTCGCATCATTTCATCTCATTGAGGACATGATGAAAAGATATGTGGGGTGTTGAACATAGACGATCAAGTATATTCTCATCAAGTAAGAGTGTATACCAATTTATGTCCTTTTATATTTATCTATAGTTATCATTGTTTAGAGGTACTCGTAGTATATGATGGAACAGATTAAAGCTCAGTTGGGGCTTGATCCCCACACAACTTTTGAAAAGAAATTTACGCACAACATGTCTACCCTTTATAAGGATCCTTAATAACATAAAAATGATTATAATTGACGTACAATAAGGTTGTACTGTGATTTCTAATTTCTTGATTGTGGTTGTGCTACTATATAGGGATTGTTATAGAATAGTCCTAGAATGATTCTCATGCTTAATACCTCTGTTTTTTTCTGTTTAGTACATCTTCCTTGTTTTGAGACTCATAATGCAGCATTAAGATCATTAGTTGTTCAAGCCCTTGCTAATATAGGCAATACGACTGCCTTGTTTTAATATGACTATTTATATCTATAGAGCCTCTTGATTATAAAATAAAACCTAAATTTCTTGTTTATTCAACTCATATCGAAGGAGACTTATGACAATGCTTCACTACTTAGATTGGCAAGAATATGTTGCTATGTTTCAAATCATCATTCATCGATGTAGCTATGTTGCAGCACAAATAGGCATGTTTTTATCTTCTTATTCAGTTGTTGACCATTCAAGTAACTGTGTGAATATTATATAATAAGTGCTTAAACACTCTTGTATTTTACCCACTATTTTTACTACAATTAGGAAAGTAAATTATACAGGGAATGAAGGTCTTACACAGTGGCTTGAGGACCCTACATATCCAAATACTACCTATCATGGAACATCATTTATGGTGAGTTGAAAATGTGGAGTATGTATGTTATGTGGTAATTTAATACATTCTAACATAAACATTGGTTATCAACAGTAAATGGACTGATTCAAAAGAATATTAGGAAGTCATATAGTTACTACATTATTGTGGGAAATTTTGTCTAGGAAGCAAGAACACTTTTCTAGATTATGTACACTAAACTAATAATAATATTAATTTTTAATTTAATTATTTCTATTGGTATTTCGGCATAGCTCCCCGAGAATTCGAAGTGCCTTATTGAAAGTGAAGGACTTGGTTAGTAGTATAACTTCACTGAAGAAGAAAAAAATCATGAGTGAAGGATAAGAAGATCAATTAGGTTTGTTTCACTATAGTAAATACCAAAATATTTGATAAAAGATTTTATGAGACTGTTTACATTTTTTGTTTAATTGGTAGTAAAGACAAGAACGAGCATAAGGATGGCAATGGGGTGAGTTTGGAGACGGTTTTTAAAAACTCTAACCCGACCCATTTAAAAAATTCTCAACTCCCCCCCCCCCCCCGACCCATGATGGGTTTACTTCAAGGAGCCCCGAATCCATTTAAGTCTATATTACATGAAATCGTACCCGCCCCGCCCCACCCCACCCCATTTAACCCTCAAGTGACTCTCCATGAAATTCATCATCATCCTCGTATCATCCCCTCGTGAAAACCTAAAAAGGTAAAAAAAAAAAATCCAACATGTGCTAAATTCCAATTCGAATGCGAAGGTTGATATTGGAATAGCTAGTATATTTCGGGCAATGAGTTGCAATGTTGGATATCAAACACCATTTGCTTTCCACCAATTTAGAATGTCAAAATCCGAACATCGTGGAAATATCATAAAACTGATTCTAAGAAATGATGCTAATAGGTATGAAACTAACAGTATCAGTAGAATGAGAGAGAGAACTAAATTTGTAATTATATATAAATATGCCACTTACAGGTAACTAAAAGAATCCATGTTAGAAATTAAATAAGGAAGATTCCCCACTTAAGTTGTTGTTTGAAAGATTTTTTCATGAAACAAAAAGATAATCATTGGTACTGGGAAGTTAAAATCAAGTCTTATTAAATACACTTACATGGAAACAACAACAGAACCCAGGCATGTAATTCCTTTCCCAAGACTCGACACAAGGATCGCCACGAATCGATTTCCCACCAGTTAGTTGTGAAGAAATGTTGAGTGAAGTATACACAACCCGATAGCAACACAAACAAAACCACGATCACATAGTCCAACAACGACCTATCTGCTACAATTTTACATCAGGTGATTAACATACAAAAGAAATCGATCGCACATTCCGCGAGTTGATAATACATGTATATGCACATACATGCATATCACAACATTAATATTCTTGATTTACAGAGAACAACGTTTATATCTCGACTTTGCATCGACTCTCAACCTCATAATAAGACAAAGTAGATATTTTAAACTCACCAGTCACAACAAATTACCAAATCAATGACAAATAATATATAGATGAATACAACAAACACCTTACATTAAATGGTTTAATAAACAACATAAAATGGCCGCATATTCCAAAAACCCTACAGGTACAATGTATATGCACATATTAACATTAAGCAATATCACAACATTAAGATATCTCATTTATATAGTAAAATATTGAATGAATAACATCGACTCTCAACCTCATCTTAAGATAATGAAGATATCTTAAACTCATCAATCACAGCATTGAATCAATGACAAACAAATCAAAAAATAAATTGACAAAAAACAACTCAAACCTCTATCCCTAGTTCATATTATATGATTCAACAAACAACAAAAATATGATCAATTATTCCAACATGAAGTAGTAAGAAGATAAACTAATCTATAAAATGAAGTGAACAAATTTGTGGGTGATACCTTTCCAGAATTTGATGCAGGCAATGACACTAATGTTTGTGCCTTGAGTTTTGAGAAGTATTAATCAAGAAATAATAATCAAACTGTCGAGTTCATTAATTGTCATTATGTGTCTTATAATGTGGTAATCACACTTAGATCCATGCTTGTTGTTAAAGTAAAAATAATATTGGAGCATGAAAACGTAAGATAAGATCAAAATGATATGAAAAGAGGCATAAACACCTCACACGGGATCAAAGAAAGTTGTGGACATAACCCGAGAGGTCATGTGAATCACGGTTTAAGATTTGATCAAAATTTGGAAATTTTAAGTGTCAAAACTTGAAAATTGAGCTTTGTAGATGGAAATGAAAAACAACAATCAAACATTACAGAAAGAGGCAAACACACCTCATACATGATTAGAGTAACTTGTACAAAATAACCCATGTAGTCAGGAGACTCATAGATTCGGATGTCATTCTAAATTTCAAACTTCTAAGCATAAAACATTAGAGTTGGGGTTTGAGGGTGGAAAAGCAAGATAAGAATATAACGATCTGAAAATAGGAATGCACACATCACAAAGGACTAATGTAAGAATATCGTTAGGCTATGCGGGTCATGTGAGAATATTATTGTATTTTTTCAAAAGTCGTACATGAGTCCGTTGAACCTTTATTAGTGGTTTAGTTGTGGCTTTTATTGTTAAGTTTATTTTAATGTTAAAACATGTTGGATTTCACGAATAAACAAAGGAAACTCTGCCAAAATTTTCTAAAATTAATAAGTGTTCTAAATTGATTAAGTCGAATAGAGACGCATTTGAAAATTGGGTATTGGTTGACGAAAAAGTAAAAAAACTAATAAACATACCAAAAAGCGAATAGATACTCATCTTATGCCCAATTTTTAAACTTTTTACAATTGTTTGTGTTATATAATAAATCTTTTCAACTTAATACTTTGAAAAAATTGTAATTCATATGTTATGTTTTACATTGCACTAGAGATTTATATATGATGTTTTCAACTTGTGTCGGAGCATCTATTAGAGGCATGTGAAATGTGTATTATTGTCAGACAACATGACAATGAACACAAGCGGGAAGAGGACTTTAACGCATTATTGCCTAAAATTATGAAGCGATTATTACTACGAAGGAACACTTAATTTTGATAGATAAATTTGTTTTGGTTTATGTGTTAGCTAAATTTGATGTGAGACAAAAAAATATGTTGGTGGGAGTGTTTCTCTATATCTTGGCTAAATGATATAATTTATAATGTATCAAATTTAACATTGAATGTGGAATAAATGATTCTACGAATTTTGGTTTGTGTTTAGATTTATATGTCAATTATGACATTAATATTGATTATTTTTTTTATTATATGTTTAATTTATGACTGTTCATATCAAACCCTCATGTGATGCAATATTTCATATGACCTTATTAAAGTTTTGAAAATTATTTATTATGGCATTTTTAAACCAAATATGACATCTTATAGAGTATATTATGACCTTTTTTGTAGCAGATTTGACAAATTTGGAAAAAAAAGTCACATATAACGGTTACCTAACATGACACTTTTTATAAGTATCAATTATGACACTCAAACTTATGACGCTTTTTATTAAAAGATAAATCGCCATAAAATGCACTTTATGACACTTAAAAACATCATAAAAAGGCTTTTTCTCTTGTACTGAGGTTTTTACCCAAAAGGGTTTTTTTCTTGATACTTGGCCTTATTATATTTGTGTGGTTTGATTTATATATTTTATCACCATATATGCATGCGTAAGATAAAAAGATAAAATCAATTTAAAATTCGCTTCCAAATTTAAAATTGGTATTGCAATCTTTTGTGTGTGAAATCACTCTTCACGATTATTTCACTCTAACAATTGTCTTTGCTTTTAAAATTTGTTTGAAAATTTGGAAAACTCAAAATGATTTTTTTTGCGTATTTTAGTTTTACACATTTTATGTGGCATATCCTTGTATTTGAATCCTATATCACTTTTCGCTTCCATGTGGCTAGAACTTTTGGTTATCAATTCCAATTCTTAAATTGTTCTCTATCATGCTTGCATGGAGCAGTTTGACTTTGATTTTTTTAATGGATTCTCTTTGTATATGCCTCTTCACACACATGCACGAGATCTTTTGAACTTTAAATTCACATGTTATATTAAGCTAAGTGAGATGTTCTCTCATCAATTTTGTCATCTACAAGTTTTCTGACTATGGGGGATTTGTGCATGTAAGAACCATTGCCCGTGAGATTTTTTTGGATTGTATATAAAAGAAAAGATAGTGCAAGGGAAAGGGCTACGAAAGGGAAAAATCTCCTTTGCGTGAAAACCACCGTAGGCAAGAACTAATGAAAATATCAAAAGGCATTAAAAATAGAAAAATTATCGAAGGCCAACGTAGTTTATTTTGATCATTTGAAAGAATAGATAAAAGAAAAGAATATAAAATATGTAATTAGTTTATCTTTTGACAGTGTTTAGTTGAAGATCAACAACTTTGCATAATGAATCCTAGTTATACTTATTATGTCATGACTCTATTGATTTGTAGAATCATCAAAATTTAGGCTTGTGTACATTGTTCTTGTTTGTTCTTTGAGTTCACGTTATCTTATCACATAAGGCTAAATCTGAGTTAATAAAGTTTTGCAATCACATATAACTCTGTGAACATATTTAAGTGATTGGGACATAACTCTTTTATTGCTAGTTCACACCCATTCATTATGTTTAGCACATTTGGTTTCTACACATTTATGCCATATGAGTATGGAAAGGTTATTTTATTTAGTGTCTTGTGTGGTTTTTATACCTATATATGTGTGTGTACTTATGCTTCATTGATATATTTTAATTCTTATACATATGGTATAATTTACTTTGAGTCTTTGTTTTTACATCTAGTCCAAGTATGCTATGAGTTTCATATTGATATCTTTCTTGTTGTAATTTTTCATTGATATCCCATGCTTATCTTGATACATGCTAGTTGGTATCTGTTGATGTAAAAAACTAGATTTGACCTAATTCTTTAATCACAGATAAAAATAAATAAGACAAAATATTTTTAAAGTGGTTCAGCCTTGAAAGAATGGCCTACGTCCACTGTTTGTGTTATTGCTGACTGTTTGCAGAATTCTCGATAATGGGTTTACCAAGAAATTCCGAGTCCCCTGCTAATGAGGAGGTTACAATGTATTTATAGCCTTGAGGCGGTACAAATGACAGAATAATACACAGCTGTCCAATAGGCATGTGCGTCTGTGTGATAATAATGAGCATTTAATGCGCAGTCATCCTCTTAATTATCCGGATATGAAGGCTCAGTACGAGATGCAGCTCGGACCGCCTAAGTAGCTCGGTATACATGAGTTGCTCGGTACAATAGAGTTCCTCAGAGAACACTTGTTTTCTCGGAGAGCCTGAGTTGGTCGAGGAGGTTGTGTTCATCGGAGTCAAGGTGTTGTTCAAAAAATGTTTGCGAGTGCCATGTAGATTGACACGTGTCTCCACATAATTGGTCCACGTCAGCAGAATAAATTTGGTATCAACAGAAGCCCCAAATTTTTTGTAGTTTGATGTTGAAGAAAACTATGGAACATTCTGCTGCTTAGATTTTCAGTTTGTATGGTTTCTAGGAAAGCATTCGCTATATACAACCCCTTTATAAATGCACAGTATCAGTCTTTATAAATATTTTGAATTTCCATAACCGCTTCGTTTTTTGTGCCCTTTTCTTCTTTTTAGCCGCCGAATACGCAATCGTCCATCCTGGTAATCATTGTTTTCTCTATTCCCGAGGTAAAGTATTTAAACGCTTCAGAAAATTCGATCGTCTTTTACTTTTTCAAATCTGCATCTTAGAACTTCTTTACTTCCTCTCTATCTTGTGCGTTCATTTCTTCCACTGTTCGTTGTCAACTGATCCACCATTTTCCTGTAAGATCTTCTTCCTTCTTTTTTATTTTCTCTATTCATCATGGTTTACCTTGTTGAGTCGCATGATAAGTTTTGCTCTGATTTTTCTATTCCTTCATGAGTTACTTTGAAAGAACTTTCTGAACCTTCTGACTATTTTCGTCTGGCTGAGAGTCTCTTTGTGGCTGAATGCGGCTTTTCTTTTCCTCCAAATCCTTTATATTTGGAGTTCTGTCAGTTTTTTGATGTTGTTCCTGCAAAAATAGCGCCAAACACTTGGAGAATAGTTAATGGAGTTCATAGGTTAAATCAAATTCATGGAACCCGTTTAGGAATTTTAGAAATTATGTTTTGTTATAGATCGGTTGTCAGCGATAGTACTTTTTACTTAAAAACTTGGTTTTTAAATAGGGCTTTAGTTGTCAATCTCCCAGATGCCAACAGGGATTACTTCGAGCATGGGGTTGTTATGAAAAATTGGCAACATGCTTCATTAAATGGAAATGATGTGTATCAGGGTCCTAGATGCCCTTCCTATGGCAATGGGATAGGTTGTTTTTATTTTATTTTATTTTTGAGATTATGTTTTCTTTGTGTTTGATAAAATGCGTCATTGACATTTTAATTTTTGTTTATTTGCAGTTGATAGCAAAAGAAAATCCCCCAAAGAGACTGATGTCAATTTGAGACACTTGAAACTTATCTGGAGTTTGCACCAAACCGTTGCTGACGAATATATCAGATCAGCCTCGTACTTGTTGCAGTACAAGAGCTACACTTCGTCTTTTACTGCTCGTCCAGTGGTAGGTGACATCGACCCAATACTAGCTTCTGAAGGTTCCTCCCCTGAATCAAATATTCCTCTGAGTGACAGAATGAAGAGAAGAAGAGCTCCTGCCTTCTTTGATAAGTCTACCTCTACTGCTGGAGAAAAAAAGAAAAATAAGCCAAATGTCCCCGAAGAATGGACGAGAAATATTGATGCATCCCCTCCTGCTACTAAGAAGGTTGCTGAGAAGCCCCCAGTGGCTCCGAGCAAGATTGTTGTTGTTTCTCCTCCCAGTGAGGTTATCGTTATATCACCAACCAAGACAACATCCTTGATTGAGAATGTTCCTGCTCCTACGAGGAGGTTAAAGAAAAGCTCTCTTGAGAGACCAGTTGAAGTAGTCTCTCAGTCTTTAAATGTTGAAGGTGGTATTCCCACCTTTGTTCCTCCGAGCTCTGCTATGAGCTCGGTGAAGTCTTGGATTATTCCCAAGATCCAAGGTGTTGAGGACATTATTTCTCGGGATAGGGTTACCACCTTGGAAGCTCAACATATTGCCTCAGTAAGTATTTTTAATCAAAACTTTCATTTTTTAATGTTATGTCCCTGCACTGACTTATAATTATTTTTTTTTCCAGCTGGTAACCTGTTTCAACACTATTCTGAAAAAGGATAAAGCTATTAAAGCTTCGAGCTCCTCAAGAGGTGTGGAGGAAGCTTTTGTAGGTCTGGCTCTGTTCTTAAAGGACTCTCGTCAGAAATATGAAGAAGATAAAGAGGCCTGGGAGAGACGACTCAAGTCCATCGAGTAAGAAAAAGACCAAGATGTGGAGGCCTCCCAGGAGTTGGAGAGGAAAGTGAAAGAATTTGAGAAGAAGAATAATGAGCTTGAGGAAAAGCTCAAGAACACTGAAGAGCTTGAAAACAAGCTTAAGAAATCCGAGGCGGAAGTTGTTAGACTTTGTGATGTTGATCGTCAGAAGCAGGAAATAGAAGGGAAGATGAAGGTTGTCGAGGAACTTCATACTGAGAGGATTTCCTCAGAGAAAGCCAAGAGAAAACTTGCAGTTAAAAAGTCCTTTAGCACTGGCTGGGACAAGAGACGGAATAAAGGTCTAGCTGCCATGTCTTCCCAGATGGAGTTTGCTAGTGTTAAATACTTCAGGGATGGATGGATTTCTTCTCTGTAGGAGTTAAATATCTCTGAGAGTTCTAAACTTTTTCAACGCCATGTTCATGGTCCTCCTCCCTCTCTTGGAGAAGAAGAAGAAGATGATGAATAAGCTGCCTCTGAAGACTCTTCAATGATGATTGGGGATCAAGTCCCTACTGTTGAACTTCGCTACGAGCAGCCCCAGCCAACCAACATGTCTACTGATCAGCTTTCTCTGCCCTCTGAGCAACCTACTTCTTCGTCCAAGCCTCCCGAGGAAGTCTTAGGAAGCAAGGAGAAGGTGTAGAGTTGTTCGGACCTTTCTCTTTGCTTTTTATTTTTTTGTTGAATGTAATTTTGGGCTATGTACTTCTCTTTATGATATAATAAAATTCAAACTTTCGGGTGTTCATATTGACTTTTTCCTCTACTTGCTCTGTTTGCATCTTTATTGATTCTTTCTGTCTCTTTTCTTTACTAGTTTATGGCTAAAATGGATCTCTTGTCAACCCACGATACTGAACTGATGAAAAAATGCAATGATTACTTCAAGGATGGCCATGCTGACTTGAATGAAGCTCAAATCATCAACATCCTTGGTCCAAATTCTTCTGAACAAGCAGTTGAAGCATATCAGTATTTGAAATGCCTACTTGACCGACCTATTGCCAATAACGTGGCATACTATGAGATGATTGAAGATCTTCGGTGTATCATCGAGGAACTTAATCAACAATACAAGGAATCTTCTGCCCTTTTGCATCAGGGGTACGAGAAAAAATATCAGCAACTAAATGCTAACAAAGGATATGATAATTTCACCGCTGCTTTTGATATTGAGGAGAGGACTTTGAAGACCGAGGTTGAAGAGCATAGGCAGATTGCGAAACTGCTGGAGCTGGAAAATAATAACTTGAGAGAAGAGAAATCTGAATTAAAATCTGCAGCATCTACCTCGGGATCCTTGGTCCCTGTTAATGACGAAGGTTTCTCATTTCTGGAGGTCAAAAATGCCAATTTGAGAGACGAATTGGAAACTTTAAAGAGAATTGTACCCTCTATATCTGCTCGCGGATGAGGAAGAGCTTCTCGGGGATGAGCAAGAGCTGATCGGGTTACTATTAAAGAGGAAAGAACTCAAGCATCTTTGGAGAATCAAGCTTTCCAATTGGTGGTGAAGAATCAAGCATTAGCTGAGATGTCGAAAAAGATTCTGAACCTCGACGAGCAACTCTCTGCACAAAGCTCTGCCTTGGAGAATAAAGAACTTTTAGTGAAGAACCTCCACGAGCAACTAGAGAGGTTGACCTATCAGTTTCACAAACAGCCCAGAGAGTTTTGGATGGCTGGATATAATAAAGCCCTTTATCACCTCGATGATCGAATCCAGAATTCAAATAATGAGGGTTACAAGCAAGGATGGCTAAATGCGCTGGGGGTGTTAAAGTTGGAGCATGGCCATTATCTCTGGGATTACTATGGCCCTGGATTGCTCGAGTTGCCAATGCCTCCATTTAAGCTTGACATGAGTTGGATTCCTACTCTGGCGATTCCTTAGTGCCTGATCTCAAAGTATCTTAGTGACTACAGTATTCATTCTAATTTTGAGATATCTCGCCCGGAGCACTTACTTGATCGGCCATCCGTAATGAATGTCAGGATGCTTAGAGATCTGAACTTCATAAATTCTCCTTACGCCTTAGATGATCCTCCTGCTGGAGTAGAGCCTGTTTCAAAGGAAGAAGGGAAAAAGCCAATAGAATAGGATTTTTATGTAATGATTTCTACTTTCCACAGCATATGTAATCCTTCTCGATTTGAATGAAAAGTTTTGGTAATGAAATACATTTCTTACATCATTTGTCTTTTGTCATTACTTTATAAAATATCTATTTTATTCTCTGATGAATGTGTATGTATGTCTTGTAAGAAAACAAAAATTTACTGTGTTATTTTAAATTGCTGACCAACTGGAGTTGGTGATATTTTGTTTATTTGACGATCAACTGGAGTTGGTGATATTTTGTTTCCCAACCAACTTAGAGTTGGTGGTAATTTGATATGCCATAAGTAAAGAAATTCTGTTTTATTTTTTTTATTATAGTGACTAATCACTTTTTAATTATAAGCCACGAAACGACTTCCATCCCATGATATTGATTAAACAAATGTGTCCAACCAACCGTAGTTAGTGGATTTTTATTCCCGACCAACCGTAGTTGGTGGATTTTATTTTACCGACCAACCGTAGTTGGTGGACCGACCAACCATAGTTGGTGGACCGACCAACCGTAGTTGGGAGGGTTTATTTTACCGACCAACCGTAGTTGGTGGACCGACCGACCAACCATAGTTGGGAGGGTTTATTTTACCGACCAACCGTAGTTGGTGGTCCGACCAACCATAGTTGGGAGGGTTTATTTTACCGACCAACCGTATTTGGGGGGTTTTATTTTATCGACCAACCGTAGTTGGTGGACCGACCAATCGTAGTTGGGAGGGTTTATTTTACCGACCAACCGTAGTTGGGAGGGTTTATTTTACCGACCAACCGTAGTTGGTGGACCGACCAACCGTAGTTGGGGGGTTTTATTTTATCGACCAACCGTAGTTGGTGGATTTTTGTTCTGAACTTGATGCGTAGTGTGTAGCACTAATACTCCGAAAAAATTTCATCAAAAGGAGAGAATTGGATAAAAACTTCAACACTTTGTTCATACTGAAGAAAACTTCATTTACATAGGAATCCCTACTACTGATAATACTTGCGTAGATGTTCTGCATTCCATGCATTCTTAAATTCTACCCCCTCCAAGGTTTCAATCCTGTAGGTTCCTGGACGAACAACTTCTGTTACTTTGTAGGGTCCATGACAGGTAGCTTCCAACTTATTAGGCTTTTGAATTACTTTCTTTAGCACGTAGTCTCCTTCCTTCAAATCACACTTTTTTACCCTCTTGTTGTAAAACAGAGTTGTTCGTTGTTGGTATGCAGCATTCCTGATTGCTTCTTCTCCTCTAACTTCCTCGAGCATATCCAAGTCTAATATTCTCATCAAGTCACTGATAGGAGAATTAAAATTCAGCACTCTGTGTGTGGGGAGGCCCAGCTCGGCAGGTATAACAGCTTCACTTCCAAATGCCAACATGTATGGAGATTCTCCTGTTGCTACTCGTGGTGTAGTACGATAAGCCCACAGCACAGAATGTAGCTCTTTGATCCAATTTGCCTTTGCATCATCCAGTCTTTTCTTCAAACCATTCAGCAGCGTTTGGTTTGTCACCTCAATTTATCCATTGGTCTGGGGATGGCCTGGTTCAGAGTGGGTTTTCAATATGTTTGACTGATGACAATATGTAGCAAACTACTAGTTGTCAAATTGTGTTCCATGATCAGTAATGAATGCATGGGGAAGACCATATCTACAAATGATATTCTTCCAAATAAATTGATATACCCTATCATAAGTCATATCAATAAGAGGTTCATCTTCTACCCATTTAGTAAAATAATCCACAGTGACTACGAGGTACTTGAACCTTCCTCTGGTCGTTGGGAGTGGCTCGACCAAGTCTATTCCCCACATGGCAAATGGCCAAGGGGAAGTAATGGGTGTTAACAATGCTTGGGGAGCTCTTCGGATAGAGGAGAAACGTTGACATTTGTCATATTTTTGGGCATAGGCTATACAATCAGCCCTCATCGTCGGCCAATAATATCCCTGGGTCATTATTCTTTGCAAAAGCGTCCAGCCTGCAACATGAGCTCCACAGGACCCTTCATGGACCTCTTCAATCAAATCTTTCACTTTGGAGGGATGCACACATCTTTGCAGACCTTCTATAATTCCTCGTCTATATAAAATGCCATTAGTTATTACATAACGAGCAGCTTTAAACTTCAGTTTCTTGGCTGCGAGCTTATCAGTTGGTAAAACCCCTTCTTGAATATATGCCCTGATGGGATCCATCCAAGATGGTCCTAAATCAAGGATAATAAAGTTCATCATCAAATCTTCATCGATGCTCCTGCTAGCCAAAATTTCTATTGGGACTATTCTTCATAGCTCGGTGCATGTGGCTAAGGCTAACCGAGCTAAAGCATATGGTCTTGCATTCTCCACTCTTGCTATTCTAATTAATTGCATAACGTTAAAGCTCGATACAATCTCCATCACTTTCGCATAATACTTGATCATCGATTCTCCCTTTGTTGCGTACACTCCCAGCATTTGATTTACGATCAACTGTGAGTCACTGAATAAAATGACCTGCTCTACCCCCATGGTTTTTGCTAAACTAAGACCTGCAATCATAGCTTCATATTCAGCCTCATTATTAGAGGCTTTGAATTGAAAGCACAGAGCATACTCCACATCGATTTCATCTGGGTTGTTTAAAATAATCCTTACCCCACAGCCTGTACTGCAAGATGAGCCATCCATATACAGATTCCATGTAGGTACTTCATCCTCAATTTTTTTATCGAATAGAGTTCCTCGGTGGAATATTTGTTGCTTCTTTATATCCTCCCCTAACACTTCTTGCTGCTCGTCGGCCATCTCCTCTTGATCGTCAACCGACTTAAGTTGGTCGGAGTTTAAATTTGACGATCCTGTAACATCCACAGATTGGTCGGTATTCAGCTTTTGCTCCTCGGAGGTGTCAGGATAAGTGAATTCTGCGATGAAATCTGGTACTGCTTGCCCTTTAAGCGACGATCTACTCTCATAAACTATGTCATATTCATCAAGTTCTACTCCCCAGTACATCAATCTCCCTGATTTCTTCAGTTTATGAAGAGCTTGCCTCAATGGCATATCGGTATACACAACTATGGTATGAGCCTGGAAGTATGGCCTCATTCTTCTACTCGCTTTGATTAATGCTAGTGCTAACTTTTCCAGTCTTAGATATATTATCTCTGCTCCTCGGAAGGCCTTGCTAGTGTAATAAATTGGTTTTTGCACTCCATCCTCCATTCTTATCAATGCTGAGCTAACTGCATTCTCTGAAACTGCCAGATACAAGTACAATCTTTCTCCCATCATTGGCCTGGACAACAGTGGCGGTGCTCTCAGGTATTTCTCCAATTCATGAAAGGCCTTCTCGCATTCATCATTCCACTCAAAAGTCTTTCGGAGTGTTTTGAAGAATGGTAGACATCTGTCAGTTGCTCGTGATACAAATCTATTAAGTGCTGCAACTCGCCATGTGAGAGTTTGCACTTCCTTCTTCGTCGTCGAAGATTACAGTCCCAATAGAGCCTTGATCTTTTCAGGGTTTGCTTCAATTCCTCGTTGGTTGACAATATACCCGAGGAACATGCCTTCTCGTACTCCGAATATGCATTTGGTAGGGTTCAACTTCATTTGATATTTATCTAGTTGATCAAAGGTTTGGCCTAAGTCAATTAGATGATCAGCATCTTTCTTGCTCTTCATCAGCATATCGTCAACATAAACTTCCATATTGTAACTGATTTGCTCTGCAAACACCTTGTTCATCAGCCGCTGATATGTTGCACCTGCATTTTTCAATCCAAAAGGCATAACATTATAACAATAAGTTCCCCTAGGGGTAATTAAAGAGGTACTCTCCCTGTCCTCAGGCTTCATCTTAATCTGATTGTAACCAGAGTAAGCATCCATAAAACTCAGCAATTCGTGCCCCAAGGTAGTATCCACCAGCTGATCGATTCGGGGCAGAGGAAAATGATCCTTTGGGCATGCCTTATTGAGATCGGTGAAGTCTACACACATCCTCCATTTGTTATTTTTCTTCTTCACCATCACCACATTAGATAACCAGTCTGGATATTTGACATCTTTAATAAAACAGGCTTTTTGGAGCTTCTCGACTTCTTGTATAGCTTGGTTCTTTTCGGGGCTGAACACTCTTATTCTTTGTTTTACTGGCTTAATTTCCTTGTTCACATTGAGCTCGTGACATAAGAAATTTGGGTCTATCCCTGGCATATCTTCGTGGCTCCATGCAAAAGTTTGTTTTCTACTTTTTAAAAACACTATCAGCTCTTGTTTTATTAACACACCTAGTGAGGCACTAATTTGAGTTGTTCGTTCTAGATGCTCGTCGTGCAGAACAATATTTTCAGTAGCCTCCATGACCTGACCCTTAACGAGTTGAGACTCATCTCTTGGGTCTAAAGTCTCAATCTCTGCGTCTTCTATCTCATCAACCTGATAAGTAGTAGTCTTCTTTCTGGATTCTTCACGCTCTTCTTACTCGGTAGATGAATAGTAACATTCTCGAGCTACTTTTTGGTCGCACTTCACCACTCCTACTCCAAAGTTGGTTGGGAATTTTAAACATTGATGTACTGTAGATGGTACTTCCTCGAACTTTTTCAAACCCACCCTTCCCATTATGATATTGTAAGTTGATTGGACATTTTTATCCATCACGAAAAAGCGCACTCTTTCTGTTCGACAAGCAGGCCATGTACCGGTGAACATATCCAACTTGATCGTTCCAAGTGGAAAAACTTTCTCGCCAGTAAAACCGAGGAGGGGCCGATGATATGGCTCCAACTGAGACAACTTTAAATTTAGGCTGTCAAAGCATGAGTAGAACATGATATCCGTCGAGCTACCATTATCCACCAGTACTCTTGAGATCATTACTTCCTTCATCCTCATTTTGATTACTAATGGATCATCATGAGGATATAGTACACCTACGAGGTCATTCTTGGAGAAACCGATGACCAATTTTTCCTTGTTTACCTTCCTCGGGCGGTCATCTTCAGCTAGATTTATTCGCTGAATATATGAACAAGCTTGAGCCTTATTGAGGTAAGCTTTCCTCTCTGAAGTAAGGTCTCCACCTCCTGCATCTCCACCTATAATAACATTACAATCAAATGATCCAAAACGAATTGAAAATACCTCACGTTCTGGCTGTCTTGGTCTTTTGGGGAGATCGGGATCATCTTCATGATTTCTTTTCTTGTCTTCTTCTGCTTGACTAGGAGATCCGGATCTCTGTCTTGCCCAGTCGTTGTTCTTTCCTTCACTTCTACGATCAACATACTTGGCGAGATTTCCTCGTCTGATAAGTGCTTCAATTTCATTCTGAAGAGCTACGCAATTTTTGGTCGTGTGACCATGGTCTTTATGAAACTCGCAATATTTGGCCTTATTCCTCTTGTTAGGATCTGTCTTCATTTTCTCTGGCCAGTTTAGCTCCTCGCTATTCTTGATCTCTTCCAGAACGTGGTTTATATCTACTTTCAAAGGAGTATAGTTTCCAAATTTCTTCAACTGTTCCAATGCTTTCTTTGCTTTTGACTGCTTGTTACCACCATTATTCTTCTGCTCTTTCTTCTCAGCCTTATCACCCTAAATTTTGGTCTCTTTAGTGTCCATGCTCTTCTTTGCAGCCATAGCTTCCTCGGCATTCATGATTTTAGCTGCTTTTGCCATTAATTCTGACATGGTCCTAGGTGGATCTTTGGCCAGAGTGTAGTACAATTTATTTGGCAATAGTCCACTCATCAAAGCAGTAATTGCTATTTTTTCCTCGTAATCAATAACTTCGAGCTTCTCATTATTGAAACGAGTTATGTAATCCCTGGTGCTCTCACCTGCTTTTTGTCTAACACTTAACAAATGTGCTACTCGTTTAAGTGGTTTTGCCCCAAAACAAAAATTTCCAATAAAGAGATTGGCCAGTTGAAAGAAATTAGAAATCTTCCCCCGAGGAAGATTATTGTACCATATTTGAGCAGATCCGGTAAGAGTTCCTGAAAATGCCCTGCATCTCATCTCGTCTGGCACGGCATAGATATCGGCAGCATCTTGGTATTGTTCTATATGAAGGACAGGGTCAGTTTTTCCATCATATTTAGGAGTCACAACAGGTGCTTTGAACTTTGATGGTGTGGGAAAATCCACAATTGCTTGGATAAAAGGTGTCCCTTGGACAAAAGTTCTTTGTAGAGGATTTTTGGCCTTACCCATTTCCCCTAGTCTATCCTCCAACCTCTGAATAGAGCCTTTCCATGCATTATTTCCCTCCTCGGGCCTATTGGTCCGAGCAACTGATCGTGTTGAATTTGCCTCTTGGGATCTTTCACGACGAGCAGCTGGTCGGGATTGGGTAGAACCTTCTTTTAAATCAGAAGATCGTTGAGAGTTCCTAGACACCATCCTATGGGGACTTTTATGCCTCCTAGGACCCAAATGATTAAAGGGAGAGACTCTACTCAATCGTTCAAGAGCACTGGTCCTTTCTGGAGATAGAGTGACGCTTTATTGAGTGTCTGTAGCTCGTACCGAGGAAGTCCTTCCAGGATGATAAGAAGGATCATTGGATCTCTCAGTACGATATGAATCGGTGCGTCTAGAATGAGATTCTTCTAGGAATGACGTTCGTCGAGTTCGCGAAGAAGGCAATCGGGTATTTCTCTGAATGCTTCGTTGTCCTGACTGGGCGGGTGCTCCACCCTGGATAGTTTGCATGAGTTGTCGCATGGTTTCTTGCATGGCGGTCTGGCCCTGAGGCAAATTAGCCATTATTTCAGCCAGATCTTGGACACTAGGACGGTGGATGGATTTGGGGGAATCCCAGCATTTTGATTACTGGATTCAGGATTATCAGCCATTGGTGATGAATTATTTTAGTGAAAAACGATAATTACAGTCGTTTCCCACAGACGGCGTCAATCTGTTGATGTTGATGTAAAAAACTAGATTTGACCTAATTCTTTAATCACAGATAAAAATAAGTAAGACAAAAGATTTTTAAAGTGATTCAGCCTTGAAAGAATGGCTTACGTCCACTGTTTGTGTTATTGCTGACTGTTTGCAGAATTCTCGATAATGGGTTTACTAAGAAATTCCGAGTCCCCTGCTGATGAGGAGGTTACAATGTATTTATAGCCTTGAGGCGGTACAAATGACAAAATAATACACAGCTGTCCAATAAGCCTGTGCGTCTGTGTGATAATAATGAGCATTTAATGCGCAGTCATCCGCTTAATTATCCGGATATGAATGCTCAGTACGAGATGCAGCTCGGACCGCCTAAACTGCTCGGACCGCCTAAGTAGCTCGGTATACATGAGTTGCTCGGTACAATAGAGTTCCTCGGAGAACACTTGTTTGCTCGGAGCGCCTGAGTTGGTCGGGGAGGTTGTGTTCCTCGGAGTCAAGGTGTTGTTCAAAATATGTTTGCGAGTGCCATGTAGATTGACACGTGTCTCCACATAATTGGTCCACGTCAGCAGAATAAATTTGGTATCAATAGTATCATTTTGTACTCTCATCATAGTTGGTATCTATTGTGATTTATGTAGACTTGTTGTTCTTGTGTTGCCAAATTACTTTGTTGTTTCTTGTATCACCATACACCATTGCCGGATATAGTTGATTTTTCTTATGCTTATCCCATGTTTCATTTAGGGGGAGAATTTGTTAAAATTGGGAGAAATTAATTATTTTATGCAAATAATCTTTTTCTATTCCTAAACAAAAAGGGAGAGATATTGTATCTAACCCTTTACATTTTAGGGATATCTAACTTAGGGGAGACGTCCTTTTCTCCGGTAGACATTATTAGACAAATGGGGAGGATTTAATTATGAGATTTATTTTGTTATATTCCCTATGATTTTTATGGTGTGTTTAAATGTCCAGGTTTTCATCCATGCGACAAGGCTTTTAATGCAAAGCTTCTCAGAATATGTGTCGGTTAAGCATTTGTATTTTGTCTTTTTGGGTTGGGATTTAATCTTTTAGATGAGCTTGATGGCCCATAGGATTTTATATTTTCTTTTTATCCCGAGATAGCCAAAGGGGGGAGAAAGTGTATAGATAAATTTTCAATTGAGTCAATTTGTATGTGTTGACTTAATTTTGGATAAAACTATTTAAGTCATATGATAGAAGTTAAGTGTGTGACCTTTTAGGCGTATGACCTTTTTGCTGAAGACGTAGCGGCCAAGTCAAAACAATCACATCCTATGATGTATTTTGTGCCTCGTTTTCCTCATCAACAGTCCAAGGATCTCTCAGGTATGAATGTTTATATTATGTTAAGTCATGGAAATTTTTTATTGGGTGTTAGATATTTTGCTAAAATACTTTAAATTGACTTTATATTTTTTCTAGGATTTTTTTTTATTTTTCCCAGGTCGTTCAAAAGAGTTTCCCTGGTCCTTCAAACAAAGTTTTGGTGTCGTTCAAACGAGCCTTCTAACAAGGATTCTTTTGGTTTGTGCTAGAATCTCGTTTGAAATGTCGTTCGAACGATCAGAGAAATTTTTGAAAAAAAAATAACAGTTTTTCAAGCAGTTTTCTCTCAACCCCCCCCCCCCCCCCTTACTTTTTTGTTCACTTTCATATTGCGGGAGAACAGTTTTTCCATTAAACCTTTCAAACCTTTAGATAAAAAACTATCCATAAGATGTTCATCCATGTTTAAGATTTTTCCAACTTCCTAAAGTGAGGAACTTTTAAGAAAAGTCACGAGTGAATTTATTTACACCCAAATAGTTTAATAATCCAAGCCTCTATATAGTATATGTTTTGAGATCAGAGTTTTGGCACCCTATTTGTTCCGTACATTCCTACGATATGTTTCTTGTGAAGAATTTTGTGATCGTTGTTATACATATGGTGGACTCTGTGTGTTTGACAGTAGTATTTCCCTATTGGTGGACTCTGAGACATAGGTGGATTCCTGCGTTGTCATTAGGCAGAAGTGGAAGGACCGAAGAGTGTCAAGGCTTGCGAGGGCATCGAATTGTTGAGTAAGTCTTATGTCATCTCCTTGTATTAAATCTGTATTTTGTGAAGTCTTATGTCATCTCCTTGTATTAAATCTGTATTTTGTGGGCTTGTGACTGGATTGTCTGAGGTTTTTTCCATTGTGGATTTCCCTTGTACATCGCGGCATTGTGGTTGTATTTTTTATCTGGCAAATTATCACCTAGTTGCATGCTCAGGTTTAACAAGATAAAATGGGTTTAATCTGAAAAATGGTGTAATGGGTGCTTAATTCATTTGGGTAATTTAGTTTACTATAATTCCAGTTTAAGAAAAATTTAATTTGGCAAAATTCATGTTTAGTTCGGTTTATATAAATTTGAACTTTAATTTAAGTTATTTTTTAAAGAAGCAAAAAATTAATTTGAAAGAAATTTAAATTTAGAATATTTTGTGAACCATCCCTTTTAAAATTTTAAAAATTAGGAATCATCACCCCATATTCATATAATTAACGCACTTTCAAAAATTATTATGAACATTGTCATGAGCCATAGGTTGTTTATGTTTCAATGGATCAAAATTAGGAATCCATTGTAAAATGAGCATTAATGACCAATAACCTATGGCCAAAACTTTCTCACGATCTTCAGCAAAAGCAAAACTCAGTGTATAGAAACCCTTACTAATTAGAGTCACTTTATAATCATTCTTCAAACACTAGATCTCGCGAAGTATAATGACAAAATATTCAGTTTGCCACGATTTCTTCTTAGGATCCATCGTTACTCTACCAATGAGATTGGATTTGCATTTTTCTAACCCCCACTTGTATCTATCCTCACTAATTTTGATTGAAGTAAATTCCCCATTTTTAGCCTGAGTAAGAAGATTCATAGTAGACAAATGACAAGTAAATTCAAGATTAACTTAGATATTTACTTTTATTACCAATGAAATTGTAGATAAAGTATGAATAATGATTATAATTTAGAAATTATGTAAAATCATTTTCACAAAAACCTATATAACTCAATCACTACACCATAATGGCTACTTTGCAACTAGTAGATTATTTAATTTGTAAGTGTTTGTAACACTTACAAAATTTACAACGGTTTTGGACACTTATAAAGTTTGTAAGTGTTCAAAACCACTGTAAAATTTATAGCGGTTACTAGTTTTTAAGTGGAAAAAGTTAAAAGGGTTACAAACTAAAAGAGTTTAGTCAAAATTTACTGTCACACTTTACCGCTCCAAACCTTCCCAATAAATTTTTCGTCTACCTCCTAAAGGTAAACAATTTATTTTTCTAGTTCGAAACCCACCAATTTTTTTGTCTCTCTCCTGAACGTAAACCATGATTTTAGTTTGAAAATAATTTTTCAATCGATTATTCAATTAGTTCAATCAGTGAGAAATTGATTTTTTTGGTGCGAAGTCAATTTTTTCTGTGTGAAATCGATTTTAAAATGATTGTTCTATCAATTTTTGTTCGACATTGATTAATCGAACCATTGTGCGGTTAGTGTTTAAAATTTTCAATTTGTTTTTTATTTTCTCAAAATTTGACTCGTGATGCATGTTCTAGGTGTGGATCTTAATAACGAAATTGAAAGTTAAGGTTCAGATTCAAACCGAAGGTATGGGTTTCAATCATGTTGTTTACTTTCAATGTACATTATGGGTTGGGGTTTTGATTGGATGAAAATAAAGTAGTACTGACACCATATTTGTAAAAAATAGACTAATTTTTTTTATAATTTGAGATTAATTTTTGCATTACTTGTTTGAATCTGAACTGAGAACTAGCTGTGTGGATGATGTTTGGGTTTATGATAAATCATTTGTATGTATGTATCGAATGTTAATGGGTTAATTGCCAGCAATTGGTTAATTTGTTTGTTTATTTTAGTTTAGAAATGTGGGTTGGTGGTGGGTGCGGGCAATGGATTTATCATTAGTTGAAATGGGTTGAGATTGCCAAATATTCTTACACATCTTCTTTGAAATCAAAATCGAAATCGTAAATATCAAAATGCTATACTGAGGATCCATGTGAACATAAACATCTCTCTCTCTCTCTCTCTCTCTCTCTCTCTCTCTCTCTCTCTCTCTCTCTCTCTCCCTCTCTGTATATATCTACATCTATATATATATATGCAAACGTTGGAATCATATATGTGTGTGGTTATGATGAAATAAAAGGTTTTCGTAAAAAAGAAGTGTGCGATTGTGTATTGAAATTGATATAATTATAGATACATGTGTGTGTATCTATAGACACTACAAGAAAAAACTTCATTTATGTCAGTTTAAAAATGAACGTTATGTCAGACAAATGTAAATTGACATAAACAATATTCATTTATGTCAATTTGACTTTTAAACTAAATTTTTATTTCAATTTAAGTAAAATTGACATAAAAAAAAATTCATTTATCTCATATTTATATATAGATGACACAAATATACCTTAGTTATTTCAGCCTTTGGAGTAAAAACTGAGATAAATGAAAAAAAAAAAGTGAGGCTATTTTTTTTCATTCCCGCTCTAAAAATTTGGAGCCTCAAAATTCCCCGCTCTCTCTCTCGCGGTCATTTACGTGACTGCGTCCCTCTCTCTCTCTCTCTGGCTCGCACGCCCGACCCGTACATCTCTGTGTCCCTCTCTCTGGATCGCTCGCGCAACTCTCTCTCTCTCTCTCTGGCTCGCTCGCACGACTCTTCCTCATATCTCACAGCACCTCCGACTCTCTCACATCTCATCACCTCCGGCGCCAGCGAGATTCAATCAATCAGGTACAAAAAGCCCTAATATGGATTTGCAAGGGTTTGTGTATATATATGGATTCGATTTGTGTATATGTGTTGTGTATATGCAATTTGTTCTTGATATGTGTTTGTGCGATTTCTTGATTTGTGTGTGTGATTTGTGTGTATGCGATCTGTTCTTGATTTTTGTATATGTGTTTGTAATTTTTTTTTTGAAAACCTAATCGATTTCTCTTCCTTTTTATTTTGTGTCTTTTATCAGACTCACAGATGGGACGCCTTCCCTCTTCTCCTATTTTCTACCCCGGTCCGGTCTACACATAGAGAATTTGGGTACGTTGCTTTACCAACTCTTTTTACATTAGTAAATAGTTATGTTTGTGCCAAGCATTGTTCAAGTCTTTATTTGTTTAGATTTATTACAACTATTAGCAATAATACTCTTTAAAGAATTGTGTCTATTATAAATTCAGTTTATATATTGTCATTTTTTTAAAAAATACACATTAAAGAAATAGTTGAGTGGCGTTAGTTTCAAGCGTAATTTTATCTGCTTTTCAGTTTATAGGTTCAATGTTTAATAATTTTGGTTAATGACTAGTTGCAAAAAAAAAATAGGGTAATTCGAAGAAAAGTCCCTCGACAATTTTATAATTAATATACGGTCCAAACTTTTTTATTTTGTTCCAAAAGATCCCTCGCCGCATAAAACAGTTACAATTTTTTTTTATCTTATCCTAAACTTTAAGAAATAATTATCAAAAAAGTAAACGGAGGAGTTTTTGCAAAATTAAAAAATAAGGTGGACTAAATGTAAAATATACTTAGCTCTTAGCGACTAAACACTAATTGTCCCGGTTGACTTAAAATATTTATGTTAAATGTAAAATATCTAGTTTTTGACGTAATGCAAAATGTTATGCTTAATGTATAATATTTAGATGTTTAGAAATATAGGGTCAATTCATTTAGTGCTTAGTACTTGAATTTTTGTTAAGATTTTTAGTTTTTAATATGCAATTGTGTAGTATCGCTCTTGTGTCCTTCAATATTCGAGTTTCTTTTGAGTCAGACCTGTCATATTCGGGTTTGTTTCGAGTCGCACTCGTTAATTTTAACATTAAATAATATTTTGCCTGAGTTGTGAAAAAAAAATTAGTCTTACAGTTCCGCCCGTCCTGAATTAAAATCCTTGATCTGTCATTGTGTGTGTATCAGCCTTGATGTTCAATGTTCTAGATTGCAATTAATTTCAGTGTGTGATGTTTTAGATTGCAATTAATTTCAATGTGTATGTGTGTGTGTATCAGGGTGGAATTATGAGTTGATTTTTTTTAGATTACCTTGAAATGTTTAAATAACATTTGATTATTAGTTAGTACTTGGTTAAATTTCCCTCATTTGATTCTCAATTGAAACGGGGTCAGTGCATGTTTGTGGTATTATATTCTTAAATCATGTGGTGTTCTTTATGAAATTCCTGTTTTTTAAAATATGATTAAATAAGTGTTTGTAATAAAATCATTATATGGGTTCTTGAATATTTTTATACACTCAATGACTATTGTGTTTCTTGATCCAATATCTTTAGTAGATTTCTTCATGATGCGTATATATATATATATATATATATATATATATATATATATATATATATACACACACACACACACTAGCGGAATGCCCATGCCTGAAGGCACGGTGAAAATTTCCAAAGTATGTAACCGTAAAACGGAGAAAATTTCCAAAGTATATAATTTTTAAACGGCAAAAATTTCATCCCCCAACAATCAACAATAAAATCAACCATAGGAAAATATTGATATCACATTCATCCACTTATTCAACAAGACAAAAATAACTAAGAGTTCCCTATGCTTGTACTGCCTTATCAACAACATCACCTTTGTTCCTTCGTCAATTAAGAGTTCGGACATTGTTGAGATCCATATGCTTGATTACACATGCTCCTATGAACTCCATAATAATTAACACACATCATGAATAAGGCTTAATAATAAAAAAGTATTTTCGTGAACACACATAAGGGCGTAGATGATTATAGATACAAAATATAACATATTCATGACATGGTTTTATGAATTAATAAGCATGCGCATATTGAAATACGAAAAAATCCTCATATAAATATAATAAGTACACACGTTCAACCTTTATTTCATGCTGACTAACCTCACCTCAACAAAAATTCCAAAGTATCAATAGTCTGTCTTGATAACAAAATAAAAATAGTAGCTTACGACATAAAAATTGTTCCTTCTGGAAAGTTGAGACCATTACATATATCCCCATTTCTTTATAGCCCCTGTAACAACCCAAAGTTTTGAGCGACTATTTTATACTATTTTTGCCTGACGGGCTAATTTTATAAAATAGGAATGTTGGAGTAAATATTATTCCCGTGAGACTTAGGGATAATATTTACTATGCTTTGTCTATTTACCGTTATGAGAAGGTAAATAGTGTTATATTGTGTATTTTGCGTCGTTATATGTAAAACGACGGTTATGACCTATATTTAAATTTGGGTATAATTAATGAATTAAAATGGATTTGGAACACAAAAATAGTTCACACCTTCCCGAATGCCAAAATAGGGGGTGCGGTTGTTTTTAGAATAGTCGAGATAGTCGAAATAAGTGCCCAGTTGTAATTTTTGGGATTCGGGCATTTTTAAGGGGTTATGACTCAATTAAGTGGTTACGAGTCATTTTAGTGGTGTTTTAGCATTTAGGAGTGGGGGTTTATATTTTTAGACCCCTATAAATCCCTCACCCCTTTTCTTTTTCTTCATTTTGTGTGAGAGAAGCCAAAGGAGAGAGAGAGAGAGAGAAGAGAAAGTAGAGAGAAAGAGAGAGATGGAAGAGTTGGGCCGGAATCCGTCGCTACCGGAGGTGTTCAGAGACTACGAACCTCGAGGCAAGTTTCTGACTTGCTAGATATTGATTTAGTGTGATAAATTGCATGTGTAGTTAAGTTTTGGGAGGTTTAAACCATAAATGGGTTTTTGTAGATTTTGGTGTTTAATCCATTAATCTTGTGTTTTGATTTGATTTGAGGATGAATAATTGATTGTAGGATGTTTAGAAGTGATTGGGTATCATTATTTGTTGTTGTGGTTGGGTGAAATAGCGGGTAGAAGCTTGGTTGGCTCGTCAATGGCCGAAACAACTTCTCGGAGAAGAAGCTGTCCGCCAGGATCGATCGATCGAAACTGGAGGATCGATCGATCGAAGCCTTCGATCGATCGACGGCCAGAGGTCGATCGATCGACCTCGTCTGAAAAGGTGAGGTTTTTCTGATTTTGTTTTTAGCTCGTTTCTTTAGGTTCGAGGCTTAGGAACCTTCCTTTGGGAAGTAATGGGGAGTCCTAGAGGGTTGTATTGGGTGGACTAATGTCCTAGGCTAAGTATAGAGAATTGGGTTTACCCGAGGACTAGTTGTATTAGGTTAATGTCCAATTGATATAGGAAGTTAACCTAAAGATATATTTGAAGTTAAAATATTAATGTTGAGATTTTGAGAGACACTCCATTATGGAGACTCACTTTGAGGGTTTATGAATTATATAAACTATTTGAGGCTATTTTGAGGTTAGTGGCACTTTGGGGTCCTAGGTCATTAATAAAATATGACTTAATAAGAAAATAATGCACCTTCTCAAACTTGGTGCCTAATGACTAAATGGATGATTTTTGGAAATGTAAAATATGAGTTTTCAAAAATGGAAATAGTAATGTTTTTCATAAATGATAATTTATGGATACACACCTCTCTAAATCGCTATCATAAGGGAAGTCGCGCGCGTTGTGGTGAAGCCCCCTGGCTAATGATGCAGGGTGGATATAGTCCCTAGGCCATGTGAGCGTTTGTTTATATATTTTTTGCGCTGGTTAGGAGATTCCGGGTGTGGTCTTGACTATCCCGCAGGCACATGGTCGCTTCCCGATGTTTCGTTAGGATCCCAGGTTGTCTTGGAGGCCCTGGAAGATGATATCCATTTAGGGGCGCGCACAGTGGGGAAACCCGGACGGGCGGTCTTAGAATCGTTATATATATATATATGAATATAACTATTCTAAATCAAGTTGGACTTGATGTTTGATGGGTGCCATAAAGAGCACAGTAAAATGCCATATAGAGCATGATGAAAGTGCCATAAAGAGCACGATGTAAGGCCATAAAGAGCCTATGATGATGATTATATTCCTGATAAGGAAGATATTTTTTACAAAGTGAACAATTGAGATAAATGCCTCTAGAGCATAAAAAGTATAATTATATTTCCTGTTAAGGAACAAATTCATGAAATGAATTAGTGTATGATGAAATTAATTTGGTAAACACTTGATAAAGTGTTGTACCATTTATATGTATATTCCTAAAGATAGAATTAGGAATTGTGCCATTTGATTATGGTTTGGGTTTATGTTTACATTTCTTGAGTAGCTGTAGTTGTGACCTCCCACACTTGTGCACACACATGCATTTATTTATTATTTTCGTGCTTAGGGTCTAGTGGATCTCGACGATCAACCTTGCCTAAGTAGTAGTGTATAGGGGGGGTTCCTTGTTTGGATTTCGCTTTGCGAGACACCCCACGCACGAATAGGGCATAGTGTTGAGACTGGGGAAAAGTTAACCCTTAGTACTTAGGGTTAACTAGAACATCTCACGATATTGCGTTAGGTTGCTGCTAGATTGAGAGGTGAGGAATATTATTGTTATCTGCGAGAGATTTACGCACTTACCTGCCATGCATTTTAGTCACATGGTAATCATATCAAACCCGGCCCTGACCGGTTTCTATATTTTCTTGTTTCTGCATATTCTTTGCCGTTACAGGTGCTCTTCCGCATGGACACCCGTGTTTACATTTCCATTTACAGTTTTCATGGAGCTACGGCATATTGCGGATGTTGTAGGATACTTGTAGTAGACGCTCCCCTTTATTGTACTCTAGTTATATTCAGTACTTTTATTCGGGCGTGTTTGCCCAAGGTTTTGCACTCATTTATTATATTGTAAATATTGATTGTAATACTTAATGTATTATTTGTATTGGTCTGTGCACCGACAGCTTATTCGGTGATTATTTATTGTATTGTCATACTTTATTCATCGATTTTTGATACCCACCGTTTTTACAAATAGGATTGTCTAAGTATTCCTCTTTTACTTTTAAAATTTTTGTATATGACAATCCGTTTTCAAAAATGATTGGTGGTTATCTCATACTATTATTTTAATCTACAGTGATGCTAAGAATGGACCATCTATGAATCCTGTAATTATTGGAGTATTGGGCTGGCCACCTATTATTTTAGTAGGCGGGTTGTCACAGCCCCAACATGATGTTTATTCTTGGAAATAACATGAACGCAAACACAAATATGAATTTAATCAAGACTCGTGCTACGTTCATCTAAAAAGTGTCGCTAACATGGATTCAGACTCTTCTATGTGAGCATCGTGTTCCCAACGTCATAACTTCCACCTCATACACATCAGAAAGACAATATGTGTACATACATTAATATCTAACTTTGTTTTGTTTGGAAAGACATAAACCAAGTAAATGATTAGTGAAAAACAAAACTAATTTTTTTTGTTAATCAAAATTATTGAGGAATCAAACATATCATACAAAGAAATAGAGGTGCATCGACTATTTCAAGTAGAGAAAACTCTAGGAATAGATGCCACTCACATGTTTTCCATTTAAGATGCTATCACCAATAACCGTGCTAACGAAATAAGGTTTCACGTGTGTTAAGGAAACTTTAAGGTCTTCCAAAGTACAAACCAACACCAGGTATTTCGGTCATGACATGAAGATGGATACATAAATAGAACAGTTGAGACATTTTAGAGGGAAAATGGACAATTTATAAAAAACTATCATTCTGTTTTAGAATTCTCCTCCATGCTTTCTTGGGTTCTTGGTGTAGTAGAAGCTTTATAAAATAGATCATAAACTTGGTACACTAACATATATACAGATTCATATACAAATCCATACGATAAGATTGAAAAAGCAAGAACATAGACATCTTTAGTTCTTTGGTATATGCTTACATAATACATGGTTCCTGTTATGCGTATTCGCCATTTCATGTCTAAGAATTGAAGAAACTAACTATCAAGAACAATCATTTGAACTTGATATGTTTATCTATCAACAAAATAAAAAGAACTGTACCTTGTTGTAGAAAGAAAATATCAAGCATGATTAGGAATTACTCTTTTGAGAAATGTAATGGGTTGGGATTCTTCTGGAGAAAGATCATCAAATGGTACGCAATTTTGGTCCTTACTGTTGACATGGCATATTTCCATTATTGTCTTCATTAAACGCCAATTCCATGTAGCCACATTTAGATACATCCCCCAATTTTCTTGGAGAGACTGATGAGCTGGCTGTAAATTGTAGCTCGGTATCCTCACCGAAATGTGATGAGGGATATGGATGTTAATAACATGACATAATCTATATCCAGTGAGGGTAGTCATAGTGAACTGTGCCACTAAGGTTGAGCAAGTAAGGCAGATATTGAGAAAGTAAAGCAGACATGCTACATTTAAATAGATGAGGAAGTGGATTATCCTCAGCATCCTCAAAATTCAGAAAACTACTAAATGTAGCATTTTCATTTACATATCTTCCTTACTTGCTTAAATGTAGCATATTCATTTACACTCAAATTCACTTTAGGCGCTAATTCGCGTTCACATATCTTCCTTACTTGCTAAATATTAGTGTATATAGTTCACATATTTGCCTTATATGTTGAGGATAATCTGCTATGATGGCCAGATCATCGTAGCTGAATTTTAGGCAGATTAGTATTTATGTAAATGAAAATGCTACATTCTTGACTGTCAAAACTACTATATGTAACTGAAAATGCGAAATTCACTTTAGGCAGATGTTAAGGATTATCCTCAACGTCGAATTTAGAAAACTACTATATACACTAAAATTCAAAGTAAGCATCTCATTCACATTATTTTTCAACATTAAAAAATTACAACTCTTTGGTGATCAAGAATCGAATATTCTCACCGAATTTTGGATTGACTATCTGCACACAGGACATTTAGGCGCTAATTCGCGTTCCATTGATAGTGCACAAGATTGACAACAGACCATGTGCCCACACGGAATGAGTGTCAATCTTCGCCTCCTCATAAGGCAGCTACGCACAACTCTCCATCTGGAACATCTCTTGTTTCCTTCTCTCCTACGCAACATATATGACCATATTGATTACCAACACAAAATAAACCTATATTTATCTAAGAAAGTGTAGAACTAACTTATTCAAATTAGAAGATTTAAGCAACTATATAACTAAATTTACTCCGTTGACAATTGAGAAAGGCAAAAAAATATAAAAAAATAAATATTTACAAATAAAGAGACTCAAACATTAAACTAAGCCCAATTAAATTCTTCTCTAGTTAAATAGAACTATCAATATAATCCAAACAATATTTATCAACAAATTAATAGAAAACCAAATATGAAATGAAGTACAAAGACGACCCACATACTCAAAGTAGATGCTAACGCAGATTAGAAAATACTAAAGTACTCAAGGCATACTGCATAAACCAATAGAGAATGAAGTACATAATGTTTTTTAATCCCTATGTTATATGCCCAAAATTGAGAAACATACAGAAAGTTGGTTCACACACCAAACGAAAGTACAAAACCTGTGATGCACAAACCTGAAACATTAGAGATTCAACAACAAAAGCATCATAAATGTTGGGCATATGAGTGTGTTTCTTAATAAATAGAGCATACAGAAAAATAAACTAAAATTGTGATGGACTAAATGTGTAAATGACATTCCCCACCCATATAACCAAGCATGTCATTGAATAAAGCAAAAAAACACCAATATTCATAATAGAGATCATTTAAAGCAAATGCATATATATATATATATATATATACATACCGATTCCTAAATCCGAAAACAATAAAGATCATATAAGGACATCTAAATGCAAACCATATATAGCAAAATTACAATCTTAATAATAGACATGCGCAGGAAATAGTTCTCTTCTTCGTCCCTCTAAATAATAGACATGAGCATGACATCGTGTCTATTATTTACATGATCCATAATCCCTCAAACTTGCCTGATAAATAATCCCTAAAAAATCGGTATTTACTTTCACCCTTCACATCTTGACTTCAACTTCGAAAACATCCTAAAAATACTTACCATTGTCAATACATTTTGGGTCTTACCCCTGGGCATCCAATTGTAGAAAACATCCTAAAAATACTCACCATCGTGAATAACTCTCACCAAATTTGTACAAAACATCCTAAAATGAAATACCAACTGTTAAAAATGAAGATTTACAGTATAAACACAATACTAAACTATTAACAGATCAGTGATAAAAACTAATGTATTGTATCAAACTATTTTTCATTGTGCCTTAATTCGAATTGTATTTTTATCAGATTCATCTCGAATAACAGTTGTTGTATATATATATATATATATACAAAATAGCAACTATATATATAGATGTACTTTTCTAACATGATCAGTTGAAGAAGTTCCCTGCTTCTTTGTTGCAGGAGGGGAAGCAAGGTTTGGGTCGACATTATAGTTAAGAGTTAATTTCAGTACCTCCAACACCTTTTGTTCTCTTAAGTTGGGATGTATGGGCAAGTAGAGGGATCGAGAACTATAATCAAGTTTGATTTTAGGTTCTTCCACATTGATATTCTTATAACATATACTAGTACTAGATGGTATGTTTCCGTTCTCCAATTAAATGTGTAATTTCACTTCCACATTCTATATAAACTGTCAATGCTTCAATCGATAATCAGCTTAATTTTTAGACTCTCAACAAATCACATGTCTTTAATGATACAATATCCAAGAGTTTTTTTTTGTAAGGAATAGACAAATGTTCAATTTTGCTATCATAGAGAATGAGGTAGTTGGCATATGGCCATGTGAATTTGGAATTTTGAAATTTAGTTTTTGAGTACAATGATTTTCAGCTAGATGGATGAGGTGCACTTGATAGTTTTTAGTTGAGGTTTTAAATAAAATAACTCTCATTGAGCCCATGAGTTGTATTCATCATAATTGACTTCAACTCTTCAAATTGGCATGGTTACTCTTCCATTGTTGTTGATTGTTGAAGTTTGTTAATTTTGCCACAACATCTTCAACTATTATCAATTTATATTATTAGGATTGTTTTAAATAAATTTAGAAGTATTTTTTTCTATAAAACACCCGCGCATCGCGCGGGTTACATGCTATTATATAATAGTTATCAATAGTTACTTCAGTAAATAATAGTTACTTCGTATTATTGTATAGGACTTGCTTACGATACAACTTAGCATTCAGTTGTCAATAGTTACTTCAGTAATTTGGAATGCTAGGACCATTGGTGAAGTTTCAATTCAATATATCTTACATGTTTTGTTGGTTATATATATTTTATGCCTTTACGGGTAATTGGTATTGTTATGAACTATTAGTTTTGTTGTTGGAGTATTTTATATTTTTTTAATACGGTGGATAGTCCTGTAAAGAGAGGAAATTCTGCCCAAAATTATTATAGTTTTTACAATTGTTTGTGTTGTATGAAAAATATTTTAGACTTGTACTCTTTTATTATTTGTTCAGTAATAATGTTTTGTGTTAACTAGTGCCCAATGCAAGGAAATGGTACTCTTTATTACAGATATTTTGTGTTGAAGTCATGAAGTAATTTATGGAGGATCCTTCTGTACCTTTTGAAAGAAAGGTATGTTACCAATTTTCTCTTTTTGTCCTATTATATAAAATATTGTTTAGTTATTAACTATTATATACCGTAATAATAAATTCAATTATATCTTCAATTTTTTAGATGAGAAGATTCTCCGATAAATTGACGTACACGTTGAATGAACTAAATGAAGTTCAAATGGAGTTCATTGAGTTCATTACGGATTATATATATTAGGTATTTTCGAGTAATTGTATTTTGTTATGTTGTAATGACAATGTGTTGAGATGATTGTGTTTTGATGAAAACTATGTCAATTATATTTGATTGCAGGGTTACTCATTCTGGGTTGGATAGCGTCGAGAACAAGTTTGATCGAATATTACATTGGGCAACGTCCTAGCTTGTGTATTATTTTGATTGTGGTTCTTATGATGTAATTCGCAATGCTAGTTTTTGGATATTGTGATGTATCATCACTATTTTTAGGATATTATCACGTAGATAACTAGACGTTAGCTAGTTTTTGGATAGCTAGTTTTTGGATATGATGTAGCTTCACATCAATTTGATTCTAAATATCTTGATGTATATCAAGTTAGTGATATTTATGACCTTGGTTATTATCTATTTACAATGGTTGATTTAACCTCAAATAATAGTTGTCTATTGATGGATTAATGATTTTTTTTAAATTTTTTATATTAACATTTATGTCAGTTTTGAAAAAACTCTCATAAAATTATTAAACCCGGCATAAATGTGATTTTATTTATGTCAGTTTTTTATGAAAATATGATTAAAAATATGTTGAATGTCATAGTTTTTGTGTTTTCTAAAAAATTGAGATAAATTTGATCTTATCTATGTCAGTTTTACGAATATTTATGTCAGGGCTTTATATGTCAGTTTTGAAATTTTCTAAAACTGACATAAATGGTCATTTATGTCAGTTTTTGACTGACATAAATGACTATTTTTCTTGTAGTGAGATGTTAAAAGTTAACGAAATAAGAAGTAATGATGAGTTGGGGTTTGACATGTTCTGGTTTAAGGTGGGGTATATTTATGCTATCTTTCGAATATAAAGAAGATTTTTTATGGTTTCAAACATAAAAATATTTCATTTGTACTTCACTTGATTATAAATTCTATTGTATGAGTTTAAGATCATGTTATATATGTTGATAAATAAAATTTATACCAAAATAGGGGTTTTCGGATTGAGTGACTATCAATTTATAAATAATTTCATGTTCGTTTGAAAAATACACTTGTAATCACCTCTTTACTTCATTAAACATTTATCAAAGATTGTGAATAATAGACTACTGCTTTGCCTTCTGTCGGACACTTAGATATTAAATAGTATATAATGTTTTTTTACTAACGAATCTCAACATACAGAATGTCATCGGAAGTTAATAAAGAGTGGATGAAGGAATGTGAAAGAGGAAGTGCAAAATACATTAATGGGGTTGCTATGATCATTAATTTTGTGAAGAGCGGTGGTGGCGAAACTTTATTTTCACGCCCGGCATAAAAATGTGAACATGGGAAGTTTTTGGAGCTTAAAGACATCCATTTTCATTTGCTTCAAGATGGTATATCCTAGACTTACAAATCTTGGCATTTTCATGGTGGAAAGGAAGCCGTTAAAAGAAAGGAAAAAGAACCCACTGAAAGTGTTGAATGCTGAGAGTGTGCTACAGCGGAATAAATACGACGTCTCAAATAAATTAATTTTAATTGTGTTCCAACCAAGCCAGTTTTAATGAATCCAAAGTTTTAATTCAGTCCTAACACATGTGTGACAACCCGAATATAATTACGATTAATTATGCTTAAATCATGCTTAGATTATGTGATATGATTAGTGTGTGATTAATATATATGATGTTAATTTATTATGTTTAGTCTAATCCTACCTTCAAAAACCATGAAATTTCGGATTAGTTACAAATACAAAATTTTGAAGGTTTCGGTAGGAATGTTCATGTTTAAGGCTAGTTTTGACCTTTATGTCATACCAATTGACTTGAGGTGAAAACTACATAGTTATATACAAGTGAGTTATGGTTGTAACACAACAAACGGTGTGTGAAACGGAGGTTCGAGTGAGAAGTTATACCAAAATTACGAAACAAGGGCAAAGTAGTCCATCCGTTAAGTAGTATTTTGTCTTAATATGGAAACAAATGTTTTATTCTCATTGGTTGGGAAGGGTGGTGGCTTTGGCCGACCTCAAACCCTTAGAATTACCTCTTTATTCAGCCAAAATGCAGCCATGAGAGATTTTAAGCCTAAGTAAAGAGAAGTTGGAAGTTAGGAAGAAAAAGTGAGGAGAAAATTGAAGAAAATTCATAGGAAATTACGAAAAAGCCCCTTAGGTAATTCCAACCATGAATCTTGCTATTTTTTTTCTTTCATTTACGATTTATATGATATAAATCCTTGATTTTTATTGAACTTTCATGTTTGGGTGCATATGTATGGATATATGCAAGTTTAAGTTAAGTTGAATGTACAAAACCCTAAGATTGCTTTGTTTAGAAACTTTGTTTATTCAAACTTCCATATATTTTTGTATAGTTACTGGAATCGATTGCTTCCAATTGGATATTAACCTGGACTCATATATGTATGACATATCCGAAAATCATGTGAAAATACCAACAAATGAGTCCTTGGTGAGGGTTTGAAGTTCGGGTAAGAAATCTGCCCTAAGGGTGAAAATATGCCCGCCATGTGTTCGGTGTTTTGCTTGACATAGCAAACAAACCTTAAAAATTATGAAACGTTAATCTTATATTTTTCAATGTGTTTACTGATGTTGGGTGAAATATCATAGAAATATATGATGTAGAAAAATCATGAAAATTCCTGGAAGTTGAATGAACGATAAAAGAGCCTATAGGGCAGATTTACTATGTAGTGAAGAAATAGGCTTATTTTGCTCTAGGAAACTCGGAATGATGTGCCGTCTTTTGTTTTGGAAACATGATATAATAAGGATTGGATTACCAAGAATAATTAAAAAGGGTTTGGGCTGTAATTTGAATATGTTAGATATCAGAACCTGAGTCTAGATGGGACTTCATTTTAATGAATGATTTGAATTGAATAATATGATGCTTATGAATTGAGTTATGATTGAAGTTATTCTTTGGACTATTAATATTCTTATGATGATACTAATATTGTGAGAATGATAGGAAGGGAAGAAGAGCTGATTGAACAAGTACAGGATAAAGGCAAGGGAAAATCCAGTTAAACTGTCAAGGTGAGTGTACTTATGATTTGTTTCATATATAAATATGAATATAGCTCTAAGAGCGGATTTGTTTGAATACTTCGGTATTCAGGATTTGTTTGGATATTAAAATATCCAGGATTGGTTGGGTCTTATGATCCAGGATTGGAATTGGACAAAGATCCAATGATTTGTTGGAACTTATGTTCCAGGATTTGTTATTGCCAATGGGCAGAATTATTTGGAACTTATGTTCCAGGATTTGTTATTGCCAATGGGCAGGATTGTTCAGATTTTATATTCACATATTCGATATAGAATTGTTATTCTATTGCAGGGAAGGAGTACCTCACTAAGCTTAATGCTTATAGTTTATATTTTAACAAATTTCAGGTTTGTACGCTGCCAGCTAGGATAATATATGACCGGTAACTTGAGAGTTGCACCGTTAGAAGAGCTGGGGTTTAAGTATGGAGATTTTATCGTTGTCACACTGAAGATTTTGATATACTCATACATTGTATATATTGATTTAGTATGGATTGAGTTTATCATAGTTAATCGTAGTATTGTATAATCTCTAAATATGACTATGATGTTGATCTCGTTATGGCACAAGAATAATATTATGTTGATTATGCACATTATGCAGTAAAATATGGATAGATGAATTATATTTCCAATGGGCACAAGATTATGATTTAATTATTCTAATAATGAATGATTAGTATGGATATTGGGTTTGGGGTGTGACAACATGCATCTAAGTAATATGAAATCATAAAGCAATAAGCATGTGAAAAAAACAAATTTCAGGAAAAATCCCCCACAGGGGCAAAACCTTTTATTTTTAGAACTTTGAAAAGTTTACAAAACTATTGACTTACATACAACTTCCCTCAAGTGTAACGCACGGTGCCTTTGTCAAAACTTCAAAGTGTCGGCTAGAAATCTGCAGTCAGTGGTTCACACGTAGCTATACCATAAGAACACGCAGTCTGATCAACCCAGGAATACCAACAAGCACTCCCTATGACACGCAGTCAAAAAGTTTTATAGAGACTCCCTCCCCAATAGCATGTATCCCTCCGGTTGTAGAGATATCCCCACAAAGTATGAACAATAGCAAAGATCTGTTCTTAGGTTCCAAAACAAATCACTAAAGATTGGGATATTTTATGAATTGAAAAAAAAAGAGATTGAACTCTCAAAAGGTTGGTGAATAAAGTAAAACACTCAAAATCATATTCTGTTTAAAACCGGTGTTTCTCCACACGAAATCCAGTAGTCTGACACCCTTTAAAGACTAAAAATCAAGGCGTTGACGTGTCAGAAAAAACTCTTCTCGTTCGAACGACATACGTTGTCGTCTGAACGAGATCCTTATCTCGTTCAAACAAAATCCTATCTAATTTGAATGACCAATCAAATTAGGCCATGATTGTAGATAATTTTGATACAAACGCGTGACCGCCAATTTCGTATATTTTTTTTATGAATTAGTTATGATTTTTCTACGGAAAGGTTTCCGAGATCAAAATCTTTAGATAGTATGAATTCAAAAAAAAATTAATAAAAACTTTGAAAGCTCCGCTCCAACACTTAGAAAATATTTTATGAAAAATAATTCCAATACTCTAAGCGCATTATTAAGGTACTCTAAAACGTAACTTTACAAAAGTTAACCTTGCGGAGACTATTTGTTGAAGAACCTTGATTATTCGGATCGTCTTGATTTGAATGTGATCTTGATCTTCTTCGATAGTGTAGCGGTATACGACATATAAATTGATGACGGATAAAAATATCCTTACAAATCTCCCCCTATGTCTATGCTGGTACAAAATAAAAATATCCGAATTATCAATCAAACCATGACCTGTACTAATCTACCCTGCCATGAACCCAAAACTGTAAAGGTAAATGACAAGTCTTCAAACTTTTTCAATCTTAAACAAACTTCACCTCAAAGCTTTTCTCATCAGGGTGTGCAATCCACTAATTTCCAACATTGTACCTACACACATGAGACAAAGAAAATACCTTCGTGGCATATCAAAATTGAAATGAGATAAATATAAAGTCAAATCAAAACATATATAAAATCTTAAATCTCCCCCATAATTCAAAAACTCCCCTAATAAAGTCATAATTCATTCTCCCCCCTTTTATTTGTCCGAAATAGATAGGGAAAGAATAAACACAATAAAGCAAATTGTGGTGTCACGGGAAACAAAGCAAACAAACTATTTTTGAAGTTTTCAATATTTTCATGCAAAAATGTAAAAATAATTTTACAAAAATCACACACCAAGAATTTTTACTAAGATAACCAAATCGTGGATATGGAATGAATGTGTGTGAACAAATTCAATAGGTAATAAAAGTCAATCAAACATATGTGCATGATGCATATGTGTACTCCTATCGAATGAACATCACAAGTATCCTTATGTGTAATGTTGTTGAATTTAGATAATATCGACTAAATCAAATCAACAAATCATAGCCTAAGTGATTTTCACACCAATAGCGTCCAAAACTTTTTAGTGTCGTTTCGAGAACTTTTCAAAGGACGTACAAACCCATTGATTACTTTCCAACCAAACTCCCTCATATAAAATAATGCAATTTTATATCTAACGAGGTACTAAATTCTCAACTTAGAGAAAACCTATTGGCCCAAATTTTGGCATATTTCATCTTTTTATTGCCTTAATTTTTTGTGCGAGCTCTTTTCAAATGGTGGATTTCATGACATGATAGTTATTCACTCGCAGCCCTTTCCCGTGTCACTCATCATTTTTTTAAAATTTAAACAAATTCCACCCGGGCAATGGTTTTTACATGCAATACGTTTACTACTCTCATATTATTGCACTTGGTTTTGTTTTAAGAACAGGATTGAGATGAAAACACTCAACCAACATGTGATAGACAAGTACAATAATCAAACAAATTCATGCACGTGTGCAATGAAGGACATAATGAATCAAACATGTAGGAAGTATCAACTAATAACATCTCAATGACTCCAAACATTGTAAATCACGTGGATGACATGATATATTGTCTCGAAACACTATTAAATTATAACATGGATAAATGGAATGAAATTGTGACTCGATCATCCTAAGTGTCCATTCATATACAGTGTAAAACAAAATACAAAAATCTTTTTGTCTGTTTAAAAAATTTTAAAACTGAAAATATTTTTGGTTTTTCGAAAAGTATATGACAAAAGTAGCACAACTACCAACAACAACATGAAAGTCATCATATGCTAGCAAACAGAAATCACCCAAATGGATCATCAGTCAAAGAAGGTGTGATTAAACGAAAATATGCAGTGTTATCAGTTAAGCATGAATATCAAGAGTAGTTGCATATAAGTTGTCGGAAGCAACTAGTAGTACCAATAATGTAACCAATGAACACAGGGTACTGCAAAGAGAGACGAAAAAAATTTCTCTAGAGGTCGCTCGAATGAGTCAGCCTGTTGTTCAAACGACAAGGCATCTCGCGAGAAGTCTCGTTCAAATGAGATATCAAATTTTCACAGTTTTCCTAAAAAGTCATGAATTGATGCCCAATGAAATTTTTCCATAAAAGGATGACTTAAAGATGCTGACACATTCAAAACAGTAGATACCATAAGTAAAAGAAATTTAAACTACCACAAAGTGAGTCATAACACAAGTAAAAGTATATCAAGACGCACAACTAGTGTTTGACAAATATCATCACAATCAACCAAAAGATCTCACATGGGGTGAATCATAGGCAAGTAACCGAGAGCCATGAACAATTAGACCATAAGCCTCTAAATCTGATTTCCTAACCCAAATCGATGTGTAACGAGGTGTGGGGGTTTTAGGAATCGGTGTGACTCTCTCTTTAAACTTCCTAGGTCCATTCACAAGTTTGTAACATAAATGCCTAAGATGAACTTGCTTACCACAGTGTGTGCAAGTGTAAATCGGGCGGTGAATGTTCCCTAACGGTGTTCTTCTCCTCAAATTCCTAGGTGGTGCTCTCTGAATTTGCCTAGGTGGCTCTCTCCTAATAATCCTAGGAGGCTCTCTCATGACGTTTTTAGGGGGATCTTTCCTAACAAACTTAGGTGACTCTTTCTTAACAATCCTATGAGGCTCTCTCACATGTGTGGGAATGGGTGCAACATGTTTTCAAAACCAATCCCACCCCTATCATTTTTTATCTTGACAGTGCCTAAAATCTTATCAAGTTTTTCAGACCTAGACTCCAAATCAAATTTCACTTTACTCGAATCTCTCAATCTTTTCTCAAGTTCACCTATCCTAGATTCAAGTAAGCGCCTAGAATCCTCAAACTCAAGAAGCTCATCTTTCATAGCTTCCATCACCCCTCGAAGAATATCTCACTCACCCTCGACATATCCAAGCTTCTCTCTCAAAATTTTCTCTCATGCCCTAAGATCTTCAACCAAAACACCATTATCATTTTTAAGGCACTTTCTTGCAAATGGGCTTTCAATTTCAAATTTTCTTTCTTTATTTTCAAATATTAAGCATAAAGGTTATTGAAAGCAGTTTACAAGTCATGCTCATCCTCACTTGTGTCTTCCTCACTCACCTCAGTTTTATCACCAGTCACACGGGTGGGAAACTCTCGCCTAGAAGGAAAAAAAACTTCTTCTTCCGAATCACTGTCACTAAGTGTAGAAACACGAGATAACCGTTTATTCAATTTCATCCTTAAATTTTTGGGACACTCGTCTATCATGTGACCTACACCCTCACAATCCGAACACCTCTCAGAATTGTTTTCAATGGAAGATTTAAAACAAGAGTTCGTGTGAATTTTCCAATTAGATTTTTCAAAAAGTTGACATCGAAAATCATCAAAACCACTAAAAGCCATTTTTGAGAGAAACAGGATCAAAAACTGATTTTTCAACACAATTTTCAAAAACAGGATCAAACCCAATAGATTAGCGATACCTGCTCTGATACCCATTTGACAACGTGAGTAGTCAAATTGTATCAGGGAAAAACTTTAAAACACAGTATCACTCGATAACTTAGAATAACCCATTCTGATACCAATTTGATAACGTGAGTAGTCAAATTGTATCAGGGAAAAACTTTAAAACACGGGATCACTCGATAACTGAGTGTAATGCACGGTGCCTTTGTCAAACCTTCAAAGTGTCGGTTAGAAATATGCAGTTAGTGGTTCACACATAGCTATACCATAAGTACACGCAGTCGGATTAACCCAGGGATACCCGCAAGCACTCCCTATCACACGCAGTCAAAAAGTTTACGGAAACTCCCGCCATAATAGCACGCAGCCCTCCGGTTGTAGAGATCTCCCCACAAAGTATGAACAATAGCAAAGATCTATTCTTGGGTTCCAAAATAATTCACTAAAGATTGGGATGTTTTATGAATTGAAAAACAAGATATTGAACTCTCAAAAGGTTGGAGAATAAAGTAAAACACTCAAAATCGTATTCTATTTAAAACTAGTGTTTCCCCACACGAAATCCAGTAGTCTGACACCCTTTAAATACTAAAAATCAAGGAGGTGATGTGTCAGAAAAAATTCTTCTCGTTCGAACGACATACGCTGTCGTTGGAACGAGATCCTTATCTCGTTCGAACGAGATCCTATTAAATTAATCCATGATTGGAGATAATTTCAATACGAACACGCGGCCGCCAGTTTCGTATTTTTCTGATTTTTATGAATTAGTTATGATTTTTCTACGAAACGGTGTCCAAGAACAAAATATTTAGATAGTATGAATTCAAAAAACAATTAATAAAAAATTTTAAAACTCCGCTCCAACACTTAGAAAATATTTTATGAAAAACAATCCCAATACTCTAAGTGGATTATTAAGGTACTCTAAAACATAACTTTACCAAAGTAAACCTTGCAAAGACTGTTTGTTGAAGAACCTTGATTATTCGGATCGTCTTGATGTGAATGTCATCTTGATCTTCTTCGACGGTGTAGCGGTATACGACATATAAATTGATAACAGACAAAAATGTCCTCACAAATGCAATGACCCTGTCCTCGACAATTCAAGAATGAAAGAGCTTGTTTGCGATGCATTCGAAATGTTTAATCATGAAGTAGATCATTTATCAATTGAGCATGTTAGAATGGGGTGGCGATGACAATCGTGACGAGACTAATGAGGAGTTAAAATATAAAAAGTTGTGTGGCAAGGCGAGTGAACTTGTACCCGTCAAGTCCTGGGAAACATGTGAGGCTGTATTTTCTTGTTAAATTAAATAATGTAAAGATAAGATATGGCTTGTCAGATAATAGTGTTACGAAAATTTTTGGGGGTATTTAAAGAGTTTTTGCCGAAAGAAAATACAGTACCATCCGAGTATCTATCCATGAAGAAGATAATCAAAGAAGTTGGTATGGATTATTATATAATTAATGCATAGTAAAATAATTGTATTTTATATAAAAAACAGGATACAATGAAGGAAAAATGCCCAGTATGCAACCTAACCAGATATGGATTGGGAATAAATGGGGAGGGTAAAGTACCCCTGAAGATAGTTAGACATTTTCCACAAATTCCAAGGTTTCAGAGATTATTCACCATACCATGGATTGCAAATGAGATGACTTGGCACACTAGAGCACAATGTAGCACAAATATTATGTGTCATCCAGTTGATTTATTTATTTGGAAATCTGATGATGTCATGTGGCCAGAATTTGCGGTTGAAAAACATAATATACGTCTTAATATAGCCACTGATGGTTTTAATCAATACGATAATCTTATCTCGAGATACAATTGTTGGCTTATCATTATTCCTCCTCTTAATATGGAACTGTCTTTATGCATGAAAAAGGAGTTTTTAATAATGTCAATTTTTATATTTGGGCCTAATGCTCTGTGCAAAGTCATTGACATTTACCAGGACCCTTTGCTAGATGAGTTAAAGGAAATATGGTTTCAAGGTGGAATGGCCTACGACTCATATATGAAAACTAATTTTTCTTTGATAGCAATGTTATGAGCAGTCCATGATTTTTCTACATATGGAACTTTATCGGGTTGCACGGTTGACAGTTATAAGGCGTGCCCATTTTACAAAGAAGAAGTTAACTCTAAACGACTTATAAGATGTATGAAAATTTGTTATTGTGGTTAAAGAATATTCCTTCCTCGTGATCACAAGTTTAGGGAGGACAAACGCAATTTCAATAACAAGGTTGGACATCGTAAAGATCCATGAAGGTTATCTAGTTAAAAGGTGAAATGCATCAAGATGAGAATTGGTAAACACATTTTTGGAATAAAAAGAACACGTAAAGGGGATAAGAATGTGGTTAGTGACGTTATCACTCCATGGTATCGTAGGTCTATTTTATTTAATTTTCCCTATTGCAAAGATCATAGTGATCATGATAATCTAGATTTTATGCACATCGAGAAAAACGTCACAGATCATATTTTATCAATCATTCAAGACGTTAAATACAAAACCAAAGATAACGAAAAGGCATGTAAAGATATGGATACCATCGGGATCAAGAAGAAGATGTGGATGGCAACAGAAAGAATTTCAGGAAGAATTGTGAAACCAAAGGTTGCATTCACTCTAAGCCAAAAAAAAAGAACGGTTCTTTCATACTTAAAGCATTTAAAGCTTCGAAGAGGTTTTTCCTCTAACTTGAGTAATTGTATGAGTTTACAACCACTTGGATTAAAGGGGCTCAAGTCACATGACTATCATGTAATTATGAAATATTTATTGTCGTTTCTTCTTAAAAATGCTTATCCAAAACACAAGGACTTGCGAATAGACATTCAATGGTTAAGCTGCTTTCTCAATGTGTTATGTTCCAAAGTGATCAAGGGGGATGTTTTGTAGTCGGTAAGGAACACATTGTCTGAGGCTATGCATGTTTTGGGGAAATATATTTTGTATGCATTTTTTATTGGTATTGTCCACCTCGTTATACACTTAGGAGAAGAAGTGTTGATTTGTGGGTCGGTAAGATATAAGTGGATGTATCCTTATGAAAGGTAATTAATGTGTAAATGATTTTCTTAACCTTTTTATTTTGACAAACGTTTTTTTCAATCGATACATTTTTTATGTGTAGGCTAATAAAATATTACAAGAAGTATGCTAATAATAAGAGGTATGTTGAAGGGAGCACTGCAGAGAAATGTATCGTAGAAGAATCAACTCTCAATTTCATGAACATATGACAAACCCTAGTGAAGGAAATCATATATATACAGGTGAAGATTTTCTTGATGAAGATTAAGATGATGAATGCATAGGCGAGGGTCCTTTAATACAAGGGAAAAATGTTAAGTTAACCCCATTAAAATTTGCACAAGCAAGTAAGTGGATGTTACACCAATCAAATGAAGTGGAGGAATGGCAAAAGTAAGTGTATCAATATGATTTGAGATTTTTTAGTTAGAAAATACCACTTATGTAGATTGGTGTAGGAAGTAGGATGCCTAAGTGTGGGTATTGAATTGGTGTAGGAAATATGATATTTATTAGAAATACACATCTGGGCGTAACCGAAGAGCGGCTACATTGAAGGAAATGGCCGAGGGTTATATCCCATGGTTAATTAAGGAGGTTCGCTTTTAATTCGACTACATAATAAAATTTATATTTATTCATGTGTTTATGTGTGTGTGTGTGTGTGTCTATATATATATATATATATATATATATATATATATATATATATATATAATCATCTTATGAAATCTTTTTGTTGTTCTTAAAAGCGGGATTGACTAATACAGCACTTTGGCGGTTAGAAAATGAACCGTTATATGATGTACAATCATATAAGAGGTATCAAGTGAATGGTTTTGAATTTTTCACATGTGAGTATGATGAGTCATGGGTGACACAAAATAGTGACGTGTCAATGAGGGCCATCACGAAGTTCAGGTGAAGCAAGAAAATATAAATTATAAGGAAGCGGAGATTACACAAGTTGGCACTGTTCTTGGAATATTTGATTTGGATTATACTTCTTTAAAAGCAGTTTTGTTTTATTGTGACTGGGTGAGAGTTGAGGACAAGATAAATGATTTCAAAGTTGATCTTGAATCGAACTTAATGATGGTAAACTTAAGTAAGCTAAAGAGTAAGGATAGAATCGACGATAAGCCATTTATTATTGCATCTGAAGCAACTCAAGTGTTTTACTCAGAGGATTTTGAAGACAATGGTTGGTCTATAGTTTTGCATGCACCACAGAGATTAACAACAAATGTTGACAAACTTGAGGTTCCTATAATGTATCATTTTATTCTTAAGGACAAATACAATTTGAAGTATCTTCTTCAGGACTTCTAGTTAAAGCTGAAGTTGATTTTTATATTTTTTGCTTAATTTTTTTTACTTTAATGCTTCACTTAAATTTTAGACATCACTTCAAGATTTTATTTCTTGTGGTCTATTCGTGTGATCTGTTCTTGTGTTGCATCATATTTATGTACTACTTTAATTCTTCACTTATATTTTAACATGCAACGAATGGACCAATTCTTAGTAAATTTGGACATATTATGCATTTGGACAAATTATCAATTCTAAGTAAATTTGGACAGAATATTGTAATACCCCATATTTTTATAGCTTTTAAAATTGGGGATTTATTAAATTTAATTGAGTTATTAATTTAATATTAATCCAGAATTTTAATTTAAATATTTACTAGCGTGACTAGAGTTAGTAATTATTGGGAATTTATTGAATATTACTACATGAGTGAAGTAATATATGAGATTGAATTTATTAATATTGTCACGAGTGAATAATATAACAATTATGGAAATTAAGTCGGGATGCACATGTGTCATGTCGGAACTATATTATTATTATTATAAAAGTGAATAAATTATAAGTCGCATGTATGGTCATTTCGAGTGCGCCAACATGTCCGAAAGGGTCGAGATAGTCAGAAAAGTGTACCCGGGGGGTTTTGTTTGGGTCACAAGGCATTTTTAGGCCTAACTGTCATCTCGGGAGGGTATTATAGTCATTATGTATTTTTGGGTAATTAAACCCACTAATTTTCCTAAGTTATATTAGCTATTAGAGTTTATCTTTTAGGGTTAAAAATCACAGAAACATAGAACGTCCATTAGAGAAGAAAGGCAGAGAGCTTTTCAAGAATTGATCACAAACCGTAGCACCTCTTTCAAGACTAACACCACCGGGGCATAAATCGTAAGATGAGGAACGTATCCATATCCTTATCACTAACAAATCAGACCTTTGAATCCTAGGCTAGTATCTATCTTGCTATTTTTCTAGTTAATATTCCTCCCATGTTAGAATAGGGTGGATGAATATATGTTTTATGGAAGAATTGATGATTTAGGGAATTTAAATCACATGCTTCAAAGGAAATAAGTATATTCTGGAAATCTCAACATATGAAGAGGATTACCCACGAAATTTAAATGGTTTACAAGTGAGAAATTTGGAAAAAGAATTAGAAGATTGGAAATTTGATGAAACTAGGGTTCTTGATAATTATGATGAATTTACCCTTAAATTTGATAGCGTTAATGAATTAGTACATGCTTCACGTAGGAAATCATGTATATAGGTGTGTTTAATCAGTAGTAAACTTGTTTGGGAGTTTGGGACTCAATTATGGAGTTTTGGTTGAGGTTGAAGAAGGAACCACGTAGTTAACAATGGCAGAATTCGGAATACCTGCTTGATCGATCGATCGATCCAAGAATGTCGATCGATCGACTGATCAATCGATAGACCCCTTTCCTCGATCGATTAATCCCTCCTAGAAAACTGCATGTTTTCCCCCTTTTTGTTTAATCCGGATAAAATGCATAGGAACCCTTGAATATTATTTAAAGAGCATAATGGCTCATGAAGAGGACCAGTAGGGTCTAAGTAGAATACCGTTGAATGGAACTTTATATGGGATGAAACCGTGGGTTAATGGGGGGTTTAACACATATTGAAAATCGTTCACACGTTAGCTACAGAATTGAGATGTTTATAAATGACTTAGACTAGTAGGTTAGAGAGGGTGAACCTAATGAAATTATCTTTAGTGGGAGAGAATACTTCAAGATATGAGAAGTAAGTATGAAATGATTATAATTGAGAATAAAAGAGACGAATCCTTTATACGAGATAATTGTGTAAAATTGTACTAAGTATAGTTAATAATAATTATTATGGGTCGTGTACGAACCTAATTGGAAAATGTGAATATTTATATATATGGTCGTGCGACTGTGTGCATATACTAAATATTATATTTGTGAATAATCATACCCGCGCTACTTGCTATCACGGAGGTTGCCGCGCCAGGACAGTCTTATCTCGATGGGACCTTTATGAGGGATATTGACTTGTACCCTAGAACATAGGACTCCTTGGTACAGTCTATCTGAGAAAGATAGCCACACGGACCTAAGAAACGTAAGGTGTATGTGATGACCTCTTAGTGACTTGGAACTCTGCTTCGTCTCCATTTTGTGTGTATTGTGTTAATACAGTTCGAAAGTGATTCCGAACTAGTATTTCCCTTAGTACGAGTGATACGGGGACTTGATAGCAGAGTATACCAGCACCATAGATTTTATGTGGGGTGTCGATAGTATAAATATCATATGAGTGATTAATATATATACTTATATATGGAAATATTCTACTATGTGCATAAGTAGTTAAGTATTGAATAAATGCTCGAAATTGTATAGTAAGTAATCTGGAACTTTATAATGGTACTCAGATATATTAAGTAACGTAAGTAATCATGAAGAGATTGATCTCTAAACTAAATATCATAGCCCTGTGACTTCTCGAAATAAAATCATTGGGAGATAAGTTAGATAGACTTATGAGGCATTTAGTAGTACGGTAGGCGTGCACACTAGATGAGATGTGAAAATTCTCAAGAGAGCGTTGCCTACTAACATGGTGGTTATATTATCCGGTAAGCATTTTAAATACTTGCTAAACTATTTTCAAAACTATTTTACACTCGGGCTCTGACCCATTTTCTGTTATTTTTTCTCTCTCTCTTATATATATATATATATATATATATATATATATTACAGGTGTTCACCCACAGGGGCATCAGGTGTAGAATCATTTGACTGGACGTGCTGCAGCTTGTGTGGGAGTTACAGGTCATTGCAGTAGACGCTTCCTCCTTTGGTTCCTCACACTTATATGTAGTTATTTTAGTTAGGGCATGTGTCGCCCATTTCCAGACTTGTTTATACTTGATAGGGATTTCATAATTCTATCATTTCAGTACTCTGTTTTCATTTGGGATTATTTTGTCTCTCACACTATTTATGGTTTGTGGTTAATCATTTGGATCTAATAATCTAGTTGCATGGTTTGTTAGATGATTGGTATCTTTATCATTTGTATTATTCAAATTTGTTTATGTTTAAAAATATTTTTTCAACAGATTTAAATAAATGAAGACTTTAAATTGTTTTGACACTTAGCTTAATTATTTAGGGTGTTTAAATTGGAAATATTTATTTTGCGACAGTGATGCTAATAATGAACCAACCGTTCACCTTGATTTTAATTTAATAAAGGACTGATCACCCGGTATTTAATTAGGCAGGGTGTCGTAGGTGGTACCATAGCATCAGGTTCTAGTGTCCTTTAGGATCTGTGCAGCTTATTATGCTTCCAGCGTAGATTTCTTTGATATAGAGCCCTATATTTAGGGTTGTTGATTTCTTTGGTGAGATTTAATTCTCCTACTATCATGTATATATTAGTGAATCTCATTTGCGTTTGGACGTGTTCGAACAATGAAGTATGGCAGGTGAGGGCCATTGGGAGGAAAGCGGGAGGCAGGGCTTAGTTAGGTTGTGAAGTATATTCGAGGATGATGACCATAGTCGAGGTCACCCCTATTATGGCATGAGAGGCCTCGACTGTAAAGACGGCTAAGGCGCAGCCTATGATTTCCAAGTGCTGCTATAGTCGAAAGTGATGCCAAATCAGACTCACCCAATGTGGTACGATTGGGAAAGATTCGAACGAAGCATTTAGGAGAACCGTATTTGGAAATTCTAGAAACGCGGAAATTGTGTGTGTTAACCAACGAATAAAATATATCCAAAGTCTTGGGTATATGGAAGAGTGTGGTTAACTGAAAGTGAAAATTTGGGTAAAAATTTTCTTGGCTTGCAGGAACGAAGTTATAATGGTGGGAGTCAGCCACCACTTTTAGAAGTGGAATGTTATATCTATAGAAGGATCTTAGTTACAGTTTGACCGCAAGTTCCTTCATCAGATGTTCAGGTTAATACGTGAATGTTGTTCTAAACTCATTACAAGAGGGTCGAATAGAGATCCATTTGCGAATATGAATTCAAACGATTAGCGAATCTTATATCGGAGGATGTAGGTACAAATGTATGAGAGGATTTCAAGTAGGAGATCGACTTGTAAGAAAAGATAACAATACTTAAAGGAAATTTTGTTGGACGATCGATCCAGATGGAGATAATGTCGCGTTTGGCCAATAGAGATGTTAACTCTTCTGTGTCTGGGAAGATAATAGATTAGAACGATTAAGTCGGAGAATAAGATTGGATGAAATAGTGGTAGTGAAGCACCATAAGGGGGAAACCATTAAAGGGACCCATTTAAATGATTCAAATAGCTGAATTCTTACCAAGCGATGATGAACTCGGTAAGGCCTATCGAAGTCGGTAGGATGTTCCTTTAGGCCAACAAAGCAAAGGGAAGAACGGGGGTAGCCATCAAGAATCAAGCCTACCAAAATCCGAGAGAAGAACAACCCTAAAATGGTCAACATGACTAGTGGTAAGTGGATTATGCATTGAAGCTTTGTGGAGTGTGAAACCACATGCGTTAATTTTTCTCGAAGCGAGTAAAGGGGACAAGAATATGGTACCTAGTAAAGGGCAAAGATTAAAGAAGTTTTTGTTTTAGTTTGAATAGGCGTGTTACATCCAGAAACCATTTGATCAGCTATGGCGATTAGCAAGGTAGAAGTATGAATTTTACCCTCGGAGGATGAGGCGTGTTTTATGTGACACGAGCGAGTCACTATATTTTGGTTATTTCTAGATTCGCATGTGACGCGAGTTTAGTGCGTATATCTATAATGTTATTATTATCTTAATATTTTCCCTTGTGTAGTGGGATTATCTTTAGTACTATCCGCGGAGGATGAATGGGTGTATTAATAGTGTTATATACTTTGTTGAGATTACTCGTCTTAGTGATGCGTTATAAGAGTATGATATTATCCGGATTATGGTTTTATAAGTAATGGTTAAAACAATAGTGGGCAGTGATTACAAGGCTATCGGGGTTGCTGCCCTAGTGCGACAAGTTTTGTTCTGGCAAGACCTCACCGGCGAGAGGGGAGGGCTTGCACTCATATTATATATTATAGAGGCTTCAGAGGGTATTGTGGTCTCGAGATATTCTATCCCGGTGTGTGTAGGGACTTTGTTGTTATGATTCAGTGTGTATTGGGTTTATGTTTGAGCGAAAAGATTTCAATTATTATTATGTTTAGCGCTCAGGACTTGGTAATAGGAAGAGCGCATTGTTATATATATGCTTTAAAGAGGTGGAAATTAAGACTTATACTCATATGTTTGGGGGCAGGATTTCGAGAGTCTCGATTGTGTACCTACGAGTTTTATGGAATGTGATTACCACCAATACTGAGCGATAGTGCAATTGGTGAAAAGTTCTTTATTTTAGTACAATTGCGAGAGGAGATGTAGCTTTTCTGTCAATAGGCGAAATATAGGGGTACATGTTATGGACGGAGGGCCTAATGGATTTTGATAATCGATAATGTTAGGTAGTAGTGTATCGGGGGGGTTCCTTGTTTGGATTTCTCTTTGCGAGACATCCCACGCATGAAAGTTAGCGTACGGTTGGAAGCAGGGAGATGTTCGGTCATTGTCCATGAGTCTGGTACCTCGGTCGTTATAGGAGCAGGTAATTATAACTGCAAGTTGGAAGTTGAATTATGATTTAAGGTCAATGGAGTTGATTGTGTGGTAAGGAAGCATTAGAATATTTATTTTATCACCACGAGTTGAAGGGTGGAACGACGATAAGGAGGATTTACAATTTTGATTTTTGGGGTGATTGGGAACACCCAAGTGTTATAGCCACGTTATGAATACAGAGACAACAAAGAATTGAGTGCTATGGGCGATACGTATGGGATGTTTATGCTGGTATGCACAGTTTATAGGGTGTGTGGGAATCCCAGTTAGCCGATGTAAGGGTCGTCCAGGTTAAAGGGACGTGGGAATAGATGTGTGAAATACATGCCTGAGGGACTAATATAATAAAGTGGAAATGGTAAAGTGGATTAATCATCGTGTGAGTAGGACGATAATCCATATATAGGTCTGCAATTAGAATAGCACACCCGAATTTGGTTGAAAGGTTGTGGGAAGCCATTTAAAAAGGGGTATTCCTTGAGAAGGGTAAAATTTAACTATTATGGAGAACACTCGGAGTGGAGTTGTAAATAGTCAAATGTTGAGAGCGACTTCACCTACAAAGTATGATGATGTTAGTAAGGTATAAAAGGCCCAGCAGTGTACATCGTGGAAAAAAGGACACGGATCGGAACTTTCGGTATATGCCGAGGAAAGAAGGGGCGTATTAAGTGTCACTTAATGTGAGACATTACAAGTAGAAGTTGATGTTGAAGTGGGACATAGTGAATAGTCTCCGTGGACAACACTCATAGATAGAAATCGCTTGGAACAAGAGGATCAACTAGATAATTCTGTAACAAGCCTACGATTCCTATAATGGAAGAGAGCAATTTGGTAAATTTCTTGGATGGGGTGCCAACCTCAAGATAAGGTCATTAGTTCCTTAGAATGTGTGGAACAAGTTGACTTAAAAGAAAGTAATTATTATTCTTTTGGATGATATACACTATTAGACAGTATGCCCCAATCTTTCTTTAAAAATAAGAATTGCGTCGATAAGTGGCCATTCCCGATATTGTTCTTAACTAGAATGAGATCATTGAACCCCACCTTCAATACAGGATTTCAGGAAGCAGTGGGAATGACGTTTCGTTTTGAGCAGGTTGCATCACCTATAGCCCAAGGAGTAGGCAAAAGGTGATAAACAACTAGTGGAGTAGTATGAGTGTAATGTTGGACTCATTGTGGTCATTTCATATCAGAAACAATTATAGCTAGTAAGTGAAGCATATTACGATAATTGGTAGGAGATATTACCTAATGGTAATGTAATGTGTAAACACTCGTACCTGTTTATTGTGGACAACTGCTTATTGAAATTTTGTGTGTAAAAACCTTAACTATTCTTCCTCTGGTTGTTTAGAGGTGAGTGGATAATAAGAATTTTTTATCGGTCGAGTTAGAGTCTGATGACTATGGTGGAATTACCACGGCTGTTTTAGGTGACTTTTGACTGTCGTAAGAGTTACGTCGCCAAAAATCGAGATTCGAAGAACTAACAAGAGTGGTTAAATGTTTGCATGGTTTCTCTCAGAATGGGAGTTTTGTGTTTAGATAAATACGATTAATTGATACGTAGTGAGGTGCGACCTCTCAATAATATTGAGACAATGGGGGCCAATGATGTATAGGCTCTTCTTATTTGAATAGCGACGGATTGGATCACAATGTGAAGTGGCGTTATTATGGTGTGATGCTATAACTGATAGTGTTGAGAGTGTTAAATAAGCTTACTGTGAGGTGAGGGCTATAGTAATTGAACGCCTTACCCTGAAGTTAGTTTTGAGTACTGATAAAGTATCTAGAATTGTTTTACCAGGTAGGCCTTCTTTTCCAAATTTCGGGACGAAATTTCGTTATTAAGGGGGAAGTATGTAATACCCCGTATTCTTATGTCTTTTAAAATTGGGAATTTATTAAATTTAATTGAGTTATTAATTTAATATTAATCCAGAATTTTATTTTAAATATTTACTAGCGTGATGAGAGTTAGTAATTATTGGTAATTTGTTGAATATTACTAGATGAGTGAAGTAATATAAGAGACTGAGTTTATTAATATTGTCACGAGTGAATAATATGACAATTATGGAAATTAAGTCGGGACACGCCTGTGTCGTGTCAAAACTATATTATTATTATTATAAAAGTGAATAAGTTATAAGTAGCCCGTATGGTCATTTCGAGTATGCCAACAGTTCCAGAAGGGTCGAGATAATCAGAAAAGTGTACTCGAGATTTTTGTTTAGGTCTCGGTGCGTTTTTAGGCCTAACTGTCATCTCGGGAGGGTATTATAGTCATTATGTATTTTTGGGTAATTAAACCGACGAATTTAACTAAGTCATATCAACTATTAGAGTTTATCTTTTAGGGTTAATAATCACAGAAATATAGAACGGCCATTAGAGAAGAAAGGCAGACAGCTTTTCAAGAATTGATCACAAACCGTAGCACCTCTTTCAAGATTAACACCAGCGGGGCATAGATCATAAGATGAGGAACACAGCCATATCCTTATCACCAAAAAATATCTATATTGCTATTTTTCTAGTTAATATTTCTCCCATGTTAGAATAGGGTGGATGCATATATGTTGTATGGAAGAAATTAATGATTTTAGGAATTCAAATCACATGCTTTAGAGGAAATAAGTATATTCTACAAATCTCAACATATGTATAGGATTACCCACAAAATTTTAATGGTTTAGAAGTGATAAATCTGGAAAAAGAATTAGAAGATTGGAAATTTTGATGAAACTAGGGTTCTTGATAATTATGATGAATTTGCCCTTAAATTCGATACCGCTAATGAATTTGTACATGCTTCATGTAGGAAATCATGTATATAGGTGTATTTAATCAGTAGTAAACTTTTTTGGGAGTTTTGGACTCAATTATGGAATTTTGGTTGAGGTTGAAAAAGGAAACTCATAGTTAATAGTGGCAGAATTCGGAATACCTGCTTGATCGATCGATCGATCCAAGAATGTCGATCGATCGATCCATCCTGGAAAACTGCATGTTTTTACCATTTTTGTTTAATCTGGATAAAATGCGTACGAACCCTTGAATATTATTTAAAGAGCATAATGGTCATGAGGAGTACCAGTATGGTATAAGTAGAATACCGTTGAATGAAACTTTATATGGGATGAAATCATGGGTTAACGGGGGGTTTAACACATATTGAAAATCATTCACACGTTAGCTATGGAATTGAGATGTTTATAAATGACTTAGACCAGTAGGTTAGAGATGGTGGACCTACTGAAATTATCTTTAGTGAGAGAGAATACTTCGAGAGATGAGAAGTAAGTATGAAATGATTATAATTGAGAATAAAAGAGACGAATCCTTTATACAAGATAATTGGGTAAAATTGTACTAAGTACAGTTAATAATAATTATTATGGGTCGTGGGCGAACCAAATTGGAAAATGTGAATATTTATATATATGGCCGTGCGACTGTGTGCATATACTAAATATTATATTTGAAAATAATCTTACCCGGCCTAGTTTCTATCTCGGAGGTTGCTGCGCTGGGACAGTCTTATCTCGATGGGACCTTTATGGGGATATTTACTTGTACCCTAGAACATAGGACTCCTTGGTACGGGCTATATGATAATGATAGTCAGGCGGTCCTAAGAGACGTGAGGTGTATGTGCTCACCTCTTAGTGACTTGGAACTATGTTTTGCCTCCATTTTATGTGTATTGTGTTAATACAGTTTGAGAGTGATTCCAAACTAGCATTTCCCTTAGTAGGAGTGATACGGGGACTTGATAGCAGAGTATGCTAGCCCCATAGATTTTATGTGGGGTGCCGATAGTATATATATTATATGAGTGATTAACATATATACTTATATATGGAAATATTCTACTATGAGTATAAGTAGTTAAGTATTGAATAAATGCTCCAAATTGCATAGTAAGTAATCAGGAACTTTATAATGGTACTGAGATATATTAGGTAACGTAAGTAATCATGAAGAGATTGATCTCTAAACTAAATATCATAGCCCTGTGACTTCTCGAAATAAAATCATTAGGAGATAAGTTTGATAGACTTATGAGGCATTTAGTAGTACGGTAGGCGTGCACACTAGATGAGAGGTGAAAATTTTCAAGAGAGTGTCGCGTACTAACATGGTGGTTATATTAGTCAGTAAGCATTTTAAATACTTGCTAAACTATTTTCAAAACTGTTTTACACTCGGGCTCTGACCTGTTTTCTGTTATTTTCTCTTATATATATATATATATATATATATATATATATATTACAAGTGTTCACCCACAGGGGCGTCAGGTGTAGAATCATTTGACTGGACATGATGCAGCTTGTGTGGGAGTTGCAGGTCATTACAGTAGACGCTTCCTCCTTTGATTCCTCAGACTTATGTTTAGCTATTTTAGTTAGGGCATGTGTCGCCCATTTCCAGACTTGTTTAGACTTGATAGGGATTTTTATAATTCTATCATTTTAGTACTCTGTTTTCATTTGGAATTATTTTATCTCTCACACTATCTGTGGTTTGTGGTTAATTATTTGGATCTGATAATCAAGTTGGCATGGTTTGTTGGATGATTGGTGTCTTTATCATTTGTATTATTCAAATTTGTTTATGCTTAAAAATATTTTTAAAACGGAATTAAATAAATGAGGACTTTAAATTGTTTTGACACTTAGTTTACTTATTTAGGGTGTTTAAATTGGAAATATTTATTTTATGACAGTGATGCTAAGAATGAACCAATAGTTCTCCTTGATTTTAATTTAATAAAGGACTGATCACTCGGTATTTAATTAGGCGGGGTGTCACAAATATGTGAATAATTCATTTAGATAGATTATTAATGATGCATCGTATATCTAACACTAGTTGAATTTGAGTATAATGTCAAATGAAGATAATGTCTCCAACCCACATGATGGCCCAGATGGATAATCTTTAGACATAATAAGTGCGCTTGAGATCAATCCGCATAGTCAGGTAATACGTAGTGAGAAAGGATAATGCATGTTTCGACTCGGTAAAGTAGTCTAGGCTCATGTCCCAATATCATATACTGATTTGCGTAAGGTTTTGTAAACATACAAGTATGATGTTTGGAAAGACATGAAAGTGAGACCTCTTATGTGTAATTAACTTGTTCATTATATTTGCTTTTGTATAAATTTACACATTTCTTATAATTTAAAAATATCAATTGTCTTGTTAGAGAACATATGGACTCCCGAAAATTTACAAGATTAGTTGCTACAAAAGTATGGGAAGCCTATTTAAAGCATATACATTCACATTATGGACTAGATATTATGATAAGTATTCAACGGATGCCGAAAGATTGGCCAATGTACATCCATGTGTTAAGCCAAAACAGTGGAAATAGTTTCTGGAGCATGAGAATATGGAAAAGGCTAAAAAAATAGGAAAGCAGGGAAAGATAATAGGGCAAAGATTTGGGCCACTCACACAAGTGGGCGCGATGGGAATGCACAAGTCGAGTACAATATGGTACGTATGACTATTATGTTTTACTTATTTATTTGATTACTATTATCAGAACATAATATATGTTATTTTTTTTATTTGTACACAAAGAAATTGCATAAAAACCGACTACATGTTGTTGTATTGACAGCTAGCTACACATGCAAAGATGGGCCAGTCAAAGAGAGCATTGTTCCAATCATGGTTATTTTCTACAAATAATGAATGATGATTGTTACATGAAAACATTATACATTCCAATGATTAGTCTTGACACTTCTACATATTTGACATTTCACAGGATAAGGTGCTCGCGAAGAAAAAAGAACTAGAAGAATGTTGTAGTGATAACACCAACCAGCCACAATCATTAAGAAATGATGCCTTATCTGAAGTATTTAGTATTGACAAGCGAGGGCGCACTCCTAGTGTGGGTTCCATAGTTTCACTATCATCCATTAAAGATTTGACTCCATCTTCATCTTTGCTTGCAGCATAAAAGGCCAATGAGAACCAAATGAAAGGTCGTCTCAATACATTGGAATCTAAGATCAAAGGCATGAATAATAAACTGAGAAATATAGAGACAATGATAGGTATGGCGTTGGGGAAAACCATTCCTCATCGGTTGTTAGAGCAAGGGCAAGTAATGGAACAATTGCATCATTTAATGTAGAATCCTTCTCACTAGAAAATGGTGTCTCATGTGATGTTCTTGGGTTTAATGGTAAGGTTATTGGCAAGGGAATGATAGACTCTACCCCTAAAGACGTAGTGCACAATCACATAGTGAATTACTAGAAATAGGTGGCATTGTTAGTGGACAAAGTTCTTGAGGAAATGCTTCTCTTTACTTGAGAACATAAGGTGGCACTAAGCTTCTTGGAGATGTTGGCAGTCGATATTGAGTAGTGTGGTCGAACAGTTTAATCATGTGTATTGTTGGATCCGAATGACTTCTTGATTTTAATTTTTGTTATTGACTTGTTAAAGTCATTCTTGTGTTGAGTATTCTATGAACTTTATTATGCTAGTATTTAGTGTGAACTTGATTATGCTGTTGACTTTATTATGCTATGGACTTTACTGTGCTAGACTTTCTTATGTTAGTATTTGCTATGGACTTTATTATATTCGTTGTGTTTTGCATTTTTGGAATACTTGAGTTTCTTTTTGCTATATGGTATAACCTTTTTTAACTCCGCCAATGCAAATATTTCCTTTGCATTATCGGTCCCAAGCCCGAATAAAGGAGGAGGGAAGAGGTTTTTTACCTTACATCTCATAATTTAGTTATTATATCCATATTTATCTGTTTGTCTGATGCAATAAGAAAGCTTATTAATATCTCTTCAACACAGGAGGATAGTGGTACCAAAGACATGGCTAGTTGATTCACATGTTAGTACTAAAGATGTTTGTGCTAATATTGAAAAAACTCAGCGATAGGGATAAGATATTGGCTTTTGGATGACTTAGTGTTAGCACTAGTTACCTATAAAATAATTACATCTTTAAGTATAGCTTTGTTGCAACTATGTTTTACTAAGTATACCAATTGATAATGCTTTTTTATAAAAAAAAAAAAGATTTGAAATCAAGCGCATTTGTAAACAATATGGTTCTTTCGCTTTGATTGTATGGTGTGAGTTTTATTTTTAGGTGGAGACATCAGACATTAAACGGATTTGTTGAACTGTAGTTGTGTGAAAGGTTTTGCCTCAGTTTTTAAAGCCTCTTTGGAACCCAAGTTACCTCTAATCTGAGGTCAATTTAAGTTGATGTTTCGTTCAAAGTGGATTTGTGGTTGAAATTACGCAGGGACTGATTGTCAATTGTAATATTTTAGAAAATCTGTAGTTGCCTATTGTGGACGTTTTACCCATAATGCGTCGATGTTGTTTCAATGTATTAATTTCATTTATGTTTTTATTATATTTGTTTGTTTATGGGATGCATAATGAATATTTTGTTTGTGGTGTGTTGATAACGTTAGTGAATGGTGCAACTAATGGTGCGGCTAGTATGTTTACATCTAGTATGGAAAATCAAGCTCATCAGGTAGGAATTCTAATCAAGAAAGGAAAAACGGTGTTCCATGGACTGAGGAGGAGCACAGGTAAGTAAGAATGATTTTATAGTGGAAAACTCATGGCAGTAGAATAATAATTCAAATGACCCTTGTATAAAGGGTTCAAATATTGTTGAAAAGGTAAATAAGAGTTTGAGTGGCATAGATGAGAATTTGGGAGATTTTATGGCTCATGACAATACAGAGGCTATATCTCCTCTACATTATCAAATAGTTGTGATTCATGTTATTGACCCTATGTCATGTTTAGTAACGGTTAGTCGAAATATTATAGATGATGGTAATGGATCCATTCCAGTAAAATTTATGAAGAATCCTTAGGTTGTCTTAATCGAGGAAGATGAGGAGTTGGATAATGAAGATAATAATAATACTAATGAATGCTAACTATTGGATTATAGAATGGAGAAGGAAATTGAATGTGTTGATAAAGTATGCACATAATGTTTATAAAAGACCACCCATCAACTGGTGGTATATGATGAGATATTTGCAACAGTTTTGTCTTAACTCCCAAAGGAAGAAGTGGAAGGTAAAGATAAGAAGAGAGTTAAAGTCCTAGGCAAGTTATCACTTGAGGAGTACTTTTAGTACATCTAAAAACTAAATCTCATCAACTGGAATATATGGGGGGTGGGCATTATGAAATGATAGTAGATAAAATAATAATTTTAAAAATAAAAATATACAATCATTATGTTGTAAAAATTTTGAACAAGTTCTAAGTGAATTGAGATTAAATAATTTCGTTTTGTGTTTGTTTGTCGATATATCTCAAGTTTCCAATAAACTCAGTTGACTTGAAGAAAATGATAGAAATCCTCGTTGATAGGGAATACCTATAGAGAGAAAAGAACAACCCTCAAATATACATTTACTTGGCATAAAGAAACTACCAGATCTTTTATCACTTCATTTCGAAGTATGTACAGGAACTCATAACTTTAATTTCATTTTCAATTATAAATATATTTCTCCTTTTGAAGAACATTGTAACTGTAAATCACAATTTGTTATTGTATGTTTCTTCAAATTATGTTCCTACCATGGCAAAGTATACATGAATTTAACTAATACTTTTTGGTTTATATATAGGAAAGAATTATGAGGGGATTAGTCATAAGATGTAAGAGCCTGTAATATTTTTAAGCTCATTAGTTTATTGAACCTGGCTTTAATTCAAATCGTTTAAATATTTGATTACTTATGGGTGTGTTTGATAGGTTAAGTTTCCAAGGGAAATAAAAAATCTTGGATGTTTTCCAAATTTTGGATGTGTTTGATAGGCTTTATTTTCAGTTGAAAACATTTTCTAGCGTTTAGAATGTACGCCTACTTAAAGCTTTTTTTTTTAGTTTCAAAAAATAAAGGCTCAATCTAACTGCAACAACCTCATCTCCCTTCTCAACTCTTTAATCGTCGTCATTGTGGGATCTAGGAATTTCATATTATAACATCAAATGGAATATAAGGGGGTTACACCACCACCCTTTATTATTTCATTATGACACTAATTTGCTTAATAGTCCCAAGCCATTCGAATTTCTTTCATCTTTGACTAATCATCTCCTTCTTTAACTTTAAAATTATAAAGGTTTCAAAAGTCAATAGAGATAGCTATTATTTGTTGTTGATCAAATATAGCATTGCTAATTATTTGTTTTTTTAGTTAGTACCAAGTAGTGATACCCCTCATTCCTAATTAAGTGATTATATTTGTTGTTGATCAAATCTGTCATCATTAGTTATATACATTTTTTTCTCTAATTCCCAATTAAGTGATTATATTTAAATTCTTCATTAGTTCCATCAGGAATTTTATAATTCAGATAATGTCATGGATGAAAAATAAAACATTATAAAGAAGGATGATTTGGGTTGAGTAAAGTGTTCATAACATAATATATCTATTATACGCACTCGTTCATGATTGCATTTACAAGATTTAACAATTGTACCAAATTATTTATCAATCAGCCATGGTCATTAGTGGTGTTGATTCTTCTCATTGTAATGTTGTGGGGGACTCGCTCTACCATGACATAAAGGGTGAAATTGTAGTTGGGATCCAATTGGCATTTATAACTTGTCGGATGTGGGATCCACTGAACTGAAATTGGCCTATGCTAAATTAGGAGAAGTTGTGGATCAATCTTATCTACATGATTTGGTATTCATCATATGTGTGGCCTTTATAAACATGCTAAGACCTTAATTGATAAGCATTATTTTTTTCTTCTTTTTACGCAAAGGGTGTTTGGTTAGATCTACATTTTCTTTTCATGGAAAATACTTATTTTTACTCTTTTTTATTTCTTACGGTGCTCGATTGGAAATATATCTGCACAGTATTCATAAATTTGATACATGCCTTGTTTCTAAAGTTTTAATTTACAATCAAAAAAATTTCTAATCAGGAGAAGTAAGATAAAGTCCCACTCAAAATGATTTTTTTATTCACTATTTCTCAAACTTCTCATAAAAAATGAGGTGTTCTTCAATTATTTCTAATTTTGTAATCGCACACGCACTAAGTGAAATTATAAAATTCATGATCATTTATGATCTGAATTTTATAATTTTTTCTCTCAAGTTAGATTTTTTATTCACTAGTTCCCAAATTTCTCTTTTGGAATTCAGTTCATAAATGAAAATACACTGAGTTGTCATACAACACCTAATTCAATTCAAATTTATATATCCTTTTTTGGCTAAAATAATTTGAGAAAAAAAACCAAATAAATGACACTTATCGTATTGTTGTTTTCAGCATCTATTTTTACACGAATGATAAACAAACTATTTTCCTCTCTATTTGAGTTTTTTGGCGGTCATGTATAGATGTTTCTAATGCTAACCATTATAAACCTGCTAACTTCGTCATATATTCATATTGTGTTACCAACAGATTTGTGGCATTTTATTTTGTGATTCTAATGCTAATCATTTGGTTATTTTTTTCTTTTCAAACGTTAGCAAACAAATGCTGGAGTTCAATGAACAAAATAAAGTTTCCCCGTCTCAAGCAAGTGAAGTTGAAAGAAATGCCTCTAGAGCCAAAAATATTCGGTCTTCCACAAAAAATCCAGTTGTGCCTGAGGAATAAATGCCAACTAATAGGTAGTATCACATGTAATGCTTCTAGACAACGTGGGCATGATTTTAATGTGTTGTTTCTATTGATTTTAGTGTATCCCGATGCCACATGTCATACATTGTATGAATTTTGACCACTTGAAAATTTACACAACCCCAATATTTAAGTGTGAAATTGATAAGAACCCAAAAATGTTCAAATAATACCCTGAATAGATAGTTTTTAATTTCTAATTCTCGACAAAATGCATCTTATGTGCATAATTGTCTACTGTGCAGGCTTAATTGCAATTGTAGATTCAAAAAGTGTTATTTCGAGGCAATTCGCATCAAGAAGTGGCTAATTAACGTGTTCTCAATCCTAAACCCAAGCCCAAGCCTGGCCTAAACCAACATCGAACATCGTGTGTGTCTAGTTTGTACTTTTATTATATTTTTAGATTTTTATTTTGAGTTGCTTTAATTTTTAGGATTTATTTAGGATTTTTTGGATTTATTTGTAATTTTTATAATTCTTCTTATTTTGTGTTGTTTTATTTTTATTTTTAGTTTTTAGTCTTTATTTTATTTTATTAAGATAGTTTTATTTTTCTCTTATTAGGAATTTATTTTTCTAGTTTTATTAGATTTTTTTAGGACTTCAGTTTTTAGATTTTTAATTTTATTTTTATTTTATTTAGAGTCTTTTTAGGATTTTATTTTTATTATTTACTTTTTTATTTTTTAGTTGAGATAATTTTATTATTTTTATTTCTTGTTTTTAAAGGTACAAACACACACAAACCACTCACCCCCACCATACACCCTACACTCACACACACCTAAATAAAATCCCCACATCATCTTCATCCTCAAACACACTCCACACTCTCTCTCCTCCAAATACACCATAACCAACCTCTCTCTATCCTAACCCCCCATTTACCCAACACCGAGCCAATCTGGCCACATTCGATCAGAATTCCCATCTAACCTGAATCCTCTCCTGCCCTGAGCGAATGCATACCTGCCACTCATGGCAACCCAATCAAACCTGAGTCCTCACTCGGCGATGCAACCCGCCATCCTTATCCACTGACCCAATCAAGCCACCTATTATACCCGTACCAGAAACTCTATGGTCATAGCTTCTTCGAATCCAAATCCACCTAACACTGGACCTGAGCGAACCAAGCGCCCCTGCTCCGACTCACACCTTGACCCACCAGTTCGATCCGAACCCACTGACATACTGGGTTTTGAAAACGTGGTTCCACAAAGATCTAAACCCGAGACTAGGCCTATCAATGGATTGGATTTTATCCGAATCCGAATCCGAATCCGAATTCGATCCGTTTAAGAGGATATGGATCATGCCTAAAATCCGATTATCCGATTACCCGATTACCCGTTTATTAAATGGAGCGGATTTGGATTCATATACTCCAATCCGTTAATAATCCGATCCGATTAATATTTTTAATATATATATAAATTATATATAATATATTTTTAATCAATATATATTGTATTTAATAATGTTTTAAATATATATTTTAAATATTTATTATAATAGTTCTTTATTTCATTATGTGTTTTTTTGGAACATTTACAAAATAAATTTATGAAATAAGAGCTGAAAATAAAAATGTTGCAAATCAAGTTTAACATAAACGGATAATCGGATCCGATCCAAATCCGTTTAACATAAACGGATATGGATTTGGATTTTCCTGATCCGATCCGATTAATAAACGGATCGGATCCGAATTCGATTCACATAAACGGATATGGATTTGGATTTGCCTGATCCGCTCCGAATTCGATCCGTTTACAAGCCTACCCGAGACCATCCTTACCCATCCATTTTCAAATCCACAACCATATGAGCCAAAATCGTGTTTCTTCACTTGCATAAACAAAGACCAAAAGATCCAACCAAAAAATAACACCACATTTCTTTTAAGCCATTTACCCCTTTTCCCAAATTAACCCCTAACTAACTTCTTTTAACCATATACCCAAAATACCCCCAATCACCATTAAACAAATTTGATTTTTTTTCTCCCACCTCACACAATCCATGCATATGTGCTCACCCCATGCTCACTCTTATCTCTACCCAATATACCCCTAGCCACTTGCCTACTATTTAAGGAAGAAGAAGAAGACCCAGAAAAAGAGGAAGAGAATTCTAGAGTTAGCTTAGAGAGAAAGTTAGAAATAATATTTTTTTTACTTTAGGAATTTTTTTTTTTTAGATTTAAATTGAGTGAAATAATTGTGTGAGATTCAAGTTGAGTGTGTATTTTTATGTATTAATTTGTTGGATCACTCAATTGAAGGTTGGAGGCTTGTAATTCAAGGATGGAGCTCAGTTTTACTCCATTATATTTGGTTTGATTGTTCTCTTATTCTCTCTTATTTTATTTCCTTATTTATTTGATTACCATGATCCATGTTATGTTAGGCTAAAAAAAACCCTTCAAGGGGTGGGATGATCCACTATTTGATGTTAATCGTATTTTAATTAGCTTATTTAAATTAAATATCACTTTGATGGTTAGCTTTGTACTCTTATATTTTAATTTACACCTCGAGAGAGGGTAAATGATTTTCAAGAGAAAATCGAGATTCTAGTCTTAGTTTCCATTTTAGACTCGAAGTAGAGATAGATTTTTCTAAAATGAGAAATTATTTCTTTGGATTTCAACTCTAAGCTTTTTTCTATGAATTAAACTAATTTAGTAAATCTATCCTAGCGGTTGAATTATTAAATGATGTTTAGATCTACTTTTCATGAGTTGTAGGAGTGTTGAAATTAATTTTCTAAAATGTTATTATTGAAATTACATTTGCAATAAGAGTTGACTTGTAATTTTAATACTAACTTGGGACAAATAATTTTAATGAATTAATTAATTTTGATTAACTAGAATTTGTGGTGTAATCACATTCCTTTATTGTTTTCACATTTATTTCCTCACTTTATCTCTTATTTTTGTGTTAGATTTTATTCATCATTTTTCATCACATTTTTTAGCATTTTTTTTATATTTTTCTTCTTGTTTTATTTACTTGTTCACATTTAGTGTAATTCATCATCATCACAAAAATTGTTTTAATATTGCAAAAGCTAAAAAAAATAGAAAAAGTCAAAAGTCAAAAAAAAAAGAGAAATCAAATAAAAATGAATTGCATTCCTCTCACATATGTTTCATCCTTAGATTAGTATTGACACTCTTACTTACCTCTACACTTTATTTTTATTATACTTTTGTAGGTAATTGAAGGTTTTGATTAACTTGTCTTGCAACAATGATGACCACACACAAAAGTCATAGTTTTCAAATGGCACTGTTGCCATTCTTTGGAGCTCGCAGCTCTTGAGAGGATCCATTTTGTGATTCATTTGTATTTTTCATTTTCGTACCATTTTTTTATTGTTTTAGAAGGCTTGTATTAGATTTCCGTACCAACTTTTCTATGTGATTACGTACTCTTATTTGATTTTAATTCTCGCATTTATTTTTGAATGTGTGTGATGAACTAATCAATTAATACCTATACTCGATCATTCACGAGATGGGATATCATCACCGACTCACTTGCTTACCATTTATGTGCAACCCTAGCTAACATTAATTTTAAAATCAATCACCTAGATAGCCCATTAGGAGAACATTTTTTCAAAGGCGATCACAAAGATAATTTTCATGATTTTTATCGCCTACAGTTATCATGGCAACCAAGTACCCCCACTCTTGATCAGTTCCCTCACTATGCACCCAATGATTATCATCCTTTTGTCTCTCACTGAGATACTTCTTCTGTGTATGATACACTTGAACCCACTCCCCATAGTTCATATGAGTATTCTCTATATGGTCCTGTTAATAGTGAGTTATGTCCACCTCCACCACCGTCGCCACCCATTACTCCACCACCACCATCCACCTCCGCTCTCGAAACCCTCTTGCAAAATTTCATCGTCGAGAAAAAGCATGCTACTCACATTCAAAATGAATCCCTCCAATGGCTTGAACAAAGATTAAATGAAATTGAGTGTGAGAGAGAGTAGGACTTCACCCCAAGTCAACTCGTTGTTTCCCCCACAAGGAGTGATGATGAGTCATCTTGTGCCACTGACTTTCAGTATGATCGACCCTACCACCCCGAGAATCTCGACGTTGAGACCACCCTGTGGTTCGAGCCTCAAGTTGACACTTGTGTTGATTTATTCGAAGATCTTGAGACTGATCAAATCCCACCATGTCCACATGAACCCCTCACTGGGAATATTATTTACCTTTTCTCCGAATCCAAAAAAATGCTCGAGTCTACCCCTATAGAGCCCACTATGTGTGTTTTCGAGGAGCCGCTTCATCTTAGGTTATCTCCGTCTACTGTGACACCCCGCTTATTAAAATAAGAGGTGGCCAACCCGTTATTCCAATAAAAACAGGAATCATAAATGGTCCACTCTTAGCATCACTGTCGTATAATAATAGTACGACACAACCTTCAAATACTTTAGAAAAACAGATGTCAAATAATATTTGCAAGTTTAATAAAAATAATTTCGACAATCCAATTTATAACAGAAGGTGGATATACATACAAATTTGTAGTAGTTTAATAACAATTCTACAAAACATAATCGAATAAGTTGTCGGTTAACAGACTAATGCTAACGGTTACACCAAGTATTATAGTAGAGATAAATAATAACTAGGGCAACACGCCCAAATATACGGACTGATCTTAACTAGATTATCCAAAAGATTTATGCGTCTAATACAAAAATACTACAACATCCTCAAAATACTGTAGCTCCTTGACACAATGAAGGAAAGATCATAGTGGGCGCCCTTGCGGCGGAGCACCTGAGCATAAATAAAAACCACACAGGAAAGAGAAATATAAACGAGTCAGGGCCCAATTTGATATGATATACGTGCGAATAAAATGCATGGCAGTTATGAATACTAACATCATAAGCAGGTTAAGTTCGCTCTTCAATATAAAATTATCCTCACCTCTCATCTAAACGCACATCCTAGCGCCATACCGTTTCATTATAAGTCAAACTACCCATCTAATTAAGAGGAATAGCCTAATTTCAAAACATGCTTAGTTTGTAAATTCATAAAATATAACTTCACAAATCCATTTATCATTTGAGGGATCATATACCATAAAGTTAATATATATATTCATTAACTTATTCACATGAAATGCCATAACCGTGAGATCAAATTAAAATCATAATATATTGTTTCTAAGACCATCCTTATATGAGTCACCCCACTGGATGCACCCCTAAATGCTATCATCTTCTAGGGCCTTATATTAAGACCACCAAGGCACCCTAAATCGCGTCGCGTGGGAAGTGGCCATATACGTTCGACAGTGAGTCATAACCATACCCGAAATTACCTCACTTCGAATAAAATAACCACATATTTTAACCACCGGTCCTATGGTCGAGGACTATATTCTCCTTGCATTCACTAACCAGGGGATTTACCTCATTCGCCTAACTTCCCTTATGATAGAATTTAGAGAGGTATGTCACAATCACAAGATATGTCAATTCAAATGTACCATTCTTATTTCCGAAATCGTAAGTGCATAACGATATGAGCTATAAAGTATAATTACTCTTATACTAACCCCCGAGAGTCCAAACCATACTACCCAACTCTACCCTAGTCCTAGACTCGTTACTAAATGAAATGAGACATTAAGTTCTATTATATAGTCCCCGAAATACGCACGAATGCCCCCTTATTAACCTAGGGTATTAATCCCCCTATTGTAAGACCCTACTACTCTTTATTACTTCATATGATAAGTTTCCTAAGACTCAAATCTAAAAGAAAAGGAGTAGAAACCAAGTTGAAAAATTCTTACAAAATAGCAAGATTTCGAATCGATTCGCCTAGGGGACCAATCGATTCCCCCATGAAAGCAAATCGATTTGGCTGAGAAAACGAACCTTTTGTCTCAGCTCGAATCGATTCGGCCTTAACCCGAATTGATTCGGTTCCTCAAACATGTAGCCACCATTTTAGAAAATCGATTCGCTGAGGACGGAGAATCGATTCGCCTTGGTTGAGATGCCCAGTTATGGCTACGGGTTGATATAAACCCTAAATCCCCAAATCCTATTTTCTTCCATCTAAACCAACATCATCAATTAATAACTTCACCAAATCATTCCTACATCATAACCCACTGATATATCCAACTCCAATCATGTCTAAATCAAATACCTAAGGGTTTAAACACCAAAATCATCAATAACCATTTTTGGTTCAAACTCAAGAACACAAACCATAAATGCAATTTATTCAACACAATCAATGCTTATGCAAGTTAGAAACTTGCCTCAAGATTGTAGTCTCGGATTCTTCCTCGTTGAAACGATTTTCGGCCAAAAATAGCAAATCTCCTCTTTCTATCCTCTTTCTCCCAAGTTCTCTCTCTCTAACTCTCTAGGTTAAACACAAATGAGCTTAAATTCTCTTATAAGACTAAAATATCCAAAACATCCAAAATACATTAAGTCCAACATTAAATGCAACTACACACTTAAAATGACTCGTAACATCATAATTAAGTTATAACTAGTCAAAAGTACCCCGGAACCCAAAAATACATCTGGCACTTATTTTGACTATCTTTACTGTTCGCGGACTAACCGTGCCCTCTAAACTGGCATCTGGCATATCGATCATTATTTCTTGTTCCAACGTCATATTAACTCTTTAATAATAACCCGATTGGAATATAAGTCATAACCGTCGCTTAAAGCACAATGACGCAACAAAACATAATGTTATAATATTTATATTCGATTTATGGTAAATATGCAAAACTCAGTAAATAATATCTCTTACATCAATTAAAGAAATATTTACTTCAACTTCCTCTATTTTATATAATTAGCCCACAAGGCAATTTAATATAAAATAATTACTCATAAATAAGGGGTATTACATACTCCCCCCCCCCCCCCCCCCGGCATTATGGGTGTCCCCACTGGACTCGGACCAAGCGCACCACTTTCGACCTTAGTCTATGCTCTACGTGATCTAAAATAGCAACTGGTTGTTCCTCATATGAAATATCGGGTTTTAACTCGGTATCATCCAATGGAATGTGCCAATGAGATCCCTCACATCTTTTATACTTCTTTAAAGGTGAAACATGGAACAAGTCATGGGTTTATTGTAGACGTTCTGGCAAAGAAAGTTGATATGTTACGCGGACTACCTTTGCAATAAAGGGGAAAGGGACTACATAATGCGACGCAAGTTTGCCTTTCTTCCCAAATCGCATTACACACTTCATCGGGGATACCCAGACTAAAACTTGATCCCCCACTTCCAATTCCACATGCCTTCGATTCGCGTCGGCATAACTCTTTTGGCGATCTTGTGTAATTCGTATGTGGTTTCGAATAAGCTCAATCTTTGAAGAGGTATCTTCGATCATTTCTGGTTCAAGGAGCTTATTGTCTCCTACTTCCAACCAATAAGAAGGTGAACAAAACGGTCGTCCATGCAATGCCCCATACGGTGCCATACCTATCGTGAATTGGTACGAATTGTTGTATGTAAATTCGACCAATGGAAGGTATTTTTTCCATCCTCCTTTAAAGTCAAGTACGCACATTTGAAGCATATCCTCCAACATCTGGTTGACTCTCTCCATTTGCCCATCAGTTTGTGGATGGTATGATGTACTCAACTGCAATTTAATCCCCATCGCTTATTGGAAACTTTGCCAAAAATGGGATACAAAAATTTTGTCTCGATCTAAAACTATATTAATAGGCACCTATGGAGTTTCAAAATCTCCGCAATAAAGATCCGGACGTAACGTTCCGTATTGTAATACGTCCGTACCGGTAGGAAGTGTGCCGATTTGGTTAAATGATCGACAATTACTGAAATAGAACCATGACCTCTTTGCGATGTCGGCAACCCGGTGATAAAACCTATTGAAATACTCTCCCATTTCCACATCGGTATTTCTAATGATTGCAACAATCCAGTCGGTCACTGGTGGTCCACCTTTACCAATTGACAAGTGGCGCACTAGGAAACAAATTCAGAAATGTCCTTTTTAATTTCCGCCCACCAATACTGACGGCGTATGTCTTGGTACAATCTGTCTCCACCTGGGTGTACTGTAAATCTCGAACATTGAGATTCCGTCATGACAACACGTCTCAACTCTCCCTTGTTCGGGACTGTAAGTCTTCCATGGAAATGTAACCCATCCTCTGAACTAATAGAGTAGGACTCTTCTCCCTCGGTCAATAATTGACGTACCCGGTCTTGACAATCTTTATCCCCTCCTTTCACTTTTACGACTCGCATCATAATGGAAGTCGTAACAATCAACACTAACATGCATGCTCTTGCTACAGCATCATCTTGGCTAAGTTCTTTCCACTTGGCTTTCCACACTTTCGCTAGTTCCCCCACGGGTTTATGACTCAGCGCTTCCGCTACTACATTTGCCTTTCCTGGGTGATAATGAATATCGAATTGATAATCCTTTACGAATTCTAACCACTGACGTTGCCGCATATTTAGATCTTTTTGCGAGAACAAATACTGTAATGACTTGTGGTCTGTAAAATGACTAAATTTCTCACCCAGGAGGTAATGCCACCATATCTTTAAGGCAAACATTACCACGACAAGATCTAAATCATGCACAGGATAATTCTTCTCATGTGGCTTGATCCTGTGAGACGCATATATAATGGACCTATGTTCCTGTTGTAGCACACCCCCAATCCTTGTAGAGATGCGTCCGTAAATACCAAATAGTTTACTCCCGATTTTGGCAATGCGAGCATAGGAGCAAAAGTCAACTTGTCCTTTAGCTCATCGAAAACTAGATGACAGGAATCATCCCAAACAAATCTCACTCCTTTTAGGGTCAAATTAGTTAAAGGGCCTGCAATTTTGGAGAAACCCTTAATGAAACAGCGATAATATCCCCCCAAACCCAAAAAGCTACATATCTCAGTTGGCGTCATGGGCTGACCCCATTCGATCACCGCGGTAACTTTGCTTGGGTCTATGGAAATACCCTCGGTCGTCACAATGTGCACCAAAAATTGCACCTCCTGTAACCAAAAGCCACATTTCTCTAACATGGCATAAAGTTGATGATCCCATAGTGTCTGCATGATCAACTTTAGTCCGAGAATAGACTAGAATGTCGTCAATGAACACTATGACAAACCGGTCTAGGAAGTCTCAAAATACTCGATTCATAAGGTCCATAAACACGACAGGAGCGTTGGTTAGCCCAAAAGGCATGACCAAAAACTCATAAGACCCATACTTGGTCAAGAATGTGGTTTTCGATACATCCTGCTCTCGAATGCATAGTTAGTGGTACCAGATCCTCAAATCTATTTTAGATAAGTACGACGCTCCCCCTTAACTGATCAAACAAATCGTCGATTCGGGGTACCGGGTATTTATTCCCGAAGGTTAACTTATTCAATTCACGGTAGTCGATACATAATCGGAGGGAACCATCTATCTTCTTCACAAATAACACAGGATCACCCCATGAAGACATACTACGCCAAATGAACAATTGTCCCAGTAGTTGTGGAATTTTATCCCTTAACTCCCTCATTTCCAAGGGAGCCATACGGTATGGAGCTCTTGCAATTGATCGAGTCCCCGGTGCTAAATCAATTACGAACTCAATCTCGCGACTTAGTGGTAAGCCTGGGATTTCCTGAAAGACATCTCCAAATTTTCTAACAATAGGAATCTAATCTTGGGAAACAACTATTTCCCATAAAGTCTCCTCCTCAATACAATACAAGTGCGTACTTGAACCTCCCTTCGGAAGAGGCATACCTACTAAAAACATTTCTTGCCCCGGAATGGCGAAGACTATACTCCTTCCATAACAATTCACTATGGCTCAGTATTTTACTAACCAATCCATACCCAAGATGACATCATACCCGACCATATCCAGGACGAGTAAGTCGACCTCAAAGCACAATCTACCAAGGTCTATTCCTACCCCTTTACAAATAAACAGTATCAGTGAACCTTCACCCATGGAAGACTCCGCATTAGTAAAAGTACTTTCGACAGATTTAAATAATCTCGTTGAATGAGAAAAATGCCTAGCGACGAATGAGTGCGTTACGTCCGTGTCAAATAACACTCGACCCACATAGCCATAAATGGTAAACTTACCCTCAATAGCGGGTGGCGCAGTCAGTGCTGGAGGAAATAAAACATCCTGAATATTATACACACGCCTATACTGAAGTTGTCCTTGTTGTAGAGGACGGATGGAATAGGTGCTGGAGGTTGTGTATGTGCCTATTGTCCCCTATTCAACCGTGGACAAGTTCTCCTCATGTGAACCTATTCACCGCACTAAAAACAATGACCCGCAAAATTTTCCAGATATCGTCCCCAATTGTTGTTCTGAAACTGCCCCGCACCTTGACCCTGATGGACTCGACCTCTATTATTCCCTCATCCTTCTTGTCCCAACTGCTGCTGTTGTTGAGCACCCTGACAGTGCCTAAAACTACTTCCACCAAAGTTGAAACCCCCAAAGCATTGTTTCTTAGATGAGTCCCCTTGCTGGAGGTCCCGCTCTTTATGCTTATTCCCAGACTGTTGTGGTGGTGGTAGTGCTCCACCGGCACTATTTCCTCCTTGTTTACTAGCTTGACAAGAATCTGCAGTATTCTTACTCACCTTCAAGTGGAGGCGGTGATCCTGGAAATGGAGTAAAGCTATATTCATCACATCTCCAAAAGTTTGCAAAGCTGGCTTCCCCAACACGTGTTGCCTTATCCTCCAATTCAAACCCCCAACAATTTTTAAAATCCTCGTTTCTTCTCGAATTACTTCATCCGGCACAAAGTTTGCAAAGTGAGTAAATTCCTCTTCATATTCCACCACTGACCGCTCCCCTTGAATAACAACATGTAGCTTCCTCCTCATCTCCTTCTGGATTGGTGGAGGAAAATACTTTCGATCAAACATAACCCATAATTCTAAGATAGTCATGATATCCCTTTGTTCCGGGGTTGTCACCCACTCCCACCATTGTAGGGTTGCTCCTACGAGTTTAAAAGTAGTGAGAATCTTCTTCCACTCTTCTATAAATTACACCATGCGAAGATGGCATTCAATATATTTCTTGCATTTATTTTCCACAATCTCATTAAAGCCACCCTGAAATTCTGGAGGGTGACCTTTTAGGAAGGATTCTTTAACTATTTCCCAAGCGGAGGGTCCCGTATGGGCTTGAACCACCGGTGCGACCGGTTGTTGGGCTTATGGAAGTTGTTGTGCCATAGCAGTCATTGCAGCGTTGACTACCTGGGCAACCATATTAGCCACCTCCGTCGCATTCATCGGTCCCTACGGTGGTGGGGGCTCTACGTCCTCAGCAAATCGATTTACCCTTGTCGGGCGACCTCATCTGGGCGGCATATGAGATAAAAGTAGCTGAATCAGAATACAGCTAAAATAATTTATCCCTGCAGAAAATCTCAAACATGCACAAACAAAACAGTCTTAGTAATAGGGCTCTATATCAAAGAACTCTACGATAGAACATGATAAGTCCGCATAGATCCTAAGGACTCTAGAACTTGATGCTCTAATACCATATATGACACCCCATTTATTAAAATAAGAGGTGGCTAGCTCGTTATTCCAATAAAAATAGGAATCATAAATGGTACATTCTTAACATGACTGTCGCATAATAATAGTACGAGACAACCACCAAATATTTTAGAAAAACGGATGTTAAATAATTTTTTTAAGTTTAATAAAAATAATTTCGACAATCCAATTTATAAAAGAAGGTGGATATACATACAAACATGTAATAGTTTAATAACAATTCTACAAAACATAAACGAATAAGTTATCGATTAACTGACTAATACAAACGGTTACACCAAGTATTACAGTAGAGATAAATAATAACTAGGGCAACATTCCCGAATATACAGATAGATAATAACTAGATTATCCAAAATATTGATGCGTCTAATGCAAAAATCCTAAAACATCCGGAAAATGTTGTAGCTCCGTGACACTAGGATGGAAATATCATAGCGGACATCCTTGCGGCGGAGCACCTGAGCATAAATAGGAACCACACAGGAAAGATAAATATAAACAGGTCAGGGCCCGGTTTGATATGATATACGTGCGAATAAAATGCATGGAAGGTATGAATACTAACATCATAAGCACGTTAAGTTTGCTCTTCATTATAAAATTATCCTCACCTCTCATCTAAATGCACATCCTAGTGCCATACCATTTCATTATAAGTCAAACTACCCATCTAATTAAGAGGAATAGCCTAATTCCATAACATGCCTAGTTTGCAAATTCATATAATATAACTTCACAAGTCCATTTATCATTTGAGGGATCATATACCATAAAGTTAATTTATAGATTCATTAACACATTCACATGAAATGCCACAACCGTGAGATCAAATTAAAATCATCATATAACATTTCTAAGACCATCCTTCCGGGAGTCACCCCGCTGGATGCGCCCCTAAATGCTATCATCTCCAAGTGCCTAATATCAAGACCACCTGGGCACCCTAAATCGTGTCGCATGGGAAGCGATCATATACCTTCGACAGTGAGTCATAACCATACCCGGAATTACCTCACTTTGCATAAAACTACCACACAATGTAACCACCGGTCCTATGACCGAGGACTATATTCTCCATGCATTCACTAGCCAGGAGATTTACCTCATTCGCGTAACTTCCCTTATGATAGCATTTAGGGAGGTAAGTATATGCATGCCACAATCACAAGATATGCCAATTCGAACGTACCTTTCTTATTTTCAAAACCGTAAGTGCATAACGATATGAGGTATAATGTATAATTACTCTTATACAACCCCCGAGAGTCCACAACCATACTACCCAACTCTACCCTAGTTCGAGACTAGTTACTAAATAAAATGAGACATTAAGTTCTACTAGATAGTCCCTGAAATACGCCTGAATTCCCCCTTATTAACCTAGGGTATTAATCCCCCTAATGTAAGGCCCTAATACTCTTTATTACTTCATATGAGAAGGTTTTTAAGCCTCGAATCTAAAAGGAATTGAGTAGAAACCAAGTTGGAAAATTCTTATAAAATAATAAGATTTTGAATCGATTTGCCCCGCCGAATCGATTTACCCCTAAAAGCGAATCGATTCGCTTTAAAATCGAATCGATTTGGCTGAGAAAACCAACCTTCTGTCACCAGAATAGATTCAGTTCCTCAGACCTGTAGCCACCATTTTAGCGAATTGGGTTTGCGGAGGAGGGCAAATCGATTCGCCCTGGTCGAGATGCCCAATTATAGCTACGGGTTGATATAAACCCTAAATCCCCAAATCCTATTTTCTTCCAACTAACCCAACATCATCAATTAATAACTTCACTAAATCATTCCTACACCATAACCCACTAATATGTCCAACTCCAATCATGTCTAAATCAAATACCAAAGGGTTTAAACACCAAAATCATCCATAACCATTTTTTGTTCAAACTCAAGAACATAAACCATTAATGCAATTTATTCAACACAATCATATGCTTATGCAAGTTAGAAACTTGCCTCAAGATTGTAGTCTCGGATTCTTCCTCATTGAAATAATTTCCAGCCCAAAATAGCAAATCTCCTCTTTCTCTCCTCTTTCTCCCAAGCTCTCTCTCTCTCTAACTCTCTAGGTTAAACATAAATGAGATTAAATGCTCTTGCAAGACTAAAATACCCAAAACATCCAAAATACATTAAGTCCAACATTAAATGCAACTACACACTTAAAATGACCCTCCACCATCCCACCACCTGGTTTGTATCTTGATATTATACCTTGTATGTTCCCAACCATTTATTTGGATCCTAACCTGAAATCACCCTCCACCATCCATGAGAGTATTTGTGGTGCTACTCTCCACTTACGTGACACCGAGCTTATTACTCTATGCCCGCCACTCTCTGGTGGTGTTGATCTTTTCCATCGACTGCTCCCTGGCGTGTCACAGCGTGACCATTATCATCTTCCATTTATATAACGGTCGTGAAATTTCTATGAGCCCCACCATATTTTTGTTACGAAACCATATTACCTTCCTCACCAACTTGAGCACCATTCTAATAGGGCCCTTGTTGCCCTCACCTTTCGGCTCAATAAGGCATGTGATCAATGCTTATTCTCCCATGCCTTTCTTATCCTTACTCTAATACCCACTTGCCCATGGTCCACCGATGTTTTGCATCGTGTGATGCACTTTTCCATACAAGTGCATTGACCCCTTTAGCCTTTATCCAACAAGGCTGATGCTTCAGTCTTGTTTGGGGGTGATTCTCATCACACCATTTTTCTTCCACACCGAGCTTTCATAGTTCTTATCCTTAGGGTGAGTTTCCTTCTGTTTGGCTAAATACATTAAACTTAGCGCTACCGGGAGGCAGCCCTTTATTTCTTATATGAGTCTCATCATGTTTGAGGGTAGTGTTTCACATCACCCAATGCTTTACATGTTTATAGACTTGTACACATTTTTTTCTTTTTTTATCTTATCATTCATTCAGGTTCATTTTGTCTACATCTGTCCACTTTATTAGCGATTTATTATGTCAATATCTTTCCTCCCTTCTGCTCTCAATTTAAAAAAAAAAATTACTTAACATCGAGGACGATGTTCTTTTTTGTTTGGGGTGAGGAATTTTATCAAAATCGTACCTTTTTTGAATTTTTTTACTTTTAAATCAAAATTTTAAAATATTCGTGTAATTTCTTTCATCTCATTCATTTGACGTGAATTTTCTGTCATCCATCTTTTAAGTCTAGGAATCAAGCTAGAGGATTTATTTTTTCTATAGCTTATGTAATACATAACAAGGAATTTCGCACCATGAATTTCTAGACTCAATAAAATTTGCGCACTTATCACATCACTACGGTTTAGAGTTGAAGAGTATTATTATTCTCAAGAGAACCTTAAGGATCACTAGTGGATACTTTAGCTTGTAAGATTTGTTCCTCTCATCTTTCAGAGTGTTTTACACAATCTTCGAGTCATAGGTTGATTCACCTTGTTTTGGGTCTGCACTATATCGTTGTATGATCTTATTATCCTTCTTTATAATTTTGGTTTGATCACTGAGAACGGCATCACTTTCGAGTTGTAAGAAACATGTGTCTTGTAGTTTATCTCAAACACCAAACCATTCTTCACTATACGCTCACCATTTTACCATATCACATTACCATTCACTTCACCCATTACCTTCCCATATTTTTTCCTATCCACATATATTCCCCACACCATCCGTATATCATTTGCAATCACTTCCATCCATCATTTTGAGAAAAAGAGTGTTTTCCAAATGTAAAATGTCTTCATTGTTGGTTTGAAAAGAAAAATGCATCGCAACAGAAAAAAAAAGAGTACAAAAAAGAGAAAAAAATAGAAAAATAGAAAAAAAAAAAGAAGAAAACGAAAAGAAAATTCGAAACAAAAAAGGAAAAAAAGAAAAGAGTGGAAAGAAAAGAAAAACAAAAGGAGAGTTTGTAGTTAGTCCTTGTTAAATAAATACACTTTTGCCTAAAGTGTAGTACACACTTCTCACAAATCCATCATATCACCATCTTATCCTATTTCATCATATCCTTTCATAAGATCACTTTTCTTTCTAAATGTTCATTTTTTCTTATGTGTGTGTGAGATGTTTGACCTTGCATACATTTACTCACCTCCTCACACACAAGAGCGATACACTAACCCAAATCTCGTGAGTTCATTTGAGAAAGATATATCCGTGAGATTTTGAAGTTGAATCGTTGATTTCGAAAGGCAATCTAGGAATTAGTCTTATGATACTTGACCAGTTTTGACTGATTCACACTAAACACATTGAGTTCTAGGAAGGAGGTGCCTTAAGTATTTACTTAGCTAATCATTTTATGCACTTCTATCTCGTATTCCTCAAAATATTTATCTCGTGATGGATTGTGCGATTATTCTATGTCTAATAAGAGATTGAGTGTCATTTTCAAATAAAGAATTTTGTGGGTATATTCCCTGCAAACCCTCACGAGACAAAACTCATCTTGTAGGGCAACCTATAGGTTTAAAGGCTTGTTGCACATGATAAGTACAATCGTAAGTGCCCGCGAAAGTGGTACACTTTTGGTTTCTTATATTTCTTTATCTATATATTTTGTTCGAGGACTAACAATGTTCTGTTTGGGGGTGGTGTGATAAGCACCCAAAAGTGTACATTTTCTACCCCAAATAGATGTATTTTAATTGCTAATTCTCAACAAAATTGGATCTTATCAGTGTAATTATGTATTGTGCAGGTTTGATTGCAGTTGGGGTGTCAAAATCTCTATTTCGAGGCAATTTGCATCAAGAAATGGCTAAATAACTTATCCCATAACCTAACCTAGCCCAGACCTGCCATAGACCTATCTTGTTCCCTGTGTGTGTTATGTTTGCATTTTTATTATTTTATTTAGAATTTTTTATTTGAGTTCGTTTTAGTTTTTAGGATTTATTTTAGATTTATTTAGAATTTTTTTAGGATTTTTTCTCTATTTTTATATTTCTTTTTATAGTTTTATTTTGCTTCTGATTTTTATTAGTTTTAGATTTTATTGTATTTTATTTTATTTTTATTAGGATAAATTTTTTATAGGAATTTATTTTTTTAGTTTTATTAGATTTTACATTTTTTTAGCACTTTAATAATTTTTTTTTTTACTTTTAGTTTATTTTTAGTCTTTTTTATTTTTAGATTAGGAATTTATTTTTTAGTAAGTTTAATTTTTTTTTAGTTTTAGTTTTATACGTAATTTTTATTAAGTTGTAAATAGTTTTTATATTTTTTTTAGGTACAAACTCACACACCACCAAACATACACCACTCATACACCCAAACAATATCCTTCACCCTCACCCTATTACCCTACACCCACACACACACAAACTGCCCCCACTCCATCTTCAACCTCCCACTCACTCTCTCTGCTCTTCCCCCATAACCAATATCCCTCATCCACCACAAACATAACCAAAGAACCACTCCTCACCTCCACAACTTACACCAATGATCCTCCATCTATAACCCACCTACTAGCCACAATCTTCCCAAACCGCGACCCATCTAATGGCCAAATCGAGCAGAATCGAACTCAAATCAAACAACACGTGACCTGCTATCAATCCACAATCAACACCAACCCGGTGGCGAACCAAAATCGCGACTCCTACCTGCTCCCCTTCTAACCCACAAGTCCCAGATCTCACCGACCCGACATCCACCTATCCAACCCGAATCCATCTCGGTAGCACCTTCTCACCAATGAGCTCTACAACCCGAAGCCGAACCAACCCAAGACCAATTTCTGCTAAACCACCCTCAACCTGGAGGTACCCCACTCCCACAATCCAAACTTAAATCTACCTAACTTCCATTCGACATAACCAAGACCCAAGCCAAACCCATTTCACATTTGTCCCTTTTAAAACCCATTTCTTACTCGATGTTAACTGCCAAAGCCAAGAGCAATACCAAAGAATAAGCCAAAACCCACATGTCTTTAAAAATCAACTTAACCCACTTATTCTAAAAATGCCCCCAACTACGTTATTTTCCCTTTTTTCCTAATATACTCCTACACCTCCACTTCCCACATGACCTCACCCATAACACATGCTCAAATGCCCATGTAAACCATACCCAAATTACCCCTAGCCTCCTTACTCACTATAAAAGGAAGAAGAAGACCCCATTAAAAAGAAGAGAATTTTAGAGTTAGCGTAGAGAGAAAGTTAGAAATAATATTTTTTAGTTTAGGAATTTATTTATTTTTAGATTTAAATTGAGGAAAATAAATTGTAGTGAGATTCAAGTTGAGTGTGAATTTTACATTCATATTTTTGTTGATCACTCAATTGGAGGGTTGTATGCTTGTCATTCAAAGATTTGAGTTCAATTGGATGCAAAGAGATTTGGTTCGATTATTCTCTTCTCTACTTTTATTTTATTGCCTTTGTTTATTTGATTATCATGTTTCATATTATGTTAGGCTAGAAACCCCTTTCAAGGGGTGGGATTAACCCTTATTTTTTGTTATCCCAATTAATTAGTGTGTTTATTTGAAATTCCCTTTGAATGTTAATTGCGATCCTTTACCTTTTAATTTATGCCTCGAGAGAGGGTAAATGATTTAATCGAAAGTCGACATATAATACCCATTTTAGAATCATACTAGAGATAGGGGTTTCTTAAGTGTGGTATTATTCCTTGAATTTCTACTCTAAATTTTATTTTCTACGATTTATATGAATTTTGATGAATCGATCCTAGCGGGTGGTTTATTAAAAGGATGTAGATCTAATTTCTAGAGTTATGGGAGTTTGAACTTAATTTTCTAAAAGGTTGGTGTTAAAATTGCATTTGTGACGAGAGTTGACTTGTAATTTCAATACTAACTTGGGAGATTTCAAATGAATTAATTAATTAATTAAATTAACTAGAATATGTGGTTTAGTCACATTCCTTGATTTGTGTTACATTTATTTCCTCACTTTATCTCTTATTTTTGTTAGATTTTATTCATCATTTTTCATCACACACTTTTTTTTCTTAGTTTTTCACACTTTTATTCCAGTTTAATTACCTTTTCTTATTTAGTTATTAATTAATTCACCTTCATCTCAAAATTATTTTAATATTAAAAAAGGATAAAAAATTAGACAAAGTAAAAAGTCCAAAAAGAAATCAAATAAAAATGGATTACATATTTCCTCTCTTGTATGTTTCATCCTTAGATTAGGATTGACACCCTTACTTACCTCTATATTTTATTTTATTATATTCTGTAGGTATTTGAAGGTTTTGATTAACTTAGCGACAAGCAACGATTACACCAAAAGCAAGTAATCAGAGATTGAATGATTGTGTTCCAAGGAAATTTGTTCGGCACCTCTTAATGTGTATCTTTAATATCTTATTATGAACATTTTTTATTGTGGAGGTTTTAGATGAGAGTAGTGTAGCTTATAGTGGATAATTTTTTTAAAATTTTAATTTATGCAATGGTTCATAACATTTACAAAAGGAATTTTTTTTTCTTACATATTACTATTTCTAAGTGTTTTGAACCGTTACAAAAAAAATCATTTGCAAATGTTTATAACCGTTGGAAAACAAAAAGGCTTGCTGAATTTTGCAAGTTTTCTAAACACTTTGCAAAAGAAAATTTTGCAAGTCTTTAAAACACTTGCAAAAGTTTCATTTGCAAGTGTTCAAAACTGTTGCAATTTTTTGTAACGGTTGTCCGAAACGGACATGTGTTCCCAATAGACACTTCCAAATGACATTTGCAACGATTTTGAACACTTGCAAAATTTTTGCAATGCAAGCCGTTTCAAATTACCAGTTTTGTTGTAGTGAATTATGTTTTAGATATCTTTTCAATTTTTATATTGAAAATAATTACCTCCTCAATTATTTTGATCTTTAGCAACCCGACATCTACTTAGACAGATTCATGTCATTGACTCTTACTATTTAGAATCAAAACATAAAACCATGTGAGCATTATACTATGTATGTGAAATACCAACTCTCATAGTCTCTACTAAGGTAGTTATACATCAATTTAAAATGAATGTATGCTGATGGTAACCATTTGGCCGAAAACCTCGTACTAGTAAAGAGTATATATTAAAAAGTAAGGTTTGTGCCTAGGGCTGTGTTTTTTTTCCGAACATTCCGATTTTTCCGATGTCTGATCCGATATTTTCCGATTTTGGAACATATATAAGGTTTCCAATTTCCGATTTTCCGATTTCCGATTTTTCCGAATTAAATTGGATAGGAAATTGGAACTATGTTTTAAATTCCGATTTTCCGATTTTTCCGATATAATTTCCGAATATTTTTTCCGATTAATATTCCGAATATATCTTCCGATTAATATTCCAAATATTTTTTCCGAATATTTTCTATATATATATTTTTACCTTATATCCTTATGTAATAAGAATGTGTACAATTTAGATTTCCTTTATTTTTTACCTTATCCCATATATTTATATATGCTGTTAGTAGAGAGCAACTAGGGTTGTATGATATCCTTATTAAAATATCTCTCACATATCTCTCTCTCTCTCTCTCTCTCATCTCTCCCCTTTCTCCTCGGCGGTGCATATATCTCACCTCTCTCTCTCGACCCAATCTCTATACGGTCGTCCAACCCCTTTCTTCTACTTTCGGCGGCGCATATTTGTTTACATCGTCCGACCCTTATAGTCTCGAACATAGGTAAGCCTTTTCTAGTTTATTTTTATCTGTTTATTTTTTTTATTTCTACTTATTTACAGATCTGTTTACATCGGTTTATATGCTCTGTTTACATCTTGTTTACTTCTGTTTACATCTTTTTTATTTCATCTACTTATTTTGATCTTGTTTACATCTGTTGGGATCGATTTATAGGTTTAATAGGTTTGTTATATTGATCGGTTTATAGGTTTACAGATTTGTTTACATTGATTTGTTATATTGATGGCTGCGGCAGAACAGAAAAAAACTAATTTCTAATTTCTCATACTATCTTCATGCGGCAGAACAAAAAAAAAATACCATATTTCTAATTTCCGAATTTTTCCGATTTTTTTCCGATTTTCCGATATTTCCGAATTCGGAAACTTTTTTGATTTTCAGAAAAAATTGGATAGGAAATTGGAACAAATATTTTATTTTCGAAAAAATTGGAATTTTTTCCGAAAGATCATTTTCCGATCCGATCCGACCGAAACACAGCCCTAGTTGTGCCAAACATTAATGTGCCAATCAATTATTCCACACATTTTTATTACATGATGTTTAATTCTTTTGAACTGATAGGCACATCATTACTATCAAATTGCACCATCATATAATTAGTTGTAAACCTTTATATATTATTTTACTTATTTTCAAAAGTTTAGGTATTCATAACTGAAGAAAACATTGGTGAAGATAAGGAACCAATGATTGATAATGACATCAAGAAAAAAGATGGAGAATGAATCAATATCCTATAATTTATCACCACCAGCAAAATCGCCAATGCAAGACACTACCATCGTCTCCTGAGGGAGTTCAACTTATGTTCAACATATAACTACACCCCACTTGGCGAATGAAATCGACTCTATAACATTGTTAACTCAACATCTTCATGTGGGTCCTGATGAGACTAGTCAACGAGCAGGAGCCCACCACTAAATTCATTACTGAACAGCCTCATGAGGCTCATCTAGTCAACGGGTAGGAGCCCAACATTGAATTGGTTACTGAACAACCTCATGAGGCTCCAGACGAGTAATTATTTTCTATTCGACCCACTGTCTATCCAACCTCATGTAGCTATTAAGTAGGAAATTAACTTTGGAACTGATTTTCTAACGGAGTAGACTCGGGTGACTTGTGCTCAGGTGTGTGATATGGCCACGGATTACATATAGGCTAACACTGTGATGAAGCTGCATTTTATTTTTCCCAACTTTTTATCCCCCTTCCACGTAAACAGTAGTGAGATAAATTCGAATGTGTTAAAATATGATACTTATCTCCAAGGAAAATTTAACGTGATGCTTTAAACCAAATAAAAAATGATTGGGATTCTCTTTGTGCATCAGACTCTCAGAAAGATTGCAAAAATGACTCAATCTCCACACAAATATTATTGGAGTTCTCAGATAAACTATCATCAAAGTATACCTTACTTGAAAATCAAAATGATGATGATTTTGTTCCTATCAAGAAAAAATGCGAGAAGAAAAAGAAACAGGATGGACTCTCTAACGTCACCATGCTTACTAGATCCGCTTCTCAGATGTTAACAACTCACTACAACAGATTGTATAAATGATCATAACACTCTTTTGGAAATCTAGAGGAGTAGGAAATAAATTTACCATCAGAAGGTTAAAAAAACAGCCTAAAAAATTGCTTTAAAGGTGATTGTTCAACTGGAACCAAAAATTAATTCTACTAGAATGCTAGACCTATGTAAGATATTACAATTTCAACTTGGGCTATCAAATGATTTTAGTATATAATGATGGTCATGTTTTTCTATTGTAGTTCAAAAAATCATATGATGATTTCCCATAATATTCATTAAATCAATGACAAAGTAAGATAATTAACTATATGTTACATACTCAGCAAAATTATTCTAATGGGCAAGAAGGAGCTAGCTTAAAAGATAATTATGATAGGAAATTATCTGAAATGTGCTAAAATAGCTAGTGCAATGAGTAAGGATGGTACTATAGACATAAAAATAATCATATTCTTGGAATTATCTTTTAAATGTAAAATGATTCCCTAACATTGAATTCTCCACAAAAAATGAAATGGAATCGAAGATCATATGAAATGACCATGGACAAATATCACTTTCATTTACTTGCAAAATATTTAGAATGTAAGGTTAGCGGATACCTAGTACACTGAACTAGAAATGCTGGTAAGCATCCATCCAATATCTACGATCTTAGAGTAAAAAGTGTCGATGAAAAGAGAAGGAATAACAAGGCAGTTATGTCCTGTCCTATTCAGATAGAAGAGTAACATGAAAATAATTTTTAAAGAGAAGATAAAAGAGCAATGGGAATAACGAGAGTACTAAGGGTAATGAACATTGTGGACATGGGTGGCTTTTATATGTAGTATTGTGATCCCTCCCCCCAATGATCCCATATTAACATTGAAAGGAGTTAGTGTCATGAGTTTTGTCCCCCCAAGTGCACAATCTCTACATGACAACTGATTAGGCATAAATTCTTTACACTTATCCCCTTAATTTCGATATTTTTATGATCCCGTGTATTGTAATTAACTTTGATTTGCCTCATAATTATGCTACTAAGACTTTTTGGCAAGTATTTCGTGTTTTATGTATCTCTTATGTGTTTTACAAGTATTTCATGCAAGATAGTGCGAGAGAGAACTCAAAATAGTGAAAGAAACCAAGAAACGGGAAGTAAAAGGGCATTTTCATAATTTTGTAGCCTTAGTCCGGAGGTGGGGCCAACTGGAAAGCTGAAGAGCTTGAAGTCACAAGAATATTGGAAAAAATGGCACCCAAATCCGAAGATGAGAAGAATCAAAGTGGAAAACTAAGGAAGGCAGAAAGTAGGACCGGTCCGGTTATTTACGGAATTGGCCCACCTTTAGTCACGCTCGTTACAAATTTTCGGAAGCGGAATTTTTATTTTGTCCTTATCTTTTAGTCAAAAGAGTTTTATGTTTTGGGGACTCTTCTAAACGACTTCTAACCTATTTATTTATCCATTAGGGTTCTTTTAATTCAGATTTCATTCATGTAAAGGCACCTGATCAAGGAGGAACATCTAGGAGAACAATTTACAACTTTTGCACCTTTAATTCAAGATTCAAGCTTTGATTTATTCTTGCATGTTTATGTTTTGCAATCTTGGTAACCTTAAATTCTAGCACTGTTATTATTGTTTCATTATTTTTACGTGCTTGTTAATGGATTCTTGCGTAGTTAATGCCACCATATCTAGCTAGTTCAAGGGTTGGGATCATATTTCTACCATTAATAGGTTTCGAGCTTTAAAAGTTAGGTTTTGGGTAAAAATATAATTAATTGAAACCTCGTGTATTAAAGTTGGAATATTATGCATTTAACTTTATTTTTCATGCAACGTTAGTGTTTATAGCGATATATTGAAATTAATCCACTTGTGGACATATTCGACCAAAAATTTAATCTTTTACTGTTGAATTAAATTTCTTCATGTTTGATGTTTATAATCAATTGAATATGCTCGCTTGATTGTTTTCGAACCAAAATCCTTTATACGCGTTGTTTAGCCCATGGCAGGGATGTGGTCGTAATCCCGTTTTCTTATTCCTTGCTTAACTTTTAATTAGTTTTAGTTAACTTCTTTATTTTCCCCTTTTTTCCTTTCTCACCCCATCATAATCTTTTTCACTTTTATTTTAGAAATAATAAATCAATTAAAATCTATCAAACATTCCCTGTGGATTCGATACCCAGACCAGCCGTTATACTTCATAAGAGTGTAGTTAAAGTTTAGTTTTTTTTATATTGCGGTCGGAAGATGATAACAACGAGCAGAGTATTTACACGGACGCTCGATTTTTGCCTTGATCAAAATGGCGCCGTTACCGGGGAATGTTTTGTTATAAATTATAATTGATTTACTATTTCGTAAGATATTTTTCTTTTGTATTTGTTTGTTTTAACTTTTTTTTGCAGGCTTGCACAATTGAGCGCTAAAAAATATTGAATCCTCATCCTCACACCACTTTGCGTGGATTGTCCATTTACAAACTATTCGGTAATCATGTATTTTTATTATGAGTTCGGTAATTATAATGGTTCATATGGGAATAGTTCTCAAACTTTTTATTTTTAAGAATCTGCGCCTCGACCTATTACCATTTGTGAGGGCCTTCTAATTCTTGAATATGAAAGGATTCAAAACAAATATTGGGAAAAAACATTTTGGGGAGCAAGATTTGGATCCATTATTCGAATCCAATGACGGCTTTTCTTCCGATATTTTTGAAACTAAAGAACATTTTTAACCAAATGAGGAATCCGAGGTTCTAAAGACAAGAAATACTACTTTGGAAGAAACCATGACTTTTCTAATCAAAAGAGTACTCAATTTTCTTTCCACTCAAAGCATGATGAATATCGATATTGGTCTTGTTAAGGAAATTATCGCACTTTGCAATGAGATGAGTTCTTATTTGGAAAACAAATAGGAGGTCAAGACTTGTGTTTCACCTAAAAAAATTTTGGAAGAACATCTCATTAAAAGTGAGTCTTTCTCCATTGAAATTCAATCTCCAAGTGATGATGAATCACTCAATATTGAATTTATTTCATCTCCATTTCCGTTCTCCGTTATTGAACCCATTACAATTACCGCTAGATTCATATGACTCGGTTGAAACTTGTGAAATGTTTAAACCTTTTACCAACAAGGAATCTTTGCTTGAATTTTTTTCCTAGATGGATTCTTCCCTTTTGTGTGCCCCACTTCCCATACTACTTGAAAAATCTTTGGAAGGTGATTCTATTTTTCTTGTATCCCAATTGTAGTTGTCTCCCCTAGCATCCAAATCCCCCACCATCACTTTAAAATTTGTAATTGGTGATGGTTCATTTTTTCCATCTCACACATGCCTTCCGTTGTTCAAACGGAATTCTTATTTTCGAGGAGGCATATATGAAAATGAGGTTACACCGATTATAACTCAAAGTCATATCGTATTTTGGATGGACCCGTAAATTTTTCGACTTCTAGTGTATAACTTATTAGAATTTCAAATCGTAGGTCGTACATAGTTAGCTTCTTTCTTTCCTTTTCCATTTTTTTTATTATAGTTTAGAGTAATTAGTTAAAATTTTTGTTATTATTTTTTTATGCTTGGTTCCAACATGTTTTGTCGATTCAATGGACTCATACTTATCGGGGATTGCTCCATTTGGGTAATATATTTATTTTCCTCTCTTTATGTTGGGTTCTTGATTTACATTGAGAATAATGCAACATTTAAGTTAGGGGTATGGGTTATTCTTCCCATTTATTGTTTAGTTTCATTGACTTGATCACATGTTTGTTCCAAGTATGCTTTCTTAGAAAATTTTATAAAAAATCCAAAATCAAAATTGAATTTTTTTTAAAAAGTCAAAAATATTTTTCTTCAAAATAAATAAAAATTAAAATTTAAAATTTTTAAAAATGTAATTAAAATTTTGTTTGAAGTCTCAAATTGTAAAAATTCAAATGCACGAAGCCGAAACTAACTAAAGATGGAAATCGAGCGAAAATTGATGACTTTACGAATAAGTGTGGAGATTAATCAACCCGGTGAGATTTCGAGCCTATCACTTTTTGAGAGTAATTAAATGTCACACCCCGACTAATTAAATACCGGGTAGCTACCCCTTTATTAAATTAATACAAAATGCCAAGTTGGTTCAGTTAATAGCATCACTGTCGAAAACATTTTAATAATTACTAACCACCTAGTATTTAAAAAGTAAGGTGTCAAATTTTAAATTAAGTCTGATTAACATGCAATAAGAAGATTATGAGGGAAATAACATAACCATTCACCATAAAGAAACAATAGAATAACCAACAAATAATAATAATAAGTCTGGAGGATAATACTCCTCACAACAATCCCAGAACTGAATAAAATAAAACAAGTCTGAATCCTGAATTAATTACAATCCACAATCTGAATAACTGAAATATAAATGTCTCTAAAAGAGATGGGCGACATGCCCTACAAATGATGAAAACTGAATAGAGAGTCAAGACAAAAGAAGCGTCTACTAGTAAGGCTCTGTAACTTCCTGAACAGCTACAGCTCGTCACCTGAATGGAAATCCTATGCATGGTGTCCTTGTGGCTGGGCACCTAAAAGGTTTTTACAAAAAGTAGATTTGAAAGCAAAGGGGTCAGAGCCCGAAAGTGGAGAGTATTTTAAAAACAGCAAGTGCTTTAATAACATTAAAACAATAAATGCAAAATACATGTTAGGACATGCTCTCACATGAAATACTCACCTCTCGACTAATTGTGCACTCCTAACGTACAGTACCCATCTAAGTGGTATTCATATCTAGCTAAACCGACATAAGATCTAACCCATCTACTCGATTCACAATATAAATTCCCAATGTTATCACTTGAATAGATAGCATTACTTAAACTCGGATTTCTCAATTATTAGCATTACAATTATTGGAGGTTATCCCCTTATTTATCTCCTCAAGGAGTTACTATAAATTATTCTCACAATTAATCATGACAAGTCTGTTCATTTAACCGTATATTATTCACATCATAAATATACAATACAAGCACCCCGAGATTAAGCTGCGGTGCACACATACTCTGCTATCCACCCCGGTACATCACGTACGTAAGGATCACGCATTCCGAATCTCTCAGGAATCGTTCTTAGATAACAACAAACACAATCAATGGAGGCGAACACAGTCACATCACATGGGTCACGCACATACCTACGCTCCCATGATCAGCAGACTTATTAACTTCCCAATAAGTCCTTCTTTGACCTATGTCCTCGAGGTACCAATCTATATTCCCCCCCGTAGGCACACAAAGAATAGATGGCCCTAAGTGAACGCAAACCTTCCGTGATAGCAAGTATGGTAGGTATGTCATACACATAAAATCATATACATATACTAAGCATACACACATCTTAGTAAATACTATAATTTATTAGTGGTATACTTCTCATTCTTATACCAACTTATAACGTTACACAATTATCATATCCCCGGTTAATACAATTTTTTAAGCCGTTCATAATCCTCACATCGTATCTAGTCACTAACGTCCTAATCCACAAATATCATTTGGTTCACTCCTCAATATATCCCAAATCTCCCAATTATACCAAATAGTTAACAAGGGAAGGTTATCTCTACAATTAAATATGGTTACGGGACACTAGAAATCAAATCAGGCCAAACAGGCCAATCTGTCAACTCGTTAGAAGTCTCGTTCGAACGAGGTCGTTCGAACGAGAGTTAGTTCGAACGAAGTGGCCATCTAACGAGATCTCGTTCGAACGAAAGGCATCGAACGAACATCCCACTCGTTAGAAGTCAATCTATCAACTCGTTAGAAGCTCGTTCGAACGAGCTCGTTCGAACGACCTGGGCAGGCCTTCTAACGAGGTGACAGTTTCGAGCCCAAAATTCTCCTATTTCGTTTTTCCCAATATTCTTCACCTCAAATCTCATCTAAACGTCATTCCAACAGTATTTCAAGGTTTCTAATCATTCCTAAACATACTTAAATCGTATTTTAACATATATATGGGGTCTAGTCATCCTAAACCACATCTAATCATCAAATCTCCTCAATTATTCCCAAATCACATGAACATGAACCCTAGAAATTTAAAGTCATCAATAACCATAATTAAAACCGTTTTTGTAACATGAAAGATGTATTTCGAACAGTACAATCACCCAAATACAATTCTACGTACAATCTCTTTATCAAAACATGATTTTCTAATTTCAAATTTCATGGGTTTTTGTCATTCTCCCAAAACAATGCAATTATATAAATTTCTACGCATGGAAGAAGCATTCGTTGCAAATAACGTAATTAAATCACTTTCCTTGAATTTTTCTCTGAATTTGGTGTTGAATTGATGAAGGTTGCTCTCTCCTTTTTCTCCCAAGGTTGAAGGTTGAAGATGGAGGTTGTTTTTCTCTTTTGGGAACTTCTCCTAACCTCTCCTAAAACTCCCGTTGCCCTCAACTCAGTTCATTGCTGGTAATGGGTTAGTGGGTTATAAAATTCCCTATTTTAAACTCTCAAAATTCGTTGGTCATAAATCCTCAAATTCCAAAATTACCAAAATACCCTTTTTAGTTGCCGGTATGGCCTACAAATGCCCCGGGACCCAAACTAAACCCCCGGCTAGTGTTTTCTGACTATTTCGACCCTTCCGGACACATTGGCGCACTCAAAATGACCATACGGTTGATAAAAATAAAATTCACTTTTTAATTAAAATAATTATGTTCCTGACGCGACTGTCACACGCGTCCTAACAAAATTTCCAAATCCAAATTGCCGTATTTCTATCTCACGACAAATTCAATATTTTCAATATTTATATAACGTTATAATCAAATACCAACTCACATCTTGTTAGTATTTTATCCGGATTAATTCCCAATTAATACACATTTAGTTTAATTAATCCCATAAATTAAATAAATATCAATAAAAGTACGGGGTATTACATACTTCCCCCCTAATAACAGAATTTCATCCCGAAATTTGGAACTAGAAGGTACCTGGTAAAAACAACTCTGGATAACGTTCGCGCATCTCATCCTCGCGCTCCCATGTGGACTTCTCGACACTATGATGCCGCCACTGAACTCGTACTAACGGAACTATCTTTGATCGCAGTTTTCGCTCACTTCGGTCCAAAATAGCAATCGACCCCTCCTCGTAGGAGCTATCAGGATGGAGATCGATGTCCTCCAAAGCAATGTGAGAATGAGCCAAATCGTTTCTAAGATATTTCCTTAGCGAGGAAATATGAAACACATCATGAATCCGGTGTAAATGCTCCGGTAATCCAAGTTTATATGCAACAGACCCAATCCGCTCGATGATAGGGAATGGCCCCATATATCTCGGTGTCAACTTCCCCTTCTTCCCAAATTGCATAATCTCCTTCATAGGAGATACTCTGAGTAAAACCTGGTCCCCCACTTGGAACTCCCTGAAGAACCTCTTCGCATCAGCATAAGCTCTTCTGCCGATCCTGAGCTACCCGAATGCGACTCCGTATCAATTCTATTCTTGCCGAAGTATCCTGAATCACTTCCGGCCCAAGTAGTTTGTTGTCCCCCACCTCCAACCAACAAGCTGGGGAACGACAAGGTCTACCGTACAACGCCTCAAATGGGGCCATACCAATGGTGAACTGGTAGGAGTTGTTGTAAGCAAACTCCACCAGTGGAAGATACTGCTCCCATCCACCCCCAAAATCAATAATGCACATACGTAACATGTCCTCTAACATCTAGTTTGTACGCTCGGTTTGCCCATCGGTCTGTGGGTGATATGTCATACTCAACCGCAATTCCGTGCCCATGGCCTCCTAAAAACTCTCCCAAAAACGTGAAACAAATATCTTGTCTCGGTCAAACACGATATTTAGGGGCACACCGTGAAGTCTCACTATTTCTGCAATAAAAAGTTGGGCATACTGTCCCGTAGTGTAGTCTGTCCTTACGGGTAGAAAATGAGCGACTTTGGTCAACCTGTCCATAATTACCCAAATGGAGTCGTGACCTCTCGGTGACATAGGCAACCCCGTGATAAAGTCCATGGATATGTTCTCCCACATCCACATCGGGACCTCTAATGGTTGTAGAAGTCCTGTCGGTCTCTGATGATCCACTTTTACCAGCTGACAAGTGGCGCATTTAGAAACAAACACGACAATATCTCTCTTCATCCCGCTCCACCAATACTAACGTCTCATATCTTGGTACATTTTGTCCCCACCAGGATGTACCGCGAACCGTGAGCCGTGCGACTCTGCCATCACCTCGTGTCGCAATTCCTCCCCTTCCGGAACTACCAGTCTCCCATTGAAGCGTAATCCCCCGTCTGAGCTAACGGTATAGGACTCGGCTCCCTCTGCTAATAATCGAACTATCTTCTCCTGACAGAACGAGTCATCTGCTTGTGCCTTTACCACTCTCGTGACAATCTGCGGTGTAACAGTCATCACCGACATGAATGATCGGGCCACCGCATCCTGGTGTCCCAACTCCTTCCACTTTGCCTTCCAAACCCCTGCCACTTCATCTACTGGCCTACGACTCAACGCGTCTGCTACCACGTTAGCCTTCCCCGGGTGATATTGGATATCAAACTGATAGTCCTTCACAAACTCAAGCCACCTCCGTTGCCGCATATTCAACTCCTTCTGCGTGAATAGGTACTGTAGGGACTTGTGGTCTGTGAACAATCGAAACTTCTCCCCCAAAAGGTAATGTCTCCAAATCCGAAGGGCAAATACCACTGCCGTTAACTCCAAGTCATGGGTGGGGTAATTCTTCTCGTGAGGCTTAAGCTTACGGAAAGCATAAGCTATGGCCTGACTCTCCTGCTGCAATACACCTCCAAGTCCTTATAAAGATGCATCGGTGTAAACTAGATACTCAACTCCCGATCTCGGCAATGCTAACACAGGTGCTGAGGTCAACTTGTCCTTCAACTCATCAAATGCCAACTGACAGGCGTCACTCCAAATGAACGGCACACCCTTACGAGTCAGATGTGTCAAAGGACCCGCTATCTTGGACAAACCCCGAATAAACCTCCTGTAGTATCCTGCTAGGCCCAAGAAACTACGGATCTCAGTCGGTGTCGTGGGCTGTCCCCACTCCCTTACCGCGGATACCTTCCCCGGATCAACAGATATCCCCCGGTCGGAAATAATATGCCCCAAAAACTAAACCTCCTTCAGCCAAAACCCGTACTTCTCATATTTTGCATACAGCTCGTTCTGACGTAGCGTCTGCAAAACTTGCCTCAAATGTCCGGCGTGCTCCTCCTCTGTCTGGGAGTAAACCAGAATATCATCAATGAAGATAATGACGAACTGATCTAGGAACTCTCTGAACACCCTATTCATCAAGTCCATAAACACGGATGGAGCATTGGTCAAACCAAAAGGCATAACTCGAAACTCGTAAGAACCATATCTCGTTAAGAAAGCAGTCTTCGAGACGTCCTCTTCCCTGATACGCAACTGATGATAACCAGATCGCAAATCAATCTTCGAGAAGAAAGAAGCTCCTCTCAGCTGGTCGAATAAGTCATCGATTCGGGGCAACGGATACTTATTCCGTATCGTGACCTTATTCAACTCCCGGTAATCTACACACAACCTCAATGATCCATCCTTTTTCTTCACGAACAACACAGGGGCACCCCACGGCTAAATACTCCTCCGAATAAACCCCTGACCCAACAACTGCTCAATCTGATCCCATAATTCTCTCATTTCAGCTGGAGCCATACGTTAAGGTGCGCGGGGAATAGGCCGAGTGCCCGGTGTCAAGTCGATCACAAAATCTATCTCTCTACTCGGAGGTAATCCAGGTATATCCTGAAATATATCGACAAACTCTCGAACAACCGGAATCGAATCAAGTGGTATCACCACTTCCTTAGAGGTCTCCTCCTCTATGTAGTACAAGTGAGTGGACGATCCTCCCTCACGACGAGGCATCGCCACTAAGAACATCTCTTGCCCGGGAATGGCAAAGATAATACTTCTACTAAAACAGTCAATCATGGCTCGGTACGCGACTAGCCAATCCATACTAATAATGGCATCATACTCAGTCATCTCTAACACTAACATATCCGCGGGTAAAGTAAACCTCCCGATCTCTATACCCACGCCTCTACATACAAGGGAAATCACAGAACCCCTACTCAACGGCGAATCTATACAAGTAACCGTGCTCTCGGCGGTGTCTAACAACCCAATGGTGCGTGCAAATCTCATAGCAATGAAACAGTATGTAGCCCCCGTGTCAAATAAAATACGCCCCATAGTCCCTTGAATAGAGAACATACCCTCAATGGCTGGTGGATCCTGTGGGGCTGCGGCATGCTGAAGCTGATACACTCTCCCATACTGAAGCTGCCCCTGCTGCACTGGGACCGCTGGCACGGGTGGTATTGCTGCCATCTGTGGTGGTGCCGGGAGGGCGGCGGGAGACATAGGCCTCTGCGGCTCCTATCGAGCACCCTGCTACTGCTGCTGCGGGGCCTTGTCCCTGTCAGGAAAATCCTGGCATTTATGCCCGGTCTTACCACAAACGTAACACTTCCCCGGGAAGTTCCCCCCTCTTTGTCCCTGCTGCCCTCGGCCCTGGTGGCCGTTACCATTCCTCCTCTGGCCCTGTTGGCCCTGCTGAAACTGCTGTTGACCATTCTGACCCTGCTGGCCCTGATGGTCGTTTGGACCCTGATGGCCCTGCCTAAAACCTCCCTGTCCGTGCCTGAAATTTCCCGATCTGAACCTCTTATGATCCCCCTGCTGGGAACCCTGGTCACCCTGCCTCTGCCCCTGAGTAGATTGTGCCCCACTGGCACCATTTCCTCCAGTCCTGCCCTGATGGCTGGACTCTCCTAATCTCTTGCTCTCAGCCATGTGAAAGCGGTGATCCTGGCAGTGTAACAGTGCAGCGTTAACCACGTCAGAATAAGTGGCCAACGAAAGGTTCCCCAATAAATGCTGACGGATCCTCCATGTCAATCCATCTGTAAACTTCTGGATCTTCTTCTCTTCTGTCGGTATTTCATCCGGAACAATATTCAGTAGATTTGTGAATTCGGCCTCATACTCGGCCACAGTCCTTCCCTCCTGTCTAAGATTCATTAACTTCCTCCTCATTTCCGTGTGAACGGCTGACGGAAAATACTTGCGGTCAAATCGCACCCAAAACTCCTGTATCGTGAGAGTATCTCTCTCCTCCACGGTGGTAATAGACTCCCACCACTGCAGTGCAGATCCCACTAGCTTGAAAGTAGCTAGTATCTGCTTCTGAACATCGGTGCACTCATATATCCTCAAGTGCCTCTGAATGTCTTTCCTCCACTGACTTGAAACCACAACATCGGAGCTACCTGCGAACTCCGGTGGGTGTGCTTTCTAAAAAGCATCACGTACGCGTTCCCAAGCAGACGGGAATGCGTGTGCCTGAACTGGCGCGGCTACTGGCGCCTGTGGTGGTGCCGGCTGTACAACTGCTAGAGCGGCATTTACCGCTTGGGCTACAATGGCTGCAACCTCAGCAGCATTCATGGTGCCCTGTACTGGTGCTGGCTGGGGTTCTGGCTGTGCATTCCTAGGAACCCGTGGTGCACGTCGTGGAGGCATCTGAAATAAGAGTAAAGTCTATAAGTTCGCAGTTATAAACTCAAAATAGCTGGAGAGCGAAGCATACATAAAAGAATACAACAGTCCTAAAATATAGGGCTCTACATCAAAGAAAGCTCAGCGGAAACATAATAAGCCGTACAGATCCTAAAGGACACTAGAACCTGATGCTCTGATACCACCTGTGACACCCCGACTAATTAAATACCGGGTAGCTACTCCTTTATTAAATTAATACAAAATGCCAAGTTGGTTCAGTTAATAGCATCACTGTCGAAAACATTTTAATAATTACTAACCACCTAGTATTTAAAAAGTAAGGTGTCAAATTTTAAATTAAGTCTGATTAACATGCAATAAGAAGATTATGAGGGAAATAACATAACCATTCACCATAAAGAAACAATAGAATAACCAACAAATAATAATAATAAGTCTGGAGGATAATACTCCTCACAACAATCCCAGAACTGAATAAAATAAAACAAGTCTGAATCCTGAATTAATTACAATCCACAATCTGAATAACTGAAATATAAATGTCTCTAAAAGAGATGGGAGACATGCCCTACAAATGATGAAAATTGAATAGAGAGTCAAGCCAAAAGAAGCGTCTACTAGTAAGGCCCTGTAACTTCCACAACAGCTACAGCTCGTCACCTGAATGGAAATCCTATGCATGGTGTCCTTGTGGCTGGGCACCTAAAAGGTTTTTACAAAAAGTAGATTTGAAAGCAAAGGGGTCAGAGCCCGAAAGTGGAGAGTATTTTAAAAACAGCAAGTGCTTTAATAACATTAAAACAATAAATGCAAAATACATGTTAGGACGTGCTCTCACATGAAATACTCACCTCTCGACTAATTGTGCACTCCTAACGTACAGTACCCATCTAAGTGGTATTCATATCTAGCTAAACCGACATAAGATCTAACCCATCTACTCGATTCACAATATAAATTCCCAATGTTATCACTTGAATAGATAGCATTACTTAAACTCGGATTTCTCAATTATTAGCATTACAATTATTGGAGGTTATCCCCTTATTTATCTCCTCAAGGAGTTACTATAAATTATTCTCACAATTAATCATGACAAGTCTGTTCATTTAACCGTATATCATTCACATCATAAATATACAATACAAGCACCCCGAGATTAAGCTGCGGTGCACACATACTCTGCTATCCACCCCGGTACATCACGTACGTAAGGATCACGCATTCCGAATCTCTCAGGAATCGTTCTTAGATAACAACAAACACAATCAATGGAGGCGAACACAGTCACATCACATGGGTCACGCACATACCTACGCTCCCATGATCAGCAGACTTATTAACTTCCCAATAAGTCCTTCTTTGACCTATGTCCTCGAGGTACCAATCTATATTCCCCCCCGTAGGCACACAAAGAATAGATGGCCCTAAGTGAACGCAAACCTCCCGTGATAGCAAGTATGGTAGGTATGTCATACACATAAAATCATATACATATACTAAGCATACACACATCTTAGTAAATACTATAATTTATTAGTGGTATACTTCTCATTCTTATACCAACTTATAACGTTACACAATTATCATATCCCCGGTTAATACAATTTTTTAAGCCGTTCATAATCCTCACATCGTATCTAGTCACTAGCGTCCTAATCCACAAATATCATTTGGTTCACTCCTCAATATATCCCAAATCTCCCAATTATACCAAATAGTTAACAAGGGAAGGTTATCTCTACAATTAAATATGGTTACGGGACACTAGAAATCAAATCAGGCCAAACAGGCCAATCTGTCAACTCGTTAGAAGTCTCGTTCGAACGAGGTCGTTCGAACGAGAGTTCGTTCGAACGAAGTGGCCATCTAACGAGATCTCGTTCGAACGAAAGGTATCGAACGAACATCCCACTCGTTAGAAGTCAAACTATCAACTCGTTAGAAGCTCGTTCGAACGACCTGGGCAGGCCTTCTAACGAGGTGACAGTTTCGAGCCCAGAATTCTCCTATTTCGTTTTTCCCAATATTCTTCACCTCAAATCTCATCTAAACGTCATTCCAACAGTATTTCACGGTTTCTAATCATTCCTAAACATACTTAAATCGTATTTTAACATATATATGGGGTCTAGTCATCCTAAACCACATCTAATCATCAAATCTCCCCAATTATTCCCAAATCACATGAACATGAACCCTAGAAATTTAAAGTCATCAATAACCATAATTAAATCCGTTTTTGTAACATTAAAGATGTATTTCGAACAGTACAATCACCCAAATACAATTCTACGTACAATCTCTTTATCAAAACATGATATTCTAATTTCAAATTTCATGGGTTTTTGTCATTCTCCCAAAACAATGCAATTATATAAATTTCTACGCATGGAAGAAGCATTCGTTGCAAATAACGTAATTAAACCACTTGCCTTGAATTTTTCTCTGAATTTGGTGTTGAATTGATGAAGGTTGCTCTCTCCTTTTTCCCCCAAGGTTGAAGGTTGAAGATGGAGGTTGTTTTTCTCTTTTGGGAACTTCTCCTAACCTCTCCTAAAACTCCCGTTGCCCTCAACTCAGTTAATTGCTGGTAATGGGTTAGTGGGTTATAAAATTCCCTATTTTAAACTCTCAAAATTCGTTGGTCATAAATCCTCAAATTCCAAAATTACCAAAATACCCTTTTTAGTTGCCGGTATGGCCTACAAATGCCCCGGGACCCAAACTAAACCCCTGGCTAGTGTTTTCTGACTATTTCGACCCTTCCGGACACATTGGCGCACTCAAAATGACCATACAGTTGATAAAAATAAAATTCACTTTTTAATTAAAATAATTATGTTCCTGACGCGACTGTCACACGCGTCCCAACAAAATTTCCAAATCCAAATTGCCGTATTTCTATCTCACGATAAATTCAATATTTTCAATATTCATATAACGTTATAATCAAATACCAACTCACATCTTGTTAGTATTTTATCCGGATTAATTCCCAATTAATACACATTTAGTTTAATTAATCCCATAAATTAAATAAATATCAATAAAAGTACGGGGTATTACATTAAATTAATCCGAGTTAATGATTAACTCCAACTTCTTTTCAGTGTTTAAAAAAGTCGTTGATGATCTCTAATTTGTGGCTTTGATCGTTTACGGGAAATGAATGAGATGTTGTCTTGAAAACGAACTAAAATATCTCTAAACTAAACTATTCTCGAGACGCATATGGTAAAATAATGAGTAATTCGGACAATGAAGTAGGCCTTCGTTTGTTTACCCCTAAAATATTGGCCATAAAAAGAAATGAAAAAATTATCCTTCTGCTAGCTCAATTGAGCCGAATAAAATGTTTCCTTTTCGTTTGTAACCCGAAAAATCAATTGTCCCAAAATTGTGAAAATTGAAAAAAAAAACCGAAAATAAAGTCCAAATGGTGCAAGAAAAAAATAAAAGAAAATTTTGAAATATAGAAAATAGATAGAAAAAGAAAAAAATAAGCAAAAGCCCGAAAAAGCACTAACGAGCATCAAAACAAAAAATTCCAATTTCGAATTTTTCAACCAATTCCATATTACCAAATACACCTAAAACTCGAAAAAGTCTTAACCGAGTTCGAATAACGATATTAATTACCGTGGACAGCCTAAAATACGAAAAGATAAGATGAGAGATTAATTGTTATGAATAAGAGATGATGTTTCCATTTTCCAATAACCGTGTTCCAATAATGAGATATTTTCACCTCAAATAATTCCGCATTTCAAATTTGTGTGCAGTAACTTGTATCCATTATATTTACTCTAATAAATCACGCATACCGTGAGAACTAGCCACATTCCAAGTGATTTGTTTGTGAGAGTATCCTAATAAAGTTTTTGAATGGTCCTTAACTCATACTCTTATTCTTTGATATGGCTCGGGATGTGCAAAGTTCTAAGTTAGGAGGATTTGATTAGGCATAAATTATTCACATTTATCCCCTTAATTTCGGTATTTTTATGATCCCGTGTATTATAATTAACTTTGATTTGTCTCATATTTATGCTACTAACCCTTTTTGGTAAGTATTTCGTGTTTTGTGTATCTCTTATTTGTTTTACAGGTATTTCATGCAAGATAGTGCGAGAGAGAACTCAAAATAGTGAAAGAAACCAAAAAACGAGAAGTTAAAGGGCATTTTTGTAATTTTGCAGCCTTAGTCCGAAGGTGGGGCCAACTGGAAAGTTGAAGAGATTGAAGTCACAAGAATACTGAAAAAAGGGCACCTCAATTACAAAATGAGAAGAATAAAAGAGGCAAACTAAAGAAGGCATAAAGTAGGACCTTTTTTCAGTTTTCGGAAGCGGGATTTTTATTTTCTCCTTATCTTTTAGCCAAAAGAGTTTTATGTTTTGGGGACTATTCTAAACTACTTCTAACCTATATATTTAGCCAATAGGGTTCTTTTAATTCAGATTTCATTTATGTAAAGGCTTCTAATCAAGGAGGAACATCTAGGAGAACAATTTACAAGTTTTGCACCTTTAATTCAGGAGCTTTTCCAGTTTTTCTTGAAGCTTTAATTTCTTCTTATATGTTTATGTTCTTTAATCTTGGTAACCTTAAATTCCAGCAGTGTTATTATTGTTTCATTATTTTGACGTGCTTGTTAATGTATTCTTGTGTAGTTAATACCACCATGTCTATCTACTTCAAGGGTTCAGTTCATATTTCTGCCATTAATGAGTTTTGATCTTTGAAAGTTAGGTTTTGGGTAGAAATACAATTTATTGAAACTTCGTGTATTAAAGTTGGAATATTATGCATTTAACTTTCTTTGTCATACAACGTTAGTGTTTATAACGATATTTCGAAATTAATCCACTTGTGACCATATTCGAGCAAAAGTTTAATCTTTCATTGTTGAGTTAAATATGTCCATGTTTGATGTTTATAATCAATTGAATATGCTCTCTTAATTATTTTCAAACCAAAATCCTTTATACGTGTTGTTTAGCCCATGGCGGGGATGTGATCCTAATCCCATTTTCTTATTCCCTACTTAAGTTTCAATTAGTTTTAGTTAATTTCTTTATTTTCTCCTTTTTCCTTTCCCACCCCATCATAATATTTTTCACTTTTATTTTAGAAATAATAAATCAATTAAAATCTATCAAACATTCCTTGCAGATTTGATACCCATACGAGCCTCTATACTTCATGAGAGTGTAGTTAAAGTTTTGTTTTTTTTTCTATTGCGATCGAAAGTCGATAACAACGATTAATGTATTTACACGGACGCTAAGTTTTTTCCTCGATCAACAACTATTATTTATGTGACTTAGAAAATATCAGGATTTATTAATAAGTTTTGATTTTAAGTTGTGACACTTAATTCTCCCATTGTTTACATCAACACCAATGCTTGCATTTTGACAGTGTTGTCAAAGTATACCAAGTTAGAGTAAGCCATTATTAGTTAAACATCTAGTTCAGTGATCTATAATAAATTCCTTGTTCATATAAGAGTGGTGAACTCATTTTTAGATTTTTCACTTATGCACTAACATTTGGTTAGTAACCCATATACTTATCGAAGATGATATATTATTGTGCAAACATACACACTGAAATAAACTTTTTGGAATAAACTTTTTTTCCGAAATAAACTTTTGCTCGAATATGGTGAGTCATATATACAATAACTCACACTTGTTTCTTCTAGATTGAGTCCTTTCATACGATCGCTTCCTTTTTTTGTCTCCATATGCTCCAATCACTAGCATATGCACACACTTGCAATCAATCTACCGTTGAAAGTTCAAAAATATTTTTTTTAAATGTCTATAATGTCCATATACAAAACTATTGTGGTCGACTTGAACAATAATGTCCATTAAATTATACCATATCAACTCCTTTTCTTGTTTGATCTTTTATTGATAATTTGTGACATAATCTACTATTGGTAGATGTAGGAGATGAATGGCGTCTACTAGAGTCTTCCTTGATTTCTGATGATGAAGTTGAAGAAATAGAAATTGTATCCTTTGAATTTATGATGTATATTACTATAGAACTGGATTAGTATAATTGGTAACTAATTTTCTAGAAGTTTGTGTATATATAGAGCGGAGTGGAAAATTTGTATCAGGTGGTGTAACAAAAGTGGAAGCTACGGATTTGTGTATGTATACTTTCAGGAACAAGATACGGATTACGTTTATGCCTTATGGGGTGTCCGTACTTATCTCCGGGCAACTTGGTCACTGTTTTGAATTTTCTCTCCTCTAGGCCCACTTTTAACACCAAAACAATGCTATACCAGTGAGAATGTGGTCACTTTCCATGGGTTACTTTTATGCCCCATGAGGTGTCTGTGCCTTTCTTTGGCCCACTCAATTCCAGTTTTGAGTTTTCACCCCTTAATGTCCACTTTAATCCCCAAAACAAGCCTATAATGGAAGATGTCAACAATCGGGAGCCCAGAGAGGATGCGCTCGCTTCCCATAGGTTACTTTTATGCCCCGTGGGGGTGTCCATGCCACTTAACGCCCAATTTTAACACCAAACGAGCATATACTAATTAATTTAGTCAACCGAGAGCCGAGTGGTAACAAAGTAACTTCCCACAGACTACTTTTGTGCCCTATGAAATTGAGAAATTAAAGACATCTATTAAAAAACATAATAATAGAAATTAGCACTAATTGTAGCATAATTGTAGCAGTAGTGAATCAAAACACAATTTATAGTGAATCAAAGGATATTACAGTGGTGAAACAAAAAGAGTCGGATATATGAATATTGAATTTCAAAGGATATTACAGTAGTGAATCAAAACATAATTGGAGTGTCTAGCATTATCATGTAATACCACTACACTAAAGTCCCTCACAATATCAAATATAACCTAGATAAAAACGGTATCTTGATTCTCTACCTTTGAAGACAACATCACTTGTATCTTGCCTCTTTTCAAGACTCTTTATTTTTATTTTCAATTTTTGTCTCATTATCCCATTTCGACCCCAAAACAAGAGTATACTGATGAATATATAAAATCAAGTGTTCGATGAGGATACGATCACCTCCCATAATTTTATTTCGTATCTTTTTGGGTGTCTATGTCTCTTTATATAGGACACTCCACGATTATTTTCAATCTTTGTCCCCTAAAGATCATTTTCAACCCTAACACGAGCTTATAGTATTCAATTTGCTAAAACGGGTGTCTGGATAAAACACAATCACTTCACACAAATTACTTTGGTGCCTCATAAGGTGTTTATGATTCATCTAAGTCTTTTGGTCTCAATATTATGTTTGAAATTTTATTATCACGCCAAATAACATAATGCACAATCATCGAATCATGCAATTTATAATAATTAGTTCTATAAAATAAATTCGATGAATTTGATAGATGAAGAAGTTTTTCGACCAACTCACTAAAACTAACATTGACCACTCAATTGCATAGAATTTCCCTACATTAATGTCTAACAAAGCAAGATGGCATAATTCATTTAACGCATGAATGTTTAAAATCAATAAATTAAGCATTCTCGTTCTAAAGGATAATCTAGATTTTTGTGAAGAATTTAATAAAATAAAATAAAATCAATAGACAAAACATGATTGTGCACTATAATATTGCAGCACATTCACATGAAACTTCACTGCAATCAATCATAACATACCAAAATTAACTACAACGATCTCAATAAAATTAATCCAACCATCAACTAAAAATTGAAGATCATAATTTTATTGCATACTAATATGCTCCTAAAAGCCCTAATTTTAACATTATTCCAGACAAACACAACAATCAAGCATAAGATAAAAATAAAGTAAATCTCAAAAAGAATAATAAAAAAACAATTAAAAAAAAGAATGCTTGTGTGAACGAACCCATGAGGTTTCATACAAAATTGAAATCATAGTTTTTGCAAGTTAGGGTTTAATATTTATATGTGTGCATACGTGTGTTTATATATGTGTGCGTTGTGTGAGTGTGTGTATGTGTTCGTCTGTGTCTACACGTATGTGTGTGTGCGCGTCTGTGTATTCACGTATGTGTGTGTGTGTGTGTATGTGAATCAGAGAGAGGGGGAAAGAGAGTAATTGAGGAAAGGAGAAACTTAGTCAAAGAGTAACTTAGGAAAAAGTGAGGGAAGGACACAACTTTGGTTTTGGGGAAAATTGATTGAAAGTGCTCTCTAGGTAAAGAGTCACGTGCCTAACATTTTGGGAGAAAAAATTAAAACTCTCATAATATGTTATCTTACACATATGCATAATGTATTTTTATTCAAAAGAGTCATAATATGTACCATTTAATATGACTGTTATATTGAAATTATCATGTACATTAATACTAATATTATTATAATGACAGTTTATAATCAATATGTCATGTAAATAAAAGTATTATAATTTTAATGACATTTTTTTAAACTTTCATAAAGTCATTTTTAAAGTGTCATAAAAGGATATTTTTCTTATTGCAGATATTCTTATGCCACATGTCCACTAGGTATTGGAGGACATATTTCGGGTACAACAGCGACCCCAAGCCTCAGTGCTAAGAGGATAATGATTTAGTGTTGTGTATTATTTCATGTTTAAATCATTCACATTTATGTCAATGCTTCGTCTAAGACGCTTAAACTTCTATGGGCGACGATTCATCTTTTGAGACCGAGAATAGAAAGTTCTTGGCTTTCGAGGTCTCATTTATCACTTCTAATCTTCGAGAGTACATACATATGTGATTTCTGGCAATTCGAAGAGATTTTCGGTATCTTTCTCTAGTGGCAATTGATTCCTCATTTCTCAATTAGTTTTCATCTTTCTTTTAGTATGTATGTTCGTTTCACTCCATGTTAATGATTTTTTGTTATTTTCATTTATTAATTTGTAATAAATGGGCTAAAAAAATCCCCAATCATAAATCTAAGGTTTTAACATTTTTGTATATCTTGAACTAGATCATTAAATCCCTAAATTATATATTTGTGATATTTAATTCAAAATATATTGACTCTGATTCTGAATTGTATCCATTTGAACAGTAAATCGTAGCCAAAACATGTTGCTGATGGTGAATTTCTATTTTCGGGGATTGTATTTTGAATCATAACCTCTTGTTTTTTATTCTTAACTATTTTCAGTAAAAAGATTGTATTTCAGTAATTTTTATGGCTAGTCTTTTGTTGACGATGATTTGTAGGATACGTTCCTATAGCTTTTTTGGTTTCCAGTCCAAAATTAGGGAGAATCGATTTATTTCTGGTCCAACTTAGTCCAAGAACACCTCCTACTATTCTTGGCCTGTTCTTAGCCAAAGACCTGGTGTTCCTGGCGTAAATCGTTGCAAATCATATAGACATTAGTGTAGTTGTTTATGATTCACGTCGCGACCTCTCAAATGAGGTTGTGGCCTTTGTTCAACCCACGTACCACTTTTCAAGACATCTTTTGGGAGGTTATTTGTAAATAAAGTGGCGGCTTCTATAATGATGTCTCTACCTAATAATTAAGTTGTGGCATTAGAATACTTTATCGTTTAGGAGTGTTATTCACTAATGCATGTGGTCTTTTTTTTTTTTGGATAATAGGGATAAAGCCCCACTATATTATTGAATTATGGAATAAAATAAAATGGAACATACAAGAGAAACGGATGACTTTATAAATAGCCACCTTTACAAGGAACATAAAAATACTATGAGAATCTAAAGTTTGGGAGACCCCAAGCACCTAAATTGATGAGACCTTTTAACTCTTTAGGAAAGTCATCTAAAGAGGACGATGTAAGATGACTTTGAGACGAAACTCCATGATTAGCCAAAAAATCCGCACACTTACTACCTTCTCTAAGAATATGACAGAAATGCACCTTACGATTCTGAGTTTTGATTTTACTCTTGGCAATAAAAGGCACTATACTCCATGGGCACTTCATCTACTCATTCAGCACTTTAATAACAATTAAAGAATCCGACTCCACAATTAGGCCTTCATTGAGAAAAGAAAAGCATAAATTAATGGCTTCAAATACTGATAAAGCTTCTGCTATTATGTTCGAACCAACACCAAAGCTACAAGCGAAAGGTGTAATGAACTTCTCATTAGCAACTCGTCTCTGTGGATTCGATACCCGGACTTGGTGGCTATACTCACTTGTTGAGTGTAGTCATAAGTTTAGGTTTTTGTATAGTGCTGGTGAGCCGAATAACAAACGACCGGCGTGCAGGTGACTCTCGCCCCACAGCAAAACCCTATCTATCAAATGGCGCCATTGTCGGGGATGAGTTTGTTTTAGAATTTATTTGATTTAGTATTTCGTAGTATTTTCCTTCTATTTGTATTTTTTTGGCTAACCTTTTTGCAGGACTTCTACATTTGAGCGCCAAGAAACGCTTGAATTTTTTGCATGCGCATCTACTTTATGGAATTCGCCACTTCGAGCTATTTTTTTGAGTAAGCATGTCTTATTCCAATTCTTTGGGTAATCATTATTATAATTCTCAAAATGCCCGTAATTCTATGACTTTTGGTCAATACTTAGAGTCCCAAAAAATTACAAAGTCAAAAATGACTTTGGGCGAGTATAATGAAAGTCAAAACTTAGGTTATTGGAATTTTGAGGATGATGATAATGATTTTTGGCCTCTAATTCCTTATAATAGTAATTTTGAAACGAATTTCAATAGTTTTCAAAATTCTTATAATAATGAGTTTGAGTATGGTTCCGATAATAATTTTCAAACTTCTCATTTGCAAGTATCCGCGCCTCGACCTATGACATTCCGTGAGGGCTTGCACATGCTTGAAAATGAGTAACTTGAAAACCGTTATCGGGAAGAAAATCGTAGTTGGGAACATGAGTTGGATTTATTATTTGAATCCGATGACAATTTTTCATCCAAGACTTTTGAAGTCGAGGAATGTTTTGAACCAAATGAGGACTTTGTGCCTACTTCGGAACAGACCATTGTTGACTTGGCCCATTGCATAATAGATATTGAAACTGAGGATGAAATGAAAGTAATATCCATTTGCAATATAATGATTTCTTCTTTGGCCCCCAAAGAAGAACATTTCATTGAAAAGGATCTTATTTCCTTCGGAACTCAATCTTCAAGCGATGATGACTCATCTCTTGAGTTTGAATTTCTTTCCTCCCCATTTTCATTCTCTGTTATCACACCATCACAAGTACCCGATGAATCTGTTTCAAACTTTAATGTGTTAAACCTTTTCGCCGGTGAGGAGTACTTGCTCGAGTAGCCTTCCATGGAGGCATTTGTGCCTCCATGTGCACCCCCTCACATTCCAACTTCAAAATCCTTGGGAGGATATTCTGCTTTTCTCGGTCCCCACATGTTTTTGTCACCCGTTCAATCCAAATTCCCCATCGTCCCTCCAAAACTTTTAATTGGTGATGGTTCCTTTCTTACGCCTTACACATGCCTCCCGTTGTTCAAACGAAATTCATATTTTTTGTAAGGCATGCTTGAGAGTGAGGGTACACCTATTATCCTCCAAAGTCAAATCATTTTCATAGTGGACCCTCAACTATTTAGACTTCTAGTGGATAGTTAGTGTGAAACCTAAATAGTAGGTTGTATATTGTTAGTTTTTTATTCTTTCTTTATTTTTATCTTTTCTTTCCTTTTTAATTTAGTCTCTTGTAATTAGTTAAATTTTTGTTATTTGTTTTTGCTATGCTCGGTATTAACTTTTTTTGTAGATTCTTTGAACTTTTTCTTATGGGGATCGCTCCAATGTTGGGTAATATCACTATTTTCCCCTCTTTAACTTGGTTCTTAATTCACATTGAGGACAATGTTAGGTTTTAAGTTATGGGGTGTGGGATATTCTATCCATTTCTTTATTTAGTCCATATTTTTGCTCACATGTTAGTTACTTAGTATGCTTTTCTTAGAAAAATTAAAATTTTCAAAAAGATTTTCTTTCTTTTTTCTCCTTTATTGGGCATTTTTCCTTTGTTTTCGATGATAAATTTCAATAATTGCCCGATCCAATAGACAACCCAATGATGCATGTTCTCGATTTTAGAAGTTATTAGACTTTAGTCTCAATCATTGATATTATGAATAACTTCATGAATTAAACTTTAATCCTATGAGCACATGCACTTTTCTTGCTTTATTGATTTGATTTAAGATTTTTATAACTCGGTAATCTTTTGTTGCATTCTATATACTTACGCCGAGTAAGCTTTTTACCTTTCGTCCTTTGTAAGTGTTACACACTGTTCTTTTCTCTTTGAAAACGTTGAATTCGTCATTAATCTCTCTGTTCTTTCATTTGATCGTTCATTAATTGAGTTCATATATGAAATGTGTTACTTGAGCATGATTTTCAAAGTTTGTTTTGACTTGAGAATTGCGTAAACTTTATGAAATGATCATAATCAATCTTTGTTATATCACCCATATTAGCGTTGAACTCACCTTATATGTTTAGCCTCGTTAACCCCTTTGAGCCTTAATATAGCCCTTCTTTTCATTAACCAAAATTCACATATCTAACTCCCAATTGGAGTTTTAAACCATATATACACCTTCCATACCTTTGATTGGAATGTTACTTGGGATTGAATGATGTCTCTTGTGTTGCGGTTGCAATTTAGGCATGTGAGAGTGTGAAAAGTAAAGAAAAAGAAAAGGAAAATAAAAGAAAACATGAGAAAAAGAATAAAAGAAAATAAAGAGAAATTTGTATATGTTGTATATAGTTCAATATGCTTTGATTGCTCTCCAAATGTTATATCCAATGCTTTTTTTGGAACTTATTTTCCAATTTTTGATATTGTCCGCATTCTTCCCATTATTCCAAGTTTTCATCCCCGAATACCTTGAAACCGTAAATATACCTTTCATTTCATATCTTAACCCAAAACCTACATTACAACCCTATTCAAGTCCTATGTGATCTTAAGTATATGTAATTTAAATGTTAAAATACTTTTGATAATCAGTAAAAATGCATTTCGCCTCCTTTAATGTGCGGTATCTTTCATTGAGATTACGATTTTTAATTTCATATATAGTGTTGATGTAAAACACTAGATTTGATCTAATTATTTAATCACAGATAAAAATGAATATATAAATATAAGACAAAATATTTTTAAAGTGGTTCAGCCTTGTAAGAATGGCATACGTCCACTGTATTTGTTATTGCTGACTGTTTACAGAATTCTCGATAATGGGTTTACCAAGAAATTCCGAGTCCCCTGCTAATGAGGAGGTTACAATGTATTTATAGCCTTGAGGCTGTACAAATGAAAGGACAATGCGTTGTTATCTAGTAGACATATACATCTGTACGATAATAAAGGGCATTTAATGCGCAGTTATATCCTGGATTCTCTTGATTTGGATACGTTGTACACTAATGTAGCTCGGACCGCTTAAGCTGCTCGGACCGCCTAAGCTGCTCGACACTCTTGAGATGCTCGGGGCCCTTGAGTTATTCAGGGACGAGCAAGAGCTGCTCGGGGCCCATGAATTCCTCGTGGTTTCTTAGTTGCTTGGGTGAAATCGAATTGCTTGGTAGAAGCGTATGTAATTGCCACATTGTCAGACACGTGTCTGTAGGTGAATGGTCCATGTCAGCAAACTAAATCTGGTATCAACAGAAGCCCCCAATGTTTCGTAGTTTGATGTTGAAGAAAAGTATGGAACATTTTGCTGCTTAGATTTTCGGTTTGTATGGTTTTTAGGAAAGCATTCATTGTATACAACTCCTTTTTAAATGCACAGTATCAGTCCTCATAAATATTTTGAACTTCCCTAACCGCTTCGTTTTTCATGCCCTTTTTTTTCTTTTTAGCCGCCGGATACGCAAACGTCCGTTTTGGTAATCATTGCTTTTTTTATTCCCGAGGTAAAGTATTTAAACGCGACAGAAATCCTATCGTTTTTTCACTTTTCAAATCTTCCTTTGAGCTTTTCATTTCTTCTCTATCTTGTGCGTTCATTTCTTTCCTTGTTCGTTGTCAATTGATTCACTCTTCTCCTGTAAGATCTTCTTCCTTCTCTTTTTATTTTGCTTTGATCATTATGGTTTATGTTGTTGAATCAATTGATAAATTTCGTTCTGAATTTTTGATTCCTTCATGGGTCACCTTGGTAGAGCTTTCTGAACCTTCTGACTATTTTTCTTTGGCTGAGGGACATTGGTTCCCCAGTCTCTTTGTGGCCGAATGTGGCTTCTCTTTTCCTCCCAATCCTTTATGTTTGGAATTCTGTCAGTATTTTGACGTTGTTCCTACAAAAATAGCGCCAAATACTTGGAGAATAGTCAATGGAGTTCATAGGTTAAATCAACTTCATGGAACCCGTTTAGGGATTCTAGAGATAATGTACTGTTACAGATGGGTCGTTAGTGATAGTACTTTTTACTTAAAAATTAGGTTTTTGAATAGGGCATTAGTTGTCAATCTTCCTGATGCCAACATGGATTATTTTGAACATGGAGTGGTAATGAAAAATTGGCAACATCCTCTATTAAATGGAGATGATGTATATCAAGGTCCTAGATGTCCTCCTTATGGCAATGGGATAGGTTGTTTTTATTTTTATTCGGCTTTTGAAATTATGTTTTCTTCATGTTTGATAAAATGCTTCACTGATATTTGATTTTTGATTATTTGCAGTTGACAGCAAAAGAAAGTCTCCCAAAGAAACTGATGTTAATTTAAGGCATTTGAAACTTATCTGGAGTTTACACCAAACTGTTGTTGAAGAACATATTAGATCAGCCTCCTATTTGTTGCAGTACAAGAACTATACTTCATCCTTTACTGCTCGTCCAGTGGTGGTTGACATCAACCAAGTACCAGCTGTTGATACTAGTGTAGAAGGCTCTTCTTCAGAGTCAAATATTCCAATTAGTAACATAATGAAGAGAAGAAGAGCTCCTGCTTTCTTTGATAAATCAGACTCTGCCAATGTGGAGGCGAAGAAAAATAAGCAGGATGTTCCAGTGGAAGGAACAAGAAACATTGATGCACCCCCTCCAGTTACTGCCAAGAAAGTTGCTGAGAAGCCCCCAATGGCTCCGAGAAAGGCTGTGGTTATCTCTCCTTCTAGTGAGGTTATTGTCATATCACCAACCAAGACTTCTTCTTTGGTTAAAGATATTCTTTCTCCTCCAAAGAAATCAAAGAAAAGTTTATCTGAGAGACCTGTTGGACCTGTCTCTCAGGCTTTAAATGCTGAAAGTGGTATTCCCACTTTTGTTCCTCCGACCTCTGCCATAGGCTCTGTGAAGTCTTGGATTTTCCCAGAAATCCAAGGTATTGAAGACACTCTTTCTCGGGACAGGGTCACTACCTTGGCAGCTCAACATATTGCCTCAGTAAGTATTACTAGTCTAAGTTTTCATTTTTCATTGATATGTCCCTGTATTGACTCAAAATTATTTCTTTCTTCAGTTGGTAACCTGTTTCAACAGTATTTTGAAGAAGGATGAGGCTATTAAAGATTTGAGCTCCTCGGGAGGTGTAGAGGAAGCTTTTGTAGGTCTGACTCGGTCCTTAAAGGACTCTCGTCAGAAATATGAAGAAGATAAAGTGGCTTGGGAGAAGCAACTCAAGTCCATCGAGCAAGAGAGAGACCGATCTGTGGAGGCCTCTAAGGGATTAGAGAAGAAGATGAAAGAGTTTGAGAAGAATAATAAAGAGCTTGAGGAGAAGCTCAAAAATGCTGGAGAGCTTGAGAACAAGCTAAAAACTACTGAAGAGGAAGTTGGTAGACTTCATGAGGCTGATCGCCAGAAGGAGGAGGTGGAAGGGAAGTTAAAAGTTGTCGAGGAGCTCCTTAGGGAAAGGGCCTCCTCGGAGAAAGAAAAGAGGAAAAAGGCTGTCAAGAAATCATTCAGTGCTGGTTGGGATAAAGGCTGGAATAAGGGTCTGACTGCCATGACCTCGTAAATGGAGTATGCCAGCGTCAAGTACTTCAGGGATGGATGGGTTGCTGCTCTGCCGGAGTTAAAAATCGCTGAGAATTCTAAACTATTCCAGCGACATGTTTATGGTCCTCCTCCCTCTCCTGGAGAAGAATAAGAGGACAAAGCTGCCTCAGAGGAATCTTCCATGATGATTGGAGACCAAGTTCCTCCTGTTCAAGTTGTTCAGACTTTCTACGAGCAACTTCAACCCATCAGTACTTCATTTGAGCAACTGCCACTATCTTCCGAGCAACCAACCTCCTTGTCCCAGCTTTCCGAGGAAGGTGTAAAACACAAGGAGAAGGTGTAAAGTTGCTCGTGCTTTAATTTTGTTATTTCTTTTTAATGTAACCTGGAGCTTTGTATTTACTTTTCGATGAATAAAAATTTGAATTTTTGGTTGTTCATATTGACTCCCTTCTTCTTGCCCTGTCTTTATCATTATTGATCCTGTTTATGGCTTTTCTTTGCTAGTTTATGGCCAGGATGGAACTATTATCGTCTCATAACACAGAATTGATGAAAAAATGCAATGATAACTTCAAAGTTGGTCATACAAATCTGAATGAAGCTCAAATCATTGACATCCTTGGTCCAGATACTTCTGAACGAGCAGTTGAAGCCTACCAATATTTAAAGTGCTTGCTCGACCGTGCAGTTGCCAATAATGTAGCATATTACGTGATGATTGAAGATCTCGAGGGTACAATCGAGGAACTCCGACAACAATACAAGAAATCTTCTGCCCTTTTGCATCAGGGGTATGAGAAAAATATCAGCAACTAAATGCTGACAAAGGATATGATAAGTTCATCGCTGCTTACAGGAAGAAAGATAAAATTCTAAGGGTTGAGGTCGAGGAACATAGGAAAATCGAAAAACTGCTGGAGCAGGAAAACAATGTTTTGCGAGGAGAGATATCCCAACTGAAATCTGCAGCATCTACCTCGGGATCCTTGGTTCCTGTCAATGACGAAGGTTTCTCTTTCTTAGAGGTAGAGAATGCCAACTTAAGAGATGAGTTGGAAACTTTGAAAAGAGTTGGACCCTCTACTTCTACTCGTGGTCGAGCAAGATCTTATCGGGGACGTGCCAGAGCTGCTCGGATCTCAATTGAAGAGGCAAGGACCCAATCAGCCTTAGAGAATCAGGCATTCCAGTTGATGGCAAAGAATCAAGCCTTAGCAGAGATGTCCAAGAAGATTCTGAACCTCGACGAGAACTTTCTACACAAAGCTCGGCCTTGGAGAATAAGGAAATTTTAGTAAAGAATCTTCACGATAAACTGGAGAGGTTGACCTACCATTTCCATAAATAGCCCAGAGAGTTTTGGATGGCTGGATATAATGAAGCCCTTTATCATCTCGATGATTGGATCCAGCAGTCAAATAATGAGGGTTACAAACAAGGATGGCTGAATGCACTGGGGGTGTTAAAGTTGGAGCAGGGCCACTATCTATGGGATTATTATGACCCTGGATTACTTGAGTTTCCCGTGCCACCTTTTAAACTTGATATGAGCTGGATTCATGCTCGGGCAATTCCTCAGTGCTTAATCTCCAAGTATCTCGGCGACTACAATCTTCATTCTAATTTTGAGATATCTCGCCCGGAGCACTTGCTCGATCGACCATCTGTAATGAATGTTAGGATGCTCCTAGATATAAATTTTATAAACTCTCCTTATGCCTTAGATAATCCTCCTGCTGGAGTAGAACTTGTTTCAAAGGCAGAGGGAAAGAAACCCATAGAGTAGAATTTTTATGTAATAACTTTTACTTTTCACAGCATATGTAATTCTTTTTGTTTTAAATGAAGAAATTTAGTCTTCTGCTATTCCATATTCTTCTAAACATTCTGCAGAATATCTTTGTTTGTGAATATATGCGTATTTTGATATGTTCATTTTATTTTATTTTTTGACCATAGTGACTTATCACTTCTTTGATCTTAAGCAGTAAAATGACTTACATCCCATGATCCTGCTTAGTCTAACCAACCTGAGTTGATTGTAAATTGATTTTGCCGACCAACCGGAGTTGGTAGATTTTATTTATCGACCAACCGTAGTTGGTGGATTTTGATTTACCGACCAACCATAGTTGGTGGATTTTATTTACCGACCAATCGTAGTTGGTGAATTTTATTTATCGACCAACCGTAGTTGGTGGATTTTGATTTACCGACCAATCGTAGTTGGTGGATTTTGATTTACCAACCAACTGTAATTGGTGGATTTTGATTTACCGACCAACTGTAGCTGGTGGATTTTATTTATCGACCAACCGTAGTTGGTGGATTTTTATTTATCGACCAACCGTAGTTGGTGGATTTTATTTAGTTGGTGGATTTTAGTTTATCGACCAATCGTAGCTGGTGGAGATTATTCTGAATTTGATGCGTAGTGTGTAGCACTAATACCCCGAAAAATTTCATCAAAAAGAGAGAACTGGGTAAAAATTTCGACACTTTATTTATACTGAAGAAAACTGCATTTACATTGGAATCCAACTATTGATAATACTTGCGTAGATTCTCTGCATTCCATGCATTCTTAAATTCTTCTCCCTCCAAGGTTTCAATTCTGTAGGTCCCTGGTCGAACAACTTCTGTTATTATGTAAGGTCCATGCCAGTTAGCTTCCAGTTTGTTATGTTTTTGAATTACTTTTTTTAGCACGTAGTCTCCTTCCTTCAAATCACACTTCATTACCCTCTTGTTGTAAAACAGAGCTGTTCGTTGTTGGTATGCAACATTCCTGATTGTTTCTTCTTCGAGCATATCTAGATCTAATCGCCTCATCAAATCACTGATAGGAGAATTGAAATTCAGCACTATGTGTGTGGGTAGGCCCAACTCAGCAAGTATAACAGCTTCAATTCCAAATGCCAATATGTAAGGAGATTCTCCTGTTGTTGCTCGCGGTGTAGTACGATAAGCCCACAGCATAGAATGTAGCTCGTTAATCCAATTTGCCTTTGCATCGTCCAGTCATTTTTTCAAACCATTCAGCAACGTTCTGTTCGTCACCTCAGTTTGTCCATTGCTCTGGGGATGGCCTGGTGCAGAATGGGTTTTCAATATATTTGACTGATGACAATATGCGGCAAACTCCTCGTTGTCAAACTGGGTTCCATGATTTGTGATGAACGCATGGGAAATACCATATCTACAAATGATACTCTTCTAAATAAACTGATACACCTTGTCATATGTCATATCAATAAGAGGCTCAGCTTCTACCCATTTAGTAAAATAATCCTCAGTGACTACAAGGTATTTAAATCTTCCCCCGGTTGTTGGAAGTGGCCCGACCAAGTCTATTCCCCACATGGCAAATGGCCAAGGGGAAGTAATGGGCGTTAACAATGCTTGGGGAGTTCTTCGGATAGAAGAAAAGCATTGACATTTGTCACATTTCTTGGCATAAGCTATGCAATCAACTCTCATCATTGGCCAGTAATGCCCTTGGGTTGTCATTCTTTGCAAGAGTGTCCGTCCTGCTACATGGGCTCCACAAGACCCTTCATGGACCTCTTCAATCAAATTTCTCACTTCGGAGGGGTGGACACATCTTTGCAAACCTGCTATAATTCCTCGTCTATATAAAATGCCATTAGTCAATACATAATGAGCAGCTTTAAACTTTAGTTTCTTGGCTGCGAGTTTTTCAGTCGGTAAAGCCCCCTCCTTAATATAGGCCCTGATAGGATTCATCCATGATGGTCCTAAATTAAGGGAAATGAAGTTCATCGTCAGATCTTTGTCAATGCTCCGACTATCCAAGATTTCTATTGGGATTGTTCTTCGTAGCTCGGTGCGCGTAGCTGAGGCTAACCGAGCTAAGGCATCTTCTCTTGCATTCTCCAATCTTGGTATTCTAATCAACTGTACTGCGTTAAAGCTCGATACCATCTCAATTTCTTTCACATGATATTGAATCATTACTTCTCCTTTTGTTGCATACACTCCCAACATTTGATTTACAATCAACTGTGAGTCACTGAATGCAACGACCTGCTCTGCTTTCATAGTTTTAGCTAGACTGAGACCCACGATCATAGCTTCATATTCAGCCTCATTATTTGAAGCCTTAAATTGAAAACGTAAAGCATACTCCACATCGATCTCATCGGGGATATTTAAAATAACTCCTGCTCCACTGCCCGTAGTGCAATAAGAGCCATCTATATATAAATTTCACACAGGTATCTCATTATCAAACTCTTGGTCAGACAGAGTTCCTTGGTGGAATATTTGATGATTCCTTGTATCCTCCTCTAGCACTTCTTGCTTCTCGTCGACCACCTTTTCTTGTTCGTCTACCGACTTAAATTGGTTGGGGTTTAAGTTTGATGATCCTGTAACATCCACAGGCTAGTCGGTATTCAACTTATGCTCGTCGGAGGTATCTGGATAGGTGAACTCTGCGATAAAATCTGCCATTGCTTGCCCTCTGAATGACGATCTAGGCTCATAAATTATATCGTATTCACCCAATTATACAGCCCAATACATCAATCTTCCTGATTTCTCTGGTTTGTTCAGAGCTTGCCTTAATGGCATGTTAGTATACACGATTATGGTATGAGCCTGGAAATACGGCTTCATCCTTCTGCTTGTTTCAATTAGTGCTAGTGCCATCTTTTCCATCCTTGGATATCTAATCTCTGCTCCTCGGAAGGCCTTGCTAGTGTAATAGATTGGTTTTTGCACTCCATCTTCCACTCTTATCAACGCCGAGCTCACTGCGTTTTTTGAAACTGCCAGATACAAGTATAATCTTTCTCCCATCACTGGTCTGGATAATAATGGAGGTGCTCCCAAGTATTTCTTCAATTCTTGAAAGGCCTTCTCGCATTCATCATTCCACTCAAAAGTCTTTCGGAGTGTTTTGAACAACGGGAGGCATCTATCAGTTGCTCGTGACACAAACCTGTTAAGTGCTGCAACTCGCCCTCTGAGGCTTTGTACTTCCTTCTTCATCATTGGAGATCGTAGCTCCAATAGAGCCTTGATCTTTTCAGGATTCGCATCAATTCCTCGCTGATTAATAATATATCCGAGAAACATGCCTTCTCTTACTCCGAATATGCATTTGGTGGGATTCAGCTTCATTTGATATTTTTCTAATTGATCAAAGGTCTGGCCCAAGTCAACTAGATGATCATCAGCTTTCTTGCTCTTCGTTAGCATGTCATCAACATACACCTCCATGTTATGATTGATTTGCTCTGCAAACACCTTATTCATCAATCGTTGATAGGTAGCACCTTCATTTTTAAGTCCAAAAGGCATAACATTATAACAATAAGTTCCCCTCGGGGTAATAAAAGAGGTACTCTCCCTATTTTCAGGCTTCATTTTAATCTGGTTGTAACCAGAATAAGCATCCATGAAACTCAACAATTCGTGTCCCAAGGTAGCATCCACCATTTGATCGATTCGGGGCAGAGGGAAATGATCTTTTGGAGAACCTTTATTAATATCAGTAAAGTCCACACACATCCTCCACTTGTTGTTTTTCTTCTTTACCATCACCACATTATCTAGCCAATCAGAATATTTGACATCCTCTATAAGACAGGCTTTTTTTAGCTTCTCTACTTCCTCCTGTATAGCTTGATTTTTCTCAGGGCTGAACACTATTCTTCGTTGCATTACAGGCTTAATTTCCTTATTCACATTAAGCTCGTGACATAAGAAATTTGGATCGATTCCTGGCATGTCTTCATGACTCCATGCAAAAGTCTGCTTTCTTCGCCTTAGGAATGCTATCAATTCTTGTTTTATTAATTCATCCAAGGATGCACCAATTTGTGTTGTTCGTTCTGGATGCTCGTCGTCCAGAATGACATTCTCAGTAGCTTCCATAACCTTGCCCTTTTATGAATTGGGACTCGTCTCTAGGGTCTAATGTTTCAATCTCTGCATCTTCTATTTGGTAGGTAGTAGTCTTCTTCATGGATTCTTTATGTTCTTCCTGCTCGGCAGATGAATAGTAGCATTCCCGAGCTACTTTCTAGTCACCTTTCACCACTTCCACTCCAAAATTGGTTGGGAATTTCAAACATTGATGGACAGTAGATGGTACTGTTTCGAATTTCTTTAGTCCTACCCTTCCCATGATGATGTTGTAAGCTGATTGGACATTTTTATCCATTACGAAGAAGCGGATTCTTTATGTTCGACAAGCAGGCCATGTACCAATAAGCATATCCAACTTAATTGTCCCAAGTGGAAAAACTTTTTTGCCAGTGAAACCAAGGAGGGGCCTATGATATGGTTCCAACTGTGATAGCTTCAAAATCAAACTGTCAAAGCATGGATAGAACATGATATCTGTCGAGCTACCATTATCCACCAGTACTCGTGAAATCACCACTTCCTTCATTCTCATCTTGATCACCAACGGGTCATCATGGGGATATAGTACTCCTTCCAGGTCGTTCTTAGAAAAACCAATGACCAGTTTGTCCTTATTCACCTTCCTCGGGCGATCATCTTCAGCCAGATTTATTCGCTGAATGTACGAGCAAGCTTGAGCCTCATTGAGGTAAGCTTTTCTCTTGGCAGTCATATCTCCACCTCTTGCATCTCCACCTGTAATAACATTACATTCTAATGATCCAAAATGGATTAAAACTACCTCACGTTCTGGTTATTTTGGTCTTTTGGGGAGATCGGGGTCATCTTGGTCATCATCTGGGTCTTCTTCATGACTTCTTTTCTTATCTTCTTTTGGTCGACGAGGAGATCTAGACCTCTGCATTGCTCGGTCGTTGCTCTTTCCACCATTTCGGTGATCCACATACTTGTTCAATTTTCCTCGCCTGATGAGCTCCTCAATTTCATTTTGGAGAGCTATGCTGTCTTTGGTCGTATGACCATGATCCTTATGGAACTCGCAATATTTGGATTTATTCCTCTTGTCAGGATCTGTCTTTATTTTTTCAGGCCAGTTTAGCTCCTCGCTGTTCTTGATTTCTTCCAGAACATAGTTTATGTCTACTTTCAAAGGAGTTTAGTTTCCAAATTTCTTCAACTGTTATAATGCTTGCTTTGCTTTTGACTGCCTGTTACCACCATTGTTCTTCTGCTCCTTCTTCTCAGCCTTATCACTCTCAACCTTGGTCTCTTTGGTGTCCATATTCTTCTTCGCAGCCATAGCTTCCTCGGCGTTCATAATTTTGGCTGCCTTTGCCATTAACTCTGCCATGGTTATAGGCGGATCTTTGGCTAGAGTGTAGTACAATTTATTTGGAAAAAGTCCACTCATCAGAGCAATGATTGTTGTCTTTTCTTCGTAATCAATAACTTCGAGCTTCTCATTATTGAAACGAGTTATATAATCCCTGGTGCTCTCACCTGCCTTCTGTCTGACACTTAACAAGTGTGCTACTCGTTTAACTGGTTTTCTCCAAAACAAAAGTTCCCAATAAAGAGCTCGGCCAGTTGAAAGAAAGTCGCAATCTTCCCACGAGGAAGATTGTTATACCATATTTGAGCAGGTCCAGTGAGAGTTCCTGAAAATGCCCTACATAGCATCTCGTCCGGAACAGCATAGATATCGGTAGCTGCCGGGTATTGTTCTATATGAAGGACAGGGTCAGTTTTTCCATCATATTTAGAAGTCACCACAGGAGCTTTAAATTTTGATGGTGTGGGAAAATCCACAATCGCCTGTACAAAGGGGGTCCCTTGAACAAAAGTTCTTTGTAAAGGATTCTTGGCCTTAGCCATTTCTCCTAACCTGTCTTCCAACCTTTGAATAGAACCTTTTCATACTTCATTTCCTTCTTCGATCATATTGGTTCGAGCAACAGACCGTATTGAATTAACTTCTTGGGATCTTTCACGACGAGCAGCTGGTCGTGATTGGGCAGAGCCTTCCTTTAAATCAGAGGGTCATTGAGAGTTCCTCGACACAATCCTAGGGGGACTTCTATTCCTCCTAGGACCTAAACGATCAAAAGGAGAGACTCTACTTAATCTTTCAAGATCACTTGTCCTTTCTTGAGATAACGTGATGTTTTGTTGAGTGTCTGTAGCTCGTACCGAGGAAGTCCATCGAGGCTGATAAGAAGGATCATTAGATCTCTCAGTACGATATGAATCGGTGCGTCTAGACTGAGATTCCTTTGGGAATAATGTTCGCCTAATTCGTGAAGAAGGTAATCGGGTATTTCTTGGAATGCTTCGTTGTCCTGACTGGGCTTGCGTTCCACCCTGGATAGTTTGCATGAGTTATCGCATGGTTTCTTGCATGGTCGTCTGGCCCTGAGCCAAATTATCCATTATGCCAGCCAGATCCTGGACATTTGGAGGAGTAGATGGATTCGGAGAGATTCCAGCATTTCGATTGCTGTATTCAGGATGATCAGCCATTGGTGATGACTTATTTTGGTGAAAAATGATAATTACAGTCGTTTCCCACAAACGGCGCCAATCTGTTGATGTAAAAAACTAGATTTGATCTAATTATTTAATCACATATAAAAATGAATATATAAATATAAGACAAAAGATTTTTAAAGTGGTTCAGCCTTGTAAGAATGGTCTACGTCCACTGTGTTTGTTATTGTTGATTGTTTGCAGAATTCTCAATAATGGGTTTACCAAGAAATTCCGAGTCCCCTGCTAATGAAGAGGTTACAATGTATTTATAGCCTTGAGGCTGTACAAATGAAAGGACAATGCTCTATTATCTATTAGACATATACATCTGTACGATAATAAAGGGCATTTAGTGCGCAGTTATATCCTGGATTCTCTTGATTTGGATATGTTCTACACTTATGTAGCTCGGACCGCTTAAGCTGCTCGGACCACCTAAGCTGCTCGGACCGCCTTAGCTTCTCAACACGCTTGAGATGCTCGGGGCCCTTGAGTTATTCGGGGATGAGCAAGAGATGCTCGGGGCCCATGAATTCCTCGTGGTTTCTTAGTTACTTGGGTGAAATCGAATTGCTTGGTAGAAGCATATGTAATTGCCACGTTGTCGGACACGTGTCTGTAGGTGAACGGTCCATATCAGCAGACTAAATTTGGTATCAACATATAGCGTTCTTCATTTATGACATGTGTGCGACCTAGTTTCCATTTACATTTACTCTTTATGCCCGCATGTCCCGTGTGTTACCTCCCTATTTCGAGTGAATTCACTTGATGAGTGTGATGCCTATGAGGATTGAATATATGCTTGCTATATTTAGCATTTGATTTATATAAGTTTTTTACAAATTACACTTTTCATGTGCTCGCTCCCCTCCCACATTTTAAGGTTTCAATTCTATGAGGTGCATTCTGTAATGTTAATAATACGGACTATTGTGTGAATTAGTTCACTTTGCTAATAATGTGTATGAAATCCTTTTCGTTATTGTTGGGCTTGTCTCATGTTGATTTGGGCATATTTTGAGGAAATCATTTGATGTTTGTGGGTTTCATCCTTGATAACCGTCACGAGACGACACTCGTCCACTAGGGTAACCTAGGGGTTTAACGGCTTATTGCATACGCTAAATGCAATTGAATCACCCACGAAAGTGGCCTTATGCTTTTATACCATATTTTTGTACTTGTATCCTACTTTTTGTTTGCTTGTAGTTCTTGTTGCATCCTATTTCATTGCTAGGGATTAGCAATGTGTAAGTTAGGGGGTGATAATACATAAATATTGTGTATTTCATCCCTTGAACCTCGCATTTTAGCCCCCTTGGGTCTCTTATTCCCTATATTTATGCTCATTGACCAGACAATCTCGGATTTCTATTTTAACATGCTTTGTAGGGGTTAATTGAGCTTTTATAGGTATTTGGATGCTAAGTGTGAAGTTTAGACGCATTCCGACTAATTTTCATACGCAATAGCACGTTCAAGGTCATTTTATTAATTTCACAACTTGGGCACCTGGCCCAACATCTGCACGAAAGTTGTATCCCTCCTCACAAGCTTCGCTTAGCCGTAAACGGTGCGCAATTTTGAGTCCGAACGAAGAAGTTACTGGATTTTTAGCGGAAGAAAACTATAATGGAACCAAAACAGGGGGAGAAGGCTGAGACCTGCTTGATCGATCGATCGACCAAAAGGGTCGATCGATTGACCCTTCAATTTTCATCCTTCGAGCTTTAGCAGTGGGCAAATATCTAATCGATCGATCGACCGATCGACCAAAGGGGTCGATCGATCGATCCCCTGTTTTCTGCGATATTTTCCCTTTTTATTTTCTTTTTCCTTTTCGTTTCTATTTTAATTCCAACTTACTATATAACCCATTTTTGCGTAATATTCAGACATGTTGTAAAATAATTAGTTTTTTAGATACTTTAGCTTAGGGTTTGGGGGTTGAGAGCTCAGTTCTTCTTCCTCATTTTGGTGTGACAACATTTGGGTTTGTAAGTGTGAACTATTCATCTTCCCTCTCCATTAATATAGTTTGTATCTCCTTAATTTCTTGCTTTGTAGTTAATTTACATGCTTTCATAATTAGGTTTACTTGTTTTCATTTATTGCTTTCTAGTGTAGATTTATTGTGTTTATTTACCGAGTTTATTTATCGTGTTTTTTGCATGCTTTCTAGCTAAGTTAGTCTTAGTTGTGTCGGATTGAACTCACCTCGGGTTGACTTGCTTTGCTTTGGTGATGGAGTTTAGGGTTTATTTCGAGTGCGTTTTTCTAGTTTTTACGCCTAGGAGATTTGACGGGGTATATCATGTATGCTCCGTACTTACGACCTTGTGTACGTAATTTTCGGGGTATTTGTTGACGCCAAAATCTTATTAGGCTTTTATGAGAATTTAGGGGTGTGACAACTCTTGATTTAATTAATTATCGAAATGATACGCGGTCTTAATAACTCGTTGACCCATGTAACCATTTTATACTAATTCACTCGGGTGAGGGATATTCGACGCAAGCTATAGTTTTCACTCGCTTTCTTAATCTAGTTTAATTTTCCCTCGCCTAGTATAATCTTTCCCTTTTTGCATCTTTTCCTTTCTGTTATAATTATCTTTTACACTTTTATTTAGAAGTACTAAACCAGTTAAATTCTAGCAACTCGTCTCTGTGGATTCGATACCCTAACTTGGCCGCTATACTCACCTGTTGAGTGTAGTAATAAGTTTAGGTTTTTGTATAGTGCAGGTGAGCCGAATAACAAACGACCAGCGCACAGGTGACTCCCGCGCCGCGGCAAAATCCTGTCTATCAATATCGTTGTTATGATCCAATTACTAAAAAATTATGTGTCTCTCTCCATGTTGTGTTTCTTGAGCATATCCCTTTGCTTTCTATTCCCGATTGCCCTTATGAACGCACTAATTCTGATCTCTTCAATATTAATCCGTTCTTTAATAATGACGAGAGTGTGACATCTCAAGAACCTTGCACCACTGACAGTGTGCCACCCCATGTTTATCCTGCTCCTACTATTTCTACTGATACAATTACTTTGACATCTGATGTTCTTGATGCTCCCCCTTTTCGTGTGGACACCCAAGCACTTGCTGAAACGATGGAACCTCCTTCTCGCTATCCAAAACATCCACGTAAGTCCACTCAGTCTCCAAATTTTGTTTATTCTTGTTATTCGGATTATTTTTCTTCATTTCTATCCTCTATTCACTGCTTCTCTGATCCTTTGTCTTATAGAGAGGCTACTCTTGATCCTCTTTGGTAGTAGGCTATGGATGAAGAACTGTCTACTTTGCATCAGAAAGATACTTGGAGTTCGGTCCCCTTACCCTCTGGTAAGCGGGAAATTAGATCTCGTTGGGTATATAAAATCAAAACCAGGTCAGATGGGTCAGTTGAGCATTACAAAGCAAGATTGGTTTCTCAGGGTTTTTCTCAAAAATATGGTATGGATTATGACGAGACCTTTACTTATGTTGCCAAATTGACTACTATTCGTACTCTTATTTATGTTGCATCTGTCTGTCAGTGGCATATATCATAGATGGATGTTAAAAATGCATTCTTGAATGACTATCTTCACGAGGAGGTTTATATGACTCCTCCGGGTGTTCCTCATGGTCCTGATGAAGTTTGTAGGCTTAAGAAAGCCTTATATGGTCTCAAACAGGCATCACGGGCTTAGTTTGAGAAGTTTTCTATCGTTATTACCTTTCTTGGATTTCTTCCAAGTGAGCATGATTCAACTCTCTTTATCTGGTGCACCTCGAGTGGTCATATTCTGGTCTCTTTGAATGTTGATGATATGATTATTACTGAGGATGATGTTGGTGTAATTACAGCGTTGAAGTCTGAATTATCTCGTTGTTTTGAGATGAAGGATTTGGGTCCCCTACATTACTTTTTGGGTATTGAGGTAGCTTATTATCCAAAGGGTTATCTTCTCTCACAGTCTAAGTACATCGGGGACATTCTTAAGCGTGCTCGCCTCACTGATACTAAGATTATTGATACCCCTCTAGAGCTTAATGTTCATCTGTCCCCGTATGATGGTTTTCTTTTACCTAATCCTACCTTATATCGCATTATTGTGGGCAGCTTGGTTTATCTTACAATTACTCGTCCAGATATAGCTCACGCGGTCCATGTTGTTAGTCAGTTTGTTACTTCCCCTACTACGGTTCATTGGGCAACTGTTCATCGTATATTGCGATACTTGAGAGGCACTCGCTTTCAGAGTCTTTTACTTCCTTCATCTTCTTCTTCGGAGCTGCGTGCATACTCTAATGCTGATTGGGCCAGTGATCCTACAGATCGCAAGTCAGTTACTCGATTTTGTATATTTTTGGGCAATTCTCTTATTTCTTGGAAGAGAAAAAAGCAAGTTGTTGTTTTTGTATCTTCCACAGAAGCCGAGTATCGTGCTATGGCTTCTAGTACTCGTGGGGTTGTTTGGCTATGTCGATTACTTATAGATATGGGTGTTTCTCTCTCTAAGCCCACTCCTATGTACTGTGATAATAAGAGTGCTATTTAGATTGCTCACAATTCATTTTTTCATGAGAGGAATAATAACATCGAGATTGATTGTCATATTACTCATCATCATCTTACGCATGACGTCATCACTTTGCCTTTTGTTTCTTCTTCCGCACAGATAGCTATTTTTTTACGAAGTCTCATCCAGTTCAGCGTTTTCGTTTTTTGGTTGGAAAACTCTCAATGCTTCTCGCTGCAGCATCGTGAGTTTGAGGGGGTATATTAGTGTTTTATATTACAGTTTTATTTAGCATTAAGGGTATTTTAGTATTTTCTCTTTTATTGTTAGGTGATTGTAGTAGGTCATATATTTTTTTTTCCTTCATCTCATTAGATTGTATTCTAGTTTTATGATAATATGAAACCATAGCCCCTCTTTTCTCTTTTTCATTGATTGTAGATCTTTGATATGTTATCAAGGCCAAACTCCTCCATGGTCATCTCCTTGCATGAACCCCATCCCCGAAACTCCTATTAATAAAGGGACTATTCACATCGTGCCATGGCATAGGCCACAGCTTAATCCTCTGAACCCAGACTTTCGGGGATGCAAAGAGAACCACGGTATCCAAGATAAAGTAAATCATTCACAGTCCAGACATTTCAGATCTAAAGGACTTTGATGTTGAGGATCTGGAGAGTCATCAACTTCATTTCCTACTCAGGGTAAATTTCTTTATTTACAACCTTCTGTATCCAAATTTTAATTTTTTTTCTTTGCTCATGTTTCTTGAATTTATTTTCTTGAGGTTGTTTAGGTCTCTGTTAGCTACATAAATAAATATGAAAACGTACTCTAGAAACTTCAGGTAAAGGGTGGGGGCCAATAAGGCTGAGGTTGAAGAGGCCCATAATGATTCTTTTGAGGTTTGGAATAAGTATGTTGCCGTAGCCCTTGACGAAAAAAAATAAGACGAATTGACCAAAGTGGAGGTTGTAGATAAGGCTAAGTTTATGGTTGGAAAGAAGAGGAGCAAGACCATGGAATTACTTTCTTTATCTAAGGAGAAGTGATGAGATAATAAGACCAAGGTCGTGGAGGAGGCCCAAAATAATGTATATCTCCAAGCCCAACTTTCCTCCATAAGACATAGCCATGTTGAGGCTATGAAGAAGGTTTAAGAATAACACGATGCGGGCCTTAAAAAAGTTAATGATGATTATTTTATAACCTTAGATAAGGACGTGGCTAAATTTAAAACCTCCACATACTACTAGATATGTAAAAACAAGATCTATATCTATAGGTATAAGGAAATGAGGTTGAGGGGTGCCAAGAATCTTCCTGATGCCGAGGATTTTATCTTGAATTGGTTGTTCAATGAGCCTTGAGACATTGAATATGAGATTGAGCTTAGGGAGACTGAGGAGAGACGCCAGAAAGAGTTGTCAACGTCTTCATAAGAAGGGGATGATTATTGATCTGAATAGGGATGATGAAGATGAAGCAAATGATGCAACCACTTAAGAAAATGTCATGGATTATACTTTGTATTCACTTTTGTCCTTATTTGTGTGATCTTTGACTTTATACATAATGAATTTTTATGATAAATAAAACAAACTTTTGTCTTGCATGTATTCTCTTTTACATTATGTGGATTTTCTATTTGCACTATATCTAAGCATATGCCTTCCATGTTATTGTTTGGTTTGGGTCATAGCATTAGTACCTTGCTATGACCAAATGTTTTGAATCAAAAGTCCATGGCATATGAGACATCCCCCAAGCCTTTACGTTTGGCATGTTACCATCTATCTTTGTGGCATATATAATGATATGGTACTTCTATGGTCTTCCAAGTACAACCACGACCTTGTGTTTGAATTAGAATAAGAAGCCTATTCTAACCTTTTTTAAGGACTCTAGACTAATATTTTCTAGTCCAATTTATTCCTCATGCTTATTATTCTTCTAGACATAAAACTATTATATAGGATAGGTTCACATTCAAGGGTAAATAACTTTCTGACACCTTTAGAGCCTAGACCTTCTGTAAGCTCTCTTTATGGGTTCTTAAGTCTTCTCAAAGTAATTGTATCTTATTCAGAGCTTCATTATTCTCTCTCATTAGAAACTCCCTCCTATCGGGGTGACCACATACTTGGAGGTTCCAAATCAAGATCCACTATAACAATGCTCTTATTGTTAAGGATCTTCTTGATGTGCTAAGTCTAATTTTATAATCGGGGTCCTCTTATTGTGACTTAGGCTTTTCTGCTTGAGATGAAGCTAACTTCATATTTTTTATTACTTTGTATCTCCTCCTAGAAAGTGGTTTCCCTCAGAGATGGATCAACCCCAAATGATTTTCTGAGCCAGATATATATATATATATATATATATATATATATATATGTGTGTGTGTGTGTGTGTGTGTGTGTATATCTACGACCATAAAATGCAACTTCACCCTAATAGGTCGCGATAGTCTGATGGCCCTGCTTTCTATAATATGTTGGTTCTCAACCCTTGATGCTATCTTAGGCCGCTTGTGATTAGTGGAAGATTAATAAAGATTTTGAATAAAAATGCAAAATAAAGGAGGGAACTGTTTTTTTTCATTAATTCAACATTTTGAAGGAGTAAAAAATTAATCTTCTGGCCTATCTATGGCCTTGCAGTAATTATAAAATGTACTTTGCCAAAATTCTCCTTTAAATCTCTCGAGTTCTATAAGTTCTTCAAGTCTAATTTCAGGTCGCGTCCTTAATGAATCTCCCTATCATCCCCTGACCAATTAACTTTTCAACTTCATTATTCAGGTTGAGGTAGTTATTGGTGGTGTGGTCGTGGTACAAATAAAACTCGAACCACTTGTCTGCCTTTCTTCTGCCATGGGGGAGTCTTCATTTTATAGGGCCATATGAGATATTCCATTTCTTTGATGCAGATAAGATAGTCTTAAAATCACAATTCAATGGATTGAATTCTTCGATATGCTATTCAGGATGGGCCACATGTTTCCTCTTAGCCTTCACTTATGTCTCTTATACAACCATTGGTTTCTCTTTTGTGGCCTCGGCCTTTATTATGTTGATAAAGGCCACAGACTCAAATATTAGGATCCTCTGGATGATGAGGTTGATCTGACATTGGAAGATTATCTTCCCCTCGTGGAGATAATGGATGCACGCCAAAAGATGTGCAATGTAATATCCTTGTTGGGTTCCTTGTCTTCCTTCCATAGATTATCCTTTTCCAAATAGTTAGTTCTTAAAAATATCTTTTTTCTAAGATGGATTAAACTTAAACAGAGTAAGTATCCAATAATCATAAGAAGTAAGAGTAGAACCATAACGCATCTAAGATAGTATTATAAGGAAGGACGATTTCATAATAGGTCGTGGCGTATAAGCCAAAAGTGTTAAGGCCGTGGTTATATTCCTTCACAAGGAGGTTCCTGTGAAACATAATCTAGAACGACTTTCTCGAAGGGAGATTCCATTTCTGGACACTTTGATTCGCACATGCCCTTGGAACAAATAGCAATTTAAGAGTCACAAAGTCAATAAATCATCTTAACCTATCCCGAGAGATTTTACCTACTCATAAGTGTAACAACCCTTGCTTTTGGGAGCCTATTTTATATTTATCTACCACATGGTGTATTTATATATATATATATATGTGATTGGTTGTGGGGTAAATATTAATTTCATGAGATAAGTTAATATTTACCAAAATGTTACATATTTACCTTATGTGTGGGTGAATATTACTATGTGGTGTTATATTGAATCATGAGGATTTAAAATGACATTTTGATTTAAAATGAGACCGGAACTTAAAATGTGTTATAAAATTTCCAAATGATAATTTGGAGGGTATAGTTAGTTCCGGGAGGTGCGAGATAGTCAAATTGTGTGCCATATTGTATTTTGATGTTTTGGGCACTTTTGACTGATTTTGGCATATCGCGTATTAGAAATCATTTTATTGCGATATTAACATTTAAAAATTAGAGACTTTTTGCTTAAGGCCACGGTTTAGTCTCCTTAAGTCTTTCATTTTTCCCCTAAGTGAAATTCTAGCCCTAGAGTTAAAGTGAGGGAGGAGGAGAACTTGTGGGGAGAGAGAGAGATTGAAGATTTGTGATTTGATCTTGCTTTCTTCTTCAACAAAATCTGAGATTGAATCCCCAAGGCAAGTTTTCTACTTGCTATTATATGGTTTAAGGTGGATAATTAGTGTTGGTAGATATGTGATAGTTTTGGTTTAATATAGTTATGGTTTTGTTGGGATTTATAAGTTTTTGATGTCTTTGGAAGAGATTTGATTATGGATTGCTGTTGAATAATGTAGTTGGAAGCATTTATGATCATTTAGTATCAGTAAATGAGGTTGGTTTGGTTTGGTTTGGTTGAAGTTGGCTTTCGGCTTAGCTTGAAAATAGGAAATAGTGGTCTAGGTCTGCAATGATCGGTCGACCGCGATTCTCAGACCGGGCCTTCGGGAGAGGTCACACTCCTTTCTTTCAAAGGCATAAATGTTGAGGCGCGATCGACCGCGTCCCCTTTACCGGTCGACCGGCCCTGCCGAAGTGAGCTTTCTTCTTTTCTTCTTAGGCAAAAAAACTTGAGAGCGATCGACCGCGATCTTGGGACCGGTCGACCGGTCCCCTGTTTTCTTCCCAAAATTTTACTTTTGCTTTTAAATCTTTTCTTTTAATAAGGACTTAGGAACCTTCTTGAATGAAGTAAACTTTGGATTTTAGAGTCCTAGTTGAGTCTGGTTGTCACCCTATAGTGGAATGGATTTCACTTGGGGTTAAGTTCAAAGGGGGGGGGGGTGTTCTAAAGTGATGTTTATGCATCACTCTTCTGGTTACTTCTTAATAGGAGGATAGAGGTTGTAGGCCCATGTTTGGAGACTTTAGGGGCTTAAATTGAGAAGTATAAGACCTTAAGGTTTGGGAATGATTGTGATCCCTTGGAGAATTATTCTAGGCATATCCTATGTTAAATATCAACGAAATATTTTATGATTATGGTTTCAGATAAAACGAAACACATATATGTCAACAGAAATGAAAAGTATGATTTTTGTTAGTAAATGCTAATTTACTTAAACACACCTCCCTAAATTCTATCATAAGGGAAGCTCGCGTATGAGGTGATGTCCCCTGACTATTGAATGCAGGGAGACTATAGTCCTCGGCCATATGCGGGTTTATTATATGTTCTTCTGTGCTACTGAGGTAATTCCGGGTGTGGTTATGACTCACTCGCAGGCATATGGCCACTTCCCGACGTGCGTTAGGTGCCCAGGCTACCTTGTTTGATAGGCCCCTGGAAGATGATAGTTATTTAGGGGCGCGCCCAGTGGGGAAACTCGGAGGGGCGGTCTTAGAATCATTATATGTATAAGAATATAACTTTTCTAAATTCAAGTGGGACTTGAGATATGTTTATTGCCACCGAATGTATGATGGTAATGATATTCCTGCTAAAGAATAAGAATTTAAAAGAAATGGGAACAATGATGATATTATATTACTGTTAAGGAATGGAAATTGGATTAAAATGGCTAGGAAAGATGAAAGCTTTTAACTTAATTATGCATAATTTAATTCTCTTACATAATGTAATTGTAGGCATGTTATTTTAACTGTTTCATTTATGATTCATATTTAGGGTGTTAGATATTTATTCTTCATCATTCATGATTAACTGTTCATAGCTATCATGCTTCTTATTCATCTGGGAACTATATAAAAACCGGGCCCTGACCCATTCATTTCTTTCCTGTTGTGCATGTTATTATATCCGCCTAGGTGCTCCTCCGCAAGGATGCCCGTGTTGATATTTCCACCCTTATGTTTTCGAGGAGTTGTAAGATTTGCGAATATTACAGGATGTTTTTGTTAGACGCCCTCATTTTTTTGTGATCTAGATATGATCGGGTCTGTCATTCGGGCGTGTGGCCCAACTTTGTACTTGTTTAATGGATGTAATATGTATCATATTAAACTGTTGTGATTCATTTTGTGTAGCTGTGGACCTACAGCTTATTCGTTCCTCTTCTTGTACTTTTTATGGAGGTTGATATATATGTATGTTATCTTGGAAATTCCACTATTTTTTTAGAATGGGTTGTTTAATTTATTTTCTTAACTTAATCTTTTACTCAAATAAAATGTTTTGGCAACCCATTTTCTGAATTATTGGGTGGTTTTCCCGTATACTTGTGTTATATTTGTGATGCTGAGAATGATTTCCATCCATGATTTTCGTATTTATTGGAGTATCGGGCTGGCCACCTCTTATTTCGGAATGCGGGTTGTCACAGATGGTATCAGAGCATTAGGTTCTGGAGTACTAGGATCTATGTGGACTTGTCACATTCTACCATAGCGTTCTTTGATATAGAGCCTAATGATAGGACTGCTTTGTTGCTTGTGTTTGCGATTTTCTGCAATGTAGATTATTCTGAATAGTATTCTAACTCTATTGTTCCCTCATCTCAGATACCGCCTAAAATTGGTCGCCCGGTGAGACGCAATAGGGTCTTAGATGAGGATGTTGGTCCTCCACCACTGCCACAAGGAACATTAAATGCCGCGGATGTGGCGAATATCGTGGCTCAAGCCGTTAATGCGGCCATGACAGCAGTGGCCCAACAAGCGCCACAGGCTCAACAAATAGTACTAGATGCCCAAGTTCCTACCGGACCTTCTCCGTGGGAGAGAGATAAGGAATCTTTTCTGATGGGTCAGCCCCCGGAATTTGACGGGAGCTCAGATGTTATAAAGGCGAATCAATGGAAGAAAGATATACAACGCCATCTACGTATGTTGGAGTGTGGTGAGGACAGGAAGCAAGTTCTTGCTACTTTTAAACTGGTGGGGGCCGCATTACACTAGTGGGAGTCTGTGACTACCCCAGAACAGAGGGATTCAATGTCGATTTCTGAATTCTGGGTTTTGTTCGATCATAAGTACTTTCCTCCCGCAATTCAAGGGGAGATGATAAGGAGGTTGCAGGACCTTGTGCAAGGGGAGAGGTCAGTAGCGGAATATGAGGAGGAATTCACCCGGTTAGCAAGTTTTGTGCCGGATAAAGTGACCCCCTAAGAAAAGAAAGTTTCGAAGTTTATGAGAGGGTTGAACTGGAGAATCCGGCAACATTTGCTGGGTAATCCGGCTTTATAGACTTTTGGGGATGTGATGAATGCATCTTTATTACATTGCCAAGAGCATAGACTATTTTTGCAAAGTGGAAAGAAGACCTCCGTAGTGGGGCAAGGGGGAAGGTCGGGAGGTAGTGGGATTGGAGGAGGAGTCTTTCCCTCGTCCCAACCTTCGGGCAGTAAACAGAAAGAAAGGGATCCCCAACAGGGGTACTTGTCGAAGAGGCAGCGTTCTGGTGGGTTTAATTCGGGGACCCAAAATAATAGGCACGGTCAGGGTGTCCCACAACAACAAGCAGGATGTGGTGGTCAGGGAGGCAGAGGTCAGCAGGGCCAAGGGGTAAATCAGTTTAGAAATAATAGTGGTCGGAATGCCGAAAATATGATTGGTCGGTGTTTCCAATGCGGGGAAGCAGGTCACTATAAGAAGGAATGTCCTCAGTTGATTGGGGGACAGTTTCCTCGAGCTCCACAGCAGCCATACGTTTAATTCCCTCCGCAGGTGCCTAACCCAGTTGCTCCTCCACAACAGGGTCAGTTACAGTATGGTAGGGTTTACCATATTCAGGATGCTATGCTTCCTCCATCTTCGCCTGCACCGCTAGCCATTGAGGGTAAGTTCCTTATTCAGGGACATATGGGTCGTGTTTTATTTGATACCGGTGCAACACATTCGTTCATTTATAGGAGCTTTGCTCAGACCACCGAGTTGATTAAATCTGCTGAAAGAACTTTTACTAGTGTGGAGTCCTCTATGGGTGATGGTTCACTCATCTTCTTTGTTTGTAAAAATATAGAAATCTCTATCGATAATTTATGCTTTGAGGCCGATTTACTCGTCCTGGATATGGTCAGGTATGACGTGATTTTGGGTATGGATTGGCTTATGAAATATCATGCTATAGTAAATTGATACGGGAAGAGTATAGTCTTCGTCGTTTCGGGACAAGAAATGTTCCTGGTAGTTTTACCTCGTTTAGAGGGGAATACTAGTACTTATTTGTATTGCATTGCTGAGGAGACTTCAAGGGATGTAATTGTTCCCTTGGATTCTATTCCGGTTGTGAAAGATTTTGAGGATATTTTTCGGGAAATACCGGGTTTGCCTCCTAGCCGTGAGATTGAGTTTGTGATCGATTTAGCCCCGGTAATGAGGCCGATTGTGAGGGCTCCATACCGAATGGCTCCTATTAAAATGAGGGAGCTAAGAGATCAAATTCAAAAGTTGTTGGAGGAAGGATTTATTCGGCGTAGCACGTCGTCGTGGGGTGCTCCAATGTTGTTTGTTAAGAAAAGAGATGGTTCTCTCCGGTTATGTGTGGACTATAGAGAATTGAATAAGGTCACCATCCGGAATAAATACCCTTTACCTCGTATCGATGATTTATTTGATCAACTTCGAGGAGCGACTTACTTCTCCAAAATCGATTTGAGGATGGGGTATCACTAATTGAGGATACGGGAGGAGGATGTATCCAAGACTGCCTTTCTAACATGGTACGTGTCCTATGAATTTTTGGTTATGCCCTTTGGACTAACCAATGCCCCCGCTGTATTTATGGATCTCATGAATAGGGTGTTTCGGGATTTCCTGGACCAATTTGTTATTGTGTTCATAGAGGACATTTTAGTCTATTCTCGAACGGAATCTGATCATGCTATGCATTTAAGGTTGGTCCTACAGAGATTACGGGACCATCAACTGTATGCCAAGTTCGAGAGGTGTAGCTTTTGGTTACAGGAGGTACAGTTTTTGGGTCATGTGGTGACGTCCCAGGGTGTATCGGTGGATCCAGGCAAGGTAGCTGCGGTAAGGGAGTGGGGTCAGCCAATGACATCTACCGAAATTCACAGTTTTCTGGGTTTGGCGGGTTATTACCGTAGATTTATTAAGGGTTTCTCGAAGATTGCTAGCCCTTTGACAAATTTGACCCGGAAAGGGGTAAGATTTTATTGGGATGACTCTTGACAAGAAGCATTTGATGAGCTTAAGGAAAGATTGACTTCGGCTCCAGTCCTTGCTTTACCAAAACCAGGATTGGAATATCTGGTCTTCACCGATGCATCTCTTCAAGGATTAGGAGGTGTACTTCAGCAAGAGCGACGGGCTATCGCTTATGCATCCCGTAAATTGAAGCCCCATGAAAGAAACTATCCGGTGCATGACTTGGAATTGGCCGTAGTTGTCTTTGCCTTAAATATTTGGAGGAATTATCTTCTCGGGGAGAAGTTCAGTCTTTTCACGGACCATAAGTCGCTGCAATATATATTTTCTCAGAAAGATTTGAATATGCGTCAGCGTCATTGGCTGGAGTTCATGAAAGATTATCAATTTGATATTCGTTATCGTCCGGGTAAGGCGAACGTTGTAGCGGATGCCTTGAGTAGAAAGCCCGAGGGAGAATTAGCTGAGGTTTGGAAAGCTAAATGGAAAGAGCTCAGTCATGAGGATGCGGTTGCTAGGGCATTCATGTCCGTGATGACCGTTACTCCTACAATTGTGGCAAGGGTCGTAGAAACCCAAGGAAGGGATAAGGGTTATCAAGACCATATACGCCGATTGCTGTCTGAGGGAGCAGAATCTTACTCGATAAGTTCGGAGTGTGGATTGCGCTTCCATGGAAGACTTATTGTTCCAGAGGAGGGGGATTTGAGACGGGCGGTGATGGTAGAATCCCATGGTTCTAAATTTTCAGTGCATCCGAGTAACGATAAAATGTATCAAGACATGCACCGTCAATATTGGTGTCCAGGCATGAAGCGAGATATATCTGAGTTTGTATCTCAATACACTACTTGTCAGTTAGTTAAGATTGATCATCAGCGACCGACAGGTTTGTTGCAACCGTTGGAGATTCCGGTATGGAAATGGGAAAGTATATCAATGGATTTTGTTACTGGCTTACCAACATCACAAAATGGTCACGATTCTATATGGGTTATCGTTGATCGCTTGACGAAGTCGGCGCACTTTCTTCCAATTCGTACCGATTACAACACCGCTCGTTACGCCCGGCTGTTCATTAATGAGGTTGTGAGACTGCATGGGGTGCCTTTGAATAATGTTTCTGACAGACACAAGATATTCGTTTCTCACTTTTGGCAAAGTTTCCAAGAGGCCATGGGAATCGAATTGAGGTTAAGCACCTCCTATCATCCTCAAACAGATGGCCAGACCGGGCGGGTTAACCAAATGCTAGAGGATATGCTCCGTATGTGTATGCTTGATTGATTAGGCACATATTCTTCACATTTATCCCCTTAATTTTGGTATTTTTATGATCCCGTGTTGTGTATATATCTTGAATTTTTCTCGTATTTATGCTACTAACTTTTTTGGCAAGTATTTCGTGTTTTGTGTATTTCTCATGTGTTTTACAGGTATTTCATGCAAGTTAGAGCGAATGAGAACTCAAAACAGTGAAAGAAACCAAGAAATGGAGAGTTGAAGGGCATTTTCGTAATTTTTCATCCTTATTCCGGAGGTGGGGCCAACTAGAAAGTTGAATATCTCTAAATTACAAGAACACTGGAAAAAACGGCACCTCAATCCGAGCTACGGTGAAGAAGTTACGATGTTTTGAAGTTGCGCGATAATAAAGAGAAATGGAACAGGACCGATCCGGATGGAACCAAACCGATCCGGTGGGGACCGGACCGGTTCGGTCAGGAATGAAAAGAACCGATCCGGGACCAGATGGATCCGGTCCGGACCGGTCCGGCAGTGCGAATTGCTGGCATTAATTATGCAGATTTTGAGGTGATTAGCTGGTGAAAACTTGCGCAACAAGCGATTCTAGCTGTCAAATTTGTGCTACTTAGTGCTATAAAAGACCAAGCCCTACCTCTTTCAAGGGGAGACGAATTCTAGAGAGTAGAATAGAATTTTAGAGAGAGAAAGTCAGATTTTAGAGAGTTTTCTTAGTTTTTCTTTACATAGAAATTTTCATAAACCCTAGTTTGTAAGGTTGAAGAAGAAGAATATTTCTAGATTTAATCATCTCTCTTCCCTAGTGCAGATTTCAAGTATCAAATTCCATTCTCTTAGTTAATCTCAATTTTGATTTTCAATTTAATCATCTTTTCTTGTTTTGTAATTTTTGTTTTTACCATGTTTCTTAGATCCACAATTATATGCATTGTTATGAAATTGTTTCCCCATAAAATCACGTCTAGCTAAATTTTCAAGGGTTGGGGTACATGAACTCATTCCGGTATAAATTACCTGTGTAGAAAATAGAGGGTAAATTAAATATTGACCAAATCGTGTATGGAAATTCTACGAACATAGCCGACCTTTTAATCTCTCTTGCCCTAGGTACTTGGGATGTTTAAGAATGCTATGCAAGTGTAATTTTTCATTCACCGCTTTGTATTTGCCTTTGATTTCATATGATGCGGGCAAGATCCTTCATATATGTAATGCTTAGGATCTATAAAGACTGGATTTAGTCAAAATTTCAATTTACAATTCTAGTATTCTATACGTTAATTTTACTAAGGTTTGAGGGATTGTACCCCACCCTATTTTCTCTCATTTTCAAATCTAATTTCTTTACAATTCTTAGTATTTTTGTACACATTTTATTTCGTCACCAATTAGAAATTTAAACCCATCAATCAACTTTTTCTTTTCTTTTATTTTAATATCAAATTTAGGATTAAACTACCTTACCTTTGTCATCACGTTTACACGTCCTAATTCCCTGTGGATTCGATACCCAGACTCGCCACTATACTCCTTAAGAAGTGTAGTTACAAGTTTAGGTTTTTTTGTATTGAGGTTGGAAGCCGATAACAACGACTAGTGTATTACACGAACGCTAGGTTTTCGACTCGATCAAAATGGCGCCATTGCCGGGGAATTAGGTAGACTTTAGGTTAGGTTGGTTAATCCCGAATTTGACCTTAAAAAAAATAAAATAAATAAAATAAAAATAAAAAATAAAAAATAAAAATTCTCATCTCATCTTTCATAAGTTGTTCATGCAAACTCCTCTGTTGTCTCCAACCTAATTTCACGAAAATCCCTTTGCTGAAGCTAACTCTGACAATTTTCATACTACCGACGTTCCACACTTTTGAGTCAAACACTGAGTGAGGGTTCTGAATCGTTGGGTAGCAATATGTCTATGCACGGTAGTGTTGGTGTTGGTGCTGGAGAGGAAGAGATACCATATCTTCCCATGAAAGATCTTTTATTTCCGGAGCGAACTGTTACCCTTGGTTGCATTTTACTCCCGTATAATGCCGGTCAGTTCCACTTTCGTAATGGGATGATTCAAATTCTTCCTACATTTCATGGGATGGATTCTGAAAAACCATATCTCCATATTCGAGAATTCGAAGATACATGTGAGATGTTTGGTGATCAAGCCTGCCCACAAGATGTTATCCGATTAAAGCTTTTCCCTTTTTCCTTAAAGGATAAAGCTAAGACCTGGCTATGGTCTCTACCCCCGAATTTTGTTCTGTCCTGGAGAGATATGCTGACTAAGTTTCTCTCAAAGTTGTTTCCACAACACAAAACAAATTCTGTTAAGGCACAAATACAAGCTTTTCGACAAAATGAGAATGAGGCCTTCGACAAGTGTTGGGAGAGATTTCAGGAGTTAGTTAGCGCTTGCCCACTGTAATACCCCGTATTTTTATAGCTTTTAAATTATGGGATTTATTAAATTTAATTGAGATAAATTAATTTAATTTTAATCCGGAATGTTGCTTTAAATATTTACTAGCGTGACGAGAGTTAGTAATTATTGGAAATTTGTTATCTGTTGAATATTACTGGATGAGTATAGTAATATATGAGATTTATTGTTATAATATTGTCACGTGTGAATAAAATGACAATTATGGAAATTTAAGTCGGGACGCGCCTGTGTCGTGTCGGGACTAAATGTTGATTAATAAGTGAATATTTTATAAGTTGTTTGTATGGTCGTTTTGAGTGCGCCAACGTGTCCAGAAGGGTCGATATAGTCATAAAAGTGTACCCGGGGGTTTAGTTTGGGTCTCGGGGCGTTTTTAGGCCCAATTAGTACCCCGGGAGGGCGTTTTGGACATTTCGCAATTATGGGTAATTAAACCTACGAAAATTAAAAGGGTTATATAAGATATCTAGGTTGTCTTCTAGGGTTAGAATAACCAAAGACAAATGACGGCCATTGGAGAGGAAGAGGAGAAGCTCTCCAAGGAGTTCTAGGCCAAGAACACCTCTGATTGCACCGCCGTCACCACCAACGCGTAGATCGCGAGACGGGGAACGAAACCACACCAATTTCGTCACCAAACCAGATTTCTAAAAATTCCAGGCAAGTGTTTATCTTGCTTATTTCGTTGATGCATCTTTCATATTGGTTTAGGAATGATTAGGATGAATTGTATGGAAGAAAAACCCAATTTGAGATAGGAAATTGCATGTAGTGATGACTTAAATGATATTTTAGAAACCCTTTGTCATGTAAAGGATTAAGAGTTTGATTAAGAAAAGAGTTCTAATTAGATACAAACACTAAAATTTTTTATTTCGGATGATCGGACCATTGGAATCACTTGAAATTTTAGTATGTTGTAGCGAACGGCGAGACAGGACTGCTGACAAAAATTCAGCTTGATCGAACGGTCGGATTTCTAAAAATATTATTTTTACTAGAGAGTTTTATGTTTTGAGGACTCTTAGAGAGTTTTATATTTTGAGGACTCTTAGAGAGTTTTATATTTTGAGGACTCTTCTAAATAATAAAAAAAAAAATCAATTAAAACTCCATTTTAATTCCGATTTCGAAACCATTTGAAATTCTCATCTTTGAAAATAAAATTCAAAATCCTTTAATGTAAGGCGAAATCTATATTTTTGGGATATCTTACATGAGGGACAATGTAAGTATATGTTAAAGAGAGAGAGACACGTAAGAGAGTTACTTTGGGACAAATGTGTATACCTACTGAATTTTATACTTGGGAGGATAGAATCCGTGAGCGTGATGTAGTAAGTGGAAAAGTTCCTCAAATTAAAATAAGATGTGAATGGTTATACGTGATAACTAAATAATGAGAAATAATTACAAATGTCATAATTATGGGAATTGAGAATTTACCCATTATTGAAATGGTAATGTTAGTATAGTTATATGATTGTGTATGCATATACTATCTATGTGTGAAAATCATGCCCATGCTACTTGCTATCCCTGAGGTTTCCGCGCTGGGACAGTCTTATCTCGATGGGACCTTTATGGGGGATATTGACTTGTACCCTAGAAGATAGATATCCTTGGTACAGGCTATCGGAATGATAGTTCAGACGGTTCTAAGAGATGCGGGTATGTGCTTTCCTCTTAGAGACTTGGAATCTATGCTTCGCCTCATTTTGTTTGTGTATAGGTATCCTTGGTACAGGCTATCGCAGTGATAGTTCAGACGGTCCTGAGAGACTTGGAATCTATACTTTGTCTCAATATTGTTTGAGCATGTGTTGATACAGTTCGAGAGTGATTCCGAATATGTATTCCCTTAGTACGAGTGATACGGGGATTGGATAGTAGAGTATGCCCGCACCATAGTTGTTATTTGGGGTGCTGTTGTGATATATATATATTTTATGAGTAGTTAATATATATATATGAAATTCTGAAATCTGGAACTGCCTACTGTGATGAGACATGTAGGACATGGTTGATGACTCAAATTGTAAATACTTGTTTTGAGAAAGTATAATATGACACTGGAAAACTTTATTGATTTATAAAGTTAAAAATGAGAACTTTGGTTGCTAATTGAAATATCCTTTTCGAACAATTGAATCGTTAAATTTTGAATCTTACGAGTAAGCTAAGATAAGTTAAATCATTGGGAAGATTAGTGCGATAAATGATAAAACAAACCGTTGGGAAGGTTAGTGCGATAGGTGTGCACATTAGAAGAGAGGTGAGAATTCCTCAAGAGAGTGACGCACTAATATGTTGTTGCATTGGCCTGTATCAATTTAAATACTTGCTAAACAAATTTTAAATCATATACACTATCGGGCTCTGACCCGTTTTTCTCTCTCTCTCTCTCTCTCTTGTATATATATGTATGTATTACAGGTGCCCAGCCACAGGGGCGTCTTGCTTAGGATCTCTTAGAAGGAACGCGCTGCAGCTTAGGTGGAAGTTGCAGGACTCTTGATTAGACGACTTCGTTCATTCGGATCCACTCTTAGTACTTTCATCTAGTTGGGACTGTGTAGCTCTTTCCATTATTCCGTTGTTATTGGACATTTGTATTTCAGTTATTTCCAGTATTGTTACAATGGGATTTATTCAGTTTGGATGTGTGACTTTAGATTTCGTATGTTGACATTCGATTGACGAATGTATTAAATTAATTGTATTATGTTGCAGAATTTAATGTGGTGTGATTCTTACTTATTGAATGCTGTTAATAAAATAAATGATCTTTCTTTAAATAAAATTGGGAAAGTATGTATGAACATGGTTTTGACACTTAGCTTAATTAATTAGGGTGTTATATTGGAAAAAAATATTTTTCGACAGTGATGCTAAGAATGGACCAACTGTTCACCTTGATTTAATTTAATAAAGGAGTGATCGCCCGGTATTTAATTAGGCGGGGTGTCACAGGTGGTATCAGAGCATCAGGTTCTAGTGTCCTTAGGATCTGTACGGCTTATTATGCTTTCAGCGTTGCTTTATTTGTTATAGAGCCCTATGTTTAGGTTTGTTGATTCCCTTGACGAGATTTCGTTCTCCTGCTATAATGTGTATACACTAGTGAATTCTAATTTCGTTCGGATGTGTGCGTGTGCCGAGCGATGACGGATGTCAGAAGAGGACCGTTAAGCGTACATCAGGAGGCAAGGCTCAGTTGATATTATGAAATATATCCGAGGATGATGACCGTAGTCGAGGTCACCTCCATTATGGCACGAGAAGCCACGACTAGAAAGGCGACTAAGGTGCAGCAATGATTTTTCAAATGGTGTTATAGTCAAATGAGGTGCGAGGGTAAACTTACCCAACGTATTACAAAAATGTGTAGAGACTGTCAATGGGAAATTTTAGAAATGCGGAAATTGTATGTGTCTTTACCAAAGGAGGTAATGTACCCAAAGGCTTAGATATAGGACGAAGTGTGGCAAACTGAAAGTGAAAATTTAGAGAAAATTTTCTTGGCTTTCGGGACGAAATTATAATTGTTGGAGTCAACCACCAATTTTAGAAGTGGAATGCTATGCCTATAGGAGAACCTTAGGTACAGTGTTGACCGTATGTTCCTTCCTCAACTGTTCAGGGTGAGAAGCAAACGTGGTTCTGAACTCATCGCGGGAGGGCATGACAGAAGTCCGATTATGGATATGAACCCTAATCATTAGCAAATTTTGTATCGAAAGATGTAGATACGAGTGGAGGAAACGACTCCAAGTGGGAGACCAACTCGTAATAATAATTGATAATACTCGAGGAGGAAATTCTGATGGACGGTTGATTCAGAGGTTGACAATGTTGTATTTTGTCAATAAAGATGATAATGCTCCTTGTGTGGGAAGGTTAAAGAAATCGAAGAATTTAGTCAAGAATAAGACTGAATACAATGGTGGTGATATAGCACCAAAAAGAGATGTGGATATACATCAGGGGACCCATTTAAATGATTCGGATAATGGAATTCTTACCAAGTGATGGTAAATTCAGTAAGTGCTATTATAGATAGTAACATGATCTTTATGGCCTAAAAAGTTAAAGGAACAATCAGAATGGTTAACAGGAATCGAGTTTACTAAAGTCCGAGAGGAGGACAAATCCAAACCTGGTTAGTAGGACAGGTGGTAAGTGGATTATGTACTGAGGTATTTTGTGCGGAGTGAGATCACTCACGATAATATGTTCCAAAGTGAGTATAAGGACAAGAATACGGTGCCTAGTAAAAGGCAATGATTAAAATAATTTTGTTATGGCTTGGGCAGACGTGTTACGTCCGAAAACCATTTGCGCAGTCAAGACGATTGACAAGGTAGAAGTGTAAGTTGTATCCTCAGAGGATGAGGCGTGTTGATGTGACACGAGAGAGTCACTATATTTTGTTCATTGCTAGATTAGCATGTGAGACGAGCTTAATGCATATAATTATAAATGTTACCATTATGTGAATATTTTTCCCTAGTGTAGCGGGATTTTTCTTTAGTGCTATCCGCGGAGGATGAATGAGTATATCAACAGTGTTTTATACTTTATTGAGGTTACTCGTTGTAGTGATGCGATACACGAGTATGATATTATCTTGTTTAAAACATTACAGAAATGGTTAGTACGATAGTGGGCATTTATTGCAAGGCTATCGGAGTGGTTGCATTAGTGCAACATGTTTTATGTTTGTTTTGGCGAGGCTTTACCTGTGAGAAGGTTGGACTCGCACTTATATTATCTATCCTAGAGACTTCGGAGGAGATAGTGGGCTCGAGATATTCGATGCCAAAGTATGTATAAACTTTGCCAATATGATTCCGTAGGTATCGGGATTTACCGTTGAGCGAAAAGATTTGACGCAGTATTATGTTTGGCACTCCGGACTTAGTGATAGGAAGAGTGAAGTGTTACATTTATCCTTAAGAGACGTGGGAGTTAAGAGTTATACCCCTAATGTTAGAAAAAGGAATTTCGAGAATTTCGATTGTATGTATTCGAGGTTTATGGAATGCTATTACCACCAACCTATGCTGAACGATAGTGAAATTTGGTGAAACGTTCTTTGTTAAGCATAATTACGGGAGAAATTGTAACTTTTCTGTCAAGGGACGGAATAAAGGGGTATATACTATGGACGGAGGACCTAACATATTTCGATAACCGACAATGCTAGGTAGTAGTGTATCGGGGGGGTTCCTTGTTTGGATTTCGCTTTTCGAGACATCCCACGCATGAAACTTAGCGTAAGGTTGGAAATAGGGAGACGTTTGGTCATTATTCCATGAGTTCGGTACCCTGGTCAAAATGAGATCAAGTAATTATGTATGTAAGTTGGAAGTTGAATTTTGTTTTAAGGTCATTGGAGCCGGATTTTTATGGTAGGAAAGCATTAAAAGTTATACCCACGAGTTGAGGGGTGGAACGATGATAAGGAGAATTTAAGAATTTTGATTTCTAGGGTGATTGAGAGTACCCAAATGTCATAACCGCGTATAGAACACAAGGTGAATAAAGAGTTGGAATGATTTTTAGCATGGATTATTTGGAAAGAACTTTATATTATACAAAAGAGATGACCTGTAATTATTTTGATGAATAGAGCGTTAGTGATTTATTTTGGTTGTTGTACTTATTTGGGAAAATTGTTGTACTTATCTGAGGAAGGTTGAGAATTATTGTTCCTCTTTTATTGTCATGGAATTTGAATGCCCTATCCCTTCTATTCCGTTGAATTTAGTTAGTCCTACAGATGAGTAGCACACCGTTCACTCTCCCAGGGCGGTCGGAGTGTTGCAAAAATGTGGGCATCTTGGTTAACTACAGTTAAAATAGTCCGAGTCGAAGGGACGTGGTAATAGACGTGTGAAATATATGTTTGTGGGACTAGTATAACGAAGTGGAAGTGATAGAGTGGACTAAACGTCACATGAGGGGCGATAATCCATACATAAGTGTGCAATTAGAATAACACGCCCTAACTTGATTGGAAGGCTGTGGGAAGCCATTCAAGAATTGGTATTCCTTGAATATAGTAGAATTTAATTGTTATGAAGCACACCCGGAGCGGAGTTGTTATTAGTCAAGTGTGAGAGAGACTCACACATATAAAGAGTAATGATGTTAGTATAGTATAAGAGATCCAGAAGTGCGCTTCGTGGAGAGAAGAGCATGGGTGGAACTTTCGGCATACTACAAGGAAGGAAGGGGAGTATTACGTGTCACTTAATGTGAGACATTTCAAGGGAAGAATCGATGTTTAGCGAGAAGTAGTGAGTAGTCTCTACATGCACTGCCCATAGGTAAGGTTTGGTTGAAAGAGGAGAATCAACCAAATAATTTTGTGTTTATCGAAAATTCCTGAAATTAGAAGAGGTTGGTAAAGTCGGTAAAGTTCTTGGATGGGTTGCCATCCTCAAAACAAGATCAAGGGTTTATCCCGAACATGTGAATTAAGTCACCGAGAAGGAAGTGATTGATATTCCTTTGGGCTGGCTTACAATATTACCTATTATGCCCCAGACTTCCTTTGAAAGGAAGGATCGCGCCAGTGCATGGTCCGGCGCAGTATAAATTTCTAAATCAGGATGAGATTGGTGAATCCCACCTTTGATATGGGATTTCAGGAACCAACGGAGATAAGATTTCGTTTCAAGTAGGATGTATCACCCTTAGCCAGGGAATAAGCGCATGGTGATTAAAGATTAGTGGAGCCACATGAAGGAGATTTTGGAATCTTGGTACGATGATTTCAAGAATGCTCTGTAGAAGCACTCGTACCTGTTTGTCGCGTATGAGGTACTTATTAAGGTTTTGTTATGGAAGAACCTCGACTATTCTCCTTCCGTATGTTTAGAGGAGAGTAGATAATCAGAATTTTTGGATCGGTCGAGAAAATATTCGATAACTATGGTAGAATTCCACGACTGTTTTAGACGAGCAAGAGTGATCAAATGTTCGTAATATTTTCTCAGAATGGGAGTTTTGTATATGAATAAATCCGAGTATTTGTCATGTAGTGAGGTGCGGCCTCCTAATGATAGTGAGATAATGAAATGTATAACGTACAGGCGTGACTTATGCGAATGTTGTCGGTTGGGAGCACAATGTGAAGTGTCTCCAAAGAGAATGCAAAACAATGTTACTGTGAAGAAAGGGCTATAGTGATTGAGCGCCGTAATGTGTAGTTAGTTTGTGTACGAAAAAGGATATCCAGAATTGTGCTACCTGATAGGCCTTATTTTTCGAATTTCGGGACGAAATTCAGTTATTAGGGGGGAAGTATGTAATACCCCGTATTTTTATAGCTTTTAAATTATGGGATTTATTAAATTTAATTGAGATAAATTAATTTAATTTTAATCCGGAATGTTGCTTTAAATATTTACTAGTGTGACGAGAGTTAGTAATTATTGGAAATTTGTTATCTGTTGAATATTACTGGATGAGTATAGTAATATATGAGATTTATTGTTATAATATTGTCACGTGTGAATAAAATGACAATTATGGAAATTTAAGTCGGGACGCGCCTGTGTCGTGTCGGGACTAAATGTTGCTTTAAATATTTATTAGCGTGACGAGAGTTAGTAATTATTGGAAATTTGTTATCTTTTGAATATTACTGGATGAGTATAGTAATATATGAGATTTATTGTTATAATATTGTCACGTGTGAATAAAATGACAATTATGGAAATTTAAGTCGGGACGCGCCTGTGTCGTGTCGGGACTAAATGTTGATTAATAAGTGAATATTTTATAAGTTGTTCGTATGGTCGTTTTGAGTGCGCCAACGTGTCCAGAAGGGTCGATATAGTCATAAAAGTGTACCCGGGGGTTTAGTTTGGGTCTCGGGGCGTTTTTAGGCCCAATTAGTACCCCGGGAGGGCGTTTTGGACATTTCGCAATTATGGGTAATTAAACCTACGAAAATTAAAAGGGTTATATAAGATATCTAGGTTGTCTTCTAGGGTTAGAATAACCAAAGACAAATGACGGCCATTGGAGAGGAAGAGGAGAAGCTCTCCAAGGAGTTCTAGGCCAAGAACACCTCTGATTGCACCGCCGTCACCACCAACGCGTAGATCGCGAGACGGGGAACGAAACCACACCAATTTCGTCACCAAACCAGATTTCTAAAAATTCCAGGCAAGTGTTTATCTTGCTTATTTCGTTGACGCATCTTTCATATTGGTTTAGGAATGATTAGGATGAATTGTATGGAAGAAAAACCCAATTTGAGATAGGAAATTGCATGTAGTGATGACTTAAATGATATTTTAGAAACCCTTTGTCATGTAAAGGATTAAGAGTTTGATTAAGAAAAGAGTTCTAATTAGATACAAACACTAAAAATTTTTATTTCGGATGATCGGACCATTGGAATCGCTTGAAATTGTAACATGTTGTAGCGAACGGCGAGACAGGACTGCTGACAAAAATTCAGCTTGATCGAACGGTCGGATTTCTAAAAATATTATTTTTACTAGAGAGTTTTATGTTTTGAGGACTCTTAGAGAGTTTTATATTTTGAGGACTCTTAGAGAGTTTTATATTTTGAGGACTCTTCTAAATAATAAAAAAAAAATTCAATTAAAACTCCATTTTAATTCCGATTTCGAAACCATTTGAAATTCTCATCTTTAAAAATTTAATTCAAAATCCTTTAATGTAAGGCGAAATCTATATTTTTGGGATATCTTACATGAGGGACAATGTAAGTATATGTTAAAGAGAGAGAGACACGTAAGAGAGTTACTTTGGGACAAATGTGTATACCTACTGAATTTTATACTTGGGAGGATAGAATCCGTGAGCGTGATGTAGTAAGTGGAAAAGTTCCTCAAATTAAAATAAGATGTGAATGGTTATACGTGATAACTAAATAATGAGAAATAAATACAAATGTCATAATTATGGGAATTGAGAATTTACCCATTATTGAAATGGTAATGTTAGTATAGTTATATGATTGTGTATGCATATACTATCTATGCGTGAAAATCATGCCCATGCTACTTGCTATCACTGAGGTTTCCGCGCTGGGACAGTCTTATCTCGATGGGACCTTTATGGGGGATATTGACTTGTACCCTAGAAGATAGATATCCTTGGTACAGGCTATCGGAATGATAGTTCAGACGGTCCTAAGAGATGCGGGTTTGTGCTTTCCTCTTAGAGACTTGGAATCTATGCTTCGCCTCATTTTGTTTGTGTATAGGTATCCTTGGTACAGGCTATCGCAGTGATAGTTCAGACGGTCCTGAGAGACTTGGAATCTATACTTTGTCTCAATATTGTTTGAGCATGTGTTGATACAGTTCGAGAGTGATTCCGAATATGTATTCCCTTAGTACGAGTGATACGGGGATTGGATAGTAGAGTATGCCCGCACCATAGTTGTTATTTGGGGTGCTGTTGTGATATATATATATATATTTTATGAGTAGTTAATATATATATATGAAATTCTGAAATCTGGAACTGCCTACTGTGATGAGACATGTAGAACATGGTTGATGACTCAAATTGTAAATACTTGTTTTGAGAAAGTATAATATGACACTGGAAAACTTTATTGATTTATAAAGTTAAAAATGAGAACTTTGGTTGCTAATTGAAATATCCTTTTCGAACAATTGAATCATTAAATTTTGAATCTTACGAGTAAGCTAAGATAAGTTAAATCATTGGGAAGATTAATGCGATAAATGATAAGACAAACCGTTGGGAAGGTTAGTGCGATAGGTGTGCACATTAGAAGAGAGGTGAGAATTCCTCAAGAGAGTGACGCACTAATATGTTGTTGCATTGGCCTGTATCAATTTAAATACTTGCTAAACAAATTTTAAATCATATACACTATCGGGCTCTGACCCGTTTTTCTCTCTCTCTCTCTCTCTCTTGTATATATATGTATGTATTACAGGTGCCCAGCCACAGGGGCGTCTTGCTTAGGATCTCTTGGAAGGAACGCGCTGCAGCTTAGGTGGAAGTTGCAGGACTCTTGATTAGACGACTTCGTTCATTCGGATCCACTCTTAGTACTTTCATCTAGTTGGGCCTGTGTAGCTCTTTCCATTATTCCGTTGTTATTGGACATTTGTATTTCAGTTATTTCCAGTATTGTTACTATGGGATTTATTCAGTTTGGATGTGTGACTTTAGATTTCGTATGTTGACATTCGATTGACGAATGTATTAAATTAATTGTATTATGTTGCAGAATTTAATGTGGTGTGATTCTTACTTATTGAATGTTGTTAATAAAATAAATGATTTTTCTTTAAATAAAATTTGGAAAGTATATATGAACATCGTTTTGACACTTAGCTTAATTAATTAGGGTGTTATATTGGAAAAAACTATTTTTCGACAGTGATGCTAAGAATGGACCAACTGTTCACCTTGATTTAATTTAATAAAGGAGTGATCGCCCGGTATTTAATTAGGCGGGGTGTCACAGGTGGTATCAGAGCATCAGGTTCTAGTTTCCTTAGGATCTGTACGGCTTATTATGCTTTCAGCGTTGCTTTTTTTGTTATAGAGCCCTATGTTTAGGTTTGTTGATTCCCTTGACGAGATTTCGTTCTCCTGCTATAATGTGTATACACTAGTGAATTCTAATTTCGTTCGGATGTGTGCGTGTGCCGAGCGATGACGGATGTCAGAAGAGGACCGTTAAGCTTACATCAAGAGGCAGGGCTCAGTTGATATTATGAAATATATCCGAGGATGATGACCGTAGTCGAGGTCACCTCCATTATGGCACGAGAAGCCACGACTAGAAAGGCGACTAAGGTGCAGCAATGATTTTTCAAATGCTGTTATAGTCAAATGAGGTGCGAGGGTAAACTTACCCAACGTATTACAAAAATGTGTAGAGACTGTCAATGGGAAATTTTAGAAATGCGGAAATTGTATGTGTCTTTACCAAAGGAGGTAATGTACCCAAAGGCTTAGATATAGGACGAAGTGTGGCAAACTGAAAGTGAAAATTTAGAGAAAATTTTCTTGACTTTCGGGACGAAATTATAATGGTTGGAGTCAACCACCAATTTTAGAAGTGGAATGCTATGCCTATAGGAGAACCTTAGGTACAGTGTTGACCGTATGTTCCTTCCTCAACTGTTCAGGGTGAGAAGCAAACGTGGTTCTGAACTCATCGCGGGAGGGCATGACAGAAGTCCGATTATGGATATGAACCCTAATCATTAGCAAATTTTGTATCGAAAGATGTAGATACGAGTGGAGGAAACGACTCCAAGTGGGAGACCAACTCGTAATAATAATTGATAATACTCGAGGAGGAAATTCTGATGGACGGTTGATTCAGAGGTTGACAATGTTGTATTTTGTCAATAAAGATGATAATGCTCCTTGTGTGGGAAGGTTAAAGAAATCGAAGAATTTAGTCAAGAATAAGACTGAATACAATGGTGGTGATATAGCACCAAAAAGAGATGTGGATATACATCAGGGGACCCATTTAAATGATTCGAATAATGGAATTCTTACCAAGTGATGGTAAATTCAGTAAGTGCTATTATAGATAGTAACATGATCTTTATGGCCTAAAAAGTTAAAGGAACAATCAGAATGGTTAACAGGAATCGAGTTTACTAAAGTCCGAGAGGAGGACAAATCCAAACCTGGTTAGTAGGACAGGTGGTAAGTGGATTATGTACTGAGGTATTTTGTGCGGAGTGAGATCACTCACGATAATATGTTCCAAAGTGAGTATAAGGACAAGAATACGGTGCCTAGTAAAAGGCAATGATTAAAATAATTTTGTTATGGCTTGGGCAGACGTGTTACGTCCGAAAACCATTTGCGCAGTCAAGACGATTGACAAGGTAGAAGTGTAAGTTGTATCCTCAGAGGATGAGGCGTGTTTATGTGACACGAGAGAGTCACTATATTTTGTTCATTGCTAGATTAGCATGTGAGACGAGCTTAATGCATATAATTATAAATGTTACCATTATGTGAATATTTTTCCCTAGTGTAGCGGGATTTTTCTTTAGTGCTATCCGCGGAGGATGAATGAGTATATCAACAGTGTTTTATACTTTATTGAGGTTACTCGTTGTAGTGATGCGATACACGAGTATGATATTATCTTGTTTAAAACATTACAGAAATGGTTAGTACGATAGTGGGCATTTATTGCAAGGCTATCGGAGTGGTTGCATTAGTGCAACATGTTTTATGTTTGTTTTGGCGAGGCTTTACCTGTGAGAAGGTTGGACTCGCACTTATATTATCTATCCTAGAGACTTCGGAGGAGATAGTGGGCTCGAGACATTCGATGCCAAAGTATGTATAAACTTTGCCAATATGATTCCGTAGGTATCGGGATTTACCGTTGAGCGAAAAGATTTGACGCAGTATTATGTTTGGCACTCCGGACTTAGTGATAGGAAGAGTGAAGTGTTACATTTATCCTTAAGAGACGTGGGAGTTAAGAGTTATACCCCTAATGTTAGAAAAAGGAATTTCGAGAATTTCAATTGTATGTATTCGAGGTTTATGGAATGCTATTACCACCAACCTATGCTGAACGATAGTGAAATTTGGTGAAACATTCTTTGTTAAGCATAATTACGGGAGAAATTGTAACTTTTCTGTCAAGGGACGGAATAAAGGGGTATATACTATGGACGGAGGACCTAACATATTTCGATAACCGACAATGCTAGGTAGTAGTGTATCGGGGGGGTTCCTTGTTTGGATTTCGCTTTTCGAGACATCCCACGCATGAAACTTAGCGTAAGGTTGGAAATAGGGAGACGTTTGGTCATTATTCCATGAGTTCGGTACCCTGGTCAAAATGAGATCAAGTAATTATGTATGTAAGTTGGAAGTTGAATTTTGTTTTAAGGTCATTGGAGCCGGATTTTTATGGTAGGAAAGCATTAAAAGTTATACCCACGAGTTGAGGGGTGGAACGATGATAAGGAGAATTTAAGAATTTTGATTTCTAGGGTGATTGAGAGTACCCAAATGTCATAACCGCGTACAGAACACAAGGTGAATAAAGAGTTGGAATGATTTTTAGCATGGATTATTTGGAAAGAACTTTATATTATACAAAAGAGATGACCTGTAATTATTTTGATGAATAGAGCGTTAGTGATTTATTTTGGTTGTTGTACCTATTTGGGAAAATTGTTGTACTTATCTGAGGAAGGTTGAGAATTATTGTTCCTCTTTTATTGTCATGGAATTTGAATGTCCTATCCCTTCTATTCCGTTGAATTTAGTTAGTCCTACAGATGAGTAGCACGCCATTCACTCTCCCAGGGCGGTCGGAGTGTTGCAAAAATGTGGGCATCTTGGTTAACTACAGTTAAAATAGTCCGAGTCGAAGGGACGTGGTAATAGACGTGTGAAATATATGTTTGTGGGACTAGTATAACGAAGTGGAAGTGATAGAGTGGACTAAACGTCACATGAGGGGCGATAATCCATACATAAGTGTGCAATTAGAATAACACGCCCTAACTTGATTGGAAGGCTGTGGGAAGCCATTCAAGAATTGGTATTCCTTGAATATAGTAGAATTTAATTGTTATGAAGCACACCCGGAGCGGAGTTGTTATTAGTCAAGTGTGAGAGAGACTCACACATATAAAGAGTAATGATGTTAGTATAGTATAAGAGATCCAGAAGTGCGCTTCGTGGAGAGAAGAGCATGGGTGGAACTTTCGACATACTACAAGGAAGGAAGGGGAGTATTACGTGTCACTTAATGTGAGACATTTCAAGGGAAGAATCGATGTTTAGCGAGAAGTAGTGAGTAGTCTCTACATGCACTGCCCATAGGTAAGGTTTGGTTGAAAGAGGAGAATCAACCAAATAATTTTGTGTTTATCGAAAATTCCTGAAATTAGAAGAGGTTGGTAAAGTCGGTAAAGTTCTTGGATGGGTTGCCATCCTCAAAACAAGATCAAGGGTTTATCCCGAACATGTGAATTAAGTCACCGAGAAGGAAGTGATTGATATTCCTTTGGGCTGGCTTACAATATTACCTATTATGCCCCAGACTTCCTTTGAAAGGAAGGATCGCGCCAGTGCATGGTCCGGCGCAGTATAAATTTCTGAATCAGGATGAGATTGGTGAATCCCACCTTTGATATGGGATTTCAGGAACCAACGGAGATAAGATTTCGTTTCAAGTAGGATGTATCACCCTTAGCCAGGGAATAAGCGCATGGTGATTAAAGATTAGTGGAGCCACGTGAAGGAGATTTTGGAATCTTGGTACGATGATTTCAAGAATGCTCTGTAGAAGCACTCGTACCTGTTTGTCGCGTATGAGGTACTTATTAAGGTTTTGTTATGGAAGAACCTCGACTATTCTCCTTCCGTATGTTTAGAGGAGAGTAGATAATCAGAATTTTTGGATCGGTCGAGAAAATATTCGATAACTATGGTAGAATTCCACGACTGTTTTAGACGAGCAAGAGTGATCAAATGTTCATAATATTTTCTCAGAATGGGAGTTTTGTATATGAATAAATCCGAGTATTTGTCATGTAGTGAGGTGCGGCCTCCTAATGATAGTGAGATAATGAAATGTATAACGTACAGGCGTGACCTATGCGAATGTTGTCGGTTGGGAGCACAATGTGAAGTGTCTCCAAAGAGAATGCAAAACAATGTTACTGTGAAGAAAGGGCTATAGTGATTGAGCGCCGTAATGTGTAGTTAGTTTGTGTACGAAAAAGGATATCCAGAATTGTGCTACCTGATAGGCCTTATTTTTCGAATTTCGGGACGAAATTCAGTTATTAGGGGGGAAGTATGTAATACCCCGTATTTTTATAGCTTTTAAATTATGGGATTTATTAAATTTAATTGAGATAAATTAATTTAATTTTAATCCGGAATGTTGCTTTAAATATTTACTAGTGTGACGAGAGTTAGTAATTATTGGAAATTTGTTATCTGTTGAATATTACTGGATGAGTATAGTAATATATGAGATTTATTGTTATAATATTGTCACGTGTGAATAAAATGACAATTATGGAAATTTAAGTCGGGACGCGCCTGTGTCGTGTCGGGACTAAATGTTGCTTTAAATATTTATTAGCGTGACGAGAGTTAGTAATTATTGGAAATTTGTTATCTGTTGAATATTACTGGATGAGTATAGTAATATATGAGATTTATTGTTATAATATTGTCACGTGTGAATAAAATAACAATTATGGAAATTTAAGTCGGGACGCGCCTGTGTCGTGTCGGGACTAAATGTTGATTAATAAGTGAATATTTTATAAGTTGTTCGTATGGTCGTTTTGAGTGCGCCAACGTGTCCAGAAGGGTCGATATAGTCATAAAAGTGTACCCGGGGGTTTAGTTTGGGTCTCGGGGCGTTTTTAGGCCCAATTAGTACCCCGGGAGGGCGTTTTGGACATTTTGCAATTATGGGTAATTAAACCTACGAAAATTAAAAGGGTTATATAAGATATCTAGGTTGTCATCTAGGGTTAGAATAACCAAAGACAAATGACGTCCATTGGAGAGGAAGAGGAGAAGCTCTCCAAGGAGTTCTAGGCCAAGAACACCTCTGATTGCACCGCCGTCACCACCAACGCGTAGATCGCGAGACGGGGAACGAAGCCACACCAATTTCGTCACCAAACCAGATTTCTAAAAATTCCAGGCAAGTGTTTATCTTGCTTATTTCGTTGATGCATCTTTCATATTGGTTTAGGAATGATTAGGATGAATTGTATGGAAGAAAAACCCAATTTGAGATAGGAAATTGCATGTAGTGATGACTTAAATGATATTTTAGAAACCCTTTGTCATGTAAAGGATTAAGAGTTTGATTAAGAAAAGAGTTCTAATTAGATACAAACACTAAAAATTTTTATTTCGGATGATCGGACCATTGGAATCGCTTGAAATTTTAGTATGTTGTAGCGAACGGCGAGACAGGACTGCTGACAAAAATTCAGCTTGATCGAACGGTCGAATTTCTAAAAATATTATTTTTACTAGAGAGTTTTATGTTTTGAGGACTCTTAGAGAGTTTTATATTTTGAGGACTCTTAGAGAGTTTTATATTTTGAGGACTCTTCTAAATAATAAAAAAAAATTCAATTAAAACTCCATTTTAATTCCGATTTCGAAACCATTTGAAATTCTCATCTTTGAAAATAAAATTCAAAATCCTTTAATGTAAGGCGAAATCTATATTTTTGGGATATCTTACATGAGCGACAATGTAAGTATATGTTAAAGAGAGAGATACACGTAAGAGAGTTACTTTGGGACAAATGTGTATACCTACTGAATTTTATACTTGGGAGGATAGAATCCGTGAGCGTGATGTAGTAAGTGGAAAAGTTCCTCAAATTAAAATAAGATGTGAATGGTTATACGTGATAACTAAATAATGAGAAATAAATACAAATGTCATAATTATGGGAATTGAGAATTTACCCATTATTGAAATGGTAATGTTAGTATAGTTATATGATTGTGTATGCATATACTATCTATGTGTGAAAATCATGCCCATGCTACTTGCTATCCCTGAGGTTTCCGCGCTGGGACAGTCTTATCTCGATGGGACCTTTATGGGGGATATTGACTTGTACCCTAGAAGATAGATATCCTTGGTACAGGCTATCGGAATGATAGTTCAGACGGTCCTAAGAGATGCGGGTATGTGCTTTCCTCTTAGAGACTTGGAATCTATGCTTCGCCTCATTTTGTTTGTGTATAGGTATCCTTGGTACAGGCTATCGCAGTGATAGTTCAGACGGTCCTGAGAGACTTGGAATCTATACTTTGTCTCAATATTGTTTGAGCATGTGTTGATACAGTTCGAGAGTGATTTCGAATATGTATTCCCTTAGTAAGAGTGATACGGGGATTGGATAGTAGAGTATGCCCGCACCATAGTTGTTATTTGGGGTGCTGTTGTGATATATATATATTTTATGAGTAGTTAATATATATATATGAAATTCTGAAATCTGGAACTGCCTACTGTGATGAGACATGTAGGACATGGTTGATGACTCAAATTGTAAATACTTGTTTTGAGAAAGTATAATATGACACTGGAAAACTTTATTGATTTATAAAGTTAAAAATGAGAACTTTGGTTGCTAATTGAAATATCCTTTTCGAACAATTGAATCGTTAAATTTTGAATCTTACGAGTAAGCTAAGATAAGTTAAATCATTGGGAAGATTAGTGCGATAAATGATAAGACAAACCGTTGGGAAGGTTAGTGCGATAGGTGTGCACATTAGAAGAGAGGTGAGAATTCCTCAAGAGAGTGACGCACTAATATGTTGTTGCATTGGCCTGTATCAATTTAAATACTTGCTAAACAAATTTTAAATCATATACACTATCGGGCTCTGACCCGTTTCTCTCCCTCTCTCTCTCTCTTGTATATATATGTAAGTATTACAGGTGCCCAGCCACAGGGGCGTCTTGCTTAGGATCTCTTGGAAGGAACGCGCTGCAGCTTAGGTGGAAGTTGCAGGACTCTTGATTAGACGACTTCGTTCATTCGGATCCACTCTTAGTACTTTCATCTAGTTGGGCATGTGTAGCTCTTTCCATTATTCCGTTGTTATTGGACATTTGTATTTCAGTTATTTCCAGTATTGTTACTATGGGATTTATTCAGTTTGGATGTGTGACTTTAGATTTCGTATGTTGACATTCGATTGACGAATGTATTAAATTAATTGGATTATGTTGCAGAATTTAATGTGGTGTGATTCTTACTTATTGAATGTTGTTAATAAAATAAATGATTTTTCTTTAAATAAAATTTGGAAAGTATGTATGAACATGGTTTTGACACTTAGCTTAATTAATTAGGGTGTTAAATTGGAAAAAATTATTTTTCGATAGTGATGCTAAGAATGGACCAACTGTTCACCTTGATTTAATTTAATAAAGGAGTGATCACCCGGTATTTAATTAGGCGGGGTGTCACACCCGCATCATGGATTTGAGAAACATCATCTCATTTCGTTCTTTTATCAAGGGCTTACTTTGGCGTCTAAACAACTCGTTCAGACAATGTGCGAAAGACCATTTTGGGAATTAGACTCAAGCGATGCTGAGGCTCATCTGAAATATGTAGTAGAGACTACCCAAGCATGGGATATTTCTGATCCCAATAGTCAAAACAGACATCGACAAGTGTCCAACACGCCTGCTGCGTCCGGTATCTATCACTTGGACAAGGACACGTTGTTAGATCGAAAATTTGACCAATTGGAAAAGAATTTCAGAGACATGCTTGAAGTGCGATTAAGAGAAGTAGCTGGACCCGTGCAAGCCGGGAAGGAGAAAGTGTGTGCCATTTGTGCTGCTGGTAATTCTACCAAAGGATGTCCTACCATCCCTGCATACAAGGCAATGTACACTGAACAAGTTGAGGCAATAGGGGGGTTTCGCGGAAATTATAATGCACAGCAAGGGAATGCATACAATCAATCTTGGAGGAATAATCCTGGTTACAACAATGGACAACCACAAGGGGGGACGGCTCCTAACCCACATGTGACTTTACCACCACCACCCCCCCTCAATTTCAGCAAGTGGTTCCTCCTATGCATGTACCACCTCCTGGTCCGTATGTTGCTCCACCGAGGCGATCTCTTGAGGACAACTTAAATCACCTCATCCAATCTCAAAAGGAGAACAGTGCTAAGTATGATTGAATGTTCAATGAAATACATACTAGCATCTCAAGGTTGAAAACTGCATCGAATGTCCAAGAGAAGGGCAAATTTCTTGCTCAAAGCCAACGACCTCCCCAAGGACAAACCAGTGTTGGCACTACATCCCACGACCATCGAGAGCAATGTAGAGCTATTACCACTCTACATAGTGGGAAAGTAGTTGATTTGTCACCTCCCCCACGCAATGCATCTAAAGATAAAGAGGTTTCGCCCGGCACAAGAGAGGCCGAAGATGCCCCTTTAATTGAGAGTGGGGAGGAGGAAAATACTAGTGGACCCAAGGCCATCAACCCCACCGCTGCCCCATACCCTCAACGGTTGGTCTCTCACTCCAAAACGACCTCCCGTGATGAAGTTCTGGAAGTCCTTAAGCAAGTAAAAATTAATTTACCTTTTCTCGAGACTATACAGAGAATTCCCGTGTGTGCTAAGTTTATTAAGGACTTACTCATGGTGAAACGCAAGCTAAAGGTAAACCAGAACGTCTCTTTGGCCCAAAATGTCAGCGCAGTCTTGTCGAGTGACTTTCCATTAAAATATAAAGATCCGGGTGCACCCACTATTTCGTGTATCATGGGGAAGAACCGAATCGAGAGAGTTCTAATAGATCTAGGGGAGAGTGTTAACATTATGCCCTATTCCATCTATAGGCAACTAGAACTGGGGGCCCTTAAGCCCACCAATATGACTCTCCAGCTCGCGGATCGTTCTGTGAAGCTTCCTCGGGGAATTGTTGAGGATGTGATTGTGCAAATAGACACTTTCTACTTCCCGGTGGATTTTGTCATTTGGGACGAAGAACCCTTCGTTCTCCCAAGTAATCATGTTCCCGTTATCCTTGGCCGCCCATTTTTAGATACAGCTAATGCTCTTATCAATACCCGAAGTGGGCATATGCAATTAACTTTCGGGAACATGACCCTCGAAACAAATATCTTTAATAATTCCAAGAGAGAGGGTGATGAAGGGGAACCGCGAGGGTTGGATCTTTTGGGGGAAGCACACGAGCAAGAAAGAACTTACAAGGAAGAGACATTAGGGGAAGGTTATGTTGCGCACAGTGAGAGGAGTAATTGCAACATCAAGAGCAAGGTAGGGGATGTATGTTTAGTTAATGCATTCGAGAGCATGAGTGAGCCCATGAACAAGAGTGAAAGCGGAGATTTAGAGTCTGTCAGGAGAGGCTCGTCGAAATACTTAGAGGAAAGAGAATGGCAGGACACTATCGATACATTTCTCCTCGATTACCACCCACCCACACCACCCTATCATTCGGCGAGGGAGCACGAAAGGCAGGTTGAGGACACCAAGCAAGAGAGAGAGCTAGAGGAGTTTAGCCTAGCAGAGTTTGAGCGAGAGTTCGGACAGGTGGATGCAAGCCTAAATGTTGAAGTCCAATCTTTCTGGGCTTCATTTCGTCATTTAGACGAAAGCGAGTGGGACAATAGAATTGATGCATTTCTCCTTCCCAAACCTCCACCCATACCATTTGAGTCTTCGGAGGTACTTGAAGATACGACTCAATTCTCGTCCGACTTAGAGACCAAACCACGTGCTACGCAACAAGAGGATCCTTTTTCGGTTTATCAATCTCCCGGTCTTTCCTTTATCTATGGGCAAGGGCACAATTTGTTCCGACTATTCACTTATGATGGTAAGATGGGAGAGACGAGGAGTGCATCGTACCCAGTGAAAGGGGTCGGGTGATTTATGGAGAAAGATGAGAGGTCGTCGCACCCCCGACGCGTATGGGGTGATTTTTGTTGTATTTTTGAGTCATGTATAAGTGTTATATAGTGTCTTGTTGCATTTTAATAACTTGCTTGTTTTATTTGTCGCACTTATTCTTTTTCTTCTTTAGATTTTAATCCTTTTGATTGAGGACAATGCAAAAGTCTAAGTTGGGGGGGGTGATAAGTGCGTCTTTCTAAAACTTTACACATTTTTAAAATGACACACACAAAAAAAAATGAAAAAATTTGAAAAAAGCCAAAAATATTTTTGTTCAAAATAAATAAAAATTGGAATTTAAATTTTTCAAAAATGTCACCTTTATTCTATTTAAAGTCTCAAACTGTTAACAATCATAATGCACTAAGCCAAAAATTGACCAAAGATGGAAATTGAAAGAAAATTGATGACTTTACGAATAAGTGTGGAGATTAGTCAAACCCGGAGAGATTTCGAGCCATTCAATTTTTTTATGAGTTTTTAAATCAATCCGAGTTTATGATTAACTCAAAGTTCTTTTCAGCGTTTTAACAAGTCGTCGATGATCTCAATCCTTTGTTTTGATCGGTTATGGGAAATGTGTGAAATGTTGTCTCGAAATTCGTGCTAAATATATCTCTAAACTTAATTAATCTCGAGATGCATATGGTAATGTGATGAGCAATTTGGACAATGAAGTAGGCCTTCGTTTGTTTAACCCAAAAATATTAGCCATAAAAAGTTGTGAAAAACAAAATTATCCCTTTGCAACCCAAATTGAACCTAATAAAATATTCCCTTTCGTTTGATAACCCGAAAAACCCAAATACCCCGGAATTGTGAAAATTGAGAAAATTCATCAAGTAAGTCCAAATTGTGCAATAAAAAGGGGCAAGAGAAAAACATAAAAAAATAGTGAAAAAAAAAGAAAAAAAAATGAAAATAGAAAAAAGAAAGAGAAAAATGAGCAAATGCCCGAAAAAGCACTAATGGACATCATAAGGACATTTTCCAATTCCAACATTCCATACCATTTCCATTTTTACCCTTTACACTTTTTAACCCGAAAAGTCCTAACCGAGTCCGAATGGCGAAATTAATTACTGCATGGAGAGATAAGATATGAAAAGATAATAAAAGAGATTAAAAGGGTGTGATTAAGAGATGATGTTTCCCATTTCCAAATAATTGTATCCCGATGATGAGATCTTTTCACCATATATTTCCTTCTTTTCAATTTTGTATGCGTGAATTTGTGTCCATTATATTTACTCTTTATATCATGCATACCGAGAGAAAATAACCACAATCCGAGTGATTCGTTTGTGAGTGCATCCATAAGAATTGGAATCAAAACGAATTTTCGAAAAGTAACGTAATGCTCAATCGGTGGAAATTTGAGGTTGAATTTTTGGCTTTGCACACACACACTCTGGTTTGAGACATTTGAATATGAATTTATGGTGATTATTTTTCAAAAAGTTTAAATTGTACAATTTTTAAGTATTTTTATATTTATTTGAGTCAATAAAGAATTTTGTGGGTATATTCAATGCAAACCCTCACGAGACAAAACTCGTCCTACTAGGGTAACCTAGGGATTTAAAGGCTTGTTGCATACGCTAAATGCAATCGCTTGCTCGCGAAAAAGGTATTCTATCCCAATAAAATAATTTTCAAGAGTTGAACTTTAAGCTAATTTCATTTACATTGCTCGGGACGTGCAAAGTTGTAAGTTAGGGGGTGTGATTAGGCACATATTCTTCACATTTATCCCCTTAATTTCGGTATTTTTATGATCCCGTGTTGTGTATATATCTTGAATTTGTCTTGTATTTATGCTACTAACATTTTTTGGCAAGTATTTCGTGTTTTGTGTATTTCTCATGTGTTTTACAGGTATTTCATGCAAGTTAGTGCGAAGGAGAACTCGAAACAGTGAAAGAAACCAAGAAATGGAGAGTTGAAGGGCATTTTCTTAATTTTGCAGCCTTAGTCCGGAGGTGGGGCCAACTAGAAAGTTGAATAGCTCTAAATTACAAGAACACTGGAAAAAACGGCACCTCAATCCGAGCTACGGTGAAGAAGTTACGATGTTTTGAAGTTGCGCGATAATAAAGAGAAATGGAACAGGACCGATCCGGATGGAACCAAACCGATCCGGTGGGGACCGGACCGGTTCGGTTAGGAAAAAAAAGAACCGATCCGGGACCAGATGGATCCGGTCCGGACCGGTTCGGCAGTGCGAATTGCTGGCATTAATTATGCAGATTTTGAGGTGATTAGCTGGTGAAAACTTGCGCAACAAGCGATTCTAGCTGTCAAATTTGTGCTACTTAGTGCTATAAAAGACCAAGCCCTACCTCATTTCAAGGGGAGACGAATTCTAGAGAGTAGAATAGAATTTTAGAGAGAGAAAGTCAGATTTTAGAGAGTTTTCTTAGTTTTTCTTTACATAGAAATTTTCATAAACCCTAGTTTGTAAGGTTGAAGAAGAAGAATATTTCTAGATTTAATCATCTCTCTTCCCTAGTGCAGATTTCAAGTATCAAATTCCATTCTCTTAGTTAATCTCAATTTTGATTTTCAATTTAATCATCTTTTCTTGTTTTGTAATTTTTGTTTTTACCATGTTTCTTAGATCCACAATTATATGCATTGTTATGAAATTGTTTCCCCATAAAATCATGTCTAGCTAAATTTTCAAGGGTTGGGGTACATGAACTCATTCCGGTATAAATTACCTGTGTAGAAAATAGAGGGTAAATTAAATATTGACCAAATCGTGTATGGAAATTCTACGAACATAGCCGACCTTTTAATCTCTCTTGCCCTAGGTACTTGGGATGTTTAAGAATGCTATGCAAGTGTAATTTTCCATTCACCGCTTTGTATTTGCCTTTGATTTCATATGATGCGGGCAAGATCCTTCATATATGTAATGCTTAGGATCTATAAAGACTGGATTTAGTCAAAATTTCAATTTACAATTCTAGTATTCTATACAGTAATTTTACTAAGGTTTGAGGGATTGTACCCCACCCTATTTTCTCTCATTTTCAAATCTAATTTCTTTACAATTCTTAGTATTTTTGTACACATTTTATTTCGTCACCAATTAGAAATTATAACCCATCAATCATCTTTTTCTTTTCTTTTATTTTAATATCAAATTTAGGATTAAACTACCTTACCTTTGTCGTCACGTTTACACGTCCTAATTCCCTGTGGATTCGATACCCAGACTCGACACTATACTCCTTAAGAAGTGTAGTTACAAGTTTAGGTTTTTTTGTATTGAGGTTGGAAGCCGATAACAACGACTAGCGTATTACACGAACGCTAGGTTTTCGACTCGATCATTGATTTTAAAGGTAGTTGGGAACAATATCTCCCATTGGTCGAGTTTGCTTATAATAATTCGTACCAATTCACTATTGGGATGGCGCCCTATGAAGCCTTATATGGTAGGCCCTATAGATCTCCCACTTGTTGGTTGGAGGTGGGAGATAATAAGTTTCTCAGACCTGAAATGATCCGGGATACTTCTTCTGAGATCGAGCTCATTCGAAATCGCATTCGGATAGCCCAAGATAGACAGAAGAGCTATAACGATGCGGGTAGAAGGCATGTGGAGTTAGAGGTCGGAGACCAAGTGTTGATACGTGTGTCACCTATGAAAGGTATCAAGCATTTTGGAAAGAAAGGGAAGCTTGCGCCCCGTTTTGTTGGACCTTTTCCTATGATTTCTAAAGTGGGTCCAGTGGCGTACCAACTTGCCCTACCAGAACCTTTACAACAAATTCACGATGTCTTCCATGTCTCCTCTTTGAAGAAATACAAGAGGTGTGAAGGTGCCCTTTGACATATTCCTTTTGAGGATATTGAATTGCAACCCGATGTTTCATATGAAGAACAACCGGTTGCTATTCTAGAGCATGGGGAGCGTAGGTTAAGATCTCGAGTGGTGACCTTGGTTAGAGTACAATGGAGTCATCACAGCGTTGAGGAATCAACTTGGGAACGTGAGGATGATATGCGGGAAAAGTATCTGCATCTCTTTATCCAAGGTACGCTTGAATTTTGGGGCCAAAATTCCCTCATAAGGGGGGGCGTATGTAACAACCCTCGCTTTTGGGAGCCTATTTTATATTTATCTACCACATGGTGTATTTATATATATATGTGATTGGTTGTGGGGTAAATATTGATTTCATGAGATAAGTTAATATTTACCAAAATGTTACATATTTACCTTATGTGTGGGTGAATATTACTATGTGGTGTTATATTGAATCATGAGGATTTGAAACGACATTTTGATTTAAAATGATACCGGAACTTAAAATGTGTTATAAAATTTTCAAATGATAATTTGGAGGGTGTAGTTAGTTACGGGAGGTGCGAGATAGTCAAATTGTGTGGCATATTGTATTTTGATGTTTTGGGCACTTTTGACTGATTTTGGCATATCGCGTATTAGAAATCATTTTATTGCGATATTAACATTTAAAAATTAGAGACTTTTTGCTTAAGGCCACGGTTTAGTCTCCTTAAGTCTTTCATTTTTCCCCTAAGTGAAATTCTAGCCCTAGAGTTAAAGTGAGGGAGGAGGAGAACTTGTGGGGAGAGAGAGAGATTGAAGATTTGTGATTTGATCTTGCTTTCTTCTTCAACAAAATTTGAGATTGAAGCCCCAAGGAAAGTTTTCTACTTGCTATTATATGGTTTAAGGTGGATAATTAGTGTTGGTAGATATGTGATAATTTTGGTTTAATGTAGTTATGGTTTTGTTGGGATTTATAAGTTTTGATGTCTTTGGAAGAGATTTGATTACGGATTGATGTTGAATAATGTAGTTGGAAGCATTTATGATCATTTAGTATCAGTAAATGAGGTTGGTTGGTTTGGTTTGGTTGAAGTTGTCTTTGGGCTTAGCTTGAAAATAGGAAATAGTGGTCTAGGTCTGCAATGACCGGTCGACCGCGGTTCTCAGACCGGTCGACCGGGCCTTCGGGAGAGGGCATACTTCTTTCTTTCAAAGGCATAAATGTTGAGGTGCGGTCGACCGCGTCCCCCTTACCGGTCGACCGGCCCTGCCGAAGTGAGCTTTCTTCTTTTCTTCTTAGGCAAAAAAACTTTAGACGCACTCGACCGCGGTCTTGGGACCGGTTGACCGGTCCCCTGTTTTCTTCCCAAAATTTTACTTTTGCTTTTAAATCTTTTCTTTTAATAAGGACTTAGGAACCTTCTTGAATGAAGTAAACTTTGGATTTTAGAGTCCTAGTTGAGTCTGGTTGTCACCCTAGAGTGGAATGGATTTCACTTGGGGTTAAGTCCAAAGGGGGGGGGTGTTCTAAAGTGATGTTTAGGCATCACTCTTCTGGTTACTTCTTAATAGGAGGATAGAGGTTGTAGGCCCATGTTTGGAGACTTTAGGGGCTTAAATTGAGAAGTATAAGACCTTAAGGTTTGGGAATGATTGTGATCCCTTGGAGAATTATTCTAGGCATATCCTATGTTAAATATCAACGAAATATTTTATGATTATGGTTTCAGATAAAACGAAACACATATATGTCAACAGAAATGAAAAGTATGATTTTTGATAGTAAATGCTAATTTACTTAAACACACCTCCCTAAATGCTATCATAAGGGAAGCTCGCGTATGAGGTGATGTCCCCTGACTATTGAATGCAGGGAGACTATAGTCCTCGGCCATATGCGGGTTTATTATATGTTCTTTTGCTCTACTGAGGTAATTTCGGGTTTGGTTATGACTCACTCGTAGGCATATGGACACTTCCCGACGTGCGTTAGGTGCCCAGGCTGCCTTGTTTGATAGGGCCCTGGAAGATGATAGTTATTTAGGGGAGCCCAGTGGAGAAACTCGGAGGGGCGGTCTTAGAATCGTTATATGTATAAGAATATAACTTTTCGAAATTCAAGTGGGACTTGAGATATGTTTATTGCCACCGAATGTATGATGGTAATGATATTCCTGCTAAGGAATAAGAATTGAAAAGAAATGAGAACAATGATGATATTATATTCCTGTTAAGGAATGGAAATTGGATTAAAATGGCTATGAAAGATGAAAGCTTTTAACTTAATTATGCATAATTTAATTCTCTTACATAATGTAATTGTAGGCATGTTATTTTAACTGTTTCATTTATGATTCATATTTAGGGTGTTAGATATTTATTCTTCATCATTCATGATTAACTGTTCATAGCTATCATGCTTCTTATTCATCTGGGAACTATATAAAAACCGGGCCCTGACCCGTTCATTTCTTTCCTGTTGTGCATGTTATTATATCCGCCCAGGTGCTCCTCCGTGAGGACGCCCGTTTTGATATTTCCACCCTTATGTTTTCGAGGAGCTGTAATATTTGCGGATATTACAGGATGTTTTTGTTAGACGCCCTCATTTTTTGTGATCTAGATATGATCGGGTATGTCATTCGGGCGTGTGGCCCAACTTTGTATTTGTTTAATGGATGTAATATGTATCATATTAAACTGTTGTGATTCATTTTGTGTAGTTGTGGACCGACATCTTATTCGGTCTACTTCTTGTACTTTTTATGGAGGTTGATATATATGTATGTTATCTTGGAAATTCCACTATTTTTTTAGAATGGGTTGCTTAATTTATTTTCTTAACTTAATCTTTTACTCAAATAAAATGTTTTGGCAACTCGTTTTCTGAATTATTGGGTGGTTTTCCCGTATACTCGTGTTATATTTGTGATGCTGAGAATGATTTCCATCCATGATTTCCTTATTTATTGGAGAATCGGGCTGGCCACCCCTTATTTCGGAATGCGGGTTGTCACAATAAAGTCAAAGAATTCTTGGGTTTTCCCACAAAATCATTGGTTATAAATTGTTGAATTTATCCTTATGCCATTGGAATCCCACCGAGAGGCATAACATATATTCTAAGGTCTTTTACACAATTTAGATCGTCATAGGTTCATGACAAAAATAATTTTTCAAAGAGCTAATCATGTTAAAGTTTAGGCTTCAACCTACAAATGTGACTGACCACTAAGTCGTTACCCCGCCATACATATTGATTGGACATGAACCTTTAAGTCATCACATGTCAGAATGAGGAATAACGGCTCATATCTATATCAGATGTAATTTCTACCCCAACCACCAGGTGAAAGAGCCCTTTGGAGGGTCAAACTTGGGCATCCCTAGTCTCCTAATGAAAATAAAGATAGATATAATAGAAATTACCTACGTTGTAGGTTTTTTAAAGTAGCTAAATTGCGAGAAATATAAAGATTTATTTATCCCTAGTCCCCTATCCTTTTGAAGTCGTGGCCTAATAAAAAAATTTGCACATTTTGATATGGGACATCCTTGGGTAATTCTAATTTCCCCAAAAATCCTTATTTAAGGTTAAGAATACAAATCTAAAGATTCTATGAACCCTAACTGGAGTTTCTATAATTGGTTTGGTATAGCCTTAACATTTTTACTCATAAGATGAAGACACGTGACCCTTATGAAAGTGAGGCATCCTTGACCTAAATTGTGAGAAACTCAGTAGAACACGTCGGTGTCTATATTGAAGCCAAACTCTTAATGCATAAACATGACCCTACTAATGTAGTTTTTTCCATGTAAGTTATATTCAATAGTTAAAGAGTAAATAGAGTAGCTAGAGTAAGGGTGAGAACAACGTAAGATTTATAGTGGTTTGTCTATGAATGAGCCTACATCCACTTTGGTGCTTTATTCTCATTTAATAAATATTTACATGTATATAATTGGGCCTTAAGGGCATACAAATTATGATCAATGGGCTAAAATAGGGAAGTCACATACTTCTCGATAATTGAGGTTGAGCTCTTATAGTTCAAAAACTTAAGGAGTCGGTGTCTCATATCTTTTGGGTATGCTGGAGAGGATGATCGAAGCTATTTTCGATGTAGAGAGTGTGGACAATTTGACAGAGTTTGGTTGATTGCTTAATGAGGAAAGGGTTCTTCTAATTATAGGAGTCGATTGGTGTCTCATTTCCAATGTTCATGTATATATGGATAAGAAAGAATCTTTCCAGAAGGTGAAAAATTGGCATGCCTATGCCAAGGTGTAAACTCTGCGGGGCCTTATGGGTGTATCGGGCTAAGATGAAATCTCTGCGGAACCTATGCTCTATATGGCCAAGGCAATATCTAGAGGTTGAGGGCTTTTATGCACACTTTCACATATTCTTATGCCACGTGTTCATTAAGTATTAGAGGACATATTTTGTGTATAACACATGGTACTGACATTATACTTATCGAAACTTATGGTGTCAATTTATGTGTGTCTTATCGCAATTTGGTCATGTCATTTTGAGTTTATATCAAGTACTAATACCAAACTTAAATTGTTTAACTATTCATGTCAAATGATTGACACTAACTCCTTTAATTAAACACATACATGGTGATCAAAACAAAGATTGATATAATTTTCTCTTGTAGTCAACTATATTAATCATGCATCCCATAGACTCATAATTCATTAAATTTAAATGGTAGTAACAACTAAGTAAAATGTCATCTTATTTTACGAGATTTTATAATAAAATATTAAGAATTGAATAATATTCAGCATTATATACATTAAGTAGAAGTTAAATATACGTAATCATGTCATTTTCAACTTCATGTTAAGAAATGACATGCCTTAACTAACGATCCAATTTCGCCTTAAAAATCAATCGTTTTACCGTTTAGCGCAAAAACATTTACTTTAACTTTTACTCCATCCATAACCCATCCCAACTTCATAGGTGCGCTATCACTTCTAGTCCATCCAAATTTATCATTTTTAGTCCATCCCAAATTAATAATTATATTTATAAATAATATATGAAAGTCTGTGAGATTGCAAAGTTATTTACTGTGACACCCCGCCTAATAAAATACCGGGTGATCAGTCCTATATCAAATTAAAACAGGAATCCCAGTTGGATCATCCTCAGCATCACTGTCGAAAACTTTTTAAGACTTACTAACCACCTAGTATTCCAAAAGTTGGTGCCAATTTTAACTTTTTAATTAAACCAAAACAGTACATGTGGAATTAAAATATAAACCATTCACACAACTGAATGAAAGTAAATAGAATAATAATTACACAACTTGCCGAATAAATCACCGGCCACCAAATAAATAATCCAATACAAAATTCAACACCTGAATGAATTAGACCTGAAAACTGTACCGAGAAGTCTGGGGTACAAGCCCTTAATAAAACTGAAACTGATACAAGATTCCTACTCTAAGAATGAATGAATGATGCGTCTAATCCAAACTCCTGCTAGCATCCACATATGTCGCAGCTCCGTGTCCCTGGAATAGAATATCAATCCTGGCGTCCCTGTGGCTGGACACCTAAAAGGTTTTTAAAATATTTTTATAGCAAGGGTTAGAACCCAAAACATTTTGAAAATATTTAGCAAGTGAATTAACTGCAGTAATTTAAAATGCATGAATGCGCTTCATATTTAAGTTAGTGTCGCACTCCCCTGAGGACATTTTCACCCCTCCACTATTGTGCACACCTACCGGTTACCTTAACCCCACCTAGTTGTACTACCCCGTCCAACTAGTCCTGGTATAACCTTCCCTTGCTATACTACTCTAACCCGAGTATAATGATTCTTGAATTATAAGTTATTTCACAATTAACTTAATTAATTCCTCTTAATTAGTAGCATATAACCGTCTCACAAGTTATATAAAGTAAATACATCACACACTGTATTTTTCCCACAAATGAATAACTTAATTAATTTATCATTAATTAACAGCATATAACTATAACCCGAGTTATATAAGGTAAATACATCACACACTGTATTATTCACCTACATATAATATTTACTACCATATTATACGTACCTTTACTAACATCCACACATATATAATACGTGTATCCATCCTTCCGAGTATACTCTCACCGGATGATTCCTTCTAAAATGCTATCTCACTAGGTGTGCTCACAAAACCTAGTTTTTCTCAAGTTAGAATCGCTCACCAACTTGGACCAAAATATAAACGAAGTGGAGGCGGTCATATTCCTTCCCTGAAAGTGAGATAAATCCCTCACCCATATATACCGGACGCTATGACCTGGGGATATACTCGCCCTACTCCTCAAGCTAGGGGATTCACTCACATCGCGCAACCTCCATTGATAGCATTAGAGTATATAAATTTAATAAATATCTAGTCACTGATATTTAGTATCACGCACAATAAATACACGTATATATATACTATCACGACACCGTATATATATAATATAAACCCCGGCTTTACCGTGTACTCAAAATCCCGTACACTGCCTGTAATTTAATATCATACACAATATATACACGTATATATATACTATCACTACACCGTATATATATAATATAAACCCCGACTCTACCGTGTACTCTAAGTCCCGTACACTGCCTGAAATTTCCTGAGTCTGTGGCCCGACTCAATGTAGTTAATTTTCTCACTTAATAATTTATCGTCTTCCCGAGTCTTTGGTCCGACTCTAATATATTTAACTCACTCTTTAATTTATATAATACTTTCCCCGAGTCTATGGTCCGACTCCAATTAAATTAATTAACACACTTACTAATTTAATACCTTCCCGAGTCTATCACCCGACTCTAATTAAATTAATTGACACACATATTAATTTAATACCTCCCCGAGTCTATCGTCTGACTCTAATTAAATTAATTAACACACTAATTAATCAACAAAAATCCGAGTCTGTGGTCCGACTCTAATATAATTAATTTACACATTAATTAATTAAATCCTACCCGAGTCCACAATCCGACTCTAATTAAATTAATTAATACACTTATTAATTTAATACTACCCGAGCCTACAATCCGACTCTTATTAAATTAATTATCACTCTCATTAATTTAATATTACCCGAGTCTACCATCCGACTTTAATTCAATCAATTAGTGCAATCATTTATTTCATAACTTGGTGTCACCCAACTATTTTCCCCGGACTCACTTACTTGGCCCGTAACTTAATATTTTCCGAGTCTATGTTCCGACTCCAAATTAATTACTCTCTCTCAAAAATAAATTTAATACTTTGGTGCCACATAACCAACATACCCGGACTCACTCACTCGGTCCATTTGTACATCTCATAATTTCTTTTCCACATTTTTCGCCCACAATGTGTCACACATTTATTTCCATAATTTCCCAATTATATTTACCTATAATTACCAACATACCCGGACTCGCCCACTTGGTCCATAATTAAATATTTTTCGAGTCTATATCCTGACTCAAAATTATTTAGTTTATCTCCAAACTTAATTCACTACCTTGGGGTCGCATGACCAATATACTCGGATTCACTCACTTGATCCGTACCTCACTATTTTGGAATAAAATCTCTCAAATTCATCCGTTAAATACCCCACATAAATTAATCCTAGTCCCAATTACTTTCTCCCATAATTGCTAGGAATATTTGTTTCACAATTATTTATCACTAATAAATGTATGAAAATTAATTTATAATTAATTCCCCCTTATATCTCACCCAGGTCAAACTGCCCAGAATTTCCCATCGTCGATCGATCTATGCCCCCCGATCGATCGATCGATCCCTTCGTGCCAGTGCTCCTTCCTCGCTGAATTCCACCATTAATGAAATTTCAAGGTTTCTTTCCTCAAAAACCAACCTCAAATCAGTCTATTAATCATCTTATAACATTTCTCATGAGCCAAAAACATCATCTAAACCTTTTAACATCATTAACACTATGAATCTTGACCCACCCAAGAACACAAATTTCTAGGGTATAATCCCAATTTCAAATTCAAATTCCATCCTTTTATATTCCGATTTTTCTCATTCAAACCAGATAATCATACTCAAAATTATATATCACAACTAATTCTTACCTTAAATTTCATGCAATGGTTCCATTAACAAAACCCCATTTTTGTACCCATTTATCCCCAAAACGAATTTTGGTTTACACATCACTATGATATGAATTGATTATCACACTTTAAGAATCAAAACAGTTAACCACTTGCCTGTAAGTGTTCGTAGTGTCAGATCCGTTGGCGTAGTCCCTCAATTTGGCTCCAATAACCTTCAATTTGTTCTTGATTTGCTTTTTCCCCAAATCTCCTCTCAAACCCTAGGTTTAGAGTTATGTTGGCTGCCATTCCTTAATCTCCCCATTAGGTTAAAAACCCTTAATCCCGTTTTTCACCTAATAGGCTTAATTAAAGTGGCCCAACTCACCCCGTGTGGGCCCGGTTATGCCCAAAAATACCCCGAGACCCAATTACTACCCCCGGGTACTCTTTTCTGACTATCTCGACCCATCCGGACTCAACCGAGCACTCAGAATTGGCATTCGAATCAATTTATAAAAATCCTTATCTCACACCCCATTTAGTCTATACCAACTCCCGGTTGAGATAAATGCATACCCGTCATTAATACCCGAAATGACGTAATTAAATTATTACTATTCACTTAGTAAATAAATTTCCTAAACATTAACCATTCACTCCCCAATTAATATTTAAATATATATATTGCCATAATTAATTCAATTAAAATTACAACACACCAGTAATTTAAAATTCCCGAATTAATTAAATATTAACTATACAAAAATACGAGGTGTTACATTTACCTGAATGATACCCTTAAAGAGAACAATGATCTAAGTTACATATTATATTAAATTATCGATAATACTACATTTTGCAAACCTGTAATATAATGGTCCATTTGATAGGCATAAGTTGCATGAAAAATGCAAAAAAAAAAAAAAAAAAAAAAAAGGTAAATGAGAGTTTTGTCCACTTTTGTGTACAATTGATAGGCACAATATGCCATGGCAAATGGACCCCTGATTTGTCATGCTCACCCATGATTTGCCATCTTATTGTGGTAAACTTTTCTCACCTCATACCCACGAAACAAAATCCACCCTAAATTTGCCAACTTTCTTTTTTTTAAATAATTTTTTTTACATTGTTAAAATCAATGGTTTGTTTCTATATCAATTTTTTTAACAATAACTTTTTATTAAAAAAAAAAGAAAACATACTTAAAAAATGTTTATAAAGATAAAAAAAAAATGTATATAAAAGAAATTATTGATGGTTTTAAAAAATTTACATTTTAACAAAAATTGTAACAATTTTATAAAAAAAAAAATTTGAAATTTTTTTTTACATAACAAAAATTATTTTATAAAAAGCGGTATTATAGAACAAAAAAGAATTTTCTTTTAAAAATGTTTCAACAAAAAACTGTTTAAAAAAAATATTTTACATAACAAAACCTATACATTTAAAAATTTATTTAATAAAAAAAATATTTTGTTAAAAAATTGTTTTATATAACAAAAATTGTTTTGTAAACAATTTTTTTTAAACGTTTAAAAAATTGTTTTATGTAACGAAAATATATTTTTGCTTTAAAAAACCAGTTTTAGATGATGAAAAATGTTTTATAAAGAATTGTTTTGTTTTAAAACTTTTTTTTATTAAGAAAACTTTTTTATATACGAAAAATATAATTTTTGAAAACAACAATTTTATAAAAAAATTGTTCATACAATAAAATAAAATCAACAAAATTATATTAATTCTAAAAATAACAAAATAAAAAACTGGTTGATACAAAATTATACTAATTCTAAAAAAAATTACAACTTGAAAAATTAATGCTATCAAACACACACACTTGAAAAATTATCAGATTTACTATAAAAAAATTTGACTTGGCAAAATTTGCCATCCAAAATATTTGTTTACTTGCTTGTCAAATAGACCATAAGAGTTTAAAAATAAGGAAAGTTGCATACCACGACCGTCACCGCAGATTAAACAAAAATAATAATTGTAACCAGCCGTAGAAATTAGGTATTTAACATTATTTGAGTTGTTTTGTCTAAAAGAAAATTCTAGAAATAAATAATCCAAGTGTAACACGTAAAGTAATACGTACGGTGGCGTATCACGTAAATGGTTTAAACGAGAAAAATCTCATGATGCATGTATTGCATAAATATGTATTTAATCTCCAATAGTATTAGCTAGGATGTCCGTTAAGTTTGAGGAAAAAATATCAAGGAACGAATGTGACACGGACAAGGTTAATACAACACGACATTTAAATAGTACGAAAAGCAATGTATCGTAATATGAATTAAACAAAAAGTTTTATGTTACATGGCTCTCATGAGTTTTATTTTGAGTTTATATTATTATTTCCAAGTACTTAGGTTAAGTTTCACTCAATTCGGACAAGCAACGAGCGCTATGCGAACCTCGGTACAAATTGTCTGACGGTGGGCGACACTACAAAAGTCCTGTTTTGCGCGAATTATTTAGGACAATTGGTAGGTCAAAAAACTATTCCGGGCATATATTTAAACTCATAAAAATATAAGGAATATTACCATGCAAAGAAAAATCGAAAAAAATATATTTTGTACGGAGGTCCCGATTCTTGCACGCATTGTATAGGACAATCCGAGAGGCCAAACGACTATTGTAAATATGATTTTTTAGCTAAAAAATGCAAGGAATACGATTATTAAGTTAAAAGTTTAAAAAAATAAAAGATTTTTTTTTTTGGGGGTGGGGGGGGGGGGGGGGGGGAGCTCTGACACAAATAACCATTTTTTGGTGATTTTGGGTGGTGTTGGGGGACACATATGAGTTTATTCTTGTGTTATCTCAACCCACCTCACAAAAATCAGATGTAATGAAAAAGCATGAACACACTTTTAATAAAGCTCTGATACCAATTTGTAAAATGATGTGTGTAATATCAATCGAGTTCACAATTCTCTAATGGATTCAAACACACTTATTTAATTAGGTGTCTAAATTTGAACATATCAAATTCAATTTTATTCATCCCCTATGCATGCATCTAAGTGTTCAATCAAATCGTGCATGTAAAATAAAGACGACAGATTCAGGAAAAAAAAATCTTTCGGATAAAACCCTTTTTAACACTTTGAAAAGTTTACAATACCATTGACTTACATACAACCTGATAATCGCCCACAAGTATAACACACGATGTCTTTGTCAAAAATTCAAAGCTACGCCTCAGCCTGCAGTCCAAGTCGTCTACACACAGAGATCTACGCTTGGTATCCACTAATCAGCAGTGAGTTCCCTCCAAGAATCACAAGGTATGGAGATGATTTCTCCATAAAGGTTGAACAATAGCACGGTTGTTCTTCGGGTTCCAAAATAATTCACATAAAGATATTGGAATTTTGTGAATTAAAAACAAAAAGGGTTTGAAGCCTTAAATGAAGAAGCCAAAAGTCTTCTACTGATATGAAGTGTTTGCGAAACGAAAAAAACGTGAAAGGCTTCTTATGAAAAACGAAGTTGGAAAGTCCAATTTATAGAAAACTTAAGGCGGTGGTGTCGTTCGAACGAGAGACGATGTCGTTTGAAGTACCGCATGACATCAGGTCCCGTTTGAGCGACAAACGATGTCGTTCGAATAACATATATTTTAAAAAATAAATAATTTTCTTCGTTTATCCTTTCAGTAAATGCACCACCTCAAACTCCGAAAAATATATTTTTGACAAAAAAAAATTAAAGCTCCGCTCCAACACTCAGAAAATATTTTATGAAAAATATCCCAATATTCTAAGTGCATTATTAAGGTACTCTAAAACAAAGCCTTACCAAAGTAAATCCCGCGGAGTCTTGAATGTTGAAGAACCTTGATTATTCGTATCCGTCTTGATGTGAATGTGAACTTGAACTTCTTCGACGATGTAGTGGTATACGACATACAAATTGATAACGGACAATAATGTCCTTACAAATCTCCCCTATGTCTATGACGGTACAAAATAAAAAATTCGAATTATTAATATCAAATGACATATACAAATCTACCCTCCCATGAACCCAAAACTGAAAAGGTAAATGACAAGTCTTCAAACTTTGCTTCAACAATCAATTCTTCAAAACTTCAAGCTTTTCTCATCAGGGAATGTAATACAAAAAATCTTCAATTGTACCTGCCCACATGAGACAAAGCAAAAACCTTGTGACGTATCGAGTTTGAAATTATATAAACATAAAACATGTAATCATCAAAGCTCCCCCATACATAAACTCCTCCATAAAGTCATAATTCGTTCTCCGCCTTTTTATTTGTTTGAAATAGATAAGGAAATGAATAAATCACATAAAACAAATCGGGGCGTCACAGTAAACCAAGCAAACAAACTATTTTTGAATTTTTCAAATTTTTATACAAAAATGCAAAAATGATGTTACAAAAATCACACACCATGAATTTACACTAAGATAACAAAATCATGGAAACATGGTGAATGGGTGTGAACAAATTCGCTAGGAAAATCAACTCAATCATATCATATGTGCACGATGCATAAGTGTACTCCTAACAAATGAACATCAAAAATAGTCCTTAGGTGTAGAATTATTGAATTTAAAGGACATTGTCTTAATCATATCAACAAGTCAAAGTAAAAATGATTTCCACACCAATAACGTCCACAACTATGTAATGCTTTTTCATGACTTTTAAGGACGTGCAAACCATTAAAAATTCCATCCAAACTCCCTCATTAAAAGATAATACATTTTATATTTTCTTGTGAGGTGATGAAACTAAAACCTATTGGCCCATATTTGGCATATATATCGTTTTATTGCCTTTCAATTTTTTTGAGCTCTTTTAACCTTATTGGACCCCAGATAATTTTCAATTCCTCACTTTTTTAGATCCATTTAAACGGCGGCTTAATCGCAAAGGAAAAATTGAAATACCTTTCGCAACCCTTTTTCATTTTTCAAAATAAATCACACAAGCTCACAAACGGTATATAGCATGCACCACTTTTTATCAAGTTTTATCCCATTTGGTTCGTTATATAGACAGAATTGAGATGGAAACACTCAACCAACATGTGATAGACAAGCACAAAAGTCAAACAAATCCGTGCATGTGTGTAATAAAGGACAGATGAGTCAAACTTGTAGATAGCAACACTATATCAACTCAAAGACTCCAAACTTTGTAAAGCCCGTGAATGATACAACATATTGTCTCGAAACACTATCACATAGTCACATGGATATGGAATGAAGTTGTGACTTGGACATCCTAAAAGTTAATTCATATAAGGTGCAAACAAAATACAAAACTCTTTTTGGATTTTTCAAAATATATCAAAATAAAATCTTTTTGTATTTTTTAGAACACTGTTCAGAAAAAACCCAATCGTTCCTAATAATATAACAATATGAAATAGAGGAATGCAAATAGAAAATTAATTCCAGGGGTCGTTCGAACGAGACTCCATGTCGTTTAAACGACAGAGGATCTCGCGAGAAGGCGTCGCATGAGATGAGTTCTCGTTAGAATGAGAAAAGTTAAATTTCCCAGATTACTCACAATGTCCAGCAGTTTTGTCCACTGAGAAAATTTCGTAAAAACAGTTCCTGGAATGGGCAAACAGATCCAAAACAGTGCTAAAATAGTATCACAAATAAGAAAAGAAACCAAAAATGCTAACAAAGTATAAAACAAATGGTACATACTAGCAATAGGCAAAAGTGTCATCATGTGAATCAACCTATGCTAGCAAACATGTCTAGACCTCATCCAGGAGGTGCGGTGGAGTTTTCTAAAGACGGTGACATATTGTCAAATAACTCCATCAAATTGTGTGACGTCTTGACCAAAAATTTACTTGCTCTCGAATACGTGCAAATTCTCTATCATTGTGTGCAAGAAAAGTATCATGGGTGGGTGCATGTGTGCGAACATGTGTAGGAGTAAAGCGTGACACATAGCCCAATTTAAATCAAAACTCCCTAAGGTGTCCTCTCTTTTTGCAATGGGAGCAAACATAAACTGGCCTAGGAACACCTCTATCAATAATTCTAGGACGTGCTCTCCTAACAGGTACGAGACGCCTAGGTGGGTTGGGTCAAGTCACTAAAGTGGGAATCGACTCGGGTGCAATAATAGAAGTGGATACACCGTCATGACCTTTTCCTAAATTCTCACCACCACCCAAAATGGGATTAATAACCATCTTTTCACCTTTCTTAGATGTGTTCTCTAAAGTAACTTTGACCTCCCGGGAACGTTTGAGATCAATCTCGAGTTGGGATACACGTGTCATCAGATTAGACAACATGTCGATCAAGTCACATTTTTCCCTCCTTAAAGCTTCTTTATCTTTCTCCAAATCTAACACCCGACAACCTAAATCTCTATTATACTTCTTCGTTTTTAAGGTCTCGGTGTACAAATCCCTAAAAGCTTTTTGGAGCTCACTTTCATCTCCACTCTTAAACTCGCTCTCATCTTCACTAAAAACACTCGAGTCATCACCGTCGCGCTCGTGAACACTATCATCGTGAGACAAGGTGGGTGTGCTCACACGACTCGAAAAATCTACACACATTCCATGTAATAAACCTTTACTGGACTCATCTCCCTCATCTTCCTCCTTTCCTTCACTATCACTAAGTGTGGTGGGCATGGCAGTTTCTTTGTCCTTTCTCTTTATCCTATTAGGACACTCTTTAGCTATGTGCCCTTTACCCTCACACTCAAAGCACCTGATATCATCCTCCTTATCACTTTCTATGGCCTCCTATTTATTTTTATTTTTCTCAAAAGATCCCCTTTTATTGGAAGAATTTTCTTTAGACATTTTGAGAAACTTTTTAAAAAAAATTGCATGTGAGGCCATGTCAAAATCAGATTCGTCCTTAGACTCGGACTAAAAAAAACTCACTTTATTTTTCTTATCCCTCTTTGTCGAAATATCCTCACTCGATATCGACTGTGACCTAAGTGCAATCGCTTTATCTTTAGGTTTGACAGTTTGGGGAAACATATCTAACTCGTAAGTCTGAAGATCACATACCAACTCTTCTAACTTAAGTGTGCTCAAATTTCCCATCGAGTTTAAAACAGTGAGTTTTGGAATAAAACATTTTGGAAGGGATATCAAAATCTTTTTCACAACCCGCGTGTTATCAATTACCTCACCTAAATTAAAACTATTTTTGACAATGTCCGACAAATGTGCGTAAAACTCATCAAAAGTCCCGAACTCTAACATAGTAATGGTCTCCAATTGGGTGGATAGGTTTTGCAATTTTGACTCTTTAACAGTGGTTGTACCTTCGTGTGTCAATTTTAAATCATCCCATACCTCTTTAGACGTGATGCACGTCATAATATGGCAGAATTCGTTGGGTGTAACAGCTCCAGAAATTGTACTCAAACCACGGGAATTCAAATTAGACAAATTATAAGCGTCCTCAGTACAGTTTGACATAGGTTTTAAAGAGGTGACATTATCAATAGTCACGGTGGGAGGAGTCCAACCATTTTCAACCAAGAACCAAACTCGCTCATCTATGGCTTTTAAAACAGATTTCATGCGTGCTTTCCAATAAGAAAAATTATCGCCGTCAAATATGGGCACCCGATTATATAAGTGATCCATTGAAAAACTTGCAATTTAAAACAAAATCAAAACTTTCAAACAAAATCAATATCACACAAGTTTGCAAAAAATAGGAATACGCGATAAATTAAAGTAACCTGCTCTGATACCAATTTGAAAAAGTATGCACTCTCTTTTAATAAAGCTCTGATACCAATTTGTAAAATGATGTGTACAATATCAATCGAGTTCGCAATTCTCTAATGGATTCAAACACACTTATTTAATTAGGTGTCTAAATTTGAACAAACCAACAATTAATTTTATTCATCCCCTATGCATCCATCTAAATGTTCAATCGAATCATGCAAGTAAAATAAAGACGACAGATTCAGGAAAAAATAACCTTTCGGGTAAAAACCTTTTTAACACTTTGAAAAGTTTACAAGACCATTAACTTACATACAACCTAGTAATTGTCCACAAGTGTAACACACGATGTCTTTGTCAAACCTTCAAATCTACGCCTCAGCCCACAGTCTAAGTCGTCCACACGTAGAGATCTACGCTCGGTATCCACCAATCAACAGTGAGTTCCCTCCACAAATCAAAAGGTATGAAGCTGCCTTCTCCATAGAGGTTGAATAATATCACGGTTGTTCTACGAGTTCCAAAATAATTCACATAAAGATATTGGGATTTTTTGAATTGAATACAAAAAGGGTTTTAAGCCTTAAATGAAGAAGCCAAAAGTCTCCTGCTGATATGCAGTGTTTGCAGAACGAAAAAAACATGAAAGATTTCTTATGAAAAACGGAGTTAAAAAGTCCAATTTATAGAAAACTTAAGGAGGTGGTGTCGTTCGAACGAGAGACGATGTTGTTTGACGTATCGTACGACATCAGGTCTCGTTTGACGACAAACGATGTCGTTCGAATAACATATGTTTTAAAAAATAAATAATTTTATTCATTTATCCTTTCAGCGAATGCACAACCTCAAATTCCGAAAAATATATTTTTGACGAAAAATAATTAAAGCTCTGCTCCAACACTTAGAAAATATTTTATGAAAAATATTCCAATACTCTAAGTGCATTATTAAGGTACTCTAAAACAAAACCTTACCAAAGTAAATCCCGTGGAGCCTTGAATGTTGAAGAACCTTCATTATTCGGATCCGTCTTGATGTGAATGTGAACTTGAACTCCTTCGACGTTGTAGTGTTATACGACATAAAAATTTATAACGGACAATAATTTCCTTACATATAAGAGCCTTGAAAAGAGTTTTTTACTTAATTAGAAAGGTCTAGGTCTTAACCATGGGCTCATAGGGTGCTAGCTTACCCTTTTTGTCTAATAAGAGAAATTGGAGGGAAAGTAAGTTGGTCATTTTTATCTTACTCCTTTCATAAATTTTCTTCATCACCATGGCCAAGCAAGAGCTCTTCCTTCAGCCCAAATTTGTAGCTCTTCTTACCAACCATCTTTACACCATGAAAGCACTATTGTGGAGGTCACAAGTACCATTAAAACACCTTGGAGTTTCGGGGCATCTTATAGAGAGAGTTTTGGAAAAGCTTTTGATGAGGTTTGGGAGTTATACAAGGGGGTTTTGAGCTTGAAGAGTGGGCTATTGTGACTCCCTTTAGGTCCACATTTGGAGGTGGGGGAGTCACCCACCTTCTCTACCATTATTTGAGGACATTATGACGTGAGAAATGCTTATATCTTACTAAGTTAAGTTGTTGATGATATTAGTATGAGTACTTTGCATCTCGTTGATATTAGGTGTGTATAAATAGCCATCCATGATTAAAGATTCAATACTACATGATTTCAAGATATAGTTTATAATAAAATGGAATTTTTTATCTTTGAAATGGGCCTTGTAGTAAACCTATGTTTAGCATGATTTTTCTTACACATTTAGAGCTCAAAATATATTGATTAAGGTTTTAAATGTACTAATATACTTATTAGTATCATTCTTACTATATTATGTGAATATGGACACTTAAAAAAGAAGGATTGAATGGGTTTTAAAAATGGATAATTTTCTATCTAATATTCACAAACATTTTATGAAATAACATGTTTTAAACTCATTTTTTAAGGTGAATAAATGATTTCTTTGATGTGAAGAACACTTGGTATGTATATGCCTTTTTATGAGATTAATATAGTGATTTTAATGTTGAGGAATCATTATGAAATGAGCAAATAGAGTTTAATTTACAAAGTGTACTATTTTGTTTATTAAACTCAGTTTTGTGGTTAAAAGTGTAAATATGTGAAAGTGTAGTCTTCTTGCAAACTTTGGATGAAAACATATATAATGAAAGTGTAGAAGACTAAGTGTGAATAAAATGACTAAGTATGGGTCTTTATGCAAAAAGTCATAATTAAAGTGTGTAACACTAAGTTTGAAATGCGAAAATGTAAAATGTGTAAATGTTGACTAAAATGGAATTTTAGTGTTAAAACTCATAAATAAAGTTTGTAGACTTTAATATGTGAAAGGTATGATTTTATATATGAAAAAGAGTAATGTGCAAAAAATATGGTTTTCGACAAAGTGAGGAGTTGAAAAAGTGTCATAGTGACTAAAATGTCTACGTGTTAAGTTTGAAGCTTAAAAAGGGTGTTTTTTTTTATAAATTACACTTGAATAAGGAGTGAAGTTATGTATTCTGATGTAAATTGAGTAAATAGGCAATTTACTTAAAATGTAACATTCTTATGAAACAAAAATGTTAAAGAGTTTTTGACACGTATGTTGAAAGAATAAAATAAGCCCTTAAACGGAAATAATTTTCGGTGTAAAGTCAACATGTGTGAAAAAGGGACTTTAATGGAATATGATGATTCTTCCTAAATGAATAATGAAAAAATGGACGGTTAAGTCCAAGGCTTTGGCTTCGGCCCGAAAAAGAAAAATTAATGTGAACATTATGAAAATATTAAAGATAATGATATTGGATGATGTCAGGTTAAATAATTATGCAAGATTATGATGTCCCTAGGGTGAAAAACTCAAAAGAAATTGCAATTTACTTGGCGCTCGGTGTCGGGCGGTAAAATTTTGTGAAATCGTGGTTGTGCATGTGTTGTGACGGGTGTGCGTGTCGACGGAATCCCTAAAGAAAATGCTAAGTGATGAATTGAATATTCATGAAAGAGGCATAAATGAATGGTATTGATTCATCGATTTATTAACGTAAAAATAATGCATTAAAGGTTTATTGTTCATGTGGAAATATGGGGTGGTTAAATATGATTACTTAATGATGTTTAAGCTACCTAATGAGGTTTGAAGCAGAATAAAACACAAGCATGTATTATAGAGGCTTTCAAATGAAAATGAGTATTTTTCTAAACACGGTGCGTTTGTACGTTGAATGGAAGTCCTATAAAATGATTAAGTAACTCTAGCGTGAGTTAACAAACATTGAGTTAATGAACGTTTGAAAGTAAATGTAAGGTTTTTCCCTAACAAATGTCACTTGTTTCACGTTGTGAGTTAATGGCAAGGAATATGCTCGTTTTATGCATAATGATACAAAGTGATTATTTTGTATAAATAAGGAAGTATATTGGAGTAAATAACATTTTTTAATACATTGGGATATGTATTTTCAAATGTATATGTGTAGATAACTACGTACTTTCGTATGCATGTAGTTTAGCGTGTGAGTATTCTTTATGTCGTTCGTTTCTATACTGCATTGTATAGTTCCTGCTGAGCATTCATTTCACTCCCTCATTTTGTTATGGCACGTTACATGCAGTTTCGTATTTTGAGCGCGTTATATAGGTAAGTATTTACTTGCATTTACATTAGTAGCTCTGTTTATTGGGCCTTGGGGCATTTTTCTTGGGTCATATGACATAGTTACTATAAATCGGACTCACATGATAATAAGTGTAATGTTAAATGTTAATAAAACTAGATTAGAAACATTATCTAGGGCGTTTCATCGCACTTCACGATAAACGTGTGGTTCGGATCGGGTTGATCCTTTATCAACCCTTAAATCCGGGTCGAGGCGTAATAATAACAACAACAACAATAATAATAATAATAATAATAATAATAATAATAATAATAATAATAATAATAATAATAATAATAATAATAACAACAAAAGAAAGAGTAAAATATGCTTTTATTCCTTAAAATATCTCTCCAGTTTTTAAATGGTCCTCAATCTTTTGTTCACCTCACGTTCGACCTTAAACTATATAACTTATTTCAAAATGGGGATTTTGTCCAACAGCTCTGTTAAAATTTGATAGAATAAGGTCGAATACCCATTTTTCCTTGTTTAACACACATATCGCCCCTTTTACCCCTTCCCCTCTCTCTCCCATGCATTAACCCCTTCATCTCTCTCTCTCTCTCTCTCTCTCTCTCTTTCTCACACACACACACATATTATACACACACACAATATATATATATATATATATATATATATATATATATATATATATATATAAAGGAGGAGGGGTTTTTTGCCACATCATAAGTTTATATATATATAGCCTATATATACAGGTTTTGTATCTATCTATCTATCTATCTATCTATCTATATAATAAAGCGGATCTCTATGACACAAATAAGTAGCCGTTCAGTCTGCCTCACGTGGCTCGAGAAGGGTTCAACTTTAATTTGAAACACTCTATCTCTCAAATCGAAAGAAAAACTTACTATCTCTCATATACTATATCTTCCCTTTATTTCATTCACGCAAAATCATCTATCAGTTGCAAGAATAAGGTGTCATTTTCTTCAATAGGAAAAACATACATCGGAGAGAAAGGTTAGATCGTGTTTTTTTCACGATCATCTATGGTAATTGAATGTTCTATTTTTTCATTATTTTTTTCATGATCATCTATGGTAATTGAGTGATTTTCACGATCAATTGTGGTGATGGATTTTCTTCAGCGTTTGGTGGGGGTTGATGTTCAGTTTTAATCTCCGACCGTCCGGACCAATACAGATCTGGGGTTTGAGATTTTCACGTACGGGGTGATGGGGTTGGAGCTTTTCAGCGTTTGGTGGGGGTTAATGGGGGTTGATGTTCGGTTTACTTCCTTCGTGGGGTTGGAGCTTTTCAGGTACGGGGTGACGATTTAGTGGGGTTCTGTTTTCTATTTTTGTTTACCTTCATCTCATCCAGGGAACTTGGTGTTGATTTAATCTTTTGTGCATTTTGAGCGGCTGTTCTCATAACCCAACGGGTTCCCGTGCTAAGGTGTTGCTCGCGACTTGCCTGGAACTGCAGAAAACATCACATTCGAAGTCTACCTCAGTCTCTCAAGCCCTTCATCGTCGATCGACCTTCACAATCGACTGAGTTCAACAACATGTCGTTAATTTTATATTTGGGTTTTAATTTGTTTCATCATACTGTTTATATATGGTAAAATAAAACATTTTTCAAGCCCTTCATCGTCGACCGGCCTTCACAATCCAGAGCTTTGAATTTCAAGGTTTGTTTTTTTATCACCGTCGAAGTCTACCTTCTATTTTGACTATTGTGCATCTGAAGTTCAATTAATTTTAATTTAAAATTTTGTTGAAAATTGTCAGGTGAAAAAGAAGATAAAAGGAAGATAGATGCAATAAAAAATGATATGGGAAATGCGGACATTAACTTATTTGTTTTAGTTTTTGCAAGTTTTGTGCAACTCACACTGTTTATATCTGTATTTTTTTGTTTAATTGGTTGGATTATGATTTTGTTTTGTGCAACTCATATGTTTTTTTGGCAACTCATGCAGTAAGATGTTACTGTTCTTTGGCAACTCAAATTTGTTATAGGTATTGTTCTTTGATGTACGACCTAAAGCCATATGAGTTTATTACAATTTTTCTTTTTTTTCTTTTTATAATTGGATAGGTTATTTTTGTTGCCAACCTTTTCTCCTAGAGATTTTGGAGGAACTGATCAATAATGCTAACTTTTAATCACAGTTGAACGCACTATGTAATGGTGAACCCCTCACTTTCCAAAGTTGAAAAGACAGAGGGGTCACACTCATCGTCCACTCCTCAACTCTCCATAGTGTTATAGAAAGGAGTGGTCTTTCTCATAAACAGTAAAGACTTTAATTTGCCAAGAAATTTTATAATTAGATTTTAAAATATCAAATTCCTCTAAAATGATGATTAGACCCACTGGATGTGGAAACATGTACTAGTGTCAAATATAATTACCCTTTTTGATAGCACATTTTTTGCTTTTTTTGAAATATTCTTTTTAATTTTTTTAATACTATTGGGTCATATTTTTCTCTTCAAACATTTATTTTGTACGAGTACCTAATTTTAGGGTTGAGTTAATAAATTACTGTTTTTTCACACTATATATTTTTGGAATGTTACTACATTCCCAAGTATAATGTGAATAACCCCCCACCCACTCACGCACACACACGAAGAGTAAGAATGAAGTGTATGATGTGTCCACAATTTTTATTTAATCTCCAGACTATATGTCGTGCTCATAGTTCATATTACCAAATATAATGCAATTATTTTTAATTGGTTAGATTTTGAGACTATGTTATGCTTCAAAAAAAAAATCGTAAATGTGTTTAGTCTATAATATTATTTACATTTTCATGTTTAGGGATATTATTTTTAACTACTAATAATAGTTACAAATGTATGTGAATAAGTTAAAATGCATTACACCCGCCCGTACATCGCACGGGTTACCACTAGGCTTTTGTTTTTTGGTTTTAAGTGGTGATTATATATGACCGTGTCATTTTGTATGAAATAATTTTAATTGTTTAAACCTTTTATTCAACAATCTCATTTGGACATATGTGTATTTGAAATATTATATTCTCACTTTGGATAAAATTATATTCTTGACTTTCATTGTTGCGTTTATTTTGTATGAGCTACACATTTTTATATCGCAAGTGTTGTGGCGGTAGGTAATATTAAAGTTATGTGCAATATTTACATAGGCATTCTAACAATAAAATTAAGATGTGATAGATTAAGTGGAGGCGTGAAAACTTAATCTTACAATTATAGGAATTGTGAAGTAAGGAAAATAATTATTATGAACCATGGGCTGGACGAAGCAAGGTGGGGTGAGTTAATGGCACGTGAAAACTTTTTATTTTACCCTGTCAATGGCACGGGTACACATTTATCACGAAAACAAATTTATCGTTGTGCCATGGGCACGGGTACAAAATATTACAGGAGTAAATTTATCATTGTGCCATCGGCACGGGTACAACCAAGTATATATATATATATATATATAACACAACATTAATGGTCTTTGTTGGACATATCCAAACCATCTACAAAGATTCTGGTGCATAATAATTATTGATTACAATGGAAATAATTATATTAAAAAAATCAATACATATGAAGGGAAACTACAATCTGTTAAAAAATTAAAAATAAAAATAAAATCACATAAACATGTCTTAGAATAAATTCTCCATAAATCAAGTTAGGTGTGTAAATTTCTAATCTCATATATATACATACCGTATATATTATTTACATCGGAATTAAAGAGGCATATGATGTGTGTGCATGTGGTATTGCTATATATATATATATATATATATATATATATATATATATATATATATATATATATATATATATATATATAGAGAGAGAGAGAGAGAGAGACTTTCTCTTAAATGGACGTCCGTTTTTGGGAGTAAAGACGGATTGATTTTTTAAAAATATTAAAATGATTTTTTTTTAGTTGAATTTTTTTAGATATATAGACATCTATCGGTATCTCGAAAAAGAAATCAGCTCAAAATGATTTTTTTTGCTATTTAAAAAAAATATGTCAATATATGTTAGTTTTTTTGCTGGCGCAAACCCAACATGTAATGACACATTTTTTTAAAATAGGGAAATCTTTATTTTGAGATGATTTTTTTAAGAATACCCATATATCTTGGGGAAAAAAATCAACTCAAAAAAATATTTCTAATTATTTTTTAAAAATCAATCCGTTTTTAGTCACTTTTTGGGACATCCATAAAAAAGAATTTATATATATATATATATATATATATATATATATATATATATATATATATATATATATATATATATATACACACTATTGGGTCAAAAGAATCTGAATCTGAATCACTCCTTATGGGTCAAAAGAGAAACATAATACTCAGTGGTATTATATGGAGTGGGAAGTATAATAAATATGAAGGGTCAGGTATTTCTCAAAGTTATTAATGTATATAACCTTAAAAAATAAAGTACGCAGGGAGAACACCACTAAATCTTGATACTTCATTTGAACAAAAAAACATTAAATTAATATTTTAGTATAAATTTAAAATATCCCACACCTGATTTTTAAATCTTGACGCTTCACTTGGCCAAAAAACATTAAATTAATGTTTTACTATAAATTTAAAATATCCCACAAGTGACTTTTCTTTGAACAATTCACAATTCAATTGAAGGATCGAAACAATTAGTCTACCAAAAGGGATGGTGCTTAATTTTAAATGTATTCCAATCCTTATCAAAAATACTATTAGTGAAAATAATCAAAGCATTGTATAATCAAATTATGAAATGTTAGGTCCTTTTTTCTTGATTGGATTATAGTTTATTTGTTCTATATATCACTCTCTGAAGCTTATTATGTTACCACGTCTTAAAATTTGGCTTTTGAAGAAAAAAAGGAATTATTAACACTAGTGGATCGATACACAGTTTGAGGGAAGTTTCTTGAATTTTATTAGGCTATGTTATATATTATAGATTTATTATCCAAACCTTTTGTTAGAACTAAAAGGTTTTTTCTTTCTGTCTTCTACATATAAAATTTAGACCAGTTACATTGTACAACTTGAAACTATATACATTTTTTGTGCACTTGGGTTCCAACACTTTCTACCCATGAGAATTGTTATACGGGGTATGAAATTCGGATGTGTACTTTCCATACTCTCTAAATCTCTATATATAAACAATGTAAAAAAAATTAACCCATGAAAGAGACAAAATAGCCACTAATGTCCTTAGTGGTTGCATTACATTACATTTAATTTTATAATATCTATACTTTATCACGGGAAAATATGTGATCAAAATATTTTAGACAATCTTTGATGGGAGGTATTGAAACTATTCTTTGTAATGAGCCAGTTTATTTTGATGTTTTCCCAAATATCACTTTGTCTTTATCCGACATGCATCTTTGTAAAGCTCTAAGTCTTAGAGTCCAAACCAAAGGTTATAATTTTCTTCTGGGATCGGAAACTATTGGGATTATCTATAGGATTTATTATAAGGTAATGAACACTATGGCCCCCAATATAAAACAATTTAGTCCGTTTGGTAAACTGTGTTAATTAACACACACCTTATAGATTATAATGTTCATAATCCTAGAACTATAAGTTGGGATGAAATTGATTTCCCAGAGACTTGGGCAATAAAAAATGTTGTTCCTCCCCAACCTCGTCAAAATGAAGATATTGGGGTTATTTTTTAGGATAAACATGGAGATGTTTTCTTGAATTTCAGGAAATTTAATAGGTGTCAATCATCTAGAGGTCAATCTTCTAGAGCTCTTTTTGTTACCTATTGTTGATACCAAAATTAATATGCTGATGTGAACGAATCATACGAAGACACTTGTCAATCTACGTGGTACAATAACAACGAGGAAGTTCATTTCCTCGACCAACTCATGTTCTCCCCGAGCAACGAGGATATACCGAGGAACTGCAACACTCCGAGGTACTCTAGCGCTCCGAGGAACTCCTGAGCAACGAGCAACTAAGGCGGTCCGAGCTGCATCTCGGCCGTAGTATTAATTGCCAGAATGTCAACAGTTCAACTATTCATTGAATGTTCATCATCTTGACGCACACGCTGCATTAAATGTATTACCCTTTCATATATATTCTCATTTAATGTATCGACCCATTCATGTACAGCCTAAGGGCTATAAATACCTTGTATCATCCTCATTCAAAGGGACCGGAATTTCTGGATTGAACTGATAATCGAGAATTCCCAAACACTCAGCAATAACATAACAGTGGACGTAGGCCATTCTTATAAGGCTGAACCACTTTAAAAATCTTTGTTCATTTTATTTATCTGTGATTGAATAATTAGAGCGATCTAATTTTTTACATCAACAGATTGGCGCCGTCTGTGGGAAACGACCGTTACTATCGTTTTTCACCAAAAATCATTTATCATCAATGGCAGATAATCCAGAATCCAGTAATCGAATTGCGGGAAATGTTGGAAATCCTCCGAATCCATCTGCACCTCCAGATCTGGCTGGAATTATGACAAATCTGGCTGAAGGACAAACCGCCATGCAAGAAACAATGAGGCAACTCATTCAAACTCTTCACGGTGGTGCACCTACCCATTCAAGGCAAAGGAGTAATCATGGGCAATCGCGATCCAGGCGTACTGAGTCATAGCGTAATGAAGAATCTAATGATTTTTCTTATCAACCTGGGATAACTTCATCGATACGGGCTACGGATACAGATCAACATATCACCCTCTCTCCGGAGAGAACTAGCGCCCTGGAAAGATTAAGCAGAGCATCTCCTTTCAGTCGGCTAGGACCAAGGAGAAATATGAGTCCACCTAGAGCACCATCGAGAAGCTTTCGACCACCATCAGGTTTGAGAGAAGAATCAGCACAATCAAGACCAGCTACTTGTCAAGATAGATCTCATGAAGCTACGTCAGAACAATCAATTGCTCGGACTAAGCAGCCCGAGGAAGGAAATGAAGCGTGGAAGGGTTCCATTCAGCGATTGGAGGATAGACTTGGAGAAATGGTTAAAGAAAGGAATCCTTTACAGATAACTTTTGTTCAAGGGACACCTTTTGTGCAGGCCATTGTGAACTTTCCTACACCATCGAAATTTAAAGCACCTGTAGTGACCCCTAAATATGATGGAAAGACAGATCCTGTTCTTCATATAGAACAATACCAGGCTGCTGCCGACATATATGCTGTCCCCGACGAGATGAGGTGTAGAGCATTTTTGGGAACTCTTACCGGATCTGCGCAGATATGGTACAACAATCTTCCTCGGGGTAAGATTTCGACTTTTATTCAGTTAGCCGAGTTGTTCATTGGTAATTTTTGTTTTGGAGCAAAGCCAGTAAAACGAGTAGCGCACTTGTTAAGTGTTAGACAAAAATCAGGTGAGAGTACTAGAGATTACATAACTCGTTTCAATAACGAGAAGTTGGAAGTCATAGATTACGAAGAAAAGACAGCGATCACTGCTTTGATGAGTGGATTGCTGCCTAACAAGTTATATTATACTTTGGCCAAAGATCCACCTAAAACTATGTCGGAGTTGATGGCAAAAGCGGCCAAAATCATGAATGCCGAGGAGGCTATGGCTGCGAAGAAGAATATGGATAAAGAAACCAAGGTGGAGGTTGACAAATCTAAGAAGAAAGAGCAAAAAGGTAATGGTAATGACAAGCACTCCAAGAATAATAGGACGTCATGGGAAGTCCTGAAGAAATATGATAATTATACTCCATTGAAGATGGGTATTAATCATGTTTTAGAAGAAATCAAGAATAACGAAGAAATCAAGTGGCCAGATAAACTGAGGACCAATCCTGAACTGAGGAATAGGGCCAAATATTGCGAGTTCCATAAAGACCATGGCTATACGACCAAAAATTGCATAGCCCTTCAGAACGAGATTGAAACGCTCATCCGAAGAGGAAAGTTGTCAAAGTATGTAGATCACAGAGGTGAAAGGAAGAATGATGATAGAACCAGAGATCGTTCCAGATCTCCTCGTCGGACGGAGGAGAAAAAGAAAAGAGATCATGAAGATGATCCAGATGAAGACCCCGATCTTCCAAAGAAGCCAAGACAGCCTGAACGAGAGGTATTTTCCATACGTTTTGGGTCATTTGATTGTAATGTTATTACAGGAGGAGATGCTGGAGGGGGAGACCTCACTGCAGAAAGAAAGGCCTATCTCGGAGAGGCTCAAGCCTGCTCATATATTCAACGAATAAATCTTGCCGAGGATGATCGTCCGAGGAAGGTAAATAAAGAGAAGCTAGTTATTGGTTTTTCAAAAAACGATTTGGCCGGTGTTCTTTACCCTCACGACGATCCCTTGGTGATCAAAATGAGGATGAAAGATGTGGTGATTTCAAGGGTGTTGGTGGACAATGGTAGTTCGGCAGACATCATGTACTATTCATGTTTTGATAGTTTGAATTTGAAATTATCTCAATTAGAACCTTATCACAGACCCCTCCTGGGTTTTGCTGGCGAGAAAGTTTTTCCACTTGGGACGATCAAGTTGGACATATTCATTGGAACTTGGCCTGCTTGTCGAACAGAAAGAATACGCTTCTTTGTGATGGATAAGAATGTGCAGTCAGCCTACAACATCATCATGGGAAGAGTTGGTTTGAAGAAGTTCGAAGCAGTTCCATCTACAGTGCATCAATGCTTAAAATTCCCAACAAACTTCGGAGTAGGAGTTGTAAAAGGTGATCAAAAAGTAGCTCGGGAATGCTATTATTCGTCTACCGAGCAAGAGGAGTTTGAGGAATCAAGAAAAAAAACTATTACCTACCAAGTAGAGGAAGGTACAAAAATTGAAACTCTTGATCCCAGGGATGAATCCCAACTTGTAAAAGGACAGGTAGTAGAATCTACAGAAAATGTTATTTTGGACGAGGAGCACCCTGAACGAGTAACCCAGATAGGTTCATCGTTGGATGCTTCAATAAAATAAGAATTGATAATGTTCTTGAGAAACAGGAAGAAAACTTTCGCATGGAGTCATGAGGACATGCCAGGAATAGATCCAAACTTCTTATGTCACGAACTCAATGTGAATAAGGAGATCAAGCCCGTAAAGAAGAGAAGAAGGGTATTTAGCCCCGAGAAGAATCAAGCCATATAAGAGGAGGTCGAGAAGCTCCAGAAAGCCCAATTCATTGAAGATGTGAAATATCCAGACTGGCTGGCAAATGTGGTGATGGTAAAGAAGAAGAACAATAAATGGAGAATGTGTGTTGATTTCACTGATCTCAACAAGGCATGCCCAAAAGATCATTTTCCATTGCCCAGTATTGACCAACTAGTGGATGCTACCTCGGGACATGAGCTGCTCAGCTTCATGGATGCGTATTCTGGTTACAACCAGATCAAGATGAAACCTGAAGACAGGGAAAGTACTTCTTTTATTACCCCTAGGGGAACTTATTGCTATAATGTTATGCCTTTTGGTTTGAAAAATGCAGGAGCGACATACCAGCGGCTGATGAACAAGGTCTTCACCGAACAAATCAGTTGCAACATGGAAGTCTATGTCGATGATATGCTGACAAAAAGCAAGAAAGCTGCAAATCATTTAGTTGACTTAGCTCAGACATTTGATCAACTGGATAAATACCAGATGAAACTCAACCCGACGAAGTGCACATTTGGAGTACGAGAAGGAATGTTTCTCGGATACATTGTCAACCAGCGGGGCATTGAAGCAAATCCAGATAAGATCAAAGCTCTTTTAGGGTTGCGATCTCCAACAACAAAGAAAGAAGTGCAGAGTCTTACAGGACGAGTTGCAGCGCTCAACAGATTTGTATCTCGAGCAACTGACAAATGCCTCCCATTCTTCAAAACACTTCGAAAAACTTTTGAGTGGACTCATGAATGTGAAAAGGCCTTTCAAGACTTGAAAAAGTATTTGGGAGCACCTCCATTGTTGTCTAGGCCAATAACAGGAGAGAAGTTGTACTTATATCTAGCAGTATCAGAGAATGCAGTTAGCTCGGCATTGACAGGTTGGAGAATGGAGTCCAGAAACCAATTTATTACACAAGTAAGGCTTTCCGAGGTGCAGAGATCAGGTACCCAAAGTTAGAAAAATTGGCATTGGCATTAATTGAAGCAAGTAGAAGAATGAGGCCATATTTCCAGGCCCATACCATCATTGTGTATACCGACATGCCATTGAGACAATCCCTTCACAAGCCAGAAAAATCAGGAAGACTGATGTACTGGGCGATAGAACTCGGTGAATATGATATTGTGTATGAGCCCAGAGCATCATTGAAAGGGCAAGCTGTAGCAGATTTTATAGCAGAATTTACATATCCTGATACCCCCGAGGAACAAAAACTGCTCGTTGACCAACCTGTGGATGTTACAGGATCAACAGACATAAGTCCAGACCAACTCCGGTTAGTAAAAGGGCCTATGGATGTAGAAAGATCATCAACTTCAAATTCAAACCAGCCCCGGATGGTTGAAGAACGAGAAGAGATGGTCAACGAGGAGCGAAAAGTGCCAGGGGAGGATGAAAAGAAGCAACAAATATTTCACCGAGGAACCCTGTCAGATAAGGAATTTGAAGATGGGTTACCCATATGGTAATTATATGTGGATGGCTCATCTTGCACAGCAGGTTGCGGCGCAGGAATTGTTTTAAGCACCCCAGATGAGATTGACATGGAATATGCTTTACGATTCTAATTCAAAGCCTCTAATAATTAAGCTGAGTATGAGGCCATGATAGCGGGGTTAAACTTAGCAAAAGTTATGGAAGCACAACAAGTGATGGTATTCAGTGATTCTCAACTAATTGTGAATCAGATGACGGGAATATATGCAGTTAAAGGAGAGTTAATGATCAAATATCACGCAAAGGTGATGAAGTTGTTGACAGAATTTGATGCCATTCGGTTGGTGAGAATACCGAGGATGGAGAATGTACAAGCAGACGCACTGGCCCGACTAGCATCAGCTACTCGTACCGAGTTGCGAAGAACCATACCGATAGAAGTATTAGAAGGTTGGAGCATAGATGAAGACCTGACAATGAATGTAATAACCCTTGATTTAGGACCATCTTGGATGGATCCCATCAGGACATATATTGAAGAGGGAGGATTGCCGGAGGACAAGCTCGCTGCCAAGAAACTGAAGTATAAAGCTGCTCGATATGTGTTAACTAATGGTATTTTGTATAGACGAGGAATTATGGCAGGTTTGCAGAGATGTGTACATCCCTCCGAGGTGAAAGAATTGATTGAAGAAATCCATGAAGGGTCTTGTGGAGCTCATGTAGCAGGTCGAACGCTTTTACAAAGGGTAATGACTCAAGGATACTATTGGCCAACGATGAGGGCTGATTGTATAACCTATGCTAAGAAATGTGACAAGTGCCAACATTTTTCCTCTATCCGACGAACTCCACAAGCATTGTTGACACCCATAACTTCCCCTTGGCCATTCGCCATGTGGGGAATTGATTTGGTGGGACCATTGCCGATCACCCGAGGAAGATTTAAGTACCTCGTCGTCGCAGTAGACTATTTTACTAAGTGGGTAGAAGCTGAACCCCTCATCGACATGACATACGAGAAGGTATACCAGTTCGTTTGGAAGAATATCATCTGTCGATATGGTCTCCCTCATGCCTTCATCACAGACCATGGAACCCAATTTGATAACGAGGAATTTGCTGCTTATTGTCATCAGTCGAACATTTTGAAGGTCCATTCAGCACCAGGCCATCCTCAAAGCAATGGACAGACTGAAGTGACGAATAGAACACTGCTAAATGGTTTGAAGAAAAGGTTAAGTGAAGCTAAAGCTAACTGGATTAACGAGCTATAATCAGTATTGTGGGCTTACCGAACAACTCCCCGAGCAGCGACTGGAGAATCACCATATATGCTGGCATTTGGAAGTGAGGCTGTAATACCTGCCGAGTTAGGTCTCCCAATACACAGAGTGCTGAATTTCAGTTCCCCAGTCAGCGACTTGATGAGAAGACTGGATTTGAATATGCTCGAGGAGGTCAGAGAAGAAGCAGCCATTAGGAATGCTGCTTATCAACAACGAACAGCTCTTTTCTACAATCAAAGGGTGAAGAAATGCGATTTAAAAGAAGGAGATTATGTGCTAAAGAAGGTCATTCAGAAGCACAATAAATTGGAGGCAAACTGGCATGGGCCTTACCGAGTTACAGAAGTTGTTCGACCAGGAACTTACCGAATAGCAACTCTAGAAGGAGAAGAATTCAAGAATGCTTGGAATGCTGAACACCTTCGCAAGTATTATCAATGATGTAAAATGTACAACGGTTCCATCAATATGAATAAAACGATGATGTTTTCACCATTTTCTTCTCCTTTGTTTGAAAGTTTTTCGGGGAATACTAGTGTTGTACACTACGCTGATCGACAGCAAAAAGAAGACAAAAAGTTCGAAAGAACCAAAAAATATACTCCTTTGGTTAGGAGGTATACACTAGCGTGACCAACTAAGGTTGGTAAGATAACTAGTGGACAAAAAGTTCGAAAGAACCAGACAAAAAGTTCGAAAGAACCAAAAAATATACTCCTTTGGTTAGGAGGCGTACACTAGCGTGACCAACTAAGGTTGGTAAGATAACTAGTGGACAAAAAGTTCGAAAGAACCAAAAAATATACTCCTTTGGTTAGGAGGCGTACACTAGCGTGACCAACTAAGGTTGGTAAGATAACTAGTGGACAAAAAGTTCGAAAGAACCAAAAAATATACTCCTTTGGTTAGGAGGCGTACACTAGCGTGACCAACTAAGGTTGGTAAGATAACTAGTGGACAAATATCATTTGATTTAAAACCAACAAGTTGGTCGGAAGGTAAAATCATTCCAGAAAATACAAAGAATTCCAAACTGAACCAAGTATAGTTGGTTGGTGATCAATTATACTTGGTCGACGAAGATAAATTATCGACCATAGTTGGTCGGGCACATTTTATGAACCAAGTATGGTTGGTCGGGGATAAAAACCCATCAACTGTAGCTGGTCGATAAGCACAATCTAACAACCTTGGTTGGTTGGAAACATTTTGAACATTTTATACTCATTACTTTATTATTAAGTGATTGAGTAAACTTGATACTTGTAACTTTTTATTAAGTTGGTCGATGAACAACAATATTGTTGTTATTTTTTAACTTATACATATGAACACATGTAGAGCATTTTACAAGACAATAACAATACAGATTTGCAAAATGAAAGTCTTTCATTAAAATTCAAAATAAATTATAGGTTACATGAATGTACTAACTATTACATTGAGATTCCTATTCCATGGGTTTCTTGCCCTTTGCTTTTGAAACAGGCTCTTCGCCAGCAGGAGGATCTTCCAGGCAAAGGGGAGAATTAATAAAGTTCAAGTCCTTTAGCATTCTGACATTCATTATTGAGGGTGTATCCATTAGATGCTCTGGACGAGATACTTCGATCTGGGAGTGAAGCCTGTAGTCACCAAGGTATTTTGAAATTAAGCTCCGAGGAATGGAACGAGCTGGGATCCATTCCATGTCCAATTTATAAGGTGGTACAGGCAAGTCTAATAACCCAGGAGCATGATAATCCCATAAATAATGCCCTTGCTCCAATTTTAATACACCCAAGGCGTTCAACCACCCCTGCTTATAACCTTCATTATTGGCGTGTTCAATACGAGCATCCAAATGACAAAGGGCCTCATTGTACCCTGCCATCCAAAATTCCCTGGGCTGTTTATGGAATTGGAAGGTTAATCTATCCAATTGTTCGTGAAGGCTCCTGGCAAAAACATCCTTATTATCCAGAGCAGACTTCATCGCAGTAAGTTGATCCTCCAAGGATAGATTTTTCTTGGACATTTCAGACAGAGCTCGGTCTTTTGCATTCAATTGGAATGCTTGAGTTTCTAACGTCGACTGAGTACGAGCTTCTTCAACATTGCGGCTAAGAACTCTTGATCGACTCCGAGCAGCGACTGGAGAACTTTTCTCCTCGGCAATATTTTGAACAGCTCTTCCTCGTTCGCGAGAACCTCTTCCTCGTCCCCGAGCAATCGTAGGAATAACAGATTTTCTTAAGTTGTCCAGTTCTTGCCTTAATTTCGCATTCTCAACCTCTAAGAACGAGAAACCTTCATCGGTAACTTGCACTAAAGCAGTGGAAGATGACGCTGCAGATTCATACTGTGCCAGCCTTTTCTGTAAATTATTGTTCTCCTGTTCCAGCAACTCAGCAATCTGCCTGCAAGCTTCAACTTCACCCTTTAAAGTTCTTTCCCTAACATCGTATCCAGCCAGGATCTTTTTATGGCCTGTGTCAGAAGAAAGTTGTTGGTATCTATTTTCATATTCCTTGTGCAACAAAGCCATTAATTCATTGTGCTGACCTTGTAGATCTTCTAAGGAATAATGAAGTTCCTCAATCAAGTCGTAGTAGGCTACATTGTTGGCCACATCTCGGTCGAGTAAATCTTTCAAGTATCGATAAGCCTCAATTGCCTGTTCTGAGGCATCATGGCCAAGGATGTCAGCAATTTCTGATGTACTAAGGTCTGTATGACCAGCCTTATAATATTCGTGACATTGCTGCATCAGCTTGGTATCATGTGCAGATATCAGTTCCATTCTAGCAACAAACTAAGGATGAGAAAAAGACAACAATCAACAAAAACAAATCATCAACAACAGAGATGAACAAAAATGTATTTTATTAGATCATCAAAAGATTACATTATTTGATTACAAGTGATAATAAAAGATAGAAATGATACCGAACAACTTCACACCTTTTCCTTGTCTCCCAAGACTTTCTCGGGAGGCTGGGACGAGGAGCTCGGTTGCTCGGAGGTGATAGCAGCTTGAACAACAAGAGTTGAAATTTTCTCAGAAGGAGGAGGCATGGAAGAAATGTCCTCGTTGGCAGCAGGAAGAGAGGCAGGGACTTGATCACCTATAGCCATAGAAGATTCATCAGAGGCAGGCTCATCTTCTTCTTCTTCCACAATTGGTGGAGGAGGACCAGGGAGGTGCAACTTGAATAGATCGGAATCATCCTTGATCTTCAATTCCTGTAGGGCAGCTACCCAGCCATCTCGGAAGTATTTCAACTTCCCATATTGAACTTGGGATGTCATCGCAGCGATCCCCTTGTCCCATCCTTTTTCCCAGCCAGCGCTGAAGGATTTTTTAATGGCGATTTTTCTTTTTAGCTTCTCCGAGGAGAGCTTCACATCCAATTCTTCCTTTTGGAGCTTGATATCTCGCAGGGCGGACAACTTTTCCTCTGCCTTCTTCAACTTATCTTCAAGCTCTCCAAAGTTCTTGAGCTTGACATCATACTTCTGATGTTCGACCTCTAAACCTTTTACCTTATCCTCCAAACTCTTGGAGATCTCAGCCATCTTCACCTTCTCGGACTCAACTGCAGACAACTTTTTCTCCCAAACAGCCTTGTCCTCACTATACTGTTGGCGAGATTCCTTCAAGGATTGGGTCAAACCCAGCAAAGCATCCTCTACACCTGACGAGGAGCTTGAAGCTTTAATAGCTTCATCTTTCTTCACGATATTATTGAAACAGTTCACCAGCTGAAAGATGAGAAAAACACTAAAGTCAATACAAAATGCAAGCATTCAGAGAAAGAAAGAAAATTCAGAATGTGAGAAATTTACCGAAGAAAGATGACGAGTAGCTAGGGATGTCAGCATATCCCTAGAAATTTTGTCATCAATTCCTTGGACCTCGGTTATGATCCAAGTTTTTACCGAGCTCATTGCAGAGCTCGGAGGAATGATGGTTGGAATACCAACACCACCAGCTGGTAGAGAAGGGACAGTTTTAGCCAAATTGACTGAGGATGATTTCCTCAATCTTCTCAAAGGGACTTCAGCAGCTTCAACCAAGGAAGAACTCTTGGTCGGAGAGATAGTAATCACTTCCATAGGAGCAACTTTCTTGCTCGGAGCCACTGGGGGCTTCTCGGCAGCTTTGGAGGATGCAGCATCCACCTTCTTAATCCCCTCTGGGACATCAGTTTTGCTTTTCTTAGCCCCAACAGCAGAAGTAATTTCATCAAAAAGAGCAGGAGGAGCTCTTTTCTTGCCCATTCTTTGACTTAAAGGAAGATGAGAATCTGAAGAAGAATCCTCTGGAGTTGAAGCTGGTTCAACAGGGCGAGCAGTATAAGAAGTTGTGTAACTCTTATACTGTAGCAGATATGATGCAGACCTGATGTGCTCGTCTGTAACGTTCTTATGCAAACCCCAGATAAGTTTCAGATGCTTAATATTAACCTCTGATTCTTTTGGAGTTTTTCTTTTACTATCAACTGCAAACAGACACATAATGAAATATCAGTCATACATTTTGTCAAACATGATAAAAGCATAACTTCATAAGTAAAATAAAATGAAAAATAAACCTATCCCATTGCCATATGGGGGGCATCTGGGACCGTTGTATACTCCATCTCCAACTAAAGGGGCATATTGCCAATTTTTAATAACCAACCCATGTTCAAAATAATCTCTATTTGAGTCAGGGAGGTTAACTACAAGAGCCCTATTCAGAAACCTAGTTTTTAAGTAATAAATATTATCTAGAGTGGCCCATTTATAGCAATACATAATTTCGGGGATCCCTATACGAGTCCCATGAGTTAGATTTAATTTGTACACCCCATTAATTATTCTCCATGAATTGGGGGCTATTTTTGCAGGGACAAGATCAAAATACTGACAAAACTCAAGACACAATGGGTTTGATGGAAAAGAAAATCCACATTCAGCTATGAATAGACTGGGGAACCAATGTCCCTTAGCCAATCGAAAATAATCTAAAGGCTCAGAAAGAACCTCCAGAGTTACCCAAGAAGGAATGGAAAAATCGGAACGAAATTTCTCAACAGACTCCACAATATAAACCATACTGAATAAAAGAGATACAGAAGAAAGAAAGAAAGATCTTACAGGAAGAAAAGAGGTATGTTGACAACGAACGAAAACTAGGATGAACGCACAAGAGAGAAGGAGAAAATAGAAAGCTTGAATGCAGGAAATTGGAAAAAGAAGAAGACGGTATGGTTACCTAAGAAGTTTAAATACTTTGCCTTGGGAAGCGGCGAATGAAATGATTACAAAAAAGAAACTATTGAACTTCCGACGGCTAAAAGGACAAAAAGGGCACTAAGATCGAAGCGCTCTTAAAAGTTCGAAAAAAGGCGGATTCGTTGAATTTGGGAATAAATTCAAATACGATGCTCCTAAAACCCAGGAAGATCATTCAATATTTCCATAAACCGAGAAAGAATGTTCCATACTCCTCAAAGTTCGAAATATGAAACATTGGGGGCTTCTGTTGATACCAAAATTAATATGCTGATGTGAACGAATCATACGAAGACACTTGTCAATCTACGTGGTACAATAACAACGAGGAAGTTCATTTCCTCGACCAACTCATGTTCTCCTCGAGCAACGAGGATATACCGAGGAACTGCAACACTCCGAGGTACTCTAGCGCTCCGAGGAACTCCTGAGCAACGAGCAACTAAGGCGGTCCGAGCTGCATCTCGGCCGTAGTATTAATTGCCAGAATGTCAACAGTTCAACTATTCATTGAATGTTCATCATCTTGACGCACACGCTGCATTACATGTATTACCCTTTCATATGTATTCTCATTTAATGTATCGACTCATTCATGTACAGCCTAAGGGCTATAAATACCTTGTATCATCCTCATTCAAAGGGACCGGAATTTCTGGATTGAACTGATAATCGAGAATTCCCAAACACTCAGCAATAATATAACAGTGGACGTAGGCCATTCTTATAAGGCTGAACCACTTTAAAAATCTTTGTTCATTTTATTTATCTGTGATTGAATAATTAGAGCGATCTAATTTTTTACATCAACACCTATCCTCCATCTGCTTCACGAAATTCTTTTTGTGAAGAAAATCCTAAAAACCACCCATATCACGATGATATGAACCTTCATGGTATTTTTACCAATGACCAAATACCTCATGGTATTTATGAGAAGAACACTTCTCAGTGTAGGGAATCCCCTACGCCCTCTAAGATGAACGTCGGACTTTAATTCATCCTTTTAATGGTTTTTACAATTAATAGGAAATAGATTAATGAAGAATTTTACCTACCAGGTTACGCTAAATTCCAAACTTAGTATTTTGCTAAGTATAGCCTGAATTGGCCAATTATAAAAATGAGTTTTATGAATGGGTTGAAGATAACCAGCAGGTTACTTCCTTTGTAGTTTTCTTCCAAATGTTTTCTAAAGATAAGCATCTTTTTGTTCTTGAAACTAAGGATAAATAGGTTCTTAAAATTGAAGATAAACATTTGAAGAATTGGAATACTTCGAATAACCCGATTATTTATGTTATTCACCCTCCTACTGAACCCCTTTTATTAGATGTTGGAAGTTCTTGCCAAAATGGTATTTCTTCTAAGTTAGAAGCTAATGTCTTTCTCAATCATGAAACTGAGGATAAGCTTCTCACCAAAGTAACATTTTTGAACCCGCTTTATAAGCAAGGTAATTATACCAATCTTATTCGTAACACGAAAGGAAAGAAACTCAACCAGATTGACAACCTTCTTCTTTACCTTCTCTTTCTCTCTCTCTCTCTCTCTCTCTCTCTCTCAATTTGTAATATTAAGCTTGTGGATCTCCGGCCTTATTCCGGCGACCTTCTTATCTATAAGTTTATTTACTTCCTGTTTGTAATAAAAGTTTATAATATATTTCAGTTATTATTTCGCTTGTATTAATCCTTTATTTTATGGTATTAGAGCCATGATTGGCTAAATCGGTGTGTTAATGTTTAAATTAGTGATAATAATGGTCTGAAATTTATGTTGAAATGGTAAGTTACTATTCATCTGAATAGTAAGTTACTATTCACCGATGTGAATAGTAATTTAATATTCACAATAAAAATCTAATTTAAAGAATAATAAGTAAGAGAAATAGAAATTTGGTTTTGATATGGACTGGTATTTTTCGCATTATGGGTTGTTGTCGTGTTGTCGTATCAGGCGTTGAGGCATTTTTACTCGAGTAAATCGTTGACCACTGGGTGTCAGAAGTGATTTCTAATTCAGTTCTTTATATTCCTTTAAATTTAGAATTTTGTTTTGCATATTATTTTCTTGTTTCAGATCATATGATTATTACTATTCTAAATATTAACATTTGTATTATGGAACATAACACTATAGATACACAGACCGAACATAAGTTAATGAAGAACTCCTCTTTGAATGAATTCGATGTTCAAAAGGATTTGAACAAGTGGATTATGTCTAAGGTCCAACCTAAAACCATTTATAATACTAATTGGTATTATTTTCGTATCAAGTACGCTATAAAGTCTATGGAACAAACCAACAGTCTTAACGAGCAAGATAAGTCTATCGAGCTCTTTAAATGGGATGATCTTAAGGATCATATAAAAGATAAAAATTATAATTTTATCCATGTTGGGTTAATACAAATTGCTTTTAAACCATTAACCCTTTCTGGCATGAACGCTTGTCTTCAAGCTACTCTACGTGATGGTAGATATACTAATTTTAAACAATCTTTTATGGGAGCTATTGAAACTAGTATTTGTAATGGGCCAGTTTAAAAAACCAAGTATGCTTGTGCTCAATATTTTGATAGTAAAAAGCTTTAGTCCAAGCCTGGACGTAATCCCAATAATTGTAGGATCCATTTTGCGAACTCAATTTTTGCGATTTCAAAGGATGAATTTCCTATTCTCGGGGAGAAATAAACTTTTTCAAAACCGCCTTGCTATAACCAATGGGGCATTTGATATTCTTCTGATGTCTATTAGTGTGACTAAGCACCACATAATCAGTTTCTTCGAGGATTTCCATGTATACCGTCCGGTATTTGCCTTCTTTCACATCGTAGTTATGGGTATCAAAGTATAGGGACTTAATTTTCTAAGGAGAAGACAAAAGCTTCTTATCCTCTTCATTGAGGATGAGCATTAATTATGAAGTCCTTTGATTAGGAATGAAATCATGCTTTATAGTCTGTAATATTTCTTTAGCAAATTTCTTACTGCTAAAGGGATTTGGAGGAGTAGAACTCAATTTTCCCCTGTTTTGCGCACTCAAACGAAGAAATTCCGCATAATCTTACATCAGAGGATATTAATCTTCATTAATCACCATTTTCTCTTTGTCTGGCCTATGGTGGGATTGCCTACGACCTCTGCTTCGCCCTCTAGAGGGGCCATTCATTGGTTCTGTAAAAACTCCCTAGTTAAAAAATCAGGAAGATAATTGTTTTCACCTTTTATGTGTTCAATATCAAAATCGAACGAAGATAAATTATATTGCCATCTGGAAAAAATTTGTGTAGAAAAAATATTTTCTACATCTTTTTGCAAAACCTATTTGACAGCACTGCAATCAATACGTAGTAAAAAATTATGATTTAACAAATCATCATGAAATTTTGTAATGCAGTTTACGACAAAAAGAATATACTTTTTGATAATAGAATAATTTTTTTGGGCATTTTTCCAGGTGCTTAAAGTAAAACGAACTAGTTCTTCCCTTTTGGTTGAAGAATTAATTTGTTTTAAAATTCCTCCGTAACCAATATCAGAGGCATCCGTTTCAATAATATTTAAAAATGATGGGTTAGCTAAAGCAAGACATGGTAATTGCTTGACTTTCAGTTTAATTTTTCTGAACGGCTTTAGTATGCTCTGAGGTCCACGGAGTAGGGTTCTTCTTCAACCTAGAGTATAAGATTGCACTATCATGTGCAAGGTTCTTACAGTAATCACCAATGTAGTTGAGAGATCTAAGAAACCTCTAGAGTTGAATTTTTTCTTTTAAATCATCAGTAAATTTAGAAGCAAACTCAATACTCCTGTCAATAGGGATAATTTTCCCTTCCCCGATGTTTTGCCCTAAAAATCTAATATTAGTTTGAAAGATTTTCATTTTAGGGGCAGAAATGACTAAGCCATTAGTCTTAATTACATCTTCAAAAAATTTCAGATGTTTAAAGTGCAAATCAATCGATTATGAAAAGATGAGGATATAATCGATATAGACAATAGAAAAATTAGAGTAAGGATTGAATATCTCATACATGATATTTTAAAATTCTGAAGGGGCATTCTTAAGCCCAAAAGGCATCACATTCCATTGATAATGGTCAAATGGTACCACAAAAGTAGTTTTGTATTGGTCTTGTGGAGCAATTTGTATTCGCCAATATCCATACTTTTAAGTCAAATTTGGAAAATATGGTGGCAGAATTAAGACGATCAAGTAAATCCTTTTTTTAGGAATTGAATATCTTATCCATTGCAAAACATTATTAAGCGGTTTGTAATTAATTACAAGTCTAGGAACACCTCGTTCCTTTTCAGCAGCCTTATTAGCATAAAAAGCTGTACAACTCCAAGGATAATAACTTTTAGTTATAAGCTTTTTATCTAAAAGACTCTGAATCTCATTCTTACAAAGATCAAGAAATTCAGTCTTCATTTGACTGGGACTAGCTTTAGTAGGAATGGACTTTTCATTAAAACCAATTTCATAAGGAAGGGAAACAATATGTTTCTTCCTATCCCAAAAAGTATTAGGGGTATCACTGCAAACTTCAGTTATTAATTGATTTTCAACAACATTAATTTTTGGCAGTATGTTAGGTAAAACCAGCTTCTGCGTAATAGTTAAAAAAAAAAGATTTCTTTTTTAAGAAAATTTTATTGGTTTTCTTTGAAAATGATATTATTTGTCAAAGAGTTAATTTTCTTAATCTATGGTTGAGTAATGAATTCAAAAATAATCTTTTGGTTTTGAATAGTGGTATATATTCCGCTAGAATCAATTTTATCCATAGGCATAAGCAAAGATAAAAAAGGAGTACCTAAAATTATCTGCTGAGATAAGTTGCTAATAAGCAAAAAGGTAATGGCCAAATAAATTCCATTGTTACAAATGGCAACCTTAGTCAATTTATATTTAATACCCATGATATTACCACTGGCATTAAATAAAGATTGAGTAGTCTTTTCAAATATTCAGTGGGAACTAATCCTTCTTGAATTCAATTCATATCACCACCACTGTCAATAAGAGAAACAATGTTATTTAAAGTAAATTCATTGTTAATAACAAGGTTGACAGTAATGTACCATTTCTGGCTAGGTACACGGTTAATAACGCCTAAATAATCCACCGAGTCTTCAAGATTTGAAGTTTCAGGATTAGAATGCGTTGTAGCATTCTTGAGATTATTAATCTCAATTTGCATATTATTATGTTGATCCCTACGGTGCCTTAACTCAATTTTAAGGGAATTGACCTCATGTCTAAGGTCAGAAATGCTAGCGGGTTAATTAAATTCCTCACCTTTTTCCTAAACGGTTGAGTACTTCCTTAAGGCTGTACTGCTGGATTTTAGAAAAGGAGTCTGAAGAATTAGGAGCATTCTCCTTAGCGTAGCAAGACTCAATTAACTTGAGCTTAATGTCAGGGTCAGTATCATGATTGATAATATCAATCATGGATTGTTTCTGACTGGTAAGAATATTAAGACTTAATCCATTCATTTGAATAATGGATTGGAGATGATTGCATCTCTTAGTTAATAAATTACACTGGCACTCTCCTTTCTTGGAGATATCTGAGTCACTAATGCTTTTAATATAATAAAGCTCATTATTGCTCCTAGAGGAGTCCTCTAGATCTTCAGAGGAGCTAGAATTAAGAAGAAGTTTGCTTAATTGAGTTTTCAAATGGTCATCAATTTGAAGATTATGAATTTTAGTTTCAGTCTTGCATTTATTAGCAAGGTAGCCGTATTTACCACATTTGAAACATCTAGGCTTAGATTTGTAAGTACACCTTTTCCTTACAAATTTGTGAGAAATGTTAGCATGTTTCTTTCTTCTTTTATAACAGAGTTTTTTAGGAATCTTCTTGTTCCGTTTGGAGGTCCTACGGGTAGAAGCCTTAAGAGTATCGTAAGAAAACTGTCACAAAACTCTCCTAACTCTTTCTTTTTAGAAAGGTTTTGATTTCTAAGCTGTCTCTGAAGCTTAAGGTCATTACAGAGAGAAAGAATCTCTTGGATGACAACGCTAAATAACTGACCATAAGTATAATTATGGTAAGGGATAGAGAAGCTATCATTAACTTCTCTCATCTTTTTTCTAACTTTCTCAGTGAAGAAAGTAGGAAGCCCATCAATAAATTTGGCTTCCGAATGCTCAGAGTTGGCATCCCCTCTCTGAGTAACCTTAGCAAGGAAGACATCCTTGTACCATCTAAATTGGCTCAAAGTAGGGCATTTTAGGTTTTGTAATAATTCCCTATTATGTTCCTGATGGTAATCACCACTGCCAACAAAATGATTAACAATAACAAGCATCAAAGTATAAACAGCAGTTTGTATGCCAATGTCTTCCATATTTTCATTTTTGACAATTTTTACGGCATTAACAACGTCATTTCTTTGATTAGCTGTGAGGATATTATCCCACCAACCTCTAAGAGTTCTAGTAAATCCAAAGATGATTATCTGAGCAATACTTTGGTCAAAACTATCATTTTGCTTACGCACAGTGAAATACATGGACATTTGGTATATCATCACATAGATCTGAGACTCCGATTTTCCATCAATATTCCAATCGTAAATAGATTTACCATGAAAGGTGGCCTGTGAATTCATCACAGAATTTTCCTCGAAAAGAAGATCCGGAGGAGTTACTCTGCCATAGTAGTTTCTAATGGGACCAACATAGCCAACATTATTACTGTAAGTAATTTCGTTGACTTGATTTTCAGAATTTTTGAAAGAACTTTCAAAATTATGAATTTCTTCCAATGGTAAGTCGAACTCTTAACCCGAATCTAAGAGAGACACAGTGTTAATTTTTAACCCTTTGAGATTGTTCTCAATCTCTTTAAATTGGGAGATAAAGTTAGTTTTATTACCCATTTTAAAACCCTTAATTTACATAGGAGGGAGGACTAAAGGTTGGTCAAGACTCTTACCAAAGTCTTCAGGTTTCTTTTTAGTGATGGAAAAATATATATATTTTTTTTAAAAGGCATATTTGAGTTCATACATTTATAAATATATTGTGTATATGTACATGTGTGTGTGTACATATATAATTGCTAAAGGTATTATCACTATACATTATACATTTTCATGTCAGTTTTGTTACATGAACTAAATACAAAAAATTTATTTTCAATAAGATTCAATTAATTAATCAAACAAAACAAAAATTCTGATAAAAGATTTTATTATAATTAGTTTCGTGATAATCATTTCAAAATAATACAGACAAAAATTTAATGATACGTACTGTAGTAGTACCCACAAAATGCAGATTACATGAAATCAACAGTGATGCCATATTACCGAGAAAAAGTTAAAAAGGAAAATAATTGACTGAATTTTGGGGTCACCAACTCAATCATGTATATCTCTAGTCTCTCTCCGATCTCAGTCTGGGTTGCCCATGAGTTCATGTCTTTGTCTGTCCTTGCTGATCCCCTAGGACCCCCAATTGTTGTCTTCTTATCTTACTTTGTTCCGTAAATTGCATTGCATTGCATTGAAAAGTTGAGGCATGTCACGGATAACATAATAAATGACACCACGCTAAAACAGTACTACCGACTAGAGTTGGCAATTTTAATACATCCACCGAATCAAACAGACCCCAGTCTTTCAGGCCATCCCGATCATCCTCAAATTTTTCCTTCCAATTAAAAGTCAATTTTTTATGTCGTTTTTTGTTGTTATGTTTTGTTTAATATCAATCCAGTTTCCGAGAAATAACAGGTGGGAGTCCTTATCTTTGGAGATATGGGTTGGCTCTCCTCCACTGAATCCAAAAAAAAAAAAGCATTAACGGCTATATTTACAGCCTCAATTGCAAACAGCAACAACTATCAGTTCTTCCATGGCAGCCAACTGAATGCCTGACCTACACACGTTGACTGAAATTTGTTCAACATCCAATTCAGTCCCGCCAGTAATACTAAAATTGAGTTTGTCTTAAAAGTGCATTTAAAAATTTAGTGTTTTTAGCTTTAGTCTCGTCTCGTGATATTTGTTACGCTTTCATTCCAACTGTTTTTAAAATTGTAGTAAGTCCCATAATCATTCAAAACTGTCCTATAACTCACTAACGGATCCAGGGTTATAGTTCGAGGGGGGCAAACCAAATAAATTTTTTGTCAAACATAAAATTAAATCTAAAACATTCACAACAAAGAAGCCATAAAATAAAGTGCGAATTTTTCATATGCAATGTTTCGTACATAACCAAAAAGTGCAAGCACAAGCAATTTTTTTACAATATTCCCCTACGCGACTTCATATTCTAAAAATACGGAAGCACATCTTTTGTGTCAATATTCTTGAATATATCTTGTTCAATGTACGTTACCAAACAATCATTAAAAAATCATCTCCCATTCGGTTACGGAGTGAACTCTTAATGATCTTCATTGCGGAAAATACTCTTTCGACGCTCGCAGTTATAACTGGCAAGATTAAGGCAAGTTTTACAAGCGAGTATCGCAATGGAAACAATTGATGCTTCTGCGTTTCAACCATTTTTTGAGCAAGCCCGCCAATGCTTTTCAAATCATGGAATGCTTCGTCATCACGCACAAGATAGTTTTGGAGCTGATCTCCAAGTGCCATAAGCTCTATTGGTGAAAATTCTTCTGGGTAGAATTTTGCAAATAGAAGTAATCTTTCCTTATTAAATGCGGAGAATGAATCGCTTGGATTAAGACACGACATACATAAAAGCAACTTTGTATTCACCTCATTGAAGGGACTATTCAACTCTTGAAGTTGCATATATATCATTGAATAGAACAATTCAACACGATAGAAGTGAAGGTTTGTCATTTCTTTAGTTCTGCGACGCGATCTTCTAGGAATTACAAACAAGTATTCCATATTTGGGATGGATATATCATGCTTATTACAAAATAAAGAGACTTGATTCAACAAAGAATACCATCTATCATCCCTCATTCTTTGTAGACGAAGTTTAGATACTTTAACAAGAGCCATCGCGTTCACAATATCTTGATCTTTCCTTTGTAATGCTTGTGAAAATTCATTTGTAATCCCCAAAATTGAGTACATGAAGTCTAATTTGAATAAGAAGTCAAAGCATTGCAATTCACCCAACAAATCATGTGCTTCAATTCTCTATCCAACAAGTGCCCCATCCTCTTCAATAACCTCAAGTACATCAATCACCGAGGGGAATAAACAATTTAAACTCATAAGTGTACCATAATGTGAACCCTAATGCGTGTCTCCTACCCGTTTGAATGTTCTCTCTTGGTTTAAACCCCGACATATCTCACGTTTGCCACTATAAATTTCTTCGATAATCTTTTCAAATTGTTTCTCTTGAAGTAAATCTTTACGTTTACAGGAGGCGCCAACAACATTAGACAAAATTGCAACTTTGTTAAAGAAAGAACCAATTGTCATATGTTTTTTCGAAACCGCAACTAATTTCAATTGTAGTTGATGAGCAAAGTAATGAACATAAAAAGCAATTTATTTTTAACTTTTGAGACCATTAAACTCTGCCTGCATATTGCTAGCTCCGTCATAACCTTGTCCACATATACTTGACGTACTCAACCAATGTTTAGAAAGAAGTGACTTAATACCTGCCTCAAGTGATAAGGATGTAGTTTCACGGACATGTACAATGCCAAGGAAACATTCAACCACAAACCCTTTTTTGTCTACATAACGTAAAGCCACGGCCATTTGCTCATTGACAGATATATCACGGGACTCATCAACTAGTATGGAGAATAACTCGTCCCCAATATCTCGAATGATGACTTTGGTGGTCAAAGTGGCAGCCGCATTAATAATGTCTTTCTGAATTGCAGGCTCTATCATTTTGTAATTGTCGGGGGAATTTTTTAAAACCACTTTGTTGATAGATTAGAATCACTATAATCATAAATACTTTTTCTCAAAGAAGGATCGGATGGGAGCTCATCCTCATCTAAATTGATCGGAATAGATGGAGGCGAGGGATATTTGCTGATTGTTCAACAAATTGATCTTGCATTTCCACATTATTAGACCTCAAATTTGGAGAAGATTGAACTTCGGGTTCGGAATATGTTTCTTCCCTGATTTTTCGTTTGAAATATTTTTCCATGACTCAAAAAATTATAAACGTAATAAACATTATAAACTAAAAAATATTTAAGCATTAGTTTTACTAATCTAAACATTATATATATATAATATAAACTGAAAGCATTCCATTATATATAAAAAAAAAATCCATTCCATTAATATAATAACCCTAATAGTTATATATAAAAAGCATTCCATTATATATAAACTTAACTAAAAACATTTCATTAATTTAATCCCTAAGAGTTAATTTAACTTCAAATAAAAAAAAAGGAACTCACCCGAAACAGGCTGGAAAAGTCAGTGCCGGAGCCGGAATCGAAGCCATAAATGGCCGAGATGGTGGTGTTGTGTTAGCAGCATAACCACAAATCGTTTAAGCCTTAAGGAACTTTGGGGAAAAATAAAGAAAGAGGGAGAGAGAAATGTGGAAAATGTAGCAACTCAATGGAAAGAGGCGGACGATTTTAGGTTTAATAAAAGTATGGTTTTATTACATTTTTAACCTTTAAGTTTCAAAAACCATTAAAAATCTGCCTTTAACTTAATATTTTTACACAAAAAACCCTTGAAAAAATTCTCGATAAAATTTTTTAAAAAATCGAAAAAGTCAGGAGGGTCCGCCGCCTACTCGGCCTATGCTAGATTCGTCCCTGCTGTAACTTCTCATCTTCCTTTCTACAGAGAATAGAACTTGTCCCATAGTGGTTACAATAGGACCAACAACAAAAAAATAAAGATATGGGAGTGACTACAAATAAATCTTAAAAAAAGGGACTAAACACTTAAGATCCCTAGGTAAAAATCACATTCTCATTTAAAAAAATAAGGCACAAGAAAAATATTAAGGATAATGGTAAGGAGACACGTTTGGATACACACGATACGTGTCCTCGTGTCATTGAGGAACACTTGAGTGGAGTGTATCCCACTTTAAGTGTGCATCAATAATATGGGGACCGTGTCCTGTGTTTCTAAATCGTGTTCCCAAAGTGTGTCTTCCAAGCATTACCCAAATATTAAAGTGGAAGATGGTTTTCATTAATCGGTGTGTCAATATGTGACAACATTACAATTTTAGAGTCAATGCCCAAATATTAAAGGGGATGATGTTTTTCATTAATTGGTTTGTCAAGGTATGACGACATTACAATGTTAGATTCCAAACCGAATGTCAACATTCACAATTATATATATATATATATATATATATATATATATATATATATATATATATATATATGTGGAGAGAGATAGAGAGAGAGAGGAAGGCTCACATACATCACGATGTATACATCACACCTATTTCTAGGTCCTAAGAAAACTTTTCTCCAAATTTTTTATTTTTCTCTTGAAATTAACCTTATAATTAACCCATATTCAAACAATTAGGTCAAAATACATTTTGTAGCTATTTTTCAATTCACAAAAAAACTGTTGGCGCAGACCCTTATAAATAAGGTATTTTGAGTTGTTTTTTGTGAATTTTTTAAAAATAGTTACAAAATGTATTTTGACCTAATATTTTGAACATGGGTTTATTATAAGGTTAATTCCAAGAGAAAAATACAAAATTTGAAAAAAAAATAGGGCCTACAACTAGGTGTGATGTATGGATGATGTATAGAGCATGATGTAGGTGAGTCTTCTCCTATATATATATATATCCTCATTGGATATACATTATATCCATTATTCAATGACTGTTGATTCATTAAAATTTTAAGAGAAAAATCACACGGAAGATAAAACTTAAGAAAAAATAGTACAATATTTCTTTTCATTGAATTCGATATTGAACGCGTTTGAGGTTGCCTCATTAAAATATTTATCAGATAACCCGATGGAATAAAATATAGTTAAAGAAAAGAACACAACAACCATTTGTCTCAAATAGTTTGTTCATGTATATTCCCCCTCATAGCATCTACAAATCCAAAAGGTTGACTTACTTTTCGTGAGAGAAACTTTCTGCAATGGTCATTGGTAAAGAGGTTAAAGCTTTTATGTCTTAATAGTTTAAACGAACTACATTAGTTCATAGGAAATTCTTACGAACTAATGTAGTTCGTAGGAATCCAAATATATAGTAAAAGTGATTATTTATATTTGCTACGAACTTCACTTGTTCGTATCAATTGCTAGGAACAATGAAGTTTGTAGGAACCGTTGCAAAATTTGTAATCATTCTCTAAATTTGGAGAATGCTTACAAATCCTTACGCATAATTTGTTCCCTTTTACCCACGAGTACAAGCATGCAATTCTGCACACTTGTCAAATATGTTGACTTCTTCTCCCACCATTGGGGATGCTTTAATAAGATGTTTCCCCTCATCAGCATGTTTTAATTTGTCATTTGGTGGTCGACTCATTGCAATATCATAAACAAACTTTTAGAATAAGATTTTTTTAACTTGTTACCCCATATTTTGTAATGATATTTTTGGTTTCCATCTCACTTTTTATTTATTTGTGTTTTCACCCCACCGTTAGTGAAATCCGTCACTTGCTATCAAAAATTTTAAAAAAGACCATCTTACCCCAATTTTAATCCAAAATAATATAAAAGTTCTAAAAAATGAAAATTACAGAATAAATCATTAAAAAATGTTTAAAATTCAGAAAATTATAGAAAAATAGTTAAAAATTTTGGAAATAAGACAAAGTATTTTTAAAATCTAGAAATCATGAAAATAAATATAAATTATAAAAAACATTTAAAAATGTAAAAATACAAAAATAATAGAAAAAACATTTAAAATTATAGTAAAACATTTTACATTACAAAAAACTTATAAAAATAGGAAAAACTTATGAAAAAACTTAAATTACAAAAAACTTATAAAAAAATGAGAAAAGCTTATACAATAATTTAAAAATAAAAGGAAAAACATTTAAAAGTATGAAGTATAAAAAAATTATAAATAATAGAATAAATATTTAATATTTTACGACCTGACATATCATTGGACAATTAACTTAATTATCCTAGTTAATTTGTTATCATAATTCTCCCCTTCCAGAAGTTTTTATATATTTTACACATCTAGTGACAACTACCATTTCATTCAATCTTAATAAAAAAAATAAAAGTATATCATTCTATTTTTGATTAAGTGTTACTTGTGTTTGAGATTTTGTACTTCCATTGAATTCCATATTGGTAATTTCATTTACAATTTTGAGCTTTAGGAATGGGATGCATATGGTGATCTAAACAATTGGCATGAATTATGACATTTTTTTGTGATTTTACCAATTTGGAACTCCAAAAAATACAAAAACTCGTACCAAATGATTAGTTACGGTATACTTTATTTAACTTTTGTCTTGATTCTTTTGAACTAGACAAGTTGTGTGTTAATAATGCCATTTGCAGTCACTATCAATACGTAACTAGCATACAGCCCGTGCATCGATCCACGGACAATGTTCAATAAACAAATATAAAGATAATTAAAAAAATTAGTATATGTCATAAATTCAATATCTTATCTTAATGTCATTATACTAATAATCTATTTTTTTCATCTGTTGCATGCTTAAATTAAACTAAAAACTGTCATATTTTTAACAATTATATATGCAACTAAAACACTGTAATATAAACTTTGTTCAATGTTTTAAAGTTAATAAATCAAACACTATTGAACCAAATGTAGAAAACTCATTCCAAACACAATATCTTCTGTAAAAAATAACACTCAAAGATGACGCTAGGAAAATAACAAATATATTCAAAACAAACTGTTTTAAATTAATAACAAAACATATACTTTAATATTTTCCGCAAAAAAATATATACTTTAATATTTTTCTCAAAAAATATATATGCTTTTATATATATGTAAAAAAATATTATGCGGTGGATCTAATTTTGAAATATTTTTCATGTCCACTAAAAATGGGGAAAATGAAAAAAAAAACTATATTTTTACTTTTAGAGGTATATTTGATATGTAAAATTTTATTCTACAGTTTGTCTTTATAAATTTTGTACCCACCCAAGAACTCTATCAGTTTATCTTTTGTAAATGATCCATTTTCTATTATTTGTAAATTTTATATCCACCCAATTTCATATATTAATTGAAAGTTCTCATTTAAGATCCAGCTATCGAGCTATATCCTAGAATACTTGTGATTTCAAATAATTCATCTTTTTAAATACTTGTCATGGTTAGTTCAAGTTTTATGTGAAAATGTTATATTCTATAAAAAATTAAAATGATGGTAGTGTTAAATAATGTGGATTTTGGCTTTTGGGTGGATGTCCACTCTACTCACATCCTTGTCTTTTGGGGTGCCTCACTATGTCCTATAAATAGTAGGATCCTCATATGGTTTTGTACAATAATTACACACAATATTATCAATGAAATGAAAGACTCGCTATTTCTAAATTTACTCTATATCCCCTTTATTTTACAACACGTTATCAGCATGAATAGCTGAAGTTTCATGAAAATAAGGTATGTTATGGGTTTCTTGTTCTTGAATGATTATTGGATTTCGTTTGGTAATCAAATGATGGGGCGGTATCAAGAACAAAGATTTGTGTGCAAGTTTTTTTCAAAAATTTCCAATTCTAGTGAAAAAGTGGAGGACAAGGTACAAATGATATACAGGTGTAACAACCCTCGATTGTAGGAGGATCATTTTATATTATTTTACCCCATAAGGTAATTATATAAAATGTTGGTACCGAGGTAAATATTAATTTTAGAAGTTAATATTTACTGGGATGTTGTATATTTACCGTATATGTAGGCAAATATCATAATGTGGTGTGATTTATGGTGTCATGTATATAAAATGGCACGATAGTTTAAATGAAATTGGAACTCAAAATAATTTATAAAATTTTCGGATGCCAGTTTAGAGGGTGCAGTTAGTCTCGGAAGGTGCGGGACAGTCAAAATAAGTGCCATATTGCATTTTTGGGTTTCGGGCACTTTTACCTGATTTTAACTTAAACACGTATTGGGAGTCATTTTAATGTGGTATTAACCACTTAAGTTGGGAGTTTTAACTTAAGCCACGATTTTAGTCTTCTAAACCCCCTTATTTCCACATTTCATACCAAACACAAAGGAGAGAATGAGAGAGGAAGAGAAAAATGGAGAAAAAGAAGAAAAGAGAGAGATTGAAGATGGATTGTTGCTTCTTCCACAAAGAAATCTGAGATATCAACCCTAAGGCAAGTTTTCAACTTACTAATATGTGATTTAATATGAATAATTTGTGTGATATTTATGTATTTGCAATTGGGTATCAAAAATGGAAATTTTGGTATTTAAACCTAGATTTTTGGTTTTGATGATAATCTTGTGGATTTTGATGGGCATAAACCATGTAGTATAAGTCTTGGGTAGATAAATATTGTTGGTTGTGTGAAAAATAGAAGATATTTGGGGTTTGGAGAAATTAGGGTTCATAACCCTTCGTAGCCATTCTTGGCAAATTTACAGGACCGAATCGATTCGGCCTTATGGCGAATCGATTCGGTAAGGGGTAGCTTACATGTCTGCATAACCCAAATCGATTCGGGTTAAGGCCGAATCGATTCGGTTCATTGCAGAAAGTTGGTTTTGTGGTCCGAACCGATTCGCTTTCTGTGCGAATCGATTCGGCCCTAGGGCGAATCGATTCGGTTTCCTGCTATTTTTGAGTTAATTTTATAACTCAATTCCAATTCTTTTATTTATACCTAGGGCCTAGGAACCTTCTTGAATGAAGTAAACTTAGAGTCCTAGAGTGTGAGATGAGTTAGTTGTCCACCCTACATTAGGAATGGGTTATGTGGGGAGTTTTTCGGGGTTAGGCCTATTGATGATAGGGCATTCTTTTATTCTAGTTAATTATTATAAAACTAGGAGATGTAGAGTTATGTTTGGGAGACTTTAGAAGCTTAATCAAGCTATGCTAGTTTTGATGGTTTATATTACCACCCCAAGAGAATGTTGGGAGATTTTAGAAGCTCAATTGAGCTATGTTAACCTTGGTGGTTCACAATAACACCATGAAGGTGAGTTTGGAGAATAAAGTGAAACTTCATTTATTCCTTTGAAAGATGATAATCTTGGGGATTTAAAATAACACCCTAAAATGTTTGGAGATAAAGAAGAGTTTATTTACGCCTTTGAGGTTGTAGTACAGACACAAATTATCGTATGGCTCCGGATAATAAGGTGAATTATTTATAATAATGTAAATATGTATGGTTTCAAATAAAACGAAACATACACATAAATGGAAATGAAATGGTTATGGTAATGATGATGGTAGATGATAATTTACTTAATCATGAATTTGGTAAATGATAATTTACTTGATTTTGAAAATGGTAAGTAAAATGGATTGAACACACGTCTCTAAATGACATCATAAGGGAAGTTTGCGCGTGTGGTGAAGCCCCCTGGCTAATGAATGCAGGGTGGATATAGTCCTAGGCCATGTCAGTGTTTGTGTTGTATATTTTCTGGGATGGGTAGGAGATTCCGGGTGTGGTCTTGACTATCCCGCAGGCACATGGCCGCTTCCCGACGTCTTGCGATATAGGTGCCCAGGTTGTCTTATGATAGGCCCTGGAAGATGATGGTTATTTAGGGGCGCGCACAGTGGGGAAACCCGGACGGGCGGTCTTAGAATCGTTATATGTATATAAATATAACTATTCAGCATCAAGTGGGACTTGATGGATTATGTGCCATAAAGAGCATAAAGAAGTGCCACAAAGAGCACATATAAATGCCACAAAGAGCATTTGAAAATGATTATTTTCCTGATAAGGAAAGGATTTATACAAAAGGTAAAATTGAGATAAAATTGCCATAAAGAGCAAAAGATTGTGATTATATATATACTTCCTATTAAGGAAAAGATATATGAGATAATTAGTACATACGATGAAGATTTTAGTTTAATGTTACATATTTTATTGCTCCTTCTTAGCTTATGTTTTAAATTGTGTAGGTAGCTTCTTATTTCTCTTTCATCATGATTTATCATTCATAATTGTCATACTCTTTATTCATCTGGTAATCATATAGAACCAAACTCTGACCCATTTATATTCTTGTTGTGCATATATCTTGTATCCGCTCAGGTACTCTGCCGCAAGGATGCCCCATTTGAATTCCGATCCCGGTGTCTTTGGCGAGCCATGATGCTTTGCGGGTATTACGGGGCATTTGGAAATAGACGTTGTCATTTTTGCACTCTAGACAGGATCAAGTCTTTTTACTCGGGCAAAAGGCCCAAGCTTTTGTACTTGATTAATGTAATGTATTATATAAATTTATTGAAATTGTTTGAAAATGTTGTATGTATTAGCGGACTAATAACATATTTGGTCCTCTTAATTGTCACTTGTTGTTATAGTAATATATATATTCATCCTTGAGGTTTCCCCTATCTTTTCAGGATTTGGGTTGTTTGTTTTCTTTTATTTACTTTAAAACAAAATTTTTGGCAACCCGTTTTCTGAAATTTTGGGGGGTTATCCTGGATACTCTATATTTTATTGCGATGCTGAGAGTGATTCCATCTATGATTCCTGTTATATTGGACTATTGGGATGGCCACCCCTTATTTTGGTGAGCGGGTTGTCACAGATGGTATCAGAGCATCAGGTTCTAGAGTTCTTAGGATCTGTGTGAATGCCTTAAGTTTTCCGCGTTGCTTTTGACTTGACATAAAGCCTTAGGATTAAGATCGTTGTTTTCTTTAGTGAGATTTCGTTCTTCTTCCATGAGGTAGAACTGATTAGAATCTTTTGTGTATTCATGTGAGAATAGTAGGTCGATTGAAGAAGGGCGCCATGAGAAGGATTTTTAAGAACTGTAAATTGTGGTCGGGGATGAGGACCGCTTTGGAGGTCGCTCCCTTTTTTTAGTATTTCCTTGTCTTGCTACTATGACTACTAATTACAGTTAATATGGTTTCCCAAGTACCACTAGAAGTAGAAAGTAGTACTACGCTTGAGTTTTCAAGCGATGTTAAATTGAAGAGGAGAAGCGCCCTGAAATAGGATGGAGGGAAACCTTCCTTCCGTAGGAGTAGTGTTGAGAGGGTGAAATTGTGGTCACCATATTCGTGGGTGCTGGAAGTTTGGCCCCTAGAGAAGCCCGGTGGACACTTGTAACAGCGAGTTTCTCTGGGATAACTGGACTGAGGAGAAGGTGGGTTTTCGAATGTTCACACAATGTTTGGTCAAAGGCCGGTTGTGAATAAAGTGTTGTGCGGTTAAGGAGACCATGCACCATAAAATGATAGGCCCCAGAATAAGTGTCGCTAACACTTATGATGGAGAAGTGATCATGAAACCCCATTAGTGGACTTCCACCTGGGGAGGTTTCATTGAACGGAGGAAGAGGAGGCCGAGAGCATGTCCTCTTTTACTGAGAAAGTAAGAGGTACTGCGTGGGAAATTCTTGTCGGCCAGAGGCGGAATAATGGCTATGATGTGGAGCGTAGAACCACTCATTTTAAATTTCGTTGAGTGGAGAACGAGGGCAAGAATAGAGTGCCGGGTTGGGAGTTAATGGAGATAATGTTGGTTCGTGTAAGGCTCGAATATGGAGTCTGAAAACCGTTAGTATCGACCCGGAGTGCTTGGCAAATTGTTGGTGGGAATTCCACCTTAGTAGTGGGTAGTGCATTTCCCCCATAATATGATAGAGTAGTATTATATCTACTGTAGATTCGGGTGTGTATTTTGAGCTGATAGTAGTATTGACGCTATTGTATAAGGGTAATGATATGACTTCCGTGGTATAGAAGTTCTATCTTTTCTTCACTCGTTATGAAGCGAGTGATGATATTTTAATGTATATGTATCATATGTATTAATTGCATTATGTGTCCCTTGGTTGAGTGCTCTATTCCTTGTTTGCGTTATGTGTGGATGTTATGACTTATCTCCACGACCAACAAAGTTAAGTAGTAATGCATAGGAGGGGTTCCTTGTTTGGATTCTGCTTTTGCGGGATGCTCCACGCGTGAACCTTAACGACGTTGGGAGTGGAGAGATGCCATTTCTCTTATTTTATGTATATTATGAGAGTAAATATATTTTGGTTGGTTTGGGGGTGATGGCAAGCAAATAAAATTGTGAGGCTATCTTACTTCTAGTTCAAAATGGAGCTAGTTGTTCTATAATTTCTCTCCTGGATACAGGTTGAGACTTTATAAAGGTGGATCGAGGTAGGTAGGAGATTTTGTTATTCGTTTAGTTACCTTGTGTGAGTGTTTGATTATTTATTTGTTTTGTTTATGCATGTTATGCTTATCTCCATGATCAACTAGTTAAGTAGGCATGTGTCGGAGGGGTTCCTTGTTTGGATTTCGCTTCGGCGAGACACTCCGACGCATGAACACTTAACGATGTTGTGATTGGAGAGACGCTATCCTTTTCTTTCTATTCTACTTTACTTATTTTGTTGTTAGAAGTGGGATTTGAAGGATTAGCCGAGAATCACGTAGAAGAGTGATTAAGGGCTATTAAAGTACGAGATAGAAGCACTATATATAGTTCTCTCCTCTGATCGATGTGAGGGAGACTGAGATACGAAGTCGAATTGAGACTTCGGGATTGTGCCTTGATAAGAAGGCCATGTTTATATAAGGGGTATATATATTTGAAAGAATTCACAGAAAGTGAATGTCTGATCAGTTAAAATCTTTAATGATGCTATGGTAAACCCTGAAAGTAGAATCATATTAGTAGAGTTGTGAATTAACATTTTATTTACTGGTCCTGATCATGTGTCTTAGACCATCATATCTTAATGGCCGACTATGCGAGGTAGTAGTGTAATGGGAGGGTTCCTTATTTGGATTTCGCTTCGGCGAGACGTCCCACGCACGAACCCGAACGAATGTCGGAAGTTGAGATAGGTCTTGGACACTAGGGATAAACTTAGTATTATATATCTACGACTTAGATAGGGCATATATAGATTGACCTTAGATTTATTAGGACTTAAGGCCATTTGGGCATGAGACGATAGTTTAGGAAGGCTATAAGGAGTTGGCCACAAATAGGTCGTGGGTTAACTCCAAAGGGGAATTAGATCCCTAGGAACGAGAAGTGTGGAATCTCGAGAGATTTCGAAGTTTAGGCTGATGGAGGTGAGACCTCTCCTAGTTAAAGTGTTACATTGGTAACCTAACATTTGGGGAGTTAAATGGATGAATTGACTTTCACTCCCGAGTTCATGTGGCTAAGCTCGAGGGTGAATTTAATGAATAAGTCTCTGCCATGAGCGGGAAGTAATAATGCTGGAGCATGGACCCGTTGTCTATGCGTCTCACAAGCTTAAACTTGTGGGAAGTATTATCCCACGCTTGAATTAAAATTCGTTGCGGTGGAAGTCGCCTTAAGGAAATGGAGGCACTACTTCCTGGGCAGGGAAATTTAGTCTTTCTCGCAAGCAACAAGTGGTTACAGCATGTCGGGAGAGAAATTGAGTTAGTGTTTGGAGTTCTTAAAGAACTATCATTTAGGTATTCTCATTCGCTAAGTAAATGCGATTGGGGTAGTAGATGCGTCGAGTAAGAAACCCGTCGTAGATATTTGTGTTGGCATAGGAAGCCGAATGAAACGAGCATGCCTAGGGAGACTTTGTATCAAGAACATTCCATTCTATGATTGACCATTGCATCTACTCGCGTGAAGAAGAGTAGCGGTGAAATAAAGAGGGGAATATTCATAGACGGTTGCATTGAAGTGCCGGGACCGTTCTGGTCATGATCCTATTTGAGAAAATGGTTGATCATTTGACCAGACTGTTGCATTTCCGACCATTATGGACGGACTACATGTAGAAGAGTACGCCCCATTCTCTATGGAGGAATGGTAGAACCGTGGGAGGTGCCTATTAAAATAGGGTGGACTAAGACTAGAAATTCGTGTCGGAGGTTTGGTAAAAGTTTCCATGAAGTAATGGGAACCGTATGGAAATGGCGTATATCCTACCACCCTAAAGTGGATGGATGAATGGAGGAAGTTGACTTAATGCCGAAAGGCATATCATGAATGTATGCCTTAGGATACAGGACTGACGGAGTAGTAGTGTGTATGGATGGAGATCCCTGTACAACCGTTAGGCTTTTGAATGGCCTTATGGATCCTTTCCTAAGGCGTGGCATCGTGAGTGGCCTAGCGTGGTCGGTTGAGAAATTCGCATACTCGTTGGATGGAACCAACGGGTAATATGTTCCTTGGACTTGGAGTGGTCTCGAGACATTTCTTTAAAGATTTGGCTTTCGATCCATAAGCCATGATGGGAAACGTCAATGCGAAGAAAAGTTAATTTGGGTTAACGTTAAACCAATTAGCGTTGGTATAATTATCCCCGAGGAGGGAGTAAAGCGGTCGACGCCTAGTTTAGAATAGTTTACCCTTTCTGCGTATTGGGTACGCCCAAATTTTGGGGGCAAAATTCCCTCATAAAGGGGGGAGTATGTAACAACCCTCGATTGTAGGAGGCTCATTTTATATTATTTTACCGCATAAGGTAATTATATAAAATGTTGGTAACGGGGTAAATATTAATTTTAGAAGTTAATATTTACTGGGATGTTGTATATTTACCGTATATGTAGGTAAATATCATAATGTGGTGTGATTTATGGTGTCATGTATATAAAATGGCACGATAGTTTAAATGAAATTGGAACTCAAAATAATTTATAAAATTTTCGGATGCCAGTTTAGAGGGTGTAGTTAGTCTCGGAAGGTGCGGGATAGTCAAAATAAGTGCCATATTGCATTTTTGGGTTTCGGGCACTTTTACCTGATTTTAACTTAAACACGTATTGGGAGTCATTTTAATGTGGTATTAACCACTTAAGTTGGGAGTTTTAACTTAAGCCACGATTTTAGTCTTCTAAACCCCTTATTTCCACATTTCATACCAAACACAAAGGAGAGAATGAGAGAGGAAGAGAAAAATGGAGAAAAAGAAGAAAAGAGAGAGATTGAAGATGGATTGTTGCTTCTTCCAGAAAGAAATCTGAGATATCAACCCTAAGGCAAGTTTTCTACTTACTAATATGTGATTTAATATGAATAATTTGGGTGATATTTATGTATTTGCAATTGGGTATCAAAAATGGAAATTTTGGTATTTAAACCTAGATTTTTGGTTTTGATGATAATCTTGTGGATTTTGATGGGCATAAACCATGTAGTATAAGTCTTGGGTAGATAAATATTGTTGGTTGTGTGAAAAATAGAAGAGATTTGGGGTTTGGAGAAATTAGGGTTCATAACCCTTCGTGGCCATTCTTGGCAAATTTACAGGACCGAACCGATTCGGCCTTATGGCGAATCGATTCGGTAAGGGGTAGCTTCCAGGTCTGCATAACCCAAATCGATTCGGGTTCAGGCCGAATCGATTCGGTTAATTGCAGAAAGTTGGTTTTGTGGTCCGAACCGATTCGTTTTCTGGGCGAATCGATTCGGTTTCCTGCTATTTTTGAGTTAATTTTATAACTCAATTCCAATTCTTTTCTTTATACCTAGGGCCTAGGAACCTTCTTGAATGAAGTAAACTTAGAGTACTAGAGTGTGAGATGAGTTAGTTGTCCACCCTACATTAGGAATGGGTTATGTGGGGAGTTTTTCGGGGTTAGGCCTATTGATGATAGGGCATTCTTTTATTCTAGTTAATTATTATAAAACTAGGAGATGTAGAGTTACGTTTGGGAGACTTTAGAAGCTTAATCAAGCTATGCTAGTTTTGATGGTTTATATTACCACCCCAAGAGAATGTTGGGAGATTTTAGAAGCTCAATTGAGCTATGTTAACCTTGGTGGTTCATAATAACACCATGAAGGTGAGTTTGGAGAATAAAGTGAAACTTCATTTATTCCTTTGAAAGATGATAATCTTGGGGATTTAAAATAACACCCTAAAATGTTTGGAGATAATGAAGAGTTTATTTATGCCTTTGAGGTTGTAGTACAGACACAAGTTATCGTATGGCTCCGGATAATAAGGTGAATTATTTATAATAATGTAAATATGTATGGTTTCAAATAAAACGAAACTTACACATAAATGGAAATGAAATGGTTATGGTAATGATGATGGTAGATGATAATTTACTTAATCATGAATTTGGTAAATGATAATTTACTTGATTTTGAAAATGGTAAGTAAAATGGATTGAACACACCTCTCTAAATGACATCATAAGGGAAGTTCGCGCATGCGGTGAAGCCCCCTGGCTAATGAATGCAGGGTGGATATAGTCCTAGGCCATGTGAGCGTTTGTGTTGTATATTTTCTGCGATGGGTAGGAGATTTCGGGTGTGGTCTTGACTATCCCGAAGGCACATGGCCGCTTCCCGACGTCTTGCGATATAGGTGCCCAAGTTGTCTTATGATAGGCCCTGGAAGATGATGGTTATTTAGGGGCGCACACAGTGGGGAAACCCGGACGGGCGGTCTTAGAATCGTTATATGTATATAAATATAACTATTCAGCATCAAGTGGGACTTGATGGATTATATGCCATAAAGAGCATAAAGAAGTGCCACAAAGAGCATTTGAAAATGATTATTTTCCTAATAAGGAAAGAATTTATACAAAAGGTAAAATTGAGATAAAATTGCCATAAAGAGCAAAAGATTGTGATTATATATATACTTCCTGTTAAGGAAAAGATATATGAGATAATTGGTACATACGATGAAGATTTTAGTTTAATGCTACATATTTTATTGCTCCTGCTTAGCTTATGTTTTAAATTGTGTAGGTAGCTTTTTATTTCTCTTTCATCATGATTTATCATTCATAACTGTCATACTCTTTATTCATCTGGTAATCATATAGAACCGGGCCCTGACCCGTTTATATTCTTGTTGTGCATATATCTTGTATCCGCTCAAGTACTCTGCCGCAAGGATGCCTGATTTGAATTCCGATCCCGGTGTCTTTGGCGAGCCATGATGCTTTGCGGGTATTACGGGGCATTTGGAAATAGACGTTGTCATTTTTGCACTCTAGACAGGATCAAGTCTTTTTACTCGGGCAAAAGGCCCAAGATTTTGTACTTGATTAATGTAATGTATTATATAAATTTATTGAAATTGTTTGAAAATGTTGTATGTATTAGAGGACTAATAACATATTTGGTCCTCTTAATTGTCACTTGTTGTTATAGTAATATATATATTCATCCTTGAGGTTTCCCCTATCTTTTCAGGATTTGGGTTGTTTGTTTTCTTTTATTTACTTTAAAACAAAATTTTTGGCAACCCGTTTTCTGAAATTTTGGGTGGTTATCTAGGATACTCTATATTTTATTGCGATGTTGAGAATGATTCCATCTATGATTCCTGTTATATTGAAGTATTGGGCTGGCCACCCCTTATTTTGGTGAGCGGGTTGTCACAACAGGTATGTTTTTTTGTTAATATTTTTTGTTTGTGCATATGTGTAGGCTTTTATCATAAATCATTCACAATATATAATACTATAATAAGAAAAACAAACAGATGTATCTTCTTCACGTGTATTTTTCTCTTCAAGAATTATTTTCGCTTTGAAAGCACATGAAGATGAATGGTTGCTCCTACAAATTTTTGAAGATAAAATAATAAATAAAATAAAAGGTTGAGATTTTCATCCACACTCTTATTGAAAATAACACCCTTACATCTCTATATAAAATAGATTATGTTTTCCAATCCGTTCTTACAATTTAAATAAGGATGAACATGAAGGTATGATATTTTTTTATTTTAAATATTAATATTTAATAAAGTTTGTGCATTTGTTTCAATTTCGTGTACTAAGTTAACGACACTCATTCTTAAGGTGATAAAAAAAATTCTTTTAACTACATGAAAGGTAAGTATGAGGCAATTTAACTGAATATGCATGATAATTTTTTGAGAAGACGCTTATGTTTGTTATAAGTTATGATGAAATTGAATTATGTAATCAGAAGTTTCCAAAACTAATTGAAATTTGGGCTTTCAAATTTTCAATTATTCTTGCTAGGGACTGGAAGTTTTCAATAGATATCCAATTTTGGGACATAAAGTTTCCAATGATTATCTACTTTTGGGGACATGAAGTTCCCATACCAATTTTTTTGGGGACCAAAAAATCCCATATGTTTTTTTTTTTACTTTGGGCCAGAAGTTCCCAAATCATTTTATATTGGGACTAAAATTTCTGAATTATTGTTCAAATTTTTGAACATGACAACGAAATATGCTCTAAAATCAAACTTGAAGTTTTGATTATTTCTATAATAAGGTAAGAGATACTAAAAGTTCCATAATAATTATATGAAGTTTGGACACGAAGCTCCACTAATTTTGTAATCAAACATGTTGTTTTGATTATTTATATAATAAGGATGAGGATATTGAATAATTCAAATGATTATTTGTAGTTTGGACCTAGGATTCCAAACAATTTTATCCCTTATCAAACTTGAAGTTTGAATATAATTGGTCGGGCATTTCAAGTCCCTACATATTTAATGTTGTGATATGAAGTTGCGCTAATTATTTATAATTGGGACCTGAAGTTTACCAATCATTATCCAAATATGGCAATTCAATTCAATTTTTTCCTTTTAATATTTTAGAACCTGAAGTTCCTAAATTATTTATAACTAAAGCGTCAAGAGACAACATATCACAATCAAATCTACAATTTTGATTGTGAGGGTATAGACCAAGAGTTCCCTAATTATTATTGATTTGTGATAAGAAGATCCATATTCATTATTACGACCAGAAGTTCACAAAATATTGTTTGTCATTGGAATTTAAAATATGTGGACCTGTGTGACACCCCGCCTAATTAAATACCGGGTGATCAGTCCTTTATAAAATTAAAATATCCGGTTGGTTCAGATTGTGCATCACTGTCGAAAGTTTTATTAATTAAAACTAACCACCTAATATTTAAAAAGGTTGATGCCAAAATTTTATCTTATTAACAGTAATTTCCATAAAAGGAAAATAATTAAACATCACCTTTCAACACAAAAACGTAAAGAAAGAACTAACTGAAATAAAATGGAGAACTGGAGTAAACACATCCAGATAAAATCCCATACAATAATCCAATACTATGAAATTAAAGTCTAATGATAGAATAAAACAACTCCAAATCTCTTAATGTAAAACAGGAGGGACGACATATCCAACATAAGTAAATAACTGATAAATGAGGAGAAATAGACTCATAAGCGTCTACTAGCAACATCCTGTAGCTTCCACAGTAGCTACAGCTCGACAAATGAATGGAATCTCCTAAGCCTGGTGTCCCTGTGGCTGAGCACCTAAAATAAGATAACAAGAAAAGAGTTTTGCAGAAAACGGGTCAGAGCCCAAGTTGAAAACAGTTTAAATATATCAAGTGCTTAAATTGGATTAATTAGCACAAATATTATTCATGTTAACTTAGCGTACTCACTTGAGATGCTCACCTCTCATCTAATGTGCACGCCTAACGAGCTTAACTACCCATACTAGTCATGATACTATGCTTGACTATACATAGTATAACCACTATGCCGGATAACATATCTAAATAACCCAAAGACATATATTTCTACTATTTACGAATAGGATTAAAGATGTCTTAACTCATTCTCATGGCATTTCTTAATTCTCAACTGGTGACCCAATACGTATATACTTTAATAAAGTAGCCAACATGAAACACATAATAGGAACTCAGTATACATTTATAAATTATAACTATGTATACATACAAATATATATATATATATATATATATATATATATATATATATATATATATATATATATCAATGCTACACCCATGGTTAAGAAACCCCTGGTGCTAGGCATACTCGGCTATCTAGTCCCATTGCAACGCTCACGCATAAAGGATAACAGGTTCAATCTTTCAAGAACCAAATAAAACGTATACACATATTGGAGGCGAACATAGTCCCAAGATGATGGGCTACGCACATACCTACGCACCCATACGACCGTCACCACTACCTTTCACACAGATTACCCGTACCTAGGTTCCATGCTCTAGTGGTACGACTCAAAATCCCCCCGAAGGCACACAAGATATGATAGTCCACAACGCACTAGCCTCCGTTCGATATCCAGTAGCTAGGTATGTCATACACATATTATTCCAAGTAATAAGCATGCACAAAACTTATATAACTTAATAGGCACTCACGCAACCCAATTCCCATAGTACTCAGGTAATATTAACATTTCTACTCTCCACAATATCCATTTATATATAACCTCTCTAGGACTCACATTCTCTCCTAGGTTTCCATACAAGTTCAATACCACGAGTATCATTACACCTTTGATTCCATAAAACTTTGGATTTTAAGTCACATGTTACTCACATAGGTTAATACACTCGCTTGGGTAAACCTAGGATGATTTTTAACTCGCCCAGACCCTAAAAACCCATTCTGGAATCTCGTTAGAAGTCAAGGAATTCTCGTTCGAACAAGGTCGTTTGAACGAAGTTTCCACTTCGAACGAACTTCAACATCTCGTTAGAAAGATCGTTGGATTTTTCGCTAGAAGTCTCGTTCGAACAAGGTCGTTCGAACGACCTAGGCAGATCTTCGAACACAAAATCCGAACAGGCCCAGTTCTTCCCAAATTCGATTTTTCTCAACATTCCAAACCTCAAACTCAATCCAAATTTTGTCCAACATCAATTTAGATGGTTCCAAACTATCCCTAATTATTATGGGGAGAATTCTAACACAAATTCGTGTTCAAATCGTTATGTTTTCAAAAGGGAAACCAATAATTTCTAAAATCTCTAAGAATTCTCATATAATGAACCCAACACTTTAATTGTTGCATACCCTTAGTTTAATTCGTGATTTGTACATAAAATCTCCAGATTTAACAGTCTACAAATGGGGTAAATCCTCTACATGAAACCCATCACCAAAATCTAATGTTCCTTTATGATTAAACCTAATGAAACCCAAATTTCCATCACATTATGTCTAAATCATCAACAGAGTTTAACAGGAACAATATATGCTAAATAAACTAGTAAGATAAACACTTGCCTTGGAATGAATTTTTGATTCTCGGGTTGAAATTGATATGTGGTTGATTCTCTCGTCGCGATCTACACTTTTGTGTAATTCTTGGGTGGAAATCCTTGAGTTTTTACGCTTGTTCTCCAATGGAGTCTTCTTCTTCCTTAGTTCTCTCTCTCTCTCTCTCTCGTAGGTTGAAATAGGCAGTAACCTCTAACCCACATAGCTTTTATTTTAATCCTAATTTTCGTCCATTTAATTACTCAAAAATCCCAAAAAACTAAAATACCCCTCCGGGGTGTCATTTTGGGCTAAAATGCCCCGGGCTCCAAATATAATACCCGAGCAGTATTTTCTGACTATTTCGACCCTTCCGGACACACTGGCGCCCTCAAAATGGTCATTCTAGTTGTATAAAAATAATTTACCTATTTAACCTCCAAATATATAATAGTGACACGACTCATACGCGCGTTCCGAATAATTATATCTTAACTGCCATGTATCTCATCCCCAACCATTTATTATTTTCGAAACTATCTATTACGTTACTCACTATGTAATGCTCAACATAGTTATTATTCAACATGATTTCAACATAATTATTTTCGCTCTCATCGCGCTAGTAATTATTACCATATAGTCGTATTAATTATAAAATAAATTTTCTCTCTTAAATTAATTAATCCCAATTTCCATAATTTCATAGTAAAATAAATATGCGTAAAAATACGGGGTATTACAACCTGAAGCTCAAATAAAATATATCATAAATCAAAACTTGAAGTTTTGATTATTTACGGGGTTTGAATTTTGAAGGTTCTCAAAATAATTATTTATAAGCTGGACCCGAAGCTCTGAAAAATATTTGTTTGGGGCTAGTTTCAAAACAAATTTAGTATCTAAGCATATCCTTTCAAGTTCTTGGCTTTTTATTTTCTTTATTAAATGAAATGTCTTTTTAATTACTCTATTAATGGTTATGTGTCCCTTTAAATTTTTATCTCTTGACCTTTCGTTTCATTTGAGTATTAAATTACTTTTAATGGTATTTAATTTTAACTCCTTTCACATTCTAATTATTTAATGTACATTGGAGTCTTGGCAATGTATAAAGAATGTGAAACATTAATTATCTCATTTTTTAAAGACGATTAAAAGTCCTAGATTTTACTTTTATAATTTATATAAACCCGAAGATTCATATACTTTTGTCATAATTATTTTAGTGGCCCTAGTTATACATTAGAAACCTAGAGTCACTTAATTTCGAGCCTGTAGTCTCTCACATATCATAAGATTATGAACTTTTGATTCATAAGTTATTAACTCCAAGTTTTAAACTTTAATTGACAAAGTTTTTGTTCTTTATCTCATTATTTAAATACCTTAGAACTATATGGTATGATTTTTTTAAATACTTTCACTTCTTTGAGATTGGTCAATAAAAGTTTGATCATAATATATTATTGTATTCTTAAGCATCTCAATATTCCACTCTTAACTCTTTAAAGTGGCAATTGTGAACAATCATCATGTGATGACATTTGTCAAGCAAATAATGAACAATTCACATTATTATGAAAAATCAAAAGTTTTTTTATGATTTGGTGTGTACTATAGTTAAGGTTTCAACCATATTTGAACCTAAGGCTTCGGAAAAGCTTATGTGATGTTGATATTTGGTTTCCTTCCATACATATGCGATGACTTATATGAAAGCAATTCCTAATGTAATTTGCTTGGTTTTATGCACATCAAAATACACGAATACCATATTGAATTAAGAAGTGAAAAGTAATTTTGCTTTACTTCTAGTGTTAGAAGCCAGAAGCATATCCTAGCAAACGATCATTGCATTATTCAAGGGGTTATACTATACAGTATTTAAGTCGTAAAATTACATTTTGTTATGAGCATGCAACTCCATAGTTCAATTATTTATTATTATACAATGACCATTTTGGTCACTTTAATTATTTTTCATGAGACATTGTGAAGGAAAATGATATCTATCAATATATGGTGCTTATGATTCACCCTTTAATGAACAATTGATACATACAATATTTATAGTTTATGTGCAATTTAATTTTGATGAGACACTATTCTCGCCATTAGGGGGAGGATAGAACATACCAGAAATACAACTTATACCTAAAAAACTGTCTGTTCCTGAAGAACGATGAGAATTATCGTGGAATACTTCCACTTTGTCTCATCTAATCCCCCATATTGCTCAGGAAAAAAATGACCTTTAAAATGATATTGCAACATTAAATGTCACGTGGTCTAGTTGCAAACGTGCTTTCCAAAATTATTGTCCTAGAAGGATAAAATATATTCGGCAACAAATAAATTTATTACATGCCAGAAGCGTGTTTAACCAATAGGTCCTAACTACTTGACTCCCCAGAAGTGGATCTTAAATAAAATCATGCTCAAATAACGCTTCAGAAGAGGTTATACGTAATGCTCCAGAAGATGTTATGAATAAAATATTTAATTTCTATAAATCCCAGAAGAGTTTATTATCTATGAAAAGACACAAGTCCCTGAACTGACTATAAAGCCCTCAAAGTTTGCAAAGGTACCTAATATTAATGATATCTCTATATTTTATACATATACAAGAGAAAAGTGGATCAACAAAGATGATCATCGATGTTATAATTATATATGTTGTAGCTACACAAAAATCAAAGGGCAATGATACTACAAGTTCACGTACAGTGAATAAATATCGACAAAGAATATATTGGCTAAAAATGAGAAAATGCCATAATGGCATAATTTGAGTCTCTTAGTGTACGTAGTCTATTTGGACATATAGTAAATCCCAAAAGATGTTAACCCTAAAAGTTATGAATGCGTGTTTATAAGAATGTGAAATGTTAAAACTCACTAAAAAGTGAATCATTTATGGCATAAGGTTTTCTGAAGAAACCAAAATTTATTATATTCGAGCATACCATCCCGTTTTGGTCATAAATACTTTTCAGATATCTGACTAGCTTAGTAGTTTTTTTAAAATATTTTATGTGAGACTCATGAATATTATAACTGCTTATATATACAGGACTTAGGCAAAGAATATGTAAAAATCCTAGAAGGACTCCTTATGGTGCAGACCCCGGTACATACCATTTTTTTTAAATAGTACAAAAATTAAATTTTTGATGAAACTTCATGGATATGATATCCACAGTGGGAAGATCATCTCTAATTTTTTTCATCAAAAAATTCAATAAAAAAAACCGTTGAGATGAGATGATATGTTAAAAAATGGTATAAATATGCATTTTTGACCGTTGAAATGTTGGTGATCATCTCACCCATTTTTTTTTTATTTTTTTATGAAACTTCATGAATATGATCTCTATAGTGAGAAGATCATATCCATGAAGTTTCATCAAAAAATTCAATCAATAAAGCAGTTGGTGCCGACCCAACATTTCAACGGTTGAATATGCGTATTTATACAATTTTTTCACATATCACCCCCATCTCAACGATTTTTTATTGAATTTTGTGACAAAAAAAAAAATTGGAGGCAATCTTCTCACAGTGAAGATCATATCCATGAAGTTTCATCAAAAAAATCATTCTTTTACTATTTTAAAAAAAAGTATGTACCGGAGTCTGCATCATAAGGAGTCCTTACAGAAGACTTTTTGTATATATATATATATATATATATATATATATATATATGAATTTTTAAAAGTTTTTCACAAGGAAAGAAAATATTTTTAGATTTTTATAAAGACAAAGGAAGAAAAATGTTTTTGTATTTTTTGGAAGAAAATAATGGGAACAATATTTGGACTCTTTGAATTTTGATGAACTCACTAAAATTGACTACCAAAAAATCGAATTGGACACACACAAGTCAAGGATAAATCCTAAATAACACATAGCCAATTTTTATCTTTAAATTTAATGAAAGGGTAGTAAAGTTTTAATTGAGTCCGCGGGTGATAAAAATCACGAAAATTATCTGAGTGATATCCTTTGCAAAATGTTCTCCTATTGGGCTACCTAGTTGATTGATTTTAAATTTAATGATAGCTAGGGTAACACACCAATGGTAAGCGAGTGAGTCGGGTGATGAAATCCCTTCTCGTGAATGACCGGGTGCAGGTATTAATTGATTAATTTATCACACATTCAAAAATAAATACGATAATAAAAATCAAGTAAGAGCACGTAGTCACACACAAAAATTGACTCGCTGACAGGAGAGGCGTGAGGGTTCAAGAGATGTACCTCCCACGGTTTTTACGTCGTAGGGTGATGAACTAGCTGAGTCGACCGGGGGGAGATTACACCTATCTCGGTCGGCCCCAGGAGTCTGACCGACCCAAGGTAGAGAGGTTTATTTTCGTCGCCTTTGGACACCCTCTCTCTACCTTGTCCGGTTTCCCTATCACGCTTTTCTTCGCAATTAATTATTACAAATTTAAATGAAAAATAAATGGTGTCTTTAAGCACCGCAATACAAGCTAAGTAATAAAATAAATCCAATACAAACCTTCTTAAATAAAAATTTTAAAAAATGTTAGGAAAATGAAAAATACAAATGAATTACAAAATGGATCCTCTCAAGTGCTTCGAGCTCCCAAGATTGGCAACGGCGACTTTTATGTGGATGTCGTTGCTGAAACCAAGTTAATCAAAAATCTCAATTACCAACAAAAATATATAACAAACTAGAATATAGTGGTAAGTGTGGTATCAATCCAAATCTAACGGTGAAACATGCAATAGAGGAAAGATGTAATTCAATTTTTATTTAATTTCTTTTTGGAATTTTCACTTTTTCTAATTTTTTTTTAGCTTTTTCAATATTAAAATGATTTTTAGATGAAGGAATGAAAATTAAGCTAAAATAAGAACAAGTAAATAAAACTAGAATAAAAGTGTGAAAAATATGAAAAGGTGTGTGATGAAAGTGAGTGAGATGTAACTAAATGAGAGAAAAATATTCAAGGGATGAAAGGTCCACCCTCAATTCACACAAATTAATCTAGCTTGCACTATTTTAATTTTATCAATTTCCAAAATATTCATTTAATTCAAAAGCTAGTTCTCATTACACTAATGGAGTAACTAAATATTCTTTTAAAAAAGTATGTTTAATTCCCACACACACTACTCTAATTGAATTAAAATTAATCAAACAAATTACCCACTAGGATCTATTCATCCAACTAATTTAATTAGACAATAATAAGAACAAGAGCAGATGAAAAATATACTAACATTTAAATCAATTGATAAGCCTATCTCTAGTTTGAATCAAATAATCAAATGATAATACAATTTTCCATCCTTTCTCAAGGATGATTTTCCATTTCCCAATGTGAAAATAAAGTAGGAATTAAATTTACTAATCAAAGGAAACTAACAAAATTAAAATTGACAATTAAATCAAATTGGATTCATGAGGGTTTCAATTCCTCCCTTGAAAGGGAGATTAGCCCTCCATAATCATCATCCAATGAAAATAATAATCAATTAAGAGCATAGAACGAAAATTAGAGCGGAGTAATCAAACCAAAATTTTCTTCAATTGTATTGATTCTTCAATTCTTCCATCATCTCTCATTAATTAAAAACACTCAACTTATTGTATTTTTTCTCTAATCTAAAAAAACAAATAAAATAAAAATCTAAACTAAAAAATTAAAAATGTTTCACTCTCTAATTCTAGAATTTTCTCCCTGCCATCTTCTCTCTTAAAATGAGTCTTCTTCTTCCTTAAATAGTGGGCATGGAGGTAAGGGGCATATTTGGAAAGGTTAAAAGTGTGCATGGGGTGAGTGAGATCATGTGGGATAAATGTTTGTTGAATTTTTAACACACTTGAGCTGATACGGGTATAAGGTTATTTGGGTATTGGGGTAAAAGGAGTTAGTTGGGAGTAATTTGGGAATCAATGGGTAAAAGTCATTTAAGCATATGTGGCTTTTGTTCGTTTTTGGTTTGGTTTATTTGGCTTGGTTTATGGCTTTGAAATTGGCATCCACAATTTTGGTTTATGGATGAGAAATGGGTTTGGGTAAGGGATCGCAGCAGGTAGCTCGGGTGTATTGAGCAGTGTATGGTTTCATCGAAAATAAGGAGGTTCGGGGTTGTGCTCGTCGGGTCGCAATCTCAGGTATGGGTTCGAGTTTGGAAGAAGGTTTTGGCAGTGAGTTCTGGAGGTTTGGTGATCACGTGTTGATGGGGTAAGAGTAGACCCGAGATGGGTCTCGGGTTGGATGGAGGTTGTCGGGCATGGGGGTATCGGGTCGGAGGTGGTTTGGCTGGGGGATAAAACTCGGGTTGCGCAGCCTCCGGTTTCGCTGGGCTGAAATGGGCTGTAACTCAGGTAGAGGGAGATGGGATGTGGGTCTCGAAATGGTGGTTGATAATGAAGATGGGTTTGAGGTGTGATTATTAATGGAGGTAGGAGAGAGAGAAGGTGTTGGAGGTTGAAGAAGGTGGGTGAGGGTGTGATTGGGTGTGGGTGAGTGTAGGTTAGTTAGGTGGGGGGGTATGTGTTATGGTGTGTATGATGGGTATGTGTGTTGATAACTATTAAAAAACAAAACTATTTAAACCTAATAAACATAAAAGTCCATAAAACTAAAAATAAAGTAAAATATATTAAGATAAAAACTAAAAATTAAATTCCTAATCTAATCAATAAAAATATAACAATAAAAATAAAAAACTATTAAAAATAAAATCGAAAGTCCTAAAAAAAGTAAAATCTAATAAAACTAAAAAAATTAACCCCTTAAAAAACTATTCCTAATAAAATAAAGACTAAAAATTAAAAACTAATAAAAATAAAAATACACTAATTAAAAACAAATAGAAAATAAATTCTAGAAAATTCTAATAAATCTAAAATAAATCATAAAAAATAAAACGAACTCAAATAAAAAAAATCTAAATATAATAAAAGTACAAACACAACACACACGGGATTCGGTGTGGGATAAGGCTTGGCCACGGGGTAAGTTAGGGAAATGGATTGGGATTTAGCTCCATTCAACGCGCATTTGCCTTAAAATAAGTGTTTGAACTCTGCAAACGGCAACTGGCCTACAAAATAAACAATAAAGTGCATAATACCCAATTTTGCTGAGAATTAGCAATTAAAAATCAACTATTCGGGGTTTAAAATGTACACTTTTTGGGTGCTTATGCGCATAAGATCCAAAGTAACTAGACAACTGTACTCTCTGTAGTGTAATTCACAAAATACCGTCGATCTCGACCCTCTTTCAGGTGAGACATCGCAAAAAGAGTATACACCCTACCCTGAAACAACGAACACAATAGTCTTGCGATAACCGCCCTCCATCATTAACTCGTCCGTACTAAGGATAAAATCATAAGCACATAATCACCTCTCATCATGGGATTACCTTGAAAAATATACCCTCTCAGTGTCCACGCGCCCTCCCCTGCAGGTGGAACTAAAGTGAGCCCTGCTACTCAACGATAATTATATACAAACTACAGTACTTTCAATGATACCTTTGCCAAACTCGTTTCACATGCGAATTCAGTACTAACAAATTATTGTGACTCGCTCGTGTCACACAAAATAGTCCCCAGTCATTTCGGGATAAAATTTGTGGTTTTGATTTCCCATAACATTGGCAGTTCAAACGGTTCCTGGACATGACACTATATTCCTAACTGAACCAAAACTTCAATAACTGTTGCTCCTTCTAGGCATCCCGCTCATGTCCCCTGGCTCATTGTGGACAAGATCCACACATGTGTTTCTACTCTTTACACATAAGACTCGTTGTGCGCTTCCTCTTTTTTCTGGCCCCACCGGCCATGTAGGGGTTTTCCTTCTCGCGGACCTAGTAGTCTTGACCCTGATTGCTACCACTATTGTCCCTTTGGCTCCGCTTGTCCCATAAGACTTGTTGCTGGCCTTGACGGCCCTGACTGAACCCATCGTCACTTAGTAGGAATTCTATTTATCCCGATCAATAATTTGGGTCCTCTACTGGGTATCCCTTACCATGGTGCCTCATTATCACTGCAAAAAAATCCAATCTTTCCCTTAAGTTAGATTCCCTAGCTCCCTTAGCTCCCCTCTCACGAGAGCATTGAAATATATTTGTAAATGTACGACCTTGACAATGACACCATTAATCCTATTCGGATCTCCTATCCACATTTGTATTCTACCCATGGTTCTATTATCAACTAACAAACACTTTTTGATTCTTCGTGTCCCTCTCATCGGGTACGATGTTTGCGAGTTTCATAAACTTTCCATCACACCCGGCCACTGTCCGTCCCTTCTGAAAAAGTACTAAATTCTCCCTTGTCTCTCTATTTAAACACTCATGAGAGGATTCGTAATAATTGGCACCCAAAATCCCTCGTTATTCATGGTAATATTCCATTGATATGGTGACTGACTCCCATCACCCTACGTTATACCTATGAGCAAACATTTTTTCCCGGTATTTTGACTTGAGTATATGTGATCATAATTAGAATTTCTTTTTCCATTGGTAAATCACCCTTCCGCACTTTCCTCAAATTTTAACGGATCGTTATTCTGAAATAAAAATGTTCATCTTGCCCTTGTCATCTGCACTTTGGGGGTCTAGCCTTGCGCCATCGTTCTTCACGATGGTTCTTGGGGTAACTATTGCTCCCCAACGGTTACTCCAACTTTAATTATTCTAACAATAATCATGGTGACCCCTATTGCATCACTGTTCCCAGAATACTCTATGGCTTCTGTTGAGTCCTCCCTCCTGCAATCCTTCTAACGTCCCATGTTTGTCGTTCTATAATGTTCGATCTACCATGATCGATCGAAACCGTATATAAGTCACATCAACTATACATGATACCAGGAGAACGTAAGTCGCATACGTAAAGGAATATAGCAATCCTATAATAAGGCTCTATATCAAATAATGCTAAGCTGAAACGTGAAAAGTCGCACAGATGCTAAGGACAATAGAACCTAATGCTCTAATACCATCTGTGACACCCCGCCTAATAAAATACCGGGTGATCAGTCCTATATCGAATTAAACAGGAATCTCATTTGGTTCATTCTTAGCATCACAGTCGAAAACTTTTTAAAACTTACTAAACACCTAGTATTAAAAAATAAACGGTGCCAAATTTTATCTTTTTATCAAACAACAACAACAACCACATGCGAATGAATGTAATCTAAACCATTTACACAATCACTAAGTCAAATCAATATTGAAAATGAAAAAATAATATCCTTTTCAAATAAACCATCGGCTACCAATCCAAAACCAAATAAATCTGACAGATAGTAAATAAATCCCATACAATCTGAACTGAAATAATCTGAGTAATTACAGTGAGAAACATGCTCTAAATAAGGCTGATATAGAATTACTAAACTAGGAATAAATGGAAGAGGTGACTACTCCAACTCCTATAACATCCACATATGTCGTAGTTGTGTAACCCTGGAATATAATCAAGTCTTGCGTCCCAATGGTCGGACACCTAAAAGGTTTTGAAAATATTTTATAGCAAGGGTTAGAACCCAAAATATTTTGAAAATATTTAGCAAGTAATTAAATTGCAGTAATTTAAAATGCAGGAATGCTCTTCATATTTAAGATAGTGTCGCACTCCCTTGAGGACCCGCTCACCCCTTAACTATTGTGCACACCTAACGCTTTCTTTATAACCTGCCTAATCATTTACCCTGTAACTAGTTTTTGTTATAACTCCTTACGGTCACACTACTATATCCCGAGTATGTTCAATATATGAATTTAACACATTAACTTAACTAATCAATTTTTATTTAAGACCATATAACATTTTCACAAGTTATATATAATTAATACATTTCACTACATGTATTTTACACGTATATAATTATTCACTCCATAATATACGTAGAACTAGATTTCAACATTCACACATATGTCGTAAATATATAAATCCATCCTCCTGAGTAATACTTCGTCGGATGTTTCTCTAAAGTGCTATCATCCCAGGTCTACTCAGTCGCACCTGGATTCCCGAAACAGCTTAATATCGTCGAATCGGAACATAAAAATATAAGCGTAGTGAAGGTGGTCTTATTTCTCCAAGTGTGAATACAATCATCTCACATGCCTCACCTCTATTGGACGCTATGACCTGGGGATTATACTCTCCTTTCTCCTCAAGCCAGGGGGATTCACCCACATCGCGCAACCTCCTGTGATAGCACTAGAGGGGTATTGTATTCCTATAAATATTATTCACACCAATATTTATAAAGCACACAAATATATATATATATATATATATATATATATATATATATATATATATATATATATATATATATATATATATACACTACACAATCACCGCTTATATATATATATTTAATTAATCCCGGCTACTCCGTGTATAACTACCTTAACACTAGCCTAACATACCCAAGTCTATATACCGACTTGTAATTTAAATAAATCCCACATTTATTTAGATATAATTCAAGTTGTATCACCAAACTAAAATACCCAGACTCACTCCTTCAGTTCGAAATTTCCTCTTGTAGAACGTATTCCTCAAATTCCACTTATTAAGGTTAACACTCTCTTTTATTTTTAATATTCCATAATTTATTAAATAACTCTATAATAAATTAACCCGATCAAATCCGTACTTAAGCACTCATAAAACTAGCCCAAAATATCCGAGTCCATTCCCCGAATCTAAACTTTAATTAACGTTCCCAATAATTTATTTCTCATGGCATCACTCCCCAAACATTCTTGGGCACACTCCCTTGGCCCGTAACTAAATTTCTTAGAATTTATTACTCCAAATTCTCTAATGTAGATTTAGTCCATTTTTCCTCCACACAAATAAATATACTAAACCCCCTTTTTAATACCTAATTATAAAAAGGGTCAAATTCCTTACTGGGTTATAGCTAAAACCATAAAAATCTATTTCTTTCGGCCCAAAATAGAACCCAACCTGAACTGGGCCTGACCCACTGCGTCGCTCGAACGGCCCACACTATCGTTCGAATGATAGGTGGCGTCGCTCGAACGACCCCCTGATTTCTCTCTCCTCCTTCTTCCTCTTCCTGCTCTTCGTCCTCCATTTACAACAACTGTAACTCTCTTACCCAAGATTTCTTCAGATGTAAAGCCTTAAGAACTTTATATCAAACCCAAAATCTTAAGTTCCTCAACCTTAATATAAACATCTACACGGATTCAAAATGTAATCACCATGTTACCAAATCATTTAGAGTTCATCAATCGTTCCTGATTTATCAATTAGTTTCTCAACAGTACATACAAAATAATAGTCATTCTCAATCCAAATCTTATTCGTATTATTCCATAAATTAAAAACTCAAATTCTGTTTCAACCCAACCTAAAATCATATGTTTATCAGACCCACTATGATATGAATTGAAGACTGTAATTAATTTAAAAGCAAGTTTAACCACTTGCCTGAAAGGGTTTATAGGGTTTGAATTCCTTTGGTGTAGATGAGTATTTGATGGACAACACCCACACTTGTTTTTAGTTTTGGCTCCCAAGAGTTCTCTAAATTCCCCTTATTTTCTCCTCTACTCAATTAGGGTTTCTTAAATGAGTTATGGCTGCCACACCCTCTCACCTTTAGGTTTTATTGAGTCAAGACCGTTTTTAGGCTTGTGAGCTTTATTAAAATGGCTCAAACACTCTCATGTGGGCTTGATTATGCCTAAAAATATTCCGAGACCCATTTACCACCTCGGGTACTCTTTTCTGACTATCTCGACCTATCCAGAAGCAACCGTGCACTCAGAATTATCATCAGAATTATTTTACTAAAAGTCCTTATCTCAACCCCAATATAGTCTATACCCGACTCTCGATTGAGATAAATAAATGTCACGTCACTATCACTCGTCATGACACAAATAGATTATTACTAATCACTTAGTAATATAAATCCATAAATATTAACCATTTACTCTCCAGGTTAATATTTAAATACATATTGATAATAATTAATTCATTTAAATTATGACACGCGAGTAATTTAAAATTAGTCGAATTAATTAAACATTAAATGCACAGAATTACGGGGTGATATACTGAGTTCCATACAATTCATTGATCATATGCACTCCATTTCACTATCCTCCAAGTGTTTGGGATATATTGGATAGGCACTACATTAAAGTACGCACAAAACTCTAGGAATAAAATATTAGGAAGGAAGGTTACTCCAGCTTCAGCACTGAATTGGGAGAACATCCAATGTCACACCTCTATGTTGTAATAATATTTTATTTTTCCCAAACTCTAACACGAACCGGTCATAAATAGAAAAACGAGTTTTAAATTCTCCTATGGATCTTTTTCTCACTTGGTAGACCATTTCTTAACTCAAAAAATAAAAACGGTGGAAGAAAATGGGAAGAAAATTTGTAGAGAAATAATGGATATGAGAAAAAGAGACTTACAATAAGTGAAAAGGCAGAGAACTTCGATTTGATTTTGTAAAGATCGAAGGGTCGAATGTGTTGCAAAGTGGTGGTATAAAAGTCATTAAACTGCCTAGTTCAACTTTCAAAATAATTCATCATTTGAAATGAAACCCAATACGATGGCTGATAGGCACGTCACCATGTCTTCTTCTCATCAGAGAATTATTACAAGCGTAACCCTGAAAAATCAGGGCAAATTACCAGTGTGGCCTCCAATTTTAATGGGAAGAACAAAGTTGGTTTTCATCTTAAAAAATAAAAGGTGTTGATACTCTCCGACTACAACCTCAATAGAAGATCAAGCATCACTATCGACCAGCATCAAGATTGAGGGAAAACAAACCTCTACGCCCATCTGGGTTGTAAATATTTGGGGGCAATTGTGGGATTCAGGTTGACACATGTTTGGCAGTCTTGATAAGTGATCATAGCTTGAAGATAAGAACAACAAAGGAGATGATCAGCGAAAATCTTGGTATTGGATTCGCTCGACCAGATCGCAACAACATTCAAAGGCTATAGAGTTCCACACGACTCACTCTATTTTTGTTCTCTGTAAATGTAACCCTCGCACCTAAAAAATGGGCATGTAATATTTATTATCAACAGTTCATCAATAAAAAGATAGGAACACCACCACGGACGTAGGCACATGGTCGAACCACATATTATGTGTTGTGTGATTGTGATCTTATTTTCTACTCATTTAAACTGTGTTAAATTTATCATAATAGGTAGGGGTGGGCGCGGTCCGGTCCGGGTTTTGGAAATTTTTAGTGTCGGGCGGCATCATTCGGTCCTTTAATTGGAAAGACCGAAAAGGGACCGATTTAATCGATTTAGCCTATATATTCGGTCTAGGCTATTTTCGGTCCGGTTCGGGTAATAATCGGTCCAGATTTACATTTATTTAGTGATTTTTTTCCAATAAAATTCATAACTTGTTTTGAAAAAATAGGGGTTGTTTGAACCTTTTAAGGTGCTATTTTGAACCTTTAATTTAAGGTGTTGTTTTGCACCATTTAGATTGTTATTTTAAAGTGCTATTTTGCATCATTAAAAGTGTTGTTTTTGCATCAATTTATATACTATTTTTTCCCTAGAAATATAACAATATAGATATAACATCAATGCATCCCAACTATATATTAAATGTCCATCACCATCAACATAAGTAAATTTAAATTCAAATATTACAAGTTCAGTAGAGTAAAAATATAACAACTTCAAAAGTAGACTAAACAAAGTCCTTGAGTGCTCTCCAAATAGCTCATGAATCCACCAAAATAGTAGAAGTAGATGCCTTGAATCCTTCTCCCAACATTTCTAACAAAATAAAAATCAAAGATTATGACAAATTTAATAGCAAAAGTTATAACAATTAAATTATCAATTTTAGAATAAATAAATACAAACTGCGATATTTGACTCACTTCAGTCTCCATCCGTCTTCTGCACATGGAAAAAATAAATAAATACCAACTTAAAATAAAGTCATTTCAAATAAAAAAAAATAGCACAGCAACCACAAAATGATATTTCAGCAACCACTGAAAAAAATATCACAGTAAGCAACCATGATATATCTAAAAATGAAAAAAAAAATATTAAATGGAAATCAAACAGTAGTCGGATCTTTAGTATAACCAAAAAATAGTGTTTGGTTATTTGTGATCAAGAACAATGGATCTAACGGATCTTTAGTCAAGAAATCAAAACAAAACAAATTTTAGTCGGATCAAACTTTAGTCAAGAAATCAAAACAAACTTTAGTCGGATCTAATGGATCTTTAGTCGAAACATATACCAGATCTTAATTTATGATCAAGAAATCAAGAAAAAAATCAGAGTTGAGGTGCCAACAGTTGACGTGTGCCGGAGAGTTGAGTTCACCGGATCTTCATTCACAATTTCCATTTGTGGCCGAGAGTTGAGTGCGCCGGAGACAGATCACTAACGGGTCAAACCTTGGTGGATGATCTGTCCTGTCAACGCCGCCCAACTTGGGAAATTGGGAGAGAGTTGTTATGTAATCATCGGCATCTGTCGTCGACATTATTAGGGAGAGTCCGTCGTTCGGTGTTGAGAGATTTTGATGAGAAGAAGAATGTGTGAATGTGTGTGCGAGAGAAGAAACTGAGTGATGTGAGAGAGTTTTTGTTTGGGTTGGGTGTGGCCGTTGTGACAACCCGCTCAAAATAATAACGGGTGGCCATCCCTATACTACATTAAATCAGGTATCTCAGATGGCACAGTCTCAAAATCAATAGACAATACTAAATAATATAAGGCTAACTACCCGAAATCATTAAAAGTGGATTGTCAAAATTTTAAAACTTTTTATTTAACAACAATAACAAAACCAATAATGCACATAACCAACAATATACATCTAACTATGATGAGTGATAAGTGCAAACTCCAATATATACAAGAGTGCAATACACGGTACAACAAAATCTCAACAATAAAATACCCGACTATGCTGTCGGGTAACAGACAATACAATAATCTGAAAAAATGAAATATGAAAGTGTTAATCTACAACACTTGAATACTAACTCAATATACAAACTGAATCCTAATCTAGATATACAAAGATAGGAATCGACTACAACAAAGTGCCGCGACGATCCGCAATGCCACAGCTCCACGAATATAGAAGGGATGAACATCAAAGGCGTCCTTGCGGAGGAACACCTGAAGTAGTACAATATATACATGGAGGAGAAAATATAAACGGGTCAGAGCCCGAGTTTGAAAAACATTTTATAGCAAGTGTAATAAAATGCATAATAATTATAAATGCATTATTACATGATTAAGGTGGAATCGAACTCTCCATAATAATTCAACTCACCTCTCATCTAAAGCGCGCACTAAGCGTATGCACGTTATCTCCAAATGGATGTCCGATTCTAATTTAGGTAAGAGGATTCTAACTTAAACCCGATTGAAGTATTTAAGCGAGACCATCTAACCTATCTCCCAATCTACACTTATTTCAATAATCTATAAGTTATATACATTAACTTTAATGTAGTAGTTATAGTTATCTTTATAATGTTCATTTGTTGAACATATAAAGTTATATGATCCAATCATGACCACATCAACACAATACATCAACATTATCATTTACTAGAATATTTTATATTCTAGTTATGCCCTTATTTGGCATGTAAACAATATATATATATATATATATATATGTAATTATTATATAAGAGTTATTAGCATCAAGAGTTAAGGAATAAACTCCTCCCGATTCTCAACACGGCACTGCGTTTCGTGCATGGGACGTCTCGCCGAGGCAAAATCCAAACAAAGAACCCCCCCGTTACACTACTCCTGACCGTATTGATCCTCGAGGCTCATTATGACCTCAATGCAAGATGCATGTAACCCAAATTATTATCCAAATTTTAATTAATTAATATTCCCAATTCTCAACAGTACACGGCGTTTCATGCGTGGGACGTCTCGCCGAAGCGAAATCCAAACAAGGAACCCCCCCGTTACACTACTCCTGGCACTGTCAATTGTCGGGATAGATGATATATATATATATATATATATATATATATATATATATATATATATATATATATATATATATAAGTAAATATGAGCATTAAGGACTAACTTACCCCTAATTTCCAACATTACACTGCGGTTCGTGCGCGGGACGTCTCGTCGAAGCGAAATCCAAACAAGGAACCCCCCGATACACTAATCCTGGCAATGTCAGTCCTTGAGGTCCATTATGCCCTCGATACCCAAGTACAAACACAAGCAATAATAACCATCCAACCGAGCTATAACTCGAAGGATGCAGGCTCACATGCAATCATCTTCCAGCAGCCCATATACGTAGCAAACGGGGGTCACCTGGTGGGGTTCTACGACACCCACCTCGTGATCAACTCACGCACACGACGTCCCGGGAAGCGGTCATAGATCCTAACCGGCAAGTGAGAGCGACACATACCCACGACCTCTCACCCCCAAAATAAATAAATGTATATATATATATATATCATTTGCTGACCACCATGGACGACTATGACCTGGGGAATATCTACACCCTGCTCTTTGAGCCAGGATGCTCACCCTCTACGCACGAAACTTCCCAATGATAGCAAGGAGGGGGTATGCTTAACATGTATATACACCATCATATAAGGTATACATACATCCCACATAATAAAGATATACCATTATATAAGGTATACCTGCAACATCATATTCATTTTCATTATACGCCTATTGGCGCAATTTGATTAACATCATTGTTTAGTATATCTCTCTCACGATAAAGTAATCGCCAATTCTCGCACATCTTCCCCACTTAGTATATGCTATACTATTTCTTGCTTGAAGCTCACATGTCGCTTCTAATTATGAATTATCTCTCAATTCTATTTAAGTTAAGGATGTGCTTTTATCCTAATGCTCTTCAATTAACATTTCTCCTTGTGTGATACATCTCCCAAATCAAACGTCACTAAGGATATTTCTATATCCGTATGCACCTCAAATAGCATTCATAATTTTCCATCCATAATATGGTTCAATCCATTTTATGAACCTTTAAAGTTATCCCATTTGGGATTGGATCCTAAGATCCATTATATCTAAGTTATTCTCATTATCAAATCGTGAAATTGTTATTATCACCAAATAAGACCCCCAAATAAAAGTGGGCTTCCCCACTTAGAAAAAATACCAAAATCTCTAATCGGTATTCCTCAAATTTAGTCAATATGACTCCAAAATTTCTTATAAGGGAAACTCGCTAAAAGTCTCCAAAACATACTCCAAATATCTCCTATAGAGATCCCCAATCGATAACCTCGAACAAAACAGGATAAAATTCTTTTTAGAAAAACAATCCCTCAAAAGCCTTGTTTCTGAATCGATTCGGGCCAATTCCGAATCGATTCGGCCCAGTGAATCGATTCGGCCAGGAAGGCGAATCGATTCGGGTCATCAGACCTGGGATTCTGTCTCAGGCCTAATCGATTCGGCTAGGGTCCGAATCGATTCGGTCACTCAGACCTGGGCACCTACAAATTTCTGAATCGATTCGGCTAGGGGACCGAATCGATTCGGACTACCTGGAGGCTCGAAAATGGCTAGTTTTTATTAAGTCAAAAATCCCAAAATTCATATTTATCATTTTCTCTCCATTTCTCTTCAACCCAATCACATATATATCATCAATAATCATCCTAGAATACATATAAACTAATTTCTATCCTCAAATCAAAGATCTACATATCAAATCTAAGATTATACCCAAAAGTTAGGTTTTGTCAAACTAAACCTAAAACCCAAAATATCAATCCACAAATCATGCAATAATTGGTACACAACAATTATTTAGCAAGTTTAATCACTTGCCTCGGGTTCGTAGGGTCTGAATCCGCCTTGAGATCGCGTATTGACCGGAAAGTCTCCACTTTCTCTCTCTTTCTCCTTCGTTTTCTTCTTTTTCTTTCTTCTTCTCTCTTTCTTTCTTTCTTTTTCTCTTTCTCTCTTTGGAGAAACATCTCCCGTAGGCTTAATAAGCCTAATCTCCCCAGATACACATCTTTAAATGATAATACACACTTTAAATGACCCGATAACTTTAATTCGAGTCAAACGGTCCTAATTTATTTCGAAACCTAAATAGACCCCAAGTACAGTCATTTCGACTTTCTCGACCCTTCCGGACACTATGGTACCTTCAGAATCGACATTCGACACTCTTTCTAACAACTTCAAATTTTGACCTCAATTGCCAATTTAATTATTTCTCCAACAAAATATTATTTATTTCTCCCAAAATAAATAAATCGTTGTCTCCAAGACCTCGGGTTGTTACAGGCGTCCGATGTTAAAAAAACAAAAGGGAGTGAGAATTTTCGGGTTGCTCTCTTACTAATATATATTTATATAAATTTAATATATATTATGTAATATTAAAATAAACGGTCCAGTCCGGTCCGGTCCTAAGACCAAATTAAATTGTTAATTTTAGATCGAACCGAATATATTCGAGTCCCTTAATTTACGACCGAATTAGGACCGATAAAAAATCCTATAAATGTGGGTCCGGTCTGGTTCGGTCCAATCGTTCCAATCGGGTCAGTCTTTTTTTTGCCCACCCCTAATAATAGGATTTTACCCCTAGCAACTGTATTATTGAGATTCATTTTATATTGCAGAATTAGATTTTATTCTTATGGCAACGATCGGTATTAGAGATGTTTTATTTGATTCAACAATTTACTATCTTGTATTCCATTTATTCATATGTTTTATTTATTTCGTTATGCTAAGAATATTACATATGTTTTTTATTCTCGTAATTTTTGTATTAAACCTATCGATCTGTTTACAAATTTTACGGGGTGTTTGCTTCCAATAAAGCAAACGCGGTCAAGATATTCATATAGATATGTCTAATTCCCCTTATAAATGAGTGTTCATCGAAACTAGAAAAACTAATAAATAAAAACCAAATTGGGCGCATTGGGTTGGATTGGTTTAGTATTTTCTCCATTGCTTAGGTTATGGTTCCAAAATTTGTAGAACCTATTATTTTGGCTTGGTCTAGCACAAAGCCAAACCAAATCTAACAATCAATCTATTCGAATTAAATCAACTACACTGCTTGCAGTTGATTCAGTTCTAGACTATATCAATTTCCGTTTCGAAAACCTAAGATCAACCAACCCCGACTTTAGTTTTGAATTAGTAGTGGAACTGAACAAATGCAAATTTTTGTAACCAAACCTTGAATATCAAACGGAGTTGCTAATTCTCCTTTATCCTAATATTTATCTATTATATACCTCTAATACGATAGTATTAGAGGTATTAATAGCAATTAATGCAATAATTTTCTATTTATTGATTAATATACTAATTAACCTTACACCAATAACCGTGTGTAACCTTTCATAATCAAATCTCTTTCTCCCCTTTAGGCATCCATCACGTTCTCATCACATCTTCCACATATCTCTCATTTAGAATATCAATAGTTTTCTTCCTCTCATTACAAAACCCTTCATATTCTTTTTATTTATCTATATGATTACCATTTATTTATCCCCACCATCTCCTCCCCTATTCATCCAATCCCAAAACCCAACTCTCTTTCTCCCCATATAATTTGAATACTAACTAAGTAATTGGATTTCTACATTACTGTATGAAGCTCACTTTTTGCCTCTATCTTCGGTGGTTGTGCCACTTATGTTTGGGTTTTTCGCAAACAAGGCTACACGACAATGGAGATCTTCCACTTGCAACTCCAAACAGTAAGATAATGGTTGACATTATCAATTTTACATCAGTTATTTTCGATTTCTTAAAATCTCTCTAAATGCCATCGTTTCAGATCTTTGATTCCACATATGTTATTTTCGGTTTCTTATATTTGTTCTAACACCCCGTCTAATTAAATACCGGATAGCTACTCCTTTATTAAATTAAAATAGAATATCAAGTTGGTTCAGTCTTAGCATCACTATCGAAAAACATTTATTTAATTACTAGCCACCTAATATTTAAAAAGAGAGATGTTAAATTTTATTAATTAAGCCAACAATTAAACAAGAATTTATTTAATAAACCAACAATCACATAACCAATCTCATATAAATGCTCAACGAGACAAAATCAAATAAGTCTGGAGTAAACACTCCAATAATAAAGATGCCAGAGTAAATAAAGTCCCAATACAAGAGTCTGAATAAATAATAAATCAAAAACTGAAATAATGAATGTCTACAACTACAACCTCTAAGTAAGAATGGGCGACATGCCCTAACTGATACAATCTACTCTGAAGGAATCAAGAATAAAATGAGAGCGTGTACTACCGAGATCCTGTAACTTCCACAACAGCTACAGCACGTCATCAAAATAGAACTCCTATACTTGGCGTCCCTGTGGCCGGGCACCTAAAAGGTTTTTACAAAACAAAATAGATTTGGAAGAAAACGGGTCAGAGCCCGATGTGAAAACAGTTTAAAAGTTTAGTAAGTGATTTAAATTACAATTAAACATCACATATTATAAACACGTTAGTTGCGTACTCTCACATGAGTTTCTGTGCACGCCTATCGTATGCCTTAAACCCATCCTAGTTATGCCGCTATCTAACTAGTTTGTACCACTCCTACCTTCGCATTCTAACCTTGAGTATCTACACGTAACCCCCAAATAGCCATATTTATATCCCATGTTCACATTCATTAAATTACTTATCTCAAGTATTAATTAAATTCTCATACTTAACTTATTGAAATATCTTAGTCATTCACATCTACTAAGAAATAATGAACCAGTCACAAGTACATAAGTATATCACTCTAGTACATAAATACATATATGGCACCCCTAGGCTAAGCTACGGTGCACGCATACTCTGCTATCAAATCCATGTACATCACGTACGTAACGATCACGTGTTCTGAATCTCTCAGGAACCGTCTAAATACAAATCACACATATTAGAGGCGAACATAGTTCACATACCCATGGGTCACGCACATACCTACGCTCCCATGGCCAGCTGACTTATCAACTCATAAATAAGTCATTCACAGTACTATGTCCTTAAGGTACCAGTCTAAATCCCCCCCGAAGGCACACAAGGATAAGAGGGTCCTTTTCCAGAATACAACTAACCTCCCGTGATAGCAAGTATGGTAGGTATGTCATACATATAAGAAATCCGTACACTAGGCATTCACACAACCTAAGTAATCATATATCAATATAGATGTTCACACATTTCATCTGGTTAATCTCGTACATAGAAAATTTACCCCGAACATTATACATAATATACTCTTCGGTTGATAACTCTCCTGTCGTATCAATTTGAGTATTTTAACCTGTCTCAAAAGGTTACTAGATTTCTTATTAATTTTAAATGTTATCTCAGCACTTAAAGTCACTCCGTTCCTGCCCTTAATCTTACATCATCCTCAATTCTCAATATAGTTCCAATTCGAACGTTTTCTAACCATATCTCACTCGGTAGACCCTCGTAAGTAATATTAATCAATCCCATAAGTTATAGCATTCTCCGATAATAACTAAGGCCCTACTGACTTTAATTAAGTCCCGAAATATCATATTAATCTCCCTAATAACCAACATCGGCTTTGGAATAATCATTAACCTTAAAGAGAAACAATTGCCAAAAATCAGCAAAGGTCGATCGATTGAAGAAAAGGGGTCGATCGATCGACATTCTTGAGTCGATCGATCGATCAAACAGGTATCAGCCCTGAAATTCTTAACAGTTACGGGTTATCAACTTTTTACACCTCTAAATCTTCATTCTAACGTCCAAAACTCACAAATCAATATTCTATTCATCCTACTAACATGTTTACATCATTCCCCAAGTTTTAGATTTATCAAATCAACCTATAACATCAATTACTTACATCAAAATACCCAATTATCATATGAAAACCTAGTTTACCTATTTCTTCAAGAACATCTCATAATTCAATCTAAATTTCATAATTCTCTACCCGTAAATCATAAATTCGTGGTTATTATCATCTCCAGCATTTACTACATGCAAGTCTTATCCCGATTATGATTTTAAACCTTTCAATTTCCATTTTTCATGATAAATCTTCAAATCTATAAAAACATGTAAACTATATGCTTTGAATCTTTGCAAGATAAACCACTTGCCTATAAATCTGATGTTCTGATCCGTTGTTGTTGTTCAAGGGTTGCTCCTCTCTTCTTTCCGGTCACAATTCCGTCTAAATTGGTGGTGGTGGGTGGTGGTTTTGGTTTGGGGACTTTTTGTAACCTCTCCTCTAACTCACGTAACTCCCCTCTTTATTTTTGGCTGATAATGGTCCTAATGGCCTAACCAAAAATAAATAAATAAACACTAAAAATCGTGGGTCTTAATTCCTTAATTTTTAAAATTACCAAAATACCTTTTCTGGTTGATGGTTTGGCCTAAAAATGCCCCGGGACCCAAACTAAACCCCCGGCTAGTGTTTTCTGACTATCTCGACCCTTCCGGACACGTTGGTGCACTCAAAAAGCTCATACGGATGACATACAAATAAAATACTTTTAAATCCATTAAATTGGGTCCTGACACGACTGACACGCGCGTCCCAACTAAATTACCGAAACTGTCGTATTTTCAACTCACGACATTTTTAATAAATTCAATGATCACGTATTACCATAATCACTCACTAATATTCAACAGCATATTAATAACCAAATACTAACTCTCGTCTCGCTAGTATTTAAACCCGAATTAATTTTCTAATTAATTTTTCCAAATAAATTTAATAAATCCCAAATTAAAAGCAATTCCATTTAATTAACCTCATGATTAAAATCCATAAAAATACAGGGTATTACATACTTCCCCCCTAATAACGGAATTTTATTCCAGAAATTCAGAAAAGTAAGGCATACCTGTGACACCCCGCCTAATTAACTACCGGGCGATCACTCCTTTATTAAATTAAATCAAGGTAAACAGTTGGTTCATTCCCAGCATCACTGTCGATAAAAATAATTTTCCAATTTAACACCCTAAATAATTAAGCTAAGTGTCAAAAACATTTTTCATACAAACTTCCAAATTTTAATTACAGAAAAGATTTACTTATACAAAACAACATTTCTACAATATAGAATCACACCACGAAGAACTAAAATAAAACCATACATTCGTCAATCGAATGTCAACATAATAAAACCAAACATCATAAACTATCCTGAATAAATCCCATAAAACAATACTGGAATAACTAAAAATATAAAAATCCCAACAAGTAAATGAAATGATGAAAGGGGCGACACGTGCCCAATAAATGAGAGTAATACGAGTGGAGTCAATAACAGAAGCCGTCTACTCAAGTGACCTGCAACTTCCACCTAAGCTGCAGCTCGTTCTTCTCAAAGGATCCTAAGCAAGACGCCCCTGTGGCTGGGCACCTGAAAATATACATATATATATACAAGAGAGAGAGAGAGGAAAAGAAACGGGTCAGAGCCCGAAAGTGTGTTTGATTTCTAAAATACGTTAAGCAAGTATTTAAATTGATATAGGCCAATGCAAATCATATTAGTTCGACACTCTCTTGAGAAATTCTCACCTCTCTTCTAATGTGCACGCCTATCGTACTAACCTTCCCAATTAGTCTAGTTTATCTTAACTTACTCATAAGTTTTCAAAACCGAACGATGACAATGTTTTAAAAAGGTTACTTTCAATTTGTAGCACTACTCTCGTTTTAGCTTCATTGAATTATAAAGTTTACCAATGCCTTCTCATACTTTCACAAAACAAGTATTTATTATTGCGTCAACAACTATGTCCTACTTATCAAATCACAGTAGGCAGTTAAAGGATATAACCTCATATATATATTAACTACTCGGATAATATATATATATAACAGCACCCCAACTAAACTATGGTGCGGGCATACTCTGCTATCCAATCCCCGTATCGCTCACACAAAGGGAAATACAAGTTCGGAATCACTCTCGAACTGTATTAACATATACAAAACAACGTTGAGGCGAAGCATAGATTCCAAGTCCAAGAGGTCAGTACATACCCACACGTCTCTTAGGACCGTCCGACTATCAATCTGATAGCCCGTACCTAATCTTCTAGGGTACAAATCAATATCCCCCATAAAGCAACACAGGATAAGATCGTCCCAGCGCGGTAACCTCAGGGATAGCAAGTAGCGCGGGTACGTTTTTCACATGTATATAATATATGTACACACAATCATATAATTATACCCATTTTATCATATTAATATAGGTTCTTCCCATCACCCGTAATTATACCGTTTATCCTTAATTTCACAATTATAGAATTACGTATAAGGTTTTATTCCTAACCTTAACTCGAAGGGTTTTCTCACTCATTACCTAACCCTCATGGATTATATCCTCGCAAATCTGAAATTCAGTAAGTGACTTTATTTGATTCCAACGTAACTCTCTTACGCACCTCACCCTTAATTTTCATAAATCTACCAACCTAAAGTACATATCCCATAAATACCATTCTCGTTGAAGATTAAAGGTTCTAACATTTATCCATATATCCTACTGGTCCTCAATATCTCCCAAATCATTTTATTTAGAAAGCCCAAAGGTTCTTCCATGATAAATTAATTCAACTAATTAAACAAGAGGAATAGGAGTCTGCCGGGAGGGGTCGATCAATCGAAGCTTGGGGCTCGATCGATCGAACCTTCGATCGATCGAAGCTCTATGCTCGATCGATCGATCAAGCAGGTCTGGGCAAAAATTCTGCAGAAATTGCAGTGACGGGATTAATTAAAGTTCTACATCAAAACTCATATTTTCCAACACTAATCGACCCAAAAAGTCTACTGCTAACATACTAACATAATTCCAGATATCTTTAACGTTCAGCATGCGTGTATACATCATTAAACATGGTTAAACAACCTAAAATCTCATATAATCATCAAGAACCCTAAAGTTTTCTTAACTTTTGTTCTAATCAGTTTTCTCCAGAATTTCCTTCTAACAATTCATCACAAATTCGTGGGTTAATCATCTACTTCACATAATATTTTCAGAATATGGTTATAATGATTTCTACATGCAAATCCCTATCAAAATTGGGGTTTTCTTCCATTGATTATACTCCTAATCATTCCTACACTAATATGAATATTGCATCAACGAAAATACGCAAGTTAAACACTTGCCTGGGATTTCAGAGGTCTGGTTTCCTGCTGATATTGAAGTGGTTGCGTTCTCCTCCTCGCGATCTACGCGTTGGTGGTGACGGCGGTGTAATCGGTGGTGTTTTGGGCCTTGAATCACCTTGAGAGCTCTCTCCTCTCTTCTCCAATGGCCGTTCTAGGGTTATGAATGCTCTAACCCTAAAAGGCTGACTTAAATGGCTGCTAAGGATGGCTGAAATTCGTGGGTTTAATTACCCTATTTTGTAAAATGACCAAAATGCCCTCCCGGGTCACTAATTAGGCCTAAAAACACCCCGAGGCCCGAACTAAACCCCCGGGTACACTTTTCTGACTATCTCGACCCTTCCGGACGCGTTGGCGCACTCAAAACGACCATACGGACAACTTATAAAATATTCACTTTTTAATTAACATAATTAGTCCCGACGTGACACGGGCACGTCCCGACTTAAATTTCCGAAATAGTCATTTACTTTACTTATGACATTCAATATAACCAATATAATATATTACTATGCTCATTAGTAATATTCAACAAGTTTCCCATAATTACTAACTCTAGTCACGTTAATAATTATAACATAATTAATTTCCGGATTTTTATTAAATAAATCATCACTTTAAATTTAATAAATCCCCAAATTAAATATAGCATAAAAATACGGGGTATTACATACTTCCCCCCTAATAACGGAATTTCTTCCCGAAATTCGGAAAATAAGGCATACCTGGTAAAAACAACTCTGGATATCTCTCGCGCATATCTGCCTCACGCTCCCAAGTGGATTCCTCCACATTATGATGCTCCCACTGGACTCGCACAAGTGGAACTACTTTCGACCTCAATCTCCTCTCACTATAGTCTAGAATAGCCACTGGTCTCTCTTCGTAAGAGCTATCCGACTGTAAGTCTATCTCATCTATCGCAATGTTCGTATGGGCCATATCATCCCGAAGATATCGTCTCAGCGACGAGATGTGGAATACATCGTGGATGCGATGTAAATGTTCTGGCAATCCCAACCTGTATGCTACCGGCCCAATCCTCTCGATGATGGGAAATGGTCCTACGTACCTCGGAGCCAACTTCCCCTTCTTCCCGAACCTCATCACTCCTTTCATAGGAGATACACGCAACAATACTTGATCTCCCACATTAAATTCCCGGAAGAACCGTTTCGCATCGGCGTAGCTCTTCTGCCTGTCTTGGGCTATCCGAATACGACTCCTGACTATCTCAATCCTCGCGGAGGTCTCCTGAATCACTTCTGGTCCTAATAACTTGTTGTCCCCCACCTCGAGCCAACAAGTTGGAGAACGACAAGGCCTGCCGTACAAATCCTCAAATGGAGCCATACCAATCGTGAACTGATAGGAGTTATTATGAGCAAACTCTACCAGTGGAAGGTGTGGCTCCCAACCTCCTCCAAAATCGAGAACACACATGCGTAGCATATCTTCCAACATCTGATTAGTACGTTCTGTCTGTCCATATGTCTGTGGGTGGTAAGCTGAACTCAGTCTCAACTCTATGCCCATAGCCTCCTGAAAACTTTCCCAGAAACGTGACACAAAAATCTTGTCTCTATCTGACACAATATTCAGGGGCACCCCATGCAATCTGACAATCTCAGCGATGAACAACTGGGCATACTGACCCGTGATATAATCTGTCCTCACTGGCAGAAAATGAGCCACCTTGGTCAAACGGTCTATAATCACCCAGATAGAATCGTGGCCCCTCTGTGATGTAGGCAACCCTGTAATGAAGTCCATGGAAATACTCTCCCACTTCCACGCGGGTACTTCCAATGGTTGGAGCAATCCTGACGGTTTCTGGTGGTCCACATTCACTAGCTGGCAAGTAGAACACTTGGACACAAATTCAGCGATGTCCTTCTTCATCCCACTCCACCAGTACTGTCGTCTCATGTCCTGGTACATCTTATCGCCTCCCGGATGTACTGCAAATCGGGACCCATGAGAATGAGTCATCATTTCATGACGTAGCTCCGCTCCTTCTGGAACCACTAATCTCCCATTAAACCGCAACCCTCCATCCGAACTAACAGAATAGGACTCAGCACCCTCGGCTAGAAGTCGTACAATCTGCTCCTGACAAAATGGGTCTGTGGTCTGTGCCTGTATCACCCTCGTAACAATCTCGGGTGTGACTGACATCACGGATATGAGAGAATGTGCTACGGCGTGCTGGTGACCCACCTCTTTCCACTTTGCTTTCCGGATGTCTGCTACATCGTCTACCGGTCTACGGCTCAATGCATCAGCAACTACATTGGCTTTTCCCGGATGGTACTGTATGTCAAACTGGTAGTCTTTCACAAACTCTAACCACCTGCGCTGACGCATATTCAGCTCTCGCTGAGTGAACAGGTACTGCAGTGACTTATGGTCTGTGAACAAACGGAATTTATCTCCCAATAGATAGTGTCTCCATATCCTCAATGCAAATACAACCGCTGCTAACTCCAGATCGTGGGTGGGGTAATTCTTCTCATGCGGCTTAAGCTTGCGGGAAGCAAAAGCTATAGCCTTCTTCTCCTGCTGAAGTACTCCCCCAAGTCCTCGTAAGGACGCATCTGTGTAAACCAGGTACTCTACACCCGGCTTCGGTAAAGCAAGGACTGGTGCCGAAGTAAGCTTGTCCTTCAGCTCGTCGAAAGCCAACTGACAAGCGTCATCCCAGACATATGGTACCCCCTTGTGAGTCAGATTCGTCAATGGACCCGCTATTTTGGAGAATCCCCGAATGAACCTCCTGTAGTATCCGGCTAACCCCAAGAAACTACGCACTTCCGTCGGTGTCGTGGGCTACCCCCACTCCCTCACCGCTGACACTTTGCTCGGGTCAACTGCTATCCCTTGCTCAGAAACAACATGGCCCAAGAATTGTACCTCTCGCAACCAGAATCCACACTTCTCGTACTTAGCATACAACTGATGCTCTCGTAGAGTCTGAAGAACCTGCCTCAAGTGTTCGGCATGCTCCTCCTCGGAGTGTGAATATATCAAAATATCATCTATGAAGACGATGACGAACTGATCCAAGAACTCTCTGAATACTCGGTTCATCAAGTCCATGAAAACGGCTGGGGCATTTGTGAGTCCGAACGGGATCACTCTGAATTCATAGGACCCATATCTCGACAAGAAGGCAGTCTTTGAAACATCCTGCTCTCTAATTCGTAACTGATGGTACCCCGACCTCAGATCTATCTTCGAAAAGAAAGTTGCTCCCCTCAACTGGTCGAATAGATCATCGATTCGAGGCAACGGATACTTATTCTGTATCGTGACCTTGTTCAACTCCCGGTAGTCCACGCACAATCTCAGTGAACCATCTCTCTTCTTCACAAACAAAACTGGAGCGCCCCAAGGTGAGGTACTCCTACGAATTAAGCCCTGACCTAATAGCTGCTCAATCTGATCTCGTAGCTCTCGCATCTCTACCGGAGCCATACGGTACGGTGCGCGTGCTATAGGTCTCGTATCCGGTAATAAATCTATAATGAAGTCTATCTCACGACTGGGCGGTAGGCCTGGTATCTCCTGAAACACATCGGAATACTCCCTAACAACTGGGATCGAATCCAAAGGAATCACAACCTCCTTAGAGGTATCCTCCTCAATGTAATATAAATGAGCGGTCGAACCTCCCTCTGGGCGAGGCATCGCCACTACAAACATCTCTTGCCCCGGAATGGCAAAAACAATGCTCCCACCGAAGCAATCAATCATGGCTCTATAAGATGCGAGCCAATCCATACCAATGATCACATCATGCTCGTGCATGTCTAAAACTAGCATGTCTGCAGGCAATACCAAGCTACCAATATCTACCCCTACTCCCCGGCATATAAAGAATATAAGTGACCCACTCCCCAGTGGTGAGTCGACACGCGTCACGGTGCTCTCTGCTGTGGCAAATAACCCTAAGGACTTCGCAAAATGCGTAGCTATAAAACAATGCGTTGCCCCCGTATCAAACAAAACTTTACACATAGTACCATGGATAGGAAACATACCCTCAATCGCGGGTGGTGCCTGTGGAGCTGCTGCCTGGTGGACGTTATAGACACGTCCATACTGCAATTTCCCCTGCTGCACTGGAGCTGCTGGAATGGCTGGTAGGGCTGGCGCTTGGGCTGGAGCTGGAAGGGCAGGTGGAAAAAGTGGCCTCTATGGCTCATTACGGGCTCCCTGCTGCTGTGGGGCCCTATCGCCTTCTGGGCAATCCTGACGCTTATGGCCGTATTTGCCGCACACAAAACACCGGCCTCTGAAATTACCTCCCCTCTGTCCCTGATGACCACGGCCCTGCTGGTCGTTACCTCCACGCCATTGGCCCTGATGTGCACGCTGTTGGCCCTGCTGGCCCTGTTGCTGACCCTGCTGATTAGGCTGGCCCTGCCTATAACCCCCATTTCCCTGCCTGGGATCACCCGAACGGAATCGCTTAGCAGGGTCCCCCTGATGGGAACTCTGCTCGTGCTGACGAGTCTGTCCATGAGATGGTTCCCCACCGGCACCGTTACCCCCGGTCCTGCCCTGCTGGCTGGACTCTCCTGCTCTCTTTCTCCCCTGAAGATGGAAGCGGTGATCCTGGCAATGTAGTAACGCTGCATTGAGTACATCAGTGAACGTACTCAGGGACAAGTTCCCAATAAGGTGCTGACGGATCCTCCAAGCCAACCCGTCGACAAACAACAAAATCTTCTTGCTCTCAGTAGGTGCCTCATCTGGCACAATGGTGAGAAGTCTCGTGAACTCCTCCTCATACTCTGCTACAGTAAGATTATCTTGCTTCAGATTTAGTAGTTTCCGCCTCATCTCAGTCTGCACTACAGGTGGAAAATACTTGCGGTCAAACCGCTCCCAGAACATCTGAATAGGGATCGTGTCCCTCTCCTCCAAAGTAGTAGTGGACTCCCACCACTGCAACGCGGATCCCACCAGCTTAAAAGAAGCCAATAACTGCTTTTGTACCTCGGTGCACTCATACATGCGAAGATGCCGCTGGATGTCTTTCTTCCATTGGCTAACCGTGATAATGTCGGAGCTACCAGAGAACTCAGGGGGATGTGCTTTCTGAAAAGCATCCCGAACCCTCTCCCATGCAGATGGAAGTTGTGCTGGTACTGGCGCCACTGCCTGAACCTGGGGTGGAGCCTACTGAGTCACCGCTATCGCGGCATTCACCACCTGAGCAACTATGGCGGCTACTTCATTAGCATTCATTGTGCCTGGTGCCGGAGCTGCTGGCTGCTCGGCCTGGGCACGCCTATCTCTCGGAGCACGTCTCGGAGGCATCTGAAACGTGAACAAAATTTATCAGTCTATAGTTATCATCGAATCTCAAATAGCTGAAGACTTAAACGTAAAAGTAGGAATACAACAATCCTAAAAATAGGGCTCTATAGCAAAACGTTGAGCTGAAAGCGAAATAAGCCGTACAGATCCTAAGGACACTAGAACCTGATGCTCTGATACCACCTGTGACACCCCGCCTAATTAAATACCGGGCGGTCACTCCTTTATTAAATTAAATCAAGGTAAACAGTGGGTTCATTCTCAGCATCACTGTCGATAAAAATAATTTTCCAATTTAACACCCTAAATAATTAAGCTAAGTGTCAAAAACATTTTTCATACAAACTTCCAAATTTTAATTACAGAAAAGATTTATACAAAACAACATTTCTACAATATAGAATCACACCACGAAGAACTAAAATAAAACCATACATTCGTCAATCGAATGTCAACATAATCAAAACCAAACATCATAAACTATCCTGAATAAATCCCATAAAACAATACTGGAATAACTAAAAATATAAAAATCCCAACAAGTAAATGAAATGATGAAAGGGGCGACACGTGCCCAGTAAATGAGAGTAATACGAGTGGAGTCAATAACAGAAGCCGTCTACTCAAGTGACCTGCAACTTCCACCTAAGCTGCAGCTCGTTCTTCTCAAAGGATCCTAAGCAAGACGCCCCTGTGGCTGGGCACCTGAAAATATACATATATATATACAAGAGAGAGAGAGAGGAAAAGGAACGGGTCAGAGCCCGAAAGTGTGTTTGATTTCTAAAATACGTTAAGCAAGTATTTAAATTGATACAGGCCAATGCAAATCATATTAGTTCGACACTCTCTTGAGAAATTCTCACCTCTCTTCTAATGTGCACGACTATCGTACTAACCTTCCCAATTAGTCTAGTTTATCTTAACTTACTCATAAGTTTTCAAAACCGAACGATGACAATGTTTTAAAAAGGTTACTTTCAATTTGTAGCACTACTCTCGTTTTAGCTTCATTGAATTATAAAGTTTACCAGTGACTTCTCATACTTTCACAAAACAAGTATTTATTATTGCGTCAACAACTATGTCCTACTTATCAAATCACAGTAGGCAGTTAAAGGATATAACCTCATATATATATTAACTACTCGGATAATATATATATATAACAGCACCCCAACTAAACTATGGTGCGGGCATACTCTGCTATCCAATCCCCGTATCGCTCACACAAAGGGAAATACAAGTTCGGAATCACTCTCGAACTGTATTAACATATACAAAACAACGTTGAGGCGAAGCATAGATTCCAAGTCCAAGAGGTCAGTACATACCCACACGTCTCTTAGGACCGTCCGACTATCAATCTGATAGCCCGTACCTAATCTTCTAGGGTACAAATCAATATCCCCCATAAAGCAACACAGGATAAGATCGTCCCAGCGCGGTAACCTCAGGGATAGCAAGTAGCGCGGGTACGTTTTTCACATGTATATAATATATGTACACACAATCATATAATTATACCCATTTTATCATATTAATATAGGTTCTTCCCATCACCCGTAATTATACCGTTTATCCTTAATTTCACAATTATAGAATTACGTATAAGGTTTTATTCCTAACCTTAACTCGAAGGGTTTTCTCACTCATTACCTAACCCTCATGGATTATATCCTTGCAAATCTGAAATTCAATAAGTGACTTTATTTGATTCCAACGTAACTCTCTTACGCACCTCACCCTTAATTTTCATAAATCTACCAACCTAAAGTACATATCCCATAAATACCATTCTCGTTGAAGATTAAAGGTTCTAACATTTATCCATATATCCTACTGGTCCTCAATATCTCCCAAATCATTTTATTTAGAAAGCCCAAAGGTTCTTCCATGATAAATTAATTCAACTAATTAAACAAGAGGAATAGGAGTCTGGCAGGAGGGGTCGATCGATCGAAGCTTGGGGCTCGATCGATCGAACCTTCGATCGATCGAAGCTCTATGCTCGATCGATCGATCAAGCAGGTCTGGGCAAAAATTCTGCAGAAATTGCAGTGACGGGATTAATTAAAGTTCTACATCAAAACTCATATTTTCCAACACTAATCGACCCAAAAAGTCTACTGCTAACATACTAACATAATTCCAGATATCTTTAACGTTCAGCATGCGTGTATACATCATTAAACATGGTTAAACAACCTAAAATCTCATCTAATCATCAAGAACCCTAAAGTTTTCTTAACTTTTGTTCTAATCAGTTTTCTCCAGAATTTCCTTCTAACAATTCATCACAAATTCGTGGGTTAATCATCTACTTCACATAATATTTTCAGAATATGGTTATAATGATTTCTACATGCAAATCCCTATCAAAATTGGGGTTTTCTTCCATTGATTATACTCATAATCATTCCTACACTAATATGAATATTGCATCAATGAAAATACGCAAGTTAAACACTTGCCTGGGATTTCAGAGGTCTGGTTTCCTGATGATATTGAAGTGGTTGCGTTCTCCTCCTCGCGATCTACGCATTGGTGGTGACGGCGGTGTAATCGGTGGTGTTTTGGGCCTTGAATCACCTTGAGAGCTCTCTCCTCTCTTCTCCAATGGCCGTTCTAGGGTTCTGAATGCTCTAACCCTAAAAGTCTGACTTAAATGGCTGCTAAGGATGGCTGAAATTCATGGGTTTAATTACCCTATTTTGTAAAATGACCAAAATGCCCTCCCGGGTCACTAATTAGGCCTAAAAACACCCCGAGGCCCGAACTAAACCCCCGGGTACACTTTTCTGACTATCTCGACCCTTTCGGACGCGTTGGCGCACTCAAAACGACCATACGGACAACTTATAAAATATTCACTTTTTAATTAACATAATTAGTCCCGACGTGACACGGGCACGTCCCGACTTAAATTTCCGAAATAGTCATTTACTTTACTTATGACATTCAATATAACCAATATAATATATTACTATGCTCATTAGTAATATTCAACAAGTTTCCCATAATTACTAACTCTAGTCACGTTAATAATTATAACATAATTAATTTCCGGATTTTTATTAAATAAATCATCACATTAAATTTAATAAATCCCCAAATTAAATATAGCATAAAAATACGGGGTATTACAATACCTGGAAAAAATTTAGTTATCCTCCAGTACTCAAAATAAAATGCAAGGAAAGGCCCAATCACTACAGTCCTCACTTCACCACAAGCTTGTTTAACAGTCTTGATACTTTATTTGATTACGCTACAATATATTCACTTCCCGTTGTGCTCTTACTAAACAACATTCGAATAAAATATAGCATGTTCATCATTGGCCGCATTATCTCAATATTATTGTGAGTCCTCACCTCACTACGCATTAACTCCCACGTTTATCAACAAACTCCCATCCTGAAAGACATCAATAACACATCTGACTACTCTTGCCCATGCATTGAATCTCTGTTCCCGGCGTTATGACTTTTACAAAAGGGAAAACCACTTCAGCCGATTGGTGTTACACAAAAAATTTGTAAGCACCTTGTCCACTATAGATAGATACGGGTGCTTTCCCCCAACTCTACCCTTAGGTAAAATCTTCTCCCCATTACTACAACATATCTTACTTACTAGTCATACCCGATTTGGAAATGAAAAGATCGCAATGAATACAAAATTTCTTTCATACAATCCACCAGTCGTCAATCATCTTGCGCCTACACCTCGGGCTATAGGTGATACAACCCTCAGAGCGAAGCGTTATTTCCACTATTTCTTGCTACCCCACGTTGAAGGTGGATTTCGAGAACCTCCTATTGGTTCTGAATACTACTGCGTAGGACCACGTACCGGCGTGTTCACTATCTAATAGTGTAAATCACCCAAGTATATAACCATTTCTCTCCTTTTGGACAACCTGTCCCACATATTCGAAGGGACTCCTTACTTATCTATAAGTTGGCAACCTCTCAAGGAAATTTACCAACTTGACTCTTCCATCCCTGGAATCGTCGGCTTGATACAAAATTATCTCGTTGATCATCTTACCCCAACCGATCTACTACTTACTACTTACTACACCCCTTTCAATACCGACTTTCACGTATAATTCTTCCCGTTAAGTGACACTTAATGATCTTCTTCTCTCAGCGTATACCAAAAGTTTTGACCCCTGCACTTTTCACCACATTATGAACATATGTGACTTATTTTCCTTATTGACATCCTGATTCTATTTACTCTTGAATCACTCTCAACATTCGATTGGTCGGAACTCTACTCCAAATTGTCCATAAAAATTTAATATTTTCCTTCTCAAGAGATAATCCCTTATTAAATGGCTTTCCACTGCCTTTTCACCAAATTCGGACGTGCTACACTGACTACACATGAATATACTCATTAACACCTTCTCTTACGACGCTTAATCCTATAAGGAATAATTTCACCCACCTATATCCTTTCTTCCGGCGATTACTACATTAGCAAACCAAGAAGTCTACACCCTTTATAATCCGGTACATATGGGTTTTAAACATCATATACGCTTCATACTTATTCCAAACCCTTTCTTGCCGTTGCATTTACAGCGTGGCTATACCACTTGGGCGTTCTCAATCACCCTCGAATTTGAAATCCTAAATTATCCTTAACCTCAATGCATCCTTCAACCCGCCGTAACAAAACCAACATTATCATTACTTATATCTTAATTCACTAACAATTGGTTCTACAGGCCTTACATCGTAAATTTATCCCTTGTTACTTCCAGTTACAACTACTTACTTCCATAACGATTGAGGTACCCAATTTATGGACGAATGGTCAAACATCTCCCTACTACCAACCTTACGCCAAGTTTCATGCGTGGGATGTCTCGCAAAGTGAAATCCAAACAAGGAACCCTCCCGATACACTACTACCTAACATTGTCGGTCATCGGGATCTGTTAAGCCCTCAGTCCATAACATGTACCCCTATATTCCCGTCTCTTAACAACAAAGTAACATCGCCTTCCGTAATTTCACTTAAACAAGGAACTCTTTCTGAAAGACACTTTCTTTAGACATTGATGGAAATCACATTTCATATACACCATGCAAATATAATCGGGGCTCTCAAAATCCCTTCCCCAGACACACGACTATGAGTATAAACTCCCAAATCTCTAAAGGGCGATAAAACAATGCACTCTACTTATTACGACATCATGAGCGTTAATTAATAATAACCAGTTAAACCTTTTTGCTGACTAGTAAACCAATTGCATACGAATCATATCAATTAAATCCCTACGCATACTGGGATTAAATATCCGAGACCATTATACCTTTTTGAAATCATAACAATATAAATATATATACATACATAAAAAAGTACAATTGCGAGCCCGGCCATCTCACATATGGGACCTCTCCAGAATCAAAACATTCTACCCCAAAGGTAGTAACTCCGATAAACTTGTAATACCAGCACACTATCGGTATAATCATATATACAACCATAATAAGGATTTATATCATACTCGTATAACACAGCACTAAAACGAGTAAGTTCAATAAAGTATAAACCACTATCAAGATACTCATTCATCCTCCGTGGATGAAAATATGTATATAACCCCACACTATCAGGGAAAAATATTTACATAGATAAATAAATTTGTCGATACTCACTAAACTCGACTCTCAAGCAAAAATATAACAATAATAACAGTTGTAGAAACTCGTTCATGCCACAAACAACACGTAACATCATCTGAGAATATAACTCATACGTCTATCCTGACAATCGTCCTGGATGCTCAAATGGTTCCTGGACTTAACACGCCTAACCATACCAACCGAATATTTCAATAACTGTTGCCCTTGCCAGGCACAATACCTTTATCCCTACACTTGCATCGGGAAACATTTATAGCGCACGGGTTTCACTCCCCACAAAATGCCTCTACACATACTCCACTTATCTTTGGTCACACCGACCATGTTAAGGTGGTCCTTCTCTCAGACGTTGGTAGTCTCGGCTCTGATGACTATCTCCATTATTTCCTAAGCTTAATGGACCTAAGGAACACGCTACTAGTTCCCTCATCCCTTACTGAAATCACCATTGCTCGGTAATAATTCAGTTACCGAATTATTTTAACGGGTTCTCCGTTGGGTCTTCACCTTGTGGTGTTTCTCCAACACCATTTTCCCAGTCTTACTCTATAGAAATTCTTCGATTCTTGTAGCTCCCCACCCAAGGAAACGTTTATCCCCAAATTAACACTACGCGACATTACCATCTGCATTGACCGTCCAAGTAGAATTCCCCCATAAGAACTAACAATTCTTCTTATATGAAAATTATCCCTTTAATATCCTCTTTTCCATTTCACCTACTTCGCCCGGTGTATGATTCGCTACATAATTAAATTTCTCCTCATAAAGTGACCTCTATCCGTCCCTCTTGTGTGAATTCAGAATAACATTCTCCTTTCACCCTGAACATCTGATGAAGGAACTTATGGTCAAACCATACGTGTACGCCTTTTCTCGACGTCACATTCCACTTCTAAGTGTGGTGATTGTCTCTCACCATTGAAACTCCGCTCTCACGAGCCAAGAAAAAATTTTACCCCAAATTTTCAATCCCGATTGGCCATACCCCTACATATGTCCAAGCCTTTAGATATATTACATTCATTTGGCTAGCACACGCCATCTCTACATTTCGAGTATTTCCGCAGCTGGTTCTCTTTAATGTTTCACCTAACTCTTTCTTTTCCATTCCAACCTTGTTGGGTGAGTCTTATTTGACCCCACTTTCAACTATAGTTGTGGTTGGAAGTCACAAGCCACGCCTTGGCCGTCTGTACCGTTCTGTACTCCCGTGCCATAATATGGGGGACTTCGACTACGGTCATCCTTCTTTAATAAATTAAATAACCTCGACTGATCTTATGCCTCCTGTTGCTCGCCCAACTGTCTTCGCCTGACATACTACATTGTTTGGCGCACGAACACTCCCGATCATGAATAAGATTCACTATCATATGCATCATAGCAGGAGAACGAAATCTTACCAAAGAAATCAACAATCCTAAACATAGGGCTCTATATCAAAGAAAGCTACGCTAGAAGCATAGTAAGCCACACAGATCCTAAAGGACACTAGAACCTGATGCTCTGATACCACCTGTAACACCCCGTCTAATTAAATACCCAATATCTACTCCTTTATTAAATTAAAATAGAATATCAAGTTGGTTCAGTCTTAGCATCACTGTCGAAAAACATTTATTTAATTACTAGCCACCTAATATTTAAAAAGAGAGATGTTAAATTTTATTAATTAAGCTAACAATTAAACAAGAATTTATTTAATAAACCAACAATCACATAACCAATCTCATATAAATGCTCAATGAGACGAAATCAAATAAGTCTGGAGTAAACACTCCAATAATAAAGATGCCAGAGTAAATAAAGTCCCAATACAAGAGTCTGAATAAATAATAAATCAAAAACTGAAATAATGAATGTCTGCAACTACAACCTCTAAGTAAGAATGGGCGACATGCCCTAACTGATACAATCGACTCTGAAGGAATCAAGAATAAAATGAGAGCGTCTACTATCGAGATCCTGTAACTTCCACAGCAGCTACAGCACGTCATCAAAATAGAACTCCTATACTTGGCATCCCTGTGGCCGGACACCTAAAAGGTTTTTACAAAACAAAATAGATTTGGAAGAAAATGGGTCACAGCCCGATGTGAAAACAGTTTAAAAGTTTAGCAAGTGATTTAAATTACAATTAAACATCACATATTATAAACACGTCAGTTGCGTACTCTCACATGAGTTTCTATGCACGCCTATCGTATGCCTTAAACCCATCCTAGTTATGCCGCTATCAAACTAGTTTGTACCACTCCTGCCTTCTCATTCTAACCTTGAGTATCTACACGTAACCCCCAAATATGCCATATTTATATCCCATGTTCACATTCATTAAATTACTTATCTCAAGTATTAATTAAATTCTCATAGTTAACTTATTCAAATATCTTAGTCATTCACATCTACTAAGCAATAATGAACCAGTCACAAGTACATAAGTATATCACTCTAGTACATAAATACATATATGGCACCCCTAGGCTAAGCTGCGGTGCACGCATACTGTGCTATCAAATCCATGTACATCACGTACGTAAGGATCACGTGTTCCGAATCTCTCAGGAGCCGTCTAAATACAAATCACACATATTGGAGGCGAACATAGTTCACATACCCATGGGTCACGCACATACCTACGCTCCCATGGTCAGCTGACTTATCAACTCACAAATAAATCATTCACAGTACTATGTCCTTAAGGTACCAGTCTAAATCCCCCCCGAAGGCACACAAGGATAAGAGGGTCCTCTTCCAGAATACAACTAACCTCCCGTGATAGCAAGTATGGTAGGTATGTCATACACATAAGAAATCCGTACACTAGGCATTCACACAACCTAAGTAATCATATATCAATATAGATGTTCACACATTTCATCTGGTTAATCTCGTACATAGGAAATTTACCCCGAACATTATACATAATATACTTTTCGGTTGATAACTCTCCCGTCGTATCAATTTGAGTATTTTAACCTGTCTCAAAAGGTTACTAGATTTCTTATTAATTTTAAATGTTATCTCAGCACTTAAAGTCACTCCGTTCCTGCCCTTAATCTTACATCATCCTCAATTCTCAATATAGTTCCAATTCGAACGTTTTCTAACCATATCTCACTCGGTAGACCCTCGTAAGTAATATTAATCAATCCCATAAGTTATAGCATTCTCTGATAATAACTAAGGCCCTATTGACTTTAATTAAGTCCCAAAATATCATATTAATCTCCCTAATAACCAACATCGGCTTTGGAATAATCATTAACCTTAAAGAGAAACAATTGCCAAAAATTAGCATAGGTCAATCGATCGAAGAAAAGGGGTCGATCGATCGATCGACATTCTTGAGTCGATCAAACAGGTATCAGCCCAGAAATTCTTAACAGTTACGGGCTATCAACTTTTTACACCTCTAAATCTTCATTCTAACGTCCAAAACTCACAAATCAATATTCTAATCATCCTACTAACATGTTTACATCATTCCCCATGTTTTATATTTATCAAATCAACCTATAACATGAATTACTTACATCAAAATACCCAATTATCATATGAAAACCTAGTTTTCCTATTTCTTCAAGAACGTCACATAATTCAATCTAAATTTCATAATTATCTACCCATAAATCATAAATTCGTGGTTATTATCATCTCCAATATTTACTACATGCAAGTCCTATCCCGATTATTATTTTAAACCTTTCAATTCCATTCAATTTCCAGTTTTCATGATAAATCTTCAAATCTATAAAAACATGTAAACTATATGCTTTGAATCTTTACAAGATATATCACTTACCTGTAAATCTGATGTTCTGATCCGTTGTTGTTGTTCAAGGGCTTCTCCTCTCTTCTTTTCGGTCACAATTCCGTCCAAATTGGTGGTGGTGGGTGGTGGTTTTGGTTTGGGGACTTTTTGTAACCTCTCGTCTAACTCACGTAACTCCCCTATTTGTTTTTGGCTGATAATGGCCCTAATGGCCTAACCAAAAGTAAATAAATCAACACTAAAAATCGTGGGTCTTAATTCCTCAATTTTTAAAATTACCAAAATACCCTTCCGGGTTGATGGCTTGGCCTAAAAATGCCCCGGGACCCAAACTAAGCCTCCGGCTAGTGTTTTATAACTATCTCGACCCTTCCGGACACGTTGGCGCACTCAAAAAGCTCATACGGATTACATACAAATAAAATACTTTTAAATCCATTAAATTGGGTCCTGACACGACTGACACGCACGTCTCAACTAAATTATTGAAACTGCCGTATTTTCAACTCACGACATTTTTAATAAATTCAATGATCACATATTACCATAATCACTCAGTAATATTCAACAGCATATTAATAACCAAATACTAACTCTCGTCTCGCTAGTATTTAAACCCGAAATAATTTTCTAATTAATTTTCCCAAATTAATTTAATAAATCCCAAATTAAAAGCAATTCCATTTAATTAACCTCATAATTAAAAGCCATAAAAATACGGGGTATTACATTTGTATTATGAACCTCTATGTTTTTTTTGTTTTGTATTGGATAAAGTTGTATAATTTATGGGTTATATGGTTATGCCTTTGATGTTTTTCTTTATTATGACTAAAATTGGTTTTCTGTTTTTTTGGGAGAAAAAAGATGGAAAATAACATAAAGTTGCATTTTGTTTTTTGTTTAAGAATTGAAAAATAAGGTAGATTTCTTTGTATAGGGAAACTTTGTTGATCATAGATGACATTCTGCCCCAATTTTAGGTGTTTAGATTTTTCAGAGAAAAAACTATTGGCATTAGTTTTTCACTCCACTCACACACATGCACTTTGATAAGCTCTCTATGAAATGAATTCTAAAAGGTTTATGTAAGGACATAATTTTATATATGTCCGAGGTAGAATCAAGGAATTTTATTTTTTCCCTAGATCATAGTACGTATGTCTGATACCGCTACATTCGGCACGTCAACACGATCATCCTCGACGACCGTGATCCGAATCCATGCATCCATTATCTTCACACGTGTATCATGCTACATGCGACGTGATGCTCAACTCATTCCCACTACTCCACTACGCAATATTGGTAAAATGATATATTGGAGTTCTTTATATTTGCATAAATATTTGGGAATTTTTTAGAAAATATTTTTTTGAAATCTGAAATATTTTTTATCGAAAGCATAATTTTTTCTAATTGTAGAAGCGGAGTGATTCGGTCGACGAACTCATTCAAATGAAATAGCACTGTTGTTCGCGTGAGATAGGCATGTCGCGATATCTCGTTCGAGCGACACCTGTCCTCCGTTCGAGCGACACCTATCCTTCGTTCGAGCGACGACGACGCCTCAATTTTTGTATAAATATCTTATCACTTTCTACACATTTTCCAAGTCTTTTTCACACACGATTTCTGCGATTAGCAGCCCAGAAAACAAACTTCAACTTTTAAGGTTTTATGCCTTCTTTATTCACATAAATACTCCCATCTATGTATGTGAATCGGTAAACCTTCAAGAGGATCGTTTACTACTCATCTGGAGTATTTTGTGGAGATGTCGTCTTCTTCTCTACTGCTGCCCACCTGGAGTTCTTACGGGAGATTTCAGCCGACGACATCGAAACTGACACCTGAGGGTATTTCGTATGTTAGTCTTATTTTCATTGTAATCCGTGTAACCGTTTCTTAGAAATTATAGTGAAAATAAAAAGGTTTTGCCCCTTTGAGGGATTTTTCCTCATTTGTGTGTTTGAATGTTCTTGCATGATTATATCATCTTCAATCACACCTAGATGCATGTTTTAGGATTTAATTGGAAAAACTGAGTTTAATTAAATAATTTCTTAATTTGAAAGCAAGCGCGGTCTTCAAATTGGTATCAGAGCCAATTACACAATTATACCGTGCAATTTTCGACAAAATTTTTCTAACATATCAATTTTCTAAAAATTTGATTTTTGAAAAAGGGCTTGTTCAATATGGAGAAATTATATAATAAAATAGCAATTTTTGACGGGACAAATTATGCTTACTCGAAAGCCCGCATAAAATATGCTTTAAATGCCATTGATGAAAGAGTTTGGATTTTGGTTGAAAGAGGGTGGACACCTCCCTCCATCACTGTTGATAACGTGACTAATTTAAAATCTGTGACTGCACGGACTGCAGAGGAATTTAAATGGTCATCTTTTAATTCTAATGGTTTAAGTGCTATTTCTGGATCTGTCACACCTAACGAGTTTCGACAGATAATGACGTGCACCACATCAAAAGAGGTATGGGATGTTTTGCAACTTACCCATGAAGGAACCAATGCTGTGAAAGAGTCTAAATTGCAAATTTTAGCAACTCAATTTGAAACCATCACCATGCTTGAGACTAAATGTTTTGATGAATTTTATGCTAGGTTATCTGATATTGTAAACACTAGCTTTAATCTTGGTGAACACATTCCTAAAGCTAGAGTTGTTAAAAAGATTCTAAGATCACTGCCTAAGCGTTTTATCCCTAAAGTCATTGTCCTAAATTCTATGGGTAATTTAAACACGCTTAAATTAGAGGAACTTGTAGGAGACTTACAAACGTATGAAATTGATATGTTTTCTAAATCTGTCAAGCCTAAAGATAAGGGAATTGCACTCAATGCCCAGGATAGAAAGAGTGAGGGGTCGGTAAGAAAGAGAGTTGAGTCATCTAGAAAAAGGGAGATAGAAACGTCAGATTCTGAGTGTGAATTTTATTTAGATGATTTGGCACTGTTTGCTAAAAAATTCAAGAAAATTCTCAAATTCAAGAGAAATGGAAATTTCAAAGATAAAAAGAATTTTGAGAAAAATAAGTTTGAAAAGAAAAATGAAAAAGATTTTAAAGACCATCCTAAGAAAGACAATGAGAGATGTTATGAGTGCGACGGTAAGGGTCATAGAGCTTTTGAGTGTGGTACCAGGCGGAACAAACTTGCCAAAGAAAAGGGTAAAGTTGTCCTTAATGCTACCCTTAGTGACGACAGTGAGGTCGAGTCGGTGGACTCTGGAGATGAGTCACCGCATGAATGTAACTTCACCGCATTCATGGCTAGTCAATTGAGTACTTCTAGTGCTCCTCACGATGATGAGGATGATGATTCATAGAGACACCTCGACAGTGAGAGCGATGTGAGTGAGGTGGAGGATGATGCAAGTGAGAGCGAGAGTAATCTTCAATGCGCCTACACTGAGTTATATAATGATTCATTTAAAACCAAAAAGCGTAACAAAGAATTAGTTCTTAGGATCACCGCCTTAGAGGAAAATTTAGAAGAAGCAAGAGAGAGAGAGAGAGTCCTCCACATGCACTACCTTGAGAGAGAGAGAGTCTGCCTATGTTGAGAAAGAAAGTTTATTTAAAGATAGAGAGTGACTGTGTGGAGAGAGAGAGAGAGAGAGAGAGAGAGAGAGAGAGTTGTTTTAAGAAAGAGAAAGGGGACTTGACTAAACAAGTGGCTAGTCTTACGAGTGAGCTCCATTCTTCCCTGGTGACTTGGAAGAAACTTGAAGCCCTTATAGCCCAGCTTACTCATGATCTTGAGAGAGCACGGGAAGTCAAGGTTCAAATCGAGGATAGATCTGGAAAGATGGGAAAGATGCTCCTCGGGCCCGCTTTAGGTTTTGGTGATAGGCAGGGAATAGGTTTTGATGGTGCTTCCACGTCCCAAATTGCACCTGGACCAGTTCCTGAGTTTACTATGACTCCATATGGTCATCGTCAAAAATCACGAAGGAGAGTTCAATTAAGAAAAGCAAATCAAGATTCGCCTAAGACTGCATTCTTTTATACGTACTGCAAAAAAAAATGCCACCTCAGGGAGTTTAACTATAGTTTGGGTCGGACACGACGTACTACGGCTCCACCACATCGTACTGATGATTTTACCATTCTGAGAGAGCGTGTTGAGTTTTTAGCTGCCACATCACAGAGTTTGATGGAGGAATTCCGACGGATGTCTTTGCCGTCAGTGAATGCTTCCCGCATCCCGACTAAAACCAACAACAACAAGGGTAAACAAAAGGTTACCACTTCTTGGGTAACTAAGAAAGATGAAAAGTCCCTTGTTGTTCATGTCTCTCTCAAAGCACATAATACCTCACAGTGGTATTTTGATAGTGGGTGATCCAGACATATGACAGGTGATGTCTCATTTTTTACCTACCTAGAGGAGTATAAGGAAGGTAGAGTCACCTTTCTAGACGGGAGAAAGTCTAGCATCGTAGGACGAGGTATAGTAGAGTTACCAGGGTTTCTTAAGCTAGAGAATGTTTTGTACGTCAAAGGTTTGAAAGCAAACCTTCTCAGCATTAGCCAGCTGTGCGACGCTGACTTTGCCGTGAAGTTTGACCGGGACGAGTGCAATGTCTATAATCAAGCCGACAAACTTTTAGTTCAAGGGGTGATGATATAGGATAATTGCTATGGGACTATGCCCACGTCCTCACTTGTCTGTAATAGCGCCACGATCACTCTTATGGATCTGTAGCACCAACGTCTAGGTCACGTGAACATTAGAGATTTGACACGTTTAGCTAAAAAGGACCTAGTACATGGCTTACCATCACTTGGAATGCCAACTTCCATGGTTTGTGGACCCTGTCAGTTGGGAAAGAAAATTCGCAGCCCCCATTGGAAGTTGCATTCCATTACTATCTCTCGTGTGCTTGAGTTGATTAACATGGATCTTATGGGTCCTACTCGTACTGAGAGTTTGGGTGGTAAGAGGTATATCCTCGTAATGGTGGATGATTTTTCCAGATATTCGATTGTTAGTTTTCTGAGAGAAAAATTCAATGGTGTAGAATTTTTAACGACCAAGTGCCGTGTCCTGCAAAATCAACACGGAGTCACTATTAACATGATACATAGTGACAATGGAACGAAATTTAAGGAAGCAAATGTAGACCTTTACTGTGATAGCCTTGAGATCAAACATGAGTTTTCTACTGTAAAGACTCCTCAATAAATGGGATTGTTGAGAGAAAGAACAGAACGATTCAAGAAATGGCTAGATCTATGCTTCTAGATCGTAAAGTTGCCAGGAGATTTTGGGCAGAGGTAGTGTCTACTGCATGTCACACGGTGAATAGGGTTTACCTGCGTCCACACACACTTAAGACTCCTTATGAATTATGGACTGGCAAGAAACCCAACCTTGTATATTTCCGTGTCTTTGGGAGTAAATGATACATCCTACGGGATAGAGAGCAATTAGGAAAGTTTGACTCCCGGAGCGACGAGGGAATTTTCTAGGATATAAAAATAGTAGAGTGTACCGGGTTTTTAACCTGAAGAGCTCTAAGGTTATGGAGTCAATAAATGTCACCGTGCAAGATGATGAACCTTCGACGTTTATTGATCCTATCCTTCAGTGTGAGGATAAGGACTTTTTTGGCAGCGATTTATTTGTCCCTCACCCACACCCTGTGGACCCTACTCCTGTGTTAGGGGACACACCTGCTTGGGTTTGCAAAATTCATGATCCTTTTGCCATTGTTGGCGATCCCACTTTAGGAGTCAAGACTTGTGCTCAGCTAGAGAATGTTGTTAGCCATGTCTGCTACACATCTAAATTAGAGCCCAAGAATCACAAAGAAGAACTCAAGGATAAACACTGGATATCTGCTATGCAGGATGAGTTGCTTCAGTTTAAAAAGAAAAATGTCTAGGAACTTGTACCCCGACCTACAGAGACTAATGTGATAGGTACCAGGTGGATCTTTAAGAATAAAATAGATGAAAATGTTACTATAATCAGAAACAAGGCTAGGTTGGTCGCTCAAGGCTACACACAGATAGAGAGTGTAGACTTAAGGAGACATTTGCTCATGTTGCGAGGCTTGAGTCCGTCCGCTTACTACTCGCCATCGCATGTCATCTGCGATTTAAGTTATACCATATGGATGTCAAGAGTGCCTTTCTAAATGGCATTCTACAGGAGGAGGTTTACGTGGAACAGCCAAAAGGGTTTGAAGACCCTAAGCACCCAGAGCACGTCTATTATCTGAGGAAAGCCTTGTATGGTTTGAAGCAATCACCCCGTGTTTGGTATGAGAGGCTTACTTCCTGTCTCTTAGCCTGTGGCTTTAAGAGAGGGGGAGTTGATATGACGTTGTTCGTCAGGAAAGATGACGGTGCTATTTTGGTTACCCAGGTCTATATGGACGATATAGTCTTTGTATCCACGTGCTCCCAGCATGCTCACCACTTTGAGGTGGAGATGAAAAGTGAGTTTGAGATGAGCATGGTATGTGAGCTTACTTTCTTCCTTGGTCTCTAGGTTCGTCAGCTAGAGGATGGGATGTTCATCTCCCAATCCAAGTATGCTAGAGTCCTAGTAAAGAAATTTGGTTTAGACTCCGCTAAGCATGCACGTACACCTATGAGTACTTCTATCAAGCTTAGTAAGGATACTTCAGGCAAGGACGTAGAGCAAACCTTGTATCGCAGTATGATAGGTAGTCTTCTCCACTTGACTGCCAGTCGTCCCGATATAGCCTTTAGTGTTGGAGTCTATGCACAATATCAGGCATCCCCGAAAGAGTCACACTTACTCGCTCTAAAACGTATTATCAAATACGTGAGTGGGACTCTCTCATACAGTATTTGGTATTCCTTTGATACCGATGACCGTTTGTCCGCCTATTCGGATGCCGATTAGGATGGGAATGTAGATGGTTGTAGGATCACTTCTGGTGGGTGTTTCCATTTTGGTACTGCTCTTGTCTCCTGGATGAGTAAGAAGCAAAACTCCATCTCTTTGTCCACAGCGGAGGCTGAGTACATAACCGTCGGTAGTTGATGCATGCAACTCTTGTGGTTGAAGCAAATGTTGGAGGATTATGGGATTTCACAAGACACCATGACTATCTCATGTTAACATGAGCACGATACGCATATCTCGCAATCCAGTCCAGCATTCGTGCACAAAGTACATCAGGATACGCGAGCACTTTATACGTCAGTTAGTTGAGGAGAAAGTCGTATCCCTGAGTTTCGTCCCCACCGACCGTCAGTTAATCGATATTTTCACGAAACCTTTAGATGCCCTTAGATTTGAGAGTCTTAAGAAGTCTTTAGGAATTTGCACAGTTGACTGAGGGGGTGGTCCGTGTCTAGGATAGGATGCATTGTCATGTTCATATCATATGATTCTTATTGCTAGTTTGTATCATTTGTATTATTATTTTTGCTTTTTTTATTTTTTAAAAAATCCAAAAAGATTTTCTTTTTATAAAAATTTTAGAAAAGCACAAAAAGATTTTTGTATTTTATATACACCTTTATGGATGAGCATTTCAGATAGCCGAGTCACAAATTTCATTCCATTTATCCATGTAACTATTTGATAGTGATTTGAGACACTACAGCATTGCATCCATGTGCTTTACATTGTTTGGAGTCTTTGAGATGCGATTAGTGATATCTTTCTACATGTTTGGCTCCTTATCTCCTTTATTTCACACATGCACAGTTTTATTTGATAATTGTAGTTGTCTATCACATATTGGCTTGAGTATTTCTATCTCAATTTTGTCTATACAACGAAAAATATGAGATAAAACTTAACAAGATTGGAATGCATGTAAATCCCAGTTGGTGAGATTGCATGATATTTTTTTTAAAACGGTGAAAGGCTACGAAAGGTTCTTATCTATCCTTTGCGATTAATCCACCATTAAATCGGACCTAAAAAATTAAGGAATTTTATTATCCGGGGTCCAAAGAGGTTTAAAAGAGCTCAAAAAAATTTTAAGGCAATAAAAAGAAATTCATGCCAAATATGGGCCATTAGGTTTCACCATCAATCTCCAAAGTTTGATAATTTAGATCACCTCTATTCAAAATATAAATCTGAAGGAGTTTGGTTGGAAAATTTAAACGGGTTTGCACTTCCTTGAAAGTCCTGAAAAAGCATTAAATCGTTTTGGACGTTATTGGTGTGGAAATCACTTTGAGCTTTGATTTGCTGATTTGATTGAGTCATTGTCTCATATTTCCATATTTTTACACCTAAGGAAGATGTTGAGTTCATTCGTTAGGAGTATTCGATATTCATCGTGCACATATGTCATATTTCTATGCATTGATTTTCCTATCGAATTTTATCACACCCCTACATTTACGCTATCATCAACTTGGTTGTTTTTGTGTTCTTTCATGGTGTGATTCTCTGTTGTATATTTTGTGTGAAAATTTTTGAAAAATTCAAAAATAGAAAGTTGTTTACCATGTGACATTTTCCATATTTATGCTTCTCATATCTGTCTATTTGGGGACATCATAAAAAAAGGGGAGAAGAATTATGGGGGAGAATTGTTTGGTGTTTGGTTGATTTATCAATGATTTGCTTAAGCTTAATTGATATTTGATTTTTTTCATATCATTATATTTCAAACTGTTGCTTATCACGGGTATTTGCTCTTTCTCATGTGTGTAGGTACAAATTTGATAATCTTTGGATTGCACACCCTGATGAGAAAAGCTTTGGGAGTTTCTGAAGAATTGAAGACGTTGAAGTTTGATTGGCGACATGTCATTTAGTATTCTCAGTTTGAGGGTTTAATGGGGATATTATCTTGTATGTCATTTGTTTATTGAGATTACATAATTCGGATTTTTTATGTATGTATCGACATAGACATATGGGGAGATTTGTAAGGACGTAATTTTATAAATGTCCAGGGTAGAATCTAGGAATTTTCTATTTTCCCTAGATCATAGTATGTATGTTTGATACCGCTACATCCGACACGTCAACACGATCATCCTCGATGGCCTTGACCCGAATCCATGCATCCATCATCTTCACACGTGCATCACGCTATATGCGACGTGCTGCTCAACTCATTCCCACTACTCCACTACGCAATATTGGTAAAATAATTTATTGGAGTTGTTTATATTTGCATAAATATTTGGGAATTTTTTAGAAAATATTTTTTATCGAAAGCAAAAAAAATTCTAAGTCTAGAAGCGGAGTGCCTCGGTCGACGAGATCATTCAAACGAGATAGCACTGTCGTTGGCGCAAGATAGGCATGTCGTGCGATCTCGTTCGAGCGATACCTGTCCTCCGTTCGAGCGACATGATGATCTCATTTGAACGACGACGACACCTCGATTTTCGTATAAATATCTGATCATTTTCTACATGTTTTCCAAATCTTTTTCACACACAATTTTTGCGATTAATAACCAGAAAACAGACTTCAACTTTTAAGGTTTTATGCCTTCTTTATTCATATAAACACTCCCATCTATGTATGTGAATCGTTAAACCTTCAAGAGGATCGTTTACTACTCATCTGGAGTATTTTGTGGAGAAGTCTTCTTCTCTACTAATGCCCACCTAGAGTTCTTCCGGGAGATTCCAGCCGACGACATCAGAATCGACACCTGAGGGTATTTCGTATGTCACTCTTATTTTCATTGTAATCCGTGTAACCGTTTCTTACAAATTATAGTGAAAATAAAAAGGTTTTGCCCCTAAGGGGGATTTTTCCCCATTTGTGTGTTTGAATGTTCTTACATGATTATATCATCTTTAATCACACCTAGATGCATGTTTTAGGATTTAATTGGAAAAACTGAGTTTAATTAAATAATTTCTTAATTTGAACGCAAGCGCACTCTTCAGTTTACTATCTGGATTTACAGTGGATCAAAAAATGCAATTATCTTATTTCTTGGATACATGTGTGTTTTTAGTTATGGGATATAGTGTTTGGTTCAAAAGATAGATTAACAGACTCATCACATTTTCTCCCCTGATATTTTACCTTCATAACAACAGTCTACAAACACTATGTGTAAATATGTGTGTGTAGAGAATGAGAGGAAGAAGAGGGATATACAAACAGAGGAGTAAGTGATAGGAAGGATGGAACTCTATAATTAGACCATCAAGAACAGAAGCGTAATGGGTGTGCTGTCAATATACAAGAGACAAGAGGTGGCAACATTGTATTCTTTGATCAAATATAGCACTAATTATGCAAATAGTAAATTACTCATTACTCCTCATCTATACCTTGAGTTAAAGTTAATTTTGTGTGACATTAGTTCCTCAACTATTTAGTTTAACTCAGTTAGACCCTTCCGTTAAATTTAACAAAATCAATGGAAAAACTGTCAAAGACTTTGCATGTTTTAAATCAACCTATAAATTAACATTAATTAACTTTAATTAAACCTAATAAATAGTTAATCCACATATATAAAAAACCAAAAAAATGCCATCCCTTGTAAGGACACAATTCTCCAATTGAGTCTTAATATAGTTTTGGCTCAATTTCGGACAAAAACGTTTATATCATAGGATAGTGTTCAAGTGTACCTATTCAAGCCTATGATGTGTTTAGTTGAAGATGTAGCGGCAAAGAGTATAAAGCTTCATCAAATTCCGAGTTTATGTGCCTCGTTTCTACGTCATCAACAGTGGTTCCATGCTCCCAAGGTATGAATGCATTATATATATATATATATATATATATATATATATGAGCTTGGAACAAGTTTATTGGGTGTTAGGTTTTAAAACTGTGTTTTGTTTTCAGAAAGATTTCTATTAAAAACTTTTATATAAAGTTTCTGGGCTAAAAATGAAATTTTTGGAACTTTCTGTAAGTTCGTTCGAAGTGTCGTTCGAACGAGATTGTCATTCGAACCACAAGTCGTTCGAACGAGTTTGCCAACGAGTTCCCATATTGGCTTCTAGAACTTCGTTCGAAATGTCGTTCGAACGAGATGGTTGTTCGAACGAGATTTCCAACGAGATTTCTAACGAGTTCACACTGGAACTGCGTTAGAATCCTCGTTCGAATGAGATGTCGTTCGAACGAAAATGTCGTTAGAACGAGATTTCAGGCGGGAAAATTTTTTGGCCGTTTTTCCCACTTTCCCCACTTGTTTCTCCACTAACTTTTCTCAGAACTTATAATGTGCGGAAATAACTTTTTCTAAACCAACTTTTTCATAAGATTCTAAATCCTATAGAGAGTTTGAGAATTGATTCTTCCAAGAAAAAGTTCATGAGTTTGAGTGTTCATTTTATAAAGAAAAATCCTTCGAACACTTAGTTACACCCATATTTGTTTCTTCCAAGTTCATATATACATATACTTTGGTTGGAGAATTTTGGCACTGGTTTATCTCTACCATTTCAAGAGAAGTTTGGGTTTTCTTCTAAATCCCTCAAAGAAGAAGAATTGTTTAGCTGCGGCTTTCTCACATGGTGAAAGGTACCATGTGTGGTTGACGGTGTACCTATTGTCCGATCGGTGGTTCCGAGATTGCAGTGGAGCTTCATGATTATCCGCTAACCAGAGGTGGTTACAAGAAAATGCATCAAGGCTTGAGAGGGTTCGAGTTGAGTTAGTAAGTCATCTGTCTTATAAATGTAAATTCCGTACTTAGTGGATTTGAGGCTAGGGCCATCCGAGGTTGTTTCCCATTGTGGGTTTTTCCTCGTACATCGCGGCGTAGTGGATTAATTGTTTATTTTATCTTTTGCAAAATCGCCTAGAACGCATGCTTAGGTAAAAAGATAAAATTGGTTTAATTTAATCACTACTTGTTTAATTTGGTGCAAATTAATATTGGGTAATGTTTAGTTAATTTAATTCAAGTCATTTAATTTAATTGATAAAATTGGTTTGGCCTAACTTGATATAATTGAAAAATATAACTTAGGCAAATTCTAGGACTTGGATTATTTATGTTTAAGTAAAAATGTTTTAATGGATTATTTTAATTTCACTTGGTTTAATTTTAATTTGTTAAGAAATTAAAAAAAAAATTAAGTTGAACCACCACATTGCTTCCGCATCTATTTCATAAAAAGGAAATATAATTTTAAAGTAATTAAAAATTGGGGGACTTCAAATTGGTATCAGAGCCACAGCGATAATTTACTTCGTTAAAGATCCTTTAACTATTTTTGGCTATAATGGAATTTTCTCCATTTTCAAAATTTTCTATTTTTGATGGTTCTAACTACGCGTATTGGAAAGCGCGAATGAAATCGGCACTAAAATATATCGACGAGAGAGTTTGGTTGTCTGTCGTTATTGGGTGGTCCCTACCTACACATTTAGTAGAAAATGAACATGTTCCCAAACCGGCCGATAGATGGAGTGAGGGTGAATTTAAACTTTCAAACTTTAATTCTCGTGGTTTAAACGCCTTGTTTAGCACTGTCACACCGGATGAATTTCGACGCATTATGACATGTGAGACCGCTAAAGAAGCGTGGGATATTTTACAACTCACTCATGAAGGTACTAGTGTCGTTAAAGCTTCTAAACTCCAAAACCTCACCACTCAATTTGAAACTATCAAAATAAACGATAATGAAACTTTTGATGAATTTTATGCTAGACTTTTCGATATTCTCAATTCATCTTTTAATTTGGGAGAGAAAATACCCGATAACCGTGTTGTGAAGAAAATTTTAAGGTCCCTTCCCGATAGATTTATTCCAAAAGTGACCGTTTTAAATTCTTTACCAACTTTAGCCTTGATGAAATTAGAAGAGCTCGTAGGTGATTTACAAACTTATGAACTAGACATGTTTCCCTCTAAAATTGAAAAATAAATAAAAAAAGGGTGTTGCTTTAAAAGCCCGAAAAGAGGTCAAATAAGTAGTAGAGAGCGAGAGTGATAGTGACTCGGAAGACATGGCCTTGTTTGCTCGGAAATTTAGAAAATTTCTTAAATTTAACAAAGACAAATTTAAAAATGATTTTAAGAAATTTGAAACTTCTAAGCATGACAAAGCCGAAAGGATCCCTAAATCTTCTAACGAAAATTTAAATAGGGACGAGTCAAATAGGTGTTTTGGTTGTGAAAGGTATGGCCATAGGGCATCTGAGTTTCCCACTAAACTAAGGAAATAAGGTAAGCGACCCATTTTATATAATGCGACCCTTAGTGATAGTGATAAGGAAGAGGGACCCGATTCCCCCACTAAGCCCAACTTTGTGGCTTTTATGGCTAGTCATGTGAGTGATAGTGAGAACTCGTCGATTAATGAAATTTTAACACATGACACTTCCAAGGTCATTGTTTATGATTCCCTTATTTTTTATGATAGTGAGAGTGAAAAAGAAAGAGAGAGTGAAAATGAAGAAGAGGTTAATGTGAGTGAACTTCAAAATGCTTTGCAAGAATTATATGAAGAATCAATTAAATTAAAAAGAGCTAATTTGAAGTTAGAATCTAGTTTAAAAGAGAGTGTCAAGGTCATTGATAATAGTATATTGGTAGAAGACCTTAGGACACGTGAGAGGACTATTCGAGACAAGCCTGAATATGTAGAAGGCGAGAGAGATATCCTTAGAGGTTTAATGGAATCCTTGAAAAAGGAGCTTCTCGAGTTCGAAGAGAGAAATGTTTTATTAGAGTCTAACATCCTAGAATTAGAAAATAAATTAAAAGACTAGTAATGTCAAATTTGATTTGGAGTGTCGTTCAAAAAAATTAGATAAAATCTTAGGAACGGTCCAAATTAAAAATGGCATGTGTGGTTTAGGCTTCAATACTTGTAATGAATCTACTCATAAAGCCAAAACCAATGTTTTAGGAGAATCTACTAGGAAATCCTTTAGAGATCATTCCTTAGGTACCAAATTTTGACGTAATTTTACTTGTACACACTGTGGTCGAAAAGGTCATCTTAGAAAATTTTGTTTTGATCTTAAACGAATTCCTAGAAAATCCCAACGTAAAGCAACCAAGGTAGTTAAAATTCCTACACCCCAAGATAGTCATTCTTTATTAATTTGTGTTAGAAAATTCGACTTGGTTGCCTTGCAAAATAGGATATTTGATTCTCATTTACCTTAACATGCTTCCTCCCTTGCTAAATCAAAAGGATGAATGTGTTAGTGTTTGCATACTTTAGCTTTTGTATTTCAAACTATAATCACATGCTAAATGTATGCTTGTTTAATCATTTTCTAGTTATTGCTTCATCACATATCTCATGCTAGAATAATGATTTTCTGTTTATCTTTTTGTATTATATTTGTTTATTTTTGTTTGCATTAAATGAAAAATACAAAAAGATTTTATGTTTATCTTTTGGGGTTTTATCTCTTGGTAATTTAAGCTTAATGAAAAACTTCAAATGATTTATGTTTGTCTTTTGAGTATATATTTTTATTTTTGGTTAAAAATTTCAAAAACTCAAAAAGATTTTTATTTTGTGTGTATTTTAGTTTGACACGCTTTATGTGGCATCCACTTGTGTTTGAATCCCATCTTTTACGCTCCCATGTGGCTAGAACTTTTGGTTTAGATTGTCAATCCTTAAAATGTTCTTTACCATGTTTATATGGAGTAGTTGGATTTTGTATTGATTAAATGGATTCTATTTTATATGCCTCTATTCACACATGCATGAGCTCATTTGAAATTCAATGTCACATGTTATATTTGAGCTTTGTGAGGCGTTCTCCTACCAATCTAGTCATCTACATATTTATGACCTAGGAGAAGTAGTGCGTGTCAAAATCCATTGCACGTGAGTTTGTGAGATATAAAAAAATGATATATAAATGTGCACGGGGAAGGGCTCCGAAAGGAATAATAGTCCTTTGCGATTGTAAGCCACCGTTTGAAATGGACCTAAAAGAAATACGTGGTCCAAAGGCCTAAAAACAGAAAAATGGCACTAAAAGAAAGATAATTGCCAAGGCCTATGTTTAATTGATATATTCATTCTATATAAAAAGAATATATATGCTTCTTGAGGGAGATTGGATGGTATATCAACAATTTGCACAATGTTCGTTTATACTAGTGGTCTTTATTGTCATGACTCTATTTGGTTTGTAGAATCATCAAAATTCTAGGCTTGTATGCATTGTGTATGTTTGTTCATTGAGTTCAATCTTCAAATGTGATAAAGTTTGCAATCAAATGAGAACTCCGTGAACGTATTTTAAGTGTTTGGGTCTAAATTTAATTGTTACTTGTTCACACCCCAACACTTCCGTTCCCATATGACACATTTTTTCCATACGGAGTGTGAAAGACTCCTATTAAATTTTGTGTGTGTCATTTGTGTGTTTATATTTATATATATCTGCGTGTGCATTTTTGGTATATCTAGAGTCCCTATATATATGATATTTTTGTCTAGTCTTTGCCTTGCTTTCTAGTCCATATATGCTATAATTCATAATTGGTATCTATCTTGTTGCATTCTTTGTTGATATCCCATGCTTAATACTTTATGTCTCTTATTGGTATCATTTTCGTGCATCCTAGTTGGTATCCATTCTTATTTGTTGGATTAGTTGTGCTTCTGTTGCTCATATGATTTAATGTTTTATCACTCTAAGCTTCAACGTGGTCAATTAGTTTTATCCTTTGTCTATTCCTGAACAAAAATGGGGAGAATGATAAGGGAGAAATGGTATCTAATCCTATTGTAATCGTATCTCAGTTTGGGACATTTAACTTAAGGGGTCATGACCTTCTTAGGTAGATTTGTTTTGATAAAGGGGGACCTATTATAATCGTATCACAGTTTGGGACATTTAACTTAGGGGGTCATGACCTTCTTAGGTAGATTTGTTTTGATAAAGGGGGAGAATTAATTTAGGGGGAGTATTTATTTTTTTTATTGCACTAAATACTTTAATATTCCCTATGCGTTTGATAGTTTGATTAAGTGTGCAGGAATTCTTCTAAAAGCGGCAACCTTCAAATGGCAAAGCGTTTCATTCTAAAGTGGTATTCGAGTCAATCATTATACTCTTTATTTTGGGTGGGATGTTTTTTAGTCTAATGAGCTTGACTGTCCTTTAGGATTTTTGTTTGATTTTTATCCCGGAATAGCCAAAGGGAGAGATTTGTAAGGACACAATTCTCCAATTGAGTCTTAATATAGTTTTGGCTCAATTCCGGACAAAAACGTTTATGTCATAGGATAGTGTTCAAGTGTACCTATTCAAGCTTATGATGTGTTTAGTTGAAGACGTAGCGACAAAGAATATAAAGCTTCATCAAATGTCGAGTTTATATGCCACGTTTCTACATCATCAACAGTGGTTCCATGCTCCCAATGTATGAATGCATTATATATATATATATATATAGGAGTTTGGAACAAGTTTATTGGGTGTTAGGTTTTAAAACTCTGTTTTGTTTTCAGAAAGATTTCTATTAAAAAGTTTTATATAAAGTATATAAAGTTTCTGGGATAAAAATAAAATTTTTGGAACTTTCTGTAAGTTCGTTCGAAGTGTCGTTCGAACGAGATTGTCGTTCGAACCACAAGTCATTCAAACGAGTTTGCCAACGAGTTCCCATATTGGCCTCTGGAACTTCGTTCGAACGAGATAGCTGTTCGAACGAGATTTCCAACGAGATTTCTAACGAGTTTACACTGGAACTTTGTTAGAAGCCTCGTTCGAACGAGATGTCGTTCGAACGAAAATGTCGTTCGAACGAGATTTCAGGCGGAAAATTTTTTTGGCAGTTTTTCCCACTTTCCCCACTTGTTTCTCCACTAACTTTTCTCAGAACTTATAATGTGCGGGAATAAATTTTCCTAAACGAACTTTTTCATAAGATTCTAACTCCTAGAGAGAGTTTTAAGAATTGATTCTTCCAAGACAAAGTTCATGAGTTTGAGTGTTCATTTTATAAAGAAAAATCCTTTAAACACTTAGTTACACCCATATTTGTTTCTTCCAAGTTCATATATACATATACTTTGCTTGGAGCATTTTGGCACCGGTTTATCTCTACCATTTGAAGAGAAGTTTGGGTTTTCTTTTAAATCCCTCAAAGAAGAAGAATTGTTTAGTTGCGGCTTTCTCACATGGTGAAAGGCACCGTGTGTGGTTGACGGTGTACCTATTGTCCGATCGGTGGTTCCGAGATTGCGGTGGAGCTCCGTGATTATCTGCTAGGCAAAGGTGGTTACAAGAAGACGCGTCAAGTCTTGAGAGGGTTCGAGTTGAGGAAGTAAGTCATTTGTCTTGTAAATATAAATTCCGTACTTAGTGGATTTGAGGCTAGAGTCGTCCGAAGTTGTTTCCCGTTGTGGGTTTTTCCTCGTACATCGCGGCGTAGTGGATTAATTGTTTATTTTATCTTTTGCAAAATCACCTAGAACGCATGCTTAGGTAAAAAGATAAAATTGGTTTAATTTAATCACTACTTGTTTAATTTGGTGCAAATTAATATTGGGTAATATTTAGTTAATTTAATTCAAGTCATTTAATTTAATTGATAAAATTGGTTTGGCCTAACTTGATATAATTGAAAAATATGACTTAGGCAAATTCTAGGACTTGGATTAATTATGTTTAAGTAAAAATGTTTTGATGGATTATTTTAATTTCACTTGGTTTAATTTTAATTTGTTAAGAAATTAAAATTTGTTTTAAGTTGAACCACCACATTGCTTCCGCATCTATTTCATAAAAAGGAAATATAGTTTTAAAGTAATTAAAAATTGGGGGACTTCATCCCTGCTCTCCCCCACTTCCAACAGTGTCCCTTCTCTTCGGCGACCTCCGCAATTGGATATATCTAATTAATAGTTATTTTCGGAATATGCAATTTACTAGATTTATCAAGTTTCTCTCTGATTAGTATTTAAATCTTTTTTTTAATAGAATTATAAGAAATTATGATGCAAGTAATTCTTTGTTTCATGTTTTTACTTTCTACATGGGTACGATGGGTACTAAAATAATGCTAGAATGTTATTAAAATCTAAAAATTCCAATGAATATTTTTTCATTTCCTCTTTCTTTTTCAGTCTCATCATTTTGTGCAACAAGGACTGGTGATTGTTTCGTGGAGTTGGGAAGAGTAAGAGAAAATGGTGACAAAATCAAGATATTGTTAACTAAATTTTAGAAGGTCTGCTTAGGTGTATTGATTTACTGTACATTACTATTTTTACCATGGGAATATATTGAAATAATATATTGCCTTCAACAATATTCGTAACTTGCATTTGCACCCGTGCATCGCGCGGAGTACATGCTACTTATACTTCTAATACAATTGTATTAGAGGTTTTAATAGCAATTAATGCGTTAACCTTCTCTTTATTCATTAATTGTATACTAATTAAACTTAAACCAAAAACCGTGTTTATTCTTGGAAACAGAACACATGCATTAACCCAAACCTTTTGAAATAAAAATGTAGTTTATTTGGAGGAGTAAGGGAATAGAGATCAAGGATTGAGTGATCACAATGACGCTTATGGGAATACATTTTTCCACAGTTAATGTTTGGTATATCAATTTTATGTCAATACATATGTCCCTTTTATATAATAAAATAATACATTAATGGGAATATATTGAAATAATATAATACCTTCAATAATATATGTAACATGTATTTACGCTTGCGCATCGCACAGAATACATGCTAGTAATATATATTACAAAAGCATGTGCATTGAATGTTTCACTTAACTATTCTATTAACATATTTCCCCTAGTAGTAATATAAAAATGATATTCGATATAGAAAATTAGCTCACCACATCGTTAGTGCTCCAGATCTAAAACATAAAATCTCAACGTCGTGTACCTAAATAATATAATTTTATGATCCTTGACCTTATTTTTAAGGGGGTTTTGGAAAAAGGTCCTCATAGTGCTTTAAGTGTATAAAAATAGGACACTCCATATAATTTTATAAATTTAGTCCCTGTACTAAAAATACCATGAAAAATTGTGAAAAATAGTGCCGCTGGCGCGGACCAAAAAAATAAAGATATTGTACCACAGGGACTAGATTTATAAATGCTATTGTACCACAGGGACTAGATTTATAAATGCTATTGTACCACAGGGACTAGATTTATAAACTTGAAAAGCATTGTCCTAAAAATCCAAATATAGGAAGGAACATGACATTTACCTTAATTATCTATATTTTTAAATGCTGCCAGGAATCCTATGCATTATTAGTTTTCTTCTAAATCTTCAGAAGAGCCCCCGCCCCAAAATGGAATAAAAACAGAAATTTGGCGCTACCTACTATTTATAGTACCCATAAAATGTAGATTACATAACAGATTACAAATCCGCAGGACTGCCATGACACATAGTTGGAGACTAATAATTGGATGTATTTGTGGGTCTCTCTGGGTTCCCCATGAGTCCCTGTTTTTGGCCCTGCTGATCCAGTGGGTCCTCCAGTTTGTTGCCTTGTTACTGTGGCACAAGCTTTGCATTGAAAAGTTGAGCAATCCTAGAGATCGTGAAGGCCCAGTGTATCTTTTCAAATTATGATTTAATTTTCATCTAATATTATTGAAATTTCACGCTATTTCATCAAGTAATAGCCCAAGGTTAAAGGGGAAAGTCCAGAGTAAAATTGGAAATTTGTATTAGGGGCGAATAATGCATTCGAATTTAACGTATTTAAAATTAATTGAACTCGTAATCATTACCAGCTCGATTAAGGCCATCTCAAGTGAGAAATGTTAAAGTCTAACTTTACATAGTTCACAGTGGGTATAAAAAAATGCATTTTTTTATGAGAGAAAATGTAACGAGCGTGTAAATTTATATTGTCTATAGACAATGTGTAAATGGGTCTCACAGCTGGACGGGAGAGTATCATCCGTCCAGAGATGTCAGACGGACACCTCTTTTCCGTCCAAGTCTCTATTATAAAAAAAAAAATTACCAACTAGCTTATGGAGCCTCCAGCCTCGTACATTGATTGAGTAGTCCTTATAGTTTTGGACGAATGACATTCATCCATCAAAGCCTCCACCTCATCATTTACATTCTCAACTAGACAGTCCCACTGTGTGCAGAGGCCAAAAACTGAAGGCAAAAGATGTAAGTTTATATTTTTTTTAGACAGTCCCACTAGAGACGGGCTAAGCATAAAAATAAACAAGTAGCATATATGAGTTGGGTGGGTTGGCTCTCCTCCACTGAAACCAAACAGCATTAACGGCTATATTTTCACTCTCTTTCCCAAACACCACCAAGTACACATTTAAAAGCCACGTGACAGTAACAGATGGCGGGAAACCAGTGGTGGTCCCCACCTCAATCCTACTTCTATCCACTTTAATCGTTGACTGAAAATTTTTTCAACAAATTAACACTGCTGGACACCACCACATTCATTTCAAATTAAATACTTACTACAGTAACAATTTGAAATTCAAAGGGAGGCAAATTTTCCAAAGAGAAAAGGAAATTAGACATTTGAAATTAAATACTAACTACTGTTACAATCTGATCATGAGATAATAAAAATGTTAAAAAAAATCGTTTGCAGTTGTGGTTCACGCTGGCGAACGTTAAGAGGTGGGGTCGGCCGATGAGCGAATATCAGGCCCAGCCCGACAACCTTCTAGCATGAACACAATATCAGCCATGGTGGGCCGGTCCAGCGGGTCCTGGGCCGTGCAAAGCAAGCCCACTTTCATTCCCAGCAAGAACTCTTCCCACTCGGACGACTCAGGGTCCAACTCGAGCAAACCCGGATCTAACAGCTCCGAAACTTGACCCCTCTGCAATTGCCTCTTCACCCACTTTACTATATCCTCATCTTCACTAAACATCACCGGCCTCTTCCCAGTTAACAGCTCCAACAACACAATGCCGAAACTATAAACATCTGATTCCTTTGTGGGCTCACCCGTTAATGCTGCTTCGGGGGCTATATACCCCAATGTTCCAACCGAACCCGAAGTTGAAGGTCCAGCCCAAGTACCAACCGAACCCGAAGTTGAAGGGCCAGCCCAAGTACCAACGGTGAGTCGGTCTAGCCCAAAATCTGACAAATGGGCCTCGAAATCCGCATCGAATAAGACATTTTGTGGCTTTATATCTCCGTGAATAATTGAGCGTGCGTGAAGAAACCCTAATCCGCGTGCAATTCCTAACGCAATGAGGTGCCGCATCGGCCAGTTGAGCACATGGCCGTCTTGATGAGACGCTTCTTGTAGTAATGTGGCAAGGTTGCCATTTGGCATATAATCGAAAATGAGGAGTCTGAGATCGGGTGGGCCCGCATAGTACCCACGAAGAACAGTTAAATTTCGGTGTTTTACTCTCCCTAGTGATTCAGCTTCTTTTCGAAACATGTTCTCATCTAGTAATCCATTGGGAAGTCTTCGAATTGAGAGGACCATTCCATCATTATAACAGGCCTTGAAAACTAAACCGTATCGCGTTCTGCTTAAAACATTTTCCTCATCGAACTGCCTTGTTGATTCCATTGATTCGGCCAGGGTGATCTTGTCATTGAACATTATGAGCTTTGGACCACCATTGTCGGCGCTGCTTCTTCGACCTCCGCTAGAACTTGAGCTTTTGCGACTACGCTTCTTCTCTCCGGCTGCCTTTTCTTTTAGCCTCTTACGCCACTTAAAGAGGCTGTAAACGTAGAAGCAGCAGCACAATGATATCAAGAGAGCTCCACTAATGGCCACAGCAAGTAACAAAATCAGTTTCTTCCTCCTACTACCAATACTATCCTCACATCTTGTATTCAATGGCTTCCCACATAATTCAGAATTACCAGCAAATGTTTGATTGTTAAACCGAGAACCCAACACTCGTGGTATCTCTCCCTCAAGGTTATTGCTGGACACGTTGAATTTCACCAAGCTAGAAATGAGAATAAGATTTGCAGGAATCTCTCCACTCAAGTTATTTGCTGAGAGATCAAGGGATGTTAAGTTTGACAAATTGGACAAAGAGTCTGGTATGTTACCTGAGAGATGATTCGAGTCTAATACCAGTTTTGTTAGTCCTGAGCAATTTGAAATCTCATTTGGGATTTCGCCAGTCAAATTGTTGCTGCCTAAATCAAGCTCACTTAGTTGGGTGAGACGACCGAGATCAAGAGGAATGTTGCCACTCAAAGAATTTGAGCCAAGACTCAAAATTTGAAGAGCAGAACAATTGCCTAACTCAGGTGGGATCAAACCAGAGATATGATTATTGGATAATGAGAGAACAACTAGTGAGTTGAGAAACCCAAATGTTGATGGAATTTTACCAGAAAAGGAATTGAAAGAGAGATTCAAGTAAATCAAACCCGTTAAGCTGCTGAAACCTTCAAGAATATCCCGAGACAAGAAGTTTTCCTGCAAAGCAATGATTTGCAGATTGGGCAAACCGGTGAGATCATAGGGCAACTCCCCAGAGATATTCTGTTTGCTCAAATCAAGAGTCTTTAGCTTGTAAAGGTTCCCAACACTAGCTGGGATTGCACCCGAAAATCCATTTTTGCTCAAATTTAAAACCAACAACTGCCTTAAATTGCCAATATTCGTAGGGATCAAACCCGAAATCTTGTTCCCACCGAGGTTTAAGACAGATAGATTACTCAATACCGTAAGCTCTTCAGGCAACATTCCTGTGAGATTGTTCTCTCTCAAGTTGAGAGTATCAAGCTTAGTGAGATTAGAAAAACTCAAAGGAATCGACCCCGAGAATCGATTTCCACCAAGTGACAACACCTTCAAACCTCTTAACTCACTCAAGAACGAAGGAATTTCCCCCGTAAATCGATTTCCTTCAAGTTCAAGAACACGCAAATTACTACATTTCCCGATCTCAACCGGCACTACACCGTTCATAGAATTATTCGCCATCCTTAAATCCTCTAACCTCCCCAAATTCCCAATCTCCCTAGGAATCCCACCAGTAAACAAGTTACCAGACACATCCAACATTCTTAGCGTCAAAATATTCATAATCCACGTCGGGAACACCCCCCGTATCTGATTCTCCCGAAGATCTAAAATCTCCAAACCACTAAAACACCCCCCATTCTGCGGCCAAACAATATCCGTAAACGCATTAAACCCTAACTGAACACTCCGAATCGTACTATTACAAAACACGGAATTGGGTACAGAACCTAATAAATTATTATGAAGTAAAGAAATAGCTTGGAGATTCGGAAGAGCGCCAATAACCGCGGGTAAAACGCCTCCTATTAAATTACCATTGGCAGACAACTGCACAAGTGAAGTGCAGTTAGAGATAGCTGAAGGTAAAGTTCCCTCCAACATGTTGTAATCAAGGTTAAGATATTTTAACCGCTGAAGTGAACCTATACTAGCTGGGATTGCGCCGGATAATTGGTTATAAGATAAATTAATAAGATTTAAGTGAGATAGGATTGATATGGTTTTGGGTATTTGGGAAGAGATTGAGTTTGATGAGAGATCGAGGACAATGAGGGTTTGAGGGAGATCGGATGGGATTTGGCCGGAGAGATTATTTCCGGCGAGGTTGAGTGTTTGGAGAGTGGTTAAGTTTGATATCTCCGGCGGGAGATTGCCGGAGAATGAGTTGTGTTGGAGGGAAACGGAGTTTAAGAGAGTGCATTTGGAGAGAGAAGAGGGGATTGTGCCGTTGAAGGAGTTGGAGCGGAGGCTTAAGGTGCGCAACATGCGTAAGTTAGCGATGTGGGGAGTGAGTGGGCCGGTGAGGTGGAGGTGGGGTAGGCGGAGCTGAGTGACTCGGCCGGCGTAGCAGGTGACGCCCCGCCAGTCGCATGGGGCGGATGACGTGGATGAATCCCATCCGTTGAGGGCGAGGAGTGGATCGTGGAGGTTGAGTTTAAAAGAGGTTAGGGCTTCGAGTTCGGCTAGGGTTTCCGCGCTGTTGTTAACGGCGCATGATAAGAAAGGTGTGAAGGTTAACAGGATAAAGAAGAAAATGATGGGTAGCAGCAGCATTGTTGATATTGACTGAATAAAATGGAATGAAAAGTTTAAGTTGGGATGAGATTATGAGAGTTAGCAGTTAGTAGAAGTCGCCTGAGCGTGTAAGAGGTGAGACTGTACGCATGCATCACAGACCCCCACACTCACTCAATAAGACAGAGAGAGAGAGAGAGAAACACAGCTGCTTTTGTGTTCCCAAAAAAGTTTTTAAAAAAACCTTAGAAAGAGGACTTTTGAAAGGGGGGCATATGGGTTTTGGGTTGGCAGTTTTTAACCTCATATGGGTTGAATCATTGAAGGAAGCCTGCCTCTGCCTCTGTGTGTGTTTTGTTTTCTGGTTTAATGAGAGAGAAGATTTTATCAGGGTGTGATTAGGACGGGACATTCTTACATTTGAGTTGGTAAGATGTTAACTTTACTGTTAATAATTTTGTTTGGACCCTCTCCCACTCCGTTTTCAAAAAGGGTCCTCCCCTTCATTTTAGAGTAAACTTTTCTAAATATTCCTTATCTTTTTTACTTATTTTTATTTCTTCTCTCTTTTTTTTATTTTAATTTCATTCTCAATTTTTATTTTATTTTAATTTCGTTACTCTTCTTTTTTTTTGTTTCAATTTCATTATCGTCCTTTCATTTTGTCTCAATTTAGTTCCATGCTAATTATTATTTTGAATACAATTGACTATTTTACCCCTCTTTATGAAAAAATAATAAAATGAATATTTTAAAAATTAAAAAATAAACTATTTTATTATTATTTGGAGATACAAAAAATAGTTTTTTATTCGAGAATAATAATGAAAAAATAGTTTTTATTTTTATTTTATTCCAGTTGTTTTTAATTTTTTTATAAAAAAACTAGAATAATAATTTTAATAGTCAACATAGTTTTTTATTTATAAAAAAACTATTTTTTCAATTTTAATTCAAAATATTTAATTTGATGTCTTAGTTACACGTTTCATTAGTGTTCCTGGTGCGGACCTATATCATTTAATGAATGTGGGTCCGATCCAGCGAACTAACCAATCGCGAATCTAAGACATCAATTTTTTTCCCATCTATGTAATATAATTTATAAATAAAAAAATTCTTATGATGTGAGTCCACGCCAGCGGCACTAATCAATCGTGAATCTAACACTTCAAAATAAATATTTTTAATTAAAATTAAAAAAAAATTATAAATAAAAAACTATGTTGACTATTAAAATTATTATTCTACTTTTTTTTTAAAATGCGATAAAATAATAATTAAAAAAAAAGGTCTTTTTATTATTATTCTCGAATAAAAAACTACTTTTTATCCCCAAATAATAATAAGATTGTTTATTTTTTAAATTTTATAATATTCATTTTATTAATTTTTAATAAAGAAGGCTAAAATAGTTAATCGTATTCAAAATAGTTAATAGAGGTAGACTTGGCAAAATGAGGTACGACACGATAACACGACACAAACTTAAATGAAGTTATAAGTTAATGGGTGGACCCTTAAAGGGTTCGGGTCATATCAGTGTCAATCCGATAAGACACGATAGTTAACGGGTCGGGTTAGGGTTGACGCCCTTCACCCGTTAATACCCGATAAAACCCATCATGATTCATTAATTTAAGTGGATAAGGTATACTTTTAGAACTTATCAGTAATTTATGTAGCATAATGTTAATTTAATCATAATGAATTTTACTAAATGAGAGATTTAGTAATGTCAATGAATTAATGGGTGTATTTGGGTTAAAAAATGAGATAATATGTCAACTTGTATGTAATTCAAAATAATTCATTATCTTAATGGGTATTAACGAGTGAACACGACACGACACGATAACATAACGGTCGGGTTTGGATATGATTTTTTCACACGATAAAAAAGTCACCTGTTTAGACACGAACACGACTCGACACGACCCATTGACATGTCTAAATAGAGGGATTGAATTGAGACAAAATGAAAGATTGAAGACAAAATTGAAACAAAAAAAAGGCAGGGGCGAAGTTGAGATAAAATGAAAGGTTGAGGATGAAATTGAAACATAAAAAGGACAGGGACGGAATTGAAATTAGTGAAAAGGTAAGGTACCTATGGGGTAGTTTACTTTTAATTTTATCTATAGTCCCAAGATAATGATAGACGAGATATTCCGATATAATCGTATCGCTAAAAATTTCTTAAATTTTACGTAATTATCTAAAATTCTCACGCAGAAACTAACGCACAAGAGATAACTTAATCACAGACCTTATATCTCTGCTACATGAATAAAAAACCAAGACTGTCATATCCCAATTCTCAACGGAATGTGTTATTGTTAAGTTATATTACCTAAAAAGTTGTAATATATTTGTGTTGTTACAATTTGTAAGTTACAGCATAAGCCACCGAAGACTCTCCTACATCACACTGTATACATCACACCATTCCTCACACCTAGTTCTAGGTCCTAAGAATATTTTTTACCAAATTTTTTATCTTTATATTAAAATTAACCTTTCCATCAACACATGTTAAAAAAATTAGTTAAAATATATTTTCTAGCTATTTTTAAAATATTCACAAAATTCTGTTGACGCTGACCCTTATAAATAAGGTATTTTTAGTAGTTTTTGTTGGATTTTTAAAAAATAACTCGAAATTATATTTTGACGTAATTTTTTGAACATATGTTGATTGGAAGGTTAACTCCATGGGTAAAATAAAAAAAAAATTGAAAAAAAAAACGTTTTTATACCCTATAAATAGGTGTGATGTATTGGTGATGTAGGAAGCATAATGTATAGAAGTCTTGCTCTCTCTCTCTCTCACTCTCACTCTCTCTCTTAGAGAGAGAGAGAGAGAGAGAGGCTCCTGTGCAGAACTAGTTTGTGGACTAGATACCGTCCAAAAATATCTAGGGACCACTGTGTCTTTTATATTCTTTTGTCTTTTTCTAAAGTTTTCGTAATAGAATTTTCTACCCCGATAGATTCTAAAATCTTTTAAGCTTATTTTAAATTCTAATTAATCTGGAAGCCTAAGCGTAGAAGGTTCGGGCTACTTCTTAAGCTTTCTCCGTCACTATCGTACTGTATTTCAAAATAGTGAGGATTGTTTATCCAACTATTTTCTTTAGCGTGTCTAGAAATTTCAAGAGGTTTTAAAGGAAAATAATCTAATCTTAAACACCTTATTGAGGTTTTATCCGTCTAGTTTCTTTATATATTTGATTAATAATATGGATTATATCGTTTTCTATAAATTCGTCTAATTCACTGTCACCATAAGATGACAAAATTCTACGATAAGTTCTTAAAGCACATGTCATTACGTATTAAAGAATAGGATGGACTCCTCATGATCTAATTACGACAGTTCTTATTCCAGCTAACCTTTTGCATCTAGTATATTTTAATACGTCTATAGCATCACTAAGTATTCTAGTATATTCTTGATATTTTTCTGGTTCTGAAAGTTCTTCTGCAAATTCTGCAGTTCTTGAGTTTTGTTTAAAGCGATCACGGATCTCTGTTCTAATTATTTATATTTTAGGTACTTCACGTACTAACCACTCAATAATCTGATATATGTATTTGTAAGTACCTCATGTGTATATTAAAGAAGTTTCTATGAGTAGTCTTTCTTTAGGGTCTGAGAAAGTTCACTCATGGATTTTTCTTGAGTAGTCTTTCTTTAGGGTCTGAGAAAGTTCACTCATGGATTTTTCTTGTTAAGTCTGGATTTGTTTGATTTACAATTGGTAAAAAATCTTTAGTTATTTGAAGGCTCGTACAATTATTTTTGAATTTAAAAATAATGTTTGAAATATCTAGAGGTTTGGTTCGAGTTTATACCTTCCTTCTGGTCTGAAATTACTTTATCTTCTTCCCATTTTCTCTTCAGTTTGTTACTATCGTTCTCTGGTTTGTACCTCCTACAACTCTCTTTTTATGTGCCGCACCTCAATCCTCTGTTGGCGTTGGACTCATTTCCTTTCTGTTGCCACCACGCCTAATGCCCACCTGGCTAACTGTTCACGGTAAATCGGCACCTGGAGGCAGTTCAATAATATAACACCAACGTGTTACAGCAGAGGTTCTAAACAATAGTCCTCTATGAACAGAAAGTTGGAGATGTTTGGAGAATAATAACGACTTAACATAAAAGATTTGTGAAAAAGAAAATACTTTTATTGCATAACATTCGTAAATACAACTCTCGCCTCTCCCCCAACTGTAAGAGGTTTACTCACTAATATACACGGTTGATAACAAAATTAGTCTGCTGACGTGGGCCAATTATATGAAGACACGTGTTATCCTACATGGCACAAATACAATTAACGAGTAACTTAAAGCACCGAGAGCTACTCAGTGTACCGAGCATCTAGTCAGGAAGATCAAGCGGCAAAGACATATTCAATGAACATTCTTATCATGTACAGATGTATATGTCTATTAAATAACGGCATATTGTCTATTCATACTGACCGCCTAAGGGCTATAAATACCTTGTAACACCCCCACAGTGTGGTAAGCTTCGATAAGCGAACATACTCAAGATTAAGGAAAAATACTCAGTAATACAAAACAGTGGACGTAGGTCATTTCCTTAAGGCTGAACCACTTTAAAAATCCTTTGTCTTATTTCTTTATTCATATTTATCTGTGATTAATTAATTAGATCAAATCTAGTTTTTTACATCAACAGATTGTCACCGTCTGTGGGAACGACTATACGTAGCGTTTTTCACCCAAAAACTCATCCAAAATTGCTGATATCCCAAAATCTAGCAGCAGGAACAATGACGAAAATCCCTCTAACCCTTCTGCCCCCCAAATGCAAACGATATCACAAGAATCTTGACCAGTTTAGCTAGGGGACAAACCGATATCCAGGATACTCTGCGACAATTCATCCAGACTATTCAAAATGGAGCTTCCGACCAGTCTGGCCAACGAAGCGTCACGCGAACACCGTCTTCACGATCCAGACGTACTGAACTTCACCGTACTGGAACCTCAAGTGATCTATCCTATTAGACCGATTTGACATCCCCCATAAGAATCGTAGAGTCTCAAGAACACATCACTTTAACTCCGGAACGAACAAGCGCTTTGGAAAGATTGAGCAGAGTCTCCCCCTTTAACCGTTTGGGCCCCAATAGGAATAGAAACCCTCCTCGAATTGCCTCGAGGAATTCTCAACGACCAAATGATTTAAGGGAAGGATCTGCCCAATCACACCCAAATACCAGGCCTGCAGCTCGCACAGAAAGATCCTAAAAGGAGAACTCAATGCGATTTGTTGCTCGCGTAAATAAATCAGAGGCTGGAAATGATGCATAGAAAAGATCTATTCAGAGATTAGAAGACAGGTTAGGGGAGATGTCTAAGGCCAGAAACCCTCTCCAAATAACCTTTATCAAGGGATCTCCTTTTGTACAAGTAATTATGGATTTTCCCACACCCTCAAAGTTTAAGGCTCCTGTAGTTACATCGAAGTACGATGAAAAAACTGATCCTATCCTTCACATAGAGCAGTACCAAGCTGCTGCAGATATCTATACAGTCCCAGATGAGATGAGGTGCAGGGCATTCTCAGGAACTATCACTGAATCTGCTTAAATATGGTACAACAGTCTTCCTCGGGGGCAGATTGTAACCTTCCATCAACTGGCAGAGCTCTTTATAGGAAACTTCTATTTTGGTGCGAAGCCAGTCAAGAGGGTAGCACATCTGTTGAGTGTAAGGCAAAGGGCAGGAGAGAGCACAAGGGACTATATCACTCGTTTTAACAATGAGAAACTGGAAGTCATTGATAATGAGGAGAAAATAATTATTACAACCCTCATGAGTGGTCTTCTACTAGACAAGCTGTACCTACACTCTGGCCAAGGATCCCCCCAAATCTATGGCGGAGTTGAGGGATAAAGTAGCAAAGATTATGAATGCTGAAGAAGCCATGATCGCGAAAAAGAATGCTGAAGCAAAAGCTGAGACTAAAGTTGAAGGTAGGTCTGAGAGGAAAGATCACAAGCATAACGGAGGGAACAAGCAGTCGAAAGGCAAGGAAACGTTGGAGCACTTGAGGAAATATGCAAATCATACCCCATTAAAGGTGGATGTAAACCATGTTCTGGAAGAGATCAAGAACAGCGAGGAACTAAATTGGCCAGGAAAATTGAGGACAGCTCCTGAAAGAAGAGATAAGTTCAAGTATTACGAGTTCCATAAGGATCATGGTCACACGACCAAGCAATGCGTAACTCTTCAAAATGAGATAAAAACACTCATTAGATGAGGGCAGTTGAACCAATTTATTGATCGCCAGAACGATGAGAAGACCAATAATAGATCATGGGAAACGTTCAAATCTCCTCACCGACCAAGAAATGATAAGAAAAGGGACCACGAAGATGACCCCGATCTCCCCAAAAAGCCAAGACAGCCAGAGCGTGAGGTATTTTCAATCCGTTTTGGTTCATTTGATTGTAATATGATAACAGGCCCAGATGCAGGCGGTGGTGATCATACCGCTGAAAGGAAAGCTTACCTCAATGAGGCCCAAGTTTGTTCCTACATACAGCGGATAAATCTAGCGAAGGAAGATCATCCGAGGAAGGTTAACAAAGATAGACTGGTCATTGGTTTTTCCAAAAATGATCTGGAAGGCATTTTGTATCATCACGACGACCCTTTGGTGATCAAAATGAGGATGAGGGATGTAATCATCTCAAGAGTATTGGTGGATAATAGTAGTTCGACGGACATCATGTTCCACCCTTATTTTGACAGTTTGAACCTAAAACTCGCCCAGTTGGAACCGTATCACAGGACCCTTATCGGGTTCTCTGGTGAAAAAGTTTTTTCATTTGGAACGATCAAGTTGGACATGCTGATTGGTACCTGGCTTGCCTGCAAATCGGAAAAGATACGATTCTTTGTGATGGATAAAAATGTCCAATCGGCCTATGATATAATCATGGGGAGAGTAGGACTGAAAAAGTTTGAAGCAGTTCTATCCACTGTACACCAGTGTTTAAAGTTCCCAACCAACTTTTGGGTTAGAATTATGAAGGGTGATAAGAAGGTAGCTCAAAAATGCTACTACTCATCCGCCGAATAAGAAGAGCTGGAGGATGCCAGGAAGAAAACCACCACTTACCAAGTGGATAAGTTCGATGAGTCTGAGATTGAAACCTTAGACCCAAGAGATGGAACAGAGCTCGTTAAAGGCCACGCCATGGAGGCAAGGAAAAGCATTATTCTAAACGACGAACGACCAGAAAAAACAACTCAGATTGGTGCTTCACTTGATCCGATATTAAAGCAAGATCCGGTGGCGTTTCGGAGGCATAGAAAGAAAACATTCGCATGAAGTCATGAAGATATGTCGAGGATATATCCAACCTTCTTATGTCACGAGATCAATGTCAATAAAGATATCAAGTCAGTGAAGCAACGAAGAAGAGTCTTTAGTCCGGAGAAGAACCAGGCTATTCAAGAAGAAGTAGATACGCTACAAAAGGCTTTTTTCATTAAAGACGTCAAGTACCCTGATTAAGAAGAACAATAAATGGAGAATGTGTATAGATTTCACAGATCTGAATAAAGCCTGCCCAGGATAGATCAACTGGTAGATGCTACTTCGGGGCATGAATTATTGAGCTTCATGGATGCCTACTCTGGATACAATCAAATTAAGATGAAACCAGAAGACAAGGAGAGTACCTCTTTCATTACCCCACGAAGGACATATTGGTACAATGTTATGCCTTTTGGTCTTAAAAATACAGGTGCTACATATCAGCGGATGATGAACAATGTGTTCGCAGAGCAGCTCAGTAAAAATATGGATGTGTGCGTCGACGACATGCTGACCAAAAGCAAGAAAGCTCCTGACTATATAGCTGATTAAAGCCAAACATTTGACCAACTGGAGAAGTACCAGATGAAGCTTAACCCGACCAAGTACATTTTCGGAGTACAGAAAGGCATGTTCCTCGGGTATATTGTAAACCAACGAGGTATTAAAGAATAGGATGGACTCCTCATGATCTAATTAAGACAGTTCTTATTCCAGCTAACCTTTTGCATCTAGTATATTTTAATACGTCTATAGCATCACTAAGTATTCTAGTATATTCTTGATATTTTTCTGGTTCTGAAAGTTCTTCTACAAATTCTGCAGTTCTTGAGTTTTGTTTAAAGCGATCACGGATCTCTGTTCTAATTATTTCTATTTTAGGTACTTCACGTACTAACCACTCAATAATCTGATATATGTATTTGTAAGTACCTCATGTGTATATTAAAGAAGTTTCTATGATTAGTCTTTCTTTAGGGTCTGAGAAAGTTCACTCATGGATTTTTCTTGTTAAGTCTGGATTTGTTTGATTTACAATTGGTAAAAAATCTTTAGTTATTTGAAGGCTCGTACAATTATTTTTGAATTTAAAAATAATGTTTGAAATATCTAGATGTTTGGTTCGAGTTTATACCTTCCTTCTGGTCTGAAATTACTTTATCTTCTTCCCATTTTCTCTTCAGTTTGTTACTATCGTTCTCTAGTTTTTACCTCCTACAACTCTCTTTTTATGTTCCGCACCTCAATCCTCTGTTGGCGTTGGACTCATTTCCTTTTTGTTGCCACCACGCTTAATGCCCACCTGGCTAACTGTTCACGGTAAATCGGCACCTGGAGGCAGTTCAATAATATAACACCAACGTGTTACACCAGAGGTTCTAAACAATAGTCCTCTATGAACAGAAAGTTGGAGATGTTTGGAGAATAATAACGACTTAACATAAAAGATTTGTGAAAAAGAAAATACTTTTATTGCATAACATTCGTAAATACAACTCTCGCCTCTCCCCCAACTGTAAGAGGTTTACTCACTAATATACACGGTTGATAACAAAATTAGTCTGCTGACGTGGGCCAATTATATGAAGACACGTGTTATCCTACATGGCACAAATACAATTAACGAGTAACTTAAAACACCGAGAGCTACTCAGTGTACCGAGCATCTTGTCAGGAAGATCAAGCGACAAAGACATATTCAATGAACATTCTTATCATATACAGATGTATATGTCTATTAAATAACGGCATATTGTCTATTCATACTGACCGCCTAAGGGCTATAAATACCTTGTAACACCCCCACAGTGTGGAAAGCTTCGATAAGCGAACATACTCAAGATTAAGGAAAAATACCCAGTAATACAAAACAGTGGACGTAGGTCATTTCCTTAAGGCTTAACAACTTTAAAAATCCTTTGTCTTATTTCTTTATTCATATTTATCTGTGATTAATTAATTAGATCAAATCTAGTTTTTTACATCAACAGATTGTCACCGTCTGTGGGAACGACTATACGTAGCATTTTTCACCCAAAAACTCATCCAAAATTGCTGATATCCCAAAATCTAACAGCAGGAACAATGACGAAAATCCCCCTAACCCTTCTGCCCCTCCAAATGCAAACGATATCACAAGAATCTTGACCAGTTTAGCTAGGGGTAAAACCGCTATGCAGGATACTATGCGATAATTCATCCAGACTATTCAAAATGGAGCTTCCGCCCAGTCTGGCCAACGAAGCATCACGAGAACATCGTCTTCACGATCCAGACGTACTGAACTTCACCGTACTGGAACCTCAAGTGATCCATCCTATTAGACCGATTTGACATCCCCCATAAGAATCGTAGAGTCTCAAGAAGACATCACTTAAACTCCGGAACGAACAAGCGCTTTGGAAAGATTGATCAGAGTCTCCCCCTTTAACCGTTTGGGCCCCAATAGGAATAGAAACCCTCCTCAAATTGCCTCGAGGAATTCTCAACGACCAAATGATTTAAGGGAAGGATCTGCCTAATCACACCCAAATACCAGGCCTGCAGCTCGCACAGAAAGATCCTAAAATGAGAACTCAATGCGATTTGTTGCTCGCGTAAATAAATCAGAGGCTGGAAATGATGCATAGAAAGGATCTATTCAGAGATTAGAAGACAGGTTAGGGGAGATGTCTAAGGCCAGTAACCCTCTCCAAATAACCTTTATCAAGGGATCTCCTTTTGTACAAGTAATTATGGATTTTCCCACACCCTCAAAGTTTAAGGCTCCTGTAGTTACATCAAAGTACGATGGAAAAACTGATCCTATCCTTCACATAGAGCAGTACCAAGCTGCTGCAGATATCTATACAGTCCCAGATGAGATGAGGTGCAGGGCATTCTCAGGAACTATCACTGAATCTGCTTAAATATGGTACAACAGTCTTCCTCGGGGGCAGATTGTAACCTTCCATCAACTGGCAGAGCTCTTTATAGGAAACTTCTATTTTGGTGCGAAGCCAGTCAAGAGGGTAGCACATATGTTGAGTGTAAGGCAAAGGGCAGGAGAGAGCACAAGGGACTATATCACTCGTTTTAACAATGAGAAACTGGAAGTCATTGATAATGAGGAGAAAATAATTATTACAACCCTCATGAGTGGTCTTCTACCAGACAAGCTGTACTACACTCTGGCCAAGGATCCCCCCAAATCTATGGCGGAGTTGAGGGATAAAGTAACAAAGATTATGAATGCTGAAGAAGCCATGATCGCGAAAAAGAATGCTGAAGCAAAAGCGGAAACTAAAGTTGAAGGTAGGTCTGAGAGGAAAGATCACAAGCATAATGGAGGGAATAAGCAGTCGAAAGGCAAGGAAACGTTGGAGCACTTGAGGAAATATGCAAATCATACCCCATTAAAGGTGGATGTAAACCATGTTCTGGAAGAGATCAAGAACAGCGAGAAACTAAATTGGCCAGGAAAATTGAGGACAGCTCCTGAAAGAAGAGATAAGTTCAAGTATTACGAGTTCCATAAGGATCATGGTCACACGACCAAGCAATGCGTAACTCTCCAAAATGAGATAAAAACACTCATTAGATGAGGGAAGTTGAACCAATTTATTGATCGCCAGAACGATGAGAAGACCAATAATAGATCATGGGAAAGGTTAAAATCTCCTTACCGACCAAGAAATGGTAAGAAAAGGGACCACGAAGATGACCCCGATCTCTCCAAAAAGCCAAGACAGCCAGAGCGTGAGGTATTTTCAATCCGTTTTGGTTCATTTGATTGTAATATGATAACAGGCCCAGATGCAGGCGGTGGTGATCATACCGCTGAAAGGAAAGCTTACCTCAATGAGGCCCAAGTTTGTTCCTACATACAGCAGATAAATTTAGCGAAGGAAGATCATCCGAGGAAGGTTAACAAAGATAGACTGGTCATTGGTTTTTCCAAAAATGATCTGGAAGGCATTTTGTATCATCACGACGCCCCTTTGGTGATCAAAATGAGGATGAGGGATGTAATCATCTCAAGAGTATTGGTGGATAATAGTAGTTCGACGGACATCATGTTCTACCCTTATTTTGACAGTTTGAACCTAAAACTCGCCCAGCTGGAACCGTATCACAGGACCCTTATCGGGTTCTCTGGTGAAAAAGTTTTTTCACTTGGAATGATCAAGTTGGACATGCTGATTGGTACCTGGCTTGCCTGCAAATCGGAAAAGATACGATTCTTTGTGATGGATTAAAATGTCCAATCGGCCTATAATATAATCATGGGGAGAGTAGGCCTGAAAAAGTTTGAAGCAGTTCTATCCACTGTACACCAGTGTTTAAAGTTCCTAACCAACTTTTGGGTTAGAATTATGAAGGGTGATCAGAAGGTAGCTCAAAAATGCTACTACTCATCCGCCGAATAAGAAGAGCTGGAGGATGCCAGGAAGAAAACCACCACTTACCAAGTGGATAAGTCCGATGAGTCTGAGATTGAAACCTTAGACCCAAGAGATGGAACAGAGCTCGTTAAAGGCCACGCCATGGAGGCAACGAAAAGCATTATTCTGAACGACGAACGACCAGAAAGAATAACTCAGATTGGTGCTTCACTTGATCCGATATTAAAGCAAGATCCGGTGGCATTTCGGAGGCATAGAAAGAAAACATTCGCATGAAGTCATGAAGATATGTCGGGGATATATCCAACCTTCCTATGTCATGAGATCAATGTCAATAAAGATATCAAGTCGGTGAAGCAACGAAGAAGAGTCTTTAGTCCAGAGAAGAACCAGGCTATTCAAGAAGAAGTAGAGAAGCTACAAAAGGCTTTTTTCATTAAAGACGTCAAGTACCCTGATTAAGAAGAACAATAAATGGAGAATGTGTATAGATTTCACAGATCTGAATAAAGCCTGCCCAGGATAGATCAACTGGTAGATGCTACTTCGGGGCATGAATTATTGAGCTTCATGGATGCCTACTCTGGATACAATCAAATTAAGATGAAACCAGAAGGCAAGGAGAGTACCTCTTTCATTACCCCATGAAGGACATATTGGTACAATGTTATGCCTTTTGGTCTTAAAAATGCAGGTGCTACATATCAGCGGCTGATGAACAATGTGTTCGCAGAGCAGCTCAGTAAAAATATGGATGTGTGCGTCGACGACATGCTGACCAAAAGCAAGAAAGCTCCTGACTATATAGCTGATTAAAGTCAAACATTTGACCAACTGGAGAAGTACCAGATGAAGGTGAACCCGGCCAAGTACATTTTTGGGGTACAGAAAGGCATGTTCCTCGGGTATATTGTAAACCAACGAGGTATTAAAGAATAGGATGGACTCCTCATGATCTAATTAAGACAGTTCTTATCCCAGCTAACCTTTTGCATCTAGTATATTTTAATACGTCTATAGCATCACTAAGTATTCTAGTATATTCTTGATATTTTTCTGGTTCTGAAAGTTCTTCTGCAAATTCAGCAGTTCTTAAGTTTTGTTTAAAGCGATCACGGATCTCTGTTCTAATTATTTCTATTTTAGGTACTTCACGTACTAACCACTCAATAATCTGATATATGTATTTGTAAGTACCTCATGTGTATATTAAAGAAGTTTCTATGAGTAGTCTTTCTTTAGGGTCTGAGAATGTTCGCTCATGGATTTTTCTTGTTAAGTCTGGATTTGTTTGATTTACAATTGGTAAAAAATCTTTAGTTATTTGAAGGCTCGTACAATTATTTTTGAATTTAAAAATAATGTTTGAAATATCTAGAGGTTTGGTTCGAGTTTATACCTTCCTTCTGGTCTGAAATTACTTTATCTTCTTCCCATTTTCTCTTCATTTTGTTACTATCGTTCTCTGGTTTGTACCTCCTACAACTCTCTTTTTATGTGCCGCACCTCAATCCTCTGTTGGCGTTGGACTCATTTCCTTTCTGTTGCCACCACGCTTAATGCCCACCTGGCTAACTGTTCACGGTAAATCGGCACCTGGAGGCAGTTCAATAATATAACACCAACGTGTTACACCAGAGGTTCTAAACAATAGTCCTCTATGAACAGAAAGTTGGAGATGTTTGGAGTATAATAACGACTTAACATAAAAGATTTGTGAAAAAGAAAATACTTTTATTGCATAACATTCGTAAATACAACTCTGGCCTCTCCCCCAACTGTAAGAGGTTTACTCACTAATATACACGGTTGATAACAAAATTAGTCTGCTGACGTGGGCCAATTATATGAAGACACGTGTTATCCTACATGGCACAAATACAATTAACGAGTAACTTAAAGCACCGAGAGCTACTCAGTGTACCGAGCATCTAGTAGGGAAGATCAAGCGGCAAAGACATATTCAATGAACATTCTTATCATGTACAGATGTATATGTCTATTAAATAACGGCATATTGTCTATTCATACTGACCGCCTAAGGGCTATAAATACCTTGTAACACCCCCACAGTGTGGTAAGCTTCGATAAGCGAACATACTCAAGATTAAGGAAAAATACTCAGTAATACAAAATAGTGGACGTAGGTCATTTCCTTAAGGCTGAACCACTTTAAAAATCCTTTGTCTTATTTCTTTATTCATATTTATCTGTGATTAATTAATTAGATCAAATCTAGTTTTTTACATCAACAGATTGTCATCGTCTGTGGGAACGACTATACGTAGCGTTTTTCACCCAAAAACTCATCCAAAATTGCTGATATCCCAAAATCTAGCAGCAGGAACAATGACGAAAATCCCCCTAACCCTTCTGCCCCTCCAAATGCAAACGATATCACAAGAATCTTGACCAGTTTAGCTAGGGACAAACCGCTATGCAGGATACTATGCGACAATTCATCCAGACTATTCAAAATGGAGCTTCCGCCCAGTCTGGCCAACGAAGCGTCACGCGAACACCGTCTTCACGATCCAGACGTACTGAACTTCTCCGTACTGGAACCTCAAGTGATCCATCCTATCAGACCGATTTGACATCCCCCATAAGAATCGTAGAGTCTCAAGAAGACATCACTTTAACTCCGGAACGAACAAGCGCTTTGGAAAGATTGAGCAGAGTCTCCCCCTTTAACCGTTTGGGCCCCAATAGGAATAGAAACCCTCCTCGAATTGCCTCGAGGAATTCTCAACGACCAAATGATTTAAAGGAAGGATCTGCCCAATCACACCCAAATACCAGGCCTGCAGCTCGCACAGAAAGATCCTAAAAGGAGAACTCAATGCGATTTGTTGCTCGCGTAAATAAATTAGAGGCTGGAAATGATGCATAGAAAGGATCTATTCAGAGATTAGAAGACAGGTTAGGGGAGATGTCTAAGGCCAGAAACCCTCTCCAAATAACCTTTATCAAAGGAATCTCCTTTTGTACAAGTAATTATGGATTTTCCCACACCCTTAAAGTTTAAGGCTCCTGTAGTTACATCGAAGTACGATGGAAAAACTGATCCTATCCTTCACATAGAGCAGTACCAAGCTGCTGCAGATATCTATACAGTCCCAGATGAGATGAGGTGCAGGGCATTCTCAGGAACTATCACTGAATCTGCTTAAATATGGTACAACAGTCTTCCTCGGGGGCAGATTGTAACCTTCCATCAACTGGCAAAGCTCTTTATAGGAAACTTCTATTTTGGTGCGAAGCCAGTCAAGAGGGTAGCACATCTGTTGAGTGTAAGGCAAAGGGCAGGAGAGAGCACAAGGGACTATATCACTCGTTTTAACAATGAGAAACTGGAAGTCATTGATAATGAGGAGAAAATAATTATTATAACCCTCATGAGTGGTCTTCTACCAGACAAGCTGTACTACACTCTGGCCAAGGATCCCCCCAAATCTATGGCGGAGTTGAGGGATAAAGTAGCAAAGATTATGAATGCTGAAGAAGCCATGATCGCGAAAAAGAATGCTGAAGCAAAAGCAGAGACTAAAGTTGAAGGTAGGTCTGAGAGGAAAGATCACAAGCATAACGGAGGGAACAAGCAGTCAAAAGGCAAGGAAACGTTGGAGCACTTGAGGAAATATGCAAATCATACCCCATTAAAGGTGGATGTAAACCATGTTCTGGAAGAGATCAAGAACATCGAGGAATTAAATTGGCCAGGAAAATTGAGGACAGCTCCTGAAAGAAGAGATAAGTTCAAGTATTACGAGTTCCATAAGGATCATGGTCACACGACCAAGCAATGCGTAACTCTCCAAAATGAGATAAAAACACTCATTAGATGAGGGAGGTTGAACCAATTTATTGATCGCCAGAACGATGAGAAGACCAATAATAGATCATGGGAAAGGTTCAAATCTCCTTACCGACCGAGAAATGATAAGAAAAGGGACCACGAAGAGGACCCCGATCTCCCCAAAAAGCCAAGACAGCCAGAGCGTGAGGTATTTTCAATCCGTTTTGGTTCATTTGATTGTAATATGATAACAGGCCCAGATGCAGGCGGTGGTGATCATACCGCTGAAAGGAAAGCTTACCTCAATGAGGCCCAAGTTTGTTCCTACATACAGCGGATAAATCTAGCGAAGGAAGATCATCCGAGGAAGGTTAACAAAGATAGACTGGTCATTGGTTTTTCCAAAGATGATCTGGAAGGCATTTTGTATCATCACGACGACCCTTTGGTGATAAAAATGAGGATGAGGGATGTAATCATCTCAAGAGTATTGGTGGATAATAGTAGTTCGACGGACATCATGTTCTACCCTTATTTTGACAGTTTGAACCTAAAACTCGCCCAGTTGGAACCGTATCACAGGACCCTTATCGGGTTCTCTGGTGAAAAAGTTTTTTCACTTGGAACGATCAAGTTGGACATGATGATTGGTACCTGGCTTGCCTGCAAATCAGAAAAGATACGATTCTTTGTGATGGATAAAAATGTCCAATCGGCCTATAATATAATCATGGGGAGAGTAGGCCTGAAAAAGTTTGAAGCAGTTTTATCCACTGTACACCAGTGTTTAAAGTTTCCAACCAACTTTTGGGTTAGAATTATGAAGGGTGATCAGAAGGTAGCTCGAAAATGCTACTACTCATCCGCCGAATAAGAAGAGCTGGAGGATGCCAGGAAGAAAACCACCACTTTCCAAGTGGATAAGTTCGATGAGTCTGAGATTGAAACCTTAGACCCAAGAGATGGAACAGAGCTCGTTAAAGGCCACGCCATGGAGGCAACGAAAAGCATTATTCTGAACGACGAACGACCAGAAAGAACAACTCAGATTGGTGCTTCACTTGATCCGATATTAAAGCAAGATCCAGTGGCATTTCGGAGGCATAGAAAGAAAACATTCGCATGAAGTCATGAAGATATGTCGGGGATATATCCAACCTTCCTATGTCACGAGATCAATGTCAATAAAGATATCAAGTCGGTGAAGCAACGAAGAAGAGTCTTTAGTCCGGAGAAGAACCAGGCTATTCAAGAAGAAGTAGAGAAGCTACAAAAGGCTTTTTTCATTAAACACGTCAATTACCCTGATTAAGAAGAACAATAAATGGAGAATGTGTATAGATTTCACAGATCTGAATAAAGCTTGCCCAGGATAGATCAACTGGTAGATGCTACTTCGGGGCATGAATTATTGAGCTTCATGGATGCCTACTCTAGATACAGTCAAATTAAGATGAAACCAGAAGACAAGGAGAGTACCTCTTTCATTACCCCGCGAAGGACATATTGGTACAATGTTATGCCTTTTGGTCTTAAAAATGCAGGTGCTACATATCAGCAGCTGATGAACAATGTGTTCGCAGAGCAGCTCAGTAAAAATATGGATGTGTGCGTCGACGACATGCTGACAAAAAGCCAGAAAGCTCCTGACTATATACACTACACCAAATCTGCCCATTTGTCAAGGTCATTGACCTTGACAAATCCACCTTGTCAAGGTCAATGACCGTGACATTTCGAGGCGAGACAACTTTTTTTGTCACGGTCGTGTCACGGTCATTGACCTTGACAAAAAACTCGCGTTTTGTGTCACGGTCGTGTCAAGGTCAATGACCGTGACACGTTTGTCACGGTCAATGACCGTGACATAACCGTGACCCCTCTTGCCCAGAATTGTCACGGTCATTGACCGTGACAATTTTGGGCAGAATTTAAAAAAAGCTGCTGGGCAGTATGGCCACCGCCACTGCCCAGCAGTATATTTGTACCTGTTATAGCAACGTTGTACCTGTTCCAAACATCATATATCCAACACAAACTAAAGATAATGCAAATATATATTCATGACGATATAATCCAAATATTCAAAGTAAAAACAATATACATGACGATATAATCCAAATATAATTAAAATGGACAAACTTAAAAATAATGTTACTACATGTCTTGGATAAAACTGAGGAGGTGAGTAGGCCACACGACATACGAATTGACACACCCACTAATATACGTCGTGCCGCATTGTTCGCGCAACCACAATAGGGAGTTCTCCTTCCCGGGTATGACATGCGTGACGAGCACCCTGGACTCCATCTCTTGAAGCACACGTCCATGGACTATTCCACCCTCGACGATATTCGGGTCCCTCAACCCCCGCCCTATCTGCTGGCCATCAAATACGTCCAATATGAACACGCTCGGCCAACCAATTGTCGACAATGGTCTGTTGGAGGGCGTCAAATAGGGAAGTGGATCGTCGAAGTACGAACGTGTCGGTGATGAAGCAGCGAGGTCCACATCCTCGTCATCCTGCGCCTCGTCCTCCCGCACCTCCTCTTCCACCGCCTTCTCCTTCCCTTTCCCTTTCCCTTTACGGTCTCCACCCAACGTACGCTTCATGAATGCGTACATATCTTGGACCGTCGCCTCCAAACGGGATAGCTTCGCGTCGTGTGAATCCACCGTTCGAGACAACCCGGTGTCGCTCGTCTCCAATCCGATGATCCTAGATTTGGCCACCCGCGAGCTCACTCCCCTTGTCCTCCCTTTGCGATCAGAGCCAAGCACTTGGCTGAGTGCGTTTGTGGACAAAGATGCCTTGTCGGCATCAGATTGCGACTCATGCACTTCCTTAAGCTTTGCCTGAAACGACAAAAAGCACATGATTAGTAAAATAAGTAAACTAAAAAATTATAACGTAATTAACAATAATTAAACTGTCGGATTACTTACAATCGTGGCCGCGACGCTCGGGGACACCTCCTTGTCCTTCCCCTTCTTCGTCCGAAGAGCCACATAAGTATCGAGCCTATGTGGCTTACCCCCTGGCCCACTCCCTACTCCCTGAAATAAAATAAAGTAAAGTAAAATTAGTATCGGCCCCGCAAAGTAAAATAATATCCAATAATATATTTCTGTAGTTATAGATAAATTAAATCTTACCTGCATCCTATGCTCCACCTCAGCGTAAGAGGTCCGGCCGGAGTAGTGCACGTCCGTCTTTTTAGCCCGATTTTCCCTCCCCGATTGGCGAGATGCCAATTGTCGATCCTCGAGCTCATTGTCAATGAACTTTTGCCATTGTGCCAATGAGATCGGCTCCTTGGGCGGGACGGATCCGCGCCATTGTAAAATGGACTCTCGTGTTTTTCCAAAGTACCGTGTCTGCATATTTTTCTTTCACGTCTTGTGTTGCTCCCTCAACTGCTCCAAGACGGAATCGCGTAGCTTTGGATCCAAGTTGAATTGTTCCTGTCCAACAAATACAATGTTAGTTGCGAATAAATATAAATATAAATATAAATTGAAATATTCATATAAATATTACCTGTAGTGCCGCCCAAACAGCTAACTTGAGCTCATACGGCACCTCCTTCCAACTCATAAACCCCGGGCCGATGACCGTCTTTAGCAGCTCGAGGGATCTCGCTAAAAGCTCCGACTTGTTTTCGACGGTAATCCCAAATTTTCCATATTTGGGGAGCCTAGCGGCGGAGGAGCCCTCGTCGCCTCCGCTACCACCGAACCCAGACTACATCATCATAAACAGCATCATCATCTTCGCCTTAACATCTGAAAGAGACATTTTTGCTGTAAAAAAAATGTTATTAGTACAGATAAAAAAAATGTTAATAGTACACATTTCGTTTTAATTATGTAATATTATAACGTATGTGTAAGTTCCGTCAATACCATTTCGTTTCAATTTTGTAATATTATGTTTTTTCCAAATATTTAAAGAGTTATTAAATGGGTGCCCCACCCACACCCCCACCCACCGCCACACACACATGCACACCTACGCACCTACGCACACACACACACACACACACACCCCACCCCTACCCACCCCACCCCCACCCCCTCCCCCACCACGACCGTGACAACTACATATATTGTTTATCAATAAAATTATGACATGAGATAATTATAATTGTAGCATAAATTTCATTATCATGGGTTTTACCTAATTGAATTAATTTCATGAATAAAATTATTATCAATTTAAATGAAAATATCAATTATTATCCAATATTTTTGAATGAAATATTTATTTTGAATGAAAATATCAATTATTATCTAATTATTATCCAACTATTATCAATTATTTATTTTGAATGTAAATAATATTCAAAACCCCACCCACCCCCACCCCCACCCCCACCCCCTCCCGATGTTTATTATCCAATTATTATCCAACTATTATCAATTATTTATAAAATTGATGTCTACTTTTAGTGTTGTGTATATATGTTAGTTGATGCCATTATATTTTTACCCTAATTAGATTCTAAGGTTATCTGAATTTATATTTTAAGTTCGTATCCATTTGTGATGTTCAAGTAGTTTGAAATGTTGGAATTATATACTATTACTTTGACCGTTAGTTTGTGCACCAACTAAATTGAACATCACACACACACACACACCCCACCCCACCCCACCCCCTGCCCCCCTCCACCACCCCCTCCCCCACCACACACCACCACACACACACACACACCCCACCCCACCCCACCCCACCCCCTACAAGTCTAAGGATGTTCTTGATTAAACATGGGAAATCTCATATCGTTTGCAAAAAGTTCATAGATTCTTAATCCCTAGGGTTATGGATATTAAATTTCTTTCACAATTATATCTTCGATTGCGATGGGTGAAGTTCAATTATATGTTAGAACAATAGATCCTCGCAAGTTGGTCAATCATTGTGTGAATAGGTATGAGATCATAATTTGGAGGAATTCACGTCCAAGAAATAATTTGGATTGTGATACCCCTTGATAGACTTATATGTTTTGTTTACCCGACCGATGAACTATTTTATAATCCTATAGAATTAAGTTTTAGAATCAAGGAATTGATCATATTCATTAAAATCGGTTAGTAAAAAATTTATTTAACCAAGAGGGTATCGAAAACATAACGTGGGGAATCATAATATACCGTAATCAACTTTAATAATAAGAACACATTCTTTCGAGTGATTTATAAATAATTAAATTTGAGTGCAATCATGATTATTTAGTGGAATGAATCGTGATTAAATAAATAAAGGATATAAATTAGACGGTTATAAATTGGGATTTCCTAGTATTTACTTTGAATCCAGTTTATTTATTTATCTTTGGTCCCTAGTATAGTCATTGCCCAAGTAGTAGGAGCGAAACTCTATAAAACCCTAGTTTAGCTAAAGCCCGTGAATTATCCCTCCCCCACCACACACCACCACACGCACACACACACACCCCACCCCACCCCACCCCCTGCCCCCCTCCACCACACACACACACACACACACCCCACCCCACCACCCCCTCCCCCTCCCCCACCCTGCCCCACCCCCCACACACGCACACACATACACACATATATATATACACATACACACATAAATATACACACAAATATATATATAAATGGAAGAGAGAGAGAGAGAGAGAAATTGGACCTGAAAGTAGAGAGAGAGAGCAGCGTCGAGAGAGAGAGAGAGAGAGGGGGAGGGAACGGTGGGAGGGAAAAAAGAAGGGGGAAAGGGTATTTGCTGGAAAAGTTGTCACGGTCATGTCAATGTCATTGACCGTGACAAGACCGTGACAATTAAATTTGTCACGGATTTGTCACGGTCAATGACCGTGACAATTAGTTGTCACGGTCGTGTTAAGGTCAATGATCGTGACATAAAACGCGTGTTTTTTTGTCACGGTCAATGACCTTGACAAGGCTGGCCGGCTGAAAGGTGACAATTTGCCCATTTTGGTGTAGTGATAGCTGATTAAAGTCAAACATTTGACCAACTGGAGAAGTACCAGATGAAGCTGAACCCGACCAAGTACATTTTCGGGGTACAGAAAGGCATGTTCCTCGGGTATATTGTAAACCAACGAGGTATTAAGGCAAATCCTGACAAGATAAAATCCTTGCTAGAATTACGATCTCCAACCACCAAGAAAGGAAGTGCAAATCCTTACGGCGTGTATAGCAGCTCTGAATAGATTCGTCTCCCGAGCAATTGATAAATGTTTTCCATTCTTTAAGGTGCTTAGAATGACCTTCGAATGGAATGACGAGTGTTAGAAGGCATTCCTGGATTTGAAAAGGTACTTGGGGACACCTCATTTACTGTTTAAGCCGGTATTGGGAGAAAAATTATATTTGTACTTAGCTGTCTCAAAAAATGCAGTCAGCTCAGGTTTGATAAGAATAGAAAGTGGAGTGTAAAAACTAGTTTACTATACGAGCAAGGCGTTCAGGGGAGCAGAGATCAGATATTTAAAACTGGAGAAATTAGCATTGGCGTTGATTGAGGCGAGCAGGAGAATGAAGCCATATTTTCAAGCCCATACAATAGTGGTATATACTGACACGCCACTCAGGCAGGCTTTACATAAGCCAGAAAAATCAGGAAGATTGATGTACTGGGCAGTGGAGTTAGGGGAAAATGACCTTATCTACGAGCCAAGATCTTCTCTCAAAGGGCAGGCAGTGGTAGATTTCATCACTTAATTCACCTACCCCGATACTTCTGACCAACAGGGGCTAACACAGAAGAACTAAAGGATTCTAGAGGATCGCCAGAAACTGTCCCCGATCAATGCCTAACAGCAGACCTGCCAGAAGGGACGGTGGTCGAGCAACCAGAATCCTCTAGTAAGAGCCCAGAATTGAAGGATGAGTAAAGGTAGCACCAGATATTCCATAAAGGGAATTTGTCTGACCAAGGTTTTGATGATAATACCCCCAAATGGAATTTATACATTGACGGTTCCTCATGTGCCACAAGTTGTAGGGCTGGAATTATTCTCAATAGTCCGGATGGGATCGATATAGAATATGCTTTGCATTTCCAGTTCAAGGCTTCCAATAATGAAGCTGAGTATGAGGCCATAATTATGGGCCTCAACTTATCTCAATCATTAAACGCAGAGTAAATAATGGTGTTCAGTGATTCACAACTAGCGGTGAATCAGATACTCAATCTTTACGTAGCAAAAGGAGAGTTCATGTCAAGGTATCTAGCTAAAGCTATGGAGATTGTATCCAATTTTGCAGTTGTCCAAGTGATCAGAATACCAAGACTGGAGAATGCAAGGGCAGATGCACTAGCTCGATTAGCCTCAACTACTCGTACCGAGCTACGAAGAATAATTTCTATTGAGATACTCGCCAGTAGAAGTATTGATGAAAAGTTGATGGTAAAGTTAATCACTTTGGATATGGGACCTTCATGGATAGATCCCATCAGGGCTTATATTGAAGAAGGCATTTTACCAGCCGACCAACTTGGAGCCAAGAGGTTGAAGTTTAAAGCTGCTAGATATGTCTTAACCAATAAAGTTTTATATAGAAGAAGTGTGATCGTAGGTTTGTAAAGATGTGTTCACCCGGTAGAAGTTTAAGATCTAGTAAAAGAAATTCACGAAGGATCTTGTGGAGCTGATGTAGCAGGTCGGACTCTTTTGAAGAGAATAACTACGCAGGGGTGCTATTGGCCAATAATGCGTGCTGGCTGTACAACTTATGCCAAGAAATGCGACAAATGTCAGTGATTCTCTACTATACGAAGAACTCCGTAGGCACTGCTGACGCCAATCACTTCACCTTGGCCATTTGTCATATGAGGAATAGACTTAGTTGGGCCTCTGCCAATTACAAGAGGACGATTCAAATATTTGGTAGTCGCTGTTGATTATTTCATAAAATGGGTAGAAGTTGAACCTCTCATCGATATGGTATATGAAAGGGTCTATCAATTCATCTGAAAAAATATTATTTATTAATATGGTCTGCCACATGCTTTTATCACAGATCACGGTACCCAATTTGATAATGAGGAGTTCGCCGCGTACTGTCTACAGTCTAACATCCAAAAAATCCATTATGCCCCAGATCATCCCCAAAGTAATGGGCAAACGGAAGTAAAAAACAGAACTTTGTTAAACGGGTTGAAGAAAAGGTTGGATGATGCGAAAGAGAATTGGATCAACGAGCTGCATTCTGTGTTATGGGCTTACCGAACAACTCCCCGAACAGCAACTGGGGAATCTCCTTGCATGTTAGCCTTTGGAAGTGAAGCAGTCATATCTGCTGAACTAGGCTTACCCACTCACAGGGTGCTTAATTTCAATTGTCTAATAAGCAATTTGATGAGGCGCTTAGATTTGGACATGCTCGAAGAAGTCAGAGAAGACGCAGCAATCCGATATGCATCTTATCAGCAAAGGACTGCCATATTCTACAATAAAAAGGGTGAAGAAGTGTGATCTCAAAGAAGGAGATTATGTGCTCAAGAAGGTTATTCAGAAGCACAATAAGTTGGAAGCCAATTGGCATGGGACTTATTGTGTCACAGCTGTTGTTCGACCAGGAACCTACCGAATAGAAACTCTAGATGGGGAAGAATTAAAAAATGCTTGGAATGCAGAGCACCTGCACAAATACTACCAGTAATGTAGATTCACATGTACCCCGTTATTTCAATATGAATAAAAATGATAATTTTCCAATATTCTTTTGAGTTAAATTTTTTCGGAGTACTAGTGCTACACACTACACCAACTTAGGTTGGTCGACGTCAGCAATCACCAACTAAGGTTGGTCGGCATATCAACAACCACCAACTAAGGTTGGTCGACATCAACAAACATAACCAATAATGTTAGCACAACAATTATACAAGACAAGTCCTGTTTGATTATAGGTGACCTCAAGGGGCATCTAAAACTGGGCAAGAAGTTGGGTAAAGTATCCACTGCCTAGGTACTAAGGCAATCTAGATAAGATTGTTAAAACTAAGCAGGAACATGGAATGAAAATTATTCCATTGCTTAGGCACTTATGGGTGATAAGTCACTACGACTAGGCAAACATATGGGGCAAAGTTCCATGGTCTAGGCAATCAAATCAACATAAGATAAATTGTCCCTTTATATATATACAACACAAAGATTGAGATTGATAAATGTCATATAATTAATTTATTTACAAGGAAATAAAATTATAAAAGATGGTATTTTCTTCATTAAATAATCATTAACGAAATACAAATGGCTTATTCTATTGGTTTCTTTCCTTCAGATTTAGGTACATGCTCCATTCCAGCTGGTGGATCGTCTAGAGCAAAAGAAGAGTTGATAAAATTTAAATCTCACAGCATTCTGGTGTTGCTCGAGCTAGGTCGGTCAAGCAGATGCTGAGGTTGGGATATCTCAAAATCTTCATGAAGATTATAGTCGCCAAGGTATTTGGAAATCAAACATTGAGGAATGGAGCGGGCTGGAATCCAGCTGACAGTTAGCTTAAAAGGAGGCACTGGCAGATCAAGTAATCCGGGCTCATACCAATTCCACAACTCCTTGTTCGACCTTTATTATAGTCAAGGCGTTCAACCATCCCTGTTTGTATCCCTCATTATTTGATTATTTCAACCGCGCATCAAGATGACATAAAGCTTCATTATATCCCCCCATCCAAAACTCTCTAGGCTGTTTGTGGAATTTATAAGTCAATCTCTCAACATGCTGATGAAGCCTCTTCACCAAGTTTTCCTTCCTTCCAATGTAGAACTCTGGTTGGAAAGTTGCTCGGTGAGACTCTGAATTTTTTGGGACATCTCAATTAATGCTTGATTTTTTGCCTTCAGTTGAACAACTTAGTTTTCTAAGGCTTGTTAAGTCCTAGTCTCTTCATTGCTGCTCGGACCAACTTTTGCTCTACCCCGCGAGGAGGATGTAGGTCTGGCTCATTTCAAAGCCTCCAGTTCTTCTCTCAATGCAGCATTTTCAGTCTCCAAAAAAGAAAAGCCTTCATCATTAATTGAGACCAGAGCTCCAGAGGAGGAGGCAGATTTTAATTGTCCCAGCTCTTCTCTCAAAGCATTATTCTCTTCTTCCAGTAACTTAGCGATGTTTCTATGATCTTCAATATCAAGCTTTAGCACATTCTCTCTCTTATTATGGGCTGAAATGAATTTATCATAACCCCGATCGGCGCTCAACTGTTGGTATTTTTTCTCATAACCCTCATGTAAAAGAGTAGTGGCTTCTTTATGTTACAGCTGAAGTTCTTCGATCATTCCTTAAAGATCTTCGATCATTTCGTAGTAAGACATATTATTTGCCACAGTTCGATCAAACAAACATTTTAAATATTGATAAGCATCGATTGCTCATTCAGAGGCATCAGATCCAAGAATATCAACTATATCTGCCTCAGTGAAGTCTGCACGACCAACTTTGAAGTAATCCGTACATTTCTTCATCAACTCTGTATCATGAGCTGATAATAGTTCCATCCTGGTAATAAACTAGCAAGGAAAAGTAAAAATGGGTCAACAACAGTACAACCATATTGAACAAAGTGAATGAGAAACTCAGAATAAATAATAAAGTCCATTTTATTGATCATAAGAAAAGGGGGTACAACCAAAGTTATAACAAAAGGGAAAACAGATAAATAACACAAGTAAAGAGCCGAACAACTTTACACGTTCTCCTTATTCCCTACAACATCATCAGTTGCCTTTGAGGAAGGACTTGGTTGCTCGGTGGGTAGTTGACGTTGCTCGGTAAAGGGAGTTGCTTACTCAACTTACTCGGAGGGTTGAGAAATAGAAGCAGTAAGTGTTTGTTCTATAAATAACAAAGAAGATTCATCAGATCCAGCTTCATCTTCTTCTTCCTCTTCAATAGCAGGAGGAGGGCCGTGAATGTGTCTCTAAAACAACTCAGAATCTTCAGCAACATTTAACTCTTTCAAAGCGGTCGTCCATCCATCCCTGAAGAACTTTACACTTGCATACTCCATCTGGGTAGAAGCAACAGTTATAGCTTTATTCCACCCTTTGTCCCAGCCAGAGCGAAAGGCCTTCTTCACAACAGCGCTTCTCTTCACCCTCTCCGATAAAGTATTTTCCTTAAGAAGCTCTTTGACAGAATTTACCTTCTCCTTAAGGTTTTTCTTACGCCGTTCAGCCTCTTTAATCTTGCCCTCAATTTTCACCTTGCAGGAAACGACAACCTTGCATTTCTCCTCTGCTTTCTTGGAAACATTTACAACCTCCTTGGCAATTTTCTCAGCTTTCTGTTGAGCTATTTCAGCGAACTTGATTCTATTTTTCCAGGCAGCTTTATCCTCCTCGTACTTCTGTCGGGACTCGATCAAAGATTTTGATAACTCAGCAAGGGCCTCTTTCGCCCCACTGGATGAAGTTGATAGCCTCATCCTTCTCTAGGATATTACTAAATTACACCAAAAACTGCAAGAGAAAAGAAGCCCAGGTCAGAATATGAACATTGTACAAAGAGGTAAAATGGCAAGTGTGATGATACTTACTGATGCAATATATTGGGCGGCCAAGTTAGTAACCTTCTCCCGAGGAGTAGAAGTCTCAGCAGCTCGACAGTCAGGAAGAGTTCCAGACCTGATCAATTTATTGGCCAAGCTAGGAGCAATGAGAGCTGGAGTAATAAATCTCAAAGAGGGTACCTCAACCCCAAAAGGTTAGGCAACAACATCTATAGTCTTCTCAGCAAGACCCCTTCTCAATTTTCTCAAAGGAGCAGCTTCAATCAAAGGTGTTGTATCTTCTTGAATAAAGATAACCCCTTCAATCAAAGGTGATGCCTCTTTAAGGGCAACAGGGGGTTTCTTGCTGATATCCTTGGCAGTTGCGACTGCTCCACCGGGTGGAACAACATCCTTTTTCTTAGTCCCCTCAGCTGGGACATCATCCTTGTTTTTCTTCGCCCCATCAGCACTAGGGGCAACCTTGGCAAAGAGATCAGGCATTCTCCTTTTCTTATTCATCAGGTCAGCAATATAAGTACCCAAGTAAGGAGAAGATTCTTCAATAAATGAAGAAGAGGCTGGAGCCTGCTCAAGGTCAATCACCAAGGGAGGAACAAGAGGTCTAGCAATAAAGGACGAAGTGGTGTTCTTGTATTGCAGCAAATAGGAAGCAGACCTCACGTGCTCCGCAGCTATTGCTCGATGCAATCCCCAGATAAATTTCAAATCTTTTTATATTAATATCACTCTTTGGGGGGGATTTTCTCTTACTGTCAACTGCAACAAACAAAAAATAAATACCATTGACGCATTTTATCAAACAAAAACAAAGCTAAATTTAAAAATAAAAACAACATATCCCATTGCCATAAAGTGAACATCTGGGACGTTGGTACACGTCTTTCCATTTTAACGGGGGGTGTTGCCAATTTTTCATCACATCCCCATGTTCAAAATAATCCCTATTAGCATCAGGGAGATTGACCACTACAACTCTGTTAGAAAACCTAGTTTTTAAGTAAAAGGTAGTGTCGTTGGTAACCCACTTATAGCAATACATAATTTCAGGAATCCCTAAATGAGTTCCATGAATTTGATTCAATCTATGTACACCATTAACTACCCTCCGTGTATTTGGAACTACTCTTGCAAGAACAATATCAAAATATTGGCAAAATTCCAAACATAGAGGATTAGGCGGGAAAGAAAAACCACATTCAGCTACAAAAATGGAAGGAAACCAATGTCCCTCAGCTAGAGAAAATAAATCAGAAAGGCAAGGAGGTTCTTCCAAAATAACCCAAGAAGGAATTCCAAAATCATCCCTGAACTTATCCAACGATTCGATAAGATAAACCATGGTGACTAAAGCAAAGAAAGAAAAAAGAAGAAATTCTTACAGGAAAATTAAGAATTCAGCTAAGGCGGACGACAAAGAAGACGATCATAAGAAGAAAAGTAAGAAGATAGAAAGTTTGGAAATCTAAAAGGCAAAAGGTATAAGACAATCTGATACTATCGTCTTTAAATACGCTACCTTGAAAAACGGAAAAAAATAATGATCACTAGAGACGACGATTGCGTTTTCGGCGGCTAAATGATGAAAAAAGCATAAATACCCAACCGTTCGTCGAGGATTCAAAATATTTACGAGTTTTTCATTTCGCGCTCAAAATTATTAAGCTAAAAGGAAAATTTTACAAGTGTTGGAGATCTGTAATCTAACAAGATTGGGTAAACATGCCCGAGCAACTTTTGGGCATAATATTCCACACTCTCATATCCAACCTCAACTGTGAAACATTTGGGGATTTTATTGATACCAAAATTAGTCTGCTGACGTGGGCCAATTATATGAAGACACGTGTTATCCTACATGGCACAAATACAATTAACGAGTAACTTAAAGCACTGAGATACTCAACGCACCGAGCTACTCAGCGTACCGAGCATTTAGTCAGGAAGATCAAGCGGCGAAGACAGATTCAATGAACATTCTTATCATGTACAGATGTATATGTCTATTAAATAACGACATATTATCTATTCATACTGACTGCCTAAGGGTTATAAATACCTTGTAACACCCCCACAGTGGGGTAAGCTTCAATAAGCGAACATACTCAAGATTAAGGAAAAATACCCAGCAATACAAAACAGTGGACGTAGGCCATTTACTTAAGGCCGAACCACTTTAAAAATCCTTTATCTTATTTCTTTATTCATATTTATCTGTGACTAATTAATTAGATCAAATTTAGTTTTTTACATCAACATACACATTACTCTCTACCTCTCTTACTTACTATTAAGCATTCTCACTCTTTTCTTCGATATTTTTTTTCGATGTCTTCTACAACATACCTACTCTCCCTTTTATAGATGAAGGGATTATACAAAGGATTAGCTACCGACTGGGAAAAGCAAAATCGGTGAGAGAAAAAACCATTATTAAAGTTGTGAAGGAAAATTTACACCTACATAAAATAGCATCACACGTGGCGAACACACCGGTCAAGATGGCGACTAGCATACGCTCTAACAACATAAGGACGATTAAAGTCCTTGACAAAGTAGAAGATCGAGGAACACTATTTTATTTGAATCAAACTCTATTAGGATAGGACTTATCCAATTGTAACCCCTAATCCTCTATAAAGGAGACACCCCATTGTGAAAAGGGGGGCTCAGTGGCTAGAGAAACACTATCATGTAAATTCTCTCATTATTATAATGAAATACTATTGAGGCCCAGTGGACAGAGGCCATTGATGGTCAAACCACGTAAATCTTTATTTCTTTCTCATTTAGTTTTGTACTTTCATCGTGATTATTTGGCACCCCCTTACGGGTGAATTATTTTGCTACCATAATTGGCGTCGTCTGTGAAAAACGACACATTAAGTCTTTCCTTCATGTTGACAAGACGAAGATTTACGTTGCGACGACATAGTTTACATGCACGATAATCAAGAGCTAAGTTTTCTTTTTCTATCTTCGTATGAACGATTATATATGTTTTGTATAAACATCGTTTCATTAATACATGATTTTTATACATTTGTATTTGTAAATCTTGAAATCAAATTTTATTCATATGAAAATCTGCACAAAAGTGTTGATTCTAAAAAAATTTCATTGTTTATTCCATTTGATATCTACTATTCAAAATTTGTGAGGACTCCCTAAATATTTAGACTTTCTGAAGAAACTCCTAGTCAAACACCTTTATTTACTGGGTTACATAGGACGACTCCCATATTTAAAATTTCTTTGGCATGGGATAAATGAAAAAAAGTCGTTCTCTCTTGTCAGAGGTGTTGACCACGTCGTTACAAACATATCTAAAGATATTCTTTTAACAATTATGTTTTCACAAAGATACGTAGATTTCATACACACAATCATGCCATCAATTTTTATCATGCGGTGAAATTTTTGGCAACACGCAAGCATCAGCATCTAATCTCCACCGACATGCTTTGTGATCTACTGCCTTATGAGTTTCTGGTCCGTAGACCTGCTAACAATCTTCATCTCTCTTTAAGAGATTTCTTATTCACAAGTAAAACAATTAAAAATTGCCAACTTATGCGAAAAAAGTCCCATTTGTCGGGTCAACATTCATATAAGTCCCATTGATTTTTCAACAATCATATAGGTCATATTCCAACTTTTTAGGGAATTTTTTTACAATTTTATCCTTTTATAACTAATCATCCGTAACTTCCTTTAGGAAGTTACATAAGTGGTTGGATTTTTTTTTAATCTTTAAATGATCATAACTTTTGATTCACAAATCCGTTTTTCGCAAAATTACTATTTTTGAAATCTGCTTGACAATATCTATCAAACAAGATCCATGAAGGCTATAAAATTTTAAAGAAAAAAATTTACACAAACAATAAACTTTACTGTATGCACTAGAATATGAAATAGTTTTATATATGTGACGTTTTCATAAACAGATAGTAACATTTATTGTGGTAATATTACACAGTATATATATATCCGGTGGATCCAAACCCTCTTTTTTCAAAATTACCTTATATTTAAAGGTTCGCGCTAGCGGCATCCAATCCTTACCACCATTGTTGGAGCTTCAACGACCTTCGTTAGAGCTCTGATTTGGGGTGGGTAAGGGTGGCATGTGGTGCCGCTGGCGCGGACCTTTGAAAATAAGAGACTTTTGAATAAATGAGTTTTGGATCGACCGGAGTGTCATTGGGTGCCGCTGACGCCGACCGTTGAAAATAAAATTGGATAAATGGGATTTGGATCCTCTTGACCGCTGGTTTGGGGTGAGTAGGGATGACATTAGGTGCCGGTGGCGCAGAACTTTAAAAATAAGAGCATATTTGATATATATATATAATGTAATAACAAAGTAAATGCTGTTATTTGCTAAAAAAGTCTCAACTATTTTTTGTTCTGTTTAAATATCAAATTTTGACAACACCCATTCTCGCAATATATTTTTGTTTCCACATTTCTTTGCTTTTTATTTTTCATTGGTGAGAAACATAACAAGTACGCCCCGGCTAAATCTTCAAGAAAATCAATGGCAGACCCAACACCTACCTAGGGGTCATAAAGATTTCACGACATATTCAACACGACCCAAGTGAAATCAAGATGGAACCAACAATTTTTTGGTCATTACTTCCGATTATCTCCGAGTTGCGACGTGAGCTCATCTCTGATCTGGGATTTGAGGCTGTCATCCAGCCGAGCACCACCACCAACACGTGATGTATATATATATGCTACGGGTTACCATTGCCCTCTATTTTTTAGTCGGGCACACGACCACATCGACCTGCTAATTTTGACCAAGTATATTGACTTACCCGATCTCAGCGAACGTTAAACGGACCACTTTGTTGGTCGTCGATCAACATGCGAGGATGCAAAACAATGGTTTTCTAGTCGTTATTTCAGTTTCCATTCTCAGCAAGGTCGATCAGGTCTCCGCCGGACCACCATCAAGTGGTCGGCGGCAAGTATTTAAGGACAACAATAACTGCCTCTCCCGTGTACGCTTTCAGACGGGGCATGTTGGTTTTTGGAAATTCTGAATTTATTAAAATAACTCTTGCTGTTGCTTTCAGTCTACAATACCAACTCTTTATGCTTCCATGCTTCATAGATTTTATATAAAAATAAATTTTTGAAACCAAAACTTATAATTATGTATTTGCTTGAAGTTCAAATAATTTTGTAAATTTTTTGAATTAAATCGTATGTCTTACATATGGGATATATTTGATGAATTTTGCATTATTCGGCTCTCTATATGAAAGAATGAGAGGGATCTCATTATACCGTGATCTTCATTTAATACACCATGATATTCATTTATTCATTAAATATGCTCGTGATTTTTATTATCACATATTAGATCCAACAATGATCTAAAATGACACTTTTTATTCAACTTTATTATAATTATTTTGTTCACATAAATGGTGGAGCGCACTTTTAGAGGACTCATATCATTTATTTGATCACTTAATTTTGAATATTGTCATCTAACTACAACAATTTAATCTCGTCAAAATGAGATTATTTATTATAGCCGATGGATGGTCGGTGTGGCATTTTTACAAGTATTTAGCACAGCCTAGACGGATGCTCGGGCACGGCATCTCAGTGAGATTTTATCATAAAAATTATTGGATCATTCATTCGATACTATGAATTTTTCATCGGTAAATGGCAGAGCGGGTGCATGTCGTATAATCTTTGTTCGAATAAATCAATCCCATGATAATTTCTATTTAATTTAGCGTCAACAGATGGACCGACAACTTAGTAACTTCCACAGGTACAAGATTCAGTCCCGACGAATGTTCGGTCATAATCTTACGCTTTTGGAAATCTGATTAATGCCCCGGCAGATGCTCGAGCACGGATCGCTCGCTCTATCTACTCGATAATGTACAACTTTGCCTTGACGGACTATCCAGGCACCATTTATCTTATTGAAGCTCCGACAGATGGTCGAGCACGGTACAACACTTTAAGACCCAACAAATGGTTGAGCAAGATTATATGTTATAACCGATGGATGCTCGGATATTGATTTTTCTTCAACTTTAGTATTGATTATCTCTATGATTTTTAACCTGAAGGACGATCAGGCATTTCAAGATTCATCTCGGCAGGTGTTCGACAAAATATTTATTGTCATATACTTTTTAGTCCCGAAGATATCTGTCGCATGAGTCGTATTTTATCCCTAACGGATGGTTGGCCAGGATAATTCTTATATTCAGTCCCGACAAATGATCGGCATAGCCAATTAATAATCGACACTACATTTATTATTGTTATTCATCCCTAATGAATGAATTAGAAATCTATTCTTCTCTAACCGTGCAGGGTCATTCGTAATATCTACTTGGTCCTTTAAAAGTTTTGCCTCGGTGGATGCTCGGGAATTATTAATTTTCTTGGAAGCACCTTGATGGATGGTCGACACTTTCATTATTTTTTTGGATTTCTCACCAGCTTCGATGGATAGTTGATGCAATTTATATGATGTGATCATCACAATTTAGACCCAACTGTAACACCCCGTACTTTTGTGCATTTAATATTTAATTAATTCGGGATTTTAAATTACTGGTGTGTTGTAATTTTAATTGAATTAATTATGACAATATATATATTTAAATATTAATCGAGGAGTAAATGGTTAATGTTTAGGGAAATTTATTTACTAAGTGAATAGTAATAATTTAATTACGTCATTTCGGGTATTAATGACGGGATATGCACTTATTCCAGCCGGGAGTCGGTATAGACTTAATGGGGTGTGAGATAAGGATTTTTATAAATTAATTCGGATGTCAATTCTGACTGCACGGTTGAGTCCGGATGGGTCGAGTTAGTCAGAAAAGAGTACCCGGGGGTAGTAATTGGGTCTCGGGGTATTTTTAGGCATAGCCGGGCCCACACGGGGTGAGTTGGGCCACTTTAATTAAGCCCATTAGGTGAAAAACGGGATTAAGGGTTTTTAACCTAATGGGGAGATTAGAAAATCAGCAGCCATCAAATTCTAAACCTAGGGTTTGAGAGGGGATTTGGGGAAAAACAAATCAAGAGCAAATTGGAGGTGTTTGGAGCCAAATTGAGGGACTACGCCAACGGATCAGACACTACGAACACTTTTAGGCAAGTGGTTAACTGTTTTGATTCTTAAAGCATGATAATCAATTCATATCATAGTGATGTGGGTATGAAAATTCGTTTTTGGGTGTAAATGGATACAAATTGGGGTTTTTGTTTCTGAAACACTTGAATGAGATTCAAAGTAAGATTTAGATGGGTGATTGATATCTGAATATGTATATATGATTTGGACGAAAATTTCAGAACATAAAAGAGTGGAAATTGAATCTGGAATTTGGGATTTAAAACAGATAACTAAATTTTATGGTGTAAGACCCATTTCGAAAATTATGAGATAATTAGAAAAGTTGATTATCTTAATGGTCTCTATGATTGGATAGGATGTGGATTAACCATGTGTAGATGATGGAATGATGTAATTAGAGATTTAAATTCTGGTTTAGAAACCTTGAGGTTCGTTAATGGTGGAAAACAAGGGGGAGGCAGACCTGTAACGAAGGGGTCGATCGATCGATCGGGGGCATCGATCGATCGATGGTGGGAAATTTTGCCCAGTTCGGCCTGGGTGAGTTATAAAGGGAAATTAATTTATAAAGTAAGTTTCCATATATTTATTAGTGATAAATAATTATGAAACAAATATTCCTAGTAATTATGGGAAAGAGTAATTGGGAATATGATGAATTTATGTGGGACATTTAATGGATAAAATTGAGAGACTTTATTCCAAAATAGTGATGTACGGATCAAGTGAGTAAATCCGGGTATATTGGTAAAGCGACCCAAGGTAGTGAATTAAGTTTGGAGATAAACTAAATAATTTTGAGTCGGGATATAGACTCGGGAAATATTAAGTTACGGGCCAAGTAAGTGAGTCCGGGGACAACGGTTGAGTGACACCAAGTTATTAAATTAATAAGAGTGATAATTAATTTAAAAAGAGTCGGATTGTAGACTCGGGTAGAATTAAATTTATAAAGGTGTTAATTAGTTTAATTAAAGTCGGTTTGTAGACTCGGGTATGATTAAATTAAGGGGTGGGATAATTAGTTTAATCAGGATCGGATTGTAGACTCGTGAAGGGTACTTATTAATTAATGTGATAATTAATTATATTAGAGTCGGACCACAGACTCGGAATTTGGGTTGATTAATTAATTTGTTAGCTAATTTGATTAGAGTCGGGCGATAGACTCGGGGAGGTATTAAATTAAAATGTGTGTTAATTAATTTAAGGAGAGTTGGACCATAGACTCGGGGAAAGTATTATATTAATTAAGGTGTGAATTAATTATATTAGAGTCGGACCATAGACTCGGGAAGAGGATAAGTTATTAAGTGAGAAAATTAATTACATTTGAGTCGGGCCACAGACTCAGAAACTTACAAGCAGTGTATGGGATTTTGAGTACACGGTAAAGCCGGGGTTATTAATATATATATATATACTTGTATGTATTGTGTGTGACATTAAATTACAGGCAGTGTGCGGGAGTTTGAGTACACGGTAAAAACCAGGGGTTCATAATATATATATATGGGTAGTGATAGTATATATATATATGTGTATATATTGTGTGTGATAGTAAATATCAGTGACTAGATATTTATTCAATTTAAATACTCTAATGCTATCAAGGGAGGTTGCACGATGTGGGTGAATCCCCTAGCTTGAGGAGTAGGGCGAGTATATCCCCAGGTCATAGCGTCCGGTATATATGGGTGAGAGATTTATCTCACTTTCAGGGAAGGAATATGACCGCCTCCACTTCGTTATATTTTAGTCCAAGTTGGTGAGCGATTCTAACTTGGGGAAACAAGGTTTTGCGAGCACACCTAGTGAGATAGCATTTTAGAGGGAATCATCCGATGAGGGTATACTCGGAAGGATGGATACGCGTATGATATATGTGTGGATGTTAGTAAATGTACGTATAATATAGTAGTAAATATTATATGTAGGTGATAATACAGTGCGTGATGTATTTACCTTATATAACTCGGGTTATAGTTATATGTTGTTAATTAATGAGAAATTAATTAAGTTAATTATTGGTGGAAATAATACAGTGTTTGACGTATGTACTTTATATAACTTGTGACACGGTTATATATTATTATTTAAGAGGAATTAATTAAGTTAATGGTGAAATAACTTAAAATTCAAGAATCATTATACTCGGGTTAGAGTAGTATGGCAAGGGAAGGTTATACCAAGACTAGTTGGACGGGGTAGCACAACTAGGAGGGGTTAAGGTAACCGGTAGGTGTGCACAATAGTGGAGGGGTGAGAATGTCCACAAGGGAGTGCGACACTAACTTAAATATGAAGCGCATTCATGCATTTTAAATTACTGCAGTTAATTCACTTGCTAAATATTTTCAAAATGTTTTGGGTTCTAACCCTTGCTATAAGACTATTTTCAAAACCTTTTAGGTGTCCATCCACAGGGACGCCAGGATTGATATTCTATTCCAGGGACACGGAGCTGCGGCATATGTGGATGCTAGTAGGAGTTTGGATTAGACGCATCATTCATTCATTCCTAGAGTAGGAATCTTGTATCAGTTTCAGTTTTATTTAGGGCTTGTCGCCCAGACTTCTCGGTACAGTTTTCAGATGTTGAATATTTGTATTTGAATTATTTCTTTGGTGGCCGGTGATTTATTCGGCATGTTGTGTATTTATGATTCAGTTCTTTTTCATTCAGTTGTGTGAATGGTTTATATATTCAGCATGTACTGTTTTGGTTTTATTAAAAAGTTAAAATTGGCACCAGTTTTTGGAATACTAGGTGGTTAGTAAGTTTTAAAAAGTTTTCGACAGTGATGCTAAGGATGATCCAACTGGGATTCCTGTTTTAATTTGGTATAGGACTGATCACCCGGTATTTTATTAGGCGGGGTGTCACAGATGGTATCAGAGCATCAGGTTCTAGTGTCCTTAGGATCTGTGCGGCTTTTCACGTTTCTGCTTGACAATCTTTGATATAGAGCCCTATTATAGGATTGTTGTATTCTCATACGTATGCGCATATACGTTCTTCCGCGAAATTGATATTTGAGAGTGAACTCATACAAAATTCGATTCTCATTCCAGATGATGCCCAGGAGAGAGAGAGCAGCTAGGGCAGCAGGGGGAGATGAGACGAAGGAGGCTCGTTAGGAGCAAGAGATACCGTAGCAACGGCCAAGGATGAATTTGGCGGCATAGGTCACTGAAATAGTGGCACAGGCAGTTGGAGCAACGGTGGTCACAACGGCAGGGTACTTTCCACGGCATCAGCCACAAGTGTTAGTGGCGTCGGATGTTCAGACTCACACAGGGTCGTCGGGGTGGAAACAATAAAGAGAGGTTATTTTAGCGGGAACCCACCAGAGTTGCGAGGGGGTTCAGGTGTAGTACTAGCGTGTCAAGGAAGAGAGGTATCCAGCGTCACCTACGCATGGGAGATTGCGATGGGGTGCGAAACTAAAGGCTAACCACTTTTAGTTAGTGGGAGTGGTGCTACAGTGGTGGGAGTCAATCACCACAGTTGAGGAAAGGGACACACTAGCTACTGCCGAGTTTTGGGGGCGGTTCGACTGCAAGTATTTTTCCTTCAGCGGTTGAGACCGAAAGGAGGAGAAAATTTTGTGAGGTGACTCAAAGGGAGGCTGTTTAGTGGCCGATTACGAGGAAGATTTCACTCGTTGGCAAAATTTTTTACCGGCTGATGGTAAACTAGGAAAAGAGAAAGAAAGCAAAGTTTATGGATGGGTTAGTCTGGAGAATCAGACAACATTTAATTGAAAATTCCGCATTAGTAGATTATACTGATGTCATTAACGCAACACTCCGGCACTGTCGGGAATATCGCTTCCACGCGAAAGAAAGCGGGAGGGGAGTGGGGATTAGCCAATCGGATGAGGCAGAAAGGAACAATACCAGTGGGGTATCCCAGCAGCAGACTGGGGGAGATCAAGGGCAGGATTTCCGGCAGGGGAATTATGCCACACGATCTAAAACTGGAGACTACCGGCGGGATGGCCAGGAATTTCAAAAAGTTGGCATGGAAGGGATCAGTGGCAGGGTGAACATATTAGAAAATGTTTCGTTTGGGGAAAAGCGAGACACATGAAGATATATTGCCTTAAGCAAGGCGGGAGTCAACTACAGGACGAGGTCCTGGATGTACAACCACTAAAGCAAATCACGGGTGCATTCGGGCAGGGAGAAGCTGCTCCGAAAATCGAGAACCAGCCGTTGCAGCTGGAGTATAAAAGTAATTATTTTACCCTAGGGGCATGGGGTATATTGTTGAGTGACAAAGAGGATGTCACAGTATAAGACTTATTTTTACTAGAATTCGCAAGTGAGTCGAACTTAGTGGGTGCGTTGGCGGTAGCAGCCATAGCATGTGGGTAAACTTTTCCGTAGGGTAGCGGAGTTCCTTAGTGTCCTTCATGAGAGAGTGGAGGCGTACACTGAGTGATTGGTTGAATTAGGCAAGGAATTTCTACTTTCGAGAATTATGGGAGTAGGGTTGATAATACTTTTAAACATCGACTGGATAGCGATGGAATTTAACTATTGTGAATAGTGGAGTTAAATTTTGGTGTTCGCGACACCAGGGTATGATTGGTACTAGGTATCACCTGAGAGGGCGTATAGCCTATATATACGTGGGTATATATGTTATATTCCGTGGTGCAATAGCACATAGTGAGGTTTGGTGTTCTCACATTTTATCCCGGTAAATGGGGATGTGTACTGAAGTGAATCAGGGTGGTTAAATTTATTTTCGAGCAAAGAGCGATAGCTCGGGGTTTATTTTGCGCAAGGACTAGTGGTAGTAAGGGCGCGGTATTTCATGTTGTCTTCGGTAGCATAAGGGTAAGCGTATATACTTTTACGTTGAGAGACAAGTATTTATGGGGAGATGGTTGGACGTAACATGGGTGGAGTACCCGGGCAGTAACTATATAGGTATATATATATATATAGGTAATATGATTACGGGTTCGAAGTTATATTACGGGTTACGACTAGCACAGTCGGGTAACTTTCGTGCGGTACAGCGCGGGGATAGGGTGTATGGGCACCCGGGTTAATTAAGGCAAAAATTTTGTGCGGTTAAGCACGGGTATAGGGTGTATGGGTGCCCTGACAAGGTTTAAATGCATGCTTGTGTAACGTATGTTTAGAGGCGGATGTGATAGATATAGAGGGCTTGGAGGCACTTGACTAGTGAGTAATATGTGAATACTGGATCACTACGTTTATCTTAATTTCGAGGACGAAATTCCTTTGTAAGGGGGGGAGTATGTAACACCCCGTACTTTTGTGCATTTAATATTTAATTAATTCGGGATTTTAAATTACTGGTGTGTTGTAATTTTAATTGAATTAATTATGACAATATATATATTTAAATATTAATCGAGGAGTAAATGGTTAATGTTTAGGGAAATTTATTTACTAAGTGAATAGTAATAATTTAATTACGTCATTTCGGGTATTAATGACGGGGTATGCACTTATTCCAGCCAGGAGTCGGTATAGACTTAATGGGGTGTGAGATAAGGATTTTTATAAATTAATTCGGATGTCAATTCTGACTACGCGGTTGAGTCCGGATGGGTCGAGTTAGTCAGAAAAGAGTACCCGGGGGTAGTAATTGGGTCTCGGGGTATTTTTGGGCATAGCCGGGCCCACACGGGGTGAGTTGGGCCACTTTAATTAAGCCCATTAGGTGAAAAACGGGATTAAGGGTTTTTAACCTAATGGGGAGATTAGAAAATCAGCAGCCATCAAATTCTAAACCTAGGGTTTGAGAGGGGATTTGGGGAAAAACAAATCAAGAGCAAATTGGAGGTGTTTGGAGCCAAATTGAGGGACTACGCCAACGGATCAGACACTACGAACACTTTTAGGCAAGTGGTTAACTGTTTTGATTCTTAAAGCATGATAATCAATTCATATCATAGTGATGTGGGTATGAAAATTCGTTTTTGGGTGTAAATGGGTACAAATTGGGGTTTTTGTTTCTGAAACACTTGAATGAGATTCAAAGTAAGATTTAGATGGGTGATTGATATCTGAATATGTATATATGATTTGGACGAAAATTTCAGAACATAAAAGAGTGGAAATTGAATCTGGAATTTGGGATTTAAAACAGATAACTAAATTTTATGGTGTAAGACCCATTTCGAAAATTATGAGATAATTAGAAAAGTTGATTATCTTAATGGTCTCTATGATTGGATAGGATGTGGATTAACCATGTGTAGATGATGGAATGATGTAATTAGAGGTTTAAATTCTGGTTTAGAAACCTTGAGGTTCGTTAATGGTGGAAAACAAGGGGGAGGCAGACCTGTAACGAAGGGGTCGATCGATCGATCGGGGGCATCGATCGATCGATGGTGGGAAATTTTGCCCAGTTCGGCCTGGGTGAGTTATAAAGGGAAATTAATTTATAAAGTAAGTTTCCATATATTTATTAGTGATAAATAATTATGAAACAAATATTCCTAGTAATTATGGGAAAGAGTAATTGGGAATAGGATGAATTTATGTGGGTCATTTAATGGATAAAATTGAGAGACTTTATTCCAAAATAGTGATGTACGGATCAAGTGAGTAAATCCGGGTATATTGGTAAAGCAACCCAAGGTAGTGAATTAAGTTTGGAGATAAACTAAATAATTTTGAGTCGGGATATAGACTCGGGAAATATTAAGTTACGGGCCAAGTAAGTGAGTCTGGGGACAACGGTTGAGTGACACCAAGTTATTAAATTAATAAGAGTGATAATTAATTTAAAAAGAGTCGGATTGTAGACTCGGGTAGAATTAAATTTATAAAGGTGTTAATTAGTTTAATTAAAGTCGGTTTGTAGACTCGGGTATGATTAAATTAAGGGGTGGGATAATTAGTTTAATCAGGATCGGATTGTAGACTCGTGAAGGGTACTTATTAATTAATGTGATAATTAATTATATTAGAGTCGGACCACAGACTCGGAATTTGGGTTGATTAATTAATTTGTTAGCTAATTTGATTAGAGTCGGGCGATAGACTCGGGGAGGTATTAAATTAAAATGTGTGTTAATTAATTTAAGGAGAGTTGGACCATAGACTCGGGGAAAGTATTATATTAATTAAGGTGTGAATTAATTATATTAGAGTCGGACCATAGACTCGGGAAGAGGATAAGTTATTAAGTGAGAAAATTAATTACATTTGAGTCGGGCCACAGACTCAGAAACTTACAGGCAGTGTATGGGATTTTGAGTACACGGTAAAGCCGGGGTTATTAATATATATATATACGGTGTAGTGGTAGTATATATATATATATATATATATATATACTTGTATGTATTGTGTGTGACATTAAATTACAGGCAGTGTGCGGGAGTTTGAGTACACGGTAAAAACCAGGGGTTCATAATATATATATACGGGTAGTGATAGTATATATATATGTGTATATATTGTGTGTGATAGTAAATATCAGTGACTAGATATTTATTCAATTTAAATACTCTAATGCTATCAAGGGAGGTTGCGCGATGTGGGTGAATCCCCTAGCTTGAGGAGTAGGGCGAGTATATCCCCAGGTCATAGCGTCCGGTATATATGGGTGAGAGATTTATCTCACTTTCAGGGAAGGAATATGACCGCCTCCACTTCGTTATATTTTAGTCCAAGTTGGTGAGCGATTCTAACTTGGGGAAACTAGGTTTTGCGAGCACACCTAGTGAGATAGCATTTTAGAGGGAATCATCCGATGAGGGTATACTCGGAAGGATGGATACGCGTATGATATATGTGTGGATGTTAGTAAAGGTACGTATAATATAGTAGTAAATATTATATGTAGGTGATAATACAGTGCGTGATGTATTTACCTTATATAATTCGGGTTACAGTTATATGTTGTTAATTAATGAGAAATTAATTAAGTTAATTATTGGTGGAAATAATACAGTGTTTGACGTATGTACTTTATATAACTTGTGACACGGTTATATGTTATTATTTAAGAGGAATTAATTAAGTTAATGGTGAAATAACTTAAAATTCAAGAATCATTATACTCTGGTTAGAGTAGTATGGCAAGGGAAGGTTATACCAAGACTAGTTGGACGGGGTAGCACAACTAGGAGGGGTTAAGGTAACCGGTAGGTGTGCACAATAGTGGAGGGGTGAGAATGTCCACGAGGGAGTGCGACACTAACTTAAATATGAAGCGCATTCATGCATTTTAAATTACTGCAGTTAATTCACTTGCTAAATATTTTCAAAATGTTTTGGGTCCTAACCCTTGCTATAAGACTATTTTCAAAACCTTTTAGGTGTCCAGCCACAGGGACGCCAGGATTGATATTCTATTCCAGGGACACGGAGCTGCGGCATATGTGGATGCTAGCAGGAGTTTGGATTAAACGCATCATTTATTCATTCCTAGAGTAGGAATCTTATATCAGTTTCAGTTTTATTTAGGGCTTGTCGCCCAGACTTCTCGGTACAGTTTTCAGATGTTGAATATTTGTATTTGAATTATTTCTTTGGTGGCCGGTGATTTATTCGGCATGTTGTGTATTTATGATTCAGTTCTTTTTCATTCAGTTGTGTGAATGGTTTATATATTCAACATGTACTGTTTTGGTTTTATTAAAAAGTTAAAATTGGCACCAGTTTTTGGAATACTAGGTGGTTAGTAAGTTTTAAAAAGTTTTCGACAGTGATGCTAAGGATGATCCAACTGGGATTCCTGTTTTAATTTGGTATAGGACTGATCACCCGGTATTTTATTAGGCGGGGTGTCACACCAACGGACTGTTGGGCATTATCTATATTATTTGATTCAACGTCGTCTAATGACTGCATGTCCATTCATTGGTCAATAGTATTTACTACTGCGATTCAATTTAGATGCTTAGGCATTCTTATTTGGTTTTCTCGTTTCAGTTGCTCGGTATAATCATCATTATATCGCAATAAAGACCCAATGGATGGTCGGTCATCATCATTATCCTATTTTATTATCTTAGCCCTGATGGATGATCGGGCATGATAATTATAGGATCATCTTATTTCAGCACCCGATAAATGATTAACATGACTCGTAACAAAGTCCTGACGATGGTCATGCGTTATTACTATTCAATCTTCTCTTCATAACCCCCACTGGGAGCTCCGTAGCAATATTGACCTGAGAACGAATTCACTGCAACATCAGTAAAGAAAGAAAGCAAATTAGACATCAAGCTGAAAAATCATAAGATTGGTTTCCTCCATGACAAAGTGGGTTTAAAAAAAGTCCTGACTAATGACAGGCGTTTGAGCAAGCCTTGTCTCACGAGTTCTTCACAGGCCTATGGTCGGCCTCTCCAATTAGACCATGGAAAAATCCTAATACAAGGTCATACCCTAGATTAGGTGCACGCCTGAGCGAACTTCATCTCATAAGTGCTTCACTGGTCGGTGGCCAACTTCTCCAATTGGACCATGCAAAAATCCTAATACGTGGTGATACCCTAGACTAGGTTCACGCTCAAGCGAGCCTCGGCACATGAGTGCTTCACAGGCATGTGGTCGTACTTTCCAATTGAACCATGTAAAAATCCTAATATAGGGTGATATCCTAGAATAGGTGCACGCCTGAGCAAACCTCGATGCATGAGTGATTCACATGCCTGTGGTCGGCCTCTCCAATTAGACCATGCAAAAATCCTAATACAGGGTGATATCCTAGACTAGGTGCACGCCCGAGCGAGCCTCAAAGCACGAGTGCTTCATAGGCATGTGGTCGCCCTCTCCAATCGGATTATGCAAAAACCCTAATATAGGGTGATACCCTAGACTAAGTATGCACATGACTATTTCACATGCCTATGGTCGGCCTCTTCAATTGGACCATGCGATAAAACGAAAGAACGAACTACGATAGACCTAATCCCATGAGGGTACGTAGGTAGCTCGACACACTCAAGTTCGATTCCCATGTCGATTGGACTTCTCTCAACTCAAGTAAATCATTCCTTTAAGACCTTACAAAGGCAAGCGGATCAACCAAGAAAGGCTTAAAAGTTCAATGACAAGTCACAGAACGCCAGTCCAATTCATATTGACATCTACACATGTTTACAGAGACTACGAACCAGCTCTCATCTCATCTCGAAAATCAATTAACTGAACTGCGACCTATGGGGAAATTATGGGGGAGAAATTTACACCTACATAAATATCATCACTTGTGACAAATACACCGGTCAAGATGGTGACCAGCATACACTCCAATAAGATAAGGACGATTAAAGTCCTTGGCAAAGTAAAAGATCGAGGAGCACTATTTTATTTAAATCAAACTCTATAAGGATATGACTTATCCAATTGTAACCCCTAATCATATATAAAGGCAATACCCCCCCCCCCCATTGTGAAAAGGGGGGCTCAGAGGCTAGAGAAATTCTCATGTAAATTCTCTCATTATTATAATAAAACACTACTGAAGCCTCGTTGACATAGGCCATCGATGACCGAACCACGTCAATCTTTATTTCTTTCTCATTTATTTTAATACTTGCATCGTGATTATTTGGCCCCCCCTTTCGGGTGAATTTTTTTGCTACCACAAAAGTTTACAATAATTTACTTTACATAAAGCAAATATGTCGTCTTTCAATAATTTTGGCCGAGTCTTTATACGAGCCTATTTTTTATTTTCAAACCTTATCGTCTTTGCAATAATTAAATCCGGTGGCCCATACAGGCCAGTCCTAGTCTTTAAAGAAAATCAAACTTGTCATATTGTGTCATCGATCTTCAACCTTTAATAATTCTTCGAATAAAGAGGGGACCTTATCTGTCCCGTCTTTGTCTTCTTCTGCCTTTTATTTTTTGTCTTTATTTGATGGAGCATTATTATTACCAAAATATTCGTCAATGAGGCCCACCACTCTAATTCTGGCTGGTAAAGCTACCTCTACCACTTCTTTAGATTCTCTTCTGAGCCTACCGTCGAGTGTTTCATCAACTTGAATGATTAAGTCTACATTATGGTATACATTATACCATCTTTCTTGGCTTGTTAAAAGTTCTATAATCTCGATTGTTTCCATGGCTTGGGCAATCTAAAATTTGGACTTGTCTCAGAGAAGTCTTTGGTATCGTCTTCAGAAAGGATTTCAAAGTCTTCAAATGCAAATGATGAAAATCTAACGATTCTAAATCCTTCAACCCTTTTTCCCCTATAAGAATTTGGAGCTATCTGATAAATTCTAGCAAATAAGGAAAATAATTCTTTTATTTTCTTGGCACACTCATGGACCGTTTTTCCAAGAGTAATAGATTCTTTTATAGTATGTATATGGATGAGTCCGATGGACCCATATTCTTCAAGAGTTATATGCGCCATTTTTATATCTCCCAAAAGATAAATTTTTGGAACTTCTTAAAAGAAGCCACTGATTATTAAGGCATCTCCATTAATCTCAGATAATAACATATTGAAATTCCCAATAATGCTATCACCCTCTTTATAACAATCTTATGAAATTGGAAGATTATTATTACTAAATGGTATAACAATCTTAGACTTAAAATTCTTTTGTTGATAACATAAATTATCAATAGGTCTAACTTTGGAGGTTTCTCTAAGAGTCTGAGCATATGTCTGAGGTTGAGGTCTAGGAATAGCAGTACCACTGAGTTGGGTAACTGCAAGTATTTGGGTTCTCATGAATCTTGCAGCAACCATTAAATTCTGTTTGAATTCTACACATAGATTATTCTTCACATTCCACCATATGGCATTATAAGAGTATTTTTCATCGCCTGAAAATTCTCATATATATTTTATTAAGTTTGGACATCTTTGATCTAATCTATATTGGGGAAAATGCATTTTTCCAATAAGTCTATTCTGGGCAACAATTACATTTCTTAATTTTCCAAGAGGAACAAGAATGTCATCGAAGTTTTCCAGAATTGGTCTTTCTTGATTGTCTTGGATATGAGTCTGTTTTTGCGTTTTACCAGCATTTGGTTTTACGCGTATAAGATAGTCTGCAACGTTTTCTTTGTTCAGTCTAAAGGAACTTATGGTGTCTAAATCTTCTGTTTGCATCATATAATAAGAAATAATATTAGTATTAACAAACATGGGTTCTTTAGATATGATGTCTTAAATGGTATTTTTACTTCCCTTATGTATAACAAAGAAGTCATATCCATTAAGGAATTGTTACCATCTAATTAGTCTATTTATCCTTGATTTTGATAAGTTTAAGTCTCTGCATCTTATTTCATAAATGAATCAGTATAAACAGTAAAATGATTAGGTCTAAGAAAAAGCATATATTTTTCTATAGCCCTTACTATGGCTAAAACATCTTTTTCGTGGGTAGTGTATCTTGTTTTTGGATCAATAAAAGTTTCAGAACTATATCTACAAAGTTTTTTTCTTTTTAGTCTGATGATCAATGGCAAAGTACACTTCATCCCATTGTTTATCAAAGGCATTTGTTTCTACTATAAACCGGTCTTGAGCATTAGGCAGTTCAAGTAAAGGAATATTCTTGATTGCTTCATTGATTTGTCTTATAACTTCAAAATCATCTTTAGTCCATTCAAAAGGATTAGTCTTATCTGTTCCTTTTAATTTGGATGTTAATCTTTGTCTTTTTGAAGCAAGGTTCTTAATAAAATATGCGGCATAATTAAGAAATCCTAAAAATGATTGTAATTATTCTCTATCTCTAAGTTGGTTTCGGAATTCAAGAATCTTCTTGGTTATGGTTTTTGCTAAGGATAATTTTCCTTTATTAATATGCATTCCCAAAAAGTCTATTTCAGTGTGGAATAATTGTATTTTCTCCTTATAAATAACAATTCCATGTTTATCTAATTCTAAGATAATCTTTTTAAGATGGTCTACATGTTCTCCTTCAGTCTTGTTAGCTACAAAGTATTATCTATGTACACAAGATAAAATTCTGAATAAGGTCTAAAAACATTATGCATTCTTCTTTGAAATACTTGAGGGGCATTCAAATCTCCAAATGACATTAGTAACCATTCATATTTCCTTCGAGGCAGACTAAAGGTCGTCCAAGTTATACTTTCGGGGTGTATCTTAATTTGCCAGAAGCCTGACTTACAATCAAATTTACTGAATATAATTATGTCTTCAATTAAGTTAATTAAATTATTCTTATTTGGTATTTTATAATAGTTAAATTCCTAATTCTTATTAAGGTGTTTACAGTCTATGACCATTCATCTTTTTCCTCTCTTTCATTCAGACTCATTTTGAACATAGAAGGCAAGACTTTCTCTAATAATTCCTAGTTTAAGTATCTCATCTATATCTTCCTTGAATTCTTCTCTATCTTCTTGTAAATATCCTTTCTTGTAAGTTCTACCATTAATAGTGGCATCCAGGTTAATAAAAATAATTTCATAATAACTTTAGTCTATATCCCACTTAACAATAGGATTTTCTTCTAAAGTAGGCTCTGCTAATTGCCTAATCTTTTCCTTTTCTTCTTCTATATCCATTTTCTTTTGTTTGGATATAGCTTGGGCCTCTAATAAGGCTTGTTGGGCTTGGTCTAAAATTTCTTATTGTATAAGAGTAATTTGCTTATAACACTTTTGGTCTGGACACTTACATTATTTTTGTAAGATTTTAGTTATTTCTTGGGCTTCTTGTTGGTTTATAAGTCTAGGTACACCATGTTCAACTGATGAACTTTGATGGTTTATTGGTTTATAATTTGGTTTGACTTGCATAAGGTCAAAATAGTCTTGTGATCAATTAAAAGGAGCTTTAATATTAAATTTCTCTTTATCACTAAGTAATATCTTATAATTATATTGGGTATAAGGATGGTATTTACTAATAAAGTCTTGTCCTAAAATAATGTTTCCCGTGAAACTAGGACGGAGATCTATAATCCAAAACTGGTGATTTACAGTTTTGTATGTCTGATTTTCTAGTTTAAAATAAATATGAATAGTCTGTAAATATAAAGTAAATGGTTCTCCTTTAGCTACCTTACCATGGATCTCTTCATTACTATCTAAAAAATATTCTTTAGGGAATGCATTAGCCTTACAAATACTCTGAGAGCATTCTGTATCTATAAAAGCTGAAAGTCTTTTAGGATAATCTTTGTGTTGTATAAATAATTCTACAAAACAAGCATTAGGTTTAGTAGAAACTCCTAAATTATTGTTTTTTATAATGGATATTCCTTTCTGAGGTTTATCTATGAAATTTAATGGTGTTAAGTCTCCAGTACTACTTTCTGATTACCTTTCTTTTTTATCATAGGAAATTCCCTTTCCTTTTAGGTATTTCTTTTCTTGTAATCTTTTGGCTATATTTTTATCAATGTCTTGATAATAGAGTTGAATAGCTTGATCTATTTGAGCATCATATCGAATAATATAAATTGCCCTAAATCTAGTTCTTGAACATCCTTCATGGTAGTTAATTGGCAAATAACACAAACTGTAAATAATTATGTTTGTATAGTGTCAAAACATTCTTCACAACTAAAGTCTTTGTTGTTACATTTCATTTCGAATGTGCAATAATGTTCTTCATCATAGTAACATCTAGGAATATATGTTAGTAATTCATAATTACTAACTATCCATATTTTCTTTAACAAGGGGATTAATATACATTTATACCAAGCTTCTTCAAAGTCCATATTATCATTTTCATGATTAATTTCCATCATATATAAGTCTAGAGTATCTTAGAAATCTTCATACTCACCAGTATCACTATTATAGTCTTCTGAATCACTATCTATATATGCACTATATATACTAGAATTGTCATCATTTTCTATGTATGATATTTCAATAGCATATAGTATATCTAATTCTTCTTGATCTGTAAAGTCCAATATTGCATTAATAATCTTAATAATTTCTTCATCTTTCTTGTTAGGACAATCTTTAGTAAAGTGTTCTTCTTTGCCACAAGTCCAATATTCTTTGGTAGAAGTCTTAGATTGAGATACTTTGTTTTTTTTCATATAATTAGGCACTTTCTTATGTTTATTGGTATTCTTCTTAAAATATCTTCTTTGGTTAAATCTATTTTTCTTAGCTTTGAAATTCCTTTCTCTAAAGGTAGTAAATGGTATGAATCTATATTTCTTAGGAAAACTTAAAGGCCTAGTCTTAAACTTATTTTCTTTCCAATCTAGCTTATTCTTTTTTAATTTCATATCTTTAGATTCACTACCACATCCCCATTGGATTGGAGCAATGTCTCTTTCATCTTTAATTGGAGGAATCTGTTTGAAAGTTTCTTCAATTAACTTTCCTTAAGTTATATCTCGTCTTTTGGATATAATATTGTCTTTGGCAAAATTAATTGTTTCTCCAATGGAGTTATTCTTAATTCCAACAACTCCTGGTCAGTTGTTGTATTCATTAATTTGGATTTTTCCAATAGCTGGTATTTTTTTATAAAATATTCATCTTTTAAGGTCTCACCAAATTCTTTAATTTGGTAATATAGTTGTTCATAATTATTGTTATATTCATTGATCTTATCTAATTTGCAAATACTAAGAAGAGCTAGCTTAGTATTTGCTAAGTCTTGTTGATTAATTTGAGCTAGTTGTCCAGCTCTAATGAATTTTGTTGTAAATAATTGAATATATTCTTCTATTGATCTTTCATCTTGATATTGTCTCATTTTCTCAACTTTAGCTATGGATTCTTTATCTGTAGCTTGTCTAAGGCTGTCAAAATAATTCTTAGCAATTCCTCTAATGATTGCTCAACGTATTGTTTATATGTGAAACACACATTCATTTGATTACGCAATTCATCTAAGGCTATCTTTCTATCTTGAACATTATCTAAATTAAGGTATATTCCAACTGCGTTTATGGCTTGACTTGCCATGGTCTTAATTGGAGTAAAACTTTTGTCACCAGTTGGAAAATCTTTTATATAATCAGGTTTTGTCTTTACTAGAGTATTTTAATAAATAGGAATATTTATTCCTATTGGTTTACTAAGTCATAGAGCATCATTCAGCCTACTACTGGTTCTAATTTCCTGGTTAGCAGGACCAACTTGTGTAGCTGGCATTAATATTTCTTCTCCTTCTTCTACTGATCTAAGGTTTCTAAAAAGTTCTTTGGTATTCTTAGATTCTTTTAATTTTAATATGTGGTCTTGAGATATCATATTAAATTTATCCTTATCTTGGAATCTACTAGAATGACTTCTTTTAAGATGTTCTTTAAATGTCTTCATGTCTAATTCTGAGGGTTCATGCCCAAAGTTCTAGATTTTGGTTTTACCTTTAACTAAATCTTTTTGTTCAAATGATCTTCTAGGTCTAATTGTTGGATATTGTTTTAATAAGCTAAAGCTATCCTTACTACTATATTCTCCTTCTAAGGGATCACTAAGTATGACTTCCCCTATATTTCTGAATCTGATTTCTTCAGTATGGAAACTTTTGCTAATAGTCTTAGGAGGACCAAACTGGATAGTAACATTTCCAGTGACATCGTCTTGATTAATAGATAATAATTTATTTTGTATAGTTTTAGTTTCTTAGAATTCTAAAAATTACCAAAGAGTCATAGATTTTTCTCTCATAGGACCAGTATTCTCAATACTGTAAGTGTGATTGTAGTTTGAATTACTGGTTCTCACCAATATTTTTTCATTAACACTACATCAAAAACAACAATTTGGCATGATTTTGAAATGTGTCAGATTAAATCTGGCACGGTTTTGAACTGTACCAGAATCAGGTGTTCTAAAATGGCCATTTTTTCTGGCACGGTTTAAAAGTGTGTCAGATTTGGCCAAACAAGAACACTTATGGCACACTTTAAAATTGCCAGAATTTGATATTTCTGCCACACTTTATAACTATACCAGATTGAGTACATTTTGGTACACTTTTGGCACAGTTTAAAACCGTGCCATAATTTAATACACTTTTGGCACGATTTTGAACTTTGTCAAATTTTTGGATCAAAGAAAAAAAATTAATTTTTTGAAAACAAGAAAATTCACAAATTGCAAATATCGCACATTTTTGATAAACTAATGTACATACAAACTTCAAAATATTATAAATCTTAATAGTTCACAGACCAAAAAAATTGGGCAGATTTCCTCTTTTTTCTAGACATTCTAAAACCTACTAATATAAAACCCGTGTAATGATAAGCCCGTGCGGCCATAAAATATATCAATATAATTACAAAAACCCGCATGAACTTAAAAGTTGACAATAAAACTACAAAAGCCCGTGCGTCTATAAAACAAAAAGTAGAATCCTGAATATTAACGAGATTGAATAAATAATCTCCTTGTTGTAAATCATTTACTTCTTCGTGTGTTCCACATGGATAAAAGAAAATGATAAAATGTCATCCTGCAAAAAATAGGATACAAAAAAGAGATGATATTAGTAACCAAGTAATTTTAGAAAAAATCTTATTCAAGCCGAAAAATGGCATATACGAGTTACAATTATTATTATATTCTCAAACCAAAACTCTTGCGACTAGGTGGTCATCTCCTATGAGTTACATTTGTCCAATGCGAGGTCTTAGTGCCTCTTACGGGGCCGTTTGAGGACTGCTTTGAGTTTCCACCCTCAAACGGCATGTTTTTAAGAATAATCTAAATATTTTCAAAGAATCATCATATTCTCAAACCAGGAGACCCGTGACTGCACGGTTAGTTTCTATATATTACATTGGTCCCGTGCGAGGTGTTCATGCCTCTTACGGGGCCGTTTGGGGACTAGTTTGGGTTTTCACCCTTAACGACTTGTTTTTAAGTCTAATATAGATTTTTTAAATTGTTGTCATATTCTCAAACCAGAAGACCTGTGACCACGCGGTCAGTTCCCACGAGTTACATTGGTCTCGTGCAAGGTGTTAGTGCCTCTTACAGGGCCGTTTGAGGGCTGGTTTAGGTTTCACCCTCTAACGACATATTTTTAATCCTAACCTAAATATTTTTAAACTATCATCATATTTACTAACCTAGAGACCTGTGACTATGCGGTCATTTCCTACAAGTTACATTGGTCTCGTGCGAGGTGTCCATGCCTCTTATGGTGCCGTTTTGAGTTTTCACCCTTTTAACAGCTTGTTTTTAAGCCCAATCTAGATATTTTCAAATTATCATCATATTCTCAAACTGGGAGACCCGTGATTATGCGATCAGTTTCGACAAGTTACATCGGTCCCGTGGGAAGTGTCCATACCTCTTACGGGCCATTTAGAGACTGGTTTGAGTTTTCACCCCTTAACGGCTAGTTTTTAAGCATAATATAGATATTTTTTAATTATCATCATATTCTCAATCTGGGAGACCTAGGACTATGCGGTCAGTTCCTACAAGTTACATTAATCCTGTGCGAGGTGTTAGTGCCTCTTACGGGGCCGTTTAAGGGCTAGTTTAGGTTTACACCCTCTAGCGGTATGTTTTTAAGCCTAGTCTAAATATTTTCAAATTATCGTCTTATTAACAAATCGAGAGACCCGTGACTACACGGTTAGTTTCTACAAGTTATATTGATCCCGTGCGAGGTGTTCATGCCTCTTACGGGACCGTTCGAGGCTAGTTTGAGTTTTCACCCTTTTAACGGTTTGTTTTTAAGCCTAATCTAAATATTTTCAAATTATCATCATATTCTCAAACCGGGAGACCCGTGACAATGCGATAAGTTTCTACATTTACATTTTTCCCGTGGGAGGTGTCCATGCCTCTTACGGGGCCATTTGGGGGTTGGTTTGGGTTTTCACCCTTTAATGACTAGTTTTTAAGCGTAATCTAGATATTTTAAAATTATCGTCATATTTTCAAACTAGGAGTTCCACAATTACACGGTTAGTTATTACATGTTACATTGGTCCCGTGCGAGGTGTTAGTGCCTCTTATGGGACCGTTTGGGTGCTGGTTTGGGTTTTCACCCTCTAATGGCATATTTTTATGCCTAATCTAAATATTTTAAAATTATCATCATATTCTCAAATCAGGGGGCCCGTGACTACGCGGTCAATTCTTATAAGTTATATTAGTCCCGTGTGAGGTGTCCATGCCTCTTACGGGGCCATTTGGGAGCTGATTTGGGTTTTCACCCTTTTAACGACTTATTTTTAAGCTTAACCTAGATGTTTTCAAATTATCGTCATATTCTCAAAGCGGGAGATCCGTGACTATGCGGTCAGTTCCTACAAGTTACATTAATCCCGTGCGAGGTGTCCATACCTCTTACTGGGCCGTTTGGGGGTTGGTTTGGATTTTCACTCTTTTACTGACTTGTTTGTGAATAATAGTGACAATTAAACACACTTTCCTGTGTCTGCAAAGTGCCTAACTTATGTGTATCTGTATCCGTGTGCGATCCATGCATGGACACTTCACATCGAGTGAAGTGTCCGTGCTTTTTACTTAAACATTCAACATGTATAATTGAAAGTGAATGTAATTCTCCCTTAGTTAACCTTGTGTAATCTTAAATTTTATTTTAGTACTTAAAACTCTTACCATTCTAAAATTCTATCCATATCAAACCTAAAAGTTTGAGTTGAAACTTAAGCCTACAATTCGAAACATTAACCATTACACCAAAGCGTATTCAACTACCCTATTAATAAATAACTACTATCATGGACAGTAATGCGGCCTGATAAAATAAAGATATATAAAAGGAAATGAAAGTGATTAACCTTCGTGTATGCACGCATTGAATTCAAATTAATACTTGGCTAAGAAGTCAATTATATATAGTCACAACTCGGTACAATATATCTCATAATCAGTTTAACCAACTCCTTTTACAACATTCGTGAACGCTTTAAATATAAAGATGAACTATCACACCTATTATGCTGCCTTGAATCGGACGCTAGAGACGCCAACTGCCTGGTTTTGATCCAAGCATTTGCTCTCATTTGGTGAGACCTCAGATCTGCTACACTTGTGTGACAACCCGCCTAATTAGGGGTGGCAATTCGGGTCAACGGGTCGTGTTTCTGGCCGACACGACATGACACGATAAGGTTTTTTTCAGATGCGAATACGACACGACATGAATTCGTATTTTTTAGTTGACACGAAAACGAGCCGAATAAAAAATAACACGGCACAACACGACAAGAATACCAGAATTTCTTAAATTTCACACCTAAAAAACATGATAGCACGATTCATAATTCAGATACGAACACGTCTTCGTGTAAAAAAACACAACACGAACACGACATTTCGGGTGAATTTCGTGTCATTTTTTTGTGTCGTTTCTAAAATTTCCACCCCTACGCCTAATTAAATACCGGGTGATCAGTCCTTTATTAAATTAAATAAGAATATCTAGTTAGTTCATTATTAGCATCACTGTCGCAAAAAATTCTTTATTAATTCACCTAATAATTAATTAGGCTAGTGTAAAAAAACTTCCATTTGTAATTCAATTAAAACCATTCCATAATACGGAATAATAGTAAGCAACATCACATCACAACTGAACTAAATATAACAAGAATAAATGTGAGTTGAATAACTCTCCAGTTAGAATATCTCATTACCATCATCCAAATAAAACCGATACCAACAGTACTGACCTAAGTAATTACAATCTCTGGAATAGAAATGAATTAACTTGAATCTTGGGCGACATGCCCTAAATGAAAATAAACACTGAAGATATGGGAATCAATAGAATGGAAGCGTCTAAACAAATTCTGCATCTCCAATAGCACCTATAACCCGTAGAGACATCCATATTCTATGCCTGGCGTCCCTCATGCTGGACACCTGATGTACAAGATACAATAGAGAATAGAATATGCAAGGAAACGGGTTAGAGCCCGATTATAAAAGATTTTTAAAAATAGCAAATGCTTAACAAGTGTCATTAAGCAATTATTATGTACATATTAGCTTCTCGGGCTCTCGCTTGAGAATCTCACCTCTCATCTATTGTGAACGCCTAACGTACCTCATTATCTCCCTAATTAAGGTTTTCCATAATGATTCTACCCAATATCATTTCTCCCTATTTACCACTCAATACGTATGATAATTAAACATGTTCATTTCTCTTTAATATGAACTAAGCTTTCACAGTTTTAGGATTAAGCACTCATTTACTTAATTCAATCAGATCTCATTATTCATATTTATCTACAATTTCACACAATAGATTACCTCACAGTATATAGATTACATCACAGCATATATATATATATATATTCATCACATTATTATATATACTAATATGGCACCTCCCAGACACAGCTACGGCGTATGCATACTTTGCTATCATGTCCCGATACATCTCTCGCTGTATAAAGGACTATTGGTTCGGTATCTCTCACGAATCATAAATTAACATAACACACATATATTGGAGGCGAGCATACTCCCCAACCAAATGGGTCACGTACATACCTATGTTCCCATTCTACCATCGAAACTATCATTTACACCGATAGCACGTGTCCAAAGTCCTATGCTCAGGGTACAAATCTAAAATCCCCCCAAATGAGCTCATCACGATAAGATCGTCCACAATGCGAAACCTCCCCCCGCCCCCCCCCCCCCCCGATAGCAAGAAGCGTAGGTATGTCACACACAAAAAAAATAATAATATAGATATTCACCCCACCTATATATAATAATAATAGGGCACACGCACAACCCATATAATAATTTTCATACGTATATTTATCTTTAATATCCTACGTATTTACAGATTATGACTTTCCTTCTTAAAGTATATTCCCGAGCTTCTCTCATCACTCGAAGGGTAATCATTTATTCCTTATATATATTCAATAGGTTAACATATACACCCTACTCGTCTATGTCATCACAACTCCCGAATTTCTATGAATTAAAATTATCGTCAATTAGGTTCATTTCTGGACAATCCGTAATTCAATATTAACCTTTATTTCATCTCCTAGGGTTAATCCCATACATGATCCTTTTACTACTGATACTAATATTAAGTAATCATTTATCCAATTTAAACCCTAATTTATATAATTCTCCATCATAACTCATTCAATTAACACTCGTTATTTTCCCCCATTTAATCCCTCACATAATAATATTTTTCCAGATCTTAAGTATGTCTTACCGCCCTTCCCTAAGTCCCATTATGTTCCATTAATCAACACCAAAAATTTCTAAAGTTTGGATTTAATTACAATTTTAAAAGGAAACAAATCACATTTTCAGGGGGAGTCGATCAATCAATGATTTTGGTCGATCGATCGATCGACATTCTTGGGTCGATCGGTCAGATATTTGCTTAGATTTCTGCATATGTTTACATACGGGTTTTATACCTTTTCATCATCAAAACCACTATCAAATAATCCCAAACTCCTCATAATATATCCCAAAAGATATATCACAATATATAAATGATTTCTAGCCTCTAACAATATGAAATCACCATGAAGTTTCAATTAAGTCAAGTCATTTCCCTAAAAAATTCAAAAAATTCTTAGTTTGTCATCCATACAAGAACAATTATAAATCCCAAATTTTCTTCACCAAATGATTCCCAAATTTTGTGGATTTAATTCTATACTCAGAAAAGTATCAATCCTACATGATTCTCATTTCAAAGATTCATTTAAAATCATCATAATTCATCTTTGGTTTCATGTAATTTTTCCAGAACTTTACTTATATTCTAACATGGACAATATACATGCTAAATTTGCAATAGTTGATCACTTGCCTCTTAAATTCATAGTTCTGAACCGTTGGGAAAGTTAACTCTACTGGTGTTCCTCCTTTTTCGACCAACTTCCGGCAGTGGTGGTGATGCAGAATGACTCTTGGCTTTTGGTCTCCTAGAGAAGTCTCTTCTTTTTCCCAAAGAAGTCTCTCACTCTCCCCTAAGTGTTTTTTTCTAATTTTTGGTGAATGAATCTGAATTCTACCACCTCTATACTTATATAATAATACTCAAATTTCCTGGGTAATATTTACCTTTTTTGGAAAATGACCAAAATATCCCTCTAGGGTGTCTGTTTGGTTCCAAATTGCCCCGAGACCCAAAGTAATCCCCCGAGACCCAAAGATCATCATGACCCAAATTTTCAGGCACTCTGGCACAGTCAAAATAACCATTCAGATAACATAAAAATAATCTACTTTTTATTCCATTTAATTATAGTCTCGACACGACTCACACGCGCGTCCTGACTTAATTACCATAATTGTCGTATTCATCACTTGCGATAATTTATAAAATTATAATCATATGTAACGTCATAATCATATATTAATTTTAATAACCAAGTAGTATTCAACCTAAATCACATATTACTTTATTCTGAGTAATATTTAAATCCGAATTAATTTGCAATTATCCCATAATTAATTGCACACAAGTAGGCTATTTGGGTTGTATATATTTTACACACATTATATACTATAAGTGTCAACTCATCTATGATTTTCACAATATTACCTAGTTCCCCACCTTTAATTAACAAACAAGAGAACCACAAAGCTTCCCGTGCTATACCTCAACTGGTACCATACCCAAAAGTGAAATTAAATGAGTTATTGTACACAAACTCCACTAGTGGAAGGGACTGCTCTCGTCCTCCCCTAAGATCCAAGGGTACACATATAATTTATTCTTCAACATCTGATTAGTTCGCTTTTTTTACCCATTCATCTAGGGATGATAGGCCGTACTCAATCACAACTCGGTTCCTATGGCCTCGTGAACACTCTTCCAAAATCGAAAGACAAAGATCTTATCCCAAATGGACACAATATTAAGCGGTACCCTACGTAACCTCATTATCTCGGTTATAAAGATCTGCGCATAATATCCCGTAGTATGATCAGTCCTAAATGGCATAACATGAATTACTTTGGTCAACCGATCCACTATCACCCATATAGGATCGTAACCCCTCTAGGAAGTACTTACCTTCACGATAAAATTCTTGGAATGCTCTCCCATTCTACTGGTTGAGAAACCCTACTTGTTTTGGATAGTCCACCCTTTACCAATAGACAGGTGACCCATTGCAAAATGAATTTAACAATATTTCTCTTCATTAAATTCCATCACCACTATCATTTATAACATGATACATCTTATATTCTCGCAAGTGTACCTCTAACCGTGATCTATGTGACTTTGCCTCACCGCGTGTCATAAATTCTCCCCCGCTCTAAAAAATCAGTTTCTTGTGAAACGTAGGCCTCTGAAAAATCTTACGGAATAAGCTTCGACTTCCTTGGCTACATGTTATCGAATTCACATGACAATCATAATCTACTGCCTGATACAATACTATCCTCGTGGACATTTGGGGAGTGGTGTTCTTAACTAATACAAATGATCGGACAATCAAGTCCAAATATCTCACTTTTATATTTATTTACCTTATCCCATACTTCCCGAATGGGGACAATATCAATATTTGATTACCTAGGGCACCCATACACCCTATGTCTCGCACATTATCGCACAAATGAAATGTATTCATCTTAAGTCAATTCTTGTGCACTTGGCATGATAATCTATTCATAATGTAACCATTATGTACTTATTTTCTCGTCAGGACTAGGCAACTCTACCAACCTTAAGTCATAATAGAATTCTCAATTATATTCTCATATATATACAATAACCAAGATACAAAACCCATATACTATCGTCCAAACTTCTCTCCAACTCCCTAAATTCGCTAGTTTCATGTGTGGGATGTCTCGCAAAGCGAAATCCAAATAAGAAACCCCCCGATACACTACTACCTAACATAGTCGGTTATCGAGATCCATAAGGCCCTCAGTTTATAATACGTGACTTCCCATAATCTTCGTATGTTGACATAAAAATCTACTTATGTCCCTTAGAAATAACATGAAATATGGCGCTCTCACCATCCCAAGTTCTCGACGTTGTGTATACATCGAGCTATGTCTACATGCTCAATAAAGAACACAATGTATCCCAAGTCACATCAATAAATAAATCCCTACGCAAAGGGATCACGTATAACTAGATAACATACTCACTAAACTCTATGATACCATAAAAATTTCATTCATATACTTACATATAGTCTCAATCCTATTTCAGGTGGCGCCTTATAAATATAATATTACTCACCCGGAGTATCCAACATGATAGTCTTATCACTTAATCTACTATCGTCCAATCATTTGATAATTAATCACTACACATTACCATACTAAACTCTACTTTGCTAACTCAATGCAATAATAAATTATAACGATAAAATATGCTCTTAGTACCCACCCGGCTCACTGACGGATGACATCAAAAAGCCCCATTATCAATGATAAATACGTTTGTAGCCAGACTGTTAACATTAACGGACCCACTCAACTCGACTCGCACGCAAATTTTAGTGCTAACCATTCATATATATGTTGTGACACACCCATGTCGCTTGAATTAATCCTTTACTCATAATGATGAAACAAAACTTCATTAGTCTAGCCTGATCGTAGGGTCCTTGCATGCACTTCTCGCGGCCAAAATAACCCATGATCACTTGCAATCGTTATACATCTAGGATTTCATCTAGAAGTTGGCCCCTCCTCGTTATGGGAAAATTATTCCGCTCTGCAGCTTACACGCCCATCATTTAAACGTTGGCCCAAAATCTCTAGGCCTTAGTTATGGCCTTACTGGCCTCCCTATTACTTCCTAGACCCCGACGACCCTAAGAAATGGTATGTTATAGTTGTCGAGGACTCCATTGGTCCTGCCTAAAACCACTACTCAAGGTGTTATAAATTCCTGGGCCCAATTCTCTTGATCCAATTTCTCCACTGGAAATATCACTCCTCTAACTGTCTAGCATGGTTTACTATTCCCAATCTTATCGGTCTCACTTCTCAACGTGGACACATTCAACACTGGTATCCCCTACTCTATACACATAGGGCAATTTCCCGTGCCATTTCCCTGTCTATGGTTCCACTAACATTTGGAATGCCCTTCTCTCGGACCTAGCAGTCTTAGCTCCTAATTGCTATTTTCGTTGTTCCTTTGGCTTTAATGGTCCCATGGAATATGTGGTCAACCTTGATGGTCTTGGATGGATTCATCGCCACTAAGCAGGGATTTACTCATATCTTTTTTAATAGGTCCCTTACTGGGTATACCTTCTGGTGATGTTTCACTCATTACTATTGGATTCAATCTTGCTCTTTGACTAGATTTCTCAACCCTCCTGGTTCCCCTTCTTCTGGAAGCGTTAATGAATTTCTTGGCGACATTGACCCTAGTCATCTTTGTCAAATTTCCCATTCGCACTTGAGTATTTAACTCACGAGTTCTTCCACACAATGAACTCTTCTTATCTTCGATGCACCCCATTCTTCGTTGGGTAAGGAATTCGTTAAGCGAGTTGATTTCCCTTTTGCGTTGGGCTTTTTTTCTTGCCCAATTGAAATACATTTTGAGATTCATTCGCATCCTTATTAAAATCGCAGATGGAAGGTTTTACGATCGAACCATACCCAAATTTATCATTTTAGCTTCACACATGCTTCTTTATATGTGATGTCTAACTATCATCACTTTAAATTGATGCTATGAGCAAACAAATTTCGCTTGAAATTTTCAAGTCCTGGATGTTATTATACTTCACCCTACATAATTTCCTTTGAATTTCTTCTTTCACAAGATTCCCTCTGACTCCATCAGTCTTCACTAACAGTACTGGGTGATTTTGGAATGGCACATATGTGATGTGTAACGGTGCTTCGGAAGCTACATCTCCCGAACAACTTTTTTATCATTCTCGGTCCGATCAACAATTATGCAGGTTCTATCACAATCACCATTTCCAAAATCTTCTGAGTCTTTGGCTGAGTCCTCATCCTGTTGTCCATCTAACGACCCTCGCTAGTCATCCTACAAGGTTTGGTGCACGGTTCCTGACCGAACTCGTATAAGAATTACATCACTTATTTTTACAGGCAGGAGCACGTAAGTCATAATACGCTGAGGAATGAAACATCCTAATAATAGGGCTCCACATACAAAAATGTTATGCTGAACAGTATAAATCCATACATATCCTAAGGATACTAGAACTTGATGCTCTGATACCACCCACGACACATCGCCTAATTAAATATCAAGTGATCAATCCTTTAATAAGTTAAATCAGAATATCCAGTTGGTTCATTATTAGCATCACCGTCACAAAAATTTCTTTATTAATTCACCTAATAATTAATTAAGATAGTGTAAAAAAAATTCCATTTTTGATTCAATTAAAACCATTCCACAATACGGAATAATAGTAAGCAACATCACATAACTGAACTAAATATAACAAGAATAAATGTGACTTGAATAACTCTCCTGTTAGAATATCTCATTACCATCTTCCAAATAAAACCGATACTAACAGTACTGACATAAGTAATTACAATCTCTAGAATAGAAATGAAATAACTCTAATCCTGGACGACATGCCCTCAATGAAAGTAGACACTGAAGATATGTGAATCAATAGAATGAAAGCGTATAAACAAAGTCTACATCTCCAATAGAAGCTATAACCCGTCGAGACATCCATATTCTATGCCTGTCGTCCCTGATGTTGGACACCTGATGTAAAAGATATAATAGAGAAGAGAATACGCAAGGAAACGGGTCAGAGCCTGATTGTAAAAGATTTTTAAAAGTAACAAGTGCTTAACAAGTGCAATTAATATGTACATGTTAGCTTCTCAAGCTCTCGCTTGAGAATCTCACCTCTCATCTATTGTGCACGCCTAACATGACTTATTATCTCCCTAATTAAGGTTTTCGATTATGATTCTACCCAATATAATGTCCCCGTATTTCCCAGACAATACGTATGATAATTAAACATGTTCATTTATCTTTAATATAAACTAGGCTTTCACAACTTTAGGATTAAGTACTCGCTTACTTAATTCAATAAGATCTTATTATTCATATTCATCTACAATTTCACACGGTAGATTACCTCACAGTATATAGATATTTTAATCTACAATTTCACATAGTATATTACATCACAGTACATATATTCATCACATTATTATATATACTAATATGGCACCTCCAAGACACAGTTGAGGTGCATGCATACTCTGCTATCATGTCCTGATACATCTCTCGTTGTATAAAGGACTATTGGCTCGGCGTCTCTCATGAACCATAAATAACATAACACACATATATTGCATGCGAGTATACTTCCCAGCCAAATGGGTCACGCACATACCAACATTACCATTCCACCGTCGAAACTATCATTCACACCGATAGCACGTGTCCAAGGTTCTATGCTCGGGGTACGAATCTAAAATCCCGCCAAATGGGCTCATCAGGATAAGATCGTCCACAACGTGAAACCTCCACCCCGATAGAAAGCAGAGTAGGTATGTCATACACACAAAAAATAATAATATATATGTTGACGCCACTAAAATGGAAGTGGAAGGTGTACCAGTTTGTTTGGAAGAACATCATTTGCCGATATGGTCTCCCTCACGCCTTCATCACAGACCATGGAACACAATTTGATAACGAGGAGTTTGCTGCCTATTATCATCAGTCAAACATTTTGAAGGTTCACTCAGCGCCAGGATATCCTCAGAGCTAATGGACCTGATAGTTCAAACCCACGCCAACTCCGGTTGGTAAAAGAGTGAGAACAAAATATACTCCTTTGGTAAGGAGGCGTACACTAGCGTGACCAACTACGGTTGGTAAGATAACTAGTGGACACGATAGTTAGAAAGAACCAGATAGTTCGAAAGAACCCGATAGTTCGAAAGAACCAGATAGTTCGAAAGAACCAGATAGTTCGAAAGAACCCAATAGTTCGAAAGAACCAGACAGTTCGAAAGAACCCGATAGTTCGAAAGAACCTGATAGTTCGAACCCATGACCAACTCTGGTTTCTAAAAGGGCAAGAACAACGTTCTTAAAAATGCCAATCTCGGTTGGTTTGAAAACAAAATATGCTCTAAAATGCCAACTTATGTTGGTCAGGAGGCAAGATTATTACAAAAGTTCCTCGAAGAACAAAATATTCCAAACTGAACCAAGTATGGTTGGTCGGGGATAAAAACCCACTAACTGTAGATGGTCGACGAGGAGAATTTATCGACCTTGTATGGTTGGACACAGTTTATGAAAAAGACAAAAATTCACCAAGTATAGCTTATCGTGGATAAAAACCCAATAACTATAATTGGTCGACAATCACAATTTAACAACCTTGGTTAGTTGGAAATTTTTTATATCTTTTTAACAGATACATATGCATACATGCAAAATGTTTGATATTTACAAGACAATAGCAATTAAGATTGCAAATAAAAATGAAAGTTTTTCATTAAATCCAAAAAACAAAATACATTGAGAATGAAAATGTATACTAACTATTACATTGAGATTCCTATTCTATTGGTTTCTTTTCCTTCTACTTTGAAACAGGTTCCTCGCCAGCAGGAGGATCATCTAAAATATAAGGGGACTTTATGAAGTTAAGATTTTTCAACATTCTGATATTCATCACAGATGATCTGTCCGAGAAGCATTAGCTCATTCCCGAGAAGCACTTGCTCGTCCCTGAGAATCACTTGTTCATCCCCGAGAAACTCTTGCTCGTCCCCGAGCAAAGGTAGAAGTCAAAATCAGCACTTACAGCACTGACATCCTTGCTACCACTGTCTCAACCAATAATGAAGAAGAAGGAAGAAGATCTTACAGAAAAAAAGGAGATCTGTTGACAACGAACGAAGAAAAGAATAAACGCACAAGAGAGAAAAAGACTAAGTTTAATGTTCCATACTCCTCAAAATCTCGAAATATGAAACATTGGGGGCTTCTGTTGATACCAAAATTAATATGCTGACGTGGATGAATAATAAGAAGACGCGTGTTAATCTATGTGGCACAACAGCAACGAGGAGGTCTATTTCCCCCCACCAACGAGGAGGTCTATTTCCCCGACCAACTATATCCACTCTGAGCTACATAGTATACTCCGAGGAACTCCCACTCTCCGAGGAACTCTTGAACGACAAGCAAATAAGGCGGTCCGAGCTGCATCTCGGTCACAACATTAATTGCCAGATAATCAACAGTTCAACTATTCATTGAATGCTTATCATTTGGACGCACACGCTAAAAGGGCATCAAATATATTACCCTTTCATATGTATATCATTTAATGTACCACCCTTTCATATGTAAGCCTCAGGGCTATAAATACATTGTATCTCCCTCATTCAAAGGGACCGGAATTTCTTGAGAGAACTTGTAATCAAGAATTCCAAAAACACTCAGCAATAACATAACAGTGGACGTAGGCTTTATTCCTAGCCGAACCACTTTAAAAATATTTTGTCTCATTTATTTATCTGTGATTGAATAATTAGAGTGATCTAATTTTTTACATCAATAGATTTAATCTGTTGAAGACAGAAAATGGCCACTGACATTTTAGTGGCGTCAACAGCAGATAAATGATGAGGATGAGATTGAAGATGAAGATAAACATTCACATCAAACATATAAGAGACAAAGATTTTTAAAGTGGTTCGGTTATAAGGAAAAGCCTACGTCCACTGTTATTTTATTCCCAAGGGTTTACAATAGCACAATGTGGTAGAGAGAGGGAGAAAAAGGGTGTGGATCTTGTGTATGGTGTCTCTCGGTTCTTGGATCTCTCCCTTTTTGCTAAGGGAATACATGTATTTATAGTGATGGGAGATAAAGAGATTCATTGTATGTAGACATTTATACATTATGTCTACATTCAACGAATCTAATTGTTGAATTGCTTGGTATGCTATGTGTTGTCATCTACAGTATAAATGTACATTAATGCTCATTAAATGCGTAGTTATCCTTTGATCTTCCCGGTTGGTATGCCGACCAACTCTCCTCGGGTGTCGACTAACTCTCCTCGGGTGTCGACTAACTCTCCTCGGATACCGACCAACTCTCCTCGGGTGCCGACTAACACTCCTCGGGTGCCGACCAACTCTCCTCGGGTGCCGACTAACACTCCTCGGGTGCCGACCAACTCTCCTCGGATGCTGAATATTGCCACGTAGGATGACATGTGTCCTTTTCTGATTGGTCCTCGTAGATGGAGAATTTTTGCGTTATCAGAAGCCCCCAATGCTCCATGCTTGATGGTTTACTTGAAAGGATGGAGTATTTATTCTGCAGTGTTGCTCGGTGCTCGTGAAATTATTAATCTACCTTCTTGATTTGTTCAACATAAAGTGCATTATCTCCTGGACGACATATGATGCAGGCTGATCGATGGTTGCTAATCTTTCTTTTGAGGAACTCCGTGTGCAATGTATCACCCCTGGGAATTTGGATGCAGCCATGCCATAGTATGCAGCTTGTAACTTGTTATAATCTTCAAGTATGTTGATTGGTTTGCCAGCCGACCAACTGCTTCCTGTGTCGAGCAACTGAATGCTAACTTTACGTGCTTGATTTTTCTGATTTATGCTCCTCTGAATACTTTGTCGAGTAACATATTAGCTTTTGAACCCAACTCTTCTATCTTGTTAGTACCAAGCTAGTGGTAGACTTTGAAACATTTTTATACAACTTCTTCTTCATTATTGGTCGGGACAGTAGTAAAGATCTCAGTGCTGTAGATGCTGAATTTGACTCCTGAACTTCAATATGCCTCTGTGTAAGTTTGTGGAGTTGAATTTGATACTCGACTGCATGATGTTAGGAGAATGTGCCACCGAATGAACAACTGAATTTGTAATAGAAGCCCCCAAGTGTGGAATATGAACTTTGAGTACTTTCTTAGCCTTGAAATATGTTGGTCTTGCTGGAAAAATAAGGCCGAGGAAATATTCCATGAAATGACTCCCTGAGATCTTTGCATGTTTGCATTTTCTGGCTTCTATTATTTAACTCATTTCAAGTGTTTAAGAAGAATATATGTTGACATTTCAATTATGAATTTCTACATTTCTTCCATCATATGACTCTTGTCGGCTTTTGAAGAATCTGTTTGAATTCCAACTTGGGAATTTCTACATGTGTTCTTTAGCTCAGTATGACTGTTTGAGGAATAGATGTTTGAATTCTTAATTAGAAAGGCCTACATGTATCTCTTCTCTTAACTCGATTAAGTCAAGTATGAAGCTCTACGCCCAGGATTGGGGCATGTATGAAATGAATCTGATGGTGCCAATTGAATTGTTGTTTGCAGTCTTGCTGCTGTGATGTGTGCAGTCTAGCTGCGTTATTTTTGTTCGGTATTGACATTTTAAGGTCTTTATGTGCTGTTGATGAGCATCCAAGAATTGTATGGGCAGATAATTTTGCCTGAGCACCTGTTGAGGCTGAATCATATAAAAATTACGATTAGAATAATTATTCAGCCGACCAATATATAGTGTGCATCGGCTTCAATATTGGACAATTTAAATTTCCAGATAATAATATGAGAGATAACAATCAAAATATCTCGTGTTCTCATAAAAATATGATATACATAAACGTGTCTCCATAAAAATCTTTAACGGACTTGTGATTATGAAATTTTCATTTATTCATATTTGGAAATAAAAACCGATCCACTAATTTAATAAAATCGTGATTTGCAATATTTTGCAGATTTGATAAATGAAAAATTGGACAACTGATTTATGTTTATAATCATAAAAAGCATGACTGAATCAAAAGATGCATGTATGTATGTACAACATATAATTGATTATTCATATATGGATAACATTGATCGTATCAACACAATTACATAATATGATTATTTGTGCAAAGAACATAGTTTTCTTGAAGAGAGAGAAAATGGGTGTTATTCAATTCATGTTAATATCGGAATGGAAAATACATAATCGTTCTTAATGCTTATCCTTATCCTAACATATTTGTTCAGAAAATCTTCAAGTGGATCCATAGATACAAGGATTTGTATAATATTTATGAGTATAAAATTCACGAGATCCCCAAATTGAAATCGATCACACAATTAGTGCATATAAAAATTATGACTAAATTAAAAGATTTCCAAATGAATCAAATTTGTATATACTCATATAAAAGAGATTTATGAATATAGAGAAATTATTTTATCTCCTTAAAGAAGAAATAATATAATATGTACACAAATTTCTCAAACTTTGTGATTATGAAATGTACATTTATGCAGATTTATAAAATTAGATTCAACAATTTGTGACTATAAAATCATGATGGAATTAAAAAATGTATGCACAATATATAATTGATTTGATCTCTAAGTTTATGGATATAAACATATGAGAATCATGATTTGAACAAAAATATAATGGGAATTTGAATAGTCATCAAAGATCTTTCACAAATTATTTCAAAATCAACAAAGAAAATTATCAAATCTTATCATCATCGTATATATTGGTATATTTAATCATTTAAAATATTTATTCCATGATATAAAATTAAAACTTGAGAATCAAACAAAAAGTTATGATTTATGAAATCCACTATTTTTCAGATTTCTAAATAAGAATTAATCTAACAGTTATGATTTTAAAATCATGATATGCAATATTTTGCAAATAAAAATTGGACAATTAATTTATGTATATAAACATAAAAATCATGATTGAATCAATAGATGTATGTATAATATATAATTTATTATACATATAGAAAATAAAAACTTAGCTTTTGATGGAGAACAATGCTTGTAACACGTTCTCACAGACGGCGCCAATCTGTTGAAGACAGAAAATGGCCACTGACATTTTAGTGGCGTCAACAGCAGATAAATGATGAGGATGAGATTGAAGATGAAGATAAACATTCACATCAAACATATAAGAGACAAAGATTTTTAAAGTGGTTCGGCTATAAGGAAAAGCCTACGTCCACTGTTATTTTATTCCCAAGGGTTTACAATAGCACAATGTGGTAGAGTGAGGGAGAAAAAGGGTGTGGATCTTGTGTATGGTGTCTCTCGGTTCTTGGATCTCTCCCTTTTTGCTAAGGGAATACATGTATTTATAGTGATGGGAGATAAAGAGATTCATTGTATGTAGACATTTATACATTATGTCTACATTCAACGAATCTAATTGTTGAATTGCATGGTATGCTATGTGTTGTCATCTACAGTATAAATGTACATTAATGCTCATTAAATGCGTAATTATCCTTTGATCTTCCCGGTTGGTATGCCGACCAACTCTCCTCGGGTGCCGACTAACTCTCCTCGGATACCGACCAACTCTCCTCGGATACTGACCAACTCTCCTCGGGTGCCAACTAACACTCCTCGGGTGCCGACCAACTCTCCTCGGGTGCCGACTAACACTCCTCGGGTGCCGACCAACTCTACTCGGATGCTGAATATTGCCACGTAGGATGACATATGTCCTTTTCTGATTGGTCCTCGTAGATGGAGAATTTTTGTGTTATCAATATATATTCACCCCACCTATATATAATAATAATAGGGCACACGCGCAACCCATATAATAAATTCCATACGTAGTATATTTATCTTTAATATCGTACGTATTTACCATATATGACTTTGCTTCTTAAAGTATATTCCCGAGCTTCTCTTATCACTCGAAGGGTAATCATTTACTCCTTATATATATTCAGTAGGTAAACATCTACACCCTACTCGTCTATGTCATCACAACTCCCGAATTTCTATGAATTAAAATTATCGTCAATTAGGTTTATTTCTCGATAATTCCTAATTCAATATTAACCCTTTATTTCATCTCCTAGGGTTAATCCCATACATAACTCTTTTACGGCTGGTACTAATCTTAAGTAATCATTTATCCAATTTAAACCCCAAGTTATAGAATTCTCCATCGTAACTCATTCAATTAACACTCGTTATTTCCCCCCATTCAATCCCACACATAATAATATTTTTTCGGATCATAAGTATGTCTTACTGCCCTTCCCTAAGTCCCATTATGTTCCATTAATGAACACCAAAGATTTCTAAAGTTGGGATTTAATCACAATTTAAAAAGGAAACAAATCACATTTCCAGGGGAGTTGATCAATCGACGATTTTGGTCGATCGATCAGATATTTGCCTGAATTTCTGCATATGTTTACATATAGGTTTTACACTTTTTCATCATCAAAACCACTATAAAATATTCCCAAACTCCTCATAATTTATCCCAAAAGATATATCACTGTATATAAATTATTTCTAACCTTTAAACAATATGAAATCACCATGAAGTTTTAATTAAGTCAAGTAATTTCCCTTAAAAATTCAAAAACTTCTTAGTTTGTCATCCATACAAAAACAATTATAAATCCCAAATTTTCTTCACCAAATGATTCCCAAATTTCGTGGATTTAATTCTATATTCATAAAGGGATTAATCATACATAATTCTCATTTCAAAAATTCATTTAAAATCATCATAGTTCATCTTTGGTTTCATGTAATTTTTCCAGAATTTTACTACTATTCTAACATGGACAATATACATGCTAAATTTTTAATAGTTAATCACTTGCCTCTAAATTCGTAGATCTGAACCGTTGGGAAAGATAACTCTACTGGTGTTCCTCCTTTTTTCGGCCAACTTACGGCGGTGGTGGTGGTGCAGAATGACTCTTGGCTTTTCGTCTCCTCGAGAAGTCTCTTCCTTTTCCAGATAACTCTCTCACGCTCCCTAAGTATTTTTCTCTAATTTTTGGTGAATGAATCTGAATTCTACCACCTCTAGAATTATATAATAATACTCAAATTTCATGGGTACTATTCACCTTTTTTGGAAAATGACCAATACCCCTCCTGGTTGATTTTTTTTGACTATTTAAACCCTTTCTTACACTATGGCACAGTCAAAATGACCATTCGGATGACATACAAATAATTTACTTTTTATTCCATTTAATTATAGTCCCGACACGACTCACATGCGTGTCCCGACTTAATTACCATAATTGTCGTATTCATCACACGCGATAATTTTATAAAATCATAATCATATGTAAATTCATAATAATATATTACATTTAATCACCAAGTAATATTCAACATAAATCACATATTACTTTATTCTTTAGTAATATTTAAATTCGGATTAATTTGCAATTATCCCACAATTAATTCAAATTAATCCCATTTTAAAAGTCATTAAAAATACGGGGTGTTCAACCTGTCAAGAATCTGATATGAGTATTCTCTCCCATATGCCATCCCTATATTCAATCGATCAAAATCCGAAGAAAACTTCATCAACTGAAAAGGTTGCAACAATAAATGAAAATATGACTGTAGGAAAACTTATGGTAGCTTATGAGACCTGTATGATTCGCTTGAAGAAAATATCACAAATATATTATTTTATACCCTAAGTATATGCATTTTAGTCACTCGGTTTCAATAAAAATGGCCTTACGTTCATATTTGTTTATTTCTCAGGTGAATATGATATCGCGGCATCAAATTGTGCTAATTCGGCGTAATTGCGACAAAGTAGCGATCAAATGCGCTAAACGAAGAAATCAAAGCGATCGTGAAAACAGAGATCCCATTTGAGCTTGCCCAGATTTCTCCCGATACCCTAAGCCCTCTTTCGTACCAAACCTAAGCCTAAACCGAGTCCTAACCATCACCCGAGCCTCGTGTGTATTTAGTTTGTACTTTTCCGTTTTATATTTTTATTTGAGTTGTGTGCATACTTTTAGGATTTATTTTATATTTTATTAATGTTCTTGTAGTTGTATATATTAGGGTCTGTTGTCGTGCGTAAAGTATTTTTATATTATTTATGTAAAAATAATAGGTATATATAGGTTATTAGGTTTTCATTTATTTATTTTTAGTTTGAATTGGTTTGGTTTTATTATTTGGTTAGTTTTATTTTTATATTTTTTATTTGAGTTCTTTAGTTATAGATTATTATTTTTATTTTTGTTTTATTTTAATAGATTTTATTTAGTTTATTCTTAATTGAGTCTTACATGTTTAGTTAACTTTATTTTTATTTTTTTAATACAAATTAAAGACCCACACACCCTATTCCCCTACACCTCACCACACTTAACACCCCATCATCATGTTCCCCATCTCTCCATTCTCTCTCCTAACCCCCATTACACCCACTGCAACTAAACCACAAACCTTAAACCACCAAACCTCTAACCCTTTAATCCAAGCTGCAAGCCCGACTTAAACCTCAATCTACTTTACCTGAGCTCACCTACCAAAACTCGAATGCCCGGAACCTTAAATCGGGCAACCCAAACCTCGTAGTCATTGTCATTATCATCCAAACCTTGTAGTCACTATCATCCACATCCTTGGCCTCACTCAATCTATCGGACATGTTTTCTTCCTCGCCCTCAATCCCAGCAATAGGAAACCCTTATGGGAACCGCTCGCGAAATTCGTTGTCGGTCATTGCACTAAGAGGAATGGCAACTGGAGGAATAACCATGTTTACTATCTTTACAGCCGACTCAGAGACAACTTCGACCAAGGAGTCACTGGATGCCTCCTCGTACAAAATCTGGACAGAAGAGTTACCTCAGCCTAAAGACTCGACCTCTTTGGATGATGAGGCACGAGCTGAGGTCTCGGTTGCCTCAGGGTTTGCACGAGGAGAAGGAGGCATCCTCATGGCGTCTTCAAAATAATCCCTTCTATCAGATGCTGCACAGGAATATCCTGTCATCTCGTCCTTGCCGAATTCAAAAGAAGAAGTGTATTTTTTTCAAGGAAATGGGAAAAATAGGTCATACCCAGTGGGGGTTGGCTTTACGTCTAGCCTCGTCCTCTTCTTCTATCCTACAGATCTCTTGGAAACACTTCTCCCTGAGTGTGGGGAATTCTTCTGCTAATTTATAAAGCCTTTGTAACATATAAGAGACGAGACAAGACTTAAAAGTTTGGAAGGGACATGTAACAACCCGCCTAATAAGATACCGGGCGATCACTCCAATATTAAATTAAAACAGGAGTCACATATGGATCATCCTTAGCATCACTGTCGAAAAATCCATTTAATTACTAATATCCTATTAGGTGGCTGTTAAAAACTTTTACTTAACTACTCTTTTTAACGAATAAATTAAAACATCCACAATTAAATGCGTAATGAACTGAAATGAAAATGAAAGGAACTAAAATAACCGAACACTCGGTCCAAATATACAACCATATCGAATGCTGTACTGAAAGAATAAATAAATGCAATTGGACCATTGGCCCGAATATTTATACAGTACCTACTATCTAGAGTACAACGATGGAAGCGGCTATCAAAAACCTGCACGCATCCACAGCTGCTGCAGCTAACGTCTGACTCGAAAGAATTGTCATCCAGGCGTCCCTGTGTCTGGACACCTATGTATATATATAATATAGCAAGAAAGGAAAAGTAGACAAACGGGTCAGAGCCCCGAATGTTGAAAATATTTTGCAAGTGCATAAATGCCTTATTATTTTGAAAAAGGTTTTATCTCATATTTAAGGTTGGTATCGCACTCCCATGAGATACCCCTCACCTCTCCGCTAATAGTGCACTCCTAGCGCATCTATCTAGAACATTCTAGTCAAGCTACCCTGCTAAACTAGTCTATCACCCAACCACTATCTACCCTAGATAGTCCAAGTAATGTACTAAGGGCGAAGCTTCACCCCAGTCTCAACGTTATGCCATGTTCGTGCGTGGGGTGTCTCGCAAAGCAAAATCCAAACAAGGAACCCCCCCGATACACTACTACGCGGCACGGTCGATGATACGGCGGAAATATTGCGTATTTCACCCGTTAACCTACGCGTTATTAGCCCCCTCGGGTATCTTATTCCCTATATTTATGCTCGTTAACCAGACAACCCTCGGATTTCTATGATAACATGTTTCGCAGGTGTTAATTGAGCTTTTGTAGGGATTTGGATGCTAAGTGTGAAGTCCGGATGCGTTTCGCTCGATTTCCGTACACAACCGCACGCGCAAGGGCATTTTAGTCTTTTGACAGCTTGGGCACCTGGCCCGACATCTACACGGAAGTTGTAGCTCTCCTCGCTAGCTTCGCGTGGCCGCGAACGGTGCGCGATTCCGATGCATAACGACAAAGTTACGGCGATTGGAGCGACGTTGGATTGTATGCCAAAACAGGGAGGATTGCAGGCTGCCCCTGCTTGGTCGATCGATCGACCATAAGGGTCGATCGATCGACTCTTCTGATTTTTGCCACGAATTACACTGTCGATCGATCGACCTGTTTTTCTGCAGATATTTTCTTTACTTTTCTTTCTTCTTTTCTTTTATTCTAACTTACTATATAAGCCAAATTTTGGTTTTGTAATAGGAGGCAACCATATATACGATTTTAGGTTAGATTTAGCTTAGGTTTTTGGGGTTTTGCTTGGTTTCTCTTCAATTCATCTTGGTTTGACATCCATTTGGTTTGTAAGATTGACTATTCATCTTCCCTCTCATTTAATATAGATTGTTTTCCCTTTATTCTTGCTTTCTAGATAACTTACATGCTTTCATAATTAGTTTTATTGCTTTAATTCTTGCTTTCTTAGTCTAATTAGCATAATTTAGTTTAACTCACCATGCACCCTTAGATAAATAGGGTCGGGATTTCATTCCCGCCATTTTCGGGCCCCGAGCTCCGAAAACTAGGTTTAGTGCAAAATCGCGTTTAATTGAAACCGCGCGTATCAAAGTTGGATTGCTAAGCGTTTATCTTTCTTTGTCATGCAACGTTAGAGTTTATAGCGACAATCCGAGTTTAATCCGCGTGTGATCATTTTTCAGTTAAATGTTTTATCTCGCAACTTTGGGTTAAATTCCTTCTTGCGTGATGTTTATGCTTAATTGTAAATGTTCGATTAGATTGCTTTCGAGCCTTAACTCTAGTTAGTAGTTGTTTCGATCCGTTTGGTAGAATGCGATCCCGATCCTCGCTTTACTTTAATTTAGCGTAACTTCTCATTTTCTTTAGTCACCATAACCACCTATCACCTTTTACACTTTTATTCCTGAAGTTTTAAAGCAATTAACATCTGAAATTTAATAACTCCCTGTGGATTCTCAATACCCGACTTACCGCTGTACTTGCTTGTCAAGTGTAGCTGTAGCTTAGGTTCTTTTGCATTGAGTCGCCGAACCGATAACAACGATTTGCGTATTACACGACGCACGGTTCGCGCTCTCAAAACCGTTTGTGCCCTAGACATTTCCCTACACCAAATTTCCCCCTTGTTCTTCCAATTTCTACACATTCAGGTATAATATTAATTTGTTTTACTTGAATTTATAGTTGTTGTTAGGATTGTGTCACATATTACATAGTTTAAACCCTAGTTTGACACTTGTTGGGAATGTGGTGTTCTTCCCCTGATTTCGTTTGTTCCAACTGAAATTTTGCATGATTCTTGTTATAAATCCACTCATGAACATGTTTAGATTGCTACATTGTTGTTTGTTCATGAGTGGGGAGGTTTTGTTGGTCCAAACTTGGTATTTTCGACCTTGACGCACATTGCGCACGCCAAGTGTTCGTCAAAATGCCTAAAACAGTTTTCAATCCTTATTTTGACGCACACTTGGGTGATTTTCATGCCACGTCGCATTCCGACATTTTTCATCGCATTGTTGCTTGTTTTCACCTCGGTTTTGCGCACTTGCACCACCATTTCAATTTTCACACTACTAACCATAAATTGTGCTTACACTTGCTTGTATTGTGTAATTTGTGTTTTGTAGGTTGAAATGGCGCCGAAAAAGTATGCTTCTACTAGGTGTGTGCCCGCCGGGGGCGTCGATGGGTTCCGCACAGAACAAGAGCGAGATTGGTTCCGTGCACATTTCTACACTTCCGAGCGACCGCTTGGTAATCATCTTGCATGGGTCCTTGAGGATATACCGAGGGAGGCTCGGGTTCTGTTGCGCCGTCAGGGCTGGGAGCCCTTTCTTTCTACTAATGGGCGCGTCAACGAAGAGTTAGTACGGATTTTCTACGCGACGCTAGTAGAGGTGAAGAGCAGAGATGGGCCTACCACATATGAGGCCATGGTTCGTGGGGTGAGGATCCCATTCAGTATTTCAGACTTAGCAGCATTTATGGATGTTCCTCTCCCTGCGGATCCAGTCAGTTTTCTCGATGGGTCTATCTACGGCCGTGGGACATTGATAGAGGCCCTTGCACCGGGCGAGCCGTGGAAGAGGGGTGCTTTCCGCTTGGATGCTATGGAGGACTTGCCTAGACTACTCCACTACATCAATGTCCATTCCTTTATGGTGACGAACAACAGGTCTGAGGTTCGTCACAAGCATGCCGCACTGATCTACACTATGCTGAATGGATTGGGCAGTATCAGTTTGCCCGCTATTTTTCTTGACATGATGTGCGCTACGGCGAAGGAGGTCGCTTGGAGATATTCCCTCCCTTTTCCTGCCCTTATTACGAAGATTTGTATTTCTCACGGTTGCCAGGAGTTAGACGCAGACCGTAGGCATGTGCCACTCGGGCTTCTCTCAAAAGACAACATCACAAAAATGCTGAAGCGCGAGTGGGGGTAACCGGCTGGGAAGAGACCGAGGGCAACGACACCTGACTTGCCTGACGACGAGGACGAGGAGGAGGAGATTAGAGAGATGGAGACTGGTGAGGGTTCTCACGTGCCACACACAGAGGATGATGCCCGCTTTACGGCATACCAGGCAGTGCAGGACCAGCGCTGGGAGGAGACCCAACTCAGGTGGGCGACTTGGGAGTCGCGCCTGGACCAGTTGCAGGCCGATCAGCGGCAGCAGTGGGCTCAGCAGCAGGCTCATCAGGAGCAGTTTCAGGCCGAGCAGCGGCAGGAGTGGTCAGTGCAGAGGTAGGCCAGGGCACAGAGTAGACAGGAGTACCGGATGATGCAGCGGATGATGAGAGATCTTTATCTGCAGCGCAGTGATTCCGACGCGCCAGTGCCTCCTCATTTTCAGGACCCCTCCGATCCTAGTGGTTCTGGTCACTAGGCTGTTGTTGTGCTGGGTTTCATTTTTGTATTTTTGGGACCGGATAGTATTGTACTTTTTATTTTATTTTTATTTTTATTTGTATTTCTTTTATTTCAGAAGTTGTAATGTATTAAGTAATTTTGTATTGAACTTATGAAATGAGAAATGAAAATGTAGTTTGTGGTTGTTTATTGGATTTTGATGTGTGTGACCTTCCATTTTATAAAATCAAAAAGTTCACCATCAATTTATCTAGTATTTGCACTTCAGCCCCTCTATATTATTGTGACTTGTGACATAGATTCTCTTTACTTGATACATCGGTACATATTCTTCATTTGCTTTGTACTAACTTGTTTTGCAGCTTCATTTGGACTTATACTTATGGAGATCGCTCCACGTGTGGGTAATATCATTCTTTTCCTAGCTTTGTGTTGTGTTCTTTAATGGACGCATTGGGGACAATGCAACATTTAAGTTAGGGGGTGTAGGATAGTCTATCCATTTTGCTGTTTAGTCCTTGGATTGGATTACAATTTAGTTACAAAGCATGTTTTTTGTTAAAATTTGAAAAATTTCAAAAATATTTTCTTTCTTTTTTCTCCTTTATGGGGCATTTTGCCTTGTTTCCGATGATAAATTTTAATAATTGCCCGATCAAATAGACAATTCAACTTTGCATGTTCTCGATTTTAGAAGTTATTAGATTCTAGTCCCTAAATCATTAATATTATGAATAACTTCATGAATTAAACTTTATCCCGTGAACATATGCACCATTCTTGTTATATTGAATTGGCTTAAGATTTTTATAACTCGGTATGCTTTTGCTGCATTGTATATACTTACACCGAGTGAGATTAGAGACTTATCTTCATTTGTGAGTGTATACACTATTCTTTTCTCATTGAAAACGTTACAGTCGTTGGTAATCTCTTTATTCTTTCATTGACCGTTCATTAATTGAGTTCATCATTGAAATGTGTTACTTGAGCATGATTTTCTTATGTTGTTTTAACTCGCGAATTGCGTATACTTTGTGAAATGATCATAGGCAATCTTTGATATATCACCCATATGACCTTGACCTCACCTTTTACATGTTCCCTAGTCAACCCCTTTGAGCCTATATACTAGCCTTTCGTTTCATTACCCAAAATCCCATAACCAACTCCAAATTGGAGTTTTAAGCCATATATATTACCTTACATACCCTTGTTTGGATTGTTGCTTGGAATTGAATGTTATTAATGTTGTGTGGTTGCAATTTGAGTATGAAAAGAGTAAGAAGTGTCAGAAAAAGAAAGTAGTGAAAAAGAGAAAGCAAAAAGCAAAGAAAACAAAAGAAAAAGTGAGAAAAAGGAAGAAAAGAAAAAGAAAGAGAAAGTTGTAAATATTGTTCGTAGTGTTTCAATAAGCTTTGATTACTCTCTCGATTGTTATATCTATGCTCGTTTGGACATTCTTGTCCAACTTTTGAGATTGCCCACTTTTTACATTATTCTGAGTTTCATCCCAAACACTTTGAATCCGTACATATACCTTTCATTTCGTACCTTAACCTAGCCATACATTACAACCCTATTACAAGTCCTATGTGATCTTAAGTAGATGTAATTCAAAAGTTTAAATAGTTTTGATAATCTGTGAAAATGCATTTCGCCTCTTTTAGTGTGCGGTATCCTTTCACTGAGATTGCAATTTTTATTTCCTATATAGCGTTCCTCATCTGTGACATGTGCGCGGCCTAGTTTCCATTTACATTTACTCTTTATGCCCGCATGTCCCGTGTATTACCTCCCTTTTCATAGTGAATTCATTTGTTGAGTGTAATACCCGTGAGGATTGAATGTATGCATGCTTTTATGTTTAGTATCCGAATTATTTAAGTTTTTCTCCAAATCATACCTTGCATATGCTCACTCCCCTTCCACATGCTAGAGTTTCAATTCATTGAGGTGCATTCGATAATATTAATAACTACGGACTTCTCATGCGAATTCGTTTGCTATGCTAATAACATGTTGAAATCTTGTTCGCACTGATGAGTTTGTCTTACTTGATTGGGCATATTTTGAGGAAACTTTATGATGTTTGTGGGTTTCATCCCTGAAAACCCTCACGAGACGACACTCGTCCACTAGGGTAACCTAGGGGTTTAACGGCTTATTGCATACGCTAAATGCAATCGAATCGCCCGCGAAAGTGGCTTTATCTTTTTATTACTTTTATACCATACTTTTGCACTCTCTCCTGTGTTGGTTTACTTGTTCTTCTTGTTGCATCTTATTTCATTGCTAGGGACTAGCAATGTGTAAGTTAGGGGGTGTGATACGGCGGAAATATTGCGTATTTCACCCGTTAACCTACGCGTTATTAGCCCCCTCGGGTATCTTATTCCCTATATTTATGCTCGTTAACCAGACAACCCTCGGATTTCTATGATAACATGTTTCGCAGGTGTTAATTGAGCTTTTGTAGGGATTTGGATGCTAAGTGTGAAGTCCGGATGCGTTTCGCTCGATTTCCGTACACAACCGCACGCGCAAGGGCATTTTAGTCTTTTGACAGCTTGGGCACCTGGCCCGACATCTACATGGAAGTTGTAGCTCTCCTCGCTAGCTTCGCGTGGCCGCGAACGGTGCGCGATTCCGATGCATAACGACAAAGTTACGGCGATTGGAGCGACGTTGGATTGTATGCCAAAACAGGGAGGATTGCAGGCTGCCCCTGCTTGGTCGATCGATCGACCATAAGGGTCGATCGATCGACTCTTCTGATTTTTGCCACGAATTACACTGTCGATCGATCGACCCCTTTGGTCGATCGATCGATCCCCTGTTTTTCTGCAGATATTTTCTTTACTTTTCTTTCTTCTTTTCTTTTATTCTAACTTACTATATAAGCCAAATTTTGGTTTTGTAATAGGAGGCAGCCATATATACGATTTTAGGTTAGATTTAGCTTAGGTTTTTGGGGTTTTGCTTGGTTTCTCTTCAATTCATCTTGGTTTGACATCCATTTGGTTTGTAAGATTGACTATTCATCTTCCCTCTCATTTAATATAGATTGTTTTCCCTTTATTCTTGCTTTCTAGATAACTTACATGCTTTCATAATTAGTTTTATTGCTTTAATTCTTGCTTTCTTAGTCTAATTAGCATAATTTAGTTTAACTCACCATGCACCCTTAGATAAATAGGGTCGGGATTTCATTTCCGCCATTTTCGGGTTCGGACCTCGAAATTTAGGGTTCCGTGTAAAATCGCATTTAATTGAAACCGCGCGTATTAAAGTCGGATTATTATGCGTTTAACTTTCTTTGTCATGCAACGTTAGTGTTTATAGCGATTATCCGAATTTAATCCGCGTGTGACCATTTTTCAGTTAAATGTTTTATCTCGCAACTTTGGGTTAAATTCCTTCTTGCGTGATGTTTATGCTTAGTTGAAAATGCTCGATTAAATTGCTTTCGAACCGAAATTCTAATTAGTAGTTGTTTAGCCCGTGAATGCGTGTATGCCATCCCGATCCTCGCTTTCCTTTTATTTAGAGTTAACTTCTCTTTTCTTTTGTTACCACAACCACCCTATCACCTTTTCTTATTTCTTTTACACCATTTTTATTCCTGAAGTTATAAAACAATTAAAGTCTAAAATTCAATCACTCCCTGGGGATTTTCGATACCCGACTTACCACTGTACTTGCTTGTCAAGTGTAGTTGTAGTTTAGGTTCTTTTTCATGTCGAGCGGGAGCCGAAATCAACGATAGTGTCCCTACACGAACACTCGGTTTCCCTCCCATCAGTCGATAGTCGAGATCCGCCAGTCCCTAAGTATAGAAAGATATATAATAACATATATACCATAAGAATTTATAATATAAGAGCACTAAGGATTAAACTTCTCCCCAGTCTCAACACACTGCCATATTCGTGCGTGGGGTGTCTCGCGAAGCGAAATCCAAACAAGGAACCCCCTCGATACACTACTATGCGGCAAGGTCGATCGTCGGGATCCATTAGACCCTCGGTACTCGATGCATCCATATATACATATTCATACTACAATATACATCCGGATCTATCTCCCGGACTGAGGATTTATATACAAGTATTTATCAATACCTTTATTTTCTCAAAACTTCCCATTTCCCTTTTTATACTTAGGAAATTTAAATATAAAAGCCGATTCATTATCATGAATTGCTTTACCAAATCGTTTACCTTTTTAAAGCCAATTTTATTATCATAAAAATGCTTTTCCTTTATGTGCATCCCATTTCCCTTTTTATATTCAGGAAATGTACCCAAAGCCATTTTCATTATCATGAAAATGCTTTGATCACATCATATGCTTCCACATCCCTTCTTCCATCCGGGAGTGTTACCGAAGCTAAACCTTTATCCCATTTCCCTTTTTATACTCAGGAAATGTAAATTAAAGCCAATCCATTATCATGAATTGCTTTAATAAATCTAAGACCGTCCCTCCGGGTATCCCCACTGGACGCGCCCCTAAATGGCTATCATCTTCCAGGGCCTCCAAGACAAACTGGGAACCTAACAACGTCGGGAAGCGGCCATGTGCCTGCGGGATAGTCAAGACCACACCCGGAATCTCCTAACCAGCGCAGAAAAATATATATATCAACAAACGCTCACATGGCCTAGGGACTATATCCAACCTGCTCAACAGCCAGGAAGGCTTCACCACAACGCGCGCAACTTCCCTTATGATAGCGATTTAGGGAGGTGTGTAACCATAATCCATAATTTATCAATTATGAAAAACATTTATCTTTCCATTTTGAAAATATTCATTTTTATATTTTCAAAATCATTTCCATTATATCATATATATATACTTTATTCACATAGTATAAATACATACCATATAGTCCCCCTAGAATATATAAACGGCCATAATGGCCTATATCCTCTAGCGATGACCAATAATCCCAAAGATTCCCTCCAGGAATCATAATCATGCATTCATATAAGCATGATACTAAACCCAAAGTATACTCTTACTTTAATAAATAGAACATACTTAAATCCTATCTACGGATTCATTTGGATATCTCCAATTATACCAATTCACTCTAAGTGAATACACACATATACAAACTCCCAATTCCTCAAGTCCTTTAGGACATAACCCTCCATAAATTTCTAATTTGGAAGGCCTTTAAACATAAACTCAAAAAGGAGAAATAATCCTAATCTCCAAAATCTTGGGCTGAAAACAGGGCACCGGTCGACCGGTCCTAGACCCCCGGTCGACCGCGGGTTGTAAATAAGCCTACGAAACAAAGCAGTAGGCCCTTTCTCCTTGACGCGGTCGACCGGCCATAGGGGCGCGGTCGACCGGTCACACCAGGTCTCCCAAATTAAAATCCTTAAGTCCCTTATCCAACAACCCAAATTCATTTTCGGGGTTTCTAAACTACCCCAAAAAAAATTATCCCGAACATCTACGACATTAATTCTAGCCGTAATTTTTCCAATTCCTGATTTGATTTCCGAGTTGACGATGTCAACCCGGAGCTGTCATCTTGTAAAAATCATATCAAATCGTAGAAAAATCAGAAAAATACGCGGTCGGCGCCCACGCGACCGTATCGAAAAGATCTACAACTTTCGGTTTTGGCCGAAAGCTAAATCAATTTTTTTCCTGGCCAAAAATGCCCCCAAAGGTGATGGGTTACTATTCATCGTCACCTCCGAGACGATTTCCGCCATTAAAGCTTCTACCAAACTTTTGTCGCCTCACCCAACGTCCTACAACCTCAACCAACTACAAATACACTTATAACACGGGTTCTAAACATCCTAGAACCCGGAATCGCCAATTAATTTGGATTAAAACCCTAGTTCCACAAAATTGAAATATTATTGGGGTTTAATTGTTTTAACTCCCAAAAACCCGTTTTATCCATGATAATCCACCCCAAAACCATTAGGGTTTGTTTATACCAAACTACGGTATGAGATATTTATGCAAAAAGATAAATAAAGAAAGTAAACACTTGCCTCGTGGATAAAATCCGACGACCTCGAGTCGAATCCCGCGGAGTTTGGCCGGAGTTCCTCCCTTTTCTCCTCCTTTCTCCTTCCTCTCTCTCTTCTCTCTCTTTCCTTTCTTCTTTTCTTTCCCTCTCTCCCTCTTTATATAAGAGAAAAGGGTTTTAAACCCTTAAAACCCAAAAACGACTCGTTTACCCAATTACGAGTTACTTTTACCTCTAAAAATATCCGAAACACATTTTCGACAATCGGACACTCTTTTCCGACTATCTCGGACATTCCGAGAATTATGGCGCAGTCGAAATTCCCATCCGAGGTACTTGACCGCAAATCACTATTCCAACCCAAAATAAATAAATGCGGGTTTTTCCCATTAAAAATCTTACCTCGTGTCGCTATACTCCACGGCGACATATAATTAAATTACTTCGACCTATATAGTCCCAAAATAATTTATAACCCCCTTCGAAAATCATTCAATCCTCGAAAATTCCAAAAATTACTATTTAGGAAAATTCCCCAAATTGCCAATTTATATCCAATTATGGAATTTAATGGTCTCCAAAAGGACGGGTTGTTACATACTCCCCCCCTTGCAACGGAATTTCGTCCTCGAAATTCAGATACGACCTACACCACCAATCCTAGGATCACTCAAAATCCTAATACCTCAAAGGGAATGACACCAACCCAATGGTTCCCAACCATGTACAATACGACTACCACGATCGTAAAGTGACTCTAATACGTCACATAATACCCATCATCTATAATGCCTATCGGCATGAATTTCAACCTTATATACTACGCCCATTCTATTTCAGGCGGTATATAAACAAACTTACCAAGGTGCCCATACACCTTTCTAACTTGCGCACATCTGCACATATATAGTGAACGTCAGACACGTAACACTTGCTCCCAATAAGGGTCTCCTTTCCTCGGTGTAATACTCATCTATGGGTCCTTCCAACCCGCGAAAATCAAACTCTTAACCTCGGTATTACCGACTCTATCGAGCCTACATCCTATAGTGCTACTATCTACGCGTTACCCTACCTACGCGAAACTAATAAAATCCTAAGTATGTCCCTAGTGCCCAAGGCCTCTCTCGAATCCCGACATTTGCTCGGTTTCGTGCGTGGGACGTCTCGCCAAGGCGAAATCCAAACAAGGAACCCTCCCGTTACACTACTCCCTCGCGTCGTCGGTCATAAAGATATAACGGCCCAAGGCACACCAGCGGGACGTCCTAAATCCTACTTCGCTCACCTACGAACGCATTCCTACTATCTTATCCTTCTGCCCATACGAAAGGAAACCTAACTAATCAAAGTGCCTACTCTCTGTAGGAACACTACTAAAAGCACACCGATCAAAGATTTTCTCCAAATTTGCCTTCTCATTAAGGTTTGGCTAACATCCTCGAATAAATTTCTCTAAGTCCTACTCCACCCAACTATTCGTGGTGAGAGGACCACTTTAGTGCTTTTCCATAGCACCATATCTCCATAAACATACCATCCTAACAGGGCTCATAATCTATAGTGGTTCATCCACACTATAAGACTAACCCACATCCTTGCGTCCCATAACAGCTCTCCACGCCCGGCGCCGTTAAGAGTCATGTATGGAGTGTCTCTCAAAGCGAAATCCAAACAAGGAACCCCTCCACACATTAACCCTTGACTTCGTTGGTCACGGAGTCCCGTTATTTCAGACATGCACCCGGGATATCCCTATCCCCTAATCCAACAAAAAGATGGTCTGAACTCCTATCTCTAACTAAGAGTCACACCACCCAGCGCTCACACTATTTCTAAGTCCTTGCGCAACCCGGTACTGAGCTAAACCTTACAGCTCAACAATGATCCTGTGGGCCTTATATTTTATCTATAAGGTTGCCACACATACCAACTAAAATAAGGAAGCCTCTACTCATCGAGGTTCCATTAATCCATAATAATAAAGGTGAACTCGACCTTTATCAAGGTGAGACACCACAATAACAACCTGTCCCCTCCAGGAACTGTGGACACAATAGACTTGCCATCATTAGCCTGCTATCGCTCCGATCAACCAATACATTATACGTATATATACAAAATATAATCACCCGCCTCTATGGCGAGTGAAAGAAAACAAAATTCCGCTATCGCGGAAAACACACAAGCCCACATTATTATGTTATCGTGACCGCCATAACTCAAATTACACACACGAGTCTAGGGCTAACTAACACCGCGACTTTACCTAGTCACTCCAAATATACCTCCTCGATTGAGGTAAAACTCATAACAACATCCTTCTCACTCCAACTAACTCATGGGGACTCACGATTAAAACTATCCGTAAGGTCCCTTTCGAACCCTCAATTTTAATGAGGAATTCGACTTTAGTACCACTCTCTACTTCAGCGGTACTGTGGTAATCCTAACTACCATTATTTAGTAGTCGCCACCGAAATCCTTAGCAATTGCCATAAGGAGAGTGACCTCTACTATGGTCCTCATCCCAACCTTCTACTAGCTGCTCCAGCTAAGCCTCACCTCCTGCTGCCATCCAAGCTCCGCACACGATTCTCAAACGACCAAGCAAAAGATTTCTATAATCTTCTAACATGGCAGGAGAACGCAATCTCACAAGAGATATCAACAATCCTAATCCTGAGGCTCTATAACAAATCGAGAGCAACGCTGAAAGCGTAGTACGCCTGCACAGATTCCTAAGGACACTAGAACCTGATGCTCTGATACCATCTGTAACAACCCGCCTAATAAGATACTGGGCGATCACTCCAATATTAAATTAAAACAGGAGTCACATATGGATCATCCTTAGCATCACTGTCGAAAAATCCATTTAATTACTAATATCCTATTAGGTGGCTGTTAAAAACTTTTACTTAACTACTCTTTTTAACGAATAAATTTAAACATCCACAATTAAATGCGTAATGAACTGAAATGAAAATGAAAGGAACTAAAATAACCGAACACTCGGTCCAAATATACAACCATATCGAATGCTGTACTGAAAGAATAAATAAATGCAATTGGACCATTGGCCCGAATATTTATACAGTACCTACTATCTAGAGTACAACGATGGAAGCGGCTATCAAAAACCTGCACGCATCCACAGCTGCTGCAGCTAACGTCTGACTCGAAAGAATTGTCATCCAGGCGTCCCTGTGTCTGGACACCTATGTATATATATAATATAGCAAGAAAGGAAAAGTAGACAAACGGGTCAGAGCCCCGAATGTTGAAAATATTTTGCAAGTGCATAAATGCCTTATTATTTTGAAAAAGGTTTTATCTCATATTTAAGGTTGGTATCGCACTCCCATGAGATACCCCTCACCTCTCCGCTAATAGTGCACTCCTAGCGCATCTATCTAGAACATTCTAGTCAAGCTACCCTGCTAAACTAGTCTATCACCCAACCACTATCTACCCTAGATAGTCCAAGTAATGTACTAAGGGCGAAGCTTCAGCCCGGTCTCAACGTTATGCCATGTTCGTGCGTGGGGTGTCTCACAAAGCGAAATCCAAACAAGGAACCCCCCCGATACACTACTACGCGGCACGGTCGATAGTCGAGATCCGCCAGTCCCTAAGTATAGAAAGATATATAATAACATATATACCATAAGAATTTATAATATAAGAGCACTAAGGATTAAACTTCTCCCCAGTCTCAACACACTGCCATATTCGTGCGTGGGGTGTCTCGCGAAGCGAAATCCAAACAAGGAACCCCCCCGATACACTACTATGCGGCAAGGTCGATCGTCGGGATCCATTAGACCCTCGGTACTCGATTCATCCATATATACATATTCATACTACAATATACATCCGGATCTATCTCCCGGACTGAGGATTTATATACAAGTATTTATCAATACCTTTATTTTCTCAAAACTTCCCATTTCCCTTTTTATACTCAGGAAATTTAAATATAAAAGCCAATTCATTATCATGAATTGCTTTACCAAATCGTTTACCTTTTTAAAGCCAATTTTATTATCATAAAAATGCTTTTCCTTTATGTGTCATCCCATTTCTCTTTTTATATTCAGGAAATGTACCCAAAGCCATTTTCATTATCATGAAAATGCTTTGATCATATCATATGCTTCCACATCCCTTCTTCCATCCGGGAGTGTTACCGAAGCTAAACCTTTATCCCATTTCCATTTTTATACTCAGGAAATGTAAATTAAAGCCAATCCATTATCATGAATTGCTTTAATAAATCTAAGACCGTCCCTCCGGGTATCCCCACTGGACGCGCCCCTAAATGGCTATCATCTTCCAGGGCCTCCAAGACAACCTGGGAACCTAACAACGTCGGGAAGCGGCCATGTGCCTGCGGGATAGTCAAGACCACACCCGGAATCTCCTAACCAGCGCAGAAAAATATATATATCAACAAACGCTCACATGGCCTAGGGACTATATCCAACCTGCTCAACAGCCAGGAAGGCTTCACCACAACGCGCGCAACTTCCCTTATGATAGCGATTTAGGGAGGTGTGTAACCATAATCCATAATTTATCAATTATGAAAAACATTTATCTTTCCATTTTGAAAATATTCATTTTTATATTTTCAAAATCATTTCCATTATATCATATATATATACTTTATTCACATAGTATAAATACATACCATATAGTCCCCCTAGAATATATAAACGGCCATAATGGCCTATATCCTCTAGCGATGACCAATAATCCCAAAGATTCCCTCCAGGAATCATAATCATGCATTCATATAAGCATGATACTAAACCCAAAGTATACTCTTACTTTAATAAATAGAACATACTTAAATCCTATCTACGGATTCATTTGGATATCTCCAATTATACCAATTCACTCTAAGTGAATACACACATATACAAACTCCCAATTCCTCAAGTCCTTTAGGACATAACCCTCCATAAATTTCTAATTTGGAAGGCCTTTAAACATAAACTCAAAAAGGAGAAATAATCATAATCTCCAAAATCTTGGGCTGAAAACAGGGCACCGGTCGACCGGTCCTAGACCCCCGGTCGACCGCGGGTTGTAAATAAGCCTACGAAACAAAGCAGTAGGCCCTTTCTCCTTGACGCGGTCGACCGACCATAGGGGCGCGGTCGACCGGTCACACCAGGTCTCCCAAATTAAAATCCTTAAGTCCCTTATCCAACAACCCAAATTCATTTTCGGGGTTTCTAAACTACCCCAAAAAAAATTATCCCGAACATCTACGACATTAATTCTAGCCGTAATTTTTCCAATTCCCGATTTGATTTCCGAGTTGACGATGTCAACCCGGAGCTGTCATCTTGTAAAAATCATATCAAATCGTAGAAAAATCAGAAAAATACGCGGTCGGCGCCCACGCGACCGTATCGAAAAGATCTACAACTTTCATGTTTTGGCCGAAAGCTAAATCAATTCTTTTCCTGGCCAAAAATGCCCCCAAATGTGACGGGTTACTATTCATCGTCACCTCCGAGACGATTTCCGCCATTAAAGCTTCTCCCAAGCTTTTGTCGCCTCACCCAACGTCCTACAACCTCAACCAACTACAAATACACTTATAACACGGGTTCTAAACATCCTAGAACCCGGAATCGCCAATTAATTTGGATTAAAACCCTAGTTCCACAAAATTGAAATATTATTGGGGTTTAATTGTTTTAACTCCCAAAAACCCGTTTTATCCACGATAACCCACCCCAAAACCATTAGGGTTTGTTTATACCAAACTACGGTATGAGATATTTATGCAAAAAGATAAATAAAGCAAGTAAACACTTGCCTCGTGGATAAAATCCGACGACCTCGAGTCGAATCCCGCGGAGTTTGGCCGGAGTTCCTCCATTTTCTCCTCCTTTCTCCTTCCTCTCTCTCTTCTCTCTCTTTCCTTTCTTCTTTTCTTTCCCTCTCTCCCTCTTTATATAAGAGAAAAGGGTTTTAAACCCTTAAAACCCAAAAACGACTCGTTTACCCATTTACGAGTTACTTTTACCTCTAAAAATATCCGAAACTCATTTTCGACAATCGGACACTCTTTTCCGACTATCTCGGACATTTCGAAAATTATGGCGCAGTTGAAATTCCCATCCGAGGTACTTGACCGCAAATCACTATTCCAACCCAAAATAAATAAATGCGGGTTTTTCCCATTAAAAATCTTACCTCGTGTCGCTATACTCCACGGCGACATATAATTAAATTACTTCGACCTATATAGTCCCAAAATAATTTATAACACCCTTCGAAAATCATTCAATCCTCGAAAATTCCAAAAATTACTATTTAGGAAAATTCCCCAAATTGCCAATTTATATCCAATTATGGAATTTAATGGTCTCCAAAAGGACGGGTTGTTACAGGACAAACACTTAAATGATTTGACCAACTTTGACCTTGAGATTAAAAGAAAGAAGTGAATCGCTTTTGTTGGCAAAAACACTCAAGAACAGTTGAGACCTCATCGGAGAAGATGACCGGTAAATCGATGGATTAACTAAAAAGTGGTGTAACAGGAAGGACATACACCTTGAATCCACCAACAAAATCCCAAAACCACTCTCTCGACCAAATTATCACACTTTTCAACCCTAAAACCACCTACCTATCACCAAACGCAGTGGCCAAAAAAACCACAAGATCGCTTGAAAACTAAAAAATATTGAATTCAACGTGAAAAGAGTAAAAGTTTGGAAAGAGTGGCAGAAGGAGGTTACTTGGAAGAGATTGAAGAATGGGGAAACAATAAAAGCAGTAAATATTGCCTGGGAGCACTTGAACAGTGATGAAATACCTGGTTCTAGAGAGAGAAAGCTGGAGATCGAAGAAAGAGAATTGGGAAACAAAAATGATTTTCAAAAGGGTTTAAATACTTCATATCATTGTGAACAAGTTCCAAGAGAGTCATAATTAGGGTACAATGCCCTAAGAGACACTTACAGTCGTCATTCTTTGGTAACACACTATGCTACTGAATTACTTCCAAGTGTACGCCCAGTCATCATGAGGTATCTCAACAGACCTAACATCTGAAAAGGCATTTATGTGATTCGCACTCAGAGGATACTTTATCCCCCAGCCTTCCCTTTTCTCACTGAAGTCTAAGGGATAGGGGGTGATTGATATGCCAAGTATATCCTCGTCCAAAGGTCAATACCCCTAGTCCATGGCCGACCACCATCAAACGTCTAGAAGCGGTGAATTACGACTCGGCTAAATCAGAATAGGTGTGGTCAGACTTAGCCTCGGCCTTTGTTGAGTAATTAATATTTCCGGGAGCATTAATTATAGGGACTAATGACCCTCATCCTCAGACCCCATCAGGCCGACAAAGATAGACCGAGACTACTCAGCGCGATAGGTGTCAACTCCTAAGTGGTTCGTGTATCAATAATCTGACCTCGACCATGATGGTCGGTCAAAGTATGACAGTTGACAGGGCACACGGATTAGGAGATGCGTGAGAGTGAGTGCATGAGCTATAGATCCCACATGGACCAAAACCGTTATAATAACATCTCCCCCTCACGTGAGGGAATATTGAATCATAATTAGTTACATGTGTGAAGGACGTGTCAACTAGCTATTGGGAACCTCCACATGCACGTGATGATTACATACTTGGGGGTACATTACACCCCCAAGGCACTATAAATACACTTAATCTACATTATAAAAGATCGACTATTGTAAACCCTACTCAAACTCTGTCAAACTCAGTGTAAGAGAGATAAAGCTCAAGTGTTATATTTACAGACCATTAGAGCCCATTTTAGTGGATTTCACACACCGCACAGTGGACGTAGGCCTTTAATAGTATGAATCACTTAATTTTGGTATTAGTGTCCTCTTTGCCTCATCCCATTCTCTCTATTGTTATATTGCTTATTTTCTATCATTGTTGTAACTGTGTGAGCTTACTATCACTTTGACCTGGTGGTACCAATTTTGGTATCAACACCTCATTCGAGTCTGATCTAATTATTTACATTAGGAAGATAATTATCTAATCTAGGAACAAGTTTAACTTGTTCCTTGGTGAGCTTAACTAACTCACTTTCTTGATTCTTTGTCAAAGTTGTAATTTCTAAAATATTTATTAAGGACTTCTATGTGATTGGTCTTAGTGTTTATATCTTGTAATACTTATACAAGGTCTATTGGGATTTGATTGTCTATTTCTTGTTTTTGTTTAGAGATATTTTTTTTATCTCTATTTCTAGGATTTAGATGTCTTTAAATAATTGTCTTAAAATAAGTAAAATACACTTATTTTGATCTATTATGCTATTGATAGCACTGGCAATAATTTGCCTACTGTTTGTGTATTTGGTTGGGATGTGTTAAATATGTGAACAACCGTTTATGTATGAGGTTAAACAACCTTCTGGGTCTAGATCATTTATCGGGATGTGTTTGTAGTTTGGATGAATTCCAAAATTATCTTTATAAATACGTAGGATAAATTTCAAGGGCATTAAAGTCTTTTACTAATATCAGTCCGAAAGGGGCGTTTTGGCTCTGATACCAGAATTGGGTTTGGGTCGAAATTCGACGGGTTTTTCTACTTTCTTAATTTTTCGTGGTCTAAAATATAAATCTATGATATTTTTTAGTCTTAAAATAGAATTTCACTAAAGGACATTAGATTTTGCCTTATTATGGTCCTCATTTGAGCTTTTATATATATATATATATATATATATATATATATATATATATATATATATATATATAGAGAGAGAGAGAGAGAGAGAGAGAGAGAGAGTACTGCTCTTGTACGGACCAGTCCGCATTTTAACAGTGTTGACTGGACATGTGCCACCGGCAGTGAGCCCTGAAAAAAAGAGCCGATAATTTCTAGGCTCATCGTCAGGTGACACATGTCGAGTTCGTACTGTTAAAATGAGTGACAGTCCGCACACGAGCATTATTTTATATATATATATACGTACTTGATATAAATTTGTATTACTCGATTCATTAGATTTACAAGAATGAAATATACACAACCACAAATTATTTTTTAACTAACCCTAAACTAACAAATGTAACCCATTTTTTCAAAAAAAATTTCACTAGTGCATAAACATTAATTTTTTGAATGCTAGTACTTTGTTTTTAAGAATTTAATGGCTACATTTTTCATCATCATGTCATTATTATTTCGTAGAATGTTAATTACAAGCATATTTTTTTATCGTTTATTGTACGTTAGTTGCATGGTGGAAAACGGAACCATAAAAAAGAAGAGTAATGAAAAATTTACTAAGAAATGGGAAAGAAATCAAGAGGAAGCAAAAAAATGAAAAATAAATAAATAAATAAAGTACATTTGTTGAAAAAGTGAAAAGTATCAAACATGAAGGAAATATATAAAAAACAGAAGAGGAAAAAATCGTTTAAAGTGTTTGCTTCTGTGTTTAAAGTATATTTTATTTTTATTTAAACCACCCCATAGGGTGTGGCGGGTAAATAAGAATTCAGCCCAACAATAGGGGTATATTAAAATTAAGGTGATTAGATAAAATTAAGGGATTGGAATAAGACCTCCATTTCAAAAATTGTCCCCTAAAATCATTAAATCCTATATTTTGGGATAATGCAAATATTGAATTTTTTAAATTAATGCAATAAAAATTTATTGTCACATTTTTATTTACAAACTTAATGAAAATGCTGACGTGGCGTCCTATGTGAAATGTTTAAAGATAATATCAAGTAATTTATTAACACACGCCATCCTAAATGGTCTTACAAAATTTTTATCTTTTACAATTAATAAATAAAATAAGAGTAAATTGGATAAATGGTGTTTAAGGGACTAAATGGGTTAAACTAGAAATATGTGTCTTTTTTATACAATCTGTATCTATGTTAGGGACTATACAGTAATTGACTCTAAAAGAAAGGGTTGATTACACTTATCCGTAAACTTAACCCACTTAACTTTTAAAACGAATTCAAGTAATCTCATAACATTAACAACGTTAATTTTTTGGATGAAAAAGTGATCATGTGCATGACACATGATGACAATTTCAACCTAACCGAAAATTATTTTTAAAAATTCTGAAAATTACATGAAAACATTTTGAAATTCGAAAAAGATATTAAAAAAAAAATAGAAAATCCTCAATTTTTTTTAAAACAGATGGAAATTGCCAAAAAACTAAATATGGTCAAATAAGAGTTTGACACATAACACCTTTTTTCTACCTTAAATAATCCTTTAAGAATAAACAAATTCAATAAACAAAGTTTAAAAAAGAAAAGGGTAAATTGCCTAAATAGACCCTAATATTTGTTAAATATTTTTGTTGAGCCCCTAATGTATTTTGTGTACCTATTGTGCCCTTAATGCCTATTAATTGTTTCCAATAATCCCCTTCATTAAAGAAAACCCTTAAAGTTAACGACTTTTACCTTAATTTACAACTTTGGCCCTATTCAAACTTGCAAAATGATATTTTTAACCTTATTCAACTTGTTAACCTAATTTTTACTATTTAGTGACAGTAAAATCAATTTTGAAACCTATAAAACTTTCTTTTTAACAATCTATTAAACGCTAAAAACGTTAAATATTATATAAAACAAAAAATTTACATATTATAAAAAACTGTTGTTATTATAAAAAAAATATGTACATGTTTTGAACTCTATTTTATTTTAAAAAAGTATATTATTTATATAAAAAAAATTGTATGTAAACTTTTTAGTAAAATAAAATTCTTTCTATGAATAAAAACTCTATTTCTAAATGTTTTTCGTTTAGAAAAATGTCTGTTATTTATATAAAAATCGTGCACTATTTATTAGAAAAAAAAATACTAATTATTTTTCATTAAATCGAGACGATCAAAAGACTCATGACTGTTTTTATTATTTAAAAAAATATTTTTTATAGAAAAAGTTATAAAGGGTTAATTTTTTTTCATAAATAAAATTTGTCTATTATTTTTAAATATTTTTATTATATAAAAATGTTTTTTATAAATAAAAGTTTCAAAAAGTGTACGTATTTAATATAAAAAAAAAAGGTACAAATTTTTGACTATTTTTTAGTTTAAAAAACTATATGTCATTTATAAATAAAAACTTAAGTTTTGTTCTACGAATAAAGAACTAAATTTTTTTTTGCTTGTATTAAAAATGACTTTTAAATTTTAAATTTTTAAAAAATGTTTTGTTTAAATAAAAACGTTAAAAACTGGTTTTTAAATGCTCTTTTTTATTATAAAAAATTATTTTCTTATGTAATAGTAAGCGATCCAAAAAACTTCGGAGTCTTTAAGAAGGTCAAAAATATAAGTTTACATGTTAAAATAGGTCAAAGTTGCAAATTAATCGAAATTCACTACCATTTATGATTTTCTTTTATTACATGAAGGCTTATTAGAAACAAGTAATAAGCATTAAGAGCTCAATAGAAATATTTAACAAACTGTAATACCCCGTATTTTTATGGCATTTAATTATGGGATTAATTAAATTAAACTGGGATAAATTAGTTTGATATTAGTCCGGATTTTAAAATAAATATTACTAGCGTGATGAGAGTTCGTAATTACTGTTAAGAATTATGTTGAATATTACTAGATGAGTAAAGTAATATATGAGATTGAATTTATTAAAATTGTCGCGAGTGAATAATATGAAAATCATAGAAATTAAGTCGACACTCGCATGTGTCGTGTCGGGACTAAATTAATGGAATAAAAAGTAATTTAATTATAAATCACCCGTATGGTCATTTCGAGTGCGTCAATGTGTTCGTAAGGGTCGAGATAGTCAGAAAAGTGTACCCGGGAGTTTAGTTTGGGTTTTGGAACGTTTTTAGGCCTACCCGGTAATCCGAGAGGGCATTTTGGTAATTACCCATTTTAGACCTTAATTATGGATGAAAATTGAAGGATTATATTTGATGGGAGTTAGATTCCTCGAGGGTTAGAAATATTAGAGTTGCAGAGAGGCTAAGGAAGAGAGAAGAGAGAAGATAGAAGGCTTCCAAGGATGAGAGCCACCAAACCTACACCACTCTCATCAATTCCACCACCAACGCGTAGATCGAGAGAAGGGAAACGTTCCTATACCACTCAAATCCATCAGACCAGACCTTTGATTTCCAGGCAAGTATCTAACTTGCTGTTCTTTAGTTGATGTCACATCCATGCTAGTGTAAAAGATAATAATTTATGTTTTCGTGAAAGATAAATGATATTTGGGAGACATATATTGAAATTCTGAATAGAAATCATGTTAGGACTTCCCTATTATTATATGTAGATGATTGATTACGAAATTGATGCCCATTAGAGGTTAAATTCTGGAAAAATTAGGAAGATAATGATCATGATGATAAAAATAGGGTTCTTGATGTATTAATTGAAATTAACCCTTTAATTGATGGCCCTTGATGAATTCGTATATGTTTTATGTTAGAAATCATGTATGTAGGATAATATAACTGTTGGTTTGATTGGTTGGGATTTTGGGACAAATTAATATAGGTTTTAAGGATTTATGTTAAGGAAACCCGTAAGTAAAGAATTGCAGAAACTGGGTTAAGAACTTCTCGATCGATCGATTGACTCAAGAATGTCGATCGATCGACTCCTCCTGGAAATGGAAACTTTTCCCCCTTTTAAATGTTAATCCAATCCCAATGTATAAGGACCTTTAGACATAATTTAAATGTAATAATGGGACTTGAGAAGGACCAGTAGGGTATAAGTAGGGTCCGGATTATATGACTTTATATGAGATTTAACCATGGGATTTCAGGGGATATAAATTGAGTGGAAAATTGGGCATACGTTAAGTTAGGTCTTGCGAGAATTAAGAATGACTTAGGCTAGTAGGGTAGTGAGTGTACACCTACTGATTTTATATTTATCAAAAGGATACACTTCGAGAGTCGAGAAGTACTTAAGGATTCATGGTAATTGACAAAATAAAAAGAATGATTTGATTATACGTAGAACTCGGGCATTAGGTGCCACGCATGGTTCTTATATATTATGGGTCGTGGGCGTACCTAGATGAATAATGTGAAGACCTATATGAGTGCATGTATATATATTTAATATTGTATAATTGTGTGTAATCGTACCCGCGCTACTTGATATCACGGAGGTTTCACGCTGGGACAGTTTTATCTCGATTGGACCTTTATGGGGGATATTGACTTGTACCCTAGAACATAGCATCCTTGGTACAGGCTATCCGAGAATGATAGTCAGACGGTCCTAAGAGACGTGAGGGTATGTACTGACCTCTTAGTGACTTGGAACTATGCTTCGCCTCTAATATGTGTGTTTGTGTTAATACAGTTCGAGAGTGATTTCGAAATAGTATTTCCCTTTGTACGAGAGATACGGGGACTGGATAGCAGAGTATGCCAGCACCATAGGCTTATGTGGGGTGCCTTATTAGTATATATATTATGAGTGATAAATATATGTACCTGTGATTCATCTACTGTGCTTGAAAGTATATAAAACAGAATAATTAATATTAAACGAATTAAGTGATCGAAACTTAAATCTGAATTGAGATGAATATAACTGGCTTAGCAAATTCATAAGATAAGGTTATCAGATATGAATTATAGCTATGCGATCACGTGGATTAGGTTTGGTGAGTGGAAATTTGGGTTAGACTAGTTAACGGGATTAGACTTAACTAGGTTAATTCGGTAGTACGTTAGGCATGCACACTAGTTGAGGGGTGAGAATTCTCAAGTGAGTGTCAAGGTACTAACATGTATGTAATATCAACTCATAAGTATTTTAAATACTTACTAAACTATTGTTAAAGATGTTTTACACTCGGGATCTAACCCATTTCCTGTTACCTTTTCTTCCTCTTATATATATATATATATATATATATATTACAGGTGCCCAACCACAGGGGCGTCATGCCTGATTTTTGGACCATTGACGTGTTGCAGCTATGGTGAAAGTTACAGGTCCTTGCAGTAGACAACTCCATTCTTGACTTTCCAGTCTTCTATTTAGTTATTCTCAGACAGGGCATGTGTCGCCCGTTTCCATATCTCATTTAGTTCAGAGAGAGATTTGTACTCTTTCTCATTTTAGGATTTAGCTATTGTTGGGATTGTTTTATTTATTTCCTTGTCCTGCGATTGGGATTTATTATTTGGATTGATTAATCTAGCTTGGTTATTTCATTTAGATGGTTTGGTTTAATATTATCAATTGTGTTCATGAAAATGGTTTCATATTAAATCATAACAATAGGTTTTAAGTTATAAAATTAAATGTTTTGACACTTAGCTTAATTATTTATTAGGTGATTAATAAAGAAAAAAATATTTTTCGACAGTGATGCGAAGAATGAACCAACCGGACACTTTGATTTAATTTAATAAAGGACTGATCACCGAGTATTTAATTATGCGAGCTGTCACACAAACATTAGGAGTCGTTTGAGTAATTTATAAGAAAAAAACAACTAGTTTGGGTCTTTCTCACCATCCTCACCCGTTCAACTCCCATCCTCCCAACATCGTCGCCCTCCCTGCCCCCTCATTCACCATCGTCGACGCTCTCCCTCTCTCTCAACAACAGATTTCTCTCTCTAACGCTGCACACACAAACACACACACACACACACACACACACACACACACACACACACACACACATATATATATATATATATACATACACACACACACACACACACACATGGATTATATGTATATGTATGTATATATGTAAGTATTTATGTATTATGTGGTGGTGTGTGTGGGGGGGGGGAGTATTTATGTGTGTGTATGGGTGTGTGTGCGCGTGCGCTCATGTGTATGTATGTGTGTATATATATGGATGTTTGGGTAGTTTTTTGTTTATATCTATTGGTGTGTATTTATTTATGTGAATGTGTGTGTATATATGGTTTTATGTTTTTGTATATTTATATGTGTGTGTGTGTGTGTGTGAGGGACACGGAAAAAGGAAACATGCAGTAGGTGGTGGACAGTGGGTGATCAGTGGTGGGTGGAGGGTGTGAGGAATTATTAGTATATTCTAATTTTTTATTTTAGTTAAAATGCTTGTATTGTATTATTTGTTTTTAGATAATTATTACAGTATAATACATTTTATTTTTAGGTATATTTGAAAATTTTTAATTCTAATTTTTAATAAATTACATTGTAATCCACGTGTCAATATTTGATTGGTCACTCTAGTAAATAAAAAGTCTAAGTGGCCTTCCAAGTCAGCACCTCCGTTACAATTGTTTATGTCAATGTAACGGTGGGTCTAATTGAGTCGATTTTTAAAATTCAGGGTTAACATTGTAACTTTTAAAACATCTGATCCAAAATCAAAAGTCACTCCAAAATCTAGGGTTAAATTTACATTTTTTCACTTAAAATAAATTTTAGGTAATCAACGACTATAAACTTTTTTAAGAGTATGTATATACTCATCTTCTCCCTTGTAAAATCATTCTTAAGAACACCATAATATTAATCATTGATACATTATTGATTAAATTGTTCTTAGTAAAATGATCTTGGATCTTCATGATAATCACATATAATCATTATGCGGAACATAAAATGGTATTAAAATAACATCCATCCATCATGTCACAACTATAAAGATTGAGGGAGCAGTCAACCTAAACGATGTTTGATCGGATTAGATCTCCCTATGTAGTCAAACCACTATTTCAAAATTTTCTCTCCTTGAGAATTTAGATTTCTCTCCCTTTCCTTTATGTTGTCTTTTTAGAGTGTTTGAATGATGGAAACAATCACTTATTTATAGGTAGGTACATAACCAAAATCTCCACAGTCACTTATAATATTAATCATCCATCAAGGTAGATGCCCAAGAGTCCTTTTGACTCTTGGTATTTGGAGTACCTTTCATTAACTAAAGTGACTCTTAATATTAATATAATTATGGAGCACATAATGGAGAATTATTTAAAATAATTCTAATAGTCTTCCACTTGATCCATAATTATCATAAAGTGCGCAATAATCTTTGAGTTATCCTTAAATAGTTTTTCATAAACACCTTAATTAAACAACTCATTAATGCGAGTCTCGGCGCTCACATACTAATGCAAGAGCATGATCACTTCCATTACCACAACACTAACAACTCATCCAACAAGGTCTATAAATTGGGTTGTTCAATAATGGTTCAATAATGTCTTATATAGAAGACTATTTCTATCACATTCTTTCATTCACATGCATGTGTACAATAATGATAGAAATAAATGATTTTGAAATACTGTATGATATCATATGGTAGTGTCAAAATAAACACTAAATAATTCATCACATCAAGATTCTATCGACTATACTTAAGACTCGTATCTTAAGCATGCTTCATTAATGTTTTTCATGATAGCCGAGTCATGTGGATTTTTCATGTTAACACTTGTACAAATGGGTTAAATGACACTTGTTTTAGAATTTATTTTTTAAAAGGTATTTACATTCAATGTTCTTAGTTACTCATATAATACCTAATGTACCTTAATAAATAAAATTGCAATGACAATATCATATTATTTCAGCGGCATGGTAATAGTGTCGACAACTCCAAGTCCCAAAATTTAAATTACGTTGCCATAATCAATAAGTTGTAGCATTAAGGTATGCTACAGATTCATATTTCCATAATAGTCAATGGATCGTGTTGCACTCCTTCATTATATTAGTCGTTAAACCAAAATAAATATAAGTAGATAAGAGTGAACTTCATACTTCCCATAAAAGCAATAAATCCGAGTTGTAATAACTGGTTGCCCAAAATGAATAGTCAACTTTAATGTGAGCATATAATCTTTTACTATCTCATAACTTCATCCATTACATATTGAAAATTCATGTAACATTTTGTTTCTCTACTTTACAATAAATTGAATATATAAACTTACTGCCACTGATCATAAGTTGTATAAATTGAATATACAATGATTAAAAATTATAATGGTATTGTTTCTAAAAATACCGTAGGTGGGAACCTTATTTAAGTTTATACAATCATTTCTTTATAACATGTGAAAAATATCAAAAGCATAATAGTTTTCACATACACTAAATGTAACTCTCTTCATTATGAGTTACTCATCTCATAAGAATTTTACGTCCTTGAAAAAAGTGACGTCCTTGGAAAAGGTGAGAAGGTTCATTTATGACCTTTTTCTTATTACACATAAAGTATTTGACTACAATTTAACTTTATTCATTTAATTACAATTATCATCGTGTTTGGTCTTGATGACTTCTTTACTCAACTTAAGTGTAATTCAATGAAATCTCGTAGTCCAGTAAGTTTACTTCTTATTATTTGTGAAAACAAAACCAAATATTTATTTATCCTTATGCCAAATTCATATTCATATAATTACACTACATAAACATTTACAATAGTATACTCCATTTAGGATCTTCTTAATACTATTCCATATGATTTTATCTACATTTATCTCACACTGACAATACCATGATTTAGTGGTTGATCATATATTTGTTCTTTATTGTTTAAACAATCCATTAACTAAAAGAATAAGTATTAAAGAAATCTATTGGTAATGGGATAAGTACCCTCCCTTCCTTTATAACCATATTCATGATTTTCTACTCCCACTAATTTCACCATTAATAATAAATTTGATATTTCGATTTCTATAATGCAATAAGTACATGTCAATGATGATTATATGATCTATGTAGGTTCACATTAAAGGACAATCTACCACTTGGGCCGCATAGGTCTTACATATATTGTAATACCTTATGGGCGTAACTTGACTTTCAAGATTTATAAAATATATTACAAACATCTTGTCCAAAAAAATATGAAAGGGATTCTAGATTTAATTTTTTACATGATTAAAGAGTTTCATCAATAATACTATGATTATTATGTGGGATCAAATATCCTTAAAACAAATGTATCCAAACTTTATTTTATACAAAACATCAAAGGAATACCATAACCTTTGAGAATGACGGAAAAGTGCTTTAAAAAAAGTATCCATCGCAATCTAGTCTAGACAAATTTTTAGAGCCTCTAATGAAAACCCCAATCCCAACAATGCCATAAATATCATCTCTCATCCAACCTGAAATACAACAAATTATGGGGGGTGAGAGGGAAACTTAGTAGCTCGTGTAAATGCTCCGAGTGTAACTACACATACTCATGTGTACATGCATCATATATAAGAGTGTACGCAATATGAACACTCAAAATAGAATTCCAATAATATTATCATAACTTAGGATCTAACCACGGTCACTACACAAGCCAATATCCTATATCAAAATTCCTGTCGCACTTCTTACAGTACGGTATGAACTACCATCCACTATTATGTCAATTATCTTCGGAATGCTCCCATGGCCACCCAAAAATAAATAACATAACTCGAGCACACGACCCATCATGACCTAGCATCACCACCATAAAATCTTAACACCACGACCATCAGAACACTTGGCATACTCGCCAATAGGGGTCAATGGCATAGTCTTTGGATAATAAAGAAAATCGTAGCTGACAGTACTTCCCGTTCAACGGGTGGTTTGGCTACCAAAGGCTTATGCATTCTCCAATAATAAACATTAAAATATCATTCTCCCAATTAAAATAAATTTCAGATTCAATTTCCATAAATCAAGTGTACATGTTTTCTACCCAAATTTTATAACCCAACATACTCGTAAAACAACTAGTTTCGTTAACTAAACTACACGACATGAAAATAATACATACACAATAGGTGCAACAACGGATATAGTATACGAGAATATAATACATATAAAATAACACATAGCATGAATATAACTATACAATCAAAGCTGAATAAGTGCAGCACATTAAATTAACCAGGAGAGAACGAAACTACCTCAAGTGAGTCAAAATCCACAACTATAGGCCTGTTTTAGAAACTCAAAAAAATCAGATCTGAACAATAACCTGATTGCTAATCTGACTTCATATTATATTCTACACGAAAAATTGAGTCAGGTATGTGTTTTGAGTTTTTCTCAAATCTCATCTAAAATCACTCAAAAAGAAGATCTAAACACTCCAAATTGGCTCTTCTCATTCCACTCGTTTTTACTCTTTTGATTTCATTTTTGTCCTTTATTTTTCATATTCATTTCCTTAATCAACCATAATATTCCTTATATATCCCATCTCTCAAGTCCTAGCTTGGAACCTAATCTAATGCATATTACTATATTGCCCTTTAATTCAAAATTATCACATATTTAAACCATTACAAAATGTCAAAAGCCAATTAAATTTGAATTTAAATATTCGATTCATTTCAAACAAAAATAAATATTATATCAATATCCCGATCAATAAAATAATAATATTATCAAAATCTTATATAATATTCTTAAATAAAGTACTCAAAATTATGGGATATTACATTCTTCCCCCCACAAAAGGAATTTCGTCCTCAAAATTCACCCAAAATATTCTTCACTTAAATTCAAACATAAAATTCACATCACCCAAATTAGATACGACATAAACAAAATCTCTCTTAATGGACAACATATCTAACCAATAACCCCAAGCCCGAGAATATGAATAAACTAAGCTCTGATACCACTTTGTAACACCCCGAGAGGTGTTACTGAAAAATATTGATACCACTTTGTAACACCCCAGGAGGTGCTACTGAAAATATTGATAAATTATAGATTTTTTTTTAAATAGAAGTTAGACTGGGAACAAATTTGCAAAAGCATAAATAATAAATCAACTAAATAAAATATATCAATTTTACTAAATCTCGGTTAACTATCATCGATCTTAATCCCCACTTTACCTGCAATGATATTAATCGGGTCTTAATTATATATCTACTGATCTTCTTTAAGTCTCTATAGGGTCATTATAACATCACCAAGGTTCCCCACAAATATTGGCAAAGAAATCTTCACAAACAAACAAAAGACCTCATTTTAACCTTAGTCAAGCGATCCACATCCCACGATCGATCAATCGATCCTTGGCTTGACAGCTTTGTCCCAACTATGTTTTCACCATGTTTAACACCTCAAACCTTCATGGATCTTTCCCAAACTCCTAAGAAACATAACCAACCATCATTTATGTGCTTATGGATGATTTCCAACGTAAATAATACACCCAATCTAAATTAAATCCATCTAAGAATTGATTAAACCTCAATATTCATAAAACCCTAGTTTATGTGTTCTTCATGCATAATCATTCATATTTCCAGACTTCTCATATATTTATCATCATATATGTTCTGATTTTGAATTAGCAACATCCATGGATTTATTTTACATGCAATCCTATCCCAAATCATGAGTTCTATTCATTTAATCCCAAGAAAAATCATCAATTATCATTAAATTGAAAACTCTACTACACATGGGTAATATAACTCATAAAAAGATGCAAGATAACTCTTCCCTTATTAATGTAGGCCTGATTTCGTATTGTGAGTGATTAGGATGCCTTCCTTCCCTCCCGATTGCACTTCGGTGGTAAAGATGATGCGAGAAAGGTGCTAGATCTTCCAAGAAACCACTATTTCTCTTCTTTAATGGTCTCTCCTCTCTTCTATTTTGATTTCCTAGGGTTAGGAAGTGTTTTTATACTACCTCAACTAGTTAGCCTTAGATTTATAATCCCAATTCCCAAAATTAGGGTAACGGGCCAAGCCCAAATGACTCGAACACCCCCAAATAAGATCGGTTATAACTAAAAAGGCCTTGGAACCCAATTACTACCCCCGGTATAATATTCTCACTATTTAGGCCCTTTTGGAACCTTGAAATCACCATCCAAGTCACTCTAAATAATTTCCTATCTCGACATCATATAGTCTATACTCGACACTCGGTTGAGATATACCACTATCACGTCACTGTCACTCGTTATGACATAAAAATAATTATTTACTATTCACTTAATAATTATATCCAATAAACAATAATCATTCTCTCTCTTATTAACATTTTGATAACCATGTAATAATTAATTAACTTAAATTAGGACACACGTGTAATTTAAAAATACCCTAATTCATTAAGTTATAACTACCCAGAAATACAAGGTGTTACATACTTCCCCCCTTACAATGGAATTCTTCCTCCAAATTAGGATATGCCCAGTATTACCACCTCAGATTCTCACACACAACTGCATCCAAATGTATTCAAAATTTACTCATAATAATCTTTTGGTATTTCCACTATACATACACCAATAGTACCATTTTGACCGAAGGTCTACTCACTACAACCCACGATTAGTGACAAGTTCATTCAAACCCTAACATATGGATATATTCCCTCATGATTAAGGTATTACTTATATAACGACATGCAAAACTATCACAAATTCGATAACAATGTCTCAAAACACAAGCCTATATTCCACTGTCTCTATTATCTCTATGTTAGAAAGATCTAATTCTAAAGGTGCCAAGTTCCCTTATTGCCATACCACATCATTTCTCTTCATGGGAGACACCCTCAGCAACCCCTGACCACTCTTGACAGGCTTCAAAACTTTGGTTCACGTCAATGTACTCTCACTACGTTCCTAAGCTATACGAAAATGATGTGGATTAGCTCAATCCTTATCGACGAACCATGAATCAGTCCAGGTCCGAGAAACTTGTTATTCCCCATTCTCAACTATCTAAAGGGTGGGAGGAAAATTTTTCTTCCTATGAAGCCTTAGAATTCACCTCGCAATTAATATCCTGCTACGAGTCATCACATACATCTCTACTAGTTGCAGTTAGTATTCGTAATTACTCCAAAAATACAAAACATTCATTCTCACATTTTACTACATTCTATGTCACCCCTCCCGACTATCCATCAACCTACGTTTGACACATGTAGCTCAAGACAAAAATCTATCCCCATCATCTCCTGACACTCCCTATCTAATGTGGAACTTAAGGGTCTCGTCCTAATTTACAATAATATTGGGCGGCACCTTGTGCTGGTTCATTTCTTCTCTTTAATAACATGCTGGGCATACTGCCCGGTAGTATAACACACCCCAAATGAATAATAATTATTTTGTTCCAGGTCAATTAATTTCACAACTCAAAGAAAATCCTGACCCTTTTGCAATTTTGATATTCCAATAATGAACTTTATCAGTCTGCGTATCCATTCCGGTTGGTAATCTCAGACCAACCTTTTTCCTTTACGAGTGGCACACTTGGAGACAACTTCACTATGTCTCACTCAACCTGAAATGCACACACTCAACATCTCATGTCACGTGGAACATCTTAATCCTTTTTTTATGAGATATACAAAAATCATGGCCCGTGTGTTTGCTCTAAAACTGCGTACTTCCTAAACTCTTTTCTATCTATTAGAATCAACAACCTATCTATGCGCAAACCACTCTACGCATTCTACTAGGTGAGACTCTGCCCCACTTACCAAAATTATGGGGTCCTCCCTTTTCTTGGGATACCTTTTACATATGCTTCCAAGGTCTTTCAACTCACCGCGGTTGTGAGAGTTTTCTCGTGACATACACACACCCAGACTATCTCCTTTCCTCGAATGATGTTCAGTCCCTCATACATTTACACTCGTGTTTCTGACTATCCAATAGACATATATTCGACATATTTATAACCACACCTCCTTATCACGGACGATACTGAAAGTCATATTAACCAGGGCGCCCATATACCCTATATCCCGTGCATATTTTCACAAAAATCTCTAACGTCCCACATGTGACATACTTATCTCAAGTACGAACCCACATTCTTGGCATGGATATACCCTATGGCTAACCTCAGTTACCTTACTAAAATGATTTATTTCTCCTCGAGATTACCCCACTCATTAACTAGTAGTGATTTTTTTTCCCGGTGCTCCCCACACAGTACTACTCGACTCTACATGTCTTATATCATATAATAGCTCTCAGCTCATGGTTTTATCCACACACACGTATAATATCCAAAGCGCTAAACCTGTGCCCTTGTGACTAACAAATCTCCTCTCGACATCCGTTGGGGTTCATGCATGAGGTGCCTCGCAAGAGAAATTCAATAAGGAAACCCCCGATAAACTACTATCTAGCATTGTCGGTCATCGAATCCGTTGGTCCAAAGAACATGACTAGGATATCCCAAAATCTTATCCCCAGACATACAAGTCTAATATTCCACTCCCACATCACTAAGGGAGTTATAAAATACTGCGCTTTCACTATCACTGAGTCTCCTGCGCTAGGTAAATAACGAGTTAGATTTTTCCGCTCGACAGTAAACTTAAGATACCTTGAATCACATCAGTATAGTCCCTACACACTGGGATCAAATATAACGAGATGACTATAACCTCTGAAGTCTCATCTAAAATATAATATAAACTTGAGCTCAACCCTCTTCCAGGTGGCACATTTCTAAATAACACATCCTGTCCCGGAACAATGAACACGATAGCCTTGTTTCAACAACCCACCATCACTCGAACTGTCGCTAACCAACCTATAACCAAGATAAAATCATACTTGAATATCAACTCTAAAAATGAGCTAACCCACTAAAATATATCCACTCAGTGTCCCTGCCCGCTCCCCTGCAGATGGAACCAAAGATACCCCTACCACTCAATGGTAAATATATGCACACAATGGTAACACTAATGATATACCAACTAAACCCATCTCACACGCGAACCTAGTGCTAAAGAAATACTGTGGTTTTCTTATGTTACACAAAGCATACCCCATTAACCCTAACATAAATCTCACACTTTCGATTACCAATAGAACTGGCAGTCCAATAGCTTCCTGGAGATAACACTCTCATCCCAACTGATCCAAATTTTTTTACAATAATTGCCCCCGCTGGGCATCCCGCTCCTGTATCCTAATTCACTATGGACAAGATCGATACATGTGGTCCTACTATCCACACCTAAGACACCTTTTTGTGTCATCCTCCTGTATCTAGCCCCCACAGGTTATATCGAGGTTGAGCTTCTCTCGGACCTATTAACCTTAGCCCCGATCGCTACACTTGTTGTTCCTTTGGCTCTGTTGGCCCTATGGAACACACTGATGGCCTGACTGAATCCACCATAACTTGGTAGAAATTTCATTAATCTATATCATTTAAATGGGTTCACTACTGGGGTATCCCCCTGTGGTGCCTCACTATCACCAATTAAATTAAGTCTTTCCCTTTTGGCTAGGCTCTCCAACTCTCTTAGCTCCTTTCTCATGGAAGCGCTGATATAAACATTATAAAAGTACATCATTGAAGCCATGTGCATAATTTTTCCAAGACTGATTTCCCATAAGTACTGGCAACTCCTATTCGTGAGTCCATCATAACACTTAAGAACCATTTTATCCTCCCTACCTAGCTCCCCGGGTACGAAGTTCACTTAAACAAATAAAATCTTCATCACAATCGACCTCTGTTTGCCCCTCCTGTGATAAGTACATAAACTTCCTTCGCATCTCTGTCTGAACAGTAAATGAAAGAACTTGCAGTCAAACTGTACACAAAATTTCTCAATTAATTCCTTATTTTGTTACTTTCCACCGTGGCAACACTGCTCCTACAAGCAAACATTTTAAACCAAAATTTAAATCCTGGGTGCCGTTGCACTCTACCATACATAATTTCCTTTGGATTATCTCCTTTCATTAGCCCATCACACTTCCTTTATTCCCTGAACCCTTACAGATGGCTCTTCTAAAGAGTCCCTTCGACTTCCCCCTTTACTAACTATGTTGGGTGAGTCTGAATTTTCACCACCGTTCTCTATGATGGTGCTTGGAAAAACTACTGTGCCCTAGTGATTATCCTATTATCATCTGTCTGAACAATAATCATGATGACTTCTATCACGGTCACTATTCTCATAATACTCTATGGCTTCTACTGAGCCTCTCCTCCTCCAGTCCCTCGCTAGTCGTCCTATACTATTCAGTGTACGAAACCCAACTGAACTCGTATATGATTCGCATAAACTATACTTAATAGAAGGATAACGTACACATGCATACGAAGAGGAATACATCAATCTTATAATATGGTTATCACGGTCACTATTCTCATAATACTCTATGGCTTCTACTGAGCCTCTCCTCCTCCAGTCCCTCTAATGTCCCTCGCTAGTCGTCCTATACTATTCAGTGTACGAAACCCAACTGAACTCGTATATGATTCGCATAAACTATACTTAATAGAAGGAGAACGTACACATGCATACGAAGAGGAATACATCAATCTTATAATATGGTTCTATGTCAAAGAACGCTACGCTGAAATCGTAGTAAGCCGTACAGATCTTATGGACAATAGAATCTGATGCTCTGATACCGTCTGTAACACCCCGCCTATTTTAATCACTGGTGATCATTCCTTTATCAAAATAATCAGGAATCTCATTTGGTTCATCCTTAGCATCACTGTCGAAAATATTTTAATTACTAATCATCTATGTCAAAATTAAGTCGGTGCCAAATTTTATCTTTCATTTAACTGACATCATACGAAAACTAAAATAAATAAACTAGACCATCCACACCATAATAGTCTGAACAATCACATGACATATATATAATTAAATAAGACTGAATAAACCATCGATTCCTAAAACAAATAATCCAATTAAAATCTGATGTGAATAAAACTAAATCTGAATAAAGTTTATAAAACAAACTGAAGTACTAAATAATCAGAAGGGGAAACACCCCAAATGAAATGCTGAAATGAAAATCCTAACTAGGAATGAATAAACTAAAACGTCTAAAGCAACTCTTGCAGGCCTCTATAAGTGTTGCAGCTATGCATCCCTGAAAAGAATCATCAAGTTGGGTGTCACTGTGGCTGGACACTTAAAAGATTTTGGAAAAAGGATTTGATACGATTCAGAGCCCAAGAAAATCATTTGAAAATATTTTGCAATTATTTAAATCACAGTTTAAATCAATTATTAGATACATAAGTTGGTTCAACGTACACTCCCTTGAGTTCCTCACCTCTTAACGAATGTGTACACTAAGCGTCTCCTACCTAGCTACACTATCTAGCCCAACTATATAATGTATCTAACCAACCACAATAGTTCTAGCTCCCTCATATTACTAATACGACACGCTACCATAGTATAAATAATTTAATATTACCAACGTATTATTATTGAGCCAATTATTTAAGTCTCTCTACTTAAATTAATTTTAGATATACATAATCTATCAGTTCTACTATCACACATAAGTAGATAAGTCACACTTGGATATATTTATCACACATATAATACATACAACTATATCATCCCTGTAATGAACCCTCGTGATGCTGGCATACTCTACTATCAATTCCATGTACCTCTCGTACCAAATCAAGAACTGTTGATTCAGCATGTCTCCTTGAACCCAAAATAAATCAACACATAATGGAGGCGAATATGTATCTAAGCCTTTGGGATAAGCACATACCTAACGTACCCAAACGACACGCCGGTCCCACTAATACACTGCACATAGTGAGCCACCCAAAGTTCCATGTTCTAGGGCACACATTCAGACCTCACTGGAATGATAAAGGTGGGATCGCCCTATGCACGAAAACCTCCAAATAGAAGGCGGTGTAAGTATGTTCACACCCATAATCGAATCACAACAATAGGTATTCACACAACCTATATACACATACTATTCAGTAGGTATACACAAGGCCCATCACATGTGAATCCGTATGTAGTATTTATCTCTCGAATACTCAACGTACTAATAACCCTCATATAATGTTTATTCGCCTTTGTTCGAGTATCACTCACTACCAGAAGGGTCCCAACTATCCTTTGAGTTATTTTAGTAGTTAACACATCACTATAATACTGGTATTAGACTTAGGCTATTATTTACTCTACCCATATCCTAATTTATGACTTTATGATACTCGTCTCAAGCGGTTAACTATCATCGGTCTTAATCCCAACTTTAACCACAATGATATTAATCGGGCCTTAATCATATGTCTATTGACCTTCTCTAAGTATTTATAGGGTCATTATAACATAACTAAGGTTCTCCACAAACGTTGGCAAAGAAATCTTCACAAATAAATAAAAGACCTCATTTCAGCCTCGGTCGATTGATCGACTGAATGGATCGATTGATCGACATCCCACGATCGATCAATTGATCCTGGGTTTGATAGCTTCGTCCCAACTACATTTTTCTCCATGTTTAACACCTCAAACCTTCATGGATCTTTCTCAAACTCCCAATCAACATAACTAAACATCACTTATGTGTCTAGGGATGATTTCCAATGTAAATAATACACCCAATCTAAATAAAATCCATTCAAGAACCAATTAAACCTCAATATTCATAAAACTGTAGTTTATGTTTTCTTCATGCATAATCATTCATATTTCTATATTTCCCTTATATTTATCATCATATATGTTCTAATTTCGAATTACAAACATCCATGGATTCATTCTACATGCAATCCTATCCCAAATCATGAGTTCTATTCAATTAACCCTAAGAAAAATCATCAATTATCATTAAATTGAAAACCCTACTACACATAGGTATTATACTCATAAAAACATGCAAGATAAACACTTTCCTTATTAATGTAGGTCTAATTTCGTGCTATGAGTGATTAGGACGCCTTCCTTCCCTGCCGATTGACTCCGGTGGTAAAGATGATGCAAGAAAGGTGTTGTATCTTCCAGGAAACCTCTCTTTTCCTTCTCTAATGGCCCCTCCTATCTTTTCTTTTGATTTCTTATGGTTAGGAATTGTTTTTCTCTTGCCCAACTAGTTAGCCTTAGGTTTATAATCCAAATTCCCAAAATTAGTCTAACGGGCCAAGCCCAAATGACCCGAACACCCCCGTGTAAGCTCATTTATGACTAAAAAGGCCTCAGAATCCAATTACTACCCTCGGGTATACTATTCTCACTATTTTATCTATTTTAGAATTAGTTGTGACCTCAAAATTACCATTCGAGTCACTATAAAATAATTTTCTATCTCGACCTCATATAGTCTACACTCGACACCTGGTTGAGATATACCACTATCACGTCACTGTCACTCGATACGTTGTAAAAATAATTATTTACTATTCACTTAGTAATTATATTCAATAAAAATTAATCATTATCTCTCTAGTTAATATTTGAATTACCACATAATAATTAATTAAATTAAATTACGGTACATGTGTAATTTAAAATTACCCTAATTAATTAAGTTATAACTACTCAGAATTACGGGGTGTTACATGTTTTGGTTCATATCCTGGAAGGTGCAGTCAAGGACATTATCACGATGTCTAACTCTTTATGAGATGGTAAACGACTAAGTTAGTAGCCTTTCATATTTCGCAGCGTTTCTGATATAGATGTGTTAGTAAGTCATGGGTGTCAATATAGACCAATGTTGGCAACACCCTGATCTTTGGCGTGAGATGTATTTTGTGGAAACTTTGATGATGATAGTAGCCTTATGATTATTTATGAACATTATATATTATCCCTCGTTATCTTTATGCATTCTAGAACAATTGTGTCCGTTAATTCCTGTATTTACGCTTATATAGTGTATGACCTTGGGTTTCAATATATATATATATATATATATATATATGTGTGTGTGTGTGTGTGTGTGTGTGTGTGTTGCAAGGTTTATTTGAGTTGTAGGTATTAGAACGCTTAACGGTGCAACTAGTGATATTTGGGTAGTTTTTAATATAGTACGCAACTTCAGGGGAATTTTAGTCATTTTAGCATTCGAGCTTCATTCCTGAACTCTTCACGGAAGTTGTATCCCTTAGAGTCGGCTTCGCGTGGCCTCTACAAGGTTCATTAATTCGATTCCTAACGAACATGTTATGAACATTTTCCCGGGGATCTCCTTCTTGATTTTTAGGATAAATCATTTTCTTTTCTTTTATATTTATTTCTTTTATCATTTACTATATGATTGGGTTTTTGTTGTATTTTAAGAAATCTTTCATTATATAGTTTTTATCTTGTTTTTATCAAGCTTTCTAGTTAGGTTAGAGTAGGTTGAGTTTTTGGAGGGGATTTTGGATTTTTTCTTTTCTTTCTCCTGGGAGTTTATCCACTTTGGTTTGTAAGAACACCATTCATCTTCTTCCTCGTTAATCCAGGATTCCATTATTATTTTTTTTGCTTTTTTATTTATTTACTTTCTTTGTAACCTAAATTTAATTATTTTCATTTACTTGGATTTCATTTAATTAATGCCATTTGACATGCTTTGCAAGTAACTTAATCTAGGTTGAGATTGTTGGTTAATTAGTTGTTATGCTATGGTATGATGGGTCTATGGTAGTTTTAATGAGTTAATTATTCCTTGTGTCACACTTAGGAGATTTAACGGGGTATATCATGTATGCGCTGTATTTACGACCTTTCGTGTGTAATATCAAGAATATACATTGACATCGAACTCAAATTAAGCTTTTATGAAAATTTAGAGGGTGACAACTCTAGGTTTAATTAATTGTCTAAATGTGATTAATCTTGTTAACGCTTTTATGTTCATGTAATCATTTATGGTATTTACCCCATGTGACAGAGACGATTCTCAACCTACAATTTTACTCATTTTGTTAATCTAAGTTTAAATACATGCCGAGTTTAATGAGTTGCTCATATATCATCTCTTACAATTTTATTTGCGATGTATTAAATTAATAGATTTCTAATAACTGGTCTTTTTAGATTTGATACCCGTACTGATCGTTATACTCCTGTAAAGAGTCTAGTCAATAGTTTAGGTTTTTGTATTAAGGAGGTGAAACGAATTCAACAACTGGTGTACACTGCGCTACTTTTCACCCTTAATCAAAATGGTGCCATTGCTGGGGACTAGTTTATGATAGAATTTTATTGACTTAATATTTCTTACTATTTTTTCTTTCTATTTGTATTTTTTGTTTTGATCGATTTTGCAGACTTGGACATCTGAGCGCCAAGAAACGTTGAATTTGCTCTTGCACACCACATTGTTGAATGTCCATCGAGGAACCATTTTGGGTAAGTATGTCCTACACTAATGTTTTTAGTCGTTGTAATGGTTTAAGTTCGGGAGTTTGTCCTACGAATAATTTTCAAAGTCCCTCTAAGCGTATGACTTTTGGTGAATACTTGCATGTTGAGAAGAATGAAAATCGCGAAATTACTTTCGACGAGTATTTACAAAATAAAAATAATGATTTCGAGATTTTTGAAACTTATTCTAATGACAAAATGCCTTAAACTTATTATAATAACAAAGTTGAAAGCCATTGTGTTAGGAGTTCTCCAAACTATCATGACAATAACTTTCAAAGTCGTTATACAAATAACCTTGAAAGTTATGATAATAGCTCTCAAATAAGTCTATTTGGAGAAGATGAGAAGCCATCAAATTCATTTGGTGCGTTGTTGGAAAGTCAAAAGATGGAAAATTTTGACAACTTTTATCGGGAGGAGAATCAGTGTTGGGATCATGATTTGGATTTATTATTTATTGAGAACGTATGTGCTTGCGTTCAACTGAGCAAATTATATATTAAACACCTTTTAACCCAAACAAACCCTAAACATGCAACAATATGTGATTGAATAAGCTGATGATCTAAGCAAGAACATTCAAACACATGCTTGTGAGGAAAAATCCCCCAAAGGGGCAGAACCATTTATTTTCATTATAATATTGTAACTGTACAATTTCGGATTACAATGAAAATACAAGTGACTAAGAATTACCCTCAGGTGTCGGATTCTGTAGTCGGCGGCTGGAACTATCCCTTTCCAGTAGGGCTGCAATGAAGAAGAAGAACGATCTTCTCCACAAGGGTGTGAACAGCAAAAGTGCGTTCCTGGGTTGCAAAGTGATTCGCAAATGTTTGGCAATTTGTGTGAATCAAATACCTAGAGTCTTGATGCTCAATAGGTGAAGACTTAGAGTTTTCTGTACTCTGAAAATCATGTGTATTAGTCTTAGAAAACCACTTCCCGTAGTGGGATTAAATAAGAGGACTTGAGCCATAAAAATCTGACCACGATTTGAACACGATCTGTTTAAGATTATCCCAGGCGGACCGGTCCGAGTTTGAGGCGGATCGGTCCGGTTGACCGGATTGGTTCTTTTATTGCAGGCGGATCGATCCGGTTGAGGCGGATCGGTTCTTTTATTTCAGGCTTCATCGGTTTGCATGCGGTCCGGGGTGTACTGGCCATCAGCAAAACGGATCGGTCCGGTCTGAGGCGGACCGGTCCGGTTGACCGGATCGGTTCTTTTATTTCAGGCGGACCAGTCCGGTCTGTCAGACTTTGATTCCTCTTCTTCTTCTGATATTCGGATCCGTTGATGAATGTATGAAACTTGAATTTCTTCAACGGTGTAACGGCGTACGACATATAAATTGTTAATGGACAAAAATGTCCTTACAAATCTCCCCCTATGTCTATGCCGGTACATACATAAAAACAAACATCCGAATTATCAAAACAACGAAAAATGCCTATACAAATCTACCCTTCCATGAACCCAAAACTAGAAAGATACAATTGAATAAGACTACAACGTTTGCTCTTCAATTCTTCAGGAATCTCAACGCTTTTCTCATCAGGGTGTGCAATCCAATGATAATCCATGTAGTACCTACACACATGAGACAAAGCAAAATACCAAGTGACATATCGAGTTTGAAATGAGATAAACATATATACCAATTTATGAGCATACTCAAACTTTCTCAAACTTTCAAATCTCCCCCATAATAAGATAATTCTTTCTCCCCCTTTTTATGATGTCCCCAAATAGACAAATGAGAGAAATAAATCAAATAAGCAAGTGCGGGGTGTCACTAGGATAAAATCACACCATGAATGAACACAAAGCAACCAAGACTATGATAGCGTAAATGAAGTGGTGTGATCAAATTCGATAGGAAAATCAATGCATATAAACATGACATATGTGCACGATGAATATTGGATACTCCTAGCGAATGAACTCAAATGCGTCCTTTGGTGTAAAAGAATGAAAATATAAGATATTGACTCAATCAAATCAACAAATCAAAGCTCAAAGTGATTTTCACACCAATAACGTCCAAAACAATTTTATGCTTTTTCAGGACTTTCAAGGAAGTGCAAACCCGTTTAAAGATTCTCCAACCAAACTCCCTCAGATATAATTTTGAATAGAGGCATTCTAAATTCTCAAACTTTGGAGAATTGATGGTGAAACCTAAGTGGCCCATATTTGGCATAAATTGCTTTTTATTGCCTTTAAATTTTTTCGGGCTCTTTTAACCTCTTTGGACCTCGGATATTAAAATTCCTCCATTTTTTAGGTCCTTTTTAACGGTGGCTTTTGCGCAAAGTATAGATGATTACCTTTCGCAGCCCCTCCCCGTTATACAAAAACACACAGTCTCACCAAAACGGTTGTTACATGCATTCCAATCTTGTCAAGTTTTATCGCATATTGTACATTGTATAGACATAATTGAGATGGAAACACTCAAGCCAATATGAGATAGACAAGTGCAATAATCAAATATAGCCGTGCATGTGTGCAATAAAGGATATAGGAGTCAAACATGTAGGAAGATATCACTAATTACATCTCAAAGACTCCATACTAAGTAAAGCACATGGATGAAATGATGTAGCGTCTCAAATCTCTATCAAACAGTCACATGGATATATGGAATGAAGTTGTGACTTGGCTATCTTAAATGCTCATCCATAAAAGAAGCAAAAATAGAAATCTTTTTGGATTTTTCAAAAATTTTATCAAAATAAAATCTTTTTGTGCTTTTCTTAAAATTTTTCTTAAAGGAAAATCTTTTTGTATTTTTTTTCAAAAGAAATATAAACAGCAAAAAGAATAAATAAAAGATGTACAACTAAGCAATGGTACATATAAAACAGACTAGCAATAGGAAGAATATGATATGAACATGAAGAAGCATCCTATTCTAGACAAAGACCAACCCCTCAGTCAACTGTGCAAATTCCCAAAGACTTCCTTAGACTCTCAAATCTAAGGGCATCTAAAGGTTTCGTGAAAATGTCGGCTAACTGACGGTCGGTGGGAACAAAACTCAGGGATACGACTTTCTCCTCAACTAGCTGCCGTATAAAGTGCTCACGTTTCCTGATGTGCTTGGTGCGCGAATGCTAAACTGGATTGCGGGATATGTGTATCGCGCTCGTGTTGTCACAGGAAATGGTCATGGTGTCCTGTGAAATCCCATAATCCTCTAGCATTTGCTTCATCCATAAGAGTTGTGTGTAACAACTCCCGGCGGCTATGTACTCAGCCTCCGCAGTGGACAAAGAGATGGAATTTTGCTTCTTGCTCAGCCAGGTGACAAGAGCAGAACCAAAATAGAAACACCCACCAGAAGTGCTCCTACAACCATCTACAACCCCAGCCCAATCGGCATCCGAATAGGCAGACAAACAGTCATCGGTATCAAAGGAATACCAAATCCCGTATGAGAGAGTCCCACTTACGTATTTAATAATACGTTTTAGAGCAAGTAAGTGTGACTCTTTAGGGGACGCCTGATATCGCGCACAGACTCCAACACTAAAGGCGATGTCGGGACGACTGGAAGTCAAGTAGAGAAGACAACCTATCATACTCCGATATAAGGTTTGCTCTACGTCCTTGCCTGAAGTGTCCTTACTAAGCTTGGTAGTGGTACTCATAGGTTTATGTGCATGCTTAGCAGAGTCTGAACCAAATTTCTTCAGTAGGTCTCTAGCATACTTGGATTGGGAGATGAACATCCCATCCTCTAGCTGACGAAATTGGAGGCCAAGGAAGAATGTAAGATGACCAACCATGCTCATCTCAAACTCACTTTTCATCTCCTCCTCAAAGTGGTGAGCATGCTGGGAGCATGTGGATCCAAAGACTATGTCGTCCACATAGACCTGGGCAACCAAAATAGCACCGTCATCTCTCCTGACGAACAACGTCATATCTACTCCCCCTCTCTTGAAGCCACGATCTAAGAGATAGTAAGTAAGCCTCTCGTACCAAGCACGGGGTGCTTGATTCAAACCATACAAGGCTTTCCTCAGATAGTATACGTGCTCCGGGTGCTGAGGGTCTTCAAACCCTTTTGGTTGTTCCACATAAACCTCCTCCTGTAGAATGCCATTCAGAAAGGCACTCTTGACATCCATCTGATATACCTTGAAGCGCAGATGACATGCGATGGCGAGCAGAAGACGGACGGACTCAAGCCTCGCAACAGGAGCAAATGTCTCCCCAAAGTCTACACCCTCTATCTGTGTGTAGCCTTGAGCGACCAACCTGGCCTTATTTCTGATTATGGTACCATTTTCATCCATTTTATTCTTAAAAATCCACCAGGTACCTATCACATTAGTCTCACTAGGTCGGGGGACAAGTTCGCAGACATTATTCTTTTTAAACTGAAGCAACTCATCCTGCATAGCAGATATCCAGTGTTCATCCTTGAGTGCTTCTTTATGATTCTTGGGCTCGACTTTGGACGTGTAGCAAAGATGGCTAACAACGTTCTCTAGCTTAGCACGAGTCTTGACCCCTAGAGTGGGACCACCAAAAATGGCAGAAGGGTCATGACTCTTGCGAACCCAAGCAGTTGTGTCCCCTAGCGCAGGAGTAGGGTCCACAGAGTGTGAGAGAGGAACATGTAAATCACTGTCAGAACAATTCTCATCCTCATATTGAAGGTTAGGATCAATAACCGTCGGAGGTTCGTCATCTTGCACGGTGACGTTTATTGATTCCATAACCTTATAGCTCTTCAGGTTAAAAACCCGGTACGCTCTGCTATTCGATGAATATCCTAACAATATTCCCTCGTCGCTCCGGGAGTCGAACTTTCCTAATTGCTCTCTATCCCGTAGGATGTAGCATTTACTCCCAAAAACACGGAAATATGCCAGGTTGGTCTTCTTTCCAGTCGCAAATAAACCCTATTCACCGTGTGGCATGCAGTACACACTGCCTCTGGCCAAAATCTCCTAGAAACTTTATGACCTAGAAGCATAGATTTAGCCATCTCTTGGATCGTTCTATTCTTTCTCTCAACAATACCATTTTGATGAGGAGTTCTCACAGCAGAAAACTCATGTTTGATCCCGAGGCTATCACAATAAAGGTCTACCTTTGCTTCTGTGAATTCAGTGCCATTGTCACTACGCATCCTATTAATAGTGACACCGTGTTGATTTTGCAGGACACGGCACTTGGTCATTAAAAATTCTACAGCATCGGATTTCTCTCTCAGAAAACCTACAATGGAGTACCTGTAGAAATCATCTACCATCACGAGGATGTACCTCTTACCACCTAGACTCTCAGTACGAGTGGGACCCATAAGATCCATGTGAATCAACTCAAGAACACGAGAGGTGGTAATGGAGTGCAACTTCCTATGAGGACTACGAATTTGTTTTCCCAACTGACAGGGTCCACAAATGGTCGAAGTTGACTTTCCAAGAGATGGTAAGCCACGTACTAGGTCCTTTTTAGCTAAGCGATTTAGATATCTAACGTTCACGTGACCTAGACGTTGGTGCCACGGATCCATAGGAGTGATCGTGGCGCTGTTGCAGACAAGTGAGGACGTGGGCTCAGTCCCATAGCAATTATCCTCGGTCCTCACCCCTTGTATCAAAAGTTTACCGGCTTGATTATAGACTTTACACGCGTCCCGATCAAACTTTACTGCAAAGTCAGTGTCGCACAGCTGGCTAATGCTGAGAAGGTTTGCTTTCAAACCTTTGACATACAAAACATTTTCTAGCTTAGGAAATCCAGGTAACTCGACAGTACCACGCCCTATAATGCTAGACTTGCTCCCATCTCCAAAGGTGACTCTGCCATCCTGATAATCCTCAAGAGTCGTAAAAAATGAGGCATCACCTGTCATATGTCTGGAGCACCCACTATCAAAATACCACTGTGAGGTATTGTGTGCTTTGAGAGCAACATGAACAACGAAGGACTTTTTATCTTTCTTAGGTACCCAAGCAGAGATGACCTTTTGTTTGCCTTTGTTGTTGTTGGTTTTAGCTGGAATGTGAGAAGCATTCACTAATGGCAAAGACATCTGTCGGAATTCTTCCATTAAACTCTGGGTCGTGGCAGCTAAGAACTCAACTCTCTCTCTCAGACTAGAAAACTCATCAGTATGACGCGGTGGAGCAGTAGTACGTCGTGTCCGACCCATGCTATAGCAAGACTCCCTAAGGTCTTTTGCAATAAGTACAAAAGAGCACAGTTAAAGGAGGACCTTGGTTTGCTTTTCTTGGTCGAACTCTCCTTCGAGGTTTTTGACGACGGCCATAAGGATTCGTAGTAAACTCAGGAACTGGTCCAGGTGCAATTTGGGACGTGGAGGCACCATCATATCCAATTCCTTGCCAATCACCAAAACCTAAAGCGGGGCCGAGGAGCATCTTTCCCATCTTCCCAGATCTGTCCTCGATTTGTACCTTGACTTCTCGTGCTTTCTCAAGATCATGAGTCAACTGGGAAACAAGGGCTTCAAGTTTCTTTCGAGTCTCCACGGAGAAATGGAGCTGACTCGTAAGACTAGCCACTTGTTTAGTCAAGTCCCCTCTCTCTTTCTCTAAAACACACACTCTCTCTCTAAACAGACTCTCTTTCTCGACACATGCAGATTTTCTCTCTCTCAGGGCGGTGAAGGTGGAGGACTCTCTTTCTCTCGCCTTTCTTAAATCTTCCTCTAAGCCAGTGATCTTAAGAACTAGCGCTTTGTTACGTTTTTTAGTTTTAAATGACTCAGAATATAACTCAGCGTAGGCGCGTTGAATATCACTCTCGCTCTCACTTGAGTCATCATCCCCCTCACTCACATTGATCTCACTGTCGAGGTGTCCCTGTGAAGCATCATCTTCATCGTCGTGAAGAGAAATAGGAGTGCTCACTTGACTGGCCATGAATGCGGTGAAGTTACACTCATGTGGTGACTCATCTCCTGAATCCACCGTCTCGACCTCACTGTCGTCACTAAGGGTAGCATTAAGGACAGCTTTCCCTTTCTCTCTATTCAGACGATTGGCACACTCAAAGTCTCTATGACCCCTACCATCGCACTCAAAACATCTCTCACTTTCTTTCTTAGGAAGATTTTTGGAGTCTTTTTCATTTTTCTTTTCAAACTTATTTTTCTCAAATTTCTTTTTATCTTTAAAATTGCCATTTTTCTTAAATTTGAGAATCCTCTTGAAATTTTTTGCAAAAAGAGCCAAATCATCTAGGTCAAAATCACACTCAGAATCTGACGTGTCAGTCTCTCTCTTTCTAGATGACTCTACCCTCTTTCTAGCCGAACCCTCACTCCTTCTCTCTTGGGCTTTAAGTGTAATTCCCTTATCTTTAGATTTAGCAGTTTTAGGGAACATATCAATTTCATAAGTTTGCAAATCTCCTACAAGTTCTTCCAATTTTAGCGTATTTAAATTACCCATAGAATTTAGCACAGTGACTTTAGGGATAAAACGCTTAGGCAAAGAACGAAGAATCTTTTTAACAACTCTAGAATTAGGAATATGTTCACCAAGATTAAAGCTAGTATTCACAATGTCAGAAAGTCTAGCATAAAATTCATCAAAGCATTCAGATTCATGCATGGTGATGGTTTCAAATTGAGTTGTCAAATTTTGCAACTTAGATTCTTTCACAGCATTAGTTCCTTCATGGGTGAGTTGTAAAACATCCCATGCCTCTTTTGACGTGGTGCACGTCATTATGCGTTTGAACTCATCAGGTGTGACAGACCCAGAAATAGCACTTAGACCCTTAGAATTAAAAGATGACCATTTAAATTCTTCATCAGTCCAAGAAGTGTCAGGTTTCAAGTTGATCACATTATCAACAGTCACGGAGGGAGGAGTCCACCCTCTTTCAACCAAAATACAGATACGTTCATCAATGGCTTTTAAAGCCGACCTCATTCGGGCTTTCCAATAAGCATAATTTGTCCCGTCAAAAACAGGCATTTTATTATATAAGTTCTCCATTTGAACACGCACTTTTTCAAAAATCAAATTTTTTCAGAAAATTCATATCTTAGAAAAATTTTGCGGAAAATAGGAATACGCGATAGATTAGCGTAACCTGCTCTGATACCAATTTGAGAACGTATGTGCTTGCGTTCAACTGAGCAAATTATATATTAAACACCTTTTAACCCAAACAAACCCTAAACATGCAACAATATGTGATTGAATAAGATGATAATCTAAGCAAGAACATTCAAACACATGCTTGTGAGGAAAAATCCCCCAAAGGGGCAAAAGCATTTATTTTCATTATAATATTGTAACTGTACAATTTCGGATTACAATGAAAATACAAGTGACTAAGAATTACCCTCAGGTGTCGGATTCTGTAGTCGGCGGCTGGAACTATCCCTCTCCAGTAGGGCTGCAATGAAGAAGAAGAACGGTCTTCTCCACAAGGGTGTGAACAGCAAAAGTGCGTTCCTGGGTTGCAGAGTGATTCACAAATGTTTGGCAATTTGTGTGAATCAAATACCTAGAGTCTTGATGCTCAATAGGTGAAGACTTATAGTTTTCTATACTCTGAAAATCGTGTGTATGAGTCTTAGAAAACCACTTCCCGTAGTGGGATTAAATAAGAGGACTTGAGCCATAAAAATCTGACCATGATCTGAACACGATCTGTTTAAGATTATCCCAGGCGAACCGGTCCGGGTTTGAGGCGGATCGGTTCGGTTGACCGGATCGGTTCTTTTATTGCAGGAGGATCAGTCCGGTTGAGGCGGATCGGTTCTTTTATTTCAGGCTTCATCGGTTTGCATGCGGTCCGGGGTATACTGGCTATCAGTAAAATGGATCAGTCCGGTCTGAGGCGAACCGGTCCGGTTGACCGGATCGGTTCTTTTATTTCAGGCGGACCGGTCCGGTCTGTCAGACTTTGATTCCTCTTCTTCTTCTGATATTCGGATCCGTTGATGAATGAATGAAACTTGAATTTCTTCAACGGTGTAACGGCGTACGACATATAAATTGTTAATGGACAAAAATGTCCTTACATTTATAACCAACGACGATTCTTCTCTTGAAACTTCGGAAGATGACAAATGTTTGGAATCAAATGAGGAATTAGAGGTTCTTGAGCCTATGATGCCTACTTTGGAACAAACCATGTTTCGTTTAGCCCAAGGCATAATGGAGAATGAAAGCGGTGAAGATATGGAGATTGACACACTTTTCATTGAGATGATTTCTTCTGTGAACAACATAAATTAGTTGAACACTTGTGTTTCACCTCAAACGATTTTGGAAGAACATTTCATTGAAAGTGAATATTTTTCCTTTGGAATTCAACCATCGAGCGATGATGAGTCATCTCTTCAGGTTGAATTTATTTCCTCCCTGTTTCCATTCACCGTTATTCAACCATTACAACATTCCTATGAGTCAATTGAAAGTTTTGCAATGTTCAATCTGTTCACCAACGAGGGATACTTACTTGAGTTTCTCGCTTTGATGGGATCCTCTTTATTGTGTTCCCCTCCCTCCATGCTTTTTAAAATTCCTTTGGGAGGAAATTCCATTTTCTCGGATCCCATTTATGCCTATCTCCCGTTCAATCCAATCCCCCCATAACCCCCAAACATTTTTATTAATGATGGTTCAATTCTCTTGCCTTACACATGCCTTCCGTTGTTCAAATAGAATTTTAATTTTTTGAAAGTTATGAACTCAATTGAGGTACTGACAATTATCCCTCAAAGTCAAATCATTGTAGGGGCAGACCCTCAGAAATTTCAACTCCTTTTGTATAATTAATTGACTAATTGAAATTTAGGTTGTACATAGGTAATTATTTTATTTATTTATGTCAGTATAGCTTTTAGTATGATTAGTTAATATTTTTCTTTATTTTTTGTGTATGCTTGGTTCTAACATTTTTTTTGTAGGTTCAAATAACTTGAATTTATGAAAAAACTGCAACCCGGACATGTGGTATATATTATTCAGTTATTCATATATATCATTTTTTAGCTTAATTTGAACTTTTTTTATCCGCACTTTTTTTTCCATTGCAATAGTGTAGGCTAAAAAAGACAAAACAAAACATGGTCTTTGCTTGAACAATTTGGAAGCAGGTCTTTGGCACAAACCAAGAGCAGGTCTTGGCAAATGAAAGGGGAACAGGTCTTCGTGTAAAGCCTCTATTTGAGACCCAAGTCAAAAATTAGAAACTCGATCGATCAGCATCCCCCTAGCGGTCTATCGGTCCCAAGGATCAAACCCTCTATTTCAAAACCAAGACAAAATTGAGAAACCTGGTCGATCGATCTCCCACCCGCGGTCAATCGATCGCAGCTTCATGTGTACATTGTCTTAATTGTTTCCATTTTTAGTAGGTGCGGTCAACCGAGAGTAGCAGTTTTATGCCTCTTTTGTTTTTATAATTCAAAAACTCCTCTCTTTCCTCCTCCATTTCGTTCCCTACGTTTTTCCCCACCCTTTAATTACACAAACTTTGCCCATATGTGAAAGTTCGATGATATCACCGATTGTTGGTTAGGTGATAGGCTCTTGACATAATCAATTTTTTTAGGTAAGGCAATACACCACCAAAATCACCTATCAACATATATGGCTTATCCTTTATGATAAACATAAATTTTTTGACATAGTGTAATGTTGATGAGTAATTTTAGTGGTGTCTTGACATTAAACCATATAAAATTCTAGTGGTCGATGTAGGGTCAAAGATGAAACGATTGTAATTTGCTTGTATAGTTGAAGTGTTAGGTCTATCATTGTTATATTCTATATAAACAATAAACCAACTAGGTATGACATTTTTTCTTGCTAAGGTAATGTCGTACTACTATCTATGAGACTCCATGAGTCAAAAGATTAGAAGTGAAAATTGTTACTTATAATAACGAGTGAATTTAATTCAATTCTTTTTCAGTGTTAACGACAAGTCGACAAATCATGCTCGAAAAATAACCATTCATGAACACAAATTGTTGATGGATTATTGTGTTTGTATGTGAATGGGACTTGTGTTGGTTGAAATGGCACTCACACACTCTTATACCATATTGTGCACACCAAGTGTTAGCTAAAATGCCTAAACCAATTTTTTTCTAGATTTTTAGTATACATTTACGTATTTTTCACTCGTTGTCACACGTCGACGCATTTTTCCGCAATGAGATATGTTTTCACCCGGTTTCATGCACTTGCACACTCCATTTCAACTTGTTGACCGACTAATTTTAATTGCGCTTTACTATTTATTTTCATCTTGCCCAATTTTTGTTTTGTAGGTTTAAATGACCACAAAGTATGATTTGACCAAGTGTGTATCATCCCGAGGATTCGAGGACAACCGTTGTTAAAGTGAAAAAAGGGGCTTCACCCTTATTTTAAGAATCAACAGAGGTCGTTGGCCTACCATTGTGCATGGGACCTTGATATGTGCCGAATATGGGGAGTGAAGATATGCATCAGGATCCTCTAGTAGTCCCAGTTTCTAAGTATTGTTGTAATGGGAAATTTTCTTTTTATTCATTTTTCTTCCCTTCTTTCTTTCTAATTTTAGTATATTAACCTTTTAGTATTGTATTGTATTAAGTTATTTTCTGAAATTATGAGAATGAAAACGATAATGTATTTGTTGGTTATTTATTGGATTTTGATGCATATGACCCTCCATTTTTGTAAAATCCAATGTTCACCGTCAACTTATCTAGTATTTGCACTTCAACACCTCTATATTATTGTGACTTACGACATAATTTCTTTAACTTAATTTTTGTGCAAATATTTTTCTTTTTCTTTGGTTTGTACAGGACTCACATTGACTACATTGAGGATCGCTCCAAATTGGGGTGATTTATTTCTATCCCTCTCTTTTTCGTAGTGTCTTTAATTACACTGAGGACTACGTGCGTTTCAAGTTAGAGGGTGTGTGATTAGCCAACTCGATTTCTAATTTATCATCGTGAGTCAGGTGTATATTTATTAATTAAATAAAAAAATTCAAAAAATTTAAAAACCATTTTCTTTGTTTCTTTTCTCTTTCTTGGGCCTTTTGCCTTAATTTTATATGGTAAATTTAATAATTGCCCTATCCAATTGCTAATTCAATGATTCATTTTTTAGTTCATTTATGTTATTAAACTTTAGTCCCCAGATTATTATTATTATTATTTTTAGATTACAATCCCCCAATTATTCAATATTGAGAATAAATGTATGAATTAAACCTTGAAACCCCATCAGCACTTGAGCATATTTTATAAATGATTTGGTAGGAAAATTATAACTTGGTATCTATTTGTTGCTTTGTGTACACCAAAACTGAGCGAGCTTTGTGCTTTTCTTCATTTGCGAGTGTTTATACACGACTCTTTCCTCCTTAAAAACATTATTTTCGTCGCTAATCTCACTATTCTTTCATTTGATCGTTCATTAATTGAGTTTATATTTTAAAATGTATTGCTTGAACATGATTTTTAAAGTTGTTTTGATTCGAGAATTGCATAAATTTGAGGAAAGGATCATAGGCCTTCTTTGTTATATCACCCATATTGACCTTGAACTCACCTTATGTATTTCCCTAGTCAACCCCTTTGAGCCACAATATAACCTTTCATTTCATTAACCAAAAATTCCTTAACTAACTCCGAATTGGAGTTATAAACCATACACATTACCTTTCATACCTTTGTTTGGAATGATATTTGGGATTGAATGGTGTTCGTGCTATGTGGTTGCAATTAAGCAAGTGAGAGTGAGAAAAAGTGAACTGAAAAGCGAAAGAAAAAATGAAAAAGAAAGAAGAAAACAAAAGAAAAATTTGTGAAAAAGAAAAAAAGAAAAGAAAGAGAAAGTTTTTATATGATGTATATAGTGTTCAATAATCCCTATCGCTTTCCATTGTTATATTCAATGCTTGTTATGGAAATCATTTTCCAATTTTGAAGTGGTCCATAATTTTCCATTATTCTAAGTGTTTCATCCCTAAACACCTTTGAATCCGTACATATTCCCTTCCTTTCATAACCTTTACCCCAAACCAACATTGGAACCCTAAAAGTTTTAATTGCGATAATCTATAAAAATGCATTTCACCTCATTAATGATGATATCCTTTCATTGAGATTAAAAGGTTTTTATTTTATATATAGCATTCTTCATTGATGACATGTGCGCGTCCCTGTTTTCATTCATATTTACTCTTTATGCTCGCATGCCCCATGTGTTACACACCATTCCTAGTGCTTTTATTTGCTGAGTGTAATATCCGGAGAGGATTGGATGGAAGCATGCACTAAATTTCATCCGGGCTATAGGAGTTTTTACCGAATCAAAGTTTTTGCATGTGCACACACACCACTCACATTTGAGGTTTCAATTCCATGTAGTTATTCTTTTAATGTTCATAGTTTTGGATTATTATTGGGCAAAATTCTCCTTTTCTTTGTTAATAATATGTTAAAATATTTAGTTGTTGTTGAGCTTGACATATTGGTTGAGCACATTTTGAGGAAAATTTGATGTTTGTGGACTTCATCCCTGAAACGCCTCACAAGACAACACTCGTCCACTAAGGTGACCTAGAGGTTAAATGGATTATTGCATACGCTAAACGCAATCCCTCACCCGCGAAAGTGGCATTTTTATATTCTATGCTTTTACGTTTTGTATCTCCATCTTTTGGACTGATTTTGTTTTGTTTCATCACTAGGGACTAGTAATGTGTAAGTTAGGGGGTGTGATTAGTCACGAATATTGTATATTAGCGCCCGTTATCTTTATGCATTTTAGCACAACTACGTCCATTAATTCTCGTATTTACGCTCATATACTGTATAACCTTGGATTTTGATATATATATATATATATATATATATATATATATATATATGTGTGTGTGTGTGTGTGTGTGTGTGTTTGTGTGTTGCAAGGTTTATTTTAGTTTTTATAGGTATTGGGAAGCTTAACGGTGCAATTAGTGCTATTCGGGAAGTTTTCAATGTAGTACGAAACTTCAGGAGCCTTTTAGTTATTTCAGCGTTCGAGTTTCGTCCCCTAAATCGTCACTGAAGTTGTACCAATTCGAGTCGGCTTCGCGTGGCCTTAAACGGTTCATTGATACGATTCCTAACGAACACGTTGTGACCATTTTCCTGGGGAGCTGCTACTTGATTTTTAGTATAAATCATTTTCTTTTCTTTTATCTTTATTTCTTTTACCACTTACTATATAAGGGGGTTTTTGTTGTATTTGAACAAATATTTCATTATATAGTTTTTATCTTGTTTTCATCAAGCTTTCTAGTTAGGTTAGAGGTGTTGAGTTTTTGGAGGGGATTTTGGGTTTTTGCTTCTCTCTCTCCTAGGGTTTACCCACTTTGGCTTGTAAGAACACTATTCATCTTCTTTCTCTTTAATCCAAGCTTCCATTGTTCTTTTTCTTGCTTTGTAACCTAGATTTACTTGCTTTCATTTAATTAATGCCATTTAACATGCTTTGTTAGTAACTTACTCTAGGTTGAGATTGTTAAACTCACATGGGTTAATTAGTTGTTATATTGTGGTATGATGGGTCTAGGTTAGTTTTAATGAGTTTATTTTTCCTTGTGTCACACTTAGCAGATTTAATGGGGTATATCACATATGTGCCATATTTACGATCTTTCATGTATAATTTTGAGAATATTCATTGACACCGAACTCAAATTAAGATTTATTAGAATTTAAAGGGTGACAACTCTAGGTTTAATTAATTGTCCAAATGCCATTCATCTTATTAGCGCTTTTATGTTAATGTAACCATTTATCCTATTTATCCCATGTGAGGGAGACGATTCTCATCCTATAGTTTTACTCGTTTTATTAATCTAATTTTAAATACATGCCTAGTTTAATGATTTTCTCACATATTATCTTTTACACTTTTATTTGTGAAATATTCAATTAATAGAATTCTAACAACTAGTATTTATGGATTTGATACCTAGACTTACCGCTATACTCCCATAAAGAGTGTAGTCAGTAGTTTAGGTTTTTGTATTGAGACGGCGAAACTAGTTCAATGACTAGTGTACATACAGTGCGCTACTTTTCACTCTTAATCACCTTAGTAGTAGTATCAACATCGAGTATTTTTCATTGTGAGCTAGCTATAAAGGGTACATATTTCATCTATGGAGGTTAAATGACTGAGTGGCGTTCAAAAGTGTTGATTCTATGGTGAGAACGTATTGGGTCCCTTAGTTGAGGAATTGGATTTAGTGTATCTTGATTATAATGCTGGTATAGATAATCAAGATGATGTAAAATAACCTAGGAGTGAACCTAGAAAATCTTGGTGATTTAGTGTTAAGTACTAGCGTCATGATATTCTAGAATAGAACCTCTTGCGACTTCACTAAGGTGAGCCTCCTTTTAGGCAATACCTGACTTCCTGTGTCCTACCAAAACTCAGATGGTATTAATTTATAGTCTTAGACATAATAATGTGGTAGTGAGAAATATGATGCCTTGTGGCGTCCGTGGTGTGGGCCTTGGTGTTTATAGGCAATACCCGACGTCCCGTATCCTACCAAAATATACAGGTGTGTTAGCTTGTAGATTAACACATAGTATGATGTTTACCTAGAGAGGTGATTTAGTTTTTGTGGTTGAACACTCATTGAGGATTGATAATGTGGTCTGGTGAATTTAGTTTGGGTTAGCCTTTTGGATAAGCATACGAATCCATATTAATTTTTCTTTGGAGATGTGTAGCATAGATTACGAGATGACTTGTGATTTATCCTGATAGATGAGTAAGCTATTTAGAGCGATAATTGAGTTTGATTTCATCGCCCATGAAGCATTTGGGAATCATTGTTGCATTAATGTTTACATAGCGACGATATATCATTAATGATTGTAGTGTAGTTAAGTTGTGTGGGCTTATGGTAGTTCCTCGGAGCTAGTTCCATGATTTGTTTTGTGACATGTGCAATGATATGAACTTTGAGGATAATGTCGAAAATAGGTTAATAAGTTCTAGGTTATGGACCTAGGAAACTTAGAGCATAATGATGTTCATCATGGTTTAAATATGGCACTTGGAATGAGTGTTTGGCTTGATTATAACTCCTGCGTGTAGTACCTGTATGGATTAATATCACTCTTGTGAGGAGAATCATTAGGTCTTATGCATGGATAATGCCCAAAAAAATTGAGATGTCATTGTAACTAGTCCGATAGTTATGATTTGGGATCACATAGGACGTTGCTAAGGATTGTAGTTAGCAATCGCATGTTGAGATTGTGGAGACTTGAGTATGTTAGGTCAGTGATTAATATTAAGCGATGAGGAATATAACTTCACTTTGATATGATGGATAAAGAGTAACATTAGTCTTAAAGAAGGAAGCCTAGAGTTTTAGCTTCCCAAGGGAATCGATTCGCAAGTTAGTGTCCTTGGAGAAGGACAGTCGTAATTGATGATTCAATCCAGGGTGCGTGGCGAGGCTAAGGCTTTAACATGTGCGTATATCTACGAGCATTTTAGACTTCAAGTGTACGGTGTGATTCGTACTTCGCGTGGCATGGTTCGTTGCCCAAATTTTATTGTTTCATTCGAGCATGGGAGTCGCCTGATTCATTGTATCTTCTTGTCTCTTCTTTGAGCCCGGTAATAGGAAGTTGTTGTTTCAGTTATGGGTCAGTAGTGATGCAGGATAGGTAAAGTTGAGGCTAATGCATCACGATATATGAGTATTCTCTTCTTCGGAGGCACCTTTATTTTACACTACTTTGTGTGTACGCGTGGTCTTGCGTTTGTTGATTGTAGTTGCATGTGTTATTTGGTTGCATTTGGTTAACATGTTTCGTTAGTTAACCGATATAGCTAACTACGACTTGGTCATGGGTTTTGAGGTTGTGACTAGAGGGTATTGTGAGTATTAAAACTTGATAAAACATTAAATGTTAGTGTTGCACTTTTCTTGGAATTGTGAGGATTGAGGATATGACCGCTTCTCTATATTTGGGTTGTGATACCTAGGATAACTCTAGATTATTTTGAGGATCCCGTAGGAGATATCGATCGAGAAGACCAATGGGATTAGATGACCGTCTCATGATTGGTGATGCGATGGCTAGTGATACTGGGAGATATCAACCCATGCTAGGGGCGATCCAAGAATATTTGAGGAAACATAGGTTGTGAACCCTAACATAGGAATGATCCATGATAATGAGTCCATTGGTGATAATATGATATTTGGTGAGTATCGATCATCTCGAGGTTTTGTTTAGATGGATGAGTTAGGCATACTTGGAATTAGTAGTAAGACCTTAGGGTTCACTATGATTAGATTAACAATGTAATTGATTCCAATAAAATCATTGGATTTTAGACTATAGTGTTGAGGATGCCCTAAGATTAGAAACTAATTGTAGGTAACTAGATTTTAAGGTTGATGACCATGAATTTTGAGGACGAGATTTCCTAACGAGGGAAGAATGTAATACCCCACCTTAAAAAATAAGTGTTTAATGATAATCGGAATATTTAATTCAAAGAAAAATTTGAGGAATAAATATATAAGGGAATTACGTTAAATGGCACGAAAAGTGATGTATTATGAAAATTAATTAAGGAGAAAAATTCCCACATCACGTGGTTCGCATGGATGCGTATTTAAGTTCTAATGGACATAGTAAGTATTTTGGTTAAGTTTGACGTGAAAATACCAAGGAATGATTTGTGATAAGGTCATGGTTAGTAATGTAGTAATTTGGGCGGTACGCGACGTGCAGTATATGTAACTTTGCAAGATTTTTGTAGGATGCATCGTGGTTCCAAATATCGAAATGACTACTTTTATAGGGTTCAAAAAATACATATAAACTTACCATAGGGTCAAAAGTCAAAAAATAAATAAAAAATTATTTTTTGTCAAAATATGAAATTGCTCAGAAAAATATGAAAACCAACCAAAATATGTAAAATTTAATTCCAAGTAACTTTTCCTTTTTCCACATTTTCGAAAAAATCGTTTAGACCAATTTCAGGTACATTTTTGTCAACGCGAGTTGCGCAGGAAGTGAACTTGCGCGATTTTTGTAGGACAATTGGAAAGGGATAAAAATAGTGTGACCACATATTTGGAGTCCTAAAGATATAAGAAAAATATCATGTAAAGAAAAAATAAAAATAAAATACTTTTTTTTAGTTGGTCGCCTCACCCCCCCACCCAGCAGATTTTTGCATCAAATTGAAATAGGTCTTGGGGTCACATGTTGTTTGTTATGTAATACCCCATATATTTGTGTGATTTTATTTATGTAATTTGAATTAATTGATTTAAATGGAGAAAATTTTATTTAAAATTAATCCGAATTTAATTGTAATAATTACTAGTGTGACGAGAATTATAATTATTGGAAATAATTATTTTGAATATTACTTAGATGAATGCGAGAATACTATTTTGGTCGGGAGTGAAAAATACGACAGTTACAACACACTTAGTTGGGACGTGCGCGTGAGTCGTGTCAGTAATACTTTATTTAGCTAAAAAGGATGATTTATTTTTAAGTAAGTCGTATGGACGTTTTGAGTGTGCCAGTGTGTCCGGAAGGGTCGAAATAATTAGAAAACACTACTCGGGTGTTTAATTTGAATTCTAGAGCATTTTAGCCAAAAACGACACCCTAGAGGGGTATTTTGGTCTTTTGGGATTTTTGGGAATTAAAATGGACGAAAATTAGGAATTAAATATGGGATGTACATGGGTTAAAGGGGATTTTTTAGTTTCCAACCTACGCGAGAGAGAGGGAGAGAACAAAAGAGGATAAGGAGAACTCAACAGGTGCTTTAGAATAAGAATTCAAGTCCTTCCACCGGAAATCACACCAACGCGTAGATCACGAAGAAAGGATCATTCTCATACCAATTTCATTCAACGATTCAGAGGTTCACAAAAAAGCAAGTGTTTATCTTGCTATATTATTGAGCATAAGTGATTCATGCTAACATTAGTTGATGAGATAACTAGAATGTTATGAATTTGAGACTGAATTGGGAATTAATTCTAAATTGGGAGTATAGGTTTGCATGTAGATGAATCATCATGTTCTAAGAATGATAAATCTGGAATTATAAGTTAAAATCACGAAATTTCAATTGGTGTTTTTATTTAATACTAATGGTGGGTTTATGATGGTGGAAATTTTAGATGTTTGAAGAATTAGTTTAAATCAGTATGATTATGTTAGGAATTAATGTTGAAAACTTATGGGAAATTACTCTATGATGATGAGGAATAGTTTACGGTTGTTATTTGAGGGTTAAAATAAGTTTTGGGTGTATTGTATGATGAGAAAGTTAGGAAAAACGCAGAATTGGGCAGGCAGGGACGATCTCGGAAATCTCGTTCAAAGACCTACCCAGGTCGTCCAAACAACCTCGTTCGAACGAGATTTCTATCGAGATTTCCAATGAGATTTTTGAGTTCGTTTGAAGTGAGAAGTTTGTTCAAATTACCTCGTTCGAACGAGAATCCTGAACTTCTATTGAGATTCCAAAATGCTTATTTTTTGCCTAGACAAGTTAGAATCCTTCTAGGTTGGTCCAAGTGAGAGAAATTAACATGCGCTATCATCGAATGACTTAAATTCCTAGTTAGTAATGAGTTGAGAGAACGACTATTCAAGGGGATATAGAGGGGTAATAGAGCCTTAGATAAAAGATATTTGTTAGAGAGATAAGTCGAAGTGTTGTAATAATGTGAATAGTAGAGACGATTATACTATCTATAAACTTGAGGAATTGGGTTGCGAGAATACCTAGTGGATAGATATTAAGCTGTGTGTATACTTGTTGAATAAACTATTATGTGTATAACATACCTACGATGCTTGCTATCAAGTTGAGGTTGCGCGTTGTGGACAATCATTCCTTGAGGAGCCTTCGGGTGGGATATTTATTGGTATCACTAGAGCATAGAACCTAGGTACGGACTATTTGTGAGAACGGTAGTGATGACGATCGTATGGGTACGTAGGTATGTGCATAGCCCATCGGCTTGGGACTATGTTCGCCTCCAATATATGTGTTTTATTTTGATGGTTCGCGAGAGACTGAACCTTTAGTCCTTTATGCAAATGAGCGATGCAACAGGACATGACAACAGAGTATGCAGGCACCGCAGCTGTGTCTCGGAGTGCAATATTGTATATATATGTATACACTTGCGTTGATATCTACTGTGTGGATTTAGAAGGTAGAATTAATAATGAAATCTGAAATAAATTAAGTAGAGAACACTTAATTATATTAAACTGAAAGTGTCTATTTATGCTAAGGAGGGATTAGTTCTATGTATTATACTTTGCGAGGGAAGTACTCGTGAACGATATCGGACTATAATTACTTATTAGACAGGAAGGACTAGTTAGTATGGGAATAGAATTTATGGGATTTGAATAATCGCTAGGCGTGTACATTAGATGAGACGTGAGCATCTCAAGGGAGTTTGATAACTTAACATGAAAAATATATGTATTAATAAATCATTTTATTCACTTGTTGATTTTAAAATGTTTTCAACTTGGGCTCTGACCCGTCTTCTGCAAATCATTTTTTTTCTTGTCAAATTATTTTAGGTGCTCAGACACAGGGTCACCAGGCTTAGGAGTTCCATTCATTCGATGAGATGTAGCTATTGTGGAGGGTACATGACTTTGGTAGTAGACGCCTCTAAGTCTATCATTCCTTACTTTTAAGCTATTTGCATCAGTTGGACATGTCGTCCCTCCTTATTCTTATATTCAGAGATTTGAGATTTAGTTCATTACTCTTGTCATTTATTGACTTTATTTAGTTGCATTACAGTAATTGATTTGTGACTGGATGTGTTTACTCCAGCTCCTTTTTATTATGTCAGTTATTTCATTTCTTATGAGATTGGATTGAATGGTGAATGTTTAGTTATTTTCCTTAATTGGTTTTATGTTAGTTGAAAAGATAAATTTTGACATCAACCTTTTTTAATATTAGGTGGTTAGTTTTAATAATAAAATTTTCGACAGTGATGCATAATCTGAACCAACTGGATATTCTGATTTTAATTAATAAAGGACTGATCACCCGGTATTTAATTAAGCGGGGTGTCACAATGTTGTCCTTGTCCAACTTAGATTTCAGAAGTTGGGTAGAGTTTTACACACATTTAGACACACTATTTCCTATTATTTGGGTCAACCCTTCAACATTTCTTCAAATAGTTTACAAGAGAGAGTGTGGGAGGAGCCATTATGGGGCGTCCAAAGTTTTTAGATTTCCATTACTTTTCCCTCACTCAAGCTCTTGTAAAACTCAGATTCCTTCCAAACAAATTCCTATCTCTTCATTCTCATAAAAATATCTCCACCCAAACACCATTAAAGAGGGTTAAAACTCCACAAAAGCTTCACTAGCAGGGTAGGGCAGCTTGTTGGAGTATGTGAGGGGGTTTTGGGGAGCTAAAATGGGTTTTTCATGGTGTTTGGGGAAGAAGAAGATGATCGGATATGAAGGGAGTCTGCTTGGGTCAAATTTAGAGCATGAAAATGGAGCTTATGTGACTCCCCTTGAGGCCACCTTTGAAGGTGGGGAGTCACCCCCATTTTACAGAACCCACTTCCCTCCATTTAAGACCTTGAGGTGGGAAACCTCATACTCTTAAGTAGTTTAAGTTGATGATGATATTAGCATAATTTATTGCATATTTAGGACCTTAAATGTGTCGCAGTGTTCATCCATGCCTATTTGTTAATATCTCTGTGTTTTCATACTAAAAATCAAGATTAAAGTGGATTTTAAGTGAGATTAAAGTTTATGAATAAAATCAGAATATTGTATCAAACTTTTAGTGGGTTAAAATGTGTCAAAACTCATGTTTTATAAGTTGAAAAATAACTTTTCATGATAAATAGATTTTTGGGTTTGAATATTCTCTTTTTATGACATCAATATATTAGTTTTCATGTTGATAAATTGAAATAAACTTATGAAATGAAATTTCTTGTAAAAAGTCTTCAAAGTAAGTTTTTAATACTTGACTTTTGGGTAAAAAGTGTAAATATTTGAAACTAAGGTTTTCATCAAAAATTTCGGGTGTTAAATACAAATAGTGATAATAAAGAAGGCCAAACTTTAAATAAATGGCTAAGTAGATGTTGAAATGCAAAAAGGCACAAATAAAGTGTATAAACCAAAGTGTAAAAAGTAAATATGTCAAATGTTTGAATGTTGGTAAAAATGGGTACTAAGTTGTGAAAACCCATATTTCAAGTAAACAAGACTTTAATATGTAAAATGCATGATTTTATATATTCAAGAGGTTCAAATGATAAATACGAAAATTTGACAAAGTAAGAGGTTGAATAACTATTTAAATGACTAAAAATGCTTAAGTGTTGAGTTAGGAACTTAAAAAGGGTGATTTTATAAATAACACTTGAAAGAGAACCAATTTGCAAGTTTTGACTAAAATGGGGTAAATTGGTAATTTGTGTAAAGTGAAACATTTTTATGAAGTGAAAATGTAAATATGTGTTTCACACTAATACGTTGGAAAGTAACATACGTCCTTTAAACGAAAATGATTGTTGGTGTATAAGTCAATGTGGTGTGATATAAGGACTTGAAAGGAGAATAAAATGATTTTCCTAGGTGTATAAAGGAAGACGGACGGTTAAGTCCGGGATATTTGGTTTCGACCCGTAAATGTGGATTAATGTGAACATTGAAATAATATTGAACACATTGAAAAGATAAAAGAACACTCGGATGATATCAGAAAATAATTAAGTAGGGCATGACGTCCCTAGTGGTGAAAAACTCCAAACCCAGTATGCAGTTAGCATATGGTGACTAGAACTGATAGTGTGGAGCCCGTGAAGTCTAGGGATATTGGTGAATTCTGAGAAAAGATAATGGTATTAATTGGAACATGATAAGAAACGGGTTATAATATGAAAATAACCTAACTTGTGTAAATGTTTAAGGTCCCAATTAATGTAATGTGGACAAGTAATTTGAGAATGATAAGAAATGTCCATGAGAAAAGCAAAATGGTTAAGCAAGGTGACTTGATGAGTAATTAAGATACCTAATGAGGTCTAAACCCATAATAACAAAAGTGTGCGTGTTATATGAGGCTTTCAGTGTTAATGAATATTTTCTAACACGGCGTGGGTGTTTGTTGAAAGAAAGTCTCAAGTAATAATTAAGAAACTCTGGTGTGTGTTAATGAACATCGAGTAATAAATGTTTCGAAAGCAAATGAAAGGTTTTTCAAACAATCGTAAATTATTAGACTGTGTGAATTAATGGGAAGAATATGCTAATTTTAAGCATAAAGACACAAAATGATTATTTTTTAAAGACTAGAAGAACAAACGGTATCAAATAATATTTTTAGAACAAAATAGTTGAATAGATTGGGACATGTATTTTAAAGAGGTATATATGTAGATATATACGCACTTTCACATGCATGTGGTTGTAGCATGTGAGTAGTCTTTTCTGTCATTCATTTTTATACTACATTTGTATAAGTTCCCACTAAGAATTCGACTACTCCTTCCTTTTGTTATGACAGGTTGTGTGTTGTCCCGTATTTTGAGAGCATTGTACTGGTAATTAATTAATTTTCATTTATATTAGTAGCTCTATTTACTGTGACACTCCGCCTAATAAAATACCGGGTGATCAGTCCTATATCAAATTAAACAGGAATATCATCTGATTCATTCTTAGCATCACCGTCGAAAACTTTTTAAACTTACTAACCACCTAGTATTCAAAAGACATGGTGTTAAGTTTTATCCTTTAATTAACATCTCTAACAACATGCGAAAGAATATATAACTAACCATAATCCAATCACTCAATCAAGTAATACTAAAAATGGAATAAATGTAATCTTTGTCGAGACAACCGCCGGCTACAAATCAATAACAAAATGAATCACAAGAGTAATAACTGAATACATCATCTAACTGAAATAAAATGGAACAACTAGGGCGATATGTCCAAATGGAACACTGACTGCATCCTACTCTAGAAATGAAATGACTGAAGTGGCTAAGTCAAAGTCTTGCAAGATCCATGTGTGTTGTAGCTGCGTAAACCTGGAATACAACAATCTTGGCGTCCCTGTGGCTGGACACCTAAACGGTTTTGAAAATATTTTATAGCAAGGGTTAGAACCCAAATCATTTTGAAAATATTTAGCAAGTGAATTTAAATGCAGTAAATTAAAATGCATGAATTCTTTTCACATTTAAGTTAGTTCCGCACACTTTCTTGAGGACACCTCACAAATCGACTAATGTGCACGCCCAACGTACCTATACATGGCCCATCTAGCTATCTACCCTGTAACTAGTCTTGTCATATATCTATATATATATATATATATCCGTATCCTACTTTTCCCACTACTCTCTCCCTAGTGAGTTTAGTATACGAGTTATAAGTTATTAATCCCACTAACTTATTAAATCTCTTCTCAATTAATACCATATAACATTTTCACGAGTTATATAATTAATACAATTCTCATCATGTATTTTCCCGTATATAAATTTTCCCCATATATACGTATCACTATATCACAACATTCACACTAACTTATTTAAGTTATTTCTCATTTAATTCCATATAACCGTTTCACAAGTTATATCATTTATACATTTCATACCATGTATATATCCGTATATAATTCTACACTATATACGTATCATATATCTTGATATTCACACGCATGTTGGATATAAATGCTATCACCCACGAATAGGAGGCGGCCATAAATCCCCCCAAAAGTGCCGGTCCCATACCATGACGGCTCACCCCTAATAACAGACGCTATAACCTGGGGATTATACTCACCCTCCATTTGCTACCCAGGGGACTCACCCACATCGCGTAACCTCCTAAGATAGCATTAATATTGGTATGCTTTACTATAAATACTATTCACACAAATATTTATAAAACACATATATATGTATATATATACATATATATATATATATATACACATCACCGTATATATATTAAATCTAGGCTACTGGTGTACTAGGTCCATACACAAGCCTAAAACATACAAGCCTACAATCTAACTTAATTCCAATTAATCATGCACTAATTAATTTTACTATATTGGTGTCACTCAACCAAATATACCCGATCTCTCTCTCTTGACCCGAAATTCGAAATCCCCAATTCATTATTCAATTTCATCCAATTAAGATTTCCCACTTAATTAATAAGGTTTCAAATCACTCAATATAAGCCTTAATTCTCAAATTGGATTTATCCTTTACTTAATCCAAACGTGATTTTTCACAAATTCAAACCCTAAATTAAAATTTGCCCCACGAATCTGCCCAGATTTTTAAAATGCCGTTTTGGGGACTTTTGGAGCCGTTTTTGGAGAAAACGCATCAGAGAAAAAAATTTAGCAAACACGATTTTCTACAGGGCATTGCGGACATAATTGCTATTTTTGTAACCTAAACGTCGAAAAACAGTTTCTAAAATGACGGTTTAATTTACCCCATTTCATACACTTCTTTAAATTCAAGAAATTGTTCTACAATTGAATCATACCCATCAAAACCCAATTTAGATATCAACTAACCCAAAAACCATATCATCTTATCACACCCACTATGATGTGAATAAATAAATGCAAATTAATTTAAATGCAAGTTAAACCACTTGCCTTAGATTTGTAAAACCAAGTCCTTTGACGAAAATGATGGATTGGAATCAAGGATCTCCTCTTGTTCTTGAAGCAATCTTCCCGAATTCCCAAATTCTATTCTAAAGGTTCTCCTCTTAAGCTCTCCCCAATTTTAGTCTTCTAAAATAACTTTAAGTTGCCTTACCCTTTCACCATTAGGGATAAAAACTCAAATCCCGTTTTTGGGCCTATGGGCCTCCTAAAAAGGGCCCAAACTCTTAATTTGGAGCTCAATTATGTCTAGAAATGTCCTGAAGCCTAATATATATTTATGGCCACTCATTTCCAATTATTTCGATCCATCCGGACTCAACCATATACTCAGAATTAATTTATAACATTCTCCAAATTCTTGACCTCAAAATGCTACACAAAATGATCCAAAATCTTAAACCTCAATTCGCCAAATTAATAAATTCCTCAAATTTAAAAATTTCTCAAATTTAAAATTTCTCAAATCATGAATTTAATTCCTCCAAATAAAATAAATTCTTTTTATCCCAAAATATTATTTAATTAAAGGTCCTTGAATTTAGAGTGTGTTACATTTACTTAGTCTTGGGGGGCACTCCCTTGGGTTACATCACGTAGTTTGATGAATATTAGAATCACATGCTAGTAAATGTAACTTTAAATAGTAACAAAACTATATTATATACATTATGTAGGGTTTTCCAATGCACTTCACAATTAACACGCGAATCGGGTCGGGTTGATCCTTTATTAACCCTTAAATCCGGATCGGGGCGTTACAACAATGAAGCTTGCATTTGAATGAGAAAATTGATCACGTAGTCTGTAGAGAAGCAGCTAGATTGATAATCTTTGCAGTAAAAAATCAAACATCCCATTGATTTTTGTGTCAAATCCAGTTTTAGGAGGTGTAAAATATGATTTTTGGACTTTATAGCTTATTTCCGCCCTCTCATGCCATTGTGGAAGTTGAGAAATTATATATATATATATATATATATAAACAAAGTTTTTTGTGTTGAAGTTTTCTCTTCCTTTCCAAACCATTTAAAAGATTCTTTAACACTTAAGAGGAAGAGATATCTTTAAATTATATTGCATTATTCTATTTCTTTTCTTATCTTCTTTGAATTTGATTATCGAGATGATGAAATTCTCACAATTATTGTAGAGGTCGCTGTCTTGCTAAATATTGAGGAAATAGGCTAGTTGTGAAGGTAACGTGGAGGTTGGGGTAAGACGTTAATCACCTCTATAAGTCTTTACCAAATTTTCGATGAGATGTTTGAATCGGTCTGTAGTTTTTTTAGTTAGTAGTTTTGTTCCTTATATACACGGTGTTATGTGTTGATTTATATTTTTCACATGATTTATCAATTAAATGTTTAAGAAGATTAATATTTGTAATGTATAATGATTAGTTAGTAAATCTTATCATAAAAACCTGTTAGTGTGTGTATTATTTTAGCACGATTAAAATTGAAAAGTAATTTTATTTTGGGTATCTCCATTGATCCTTCATATAAATCATATGCTTGATTGGTATCAACGCTTTGATTGGGTTTAATTTCCTAGTTTGGATATAATCTCCTACCAGCAGATCGTGTTTTGTGTTAAAATGGAGAATATGAATATGTATGAGATCAGTTTGAACAATGATGTCTCATGTGATCCAATTACAATGTCTTAAATGAAGATGCTTTTATCAATCCCCATCCTATAGTGAAGCATTTTTTTTACCAAGATTGTTACTTTCTTTTAAATATTCAAGTAATATATTATGCAATGTTCACTGTGATTGGCAAAACAAACTAGGATAAACTTTTTTTCCAAAAATGCTAAACTTAGAAAAAGGTTGTTGAATTTTTTTTGTGAAGTTGATGATGGTCAATATTGATATCATTGCCTATAGAATGGAATATTAAAATTTTTGCAATGTGAAAGACCAAATTTATACTTTAAGCAAACAACTCCTCTATTTAGAGAAGGAACATAATTGTTTGCAAGAGAGCATTGATATTTTGAAAAAAATAATTATAGGATTGTAAAAGATATAATGGCTCTTTAAATTTAAAAGTAGACTCTTTTAATGATAATTTGATTTTCGCTAAGAATAATATGTGTATTTGAAAAAGACTCTTTTAATGATAATTTGATTTTTGCTAAGAATGATATAGTGGATTTGGAAGACCGATCTAAGAAGTTGTGTTAAGAAAATTTGAGGTGTCACCATTTATAAAACTCGGGACCACATTTTTCAAACCTTCATTTGAGACTCAAAAACTTAGTAAGTCTTCTCACGGAAAATGAAGAATATATCTCATAGTTGTCCATTGATTAAGGCTCCCCTTCTATTCAAATGCACAATTTTTCATAGAAGGCACACTTGAGATAATTTTTCTTCAAGCTTCGGCAAAAATATTATTAATTAAAAAAATACCCACATGCTCATGGAACATGGCCAAATTTTCGTCCAAATATTTAATATCATTAGGGTTAGGGACCAAGGGTAACTTTTAGGCTGTGTTTGATTGCAAACATAGAAAATGCGTGAAAATAGTTCATTTGGATGAGAAGTTGGAAAATGAGCGGAAAAAGATATGAGTTTTTGGTCTTATTTTTTTCATTTTCCATGAAAATCAATTCTTTGGTGCGAGGATAAGAAATATTTTCCAATAATGTAAGAATTTTTTTTCCCGAATGAGTCTTAATGTAGTTTTGACTTATTCCCCAAACAAAACACGTTTGTGTTAGAGGTCTATTTTTTATGTGTCACGATCCCACATAGACTATGACGTGTCAAAGTTTAATTGAAGACGTTGATCAAAGCTTCAAGGAATTAATTATGCCAAAGTTTAATTGGTGCAAGTTTATTCGTCTTCAAAGTTTATTTGTGTTCCGAGATCACCAGGTATGAATGCATAATATTAATGGGATTCGTAATTAATTTTCATAAAGATAAGGATGTTATTTTTATTAATTAAATGTTTTCTAAATTGTTTTAAGTGTTTGAAACTGTTTAGAGTTCGTTTTAATCTGAGAAGTACGAATTAGAGTTGGTTTAAATTAGGACTCTAATCTCGCGTGTCGTTCAAATGACAGCATGCGTCGTTCAAGCGAGATGCCACGTCGTTCGAACGAAAGGCCATCTCGTTCGCGCGACAAGCCTAGTCGTTCGAACGAACCACCGCCTTAAGGAAAATATATATAGGTGTGTTTCCTTCAGATTTGGTAGTGTGTGCATTCTGCAAAAACAGTATATGAACAAGAGAATTTATGCACACATGTTTTCAAAGGTTTTTCAAGTTTAAAACATCCTTTGAGTTTCAAAAGATCCGAGTATCATTAGTATATTTTCAGTGATCTTGTTTCCACCAAGAATAAGGTTTCAATTGAAGAATAGTTGTTGGTTTTGCGGTGAAGATTCAGTGGAGTCCGGTTTCAACATCATAGACGTTACAAGCCATATCGGTGGACACCGAGACATACGTGGATGCGTGTGTTATCGACAGGCATCGTGGAAGAAGGTTACTTTTTGCGTGGGCACTGTGAGAGGAGTGGTTGAAGATCAAAGAAGTGTCAAGTCTCATGGGTGGATCGAGTCGTTGAGTTAAACTACCGTCTGTCTTTGTAAAACCATATTCATAGTGATTGTCTGGCTTGGGCTGTCTGAGGTTTTTCTAATTTGTGATTTTCCTCGTACAACCGACGTTGTGAGTATTCTTTACTTTATTGTACTTGCTTTAATAACTAGATGTATGTTTAGGATTAATCAAGATAAAATTTGGTTAAGTTAGAATTTGTTCACAACTTTGTGGGAATTAAAAATTAGAAAAAGGTCTCACAAAAATTAAATTTGTTTTGTTATCCTTAAAACACTTTGCGCATAAGAAATTAAAAGGCACCATCAAATTGGTACCAGAGCTAGAAACATATTTTTATTGCGTTTGATCTCTTGTGTTTTTCGAGACGAATTTTGTCGGTTTTGAAAATTTTCGTGCACCTATTTTTTATAGCACTGATTATGCTTATTGAAAAATGAGAATGAGAAGTTCTTTAAAATCTATTGATGAGTGTGTTTGGTTAGATGTTGAAAAGGGTCAGACACCACTAGTCACACGAGAGGGTGAGGTCACTAGTTTGAAACCCGTTAAGTCATGGGCTGATGCTGAACATAGGCTTGCACTGTACAACTCTAAAGGTCTGCACATAATTTCTTCACATGTCACACCAGAAGAGTACAATAGAATTATGACTTCCGAAACTTCAAAAGAGGCTTGGGATACACTTGCACTTACTCACGAGGGCACTAGCACGGTTAGGCCATCTAAGTTACAAAACCTCACTACACAGTTTGAAATGATTAACATGTTAGATAGTGAGTCGTTTGATGAGTTTAATGCTAGGTTGTATAATATTGTTAACTTGCCGTTTAACTTAGGTGAGAAGATTCCCGACAATCGTGTCATAAAGAAAATTTTGAGATCTTTTTCGAGTAGGTTTGATGCAAAAGCGACTTCTTACAAATGCTTGATTCGATGAAATTAGAAGAGATTGTAGGTGACTTACAAACCTATGAACTTGATATGTTTACCTCTAAGTAAGTGCCTAAGAAAGAAAAAGGCATTACTTTGAAAGCCCAGAAGAAGGAAACAAAAGTTTCGAATGACGATTCCGATTTCGATTTTGAGGATGTTTCCTTGATGGCTAAAAAATTCAAAAAAATTCTTAAGTTTCAAAAGCAATCGAAAGATGCCAAAAAGTTTGATTATTTCAAGAACAATAAGGTTGAGTCCACCCCTAAAGATAAAAGTGAGAAACTTAATAGGGTTGAGTCGGATAGGAGTTTTGGATGGGAGGGGTATGGTCACAAAGTTGCTGAGTGTCCCACTAGACTTAATAAAGAGGGCAAAAAATTGATTGCATATAATGCCACCTTAAGTGATAGTGATACGAAAGAGGGAGAGAGTGATACCCCAATGAGAGAAAGTTTGTTGCTTTCTTGGCATGTCATGTGAGCGACGATAAAAAATCTACCCACGAAGATTCTCATGTGCATGACACTTCCGAGGCCGTTAAATCCCAAGTGAGTGAGGAAGAGGAGGTTGATTTGAAAGAGTTGTAAGTTTAATTTAATGAGTTGTATGCCGAGGCGGTGAAAGTGAAATAGGCTAACTCCAAATTGTAAGCTTGGTTGAATGAGCGTGCCATAGAAAATAATGATGCTTTGATTGAGGATCTTAGGGCACTGGAGAAGAAGCTTAGGGAGAATCTAGAGTATGTTGAAAAAGAGAGAGATAGTCTTCGTGGTTGGGTGGAGACTTTAAAAAATGAGTTGCTAGAGTTTGAGGAGTCTAGGCGTGTGCTTGAGTCTAGGATTCGTGAGTTGAAAGAAAAATTAAAAGACTCAAGTAAGGTTAATTTTGACTTGGAATCTAGATCGGAGAAGTTGGATAGGACGTTAGGCACCGTCCAAGTTAAGAGTGATAGGTTTGGTATAGGCTACGATGATAGTTTCCCCATTCCCAAAGCCAATACCCACCGTGTGAGAGGGATCACTAGGAACGTCAGGAGAGGTCAATATTTTGGTAATCATTCCCTCCATCTTTGTACTTCACACATTGCGGTAAGGAAAGGTCACCTTAGACGTTTTTTCTATGACCTTAGGAATACTCCTAGAAAGTTTAGGAATAAAGTTGTGTCGGTTCCCAAAACTCCCACCCGTTATTTCACACCTACTTGGATTAGGAAATCGGACTTAGTGGCTTTAGGACTAAAACTTCATGGTTCTCATTTGGTTGCACTTGATTCTTCCCATTCTAAATCTAAAAGTTAGTGTGTTACCATGTGAATCATTTTGTATTATATTTTCATTTATTGAGTCTTATTTGAAAAATACAAAAATATTTTATTTTTGAAAATTTGTGAAAAAATACAAAAACATTTTGAATTTATTTGAGTCGAAATATGTTGAAAAAGCCAAAAATATTTTCGATTTTTTATTTTTATTTTTGAGTTTACATGTTTGATGTGGCACATTGGTGTGCTTGGAACCCCTTCCTTTCATTTTCCATGTGGCTAGGACATTTGGTCATAATTATTGATACTTAAAATGATCTTAACCATTGTATTATGGGATTGTTTCGAATTTGATATGCATTTTGATTCGACTTTGTATATATGCCATCTTTGCACATATGCATGAGTTTATTTGGATGTTTGACATCTCGTGCACATTTGAGATTAGTGAGACGTTCTTATCTCAATTTTGTAATCTATGCGTAAGTAGACTTAAGGACGAGGTGTGCATGTAAGAACCGTTTACCGTGAGGATTATAATTGAAAAAATGATGGGTGTTCACGGGAAAGGGTTGTGAGAGTGTAAAATTGACTCGTCGTGAAAGTCGGCGCTTAAAAGAGCCCGAAAAAATTGAAAGGCAATAAAAAGATTCATATGCCAAAATTGGGCCAAAGTTGTTTTTGGTCATTCAAGAGTTAACATGATATAATTTCTGGGAGTTTGGATGGATAAATTAAACGAGTTTGCATAAAAAATCCTAACATTGAAAAATCGTATCATGATGCTATTATTTGTAAAATCGTCAAAATTTCGGATTTGTGTGCATGTTTGACTTTTTAGTTCATTAAGCTCACACTTTAATTGTCATATATGGCTAAAATAAAATTTATGATTTATCGCTATCAATTAAAGCTTCTTGATCATTTCGATGTGTTGGAATTGTGATTCATTTGTTGTAGTTCACGCCTATACATTCCATGTTCCTGTTTGAGCACTTTGATACTATGTTAACATGTAACTTTTTTTTTGAGTTTTCTATTTTAGCTCTTGAAAAGGCACTGTTTGGATCTGTCAGGCCCTTTTTGGTACTTTTTTATGGAAATTTTTTCACTGGGTAAAACTGTTTGATTTTTGCATTCGAGCGACCTATGTGTGTCACGCGAAGCTATCATTCTAACGACAAGTATTCTCATTCGAGCAACAAGGAGTTTCTTTTGAGCAACCTGTTTGGTTTTCTGGCTTATTCTGTTTCAGTACCCTTCTGCATGTTGTTCATATTTTTGGTACTGTATTGCTTCTAAATTGATTGTTTATATGCAGATTCACATGATCACATATTTTACTGCATTGATTCATTTAGGTACGCATGCGTAAACTGATTAATTCTTTTGCGTGATTATTTGTTTTATAGCTACGAATTTGATATTGTTGATCATAATTAGCTAGTTGTCTATGTTTACTTAGATACATTACATATTGGTATATCTCATGCTAGGTAGTTTATCTTTTTACCAAATTGTCTATTTGAGACAAAAAAGGGGGACAAATTTCAGTGATGTAGGGGGAGATTTTGTGAGAGTTTTTTGTGAGGTTCATAATTATATACAAATTGGTATTATGCATTATTCACTTAACTTGGTATCATGCTTACTCACTTAACAAATGATTTGGATTTAATTTTAAATATTATTTTATATCATTTGTTCCTCCGTACTTCACTGGATATTTATTTGTCTCATGTGTGTAGGTATGCTTAAAGAGATTGGATATTTCAAGTCTACATCAGATTCAGACATTCAGAGACAGCTCATGCTTTCCGGACCACATTGTACTAGTTTTGTCCTATAATTTTTGTTTTTGGGTTTATGGGATGGGATGGGATTTAAGCGTTATACGGATTGATGACCCGACTTAGGCATTTCACTATTGGTTTTGTCCCGGAATAGTCAAACGGGATATTTGTAAGGATAAAATTTCCAATTTCGTCTTAATGTAGTTTTGACTTATTCCTGGAGCAAAACATGTTTGGGTCATAGGTCTATTTTTTATGTGTCACGATCCCACACAGACTAAGACGTATCGAAGTTTAATTAAAGACGTTGTGGTAAACCTTCAATGAATTAATTATGCCGAAGTTTAATTGGTGCAAGTTTATTCGTCTTCAAAGTTTATTTGTGTTCCGAGATCACTCAGGTATGAATGCATAATATTAATGGGATTCATAATTAATTATAATAAAGATAAGGATGTTATTTTTATTAAATAAATGTTTTCTAAAATGTTTTAAGTGTATGAAACTGTTTAGAGTTCATTTTAATCTAAGAAGGACGAATTATAGTTGGTTTAAATTAGGACTTTAATCTCGCGTGTCGTTCAAACGATAACCTGAGTCGTTAAAGCGAGATTTCACGTCGTTCGAGCGATAGGCCATCTCATTTGCACGATAAGCCTAGCCATTTGAACGAACCACCGCCTTAAGGAAAATATATATAAGCATGTTTCCTTTAGATTTAGGAGTGCGTGAATTCGGAAAAAATAGTATACGAACCAGAGAGTTTCTGCACACATGTTTTCAAAGGGTTTTCAAGTTTAAAACATCATTCGAGTTTCAAAAGATACGAGCATCATTGGTATATGTTCTATGATCTTGTTTGAACGAAGAAGGTTTCAATTGAAGAAAAATTACAGATTTTGCAATGAAGATTCGGTGGAGTCCGATTTCAACATCGTAGACGTTATAAGCCATATCGGTTTACACCGAGACATACGTGGACGCGTGTGTTGTGGACAGGCATCGTGGAAGAAGGTTACTTTCTGCGTGGGCACTGTGAGAGGAGTTATTGAAGATCAGTGGAGCATCAAGTCTCGTGGGTGGATCGAGTCGTTGAGTTAGACTACCATCTATCTTTGTAAAACCATATACATAGTGATTGTCTGGCTTGGGCCGTCCGAGGTTTTTCCCGTTTGTGGTTTTTCTCGTACATCCGGCGTTGTGAGTATTCGTTACTTTATTTTACTTGATTTAATCACTAGATGGATGTTTAGGATTAATCAAGATAAAATTTGGTTAAGTTAGAATTTGTTCACAACTTGGTGGGAATTAAAAATTAGAAAAAGGTTTTTCACAAAAATATAATTTTTTTTTCATCCTTAAAACACATTTCGCATAGGAAATTAAAAGGGACCATCAAATTAGTATCAGAGCTAGAAACCTATTTTTATTGTGTTTGATCCCTAGTGTGTTTCGAGATGAATTTTGGAGGTTTTGAAAGTTTTTGCGCACCTGTTTTTTATGGCACTAAATATGCTTATTGGAAAATACGAATGACAAATGCTTTAAAATCTATTGATGAGCATGTTTGATTAGCTGGTGAAAGGGCTGGACACCACCAGTCACACGAGAGGGTGAGGTCACTAGCTTGAAACCCGTTAAGTCATGGACTGATGCTGAACATAGGCTTGCATTGTACAACTCTAAAGGTTTGCACGTAATTTCCTCACATGTCACACTGGAAGAGTACAATAGAATTATGACTTGTGAAACTTCAAAAGAGGCTTGGGATACACTTGCACTTACTCACGAGGTCACTTGCACGATTAGGGAATCTAAGTTAGAAAACCTCACTACATAGATTGAAACGATTACAATGTTAGATAGTGAGTTGTTTGATGATTTTTAAGCTCAGTTGTCTAATATTGTCCACTCGTAGTTTAACTTAGGTGGAAAGATTCCCGACAACCGTGTTATAAAGAGAATTTTGAAATCTTTGCCGAGTAGGTTTGATGCAAAAGTAACTGTTTCTAACTCCTAAGAAAGAAAAGGGCATTGCTTTGAAAGCACGGAAGGAGGAAACTAAAGTTTCGGATGACGATTTCGATTTCGATTTTGAGGATGTCGCCTTGTTGGCTAAAAAATTCAAAAAATTTCTTAAGTTTCAAAAGCAATCGAAAGATGCCAAAAAGTTTGAGCAATTCAAGAACAACAAGGTTGAGTCCACCCCTAAAGATATAAGCGAGAAGCTTAATAGGGTTGAGTCGGATAGGTGTTTTGGATACGAGGGGTATGGTAACAAAGTTGTCGAGTGTCCCACTAGACTTAAGAAAGAGGGTAAGAAACTGATTGCATATAATGCTACCTTAAGTGATAGTGATACGGATGAGGGAGAGATTTACCCCAATGGGAGCAAGTTGGTTGCTTTCTTGGCATGTCATTTGATCGACGACGACAAATATTCCCACGAATATTCTCATGTGCATGACACTTCCGAGGCCGTTGAATCCCAAGTGAGTGAGGGTGAAGTGAGTGAGGAAGAGGACGTTGATGTGAAAGAGTTTCAAGTTGCATTTAATGAGTTGCATGCCGAGATGGTGAAAGTGAAAAAGGCTAACTCTAAGTTGCAAGTTAGGTTGAATGAGCATGCCATAGAAAATAATGATGCTTTGATTGAGGATCTTAGGGCATGGGAGAAGAAGCTTAGGGAGAAAATAGAGTATGTTGAAAAAGAGAGAGATAGTCTTCGTTGTTTGATGGAGACTTTGAAAAAGGAGTTGCTAGAGTTTGAGGAGTCTAGGCGTGTGCTTGAGTCTAGGATTCATGAGTTGAAAGAAAAATTAAAAGACTCAAGTAAGGTTAATTTTGACTTGGAATCTAGATCGGAGAAGTTGGATAGGACGTTAGGCACCGTCCAAGTTAAGAGTGATAGGTTTGGTATAGGCTATGATGATAGTTTCCCCATTCCCAAAGCCAATACCCACCGTGTGAGAGGGCTCACTATGAACGTCAGGAGAGGTCAATATTTTGGTAATCATTCCATCCATCTTTGTACTTCACACATTGCGGTAAGGAAAGGTCACCTTAGACGTTTTTTCTATGACCTTAGGAATACTCTTAGAAAGTTTAGGAATAAAGTTGTGTCGGTTCCCAAAACTCCCACCGTTATGTCACACCTACTTGGATTAGGAAATCGGACTTAGTGGCTTTAGGACTAAAACTTCATGGTTCTTATTTGGTTGCACTTGATTGTTCCCATGCCAAATCTAAAAGTTAGTGTATTACCAAATGTATCATTTTGTATTATATTTTCATTTTAATGAGTCTTATTTGAAAAATAAAAAAAATTGAAAAGCTTTGAAAAAATACAAAAAGATTTTTCATTTATTTGAGCCAAAATATGTTGACAAAGCCAAAAAGATTTGCGATTTGTTTTTATTTTTGAGTTTACATGTTTGATGTGGCATATTGGTGTGCTTGGACCCTTTTCCTTTCATTTTTCATGTGGATAGGATATTTGGTCATAATTATTGTTACTTAAAATGATCTTGACCGTTGTATTATGGGATTGTTTTGAAGGTGATTTGCATTTTGATTCTACTTTGTATATATGCCATCTTTGCACGAATGAACGAGTTTATATGAATGTTTGACATCTCTTGCATATTTCAGTTTGGTGAGACGTTCCTATCTCAATTTTGTCATCTATGAGTAAGTAGACTTAAGGAGGAGGTGTGCATGTAAGAACCGTTTACCGTGAGGATTATAATTGAAAAGATGATAAGTTTTCACGGGAAAGGGATGCGAGAGTGTAGAATTGACCCGTTGCGAAAGCCACCGTTTAAAAGAGCCTGAAAAAATTGAACGGCAATACAAAGATTCATATGCCAAAATTGGGCCAATTTTTTTTGTTCATTCAAGAGTTAACATGATATAATTGAGGGAGTTTGGATGGATAAATTAAACGGGTTTGCACAAAAAATCCTAACGTTGAAAAATCGTATCATAACGCTATTGTTTGTAGGATCGTCAAAATTTTGGATTTGTGTGCATGTCTGATTGTTTAGTTCATTAAGCTCACACTTTAATTGTCGCATATGGGTAAAATAAAGTTTAATGATTTATCGCTATCAATTAGATCTTCTTGATCATTTCGATGTGTTGGAATTGTGATTCATTTGTTGTAGTTCACGCCCATACATTCCATATTACTGTTTGAGCACATTAATACTATGTTAACATATAACTTATTTTTTTTTTGAGTTTTCTATTTTAGCTATTGAAAAGGCACTGTTTTGGATCTATTGGGCCCTTTCTGGTACTTTTTATGGAAATTTTTTCACTGGGTAAAACTGTTTGATTTTCTGGGCATTCTGGGAAAGTTTCATTTTCTCGTTCGAGTGAGAACCGATTTCGTTCGAGTGACCTATGTGTGTAGCGCGAAGCTGTCATTAAAACGATAAGCCTTCTCGTTCGAGCGACAAGGAGTTTCGTTTGAGCGACCTGTTTGGTTTTCTCGTTTATTCTGTTTCAGTACCCTGCTGCATGTTGTTCATATTTTTGGTACTGGATTGCTTCTGAACTAATTGTTTATATGCAGATTCACATGATCACATATTTTGCTGCATTGATTCGTTTAGTCACACATGACTAGATTGATTAATTCTTTTGTGTGATTATTTGTTTGTTATTTATGAATTTGATATTGTTCATCATAATTAGCTGGTTATCTATGTTTACTTAGATACGCTACATATTGGTATATCTCATGCTAGGTAGTTTATCTTTTCACCGGATTATCTATTCGAGACAAAAAAGGGGAGAGATGTCTATGATGTAAGGGGAGATTTTGCGAGAGTTTTTTGTGAATTTCATAATTATATACAAATTGGTTTCATGCATTATTCACTTAACTTGGTATCATGCTTACTCACTTAACAAATGATTTTGATTTAATTTTACATATTGTTTTTTATCATTTGTTCCTCAATACTTCACTGGGTATTTATTTGTTAAAGAGATTGGAGATTTCAAGTCTACATCGCATTCAGACATTCAGAGACAGCTCATGCTTGTCGGACCACATTGTAATAGTCTTGTCTTGTAATTTTTGTTTTGGGGTTTATGGGATGGGATTTAGGGGTCATATGGCTTGACGACCCGGCTTAGGCATTTCACTGTTGATTTTGTTCCGGAATGGTCAAAGGGGGAGATTTGTAAGGATAAAATTTCCATTCGAGTCTTAATGTAGTTTTGACTTATTCTCGGAACAAAACACGTTTGTGTCATAGGCCTATTTTTTATGTGTCACGATCCCACATAGACTAAGACGTGTCAAAGTTTAATTGAAGACGTTGCGGTAAAGCTTCAATGAATTAATTATGCCGAAGTTTAATTGGTGCAAGTTTATTCGTCTTCAAAGTTTATTTGTGTTCCGAGATCACCCATGTATGAATGCATAATATTAATGGGATTCGTAAATAATTTTCATAAAGATAAGGATGGTATTTTTATTAATTAAATGTTTTCTAAAATATTTTAAGTGTTTGAAACTGTTTAAAGTTCGTTTTAATCAGAGAAGGACGAATTAGAGTTGGTTTAAATTAGGACTCTAATCTCGCGCGTCGTTCAAATGACAACCTGCGTCGTTCAAGCGAGATGCCACGTCGTTCGAGCGACAGGCCATCTCGTTCGCGCGACAAGCTTAGTCGTTCGAACGAACCATCGCCTTAAGGAACATATATATATATAGGCGTGTTTCCTTCAAATTTGGTAGTGTGTGCATTCTGCAAAAACAGTATACGAACTAGAGAGTTCATGTACACATGTTTTCAAAGGTTTTTCAAGTTTAAAACATCCTTTGAGTTTCAAAAGATCCGAGTATCATTGGTGATAAGCACCCAAAAGTGTACATTTTATACCCCGAATAGACGTATTTTACACCCAATAATGTCTATTTTGTAGGTCAATTGTGTCTTGCGGATGTAAAAGCGATAAATCAAGTCAGATATGCAATTCATGGAGCTAATTCTCCTGTCCCGTAACCTTAACCGAGCCTCAAACGAGCGTAAACCTACACCGTACCCCGTGTGTGTGTTGTGTTGAGACTTTTATTATTTTTTAGATTTTTTGTTTGAGTTGTTTTTATTTTTATAATTTATTTTAGATTTATTTAGAATTTTTAGGATTTATTTTCTATTTTGATATTTCTTCTTAATTACTGTGATTTTGATATTGATTAGTTTTTAGTTTTTATTTTATTTTATTAGGATTAATTTTTTTTAGGAATTCATTTATTTTTAGTTTTATTAGATTTTACATTTTTTTTTCTAGGATTTTAGTTTTAGTTTTAACAGATTTTTATTTTTATTTCTTTTTAGTTTCATTTTTTAATTGAGTCTTTATTTTATTATTATTAGTATAGGATTTTTATTTATAGATTTTTAGTATTATTAGTTTTATTTTTTAGTGTTATTTGTTTTTAGAGTACAAGTTAAATACACTCACACACACTTATCCTACACCATAAACCCACTCACACCCAATTGCCACAAACATAACATACACACAAACACCTCCCTAACGCACACACCCTACCTCCATACACGCAATTCACACCCAAACACACCCTCACCCTCACACTAAACACCATACACCCTCACCCATACTATCACCCCTACCTACTTCTTCTTCAACCTCACACTCACTCATCTCAGTCTCTCTCCTATCCAACCTCCATTAACAAAACCACAAACCACCATTGCCATCACCATAATCACCACCATTAATTCCCCTCTCTCTCTAATCCTCATACCCAAAACCCCATAACCCATTTCCGTCCTGTAAGGACGGAAATTTCCAATTGAGTCCTTTGTAGTTTTGGCTCAATTTCGGACAAAAAGGTTTGAGTCATAGGATAGAGTTATTGATCATCCTTCAAGCCTATGACGTTCTAAAGTTGAAGACGTAGAGACCAAGTTTAAAGCTTCATCAAAATGCCGTGTTTAAATTTCCTCGTTTCTATGTCATCAACATGGTTCCATTGCTCCTAAGGTATGAATGCATTTTAATATATATATAGGAGCTTGGAACAATTTATATTGGGTGTACGTTTATTTAAAATTGTTGTTTATTTTCAAAAATATTTTAATAAAACTTTAATCGAAAGTATATAAAGTTTCTAGGCTAAAAATAGAATTTTTTAAACTTTCTGGAAGTTCGTTCGAAGTGTCGTTCGAACGAGTTTGTCGTTCCAACGAGTTTGTCATTCGAACGAGTTTGTCGTTCGAACCACAATGTCGTTCGAACGAGTTTGCCAACGAGTTCCCATATTGGCCACTAGAACTTCGTTCGAAATGTCGTTCGAATGAGATGGCTGTTCGAACGATATTTCTAACGAGTTCACACTGGAACTCCGTTAGAAGCCTCGTTCAAACGAGACTTCGTTCGAATGAAAATGTCGTTCGAACGAGATTTGACGGAAACAATTACTTGGCAGTTTTTGGCAATTTTTTCCACTTTTTCCACTACTTTACGCCACTAACTTTTGAAAGAACTAAATAGTGCGGGAACCAACCTTTTTGGTTTAATTTTTTCATACACATCTATCTCGAAGAGAGAGTTTGAGAGCAAAATTGATTAAAGAAAAAGTTCATGTTTTAAAGTGTCTAAGTTTTCAAGAAAAATTGATTATACACTTTAGTTTTACACCCATAATTTATGTTATCCAAGCTTCCATATATATATATATATACTTTGCTTGGAGTGTTTGGCACCGATTTTTCATCTTTACCGTTTGAAGAGACGTTTTGGGTTTGCTTTTAAATCCCATAAAGAAGAGGTTTTCGTTGATTTACCCACTTGGAGAAAGGCTTCTAGTTCGGGTGACAGTGACCATATAAAGTTCGATCGGTGGATTCCGAGACTGCGGTGGAGCTCCGTGGTTATTCGTTAAGAAGAGGTTGATGCAAGAAGACACGTCGGGGCTTGAGAGGGATCGAGTCGAGTGTTGTAAGTCATCTTGCTTGTATTTGTAAATTCCGTACTTAGTGGATTTGAGGCTAGGGCCGTCCGAGGTTTTTTCCCGTTGTGGGTTTTTCCTCGTATATCGCGGCGTAGTGGATTAATTGTTTATTTTATATTTTGTAAAATCACATAGAACGCATGCTTAGGTAAAAATCTAAATTGGTTAATTTAATCACTACTTGTTTAATTTAGTGCAAATTAATACTGGGTAATGTTTATGTTAATTTAATTCAAGTCATTTAATTTAATTGATAAAATTGGTTTGACCTAACTTGTTAAAATTGAGAAATATGACTTAGACAAATTTCTAGGACTTGGGTTAATTAATTGTGTTTAAGTGAAATTTAACATAAGTGTGTGTTTGAATTTAATTTCACTCTGTTTAATTTTAATTTATATAGAAATTAAAATTTGTTGTTAATTTGAACCATCACCTAACGCTTCCGCATATCTATTTAAAAAGGAAATAGATTTTAATAGTTTTAAAATTGGGGGCCTTCGGGCGTTATCAAATTGGTAACAGAGCCAAAGCGATAATTTATTTCGTTAAGATCCTTAAAATAATTTTTGGCTAAAATGGAATTTTTCCCATTCTCAAAATTTCCTATTTTCGATGGTTCTAATTACGCGTACTCGAAAGAGCGTATGAAATCGGCACTTAAATCTATCGACGAGAGGGTTTGGATGGCAGTCGTTAATGGGTGGTCTCCACCAACTCATTTAGTAGATAATGAACGTGTTCCCAAACAGACTGATAGATGGAGTGAGGGTGAATTTAAACTTGCTAACTTTAATTCCCGAGGTTTAAACGCCTTGTTTAGCACCGTCACACCGGATGAATTCCGACGCATAATGATGTGTGAGACCGCTAAAGAAGCGTGGGATACTTTATAACTCACTCACGAAGGTACAAGTGTCGTTAAAGCTTCAAAACTCCAAAACCTCACCACTCAATTTGAAACCATCAAAATGAATGATAAAGAAACTTTTGATGAATTTTATGCTAGACTTTCGATATTGTTAATTCATCTTTTAATTTGGGAGAGAAAATACTCGACAACCGTGTTATAAAGAAAATTTTAAGGTCCCTTTCCGATAGATTTATTCCAAAAGTGATCGTTTTAAATTCTTTACCAACTTTAGCCTCTATGAAATTAGAAGAGCTCGTAGGTGATTTTCAAACCTATGAACTAGACATGTTTCCCTCTAAAACTGAAAAGAAAATTGAAAAGGGCATTGCTTTAAAATCCCGAAAAGAGGAAAAACAAGTAGTAGAGAGCGAGAGTGAGAGTTACTCGGAAGACATGGCTATGTTTGCTAGAAAATTTCAAAAATTTCTTAAACTAAACGAAGATAAATTTAAAAATGATTTTAATAAATTTGATAAATCTAGGCATGACAAAGCCGAGAAGATCTCTAAAACTATTAATGAAAATTTAAATAGGGACGAGTCAAATAATGTAATACCCCGTATTTTCATGGCTTTTAAACTTAGGGATTTATTAAATTTAATTGAGATAAATTAATTTAATTTTAATCCGGAATGTTGTTTTAAATATTTAATAGTGTGACGAGAGTTAGTCATTATTGGAAATTTGTTAATTGTTGAATGTTACTGGATGAGTATAGTAATATATGAGATTTATTTTTATAATAGTCACGTGTGAATAAAATGACAATTATGGAAATTTAAGTCGGGACGCGCCTATGTCGCGTCGGGACTAAATGTTGATTAATAAAAGTGAATAAATTATAAGTTTCTCGTATGGTCGTTTTGAGTGCGCCAAAGTGTCCGAAATGGTCGAGATAGTCAGAAAAGTGTACCCGGGGGTTTAGCTTGGGTCTCGGGGCGTTTTTAGGCCTATTTAACACCCCGGGAGGGCATTTTACATTTTTGGGTAATTAAACCCACGAAATTTCAAGGGTTATATCAGATGTCTAAGGGTGCCTTCTAGGGTTAAAACAACCAAAGACAAGTGACAGCCATAGGAGAGGGAAGGAGAGAGCTTTCAAAGCAATCCAAATCCCAAAATCCATCCATTTGCACCGCCACCACCACCAACGCGTAGATCGCGCGACGGGGAACGCAACCACACCAAATTCGTCATCAAACCAGAACTCTGAAAATCCTAGGCAAGTGTTTATCTTGCTTATTTTCGTTAATGCATCACTCATGTTAGTCTAGGGATGATTAGGACGAGTTTCATGAAAGAAAACCCAAGTTGGAGATAGGAAATCGCATGTAGTTATGATTTGAATGATAATCTGGACACCCCTTCACATGTAGAGGATTAAACCACGAATTTTTGATGTTTTAGAAGAAGAAAATTCTGGAAAAGATTGATTAGAACCATGTTAAAGAAATTCTAGGGTTCTTGAGATTTTATGAAGTTTTTGCCTATAAATCCATGGTTATTGATATAAAATTATATGCTTTACGTAGAAGATGAATAATATGGGTGTATACTGATTTTAGTCGGAATTTTAGGAAGTCTGGGTGTGAAAAATATGGATTTGGATGAGGTTGTGTGATAAAACCCGTAACTGGTTTCCTGCAGAAATTGCCATACCTGCTTGATCGATCGATCGAGCCAAGAGCTTCGATCAATCGAATGTTCGATCGATTGAGCCCCAGACCTCGATCGATCGACCCCTTCTGGAAGACTCACATGTCCCCTTTATAAATTAGTTGAGTTCAATTTAATGAGAAATAATCCTTGGACACCCTTATTAAAATGACTTGGGAGATAAAGAAGACCAGTAGGACTTATAAATAATTATGGGACCTCTAATGTAAGACGAGAGTTGTGTTTTTGGGATATTTACATATACGGGACGATGAATTATGTATTAAGGGGAGAGACGCTTAGGATAGTTACGTTGGAAATTAGATGAGTACCTACTGAATTCTACACTTGGGAGGATAGAGTCCATGAGTGTTACGTAATAAGATGGAATGACCCCTCAAATTAAAGTAAGACATGAACGGTTATACGTGAGAACTAAATAATGAAAAATAAGGACAAATGTCATAATTACGGGATTATAGATGTACCTAATTTGATATGGTAATAGTAGTATAGTTATATGACTGTGTTTATGCCTATACTATTTATGTGTGAAAATCGTGCCCGCGCTACTTGCTATCCCCGAGGTTACCGCGCTGGGACAGTCTTATCTCGATGGGACCTTTATGGGGGATGTTGACTCGTACCCTAAAAGATAGAAATCCTTGGTACAGGCTATCGAGTCGATAGTTCAGACGGTCCTAAGAGACGTGGGGGCATGTGCTATCCTCTTAGAGACTTGGAATCTATGATTCGCCTCAATATTGTTTGTGTATGTGTTAATACAGTTCGAGAGTGATTCCGAACTTGTATTTCCCTTAGTACGAGTGATACGGGGATTGGATAGCAGAGTATGCACGCAGCATAATTTTTATGTGGGGTGCTGTTAGAATATATATATATATTATACGAGTATTTAATATATATATGAAATTCAGAAATTTGGAGCTGCCTACTGTGATGTGGTAAGTAAGACATGTATGATGACTCAAATTGGAAATACTTGTTTTGAAAAAGTATAATATATCACTGGGAAACTTTATTAATAAATAAAGTTAGAATGAGAGCTTTGTTATTAAATGAAATCTTCCTTTTAAACAACTATATTGTTCAGTTTTAAATCTTACGAGTAACCTAAGATAAGTTAAACCATTGGGAAGTTTAGTGCGATATAAGATAAGAAAATCCGTTGGGAAGGTTAGTACGATAGGCGTGCACAATAGAAGAGATGTGAGAATTTCTCAAGAGAGTGTCGCACTAATATGTAGTTGCATTGGCCTGTAAACATTTTAAATACTTGCTAAACAAATTTTAAATCATTTACACTATCGGGCTCTGACCCGTTTCTATTTCTCTTTCTCTCTTGTATATATATGTATATATTACAGGTGCCCAGCCACAGGGTCGTCTTGCATAGGATCCTTTGAAAGGAACGTGCTGCAGCTTAGGTGGGAGTTGCAGGCCTCTTTCTTAGACGACTTCTTTTATTTGATTCCACTCCTAGCATATTCATTTAGTGGGGCATGTGTCGCCCTTTCCATTATTCAGTTGTTTTATTGGACATTGTGATTCATTTATTTCTAGTTTTGTCACTTTGGGATTTATTACTGTCTGGATGTTTTACTTTAAGTTTTAAATGTTGGGATTTAGTTGTTGAATGTTTAAATTATTTGGATTATATGTTCCAGGATAATTGTGGTGTGATTCTTTAATATTGAATTGTTGTAAACATTTGAATCTTGGTTTATAAAATAAAATTTGGAAAGTAATGTCTAAAAATAGTTTTGACACTTAGCTTAATTAATTAGGGTGTTTAAATTGGAAAAGTTATTTTTTTCGACAGTGATGCTAAGAATGAACCAACTTTTCACCTTGAATTAATTTAATAAAGGAGTGATCGCCCGGTATTTAATTAGGCGGGGTGTCACAAATAAGTGTTTTGGTTGTGAGGGTTATGGCCATAGGGCTTCTGAGTGCCCCACTAAACTAAGGAGAGAGGGTAAGATACCCATTTCATATAATGCGACCCTTAGTGATAGTGATAAGTAAGAGGAACCCGATTCCCCCACTAAGCCCAACTTTGTGGATTTTATGGATAGTCATGTGAGCACCGATAATGAATATTTTCATGAAGATATTCAAACACATGACACTTCTGAGGTCAAGTTTATGATTCCCTTATTTTTTATGGAAGTGAGAGTGGAGAAGAAAGAGAGAGTGAAAATGAAGAAAAGGTTGATGTGAGTGAACTTCAAAACGCTTTTCAAGAATTATATGAAGAATCAATTATATTAAAAAGAGCTAATTTGAAGTTAGAATCTTGTTTAAAAGAGCGTGTCAAGGTCATTGATGAGAGTGTGTTAGTGGAAGACCTTAGGACATGAGAGAGAACTCTTCGAGAGAAGCTAGAATACATAGAAGGCGAGAGAGATAGCTTGAGAGGTTTAATGGAATCCTTGAAAAAGGAGCTTCTCGAGTTTGAAGAGAGAAATGTTTTATTAGAGTCTAGAATTTTAGAATTATAAAATCAATTAAAAGACTCTAGTAATGTCAAATTTGATTTGGAGTGTAGGTCAGAAAAACTAGATAAAATCTTAGGCACGGTCAAAATAAAAAATGACACTTGTGGTTTAGGCTTCAATACTTGTAATGAATCTACTCATAAAGCCAAAACCAATGTTTTAAGAGAATCACCTAGGAAAGCTTTTCGAGATCAATCCTTAGGTCTCAATTTTCGACGTGTTTGTACTTGTGCTTATTGTGGTCGAAAAGGTCATCTTAGAAAATTTTGTTTTGATCTTAAATGAGTTCCTAGAAAGTCCCACCGTAAAGAAACCAAGGTAGTCAAGATTCCTACACCCCAAGATAGTCACTCATCATTAGTTTGGGTTAGGAGATCTGACTTGGTAGCTTTACAAGATAGGGTATTTGATTCTCATTTACTTTCATATGCTTCCTCTCTTGCTAAATCTAAAGGTTGAATGTGTTAGTGTTTGCATACTTTAGCTTTTGTGCTTCATGTTATATTATCATGCTAAATGTATGCTTGTTTAATCATGTTCTAGTCATTGCTTTATCACATATCTCATGCTAGAATTATGATATTTGTTTATCTTTTGTATTGTATTCCTTTCATTTTTGTTTGCTTTAATTGAAAAATACAAAAAGATTTTTGTTTATCATTTGTATTTTTTTTATCTATTGGTAATTTAAGCTTAATGAAAAATTCAAATGATTTTTTTGTTTGTCTTTTGAGTATATATTTTTATTTTTGTTTAAAAAATTTTCAAAAACTCAATAAGATTTTTATTTTGTGTGTATTTTAGTTTGACACACTTTATGTGGCATATACTTGTGTTTGAATCCCATCTTTTACGCTCTCATGTGGCTAGAACTTTTGGTTTAGATTGTCAATCCTTATTATGTTCTTTACCATGCTTACATGGAGTAGTTGGATTTTTTATTGATTAAATGCATTCTATTTATATATGCCTCAATTCACACATGCACGAGCTCTTTTGAAATTTAACTCCATATGTATATTTGAGCTTTGTGAGGTGTTCTCCTATCAATCTAGTCATCTACATATTTGTGACTTAGGAGGACTAGTGCATGTCAAAATCCGTTGCATGTGAGATTTGTGAGATAAAAATGATATATAAAAATGTGCACGGGGAAGGGCTCCGAAAGGATTTATTATCCTTTGCGATAGTAAGCCACCGTTTGAAATGGACCTAAAAGAAATACGTGGTCCAAAGGCCTAAAAATAAAAAATATGGCATTAAAAAGAAAAATAATTGCCAAGGCCTATATTTAATTGATATATTCATTCATAATATATATGCTTATTGAGGGAGATTGGATGGTATATCAACGGTTTTCACAATGTCCGTTTATCCTAGTTGCGCTTACAATGTAATGACTCTATTGGTTTGTAGAATCATCAACATGCTAGGCTTGTATGCATTGTGTATGTTTGTTCATTGACTTCAATCTATATTGTTACATGAGGTTATATTAAAATGTGATGAAGTTTGCAATCAATTGAGAACTCCGTGAACATGTTTTAAGTGATTGGGTCTAAATTTAATTGTTACTACTTCACACCCCAACACTTTCGTTTCCACATGACACATTTTTGCCATATGAGTGTGAAAGACTCATATTATATGTTGTGTGTGTCATTTGTGTGTTATATCTATATATATGTGCTTATGCTTTATTGGTATATTTAGAGTATGTATATATATGATATTTTTGTTTCTTTGCCTTGCTTTCTACTCCATCTATGCTTTAATTCATAATCGGTATCTACCTTGTTGCATTATTTGTTGATATCACATGCTTAATACTTTATGTATCCTATTGGTATCATTTTATTGCATCCTAGTTGGTATCCGATGTTATTTGTTGGATTAGTTGAAATTTTAGTTGCCCATGTTCTTTAATGTTCTCATCACTTTATGCACAATTCATGTTTTACCTTGTTAACTCATTCTATTTATCCCTTGTTTAGTTTAAGGGTAATATGATTTAATTGGGGGAGATAAGTTAATGTTTTAATTCTTTAGCCTTTGTCTATTCCTGAACAAAAAGGGGGAGAATGATAGGGGGAGAAATGGTATCTAATCCTATTGTAATCGTATCTTAGTTTGGAGGAGATTTAACTTAGGGGGAGTTTCTGTCTTCTTAGGTTGATCATAGTTGATAAAGGGGAGAATTAATTTAGGGGCAGTAATTATTTAATTGCATTTAATATTTTGATATTCCTTATGCATGTAATGTGTTTGCTTAAGTGTGCAGGAATTCTATTCTAAGTGACAACTTTCACCGGCAAAGATTTTGATCCTTGGGTTGTTTGAGTCAAGCTATGTATTTGTATTTTGGGTGGGACATTTGTGTCAGTCTAGTAGAGCTTGATGGCCCTTTAGGGTTTTTGTTGTTTTTTGTCCCGGAATAGCAAAAGGGGGAGATTTGTAAGGACACAAATTTCCAATTGAGTCCTTTGTAGTTTTGTCTCAATTCCGGACAAAAACGTTTGAGTCATAGGATAGAGTTATTGATCATCCTTCAAGCCTATGGCATTCTAAAGTTGAAGACGTAGCGGCCAAGTTTAAAGCTTCATCAAAATGCCGTGTTTAAAGTGCCTCGTTTCTACGTCATCAACATGGTTCCATTGCTCCTAAGGTATGAATGCATTTTAATATATATATATATATATATATATATATATATATATATATATAGGAGCTTGGAACAATTTATATTGGGTGTACGTTTATTTAAAACTGTTGTTTATTTTCAGAAAGATTTTAATAAAACTTTAATCTAAAGTATATAAAGTTTCTGGGCTAAAAATAGAATTTTTTAAACTTTCTGGAAGTTCATTCGAAGTGTCGTTCGAACGAGTTTGTCGTTCGAACCACAATGTCGTTTGAACGAGTTTGCCAACGAGTTCCCATATTGGCCACTGGAACTTCGTTCGAAATGTCGTTCGAACGAGATGGCTGTTCGAACGAGATTTTCAACGAGATTTCTAACGAGTTCACACTGGAACTCCGTTAGAAGCCTCGTTCGAACGAGACTTCGTTCAAACGAAAATGTCGTTCGAACGAGATTTGACCACTACACCAAAACTGGCGATTGGTCACGGCCAAAATCCCTGACCAAAACTGTGGGTCGCGGACTTTGGCCGTGACCATTTCTGGCGTGACCATTTTCGTGGGTCGCGGCCCAAGTCCTTGACCAAAAAATGGTCACGGCCAAGAGAGGGTCACGGCAGATGGTCGCGGACTTTGGCCGTGACCCATGCCGTGACGGGTCGCGGCCCTAATCCGTGACTCATAACCGTGACAAATTGGTCGCGGCCAAAGTCCGCGACCCATGTGCGTGACGAAAAAAAATTAAAAAAATTGGTCGCGGCCCTTGTCCATGACCCACAACCGTGACAAATTGGTCGCGGCCAAAGTCCGCGACCCATGTGCGTGACAAAAAAAAATTAAAAAAATTGGTCGCGGACTTTGACCGCGACCCATGTGCGTGACAAAAAAAAATTAAAAAAATTGGTCGCGGCCCTAGTCCGCGACCCATTACCATGATAAAAAATAAAAAAAATGGTCGCGGACTTTGGCCGCGACCATTTTTAAGCGCGACAAAAAAAAAATTAAAATGGTCATGGACAAAGTCCATGACCATATTTATCTGTAATTTAAAAAAAATGTATTTTTTTTGTCCAATCCTAAAATTGGGGGTCCTGTGAGTGCATCGTCGGTTGCTACGAGGTGTTACAAATATTTATTATAGGCAAAACAATAAAAAAAATCACAAATTGCGAATTGAGAATGTTGTTAATAAACAAATATATATACAAATTTAAAAATATTACACGTCTTAATAATTCACAGACCAAAAAAAAATTGGGCAGAGTTTCCTCTATTTTCTTGACATTCCAAAACCTGTAAATGAAAAACCTGCTTATTATAAAGCCCGCACGGCTATAAAATTCAACAATCAAATTATAAAAGCTCGCACGGCCATAAAACTAAACAATAAAAGCCTGCACGGCTATAACACATAAAAAAACATTATCCTGAATGTCCACAACATATAAATAATCATCATGTTGTAAACCATTGCCTCCTGCATTTGATCCACGTGCAAAAATCCTACAAATGATAGGATACAAAAAACAAAAATATCAGTAATCACGCAGTTTTACAAAAAATTTAATCAAGCTGAAAAATTGCATATATGAGTTAAAATTATCAGTAACCAAGTAGAAATATGAAAATTAAGTGTAGAAATAAGCAAACCGGGACACCCGCGGCTGCGGGGTCAGTTCCTACGAGTTACGTTGGTCCCGTGGGAGGTGTTGGTGCCACCCACGGGGCCGTTCGGGGGCTGTTTCGAGTTCTCACCCTCTAACGCCATGTTTTTAAGCCTAAGTGTGGAAATAAGCGAATTATCGTCGTACTCTCAAACCGGGACACCCGCGGCTGCGGGGTCAGTTCCTACTAGTTACGTTGGTCCCGTGGGAGGTGTTGGTGCCACCCACGGGGCCGTTCGGGGGCTGTTTCGAGTTCTCACCCTCTAACGCCATGTTTTTAAGCCTAAGTGTGGAAATAAGCAAATTATCGTCGTACTCTCAAACCGGGACACCCGCGGCTGCGGGGTCAGTTCCTACGAGTTACGTTGGTCCCGTGGGAGGTGTTGGTGCCACCCACGGGGCCGTTCGGGGGCTGTTTCGAGTTCTCACCCTCTAACGCCATGTTTTTAAGCCTAAGTGTGGAAATAAGCAAATTACCGTCGTACTCTCAAACCGGGACACCCGCGGCTGCGGGGTAAGTTCCTACGAGTTACGTTGGTCCCGTGGGAGGTGTTGGTGCCACCCACAGGGCCGTTCGGGGGTTGTTTCGAGTTCTCACCCTCTAACGCCATGTTTTTAAGCCTAAGTGTGGAAATAAGCAAATTACCGTCGTACTCTCAAACCGGGACACCCGCGGCTGCGGGGTCAGTTCCTACGAGTTACGTTGGTCCTGTGGGAGGTGTTGGTGCCACCCACGGGGCCGTTCGGGGGATGTTTCGAGTTCTCACCCTCTAACGCCATGTTTTTAAGCCTAAGTGTGGAAATAAGCGAATTATCGTCGTACTCTCAAACCGGGAGACCCGCGGCTGCGGGGTCAGTTCCTACGAGTTACGTTGGTCCCGTGGGAGGTGTTGGTGCCACCCACGGGGCCGTTCGGGGGCTGTTTCGAGTTCTCACCCTCTAACGCCATGTTTTTAAGCCTAAGTGTGGAAATAAGCAAATTATCGTCGTACTCTCAAACCGGGACACCCGCGGCTGCGGGGTCAGTTCCTACGAGTTACGTTGGTCTCGTGGGAGGTGTTGGTGCCACCCACGGGGCCGTTCGGGGGCTGTTTCGAGTTCTCACCCTCTAACGCCATGTTTTTAAGCCTAAGTGTGGAAATAAGCAAATTATCGTCGTACTCTCAAACCGGGACACCCGCGACTGCGGGGTCAGTTCCTACGAGTTACGTTGGTCCCGTGGGAGGTGTTGGTGCCACCCACGGGGCCGTTCGGGGGCTGTTTCGAGTTCTCACCCTCTAACGCCATGTTTTTAAGCCTAAGTGTGGAAATAAGCAAATTACTGTCGTACTCTCAAACCGGGACACCCGCGGCTGCGGGGTCAGTTCCTACGAGTTACGTTGGTCCCGTGGGAGGTGTTGGTGCCACCCACGGGGCCGTTCGGGGGCTGTATCGAGTTCTCACCCTCTAACGCCATGTTTTTAAGCCTAAGTGCGGAAATAAAAAATTACCGTCGTACTCTCAAACCGGGACACCCGCGGCTGCGGGGTAAGTTCCTACGAGTTACGTTGGTCCCGTGGGAGGTGTTGGTGCCACCCACGGGGCCGTTCGGGGGCTGTTTCGAGTTCTCACCCTCTAACGCCATGTTTTTAAGCCTAAGTGTGGAAATAAGCGAATTATCGTCGTACTCTCAAACCGGGACACCCGCGGCTGCGGGGTCAGTTCCTACTAGTTACGTTGGTCCCGTGGGAGGTGTTGGTGCCACCCACGGGGCCGTTCGGGGGCTGTTTCGAGTTCTCACCCTCTAACGCCATGTTTTTAAGCCTAAGTGTGGAAATAAGCAAATTATCGTCGTACTCTCAAACCGGGACACCCGCGGCTGCGGGGTCAGTTCCTACGAGTTACGTTGGTCCCGTGGGAGGTGTTGGTGCCACCCACGGGGCCGTTCGGGGGCTGTTTCGAGTTCTCACCCTCTAACGCCATGTTTTTAAGCCTAAGTGTGGAAATAAGCAAATTATCGTCGTACTCTCAAACCGGGACACCCGCGGCTGCGGGGTAAGTTCCTACGAGTTACGTTGGTCCCGTGGGAGGTGTTGGTGCCACCCACGTGGCCGTTCGGGGGCTGTTTCGAGTTCTCACCCTCTAACGCCATGTTTTTAAGCCTAAGTGTGGAAATAAGCAAATTATCGTCGTACTCTCAAACCGGGACAGCCGGGGCTGCGGGGTCAGTTCCTACGAGTTACGTTGGTCCCGTGGGAGGTGTTGGTGCCACCCAGGGGGCCGTTCGGGGGCTGTTTCGAGTTCTCACCCTCTAACGCCATGTTTTTATGCCTAAGTGTGGAAATAAGCAAATTATCGTCGTACTCTCAAACCGGGACACCCGCGGCTGCGGGGTTAGTTCCTACGAGTTACGTTGGTCCCGTGGGAGGTGTTGGTGCCACCCACGGGGCCGTTCGGGGGCTGTTTCGGGTTCTCACCCTCTAACGCCATGTTTTTAAGCCTAAGTGTGGAAATAAGCAAATTACCGTCGTACTCTCAAACCGGGACACCCGCGGCTGCGGGGTCAGTTCCTACGAGTTACGTTGGTCCCGTGGGAGGTGTTGGTACCACCCACGGTGCCGTTCGGGGGCTGTTTCGAGTTCTCACCCTCTAACGCCGTGTTTTTAAGCCTAAGTGTGGAAATAAGCAAATTACCGTCGTACTCTCAAACCGGGACAGCCGCGGCTGCGGGGTCAGTTCCTACGAGTTATGTTGGTCCCGTGGGAGGTGTTGGTGCCACCCACGGGGCCGTTCGGGGGCTGTTTCGAGTTCTCACCCTCTAACGCCATGTTTTTAAGCCTAAGTGTGGAAATAAGCAAATTATCGTCGTACTCTCAAACCGGGAGACCCGCGGCTGCGGGGTCAGTTCCTACGAGTTACGTTGGTCCCGTGGGAGGTGTTGGTGCCACCCACGGGGCCGTTCGGGGGCTGTTTCGAGTTCTCACCCTCTAACGCCATGTTTTTAAGCCTAAGTGTGGAAATAAGCAAATTATCGTCGTACTCTCAAACCGGGACACCCGCGGCTGCGGGGTCAGTTCCTACGAATTACGTTGGTCCCGTGGGAGGTGTTGGTGCCACCCACGGGGCCGTTCGGGGGCCGTTTCGAGTTTTCACCCTCTAACGCCATGTTAAGCCTAAGTGTAGAAATAAGCAAATTACCGTCGTACTCTCAAACCGGGACACCCGCGGCTGCGGGGTCAGTTCCTACGAGGTACGTTGGTCCCGTGGGAGGTGTTGGTGCCACCCACGGGGCCGTTCGGGGGCTGTTTCGAGTTCTCACCCTCTAACGACATGTTTTTAAGCCTAAGTGTGGAAATAAGCAAATTATTGTCGTACTCTCAAACCGGGAGACCCGCGGCTGCGGGGTCAGTTCCTACGAGTTACGTTTGTCCCGTGGGAGGTGTTGGTGCCACCCACGAGGCCGTTCGGGGGCTGTTTCGAATTTTCACCCTCTAACGCCATGTTTTTAAGCCTACGTGTGGAAATAAGCAAATTACCGTCGTACTCTCAAACCGGGAGACCCGCGGCTGCGGGGTCAGTTCCTACGAGTTACGTTGGTCCCGTGGGAGGTGTTGGTGCCACCCACGGGGCCGTTCGGGGGCTGTTTCGTGTTTTCACCCTCTAACGCCATGTTTTGCTTAAGTGTAGAAATACGCAAATTACCGTCGTATTCTTAAACCGGGAGACCCGCGGCTGCGGGGTCGGTTCCTACGAGTTACGTTGGTCCCGTGGGAGTTGTTGGTGCCACCCACGAGGCCGTTCGGGGGCTATTTCGAGGTGGTTTAGGGTTGCGAGGTTAATGGCTGTAACGAGGGGTTGGGGATGTACATCGGTTCGAGGATTTGGGGTAAAAGTGGTGCGGGTAAATGATAAGGGTGGGTGAAATGGGGTGGAAGGATGGAAATAGGAGGTCGGGTGGGGGTTTGAAGTAGGTATGAAACCCGTAAAAGGATGTGGATCATTTTGGGGGTCGGGTGGGTGAAATGAGGTGGACCCCTAAAAAGAATTAGCGGGATTGGGGGCTGTGTAGTGTAGGGGCTGAATTGGGCTAGGTTGAGGGACGGGAGTGTGTGGATGAGAGGTGTGAACGAGCTGGTTAGGGTCTGGGGCAGATCTGCAGGAATATGGGTATTTTCCGGGGACATGAAGGTAGGGGCTGCCATTGGAAGAAGGCCGGGGAGCTGCGAAGGGGTCGGAAGTGGTTGGGGGGATTTCGGGAGGCTGTCCTGGGTCAGATGCAGGCTGGGGGGTTATTTTTTTGGGCTCGGGAGGTGCGTCGGCAGGGGTAAGGTGGGCGCAAGTTTCAGGCGATGGAGGGAGGGTGGGTGCGAAGGCGGTCAGGTCAGGGTGTTTGCATAGGGGGGCGGTTACGGCAGCAGGTGGGCTGGGGTGGGCAGCATATATATGCAGCAGTTGGCATATATATGCATATATATGCTGCATATATATGCATATATATGCAGCACTGCATATATATGCATATATATGCAGCAGTTATATGGCTGCATATATATGCACTTCCTCCTTTTTCAACAGTCCACACAAGCACACGCACGCACACACTCACACGCGCACACAAACACACGCACGCACGCACGCACGCACGCAATCCCCACCTTTGCCATGCCCTGCATTTTACTCCCGAAAAAAATTATGTAATAGCCTCACATCCCATGTCAGAAAATTTTGCTAGAGGGGCTGCCAGGATAAAAATGGTATATACTGGATTAGTTGGGATACGGTAGTTTTTCCCAAGGTGGAGGGGGGGATGGGATTTAGAGATTTCAAAAGTTTTAACCGAGGTTTGCTTGCAAACATGTGCTGGAGAATTATGAAAAACCTTAATTCCTTGTGTTCTAAAATCCTCAAAAATATTTACTTCCCTAATTGTTTGTTCTTCGAAGCAAAAACGGGCCACAGACCATCTAAGGTGTGGAGCAGTCTTATGGAAGGCAGTGATCTTCTTTAATCAGGTCTAAGATGGCGTATTGGCAATGGTGAGTGCGTGAACATCTGGGTGGACGTGTGAGTCCCCACAATTCCCAGCGGAAAAATCTCCTCCCGTAGGGCCAGAGATGGTGAAGAAAGTTCGTTGCTGATTTAATTGATCCCAATTTCAGGTCGTGGAGAAGATAAACTTAATATACTCTTTTCTAGAGTCGAGATTGAAGCAATTCTCAATATCCCTTTGAGCCACACTGCATGCCCAGACAGAGTTATTTGGCATCACTCTAATAATGGTGAGTATAATGTGAGATCCAGGTAACCACAGGGACGTGGTTGATGATTTAATCAGCAAAGCCCCCAAGATGTCATCTCCATCTACTTCATTTATCCCCAACAGCTACTTGGAAGACAATTTGGAAAATGAGGTGCCGTACCAAACTTCGTACCTTCTGGTGGAAATGCTGTAAAAAAGCTCTTGCAGTCAGCTCTTTGCAAGAATTGTGGCAAGGAGATGGAATCTATCAAACACATCTCGTTTCGATGCAAAGTGGCTTAAAAAATCTGGACCTTGTGTGGACTGTTGAAAAAGGAGGAAGTGCTTCAAATTATTTTGGATTGTATCACCAATATGCACACACTCACACGCGCACACAAACACACGCACGCACGCACGCACACTCTCACTACATATATGCATATGCATACATGCCGCGTCCCCTCCCCCCTTCCCCACTCACACACACACACACACACACACACAAACACACACACACACACACACGCACACACACAGGCGCGCGCCCCCTGCCCGTCCCCTCCCCCCTTCCCACTCACACACGCGTACACACACAAACATGCACACACGCACACACGCGCCCCCTGCCCATCCCCTCCCCCCTTTCCCACTCACACGCGCACACACACAAACATGCACACACGCACACACACAAGCCGGGAGCGCCGTGACTACACGGTCGGTTCCTACGACTTACATTGGTCCCGTGCGAGATGTTCGTGACTCTTGCGGGACCGTTTTGTGGGTGTTTTACGTTTTCACCGTTCGATGGCTATTTTAAGGCTGTTTTACGTGTTCAAAAGTTATCCAAACCCAAAATAATTAAAAAATTGAATCAATGCATATTTAACCTTAAAATAAAGTTCATCATAGGTCTATCCATTACCTGGATATTTTGTTACACCCAACGCCAATCAGAACCTTCTCTATGCCAGCAGCGATGCAATTTCAGATTATGTTTGATAGTAGTTCGACCCCAACATCAATGTATCCTATGACAGTGAAAAAATAATGAATTTTTTGCAAACAGTTATGTTCAATTAAAAAAATGGTAGAACCAAAAAATAGCGGGACATTACACTTAAAAGTAGATGAAATTCATAAATTAATGTAAAGTGCTAATACAATGTCAATATCATAATAGGATACAAATAAGATTGATGAGGATAAAATAATATTTTGCTACTCAATTTTCCTCTAAATCAATTAAAAGATCCTTCAAATTAGGGTTGTCATCAAGAGCTGACTGGAACTCTTTTGGAGCCTTTAATGCGTCTACTTCAGTAGTCATACCCTTTGGTGCATGCACAACAATAGACCAATTGCCATCGTTTATGCACTTCGAGTAGAATACCTTCTTTACATTCTGAAAGGCACAAATAAAAGGCTCGTCGACTATACGGTCTTTAGTCTTCAGCTTTGATAAATCTACCATAATAAGTTTGGAGTCGGGATCAACTTTGCAAGCATTCGTTGTATCCTCCACCTTTACCCAATCACAATAGAATACGGTTTCTGTGAAATCCAAGTAATCAAGTTCTAGGATTTGTTGAATTATCCCATAATAGGTTAGCACCGTATTCTTTGGATTTTTATCACTTTTGCTAGCGATACAGGTGGTCAAGGCAGAAATTGATATTCCACTGTTTTGCGTCAAAAGCTTTTCCTCATATGGATATGAAATGAAATCAAAACCGTTGGTGCGGAATTTCTTAAACTCTTTTGCACGAAAACTAGGACCTTTTGCTAGGCGTGCAAGTCTGGAAGAGACATCACCTCTTTTTAGAAGCTGCATTTATTAATGAATTTGTATTAGGGCATGTTTTTACCACACATGAATAAATAACCGCACACATAAGATGTGAAAAGTACCTCTTTTGACACCCATGCCCTAAAGTCAGTTGTCGTCCAATTTCTCCTTTGATTTTGGATAATTTCGTTCTCGTACTTCCTACCGAAAAATTATAGAGTTTAGATCATAAAATAAAAAATACATATAATCAAAGAAGAAGAATTCAGTAGATACTCACTCTCTCGAGTCTTGGACTTCATCTTGCGATTCGAAGACATGACGAGTTGCTTGCTCGTATTGTAGGTTTGTGAGTTTCACCTCTTTAGGGTTCCCAAACGATAATTCGTCCTCAAACTCGTCAGGTTCCTCTATCACTCGTTCTCCACGAGGATTAAACCTCCTCACCTCTTGTTCTGGCATATGTTCCCTAGCGTATAGCGATGATTCCATCGTTACGTATTCTTCAGCAATTGACCCTCCAATATACCGTGTATTCTTTACATAATCTTTGAAGGTTTTCATCAAGCGCTCAAAAGGATACATCCAACGATACCTCACGGGACCACATAATAAAGCTTCATCGCATAAATGCACAAGCAGGTGGATACTGATATCGAAGAATGACGGAGGAAAATATTTCTCTAACACACAAACTGCCTCGGCTAAAGTTGATTTCGCAGCTTTAATGTGTCTTATGTTTACCACTTTTGCACAAAGTAGGGTAAAACACAAACTGATTTGCATAATTGCCCGACGGAGATCTTTGTGTTCAGAGAAGCAATGCCGAAATAACAACGGGATTAATTGGATGATTACGTGCCAGTCGTGAGACTTGCACTGTTTTAAGTCATTTGCTTGGTAGTTTACTACCCTACGTAAATTACCAGAATAACCGGTTGGAGTCTTCAAGTTGAACAACGTGTCTAAGAGGATCTTCTTCTCACTAGTAGTCAAAGTGAAAGCAGTGGGGGGGATAGAAATTCTTCCTGTCATTGGATCATTTTTTAACCACAGTCTCTTCTTTATTTTCATATCCTGTAGATCTCGACGGGCACGCTCTCCATCTTTGGAATGAGATCCACCCAGACATGTTCCTATCAAATGTTCTGCAACATTCTTCTCTGTGTGCATCACATCAATTATATGCCTTACACGATGATCTTTCCAATACGGCAAATCAAAAAATATTGATCACCTGGACCATGGCTTCGCTTTACTAGGGTCGTTTGGATCCTCCCTAGCTTTACGCTTCAGGTTTACAAACTGGGGGTGTTTGCCTACATACCTATTCCCCGCAGTCGCAGCCACCGCCTTCTCCTCAATTTGCTGACCAGAAAGTCGACTAGGTGCCGTTCTTCGCTCGTGACCGACAGGCAAAAAGTTAGACTTGTCGTTCCTAAAAGGGTGACTGGTCGGCAAAAATCTACGATGACCCGTGTAACTCAACTTACCACTATGTTTTAACCAACAGGCTTCAGTTTCCTCCCCACATATGGGACATCCATAATAACCATGAACATTACAACCGGACAAGGTCCCATAAGCAGTAAGATCGTGGATCGCCCACATCACCATTGCTTTAAGTGTGAACTCTTCACCCTTATGAGAATCGAACGCCGTCACGCCTTTATCCCACAACTCTTTAAGTTCTTCGATTAATGGTGCTAAGAATATATCAATATCATCACTGGGAGCCTTAGGCCCGGGTATCAACAGAGATAACAATGTGAACTCCTTTCTCATGCATAACGTCGGAGGAAGACTTAAAGGCGCCATAAGAACTGGCCAATAACTCTGACTAGTACTTAAATTATCGAAAGGGTTAAACCCATCGGTTGAGATTGCAAGACGAACGTTGCGCGGTTCCTTTGCAAATTCATGGTGTTGTGCATTTGAAATTTGCCAGATGAGTGAATCAACCGGATGACGCATCAAATTCCCACCCACCTCGCATCGAGCATGCCATGTCATGGCCTCCGCTATCCACGGTACAGTAAAAAAACGTTTTAACCGTGGCCCAAGTGGAAAATACTTCAAAACCTTTTGTGGGACTTGCGAGCACTTGCGATTTTTTGCATGTTTGTCATTTCCATTCTCACAAACCATATATCTAGGCTCACTGCATACAGGACATTCATCCTTCTCTTCGTGCTCATTCCGGTACAATATGCAATCATACTTGCAAGCATGAATAGATTTGTATTTCAAACCTAAACCCTTCAAACTCTTCTTCATGGTAGGATAATTGTCTGGTAACATGTTCTCTTTTGGGAGAATTTCTTTAACCCACTTAAGAATTCCGGTTACGCTGTTTCCAGACAAACCAAATTGACTCTTCAAATTATGCAAACCAATCATTGCATATAATACCGAGTGATCTTCATCGCAATCTTTATACAACGGTCTAGCCGCATCTGCTTTCAACCGTATGTATTCCCGATCTCCTAGTAGTTCAGCATCAATTTGTTCATTTACTTGGTCATAATGCACATTATTTGTATCCATAGGTTGGTGGTTTTGTTGGTTGTGGAGTCCGTAAGCATCATCAATTAAGTCGGTCAATGGACGATGTGTTGGTGAATCATGTACCACTTCTACTCCTTGAGGTTCCGTTACACGGTCGGCTCCCGGTAATTCTTCTGGAACATAAGGTACAACTTTTTCACCATGGTATGTCCATATTATATAGTCTTGACAGATTCCCCACTTTAGTAAATGCAACTCAACAACTTCCAATGACTTATATTTTCCGTTAATACAATGAGTGCACGAACACGGAATCTTCTCACTTTTAAGATTTTTGGAAGCATATTTAACAAATTCATAAACGCCCTTTACATGATTAATTGATATCCGGTTAGTCTCTCCCATCCACTCTTTGTATTGTGGGAAATCCATGTAATAATCTTCAAATTTCAGTCCTGTGGTAATAGGTTACAAAATATTATTACAACTGAAACAGAAAGAATATTCTTACGACTGAAACAAAAAAAATATCATTCCATACGAAACAAAACCAATATTCTTACAACTGAAACAAAACCAATATTCTTACAACTAAAACAAAAAAAAATTATTACAACTGAAACGAAAGAAAATATTATTAAACCTTGGCCAACAGATAAAGTGGCCAAGTAATAAAAGATTTTGCATAATTCCTCAATTCCATCCCATCCCCGCTGTTAACGTACACAGGTACATCTCCGCAGCCGTTGTATATTTCATCGACCATTATTTTAGCCTCACCCTTCTCCAAAGGTCGGCGATGTACTAGAGTCCCCCTTTCCCTGGAGATGAGTATGCACACGCCAACAAACTTCGAATTGCTCATGTCCTTGATATAGTACTCTTCGCCATAGTCACCGTGAGTTGTTGACGATGATCCGAGCCCCGTGATTGGAGGATGAGGCATTTGAGAGGGGAATGTTGGAGGGGAAGGATGTGTGAAATCTTGAGGAGGCATTGGGGGCCTATAACTTTTAATAAGATTCACAAGTTCCCAATTTGATTGTTCAATAATCCCAGGGAATTGTTAATGTCATGGACATCCCCATCGGTCTTCTGTTGGTGCTCCTTTTGGGTTGAGATACAATTCTTGACCGAAGATAGCTCGTCCACAAGAGGTGCAATGTGTTGAAGTTTTGTTTTTAGCATATGTGAGCCAACGCCTCTCGTCCTCCCCCTTTTGTCCTTTCCAAAGGTCTTAGTCAAAGCATCATTTTCAAGGTCAAAGTCATCAGTAGGGCACGAATCTGATTGACTGCTGATGGCCTCTATTGATTCCAGTGTATTAGCCAAGTGCAAGGGAATTTATTATCTTTGTCCCGTCGAGCATGAAGGAATAAGTTGGATCGATTTGGGTTTTTACCGGCATCTGGACCATCTTTTGTCCTACTCTCCCATTCATTCTTCAAATCCTCATATGATTTGGATCCCAGCCTATGGATATCAGTTTTTTGTGCCCTATTTTTTTTGTTTTGCTCCCTCTAGACCAACTTATTTTCCTTCGCCTCATTCTCCAAAAACTTATTCCACTGATCCACCGGCATTTCAACATTGGGAGGCACTTTCTCTTTCAAAGCCAAAATATCGGAGCTCGCTGCCTCTTTCGGGAAATGTTTCTTCCGAAGGTTTCTCCTGTATGTCCTCAATCCTTCAGCAACCCGAGATAGAACCTTATTCTTGGAACGGTCAGGAAATGAGAAATGCTTGCAAAGTTGGTTATATATGTCATCTTTGACAGCTTGATCAACAAGGTTACAATTATCTGGTCCACCGACTCCCACGTTCATTTTTCCCAGCGACAAACACCGGGCTTTAAAGTTCAGCACGTCACTCCTATCACCCATCGGGTTATTCCCGAGAAGGGAGAATCCAATAGGCTTCTTTTCATTTGAGCGGGAGGCATCATGAGTGTTGGATTGGGGCGTTAAAGCAACGGGAGTGCCGGATTGGGGTGTAGGAGCACTTGGGGTTGGACTTGGTGAGGAGTGAACCATTGGTGGAGTTGTGAATTGCTCAGCCATTGGTGTTGAGAATTCGGGTTCTGCACAAGATGGTGAACCTCGTTGTGGTGTCACATCGGCACTTGGTACCCTAGGGTTGTTTCCTCTCGACATTATCTACAAAAATTAAAAAATATGAGTGACTAAATAATTATAGTAATATGAAATTATAACTAATTAATCAAGCTTAATTAGTTTTATATATATAAATAGATAGATAGATACCTTTTCAAAGTAAGACTTTAGAATAAGTTCAATGTGTCTGATCTCCATCCATTCGGTATTAGTTTTTAAGAACCTATAAATTTTTGCACGTGGCCAACTAGAAGGAAGGGTATCTATGATTGATGTGTAGATGTCAGTGACATGAACTCGAAATCCCCTATTTCTCAACTTGTTGACAAGATTCAATTTTACGTGCATGTGGCACGAGACATCACAGTCTATGTCAATGCTCTCTGTACGCAGTTGTATCCATAACGGGTGGATTTTTTTTTTCCGCCTTCTCCAACAACGTAACCAAGGTCAGGGCTATGTCGGGATTATGTGTGTGAAATATATTTTGTATAACGTCATCCCAGTTTTCTGGTAGAGAAAATAGAATACGATCGAACAAGTAATCTTGCTGGATATCAAATCCATGATTATAAGGTAGTTAAATTGTTCGATCTTTTTATTTCCGTACCTATAAATAGGAGTACCCTCTATATGACGCACGCTAATAAAAGAGTTATGTGTGCGGTCTAATTGCAACCTGTCCCACTCTTGTTGACAGTATTTATCACCGTGCCTCATTTTTCCTGAGAAAAGTAGTATCCAACAAATTTTATAACATATACATTTATCGACACTAGTATCAATTCAATAAATTCAACATAGTATCCAACACGACATGCATATAACCCCCAATATAGTATGATGGCACGCATATAACCCCCTATAAAATCCCACGAGGTAGCTGTAATTTTTTTTTTTACTTATTAAGAATCCATTTAATAATATTTTGTCAAAAAAAATATAATGTCTAGGGTTATATTTTGAATAATATTTTGTCAAAAAAAAAAATCCCAATACAATGTCTAGGGTTTATTGAAATAAAATGTCTAGGGTTTATTGAAATAAAATACAATTTGTTTGTAGTTACACACATAAACACACATACACACATACATATAAACAGTAATCTATACATACACACACACATATAAACATAAATCTATACATACACACACATATATACAAATCTATACATACACACACACATATAAACATAAATCTATACATACACACACATATATACATATCTATACATACACACACATAAATCTATACATACACACACATATACACACATATACTAACACAATGAGAATCGAAATGCACGAGAATCGAAATGAGGGATGGAAATCGCACAAATAAACACACAATACCTTTCTGAGCCGAAATCTCAAGGATGGAAATCGCACAAATCGCCTAGGGCTTTAGACACTGACCTCGATCGACAGAAATGAAATGAGGGAGGCGCGATTCTTTTTTTTAAGGACTGAACCTGGTCACGGCCAACCGCCGTGACCCACCATGCGCGACCCTTAAATGAAACTCAACTGCTGCTCGATTGAACCTAGTCACGGCCCAGAGCCGTGACCCCCAGTGCGCAACCTGCAAACCATCACCACCACTACTCGAATGAGGGATGGTCACGGCCTAAAGCCGTGACCCATACCAAGAAATGGTCACGGCCCTCAGCCGTGACCCGTGACCCCCAGTGCGCAGCCTGCAAACCATCACCACCACTGCTCGAATGAAGGATGGTCACGGCCTAAAGCCGTGACCCATACCCAGAAATGGTCACGACCCTCAGCCGTGACCCTTAATGTGTGTGTTATTTACTTCGTCATGCCTTTGGTCACGGACTTGGGCCGTGACCCCATCCGCGACCAGTTTGGAGGGAATTTTGGCGCGAATTTGGCGCCAAGATGGTCACGGCCGGGTCACGGCCCAAGTCCGTGACCCACAATGGTCAGGGACTTAGGCCGTGACCACTTTCAAAGCATCCATGATCTAGTGTGATAATAAATATGGTCACGCCAAAAACTGCCTTGGTCACGGCCCAAGTCCGTGATCAACGGGTCGCGGACTTGGGCCGTGACCAACTCGGCGTGACCATTCGCAGGATTTGGTGTAGTGGACGAAAACAATTATTTGGCAATTTTTTCCACTTTTTCCACTACTTTACCCCACTAACTTTCGACAGAACTTAATAGTACGGGAACTAACCTTTTTTGTTTAATTTTTTCATACACATCTATATCCAAGAGAGAGTTTGAGAGCAAAATTGATTAAAGAAAAAGTTCTTGTTTTAAAGTGTCTAAGTTTTCAAGAAAAATTGATTATACACTTTAGTTTTACACCCATAGTTTATGTTATCCAAGATTCCATATATATATACTTTGCTTGGAGTGTTTGGCACCGGTTTTTCATCTCTACCGTTTGAAGAGACGTTTTGGGTTTGCTTCTAAATCCCACAAAGAAGAAGAGGTTTTCGTTGATTTACCCACTTGGAGAAAGGCTCCTAGTTCGGGTGACGGTGACCATATAAAGTCCGATCGGTGGATTCCGAGACCGCGGTGGAGCTCCGTGGTTATTCGCTAAGAAGAGGTTGATGCAAAAAGACGCGTCGGGGCTTGAGAGGGATCGAGTCGAGTGTTGTAAGTCATCTTGCTTGTATTTGTAAATTCTGTACTTAGTGGATTTGAGGCTAGGGCCGTTCGAGATTTTTTCCCGTTGTGGATTTTTCCTCGTACATCGCGGCGCAGTGGATTAATTATTTATTTTATCTTTTTCAAAATCACCTAGAATGCATGCTTAGGTAAAAAGATAAAATTGGTTAATTTAATCACTACTTGTTTAATTTGGTGCAAATTAATATTGGGTAATGTTTATGTTAATTTAATTCAAGTCATTTAATTTAATTGATAAAATTGGTTTGGCATAACTTGTTAAAATTGAGAAATATGACTTAGGCAAATTTCTAGGACTTGGGTTAATTAATTGTGTTTAAGTGAAATTTAACATAGGTGTGTGTTTGAATTTAATTTCACTCTGTTTAATTTTAATTTATATAGAAATTAAAATTTGTTGTTAATTTGAACCATCACCTAACGCTTCCGCATATCTATTTAAAAAGGAAATAGATTTTAATAATTTTAAAATTGGGGGCCTTCGGGCAGTTTCACCTCCCATACCCGGAGCCGCCCCAACCCGCGGCCATATCCGGCCGAACCTAGAGTCCAACCCGGCGACCCAAACCCCCAAAACCTTTTAACCCGGAACCCCCATCTCCGAACCAACCCACCTGCCACCTTCGGACTTCCATCAACCAATACCTGTTACCCATCTTGACCCACTCGACCACCCGAGAGTCCTGAATCCGCCGGCGAACCCGACACGACCCAACCCGCTGCGACCTTGCACCTCCTAGCCTCGGCGATCCAACCAAACCCTTCCTCATCCAACCCGAACCTCCATCTCGTCCAAACCCATTTCCTTCTAAAGCTGAATTGATTTCCTCTCCTGCACAAAGCCAAATGAAAGACCAAGTCATAAACCCACATGTGTTTTAAACCACCCTTAACCCCAATACCCATTTTATCCCAACTAACTCATTTTATCCCAATACCCAAATTTCCCTCTTAAACAAATCTGATTTTTATTCCCTCACCCCTCATTCACATGACCTCACACAATCCATGCACATGTGTGCATTTTCTCATTTTAACCACAACTTATCCTCACACCCCTCATGTCCATTTAATCCCTACCCAAATTACCCTTAGCGCTATGCCTATTATTTAAAGAAGATGAAGACCATTTTTAGAGGAGGATTTTTTAGAGAGAAAATTTTAGAGAGAGAAACACCATTTTAGTTTTTTTAGGTTAGAATAAATTAGGTAGAATTATTTTGTAAATAGTTTTATTTTATTATTTTTATTTTTATTAGAGATTAGTGAGTGATAAATTTGTGAGAAATTCAATTGAGTGTGTTCTTATTGTAATTCAGATCATTTGGATGCTCAAATTGAATGGATGATGTGCAAATTCAAGGATTGGAGTTCAATTTCACTCAAAGAAATTTGGTTTGATTGTTCTCTTTTCTACTTTTATTTTAATTGCCTAGTTTATTTGATTATCATGTTTAATATCATGTTAGGCTAAATCCCATTTCAAGGGGTGGGGTGAACCCTTATTTGATATTATTTTAATTTAATTAGTTTGATTAATTGAAAATTCTATTTGAATGTTAATTTTGAACCCTCACTCTTAAATTTACGCCTCGAGAGAGGGTAAACGATTTTCGGGAGAAAATCGAAATTCTAGTTATAATACCCATTTTAGATTCGAACTAGAGATATGAGTTTCTTAAGTGTGGTATTATTACTTGAATTTCAACTCTAATTTCATTTTCTATGATTTATTCAAATTTTAACTGATCGATCCTAGCGGGTGATTAATTAAAATAGGTGTAGATCTATTTTCTAGAGTTGTGGTGGGTTAAACTTAATTTCCTAAAAGATTACTATTAAAATTACACTTGCAACGAGAGTTGATTTGTAATTTTGATATCAATTTGGAAGAATTCAAATAATTAAATTAATTAGTTAGAATAGCTAAAATTTGTGGTGTAATCCCACTCCTTGATTGTTCTCACATTATTTACCTCACTTGATCTCTTATTTTAGTGTTAGACTTAGTTCATTATTTTTAGTCACTTTTTAGTTAGTTCTTTACATCTTTGATTTTAGTTTAGTGTTATTTCACCATTTCTCACAAAAATTATTTTAATATTTGAAAAAGCTAAAAAAAAATAGAAATCCCAAAAAGAAAACAAAAGTTAATTACAATTGAATTTGTCTCTAGTTTCATCCCCTTGATGTGGATTGATACCCTTACTTACCTCTACACTTTAGTTTGATATTATTTTTGTAGGTATTTGAGGATTTTGATTAACTTGACTTCAAACAACGACTACACCAAAAGCAAAGTTATCAATTGGTATATGTTATGTGATCTTGTTTGCACCAAGAAGAAGGTTTCAATTGAAGAACAATTGCTGGTTTTGCGTTGAAGATTCGGTGGAGTTCGATTTCAATATCGTAAAACGTTACAAGCCATATCGGTGGACACCGAGACATACGTGGACGCGTGTGTTGTGGACATGCATCGTGGAAGAATGTTAGTTTCTGCGTGGGCACTGTGAGATGAGTGGTTGAAGATCAGAGGAGAGTCAAGTCTCATGAGTGGATCGAGTCGTTGAGTTAGACTACCGTCTGTCTTTGTAAAATCATATTTATAGTGATTGTCTGGCTTAGGCACTCCGATGCTTTTCTCATTTGTGATTTTCCTTGTACATCCGGTGTTGTAATTATTCTTTACTTTATTTTACTTTATATTCCTTGTATATCAAGATAAAATTTGGTTAAGTTAGAATTTGTTAACAACTTAGTGGATATTAAAAATTGGAAAAAAGATTTTTTACAAAAATAGAATTTGTTTTGTCATCCTTAAAACACTTTCCGCAAAAGAAATTAAAAGGGACGATAAAATAAAAATGAGGTTTGAGATGGAGCCCTTGCTACTTGAATGGTGGTTGTTCTTATATAAAGTGTTTGCAATCAAGGTGCTATAAGAGAAAACATGAATCGAAATAACTATTTTCCATGAAAAAAATTTCATGTCAATCAAACACACTCTTAATGTGTTGATAAATTGAGGGGATTAAGTCTAGAAATTAAAGTCGGGTGATGAAGTAAAATAGGGTCAAAATTGGAGATGTCAAAGTTTAATTAACCCTAACAAAACAAAGGTCTTATTTTTCACGGGAAAATATTAGAAAGCGTTTGGTTTATGCTTTTACTAAATTCAATGTAAATTTGCAAAACTGGAAAACAAATATTTCCACTTTTTAGTTGAGAAAAAAAAATCACATTTGCATACACATTCCAATTTTCCTTCCCCAGAAAATATATTATCCAGAAAACAACCCAATATTTGTCGAGATCTATACAGGGTCTAAGCTATGATTATATCTGGGTTGGGTCGCAGGGAGCAAAGTAAAGCCCAAACGCCTCCTTGCGGGCCTGGGCGGGCTCAACGCCAACCAACTTTGCAATAAGAACCGCACTTTCTGTAATATGGTCCAAATTTTCAGTGTTGGACCACAAGCGGTCCACCAGCCTTAATCTCCTGTTCTTAGTGTTCAACCCAACACCCCACCTAAGATACAGGATCTCTCTTTCTTCTTCTGAAAATCTCTTCTGCATTTGTTTGCCCAACATCTGTCTCTCGCGACGGACAGCTTTAATGCTGTTTCCAAACAAACGTATTATTTTAATAAAAAGATCAAAGTGCAACAAAATCAAAATAAAAAAATCCTTTCAAGTTTCATTTTTACAAGAAAGCTCTTGAACTAATTTTAATACATGATAACCCATAAACTATGCATTTTGTTACAATACCCCTATGTGTTGCTAAAACATGTGGTTATTGCGACATTCAGGACTTATTACAAAAAAATTGAAAGTTTTCTATTGAAAATACAATGCAAATGGAGTAGATATTATTTTCTTAGATATTTCAAATAACCTAATATTTTGGTAATTATATAGATATATTAGAAAAAATAACGGATTTAATAAAGGACCACATCAAAACCACGTAGTTTTGGAGCGAAAATGATGGTTAAATTTCAAAAAAAAAAAAATCACTTCACTGAAACTACATTGTTTTGAGGTGGTCACCTCATCGGTTTTGATTAAAAAAAAAATGATCTACGGTTTCTGTTGCGATATATCTTTCTAATGTTTGCCGCCATTTGTAGTGGCATATTATGTCGAAATACAGGACAGAAATATCATCATTTCCGCAAATACGTCAGAAATAGTGGTTTATGATTTACATATTGGCAACATATATTTTTATTGTATTTCACAAACTTAATAGACAACACATAAATATCATACCTTGATTCTTGCAGAGGTTGATTTTCTCGAGAGAAAGAGTCCTTAAGGAATGACAGTCTTCTTAGCTCTACCTCCATGTATATGGAGTCTGCTGGGTCACCTTTGAATAGTAAGAAGAAGTAGGATCTGTGAATCAATGATACATTGCAAGAATGCCAAAGTTGGATAATTTCTCTTCGCAGCCTCTTGAATTTTGCAGGCCAATTTGAAGGACTTCTCTTACCACCTTCTATTGGATCCAAGCCAACATATTTCACACTTTTTGTAGATCCATTGGTCGTCATTTTGATCTCCTTTGCCTGTCATGTTTGGCAACATAATTTAAGTGAATAAAAAGTTTCTAGAAATCTACATGCCACAAAAAGCTTATATAGATGTCTCACGATGTAGTCTGCAAAGGAACGCCATATTTTCAATTTGTATATAAAAAGTTCTTGACGTTGTTATTTATATGGTAGGCACAGTATATAAATCATATATACCCAGACATCTACACATGCAAACTGTGAGCAGTGGCACAACCACATTTTTGAAGTACTGCATCTCACATTCATGGCGTCATATACACTTACATCTAATATATGTCTACATAAAACAATGGCTGATGGTACCCCTAGCTACAAAAAGAGCTTTTATTGTACTAGACTTCCGAATTCTAACCCTTATGCTGGTTTAGGTGTTTTTGTTGGAATTTTGCTATGGAAAGAACGAAATATTTAAATTAATTTCTGCGAGGCACGTTTTGGGAATGCTGTCTTTTTGGCAAAATTTCTTCCAATCCGATTGAAACAGAACCGCAAGTACACTATGGGTTTTATAGAATCTGCCTTCAGGATACAATGCAGTGTATGAACAGTTGTTTGATTCAAACTATGTATTGTTTGATCAAACCGAGTCTGAATTTGTAATCTGATAATGCCAAAATGTAGAGGACGAAGAGAGGAGAAATTAGCAATTTTTGGTGTCCAAAAAGAGGTTTGGAACTCTTTTTATAGCCATTTCTGTGACTGTTCTTCAACAGTCACAGCTATTCATGTAGCGATTCAGCAGACGTTGGATCGTGCCTGTTTGGAACGCTTCGATCTAACAATTCAGATTAGGCGTCCCATTGTAAGCGAATGGTCATCCCCTACACGAAACGCTACGAGTTCATCTAACGGTTCAGATCAAGTCGTTTCGGATTTTAAACCCTTTGATCAGATCGTTTGCCAAGTGCGCGTCAAAGCGTGCGATGCGCCCTAAGTCGCCCAATCGCGCTTTCGCGCTCCGCGTGTCGTGATTGGTGGTGCTTAAGCACCACCGCAATGCGTAGGATCATAGCCTCTTGTTTGACTTGTCAACTAAAAATCTTAGTTGTTCTTTAGTTGATATACCACTACTTTTTGTAGTAATCTTCCAATGTGGGAAATGTGGAACTTTGAGCACTCCCATATCTTTCACACTAATTTGCTCACGTTTCTTCCTTCTAAAAATAAAACCCAAACTAAGTTTAAAATAAAACACCAATTAAAATAATAAAATTAACAACTAAATATTATATAATAATATATAAAAGTTGAAATTTATCCAACAGTTTTATTATAACGGCTGCAAATTTTATATCAACCCTACATCTCTTTTTTCTCTAATACTAATTTGTCATTTATGTTATATTCTATTTCATATTATCGGACCAGGGGACCAGCTTCAATTAGTAATTTGAATTTCATACAACAAAAAAAATTGGGTTAGACTACCTTTATCTCAAATATTTTGGAATGTCTCAAATTATGAGTTGTAATAGTAAAATGTAAAGTACAAAATGGTGTCCAAATTATACATTAGCAACTCATTCACGAACTTAAATGATATTACCTTGAAAAAGTAAATAATACATGTGGAAATCAAAAAAATATTTAGAGGTTGTTAGCTCAAGACCGAGAGAGTAGTAAATTGGTCAACATCAAACAATCTGTGTTTTCAAGTTTTGGCATCCCTAGAACACAATCCTGGCTCCATTCCTGGGTATGATGGTAAAAAGTACTTATTTTGCATGACTTACCTGATAAGAGAGCATAATAAGGGCTTCACTGCACCAAATGTTTTCATTGATAGGCACATAATGATGATACATTGCATGGGCATAGTAGGAAAGAAAGTTAATTTTAAAAAATTCGGAAACAAAATAAAACTTACTGGCTTATCATAGTGAAGCTTGGCCACCTTATTCAATCCTGGAATGAATGTAATGATATTTTCATTGGCTGATTTTTTTCGATCTTGTGCTTCAAGCACGGTAACAGCAGTCCCCACAGAAGATCGAGATGAAGCATCTCTTGACAGTGTTTCGACATCAGAACCAAATTTCAGTGCAGCAAACTTCCTTTGCAAAGTCTGAGGTCTTCTGGTGAAGTGTTTCTCGGATCCATTTGCTGGTGTTCTCTCATCGTGTTCTATCATTGGTGAAGATGGAGTAACCATGAACCTTGCTTCACAACTTCTACTCTTCATTAAATTCAAGTTTTCCGAGCATAAAAAATCTTGTTCCAAATCATGCCACGGGGATACTGATTCTCTATCCTCCTTCGGGCTTGATGACACAGCCCTATCTTCCCTCAGACGAGACGAACTCAAATCCAAATGTTCTCTCTCTCCATTTAATTTCGTGTTTTGTTCGGGTGATAAATAGGTAGATTTTAGTTGTCCGAGGAGAACTAACTCTTCAGTTTCGATGCACCCAACGTCCTTGCAGACATCCTCAGATGTTCTGTTGCTTTTTTCTTCAATCTCCTCCAAACCATGAGATGAATCACTTTCACTAAAATGATCTGTACTAATCAATAATCTTGGAGATGTGTTATTATGATTTGAGTTCTCATCAAATCCAGGGAGTTGTACATGAATGTCCTCAGAGCTACTCCCACTCTCTCCATCAGAAAACTGAGAAGAGCCATATGCATCTCGTTGTAAGTTTCCAGATTCCGGTGATCTTCGCACTCGCAAGTTAGGGTAGTGAGCGGGACCTACCTGGAAGAAACAGAATGAATCAAGAAATAAAAATTGGGTCATTCACAATTAGCCCCTGGAGTATCCAACTATTGGTATACTGTCAAGAGTATTCATTGAAGGACCACATAAAAAATGCTCTTATTCACCAAGAGACTTGTGAAGAAGGAAAACTAAATGGAATTCACTTAAATAAGAATGCTTAATAAGGATCTTTGTCTAATTTTCTAGTGAAACTTAGCATGGAGAGGGAACATATAGATAGAATATAAGCTGGAAGTAGATGAATAATTACCGCCATGGATGAATTCCCGTCTTCTCCAACCAATCGTGCCATATCCTGGACCTGAGATTGAGCGATGTCTCGTTGCAGAATCAGATCTTTTATTTGGTTCTCCAGCTGCATGAGTAAAATTTCAAGGCCTCCAAGGTGTCAGATTTTGGCACGGACAGAATTTTGTTGCATAAACTGTAATTCTTCATTAACTAGCACAAAAATTGTACTTGAAATTATAGTGACTCAAGATGAGCTTAACCATTCCAAAGAGAGTGTCAAGTGGAAAGGTGAAACTTAAAGCTATTTGCAACCATAAAAAGAACTGAAATTATAAAAAGGACTCCAATGGAGTATACTGCACTGTGACACAATCCAGAAATTTTGTCTCCGCGATTATATAAAAAAATTATGAGATGAGTAAATTTAGCATTTCAACTTTCTTCCAGCAATAGTTGATTCCTGTTCAACACTTGCATTGGATTTCACCCCAACTGACAACGGTCCCCTGGTAAAAATTCAGGGGATGCAAAGTCATTTTGAGGGTAAAATTTAGTCTCCTAAAGTTGGCTTGAAGTTAGAAAGGATGGAATTTCTGCTAAGCACAAGCCTCTTACAAAGGAAGCAATTGGAAGTTTTGAAAAATGAACTGACTTTCTTAAACCTAAAAAGAAGAACAATAATCTGCAAGTAAGATGCACATTGATATGTTAATTTGATGTGTTCCATGATGAGGGGCATTTCTGTCATTTCTATTTTTGTTGAATCCTATGTCGTATTCATCTATTTTCATAATTTTTCCTTTGATAGTTGATAGTACTTAGAAGGATTAATGAGGCCTTAAACAGGTAGTTTATAAAGGGAATGTTCTAGTCCATGTGATGTCATTAGTGATGTAATCCATGACATCACATGTAACCTAAGCATTCCTTAGTGGGCAAGTACTAGACCCTTTCTAGATCCTTCTTTTATCCCTATAAATAGTGTAATACCCAATTAAGGAAAAATCATTCAAGTAATAGTAACTTGAGTTTTACTACTCTTTCTTTGAGTGTAATATATTTGTGTGCCACCGACACCGTTTACGTCAATTGGTATTAGAGCTTAGTTATTCCCCTCACTGTTGTTGTTGTTGTTGTTATTCCACTCATTGTTGTTGTTGTTGGTTAGAAAATCGTAAACAAAGCAACAATGGCGCCAAAGAAGAACACCCAATCCGAGCGTTGTAACAATCGAATAGACGAAACCCTTGCTTACCTTACTGGAAAAAATGGAACTCCTCAACGACCACCACCAAGCCATCAACACCCCGACAATCTTATTCCACCACTGCCGCCAGGTTTTCCTCCAATGTCTCCAGCCACCACACCAGCAAAATCCCACTCCTAACCTGAATCCTCCCCATTCCAGTATCAATAGCCTAGAAAACAGCCCATAGATGAGGCCTAGTGCGAGTCCCAGCCCCTGTTTGCACAAACTATACCTTAACCCTGGCCGACCTTCCCCCTACCCACAAAACCCTAGTTGGAATCCCCGATCTGCACAAACCCTAAGTCGGACCCCCTTCTCGACCCTCTCTCTCCTAACCTCATCCCCTCTCCTGACCCGACCACCCAGCTGTTGCGACTCAAACCCGTGCGACCGCTGCCCAACCCAAATCAGGCAGCCCACATCCCAAAGTGCCCCCAATAGCATCCTCCACCTATCGCCCTTGTTCAGCTGCCCCACTTCACTCTAAAACAATCCCACCCGTTGCTCATCACCCAATGGGATGCCCGTTCAGCCCACGTGGATCCCCACGTTATTACACGAGAATACAAACAAAGGGTCAAAGAGTGGCTACAACAACCTCCCACCCTCTATTGCCGAATCCAATTTGGTCACTATGTCAGGGGAGAAGGATTACCTCCCACATATGCCTCACTATATGATGATAGTAGGGTACCCGTCTCGGAATAATGGAGAATGAATATGTTTCCATTTGACTCCCTTAATCCCATGGTGATCCTATTCGTACCAATCGAAGATCGTATTTGCTACTTATGCCATGAAAGGGGTCATCAAATGGATTATTACCCCTTTAGGTAACCGAAAGAAGGCGATCCACCTCCCGTTGATAAGTTACAACTCCTTATGAACCCCCACCTCCGGCTCCGATGCCCCTTACCCATGACCATCCCCCTCTTAATGATTTCGAGGATGAAAATGATGATGCTGTCGATCCGCCTCCGGGAAATGACCACCTAGCATATGCATTGTGGCTACTCTCCAAGAGCCTAAATGGAGACATTAGTGTGGATATCCCTATGTTTGATGGTCACCTCAACCTCGATGACTTCATTAACTGGTTGGATACGATGGAGAAAGTATTTGAGTATAAACGCATATTCGGGCGTACATGTGTTCAAGTTAGCGGAGACAAAATTTCAAGGTCTTGCCCGCGTTTGGTGGAAAGACTCGAATCAGAGGTGCACTTTAACTCAACACCCATTATCACCTCTTGAGCTTGGATGAAGGACTAGATGCGTGCATTCCTCGTTCCCCTCCCTTATAAGAGGGATCTCTTTTCACGGGTCAGGATTCGATTAGGGCACATTGTCAGTCAATGCCTACACGGAGCAGTTTCAATTGCGATACACTCGAGCACGTCTGGGTGAGAGTGAGGAACAACAGATTAGACGCTTAATTCATGGTTTGCATCCCTACATTCACCAGGATTTAAGCCTAGGGGGAATTCCGAATTTTGTGAAAGCCGTCGAGTATGCCATCAAAGTGGAAGAGCACCACCGAAGTTTAGTCCCCCTTCCTCATCCTCCGACCACCATCCCTTGCTTCGAGCCTCGAATACCCCCCCCACCGCTATGAAATGCTTCACATGTGGGGTAGTTGGCCACCAAGAATCAAAGTGCCTCAAGGGAAGAAGAAGGTCATCCTAGCTACTGATGAGTTTTAGCTACCCGATAATGCAGAGTTTGAGTACATGAGGCCTTGATTGGTCACGCCATTTCAATTGATCCCGACTCCGATGGTGTCCCTCTTTGAGTTTGAGGGCAAAATCTTTTCATGGAGGGGATAGTGATGTTCTCCATGATGAGGAGTATTTTTGTCATTTTTATTTTTATTGAGTCCTATTTCGTATTTGTCTATTTTCGTAATTTTTTCTTTGTTAGTTAGCAGTAGTTAGAAGGATTAGTGTATCAAGGGAATGTTATAGTCAATTTGATGTCATTAGTGATGTCACCTATAACATCACATATGCCCTAAGCATTCCTTAGTGGGAAAGTAATAGATCATTTCTAGATCCTTCTTTTATCCCTATTAATAGTGTAAAACCCCATTAAGGAAAATCATTCAAGTAATATATAATTTGGGTATTACTATTCTTCGTTTGAGTGAAATTTCTTTGTGTGCTATTGACATCGCTCACGTCAATTGGTATCAGAGTTTAGTAGCTCCAACCGTTGTTGTTGTGTAAACAATCGTAAACAAGGAAACAATGGCGCCAAATTAGAATACCCAAGTTAAGCATTGTAACACGTGAATAGACGAAACCTTCGCTTACCTCATAAAAAATGGAACTATTTCTCAACGAACGCCACCAGCGCCCGACAATCTTTATCCACCATTGCCGCCAGGGGTTCCTCCAGCATCCCCGTCCACTCCTGGCCATCCCACCATCCCTCCAGCCAAGAAAACCCCACTCCCAGTCATCCTGTTCGGGCAACAATCATTCCCCAACCGAATCCTCCACATTCCAGCACCACTGGCATAGAAAATAGCCCTTACATGAGGCCTACTATGAGTTCCAACCTCCAGTTTTGCACGAGCTACACCCTAAACTCGACTAACCTTCCCCTGCCTCCAAAACCCTAGCCAGAGTACCTAATCAGCACAAACCTAAGCCATACCCCCTTCTCGAACCACTCTTTCTATCCCAACATCATCCCTTCTCCCCACCCACCCAGCTATTGCGACTCAACCCCACACTACCCAAACCCATGCGACCCCTGCCCGACCCAAATCAGGTTAGTCCACATTTTGAGGTGCGTTCAACAGCCTCCTCCACCTATCGCCCATGTTCAGCAGCCCCACTTCCCTCTAAAACAATCCCATCGGTTGCTAACCACCCATAGGGATGCCCGTTCAACCCTCGTGGATCCCCACGATATTACAAGAGAATGCAAATAAAGGATTAAAGAGTGGCTCCAACAACCTCTCACCCTCCATCAGCCAATCCAATTTGGTCACTACGTCAGGGGAGAGGAATTACCTCCCACACGTGCCTCGCTACATGGAGATAATATGGCACCCATCTCGGAATGATGGAGGACGAATATGCTTCTATTTGACTCCCTGAATTCCAAGGTAATTCCATTCGTACCAATCGGAGATCGTATTTGCTTCTTATACCATGAAAAGGGTCATCAAATGGATTATTACCATTTTAGGCAACCGAAAGAAGGCAACCCACCTTCCGTTGATAAGCTACAACTCTTTATGAACCCCCACCTCTGGCTCCCTCCGATGCCCCTTACCCATGATCATCCCCGCTTGATGATTTCGAGGATGAAGATGATGATGCTGTTGATCCGCCTTCGAGAAATGGCCACCTAGCATATGCATTGCAGCTGCTCTCCAAGAGCCTAAATGGAGACATCAGGGTGGATATCCTTATATTTGATGGTCACCTAAACCCCAATGACTACATTGACTGGTTGAACGTGATGGAGAAAGTATTCAAGTATAAACGTATATTCGGGTGTAAATGTGTTCTGGCAACCAAACTTCAAGGTATTGCTCGTCTCTGGTGGAATGACTCAGTTTATAGGCGCACTTTAACCTAGCAACCCCTGATCACCTTTTAGCTTGGATGAAGGACGAGATGAGCGCATTCCTCGTTTCCCTCACTTACGATAGGAATCTTTTTTCATCGGTTCAGGGACTCCATCAGGGAACATTTTCAGTCACCGCCTATACGGAGCAACTTCAGTTGTTATGCACCCGAGCAAGTTTGGGTGAGAGTGAGGAACAACAGATCATCCGCTTGATTCATCATTTGCATCCCTACATCCGCCAAGAGCCTCAGCGGAATTTCGACTTTTATGAAAGATGTCGAGTATGCCATCAAAGTGGAAGAGCACCTCGTCCTCCGACCACCACTACCTTATCTCGAGCCCCAAATGTCCCCACCACAGCTATAAAATGCTTCGTATGTGGGGTAGTTGGCCACCGAGCATTAAAGTGTCCTAAGGAGAAGAAGAGGGCCCTCCTAGCGACTAATGATTTTGAGTCGCACGATGATGGAGAGGTAGAGCAACATGAAGTCTCGATTGCCCACGTCATTCCGATCGATCTCTACTCCGATAGTCCCACGTTGAGTTCGAGGACGCACTCTTCTCATGGAGGTTAGAATGATGTGTTTCACGACGAGGAGCAATTCTATCATTTTTATTTTGTTGAGTCCTATTTCGTATTTGTTCTATTTTTAGTAATTTTTTCTTTGTTAGTTGGTATTAATTTGAAGGATTAGTGAGGGCTTGAATAGGTATTTTGTAAAGAGAATATTTTAGTCCATGTGATGTCTAATATCACCCATGAAATAACACGTGACCTAAGCATTCCTTAGTGGACAAGTAAAAGATCCTTTCTAGATCCTTCTTTTATCCCTATTAATAGTGTAAAACCCCATTGGGACAAATCACTCAAATAATAGAGTGCTATTGACACTGTTTATCGAGGGTTCAAATCCAAAATCAAAAAGCATTCTCACCCTCGGGTTATTGAGGATTTCAAATCGCATTCTCTACCCCTTACCATCCCCCCAACCCCCCGCCCTAACCAGAAAAGAATTATAAAAATTTGATTTTAACATGGCTATCTTGATAAGACTACAGTACCTCTTTTAATATTATTGGGGGAAATGCAAAATTAACCCTACAGTTGGGGTGATTTTCAATTTTGGATGATGCTTCAGAAGTTACAATGTTAATCCCGAATTTTAGAATTTTCTTCAACTAAACCCGTTGTTGCAATGCCGTTAAAGAGATTAACGTACGTGCTACAGCAATAAAACTTTAGGGTTAATTTTTATTAGTCCTAACCAGTTTTTGTACATATTTTTTATTACTCCTAAACCATTTTTGCAACGGAACAAATTTTCATCCCTAAATTACACCTTCAGAGGAAAAGGATTGTGTTTAGTCATTGGTTGTCACCTTAATAGTGTTCTATAACTCTCACCTGAGGGTGGGCGATGCTCTTCCGCCTTGCCTAGGCCCTAGGCCACAAGGAGGTGCTCTACCTTCTTGACTATGCACAACTAGATAGATTTGACTACTTTTTCAGTATATGTACTGCAGTACTGTTATGGCTACACTGTTTGACTAGTCCTTTGTGTTGAAACATTAAGTTTATCTAGTATAAGGTGTTTATAGTATTGAATTTTAAAATAAAAATAAAAATAAGAACCGCCAAAGCAATCGCCTAGCCAATAGGCAACCTCCCGTCACCCGTCTAATGCCTTTTCGAACATTGCAGTTCGGAATGAAAATTGGTGTCATCACATAATGTCACTGTTAACTTTCACAAAACAACGGATGGATAATCAGATAAATGTATAATAATAATAACAATAATATTAATAACAACAACAACAACAAGGGCATTAGCTAGTAAATCCTTTGAAAGTCTATTTATATATAATTAGTCCAAGTGGTAATCTTGTTGGTATATTAAACCCAAAAAAAATTCAATTAATTAACGATAAGTCCAACTGATACAGTTACACTTAATAATGTAGATACAGTTACACTTATTAATGTAGATATAGTTGCAATTCATAGGTGTAACACTATCTACATTAATAGGTGTAAATGTATCTATATTAATAAGTGCAATTGTATCTACATTAATAAATGCAATTGTATCTATATTCATCGGATCGTATCTACATTAATAATTGTAATACATGTGGGCATATTGAAAAGTCTAAAAACGCGCGTCCTTAACGTTAATTACGATAGAGTTAAGGAATTTTTCACCATCTCCCCATAATATTAATAATTTTCAACAATGCACTTTCAACGGATGAAACGAATTCCATGGCATTACAAGGACATGAGAACTTAATTTATCTTGGTGCTTAATACTTGAAGTCCATATTCATTACCTTTTCAATCTGAAGGTCTCTCTCTCGCAGAAGTGCACCAGAATTTGATGTGACAAATGTAGATCCTGAACTTCTCACCTCACTCTCCAATCTTGCCAATTGTGTCTGCAATTGCTTCACTAATGCTTTATCTGACACGACAAGATTTACTTGGGCATTGGTAGTCACTTCTTTGGCACAACTTGCAAACAAGAGTGTATTTCCTGATTGCTCAACATGACTTCTTGCGGGGTTCATGGTACAGATTATGGCAGTTCTAGCATTGCCTCCCAAAGAGGATTGCAATATGCGGGTGAGCTTAGAATCTCTGAAAGGAACATGCCCACTTCTTCCCTTGCTGTATCCAACCTTAGAAGGACATAAATTAGTAAGAAGTACAACATACAACTGCACAAACAGTAAACGGTTACATGCAGTTACGAATACCCCTCATCCAAATGCACCACTGGGCTTCTGCCAGTCAGATGAGCCCGCGGCTTTAGCTGGGCATTCAGCTGGCAGAGGTGTAGAAATTCCCTTCATCGGGTATATTTGAATGATTAACATCCTTAAAAAATAAATAATCAAGTACTCCATCCATACAAAATTGCTGTCCAATTTACTGTCAAACCCTTTGAAGAAAAAAATTGACTTTCATGTGATCTCAAAAGACACAATTAAAACCGATTTTAATTTCATAAAACTTGGTATCTTGATTTCATAAAGGATTGTTTTGAGGCGCAACATTGAACAACTGTTTTGAGACTAAGAAAGTGACTCTTAAATTGAGACTGAAGGAGCAACAACCTGAGCACCATGAACCCGTCTAAGATAACAAAAAGGTGAGTTGAACTAGAGTTCAAGAGGTCCAGGGGAAAGGCTGTGACAGATTTCCCATCAAAATTACAGAACATCCATGGCTCGGTTTTCGAAGTGATTTGGGTTGGTAGTTCTTGGGTTATTTGGTGGGCTTCCACCTTGTAGTTGGGACCTCGTTACAAAAGGTGGGATCATGAGAGAGAGAGAGAGAGAGAGCACTGAAAATTCACTCTTGTATAACTACTAATTTTCAAGCTAATGATTTGAAGTTGATCAAACTCAAAATAAATTAAAAGAAACTAACCTTAGCTTGCGGATAACAGTCCCCAGGGTTAATAAACTGCGATTTATGTGCGACCCCTCTTTTAACCTTGTGCCAGCTGATAAGGACTGAGATGCACGCTCACTTCCAGCAAGATCGACGAAGTTCTAAATTATAATGCAAAAGTAAAATTATTTTTCCTTACTATGCATCATCATCATCTAATTCACCATCAGTATTATTGGTGTAATGGAAACTTAGCATACCACAGTTGCCATAAGGGAGCTTGAGTTCTCCCTGCTTAAAAAATCAAGAACAGAACTTTCAACCGTCTGCAAAAAAACATTAGTCAGTTAAACAATATAGTCAGGTTCCTCAATCCTCAGCCTCCATTTGGTTTGGGGTTAAATATTTTCACTTATATGAAAAGTGATGTGATGAAAAAAGTATTTTCACCTATTTAGTGTTAGACTCGCTACATCATGCCAAAAAAAATTTACACAAAAAAAACCCTTTAAACTCCAAATATATGAAAATATTTTTCACCATTTTTCCTTTCAGTTAGGTGTGAAACATTTCACCCAAAACCAAATGGCACCTAGAAGGTTTGTCCCTCAAAACCCTGTTTGGAAAGAAGAAAAAAAAAATGGTCAGGTAAACAACAGCCACACCAGTCTGATGATTTGATGAGATCTAGAGCTTGCTTCATTGAGGGAGGTCTCTCCAATCTGTCTCTGAGCTGCAAGAATCCACTAGGGCATTCAAAATCCACGACTTTTATTGTTAATAAACTATAGTACTGATGTTCTTACCCTGACAGATGGAAAGGAGTTCTATCAAATGATTCCAGTCCCTTAGAGTTTCCTCCGTGAGTTTCTCAACAATTGTCCCTCTCTGTTAAATTAGCCAACTGTCATTGCGGTATAAACATGTCTATGCCAGTCACAGTTGACATTCTAATACTAATAATTATGATAGATCAAAAAAGTCGTTAATTAATAAAAACAATAAGTTTACGTATAGTACTTCATCATCAGAAACGGGAATTCTTCGATATGACTTTTTGCATATATATACTGAATCAATGTTTCGAAGTATATTTTCAAACCATTTAATCATATTAATTCGTTTCAAGTCAAACTTAAATCTTACAAAATTAAATATCTTTATAATCTAAAGATTGTAGTATCCCGAGTAAAAATTCAATAGTAAGATCTCACATGGAAAGAAGAGGGCACAACAATTGTACCCAAGAACAATTTTTTAAGAGAGAAAGAGAGTGGCAGTTAAGACTTACTTAAAAGTCACATAGAGAGGACAAAATGATGAAATGAGAGCAGAGGAAAATGTTGTTGCAAGATTTAAAAATAGGGCAGGGCCTTCTTCCATGCAATATTATACTTTGAGCTTAAAATTGTATAATATTAGGGAATTTTAGTAGAGGTTCGTATTTAGAGGTTATGCTTGAGGTGTCACCATATACAGATGGGTATCACTATATGTATATGATGTGAATCAAGGAGGAGCGTAACTGTCAGGAATCCAAGGAGTTCAATTAAAGATGGTGACAGCTGTAGAAACAAGACCAATGTAACTGAATCAGTTAGTCGTTTTTGATGGATGTTAGTTAGTTAGCTCAGATATTTTAGTAATTCTTGTAATCAACTGCTGTATAAATAGTTTCAGATGTAATAGTTGGAGTCAAGCAATAAATCTGATAATTCTTTTTCAATTCTTATTCTCTATTTCATCTCCAAGTCTGTTCTCACTTCTATCTTAAATTTCATTCATTAATTCCTTTCTCAATCCAGTCTGTTCTTTAATTCTCATAAAAAATCCAAATAAAAATTCTATTGCGAGATCAGTTGTCAGCCAATCCTGACAAAATTGGTATCAGAGCAACCTTCCTGGCAGAAAATCTATGATTTCTTCTTCTTTCATCTCTCATTATGATCTCAATTCTATTCTATCTTTATAAATTGCCTCATTTGTTCTTTCTTGCCCACTAACTGTTTGATAAATTGTCTCTTAGTCCGTCTTGAGTTTTAAGGCATGTAATATCATGACAGAAACCCGACAAATGCAAGTTGATAGATCATTGACAGACCTACACCAGAAGCAATCTGATGTCGATTCTCAAATCAAGGAAGTTCAAAATTCTATTAGTACCCTGATGGTGACTATGACTCAAAGGTTTCAAAGGTTTGATGAAAAATTTGCCCAAATGAATGAAAAGATTGATAACCAAGCCAACACAAGGGGAATTTTGGGAACCCCTCAAGGAATGGGTTTCAATCAGACCCATGTGATGGGAGAAATTCTTACAAGAAATGGAAACCCTATGAACAATGGATTTCCAGGATACAAAATGCCCAAATTGGAATGTCCTAAATTCCATGGTGAAGACCCAAGGGGTTGGATTAGACAAGTGAAGAATTATTTTCAATTTAACCCACTTCCCGAAGATCAAAAAGTCTTGTTCACAGCCCTGCACATGGAGGGTAGTGCAGCTAAATGGTTTCATTCCATGTATGATGATGTCACTAGAGTTCCTTGGGAGGAATTTGTCAACCAACTATGTATGAGATTTGCACCGGGTGGTTTTGATGATGTGGTGGCTGAGTTCACAAAATTGCAGCAACAAGGGTCAGTAGCACAATACCAGGAGAAATTTGAAGAGCTTAAACCGTTAGTGATGGCTGAAAATGCAGGGTTGACTGAGCCATACTTCATATCTTGTTTCTTGAGTGGTTTAAGGCATGAAATAAAGGTAGCTGTGAAGATGCTAGACCCCAAATCCCTCAACCATGTTATGACACTGGCCAAACTGCAAGAATCGGTGCTAGACCCCAAGAAAACCAGTGCAAGAACTACCCAAAACCAGACTTATTCCAATTATCAGCCAAGATACTCTTACAACAACCAAAACTCATATGCCACCAATGACAAAAACCTTTCAAGAGCCCATCCTTTAACCCAGACACACCAAAATTCAAACCCTACCCTACCTCCTGTCAAGAAAATCACCCCTACTGCAATGCAAATTAGGAGAGATAAGGGGTTATGCTACTATTGTGATGATCCATACACTTTTGGGCACAAGTGTAAAAAGATGAGCATACATATGCTAATTACAGATGAAGAACAAGAGGAGGAGGAAAAGCTTAAAGAAACTGAAATACAAAACCAAGAACAATTCACAGAACAAGGAATGGACATGTCCATCTCCTTACAAGCTACGACAGGCACAACCTTCCACCAAACCATTATGATTAAGGGTAAAGCAAGGAACAAGGATATCACTATTTTAGTGGATTCTGGAAGTTCTCACAACTTCTTGGATCCGAAGACAGCTAAACATATAGGATGTGAGATCCAAAGTGCATGTGGGTCACTGTTGCAGATGGTAGTAAAATTGTGAGTGAGGCTCACTGCCCAAACTTCACTTGGCATATGGAGGAAGAAATGTTCCAGGCTAATATGAGGATACTCACTTTAGGTGGTTGTGATATGGTCTTGGGCATAGAATGGCTGGAAAGTCTGGGAGATGTAATGTTCAATTTCAAGAAACTCTTTATGATATTTGAAAGAGAAGGAAAACAGATCAAGTTACAAGGCATGAGAGAGGAAGCACAACTCAAAGTGATCAGCTGCAAAGCCTTTGAGAAGTTGTGCAAGAAGAATCGATATGGTATTGTTGGACAACTCTATTCAGTTCACATTTCATCGACTGAGGTATCAACTCCACCCTCTCTAGAACCTCTTCTTAAGGAGTATAATGATATTTTTGAGGAACCTACAAACCTACCACCAAAGAGATCACATGACCACCACATTCCATTGAAGAATGAGAGTGAACCAGTTAGTATACGACCATATAGATATCCTCACATTCAAAAGATAGAAATTGAGAAGATAGTGAATGAAATGCTGAAGACTGGAGTTATAAGACCCTCTAGCAGTCCATTTGCCTCACCAGTCCTATTAGTCAAGAAAAAAGACAATTCATGGCGGATGTGTGCGGACTATAGAGAATTGAACAATCTCACTATCAAGGATAAATTTTCAATACCAGTGATAAATGAGCTTCTTGATGAACTCAATGGGGCTACCATATTTTCTAAGTTGGACTTAAGGTCAGGGTACCATCAAATAAGGGTGAATGAAGCTGATATTTCTAAAACAGCCTTCAAGACACATGAAGGTCACTATGAGTTTTTGGTGATGCCCTTTGGGCTCACCAATGCACCTGCATCCTTTCAGTCTTTAATGAACACTGTCTTCAAGAAATACCTTAGAAAATTTATTCTTGTATTTTTTGATGATATTTTGGTTTATAGTTCTTGTGAAAGGGAACACCTACAACACCTCAGAATCACATTGGAGCTTTTGAGACAGCACACTTTATTTGCCAAGAAGAGCAAATGCTCCTTTTGCCAACCACAATTGGAGTACCTTGGGCATATCATTTCTAAGGAAGGAGTGGCAGCAGATAAATCAAAAATAGAAGCAATGGTGACATGGCCTCTACCCAAATCCATTAAATCTCTCAGGGGGTTTCTTGGTCTCACTGGGTATTATAGAAAGTTTGTGCAAGGATATGGAAGTATAAGCAGCCCATTAACACAAATGTTGAAAAGAAATTTGTTTCAGTGGACTCCCAAATCAATTGCAGCCTTTAATCAATTAAAGGAGGCAATGACTACCACACCTGTGCTAGCCTTACCCAATTTCACTAAGGAGTTTGTACTTGAAACAGATGCAAGCAATGACTGCATTGGTGCAGTCTTGATGCAAGAGGGGAGACCAATTGCATATGTCAGCAAAATTTTACCTTTGAGGAAGAAAGGCGTGTCTACCTATGAAAAAGAGCTCTGGGCTATTGTTTTTGGAGGACTTATTTGTATGGTCACCATTTCATCATAAAGACAGATCATCAAAGTTTGAAGTACCTGCTAGAACAAAGACTCTCAACTATGTTGCAACAAAAGTGGTTGACCAAACTTATGGGATTGGATTATACTATCCAATACAAGAAAGGGGTGGACAACAAGGTGGCTGATGCTCTTTCTAGGAGAGAAGAGGGTAGTTGTACGGCCATCTCAGCCATTCAAACCAATTGGTTAGAAGAGATTCACAACAGTTTGATTGATGATGCATTAGCTCAGGAACTCCTAATCAAACTCATGAACAACCCAGCTGAGGCAGGAGATTATACTCTACACAATGGAGTTATCAGGCATAATGGAAAACTCTATATAGGCTCTAATGGAGACCTACGACAACAAGTGATGAAAGTGTTACATGACTCTCCCACGGGGGGTCACTCAGGCTTCAAAGCCACCTTGAAAAGGATTGACCAGTTGTTTTATTGGCCTAACATGGCTAAGCACATTAAGGAGTATGTCTCCATTTGTGACATCTGCCAAAGACATAAAGGTGAGAACCTACCCTACCCTGGACTTTTGCAACCCCTCCCAATTCCTTACCAACCATGGCAAGATATTTCCATGGACTTCATTGAAGGGTTACCTACCTCATATGGAAAGAATGCAATCTTTGTTGTTGTTGACAGGATGACCAAATTTGCCCATTTCATACCCTTAACACACCCCTATACTGCTATCACTATTTCCCAACACTTCTTTGATACCATCCATAAAATCCATGGCCTTCCCAACACTATAACATCAGATAGAGATCCCATCTTTCTCAGCTCCTTTTGGGAGAATCTCTTTAAACTCTTGGGTACTCAACTCAACCATTCTACTGCCTACCACCCCCAAACAGATGGACAGACAGAGAGACTCAATCAATGCATTGAAAACTACCTTAGGTGCATGTGCAGTGATAGACCTAAAACATGGTCTAGGTGGCTTTCTATGTCACAGTGGTGGTATAATTCCTCTTATCATTCTAGCCTGCAATCCTCACCCTTTGAAATGTTGTTTGGTTACAAACCACCACACCTTTCTATTCCCCAACATCCTACACCCCGCAACCCAGAAGTTAAGCAATTTATGGCAGAAAGAAAGGCTATCATTCAGTTGTTAAGAGAGAGACTCCAACAGGCTCAACATAGAATGAAGTTTTTTGCAGACAAACATCGAAGGGATAGAGAGTTTGAGATAGGTGATTGGGTCTACCTCAGACTCCAACCCTATAGACAATCTACCGTGGCAGCTAGAAGGAATCTAAAGCTTGCAGCAAAATATTTTGGGCCTTACAAAATTTTGCAGAATCTTGGAAAAGTGGCTTACCGATTGGAATTACCAGATAAAACTACTATTCATCCCGTGTTTCATGTGTCCTTATTGAAGAAAAAACTTGGTCAACATATTGTCCCTTCTGCAGAGCTACCAGCAGTTAATGATCATGGCCAAATCATAGCTGAACCAATAGCCGTGCTAGATCGTAGATTCATTCGCAAGGGGAACAAACCAGCAGTACAACTATTAATTCAGTGGTTCAATATGATGCCAGAGGATGCTACGTGGGAGTTCTATGATGAATTGATCAAAAGATTTCCGGGATTTAATCCTTGAGGTCAAGGATCATTTCAAGGAAAGGCGAGTGTCAGGAATCCAAGGAGTTCAATTAAAGATGGTGACAGCTGTAGAAACAAGACCAGTAACAGACCAATGTAACTGAATCAGTTAGTCATTTTTTATGGATGTTAGTTAGTTAGCTCAGATATTTTAGTAATTCTTGTAATCAACTGCTGTATAAATAGTTTCAGATGTAATAGTTGGAGTCAAGCAATAAATCTGATAATTCTTTCTCAATTCTTATTCTCCATTTCATCTCCAAGTCTGTTCTCACTTCTATCTTAAATTTCATTCTCTAATTCCTTTCTCAACCCAGTCTGTTCTTTAATTCTCATAAAAAATCCAAATAAAAATTCTATTACGAGATCAGTTGTCAGCCAATCCTGACAGTAACTGTCATTTCATATATCTTGTTGCCATTCCATGTCATTTTTTGCTTTATTGTTTTATTAGTAGTAAACAAAAATAGTTTGGGTCAGTTAGGGTATTTTGTAAATAAGAATGTGCTTACCCATGTAATATCATGGTGGGGACCATCCTTAGTGATGCCACACATGACATCACATGGATGCTAGCACACTCTAGGTTGGCCTGACTCGATGGAGAAGCTATTCAAGTACAAGCCTATCTCAGGTCGCAAGTGTGTTCAGCTCTCCACCACAAAGCTTCAAGATTTCCCCAAGGTGTGATGAAACGACACAATTCAGATGCGCATGCTAGCCCACCATGTCCCGACCATATGGCCATGGATGAAGGCAAAGATGCGGACATTTTTTATATTCGTCCACCTTTGAGAGGGATATCTTCGCTTGTGTTCAGGATCTCCACCAAGGGACATCTCCAGTAACGACAATTTCTGATGGGAATTCATTGTTATTTTCCTTTTATTTTCTATTTTTAGTTCTTTTTAGGCCTTTTCTCTCTTTAATTATCTCCCAAGCATGTTTGGACTAATTAGGCATTTTTTTATTTTTAGTTAGTCATTTAGGCTATTACTTGATTAGCAAGTAATAACCCTCCTATAAATAGTTTTATAGCCTTCATTTGAAGATAGCTTCCATTTTTGAAATACAAGAAATTCTTTGTTTCTCTCAAGAAATTATAATGTCTTGATTTTTAGGTCATTGACGTGTAGTTCACGTCAAAATTGGTATCAGAGCGGGTGTCGCTCCAAACATTGGTGTTAGTGTGTATCGGTGTAGAGTATCAAAAAAATCGTGCACTACATTCTCAATGGCTCCGAAGAAGATGACGCGAATTCAAGAGGAGATTAACCAAGAATTACTTGAAAAAAGTTCAAGAATGGAAGAGGACGTGAAAGAACTAAGAGAAGAAATGAAAACCCTAATTCAACTACTTTCCAAATCCCCAAACCCTAACCCTAACCCCATTTATCTCCAAATCAGCACCACCACAAGTGATCGAACCCCGCCGCCACCACCCACTGCCCGAAGCAGCAATTCTGCCCAGACACATACCGGGCTGCCCCAGTGGTCTCTTTTGACCTATTTCAGGCCCAAAACATCACTGAACAAAGGCCGACTGACCTTCCAACGTCCGACAACCCTTCCCAAGGCCATCGGCCTCCGATCAGCACCTCCGAGAAGATTCCGTCACCAATTGGACCCACCCAGGTGGAAAGCACCCCCGATCGACTGCAACGGACATCTCCCCGAGGTCGCACCATCCCTCTGGCGGCCTTCGGCACCTCTGTAGCAAATTCCGCCACTATCTACTCCGATCCCACCCTTTCAACCCTAGACCTCTCCTACCCTAGTGCTTACACCTCAAATCTCTACCAAAAACAACATCCAAACCTTCAAATCCCTAATCAAGAAAGTGAAACCCTCCAACATATTCAAGAACTAGGGTTTGATATCCCAAATTTGGTGTTTGACCCGGATGGACACTACTTTTGTTGGTTGACATGAGAGGCAAGAGGAAGAAGATGGAAGATGGATCTTGAAAGCAAGAATTGAAAAAAAAATGGCCCTTCCTCAAATTTTCAAGTAAATATTTTTGCCTCACAAGTCTTTGCCCACATTTTTGGAACTTCTCATGCGATTCTCCAATTTTGCAAGTACAAGGACGAACTTTTTTGAAGCCGAGGAGAATGATGAGAATCCATTGTTATTTTCCTCTTATTTTCATTGTATTTTCTATTTTTAGTTCTTTTTAGGTCTTTTCTCTCTTTAATTAGCTTCCAAGCATTTTTGGGACTAATTAGGCCTTCTTTTATTTTTAGTTAGTCATTTGGCTATTACTTGATTAGCAAGTAATAACCCACCTATAAATAGCTTTGTAGCCCTCATTTGAAGATAGCTTCCATTTTTGAAATACAAGAAATTATTTGTTTCTCTCTCTAGAAATCATATTGTCTTGATTTTTAGGTCATTGACGTGTAGTTCACGTCAAAATTGAGCTCTCATGTACTCATGCTCGCTTGGGAGATAACGATGAGCAGCTGATCAGCTGCTACAGTCACGGCCAGACCCACATCGTTAGGATTTAAGCCTCTGAGATATTCCGATATTTGCAATGTCGTGGACTACGCACTCTCAAGGTCAACACCGAGCTCAACTACCTTATCCTGAGCGCTAGCCCCCGCTCCGCCTACTAAGCGAGCCGATGCTCCCACAACTACCATGAAATGCTTCACTTGTGATGTGTTTGGCCAACTAGCTTCGAAGTAACCCTAGGGAAGGAAGAAGGTCGTGCTTGTGACTGAGGGCATGGATCCCAGGAGGTGGATGTGGTGCAACGTGAGGCATTAATCGCACAAGTCATCTTACTTGAGCCCGACACCAATGGTGTCCCCCTCTGAGTTCGAAGACAAAATCTTTTCATTGGGGGGAGAGTGATTTGAATCAAGGAGGAGCGAAATTATCAATTTTATATTTTTTTTTGTTCTTTCATATCATATTTTCTTTGTTGTTATATGGTCAATAGAAATAGTTAAGGCCATTTAGGTTATTTTATAACTAAGAATGTGTTAGACCATGTATTATCATGGTGGGGACCAATCATTGATGATGGCACCCATGACATCACATGGATGCTAGCATATTCATTTACGATCAAGCAATGGGCCCTATAGAACCTTCCCCTATACACCCCGTTTGGGGTAAAATATTTTGAGTTGTCTCTTGTGTTCAAGTGTTTTCTTTGAGTGTCATTGACACCATTTATGTATATGTATACATGTATATTTTCCTTCTAACAGATAAAAATATAACAGAGTTTTTCGGAAATTATAAATTATTATATAATAGTAATTCACGGTGAAATGGAATTCCCTTCTCATAAATTTATCGATGGGGAAAAGGCAAATATAACCCTAAGGTTTTGGGTGAAATTGATTTCTACCCCATACTTTTAAAAGGTTGACGCAACCCCAAAGTGGATTTCATGATCAAACTCACCTCTGGATCATCTAGAAGTCTAAGTGGAGAGCTATCTGCGCTGAGGAGGTCTCTGACTGACTCATTGTAGATCTCCATAGCAGAGAACTTTAAAAGAAAATCTCTTTCTCTATGCTACACATAACACGCCATATATCAATGAACTAAAAAAAAACTGACTACATAATTGCTTTCCAACTCGGGAAAATAGGTGATGTATTTAGATTACCTTTTGTACATAATCATATATATCTGCCATGGTATACTCAGTAATTCCAGTCATGGTGAATGTCTTTCCACTGCTTGTTTGTCCATATGCAAAAATACTTGCTGGAACGCATATATATCACTCTACATTAATAAATTTTGGTAAACAAAGGGAAAAGGTGGGAGGAGAAAGGACTTAAACTCACAATTGACACCACTGACAGCTGAAATAGCAATTTCCTTGGCTCCTTCCTTGTACACCTGCCTCGTTGAGCAATCCGGACTAAATACTCTGTCTAGACCCAAATTGATACCACAAATAAAAAAGAACAGAAAACAAGAAAATTAAGAAGATATAGCAAGTAATGAATCACGACACTATAAGGTGTGTTTGATTGCAAAGTTGTTAAAAACAACATACAACGATAGACGTAATTTGGTCTTACTTTCCGATTATCTTTGAAAACCAATTCTTTAGGGGAGTACTAAAAAAATATTTCCTATTAAAAAGGAGTAAAAAATGATCTCTTGTCACTAAAACTATTGCACTCGTATAGTTTATTTGTAATCAATTACCACAGAAGTAGAAAATGGGCTAAAAGTAGTGTTTTCCATTGAAACAATAGAATGTCAATCCAATACCGAATAAAGCTGACATACTCCCTTTATCACAAATTAAGAGTCCATGTTTTATTTTGGCATAAATTGCAATCAGTCAACGGTCAAGATCAGCACATGTTCACTATCATGGAATTTGGTTTGTTGATTATATCCAAAAAGGAATAATGGACTCTTAATTCTGGACGAAGGGAGTAAAATTGAAACTATACTTGTCTGGTTGAAGCTGCGTTATTTAGAAAACAAATAACATATAACTGGATTATATGGAAAGATTGTACGAAAACTTCAATGTATATGCTATGCAAAATATATAAGCTGGTTGCTAAATTGTCACGAAAATTACTCTTCAACAACATATTAAGCTAAAAAGTGATTGTACGTCATAACTAAATAATAGTGCATATAAAAATACAAAGTAAAATTAGGGTGCCCTTGTCCATCACCTTTGATTTTAAAAAGGGCAAAGTGCAAAATATCCACTGAACTAAGAATATTTTTGTAAGAACTTCCCTTCAACTATCTTCGGCGAAAAATTTCTTGCATTTTGCGGCAAAACCCTTGAATCGCAAAAATAAAAATAAAGTACACCATTTACTGCTGCTAAATTTTCTCTAGGGGTTTTTGCACTTTTATTTAAAAAATATAAAATAACAATTCCCACATGCATAATACTATTTGGTTACCAATTCAACAATGAAGTATTGATTTCAGATTCAAGGCAGATGCAAATCACATAATTTAATAAACTAAAGACATCTACATGCCACAAAATCATGCAATTCCTTACCAAATGTGTATGCAGATGGATACATGGATCGATCCGCCACCAAAATATTCGGATTCTTGTAAATGATAGTGTTATCATTAATACATTCCCAATCCGAGACATCATTCCCTGCAATCTCCTTCCCATTTAAAGGCCTTATTCTAACCGACACGAAAATCTTCCCCTCCCTTTCGCCCATCCCCGGCAATTCCTCCTCGTCGCCGTCCATTGCCCCCATTCCAAACAAAATACCCAACAAATGTATATATATGACACTTGTACATATAAAATAAGATTATACAAGGGTCAACTTTTATCACCAATATGTTCTTGTTATTGCTGGGCTTCAACACGACATGAGAGCCTAGGAACCAATATTTGTGCCCCTATGATCTTCTAAGGGGAACAACTATATTTAATAGTCAGACAATAATTCAAACACATAATGTTCACTTTTTTGTCCAGTTTCTCAGAGAGAAAACAATTACAAATTCTGGGTTGTGAGTTAATCCTTAAAAGCTCTCTCTGATTCTCTCTCTGCAATGTCAATTATAATTGATCATTTGAGAGAGAGAAAGAGAGAGAGAGCTGTTAAATTGATTTGTGGGAGGTGAGGATGGAATTTGAAAGAGCTTTTTGATAGTTCCTCCAGCTTTTGGTTTTGAGGGTGGAGAAGATAAATTTACGGTTTTTAGCATGGCATTTGGTTTCTGTAGCATGTTTAACCACCGCAACAAAAGCTTTGATTGTTTTTTACTTAAGATAGGTTGTAACTGAATATGACGCCGGTCACTAATGACAACAAAATCTTAATTGGATTTGAGGACATGACTTGGCATACAAAATTGGAAAGGGTTATTATCAAGGTTCTAAAAAATGCGGGTAATCGAGATGTGAAAGTCAAAACTTAATCCTTAGAAACATAGGCGGACCTTAGGTGTACAAAGACGTGAAAAAGCGTTTAACCCTTCTAAATATATTTTAATATTTTTAACTATAACAAGGGTATTAAAATATACATATCATAAAAATATGTCTGAATATATACAAATTAAAATACTATTTGATTATTTTGGATGAGATAATGGTCCGGTTTGTAAAAAAAATCTTTAAAAGGCGATATCGTTTCACTAAAGCATTATTGTTTTTAGAAAAAAGTGTCCCTTAGGGGTTTTACCAAGTATAAGGCGTAAAAAGCTTAAGGCATGACGTTTCTCCCAAGCCTCAAGCCTAGATGATTTTTTTAGAACAGTGGTTATTATAGCGCCTCGAGTAATTAGAATTAAGAATTTGTTTTTCATCGCAATCTCTAGTTTGTAACATAAAGTCCGAAATTTGAATCTCAATTTTTATTTATTTTTATGTTTAAATAAACTTTTGAATGAATATAGATCGAGAGTATGAAAGGCGTTGGGTATGGGTATCGAATAAGAAAGGGTTGAAGATAGGGGTGGACAGTGGAACCTGTCGCTTCATTGTTCTAATATCATCCATGCAATCTATAATCTGGATACCGGATGGCATAAAACACAAGTAGATATTGAAACTCAATTTAAAAATTATTTTGATAATTTATTTTGAACGACTTATCCTGAATAGGTCGATGGTTTATCTCCGACCTTCACTCAGATTCGAAACCTGAATTAAATTAAATTACTTCAACCAGTCACGAAACGGGACATCTGGGCCACAATTAATAGAATGGGACGTAGTAAAAGTCCAGGTGTAGATGGGCTTACTGCAGAATTTTATCAGACACATTAGCAAGAAGTGGTCCCAACTATGTGTAACCTGGTGCAAGAATTTTATTTTTTCTGGGCGTATGCCCCAACATTTAAATCATACGATCTTATATTTATCCCTAAATGCTGAAATCCTACCCAGATTTCTCATTATCGTTCGATTAGCCTTTGCAATTTCATTTACAAAATCAATTCCACTATTCTGGTGGAGTGTCTATAACCAATTGTCCAATATATCGTGTCGCCCTACGAATCAACATTTGTGAAGGGACGTCACATTTGGGATAACATACTGATCGCTCATGAAATGCTCCATACAATGCATAAATCAAAATCCAAAAAAGGAACTTGCACTATCAAGATTGACTTATCGAAAGCAGATGATCAAATTGAATGGCCTTACCTTTTATGGGGTTTGCATCAACATGGCCTTCCAGAACAATGGCTTTCATACCTAACAACCTGCATTTCTACCACATCATTCCAAACGTTGATTAATTGACATCTGCCCCCCGCCTTTCGACCTTCTAGAGGGTTGCGACAAGGCGACCTCTTATCCCCGCTACTTTTCATCATTGGATTAGATGTCCTATTACGACAAATTGATATGGAAAGTCAACAAAAAACTATTAATGTACTCCGCCCCTCTCGAAAGGTCAAAAAATCCACGGTTTGACATTTGTTGAGGACTGCATTTTTTTTTTACAACCAACCACCCACACAATATCTAAGTTTCGAGCAATGTTGGAAACCTTTTCTCAAGCATCAGGGGAAACTATTAATCGTGACAAATGTCTCATAACATATGGTCCCTTAACTCCCTGCACCATAATGTGTACCACCCATTCGAGGCTTGCCTTTCAGAGAAATTTAGGCCATGAAAAATATTTATGGCTCCCTCTCATGACTGGTATGGTCACTTGTAGCATGTTCACGGACCTCATAGCCAACCTTGATAATCGACTCCACACATGGCATTCATATTTCATATCTTATGTAGGTCGAGAAATACTTATTAATGTAGTCTAAACCTCTTTGTCTGGTTACAGTTTGTCTACCTACCCACTGCTGACATCCATTCTTACTGCTCTCAATGTTAAAATAAAGAAATTCTTTTGGAATGAAAACCCGCATAACTCCAACCATTCCTTGGGATCTGATTACTTCACCTAAGAAATACGGAGGGCTCGGCGTCATAACTTAAACACTCTCAACACAACATTCATGCTAAAACTCTTATGGAAGCTCTTTTGGGACCCTCACAACCTCTGGTCACAAGTCATCCATAAAAAATATACCCTCGCACCTCTTTCCTTGAAGCAGTATCTCCTTCAAATGTTTCCTGGTTTTGGAATCGAATGTCTAAATAAATTCCCGTATTCAAATAAGGGATTAAATGGCCAATTGGACCGGGTACTATCACCTTCGCAAAACATATTTGAGTCCTCTAAGATGTAAGGAAACCAGTCTTTGATTGAGTCTTAATGTAGTGTTGGCTCAATTCTGAACAAAAACACTTGAGTCATAGGATAGAGTTCTTAAGCATCCTTCAAGCCTATGACATATTACAATTGAAGACGTTGCACTCGCGTTTCAAGAAAATATCTTTGCCATATTTTAGTGCCTCGTTTCACGTCATCAACATGAGGAATTCATAGTCTCCAAAAGGTATGAATGTATTAATATATATAGGAGCACGGGAATTTATTTTGGGTGTTAGTATTTTTTTGATATTTTTTTTTTGAATCGATAGTTCTAAAGATTTTATTCTCGAACACCTTTCCGTAGAAAAATCATAGAAAATCCAAAAAAATCAGAAAAATACGAAACTAGCGGATACGCGTCCGTATCAAAATTCTCTAGAACCATGGCCTGAAATCTCATTAGAAAGATTGTTTGAATGGCCTTGTTCGAATGAGATTTCAAATGAGATTTTAGTTTGTCCGTTTTTTGCCAGTTTTCATTTTTAACCCCCCACTACCCCACTACTTTGTACCAATTTTAATATGTGCGGGAAAACACTTTTTGCTAAGACTTTTCATACTTTTCGAAGGGCTCTTGAGAGCAAATATTCTCTAAGAATGATCTCCTTGGTTTTTGTTAAAAATTATTAATCGTTAGAACAAAACTAAGTGTTTCACACCCATAGTTTCAATTCCAAGTTCTTCATATATATATATATATATATATATATATATATATATCTTTGCTTGGAGTGTTTGGCACCCAATTCTACTCTACCATTTGAAGAGTTTGTTTGGGTTTGCTTCTATATCCCAAAAAGAAGAAGACTTGCTTTGTTGTGGTGTTCCCACTAGAAGAAAGGCTTCGGGTGCGGGTTGACGATTGTCCAGAAAGCTTCATTGGTGGATTTCAAGGTTTTGGTGGAGTTCGAGATTGTCGGCTGTGACACCCCGCCTAATTAATCCCGGGTGATCAGTCCTAAATCAAGTTAGAACAGGTTTCTCATTTGGTCCATTCTTAGCATCACTGTCGTTTTATTTAAATTACTAACCACCTAAGCGAGAAAAACCAGACTAGTGTCAATTTTATCTTTCATTAATAAAACTAAAACCCATACGGAAATTAAAGCAATAAAACCATCACAGATAATTGAACTAATCATTCCACAAGTAAAAATAATTAACCGAATAAACCATCGGTCCAAATAATAAATCCCATAAAGACAAGAATAGAAATCCCAACAAGTCTAAAACAAATAAATGGAAAGTGAGCGACATGCTCGAATAACTAATAATGAGTCTCTACATTATGAATGAAAGAAGGAGGCGTCTATCAAATGTCCCGCAACATCCACATATGCTGCAGCAACGGATTTCCTGGAATCGAGTCAAGTCTGGCGTCCCTGTGGCTGGACACCTAAAAGGTTTTTAAAAATTTATAGCAAGGGTTAGTACCCAAAACATTTGAAAATATTTAGCAAATGATTAACTTGCAGTAATAATAAATATGCATGCTCTTCATATTTTAGTTAGTGCCGCACTCTCTTGAGAACTTTCCTTGCCCCTCCTCTAATGTGCACCACTAACGCTTTAATCATCACCTAGTTATCTATCTCATGACTAGATAATTATTAAAGCCTCCTTGAATCCCTTCTACTCTAATTTGAGTAACTGTGATTATGATTTTTAAGTCATTAGTAACATCAACTTAATTAAATCATTTTCCCTTTTTAATTCATATAACTACTCCACTCGTTATACATATACAACAACTCATGCTTGTATTTATTTAGCCCGTATATAATAATCACCTAATTATATACTTAGAATTTATTGCAGCATTCACACACATACTGGAATACATAAAACACTAACAACCACCCGAGTAAAAATACTCCCCGGATAAAATTTCTCTAAAGTGCTAGTACACTAGGTATATTCACATATCCTAGTTATCCAAGTTAGATTCGCTCACTAACTTGGTTTAGTATACGATTGGAGGCGGTCATATTCCTTCCCTGAAAGTGAGATGCCCCTCACCCCCTGTAACGGACGCTATGACCTGGGAATCTACTCGCCCTACTCCTCAAGCTAGGGGATTCATCCACTGCGCGTAACCTCCCCCTATAGCACTAGAGTATAATAATATCTAACCACTGATATTAAGGCATACACTATATATATATACTATCACACACCGTATATATATATATACATACATAAAAATGTTCCAGCTACACCGTGTACTAACCCGTGACACAAGCCTATTCCATTTTTATTATGAGGTTATTACCCAACTCGATTTATTAATAATAGCACATTAATAAATTCAGTTACTTTTAATGTTGCCCTCACCATTTAATTGGACTAAATCTCATAGCCCGAATTAACCTCACCCGAGTCTAAATCCCGACTCTAAACTACTTAGTCCATTACTAAATGAAATAATATACTCCGATGTCGCTCAACCAATTGTGACGTGACACCCAATTTCTACTCCCATCTTCTAATTAATTTCCTCACAATTAATCAGATTTAAATCATGTATTAATATTTTTCTCAATAATATAACACATAACAACTTTTATATAAATCCCTCCTTATATAAACAAACTGGGCGAACTGTCAGTTTCTGCCGACCGTCGATCGATCGACTTCATGGCGTCGATCGAACGATCGAACAGATACTCGTCTTCTTCGCGAAGACGGACAGCCATGGGCAAAAATCTGCAAACCCTAATTCCTTCTATACTGAAACTCAGTCCCTTTTTGTATTTGTACATATTAGGAAACCCACTAGAACTCTCCAGAATACTCATCCACATCAATAATTCGTCCATTAACTCCAATTTCTAAAATTTGGGGAAAGTTTCATCATTAACCCTAGGCCCATTTATACCCCAATTTCATCATCAATTTCGTTTCCAAATATGCAGATAACATTCTATCAGATATGCAATAATTCACCATTATCAGATTTTACCAGAATTCACACCCAAATTTAGTAAATCAGAATTGTAGTTTTCAAAATCCCATGTTCATCCCATTTACACCCAAAAACGGATTTCTACATAATCACTACACATGAATATGAATCGAAAACAGATTTAATGCTATTGCAAGTTATCCACTTGCCTTAAGGTTCGTAGAGTCTGAATTGGAGCTAAATCCCAAGGTTGAAGATGACTTTTGATGGCTCTCTTGATCCCCAATTTGGCTTTGGCCGCTGTTAGGGTTTCCTAACCCTTAATTTGCTTTCTCTAATTAAGTTCAGCCACCCCCTTATTTCTTTTTATTAGATTAATTAACTTAATCCCGTTTTTTGACTAATGGGCCAAGCCCAAGTGACCCAAATGTCCCCGAGTGGGCCCGGCTATGTCTAAAAACGTCCCGTGACCCGTTCACTACCCCCGGGTACACTTTTCCGACTATCTCGGCCCATCCGGACTCAACTGTACCCTCAGAATTTGCATCCGAATTAATTTATAAAAATACTTATCCCCCACCCCATATAGTCTTATACCGACTTCCGAATGTGATAAGTACTTCCTCGTCACTAATACTCGAGGCGACGTAATTACATTATTACTATTCACTTAGTAAATAAGTTTTCCCTAAATATTAACCATTCAATCCCAGATTAATATTTATATATTATTCTGTTCTAATTAATTCATTAAATTACAACACACTAAGTAATTTAAAATCTCCGAATTAATTAAAATTTAAATGTACCAAAAATACGGGGTGTTACATACTCCCCCCCTTATAAAGGAATTTCGTCCCCGAAATTAGATCGTACCTGCGTTGAAAAGTTCTGGATATTGTTCCCGCATATCCTCCTCTCGCTCCCAGGTAGACTCGTTAACATTGTGATGACCCCACTGTACTCTAACCAATGGAACGACCTTGGATCGTAATTTCCGCTCACTATGATCCAGAATTGCTACCGGCCTCTCCTCATACGAGATGTCTGGCTGTAAGTCGATCTCCTCGAGCGGAATATGCCAAAAGGCTCTCTCGCTCCTTCGATATTTCTTCAGTGATGCCACATGGAATACATCGTGTATTCGCTGAAGATGATCTGGTAATCCAAGCTTATATGCCACCGGTCCCACCCTCTCAATAATAGGGAAAGGTCCTACGTATCGTGGTGCTAACTTACCCTTCTTTTCGAACCTCATCACCCCTTTCATAGGGGATACCCGGACTAAAACCTGGTTCCCAACTTCTAGCTCCACATGTCTTCGAGAAGCATCAGCATAACTCTTCTGCCTGTCCTGAGCTATTCGAATCCTTCCTCGAATCAACTCTATCTTAGCAGATGTCTCCTGGACAATCTCCGGCCCCAAGAGTTTGTTGTCCCCCACCTCTAACCAACAAGCGGGTGAACGACAAGGTCTCCCGTATAGTGCCTCAAACGGTGCCATGCCAATCGTGAATTGGTAAGAGTTGTTATACGCAAACTCTACCAAAGGAAGATATTTCTCCCATCCTCCCCCGAAGTCCAAAATGCACATTCTGAGCATGTCTTCCAGCATCTGATTAACTCTCTCAGTCTGTCCGTCAGTCTGTGGGTGATACGCTGTACTCAAGCGCAACTCCGTGCCCATTGCCTCCTGAAAGCTCTGCCAAAAGTGGGCAACAAAGATTTTGTCTCTGTCGGATACGATATTTATCGGCACTCCATGCAGCCTAACAATCTCTGCTATGAATAGCTGTGCATAACGCATCGTCTCAAAGTCTGTGCGTACCGGCAAAAAGTGGGCTACCTTGGTCAACCGATCCACAATAACCCATATGGAGTCGTGACCCTTCTGCGATACCGGCAACCCTGTGATGAAGTCCATGGAGATGCTCTCCCACTTCCACACGGGAATGTCTAACGGCTGTAGCATCCCTGATGGTCTCTGGTGGTCAACTTTCACAAGCTGACACGTGGCACATTTCGAAATAAACTCCGCTATGTCCCGTTTCATCCCTGCCCACCAATACTGCCTCCTCATATCTTGGTACATTTTATCCCCATCGGGATGTACCGCAAATTTCGAACCATGGGATTCTGTCATAACGGCGTGCTTTAAATCCTCATCCTCTGGCACCATTAACCTTCCATTAAAACGTAGGCCTCCTTCTGAGCTAATCGAGTAACCTTCCGCTCCCTCAGCTAACAACTGGCCCACCCTATCCCGGCAATTCTGATCCTCTGCCTGGGCCTTCACAACCCGCATAATGATCTCGGGTGTGATGGACAAAGCCGACATGCAAGCCTTTGCTACGTCGTCTTCATATTGAAGCTCTCTCCACTTCGCTTTCCATACCTCCGATATTTCTCCAGTCGGTCTTCTTCTCAATGCGTCTGCTACTACATTGGCCTTACCAGGATGATACTGGATGTCGAACTGGTAGTCCTTCATGAATTCTAGCCACCGCCTTTGTCTCATATTCAGATCCTTCTGTGTGAAGAGATACTGAAGTGACTTGTGATCCGTGAATAGAGTAAACTGCTCTCCTAGAAGATAATGCCTCCATATCCTCAAAGCAAAAACGACCGCTGCCAACTCTAGGTCGTGAGTGGGGTAATTCCTCTCGTGGGGCTTTAGCTTCCTGGAAGCATAAGCTATAGCCCTTTCCTCCTGCTGAAGCACACCCCCAAGACCCCGTAAGGATGCGTCTGTGTAAACCCGATACTCTAGCCCTCCCTTTGGCAATGCAAGTACGGGTGCAGATGTTAACTTGTCCTTCAGCTCATCGAACGCTAATTGACAACTGTCATCCCATTTGAAAGGCACCCCTTTCCGAGTCAGATTCGTCAAAGGTCCTGAAATTTTGGAGAACCCCTTAATGAATCGCCTGTAATAACCGGCCAATCCCATAAAACTGCGCACCTCGGTCGGTGTCGTGGGCTGTCCCCACTCCCTCACCGCCGACATCTTATCCGGATCCACTGCAATACCCTGATCTGACACGACGTGACCAAGGAACTGTACCTCCCGTAGCCAGAACCCACACTTCCCGAATTTGGCATAGAGCTGATGATCCCTCAGTGTCTGTAGAACCATGCGTAAATGCTCTGCGTGCTCCTCCTCGGTACGCGAGTAGATTAGGATGTCATCAATGAACACGATGACAAACTGATCTAGGTACTCCCTGAAAACCCTATTCATGAGGTCCATGAACACTGCTGGTGCATTGGTGAGCCCGAAGGGCATCACCCTGAACTCATACGATCCATACCGCGACAAGAAAGCGGTCTTAGGAACATCCTCTTCTCGAATACGCAGTTGATGATACCCTGACCTCAAGTCGACTTTGGAGAAGTAAGACGCCCCTCTCAGTTGGTCAAATAAATCATCAATCCGAGGCAACGGATACTTATTCCGTATCGTCACCTTGTTCAGCTCCCTATAATCCACGCACAATCGGAGTGACCCATCTCGTTTCTTCACAAACAACACCGGCGCACCCCACGGCGATGTACTCTGCCGAATAAAACCCTGACCCAGTAGTTGCTGAATCTGCTCCCTTAATTCCCGCATTTCTGAAGGGGCCATTCGGTAAGGTGCCCGAGCAATAGGCCTCGTCCCCGGTGCCAAGTCTATAACAAATTCGATTTCTCTGCTGGGTGGTAATCCTGGTATCTCCTGGAATACATCCTCAAAGTCCCTCACTACAGGGATAGAGTCTAAAGGAACTGCCACTTCCTGCGAGGTTTCTTCCTCAATATAGTATAGATGAGTGGTCGAGCCTCCCTCTGGGCGAGGCATCGTCACAACAAACATTTCCTGTCCCGGAATGGCGAAGATAAGGCTCCCACCGAAGCAATCAATCATGGCTCTATAGTCAGCGAGCCAATCCATACCGATGATCACGTCATGAACATGCATATCTAATACCAACATGTCCGCAGGTAAAACTAAACCGCCAATCTCCACTCCTACTCTCCGACATATAAAGAATATAAGCGACCCATTTCCCAACGGTGAGTCGACACACGTAACAGTGCTCTCAGCGGTGGCTAACAACCCTAAAGCCTTCGCGAAATGTGTAGCTATAAAGCAATGAGTGGCCCCCGTATCAAATAATACCCGACCCATAGTGCCATGGATAGAGAACGTACCCTCGATCGCGGGCGGCGCATGCTGTGCTGGAGGATTGGGAACGTCCCGAACGTTATACACACGTCCGTAGTGCATCTGCCCCTACTGCTGTGGGGCGGGTGGTGCTGGTGCTGCTGGTGGCATCTGACCCTGTTGCCCTTGCTGGGCACCCTGCTGCTGGCCTCTGCCCCTCTGCGGGCACTCCCTCTTGAAGTGAACTGGCTGGCCACAGGAGAAACAACATTTCTGGTCGTCACCCTGCCGTTGGCCCTGCTGGCCCGGTTGTCCTCCCCCGTTGTTCCCTTGGCCCTGACGGCCCTGAGGAACCTGCTGTTGCTGATTAGGGCCTGGTTGCCCCTGCCTGAACCCCTATCCTCCCGGTCGGAACCCACCAGGCTTAAACTTCTTAGCCTGATTCCCTTGTTGAATGATAACCTATTGCTGTGTGCCACTTGCCTCACCACTAGTAACCGCCTTGCCCTGCTGGCTCGGCTCGCCTGCCTTCTTGTTCCCCTTAGCATGGAAACGATGATCCTGGCAATGTACAAGTGCGGCATTAACAACATCGGTATAAGTTACTAATGCCGGGTTTCCAATCAAGTGCTGCCTGATTCTCCAAGCTAGACCATCCATGAACTTTGACTTCTTCCGCTCCTCATCGCTCACCTTGTTTGGCACAAAGTTTGCCAAACGGGTGAACTCCTCCTCATATTCTGCCACTGACCTGTCACCCTGTACCAACTCGCTGAATTTCTTTCTCATCTCAGACTCAACTGCTGGAGGGAAGTACTTGCGGTCAAACCGCACCCAGAATTCAGAAATCGGCATCAAATCCCGCTCCTCAGCGGTGGTCACGGACTCCCACCACTGTAAGGCTGCCCCTGACAGACGAAAAGTAGCCAGCATCTGTTTCTGCACCTCTGTACCCTCTAACATGAGCAGATGGCGCTGGATGTTCTTCTTCCTGTCACAAGCCTCAACCACATTGGTGCTACCTCGAAACTCAGGTGGGTGACCCTTCTGAAAGGTCTCCCTCACTCGCTGCCAAGATGGTGGCCCCACTGGAGCCTGAACTGCTGGAGCCAATGGAGGTGGTGCCTGGGGCTGTGGAAAATGAGCTGCCATAGCTCGCATCGCTGTCTCCACCGCTTGGGCCACTATCACTGCCACCTGAGTGGTAGAAATCAACTCGGGCGGGGGTGGTGGTGGCGGTACCTGTGGATCCTGGCGAGCCTCCCTCACCTCATCTCTAGCCTCAGCCCTCTCCGCTCTCTGTCTCTTTGGCGGCATCTGAAATAGATTGAATTGTATAAGTACACAATTTATACAAAAATTAATAGCAGGAATACGATATCTCACAAGCGGAAAATATAATCAACAGTCCTAATAATAGGGCTCTATAACAACCGAACGCTACGCTGAAACGTAGAAAGCCGTACAGATCCTAAGGACAACTAGAACCTGATGCTCTGATACCATCTGTGACACCCCGCCTAATTAATCCCGGGTGATCAGTCCTAAATCAAGTTAGAACAGGTTTCTCATTTGGTCCATTCTTAGCATCACTGTCGTTTTATTTAAATTACTAACCACCTAAGTGAGAAAAACCAGACTAGTGTCAATTTTATCTTTCATTAATAAAACTAAAACCCATACGGAAATTAAAGCAATAAAACCATCACAGATAATTGAACTAATCATTCCACAAGTAAAAATAATTAACCGAATAAACCATCGGTCCAAATAATAAATCCCATAAAGACAAGAATAAAAATCCCAACAAGTCTAAAACAAATAAATGGAAAGTGAGCGACATGCTCGAATAACTAATAATGAGTCTCTACATTATGAATGAAAGAAGGAGGCGTCTATCAAATGTCCCGCAACATCCACATATGCTGCAGCAACGGATTTCCTGGAATCGAGTCAAGTCTGGCGTCCCTGTGGCTGGACACCTAAAAGGTTTTTAAAAATTTATAGCAAGGGTTAGTACCCAAAACATTTGAAAATATTTAGCAAATGATTAACTTGCAGTAATAATAAATATGCATGCTCTTCATATTTTAGTTAGTGCCGCACTCTCTTGAGAACTTTCCTTGCCCCTCCTCTAATGTGCACCACTAGCTTTAATCATCACCTAGTTATCTATCTCATGACTAGATAATTATTAAAGCCTCCTTGAATCCCTTCTACTCTAATTTGAGTAACTGTGATTATGATTTTTAAGTCATTAGTAACATCAACTTAATTAAATCATTTTCCCTTTTTAATTCATATAACTACTCCACTCGTTATACATATACAACAACTCATGCTTGTATTTATTTAGCCCGTATATAATAATCACCTAATTATATACTTAGAATTTATTGCAGCATTCACACACATACTGGAATACATAAAACACTAACAACCACCCGAGTAAAAATACTCCCCGGATAAAATTTCTCTAAAGTGCTAGTACACTAGGTATATTCACATATCCTAGTTATCCAAGTTAGATTCGCTCACTAACTTGGTTTAGTATACGATTGGAGGCGGTCATATTCCTTCCCGGAAAGTGAGATGCCCCTCACCCCCTGTAACGGACGCTATGACCTGGGAATCTACTCGCCCTACTCCTCAAGCTAGGGGATTCATCCACTGCGCGTAACCTCCCCCTATAGCACTAGAGTATAATAATATCTAACCACTGATATTAAGGCATACACTATATATATATATATATACTATCACACACCGTATATATATATATATATACATACATAAAAATGTTCCAGCTACACCGTGTACTAACCCGTGACACAAGCCTATTCCATTTTTATTATGAGGTTATTACCCAACTCGAATTATTAATAATAGCACATTAATAAATTCAGTTACTTTTAATGTTGCCCTCACCATTTAATTGGACTAAATCTCATAGCCCGAATTAACCTCACCCGAGTCTAAATCCCGACTCTAAACTACTTAGTCTATTACTAAATGAAATAATATACTCCGATGTCGCTCAACCAATTGTGACGTGACACCCAATTTCTACTCCCATCTTCTAATTAATTTCCTCACAATTAATCAGATTTAAATCATATATTAATATTTTTCTCAATAATATAACACATAACAACTTTTATATAAATCCCTCCTTATATAAACAAACTGGGCGAACTGTCAGTTTCTGCCGACCGTCGATCGATCGACTTCATGGCGTCGATCGATCGATCGAACAGATACTCGTCTTCTTCGCGAAGACGGACAGCCATGGGCGAAAATCTGCAAACCCTAATTCCTTCTACAGTGAAACTCAGTCCCTTTTTGTATTTGTACATATTAGGAAACCCACTAGAACTCTCCAGAATACTCATCCACATCAATAATTCGTCCATTAACTCCAATTTCTAAAATTTGGGGAAAGTTTCATCATTAACCCTAGGTCCATTTATACCCCAATTTCATCATCAATTTCGTTTCCAAATATGCAGATAACATTCTATCAGATATGCAATAATTCACCATTATCAGATTTTACCAGAATTCACACCCAAATTTAGTAAATCAGAATTGTAGTTTTCAAAATCCCATGTTCATCCCATTTACACCCAAAAACGGATTTCTACATAATCACTACACATGAATATGAATCGAAAACAGATTTAATGCTATTGCAAGTTATCCACTTGCCTTAAGGTTCGTAGAGTCTGAATTGGAGATAAATCCCAAGGTTGAAGATGACTTTTGATGGCTCTCTTGATCCCCAATTTGGCTTTGGCTGCTGTTAGGGTTTCCTAACCCTTAATTTGCTTTCTCTAATTAAGTTCAGCCACCCCCTTATTTCTTTTTATTAGATTAATTAACTTAATCCCTTTTTTGACTAATGGGCCAAGCCCAAGTGACCCAAATGTCCCCGAGTGGGCCCGGCTATGTCTAAAAACGTCCCGTGACCCGTTCACTACCCCCGGGTACACTTTTCCGACTATCTCGGCCCATCCGGACTCAACTGTACCCTCAGAATTTGCATCCGAATTAATTTATAAAAATACTTATCCCCCACCCCATATAGTCTTATACCGACTTCCGAATGTGATAAGTACTTCCTCGTCACTAATACTTGAGGCGACGTAATTACATTATTACTATTCACTTAGTAAATAAGTTTTCCCTAAATATTAACCATTCAATCCCAGATTAATATTTATATATTATTCTGTTCTAATTAATTCATTAAATTACAACACACTAAGTAATTTAAAATCTCCGAATTAATTAAATTTTAAATGTACCAAAAATACGGGGTGTTACATCGGCTAGGCGGAGGTAGTTGCAAGAAGACGCATCAAGGCATGGACGAAGTCAAGTCATGTGTAGTAAGTCATCTGTCTTGTAACAATAAATGCATACTTTGTGGACTTAAGGCTAGGGGTCGTCCGAGGTTTTTCCCATTTGGGTTTTCCATGTGCATCGCGGCGTAGTGTGATATTATTTACTTTATCTTGTAAAATACACCTAGATGCATGCTTAGGTAATTCAAGATAAAATTGGGTTTAATCACACTAAAGTTTAATTTGGTGCTAAAATTAGTTTGGGTGAAATTTAAGTCAATTTAATTCAAGTCTAGATTATTTAATTTGATAAAATTTTTGTTTGCCCTAATTTGCAAAATGAATTAATCTTGTTAGGCAAATTTTAGGACTTTGTAGCACCCCGTATTTTTGATGATTTAAATAATTTTTTGATTAATTATTATTGTGGAAATAAATATGTAATTAATTATTGTTGTTGGATTAATTAAATTAAAATGCGAGAAATTAATTTGTTATTAATCCAGATTAAAATAATTATTAAGTAGCGTGCCAAGGGTTAATAGTTATTGTTGAGAATTATTGAATATTACTGTGTGATATGTAATATGGAATTGTAAAATATGATAATTGCCGAGAGTGAATTATATGGCAGTTTGGTAATTTAAGTCTGATATGCGTGTGAGTCGTGTCGGGACTAATTAAATGGAATATAAAGAGAAATTATTTTTATTAACTCATACGGTCATTTAGAGTGTGCCGTTGAGTCCGGAAGGGTCGAGATAGTCAAAATAGCATACCCGGGTGTTTAGTTTAGGTCCCGGGGCAATTTTAGGCCTAATCGGCGTCCCGAGAGGGCATTATGGTAAATTGTATTTTTGGGTTTAATTAATGGACGAAAATTGGGAGTTATTTTATTAGCCAAGAAAAGTCCTTTAGGGTTGTGAGACACAGAAAGGAAAGAACGGCCATAGAGGGTGTGAGGGAGAACCAAATTCCAAGAGGGAAGGCCAAATTATCCTCACCTTGCACAATCGTGACCACCAACGTGTAGATTGAGAAGAGAGGAACGCGTCTATACCAACATCACCAAAGGATTAAGACCTTCGATTTAAGGCAAGTTTTCATTACTTTTTTTTAGCAATAATCATACTCTTATTAGAGTAGGTGCAATTAATCACGATTTACATGTTAATTGGGTTAAAATTGGAGATTTAAATTATGATTAAGGACTCGGTTAAATAGTGACTGAAATTTCTGCATGTATGTAGAGGATTAATCACGGAATTGAATTATATTTTGATGAACGAATCTGGGTGGATTAGGTTCTTTAATTGAAAATTTGGAAAGTAGGGTTCATATGAATTAATTTGGTGATTTTATATAATTAGGATGATTTATAACGAATTAATGATCCTAGGATGTTTTGAATGATTTATAACCTATTAGGTGTTGATGGGTATTGATGATGAGGTGTTGGGTGTTCAATCCTAGAGGTTTTTAGGTTCATAAATGGTGGAAAAATGCAGAAGTCTGGGAAAGAAGACGAGCAGTGACATCTCGGGTGATCTCGCGCGAGGTCATTCAAGCGAGATTTCATCTCACGCGAAGTCACGCAAACGACATGTGGCAGTCGTTCGAATGACATGCCTTCTGGTTCGAGCGACAGGGTGAATATTTAGGAATTTTCTTAGAGTCCAGTTTTGAGTTTACCAGTTTATTGGAGCGAGAGAACCTGCCAGATAGTAAATTTAAAAGGGACAGAATTTCTGGAAAGTATGTGCGAATTAATAATTTAATTATTCGGTATCGAGAATGTACCATGGAGGTTACGAGAGAGATAGTAATCTAAATATTTATACTATACTTAGTGTTGAGAGTAAAATACGTATGAGAAGTATATATGTACGTTGAAGAATTACCTATAAATTATAGTAGGATGCGTGTATACCTATTATGTGATATTAATGCTAAGAGCACTAATGGGTGATAACCCGGGGGTGCAAGAATCTTATAGTTAAGCGCAGTAATGAGTGATAACTCCGGGGTGAAGAAATTCTATTATTAAGTGTACTAATGGGTGATAACCCGGGGGTACAAGGATAATTATTGTTAGGAGCACTAATGGGTGATAACCCGAGGGTGCTGGATTATTATTGATAGGTGCATTAATGGGTGCTAACCTAGGGATGCAAGATTTTATTGATAGGTGCATTAATGGGGTTTAACCCGTGGATGTAGGATTCTCTTGATAGGCGCACTAATGGGCGATACCCGGGGGTGATGGATTATTATTGATAGGTGCATTAATGGGTGCTAACCCGGGGATGCAGGATTTTCTTGATAGGTGACCTAATGGGTCTTAGCCCGGGGGTGTAGGATTAGTATATATAAATATATGTATGGGGATGATGTGACTATATATATATATATATATATGAACTTATGAATATTTCTAGTGTGTGAAATTAGTAGACTTGGTAATAATAATAATCATTACATTGCACCAAGTGGTCTTAACCTATGGGTGTAGGATTAGTAGGGGTGTGCACGGGTCGGTTCGGTTCGGTTTTGGACCGCAATCCAAACCGAACCGATCGGTTCGGTTTTGGAAAGGGTTAGACCGAAACCGAACCGACAATGAAAAAAACCGTCGGTTTCGGTTTATGTCGGTTTCGGTTCGGTTTCGGTTCGGTTCGGTTTTGGTTAGTTTTCGGTTTTGGGCGGTTTTTTTTGGGCGGTTTTCGGTTTTGGCCGGTTTTTAAGGCCGGTTAATGGATTTTGTATATAAAAATATAATTTTTTTAATATAAATATTGATATCGGTTCGGTTCGGTTCGGTTCGGTTTTTTTCATGGCTAGACCGCCAACCGAACCGACATGGTCGGTTTTTTAATTCCTTAAACCGTAAACCGAACCGGGCTAAAAAAAACCGCCGGTTTCGGTTCGGTTCGGGCCGGTTCGGTTCGGTTTTCGGGCCGGTCGGTTTTTTTGAACACCCCTAAGGATTAGTGTATATATATAGGGATGATGAGACTATATATATGTATGAGTGTACTTGGGTAACTTTCTACTTTGTGAGACTAATAGATAAAATGGAAATGAGAAATGAAATAATCTAAGTAGATAAAAGATTAACCAATCAAACGGTGAATAATGAAACTTAGTATGTGAGATAAACTATTTGAATAGTGTATTGTATGGGCGATACGGGAATACTACTAGTGGGCATAGTTAGCATTAGTATGGTTTTAGATATTTAGACTAGGTGGTATAACTAGGGGAGATTATATTTACGTTAGGCGTGCACAATAGATGAGAGGTGAGAAACTCATGTGAGAGTTCGATAACTAACATGCGTATAAGACTTGTTTTAAGAACCAGTTTTAAATACCTGCTAAATCATTTTTAAACCTCGGGCTCTGATCCGTTTCTTGTATCTCTTCTCTCTTTTGCTATATATATATATATATTTTATCAGGTGCTCAACCACAGGGGTACCAGATTTAGAGATTTGCGCCGCTTGATGTACTGTAACTGTTGTGGAAGCTGTAGGTCCTTGCAGTAGACGCATCTATCCTTTCCATTCAGTTTCATCTAGACTTCTTATCTAGGACATGTGTCGCCCATTTATAGTCCTTCATCAGAGATATTGTATTTAGTTTATATTATGGTTTGGAGTTTTGAACTGGGAGGTTTTACCCAGTCTTATTTATTTCAGTATTTAATTCATGTTCAGTATTTATCATATTCCTTTGTGTGGTGAATGGTTTATATTTTAAGATTGAGTGAAAATGGATTACTTGGTTTTACTAAATTGGAAATGTTTTTACACCTAGTTTAATTTTATATTAGGCGAATAAAATGTTAAAAAGTTTTTCGACAGTGATGTTAAGAATGAACCCACCGAACATTCTATTTTAAATTGGTACATGATTGATCACCCTTTATTTAATTGGGCGGGGTCTCACAGGTGGTATCAGAGCATCAGGTTCAAGTTTCCTTAGCATCAGTGAAGCTTATTATGTTTCAGCGCATTGTTCTTTGATGTAGAGCCTTATGATAGGATTGTTGTGTTCCCTTACGTATGCGAATAACGTTCTCCTCCTACGAATTATAATGGATGTGACTCATTATACGAAATTTTGTGTGATTCGAACACCGAACATTTAAGGACGACCAACGAGGGCCATAAGAAGAACTACGGGAGAAGAAGCTCAACAGAAGACAGATGTGACAACCCGCGATCCGAGATAAGGGGTGCCCAACCCGATACTCAAATGTAATAGGAATCATGGATGGATATCATTCTCAGCATCACAACAATAAACTGAGTATACGGGAAAACCACCCAATAAATCAGAAAACGGGTTGCCAAAAAGTTTAGAATTTAGTTTAGTTTTAAAACCAGTTAAGAAAATTAAATTAAACAACCCAATCTGACAAGCAAGTGGAATTTCCAAAAGTGTATATATAATACATCTAAAAAGAATATATAAGAAAATGACCGAATACGCTGTCGTTCCACAGTTACATATAACGCATTACAACAGTTTAATATCTTATATAATACATTCATTAATCAAATACAATAGTTTGGGCCACACGCCCGAGTTAAGACCCGATCATATCTAGAACACAGAAATGAAAGCGTCTAATACAACGTCCTGTAATATTCGCAAAATCTTACAGCCCGTCAAAAGTACTGGAATGGGAATAATCACAATAGGCGCCCTTGCAGTGGGGCACCTGAGCGGATACAATAACATACACAACATATAAAATGAACGGGTCAGGGCCCGGTTTTATATGATCACCAGAAGAATAAAAAGCATGATATGAATGAATAGTTATGCATGGATGGTAAGTATGAAAATCTAGCATGTTATCTAGCATATTAAACTTACATTACAATTTCAGACATTTTAACTAATTGTAAAATGTAAATCATTTACACAAGAAAATTACATGTAAACATATTTAATTGAAAACCTTTTCTCATTAATCAAAGTACCATTTCCTCATTCCATTCCTTAACAGGAATAAAATCTTTCAATCGGTTTAATCAAGAAGATATAATTTCACTTCATTAATTAAAACTTCTATCATTAATCATCATTTCCATTTTATCTTTCCATTCCTTAACAGGAATACAATTTCTATCAAGTACTCTTTATGGCACATACCTCAATCACATGCACTTTGTGGCACGTATCCATGCTCTTTATGGCATTAATATCCATCAAGTCCCACTTGATGCAAAAAAGTTAAATTCTCATACATATAATGATTATAAGACCGCACCTTCGAGTTTCCCCACTGGGCGCGCCCCTAAATGACTATCATCTTCCAGGGCCTATCATATATAAGACAACCTGGGATCATAACGTTACGTCGGGAAGCGGCCATATGCCTGCGGGATAGTCAAGACCACACCCGGAATCTCCTACCCATCGCAGAAAATATATATACATAACAACGCTCATATGGCCTAGGACTATATCCACCCTGCGTTAATTTGTCAGGGGCATCACCTCGCGCGCGAACTTCCCTTATGATAGTATTTAGAGAGGTGTGTATGAGTAAATTAATATTTACCATTTTAAATCTCATTTTCATTTTCAATTTTCATTACCAATTTCCATTTCCCTTATCCATGTGTTTGGTTCATTTTATTCGAACCTATCACCATTGAATATCGTCATTAATATTCCTCAAATTACAAGTCCCGACCTAGTCTCCAACATAATCATTATGATTCTACAATTCCCAAAGTTCATATAACTCCGATAAGCCCCTAAAGTCTCCAAGCATGGGCATTAAAGTTCCTAACTTCTAAACATTAAATAAATGAAGTAATGCCTTAACATTACTTTAAACATCCCCGGAATAAACCCCCAGATGAATCCATTCTAATCTAGGGGGGCGACCAAACTCAACTCAAACTCTAGGACTCTAAGTTTACTTCATTCAAGAAGGTTCCTAGGTCCTAAGCCTAATGAAAAAGGTTAAAAATTAAATAAGAAAAATGACTCAAAACTGCAGGAACCGAATCGATTCGCCCTAGCGAATTGATTCTCTTTGAAAGCGAATCGGTTCGGAAAACAAACTCGACTTTCGGTAAATGCCAAATTGATTCGGTCTTAACCCGAATCGATTCGGGTACAAAGACCTGGAAAACTGCCCCTATGCGAATCGATTCGCCCCTGCGAAAATGCCAAGTTTGGCTATGGAGTTTTGAACTCCAAATTTCTCCTTAAACCCAAAACCAACCCAAACCAAGATCATTTATCACCACCAATACATAATAAATGTATCTAACTAACATCATTTACTGCATTAATCATCCAAATCACTTCCCAAAGGTTTTATACCCATAAATCCACAAAAAGCCCTAACTAAAATAAATCATAACTAATCCACAACTATCAATGCTAATTAATCAACTTAAATCATATAGTAGCAAGTAGATAACTTGCCTTGATCTTGCAAATTCAGATTTGATTTGGTGGAGACAACAATCGAAGCTTGAATCTCCAAATCTCTCTTTTTCTCCACAAGTTCTCTTCCTCTCTCTACTCTCTCAAGGGCTCAAATGTGAAATGGAAGAATAGAAATAGGGTTGGGAAAATAAAACGTGGCTTAAGTCTAAAAGCCCACTTAAATGATCAATACGCGATATATTAACTCGCAACTACACATTTAAGTTATAACCAGTCAAAAGTGCTCGAAATACCAAAATGTAATATGGCACTTATTTTGACTGTCTCGCACCTACCGGGACTAACTACACCCTCCAAATTATCATTTGGAAATTTTATAACTTATTTTAACTTCCGATTTCATATTAAACCAAAATGTCATTTTAAACCTTATGACACAATAAATCACAACATTGATACTTTTACCTACTCACAAGGTAACTATACAACATTTCAGTAAATATTAACCTTTGCCACATTAAATTAATATTTACTCCACATTCCATCATTTTATATAATTACTACACATAGTAGATAAATATAAAATAGGCTCTCAAAAGTGAGGGTTGTTACATAGGCCCCCCCTTATGAGGAAATTTTGTCCCCAAAATTCAAGCGTACCTTGCAAGAAGAAATGCATATACTTTTCCCGCATATCATCCTTGCGGTCCCATGTCGATTTCTCGACGTTATGCTGACTACATAATACTCTAACCAAAGGTACTACCCACGATCTCAATCGCCACTCTCCACGCTCTAAAATAGCAATCGACTGCTCCTCATAAGAAACTTCGGGTTACAACTCAATATCTTCGAAAAGGGATGTGCCAAAGGGCACCATCACATCTCTTGTACTTCTTTAAAGAGGAGGTATGGAACACGTCATGAACTTTCTGCAAGTGTTTTGGTAAAGCAAGTTAATAGGTTACCGGACCTACATTAGCGATAATGGAAAAAGGTCCAACGTAACGCGGTGCAAGTTTCCCCGTCTTCCCAAAATGCTTAATGCCCTTCATAAGCAACACTTGCAACAACACTTGGTCCCCGACCTTCATCTCCACATGCCTTATCTCCGCATCGACATAGATCTTCTGTCGATCTTGGGTTATCCGAATGCGATTCCAAATGAGCTCGATTTTTAAACAAGCATCCCGAATCATTTCAGGTCCGAGGAACTTATTATCTCCCACCTCTAACCAACAAGCGGGAAATCCACAAGGCCTACCGTACAAGGCTTTATAAAGAGCCATTCCAACAGTGAATTGATACGAATCATAATAAACGAATCCAACTAATGGGAGACACTATCCCCGACCACCCTTGAAGTTAAGCACGCACATAAGGATCATATCCTCCAACATATGGTTTACTCTTTCGGTCTGGCCATCTGTTTAAGGATGATAGGAAGTGCTTAACCTCAATTCGGTCCCCATGGCCTCTTGGAAACTTGCCAAAAATAGGGAACAAGAATCTTATCTCGGTCGGAAACTATAATCAAAGGCACCCCATGCCGTCCAACAACCTCTTCATGCCCAACCACCAATACTGGCGACGCATATCTTGACACATTTTGTCGTTACCCGAATGCACCATAAACTTAGAACCGTGAGATTTCGCTATTACTGCCCTTCTTAAGTCCTTATCATTCGGGACAATAAATCTCCCGGGAAACGCATCCCACCCTTAAATCCAAAAGAGTAGGATTCTGTTCCCTCGATCAGGAGCTTGTATATGTGGTCTTAACAACCCTTGTCCCTCCTACAACATCTTACAATGAATTGTTGCTCGCATGAAAGACTAAATTTCTGCCCAGGAAGTAGTACCTCCGTCTCCATACGACGATCACCCCCACGATGAATTTTAATTCAAACATGGGATACTACTTCCTACAAGTCTTAGCTTATGAAGGGCATAAACAATAGGTCTATGCTTCAGTATTATTACTCCCCATCCTGGAAGAGACTTGTTAATTGAATCCACCCTCGAACTTAGCAACATGGGTTCAGGAGTGCCCGTCAATTCACCCTTTTTAACTCCTCGAAAGCAACGTTACCTATGTAACACTCTAACTACGAGAGGCCTCATCTCCTTCGGCCTAACCTACCAAACCTCTCAAAATCTCCCACTTCTCGTTACTAGGGAACCAATACCTCTTAGAGTTAACACACCACCTATTCGTGGGCAACTCCCAACAGCCTTCCTAAACGAACGTCACATGCCCTAAAGGCCTGATGACCAACAAATCCTAAGGTCTACTTACATATATCCTATTTAAGTCGTGTACACATAATACGAAGTATATCCCTAGTGCCCAGGACCTTTCTCAACTTTCGACATTTTCTCGGTTTCATGCGTGGGACATCTCACCGAAGTGAAATCCAGACAAGGAACCCTCCCATTACACTACTACCTCGCGTTATCGATCATCAAGATATAAAGGTCTAAGACACATGTTCGGGACCGAAAAGATTATAACTCTCAACCTTATTAATAAGATTCTACTTCTATATATTACCACTTAAATGGCTGAAGATTTTAACAAATCAGATATTCACTTTCCTTAAAGTCTTATAATTATTTACCCCACAACATATATACATCTTTTTTAAAATAGCCTTCTTATCAAGGCATAACCCGGTATTTCCCGAAATACATCATAAAAATCTCTAATAACTGGAATGAAATCCAAGGGAACAACTACATCCTGAGAAAACTCCTCCGCAATACAATATAAGTATGTGTTAGTACCCCCTGTTTAGCGAGGCATAACAATAGTAACATCTCTTGCCCCGAAGCGACAAACACTATGCTCTTACCATAACAATTAGCAATAGCATGATACTATACTAACCAATCCACGCTCAATATCACATCATACCCGACCATGTCAAGGACGAGTAAATCGGTCTCAAAGCATAAATTACCAAAAGTAATTTCCTATGTGTTTACAGACAAGGAAAATAAGTGAGCCATCACCCATAAAAAAACTCAACACTAGTAAAAGTACTCTCAGCAGATTTTATCAAATCTGTAGTCTGAGTAAAGCTCCTAGAAATAAATGAGTGTGTAGTACCCATATCAAATAACACACAACTCAAATACTCTTGAATTAAAAACTTACCCTCAATAGTGGGCGGTGCCAACGGAGCTGGAGGAAGCATAGCCTCCTGAGTTTGATAAATTCGTGCATACTGTAGTTGTCCCTACTGCAGAGGAACAGCTGGATTAGGTGCCTGAGGCGAAAACTGAACGTATGGCTGCTGCAGAGCCCTAGGAAATCGACCCCCAATCAATCTAGGACACTCCACCTTGTAATGACCCGCCTCCCCACATTAGAAGCACCGTCCCTTCATATCCTCCTGACCACGACCCCTGTTATTTCTAAACTGGGTGACGCCTTAGCCTGGATGGCCTCTACCTCCCTGACCACCCCGACCTGCTTGATGTTGAGCACCCTGACTGTGCCTGTTATTGTTATTGCCACTCACAATAAACCCTCCAAAACATTGCTTCTTAGGTGAATCCCTTTGCTGAGGGCCCCTCTCTTTCTGCTTACTACCCGAAGATTTGGATGTGGTAAATGCTCCTCCTCCAATCTCATTCCCTCCAGGCTTTCCTGATTGCCCCACAACAGTATCTTTCTTACTACCCTGCGTATATAACTGATGTTCCTGGCCATAGAGCAATGTTGCATTCATAATCTCACCAAAAGTTTATAAAGTTGGATTACCCAACAAATATTTCCGGATTCTCCAGTTTAGACCTCCCATGAACTTCAAGATCTTCCTATCTTCCGAATCACCTCATCCGATATGAAACTCACCAACCGGGTGAACTCCTCTTCATACTCCGCCACAGATCTCTCTCCTTGCACAACATCCCGGAGCTTCCTTCTCATCTCCCTTTGAATTGCGGGAGGAAAATACTTACGATCGAACAAATCCCAGAACTCAGTGATCGTCATTGTGTCTCTCTGCTCTGGTGTGGTTATTGTCTCCCACCAGTGTAATGCAGATCCAACAAGCTTAAAAGTGGCAAGGACTTGTTTCTTCTCCTCGCTACATTCTATCATTTGAAGGCGGCGTTGCATATCCTTTTCCATTGATTGGCTCTAATAACATCCGTGTCTCCCTTGAATTGCGGGGGATTGCCCTTTAGAAAGGACTCTCTAACCCTTTCCCACGGAGAAGGTCCCGTAGGAGCTTGAACATCGTGAGCCCGTTATTGAGACTGTGGAAATTGTTGGACCACTGCGGTCATGGCCGCATTAACCGCTTGAGCCACTATATTTGCTACATCTGTAGAGTTAATGGTCCCTTGTGGCGGCGGTGGAGGACCTACCTCCTCTTCTACAATCTTATTACGTCTCACAGGGTGACCTCTCTTGGCCAGCATCTGAGATGAAGAAGCAATAAAGTCAGAATACTATTCAAAATAATCTATTTTACCGAAGATCGCAAACATAAGCAATAAAGAAGTCCTAACATAAGGCTCTGTATCAAAGAACGCTACGGTAGAACGTGATGAGTCCGCATAGATCCTAGTATTCTAGAACCTGATGCTCTGATACCATCTGTGACAACCCGTGATCCGAGATAAGGGGTGGCCTGCCCGATACTCAAATGTAACAGGAATCATGGATGGATATCATTCTCAACATCACAACAATAAACTGAGTATACGGAAAAACCATCCAATAAATCAGAAAACGGGTTGCCAAAAAGTTTAGAATTTACTTTAGTTTTAAAACCAGTTAAGAAAATTAAATTAAACAACCCAATCTGACAAGAAAGTGGAATTTCCAAAATTGTATATATAATACATCTAAAACGAATATACAAGAAAATGACCAAATATGCTGTCGGTCCACAGTTACATATAATGCATTACAACAGTTTAATATCTTATGTAATGCATTAATTAATCAAATACAAAAGTTTGGGCCACACTCCCGAGTTAAGACCCGATGATATCTAGAACACAAAAATGAAAGCGTCTAATACAACGTCCTGTAATATCCACAAAATCTTACAGCCCGTCAAAAGTACTGGAATGGAAATAATCAGAACGGGCGCCCTTACGACGGAGCACCTGAGCGGATACAATAACATACACAACATAGAAAATGAACGGGTCAGGGCCCGGTTTTATATGATCACCAGAAGAATAAAAACATGATAGAAATGAACAGTTATGCATGGATGGTAAGTATGAAAATCTAGCATGTTATCTAGCATATTAAACTTACATTACAATTTCAGACATTTTAACTAATTGTAAAATGTAAATCATTTACACAAGAGAATTACATGTAAACATCTTTAATTGAAAACCTTTTCTCATTAATCATAGTACCATTTCCTCATTACTTTCCTTAACAGGAATATAATCTTCAATCGGTTTAATCAAGAAGATATAATTTCACTTCATTAATTAAAACTTCCATAATTAATCATCATTTCCATTTTATCATTCCATTCCTTAATAGGAATACAATTTCTATCAAGTGCACTTTATGGCACATACTTCAATCACATGCACTTTGTGGCACGTATTTATGCTCTTTATGGCATTAATATCCATCAAGTGCCACTAGATGCAGAAAAATTACATTCTCATACATATAATGATTCTAAGACCGCCCCTCCAAGTTTCCCCATTGGGCGCGCCCCTAAATAACTATCATCTTCCAGGGCCTATCATATATAAGACAACCTGGGATCATAACGCAACGTCGGGAAGCAGCCACATGCTGCGGGATAGTCAAGACCACACCCGGAATCTCCTACCCATCATAAAAAATATATATACATAACAACGCTCATATGGCCTAGGACTACATCCACCCTGCGTTAATTTGTCAGGGGGCATCACCTCGCGCACGAACTTCCCTTATGATAGTATTTAGAGAGGTGTGTATGAGTAAATTAACATTTACCATTTTAAATCTCATTTTTATTTTCAATTTTCATTACCAATTTCCATTTCCATTATCCATTTGTTTGGTTCATTTTATTCGAACCTATCACCATTGAATATCATCATTAATATTCCTCAAATTACAAGTCCCGACCTAGTCCCAACATAATCATTATGATTCTACAATTCCCAAAGTTCATATAACTCCGATAAGCCCCTAAAGTCTCCAAGCATGGGCATTAAAGTTCCTAACTTCTAAACATTAAATAAATGAAGTAATGCCTTAACATTACTTTAAACATCCCCGGAATAAACCCCCAGATGAATCCATTCTAATCTAGGGGGGCAACCAAACTCAACTCAAACTCTAGGACTCTAAGTTTACTTCATTCAAGAAGGTTCCTAGGTCCTAAGCCTAATGAAAAAGGTTAAAAATTAAATAAGAAAAATGACTCAAAACTGCAGGAACCGAATCGATTCGCCCTAGGGGCCGAATCAATTCACCCTGGCGAATCGATTCTCTCTGAAAGAGAATCGGTTCGGAAAACAAACTTAACTTTATGTAAATGCCGAATCGATTCGGCCTTAACCCGAATCGATTCGGGTACACAGACCTGGAAAACTGCCCCTATGCAAATCGATTCGCCCTAGGGGCCGAATCGATTCGCCCCTGCGAAAATGCCAAGTTTGGCTATGGAGTTTTGAACTCCAAATTTCTCCTTAAAACCAAAACCAACCCAAACCAAGATCATTTATCACCACCAATACATAATAAATGTATCTAACTAACATCATTTACTAGTTTAATCATCCAAATCACTTCCCAAAGGTTTTATACCCATAAATCCACAAAAAGACCTAACTAAAATAAATCATAACTAATCCACAACTATCAATGCTAATTAATCAACTTAAATCATATAGTAGCAAGTAGATAACTTGACTTGATCTGGCAAATTCAGATTTGATTTGGTGGAGACAACAATCCAAGCTTGAATCTCAAAATCTCTCTTTTTCTCCACAAGTTCTCTTCCTCTCTATACTCTCTCTAGGGCTCAAATGTGAAATGGAAGAATAGAAATATGGTTGGTAAAATAAAACGTGGCTTAAGTCTAAAAGCCCACTTAAATGATCAATACGCGATATATTAACTCGCAACTACACATTTAAGTTATAACCAGTCAAAAGTGCCCGAAATACCAAAGTGCAATATGGCACTTATTTTGACTGTCTCGCACCTACCGGGACTAACTACACCCTCCAAATTATCGTTTGGAAATTTTATAACTTATTTTAACTTCCGGTTTCATATTAAACCAAAATGTCATTTTAAACCTTATGACACAATAAATCACAACATGGATACTTTTACCTACTCACAAGATAACTATACAACATTTCACTAAATATTAACCTTTTACACATTAAATTAATATTTACTCCACATTCCATCATTTTATATAATTACTACACATAATAGATAAATATAAATTAGACTCTCAAAAGTGAGGGTTGTTACAACAGAGTAATCAGGAGAGAGTGATCGTGACAAAAATCACCATGAGGATTACTTAAGTAAGGGATAGTAAAATAATCACTCGGGAACTGTGGGTTCCCAGGACAGAGTTGTAGATAATGGTGGAGTGATTTTACGACCAACTAACATAGTCGATAAGGGGGAAATCAGAGGGACTCTTTTGAAAACCCATCGGTGAAGATGCGGAGAAGAAAACGAGAAAGTGTAATAGACCAACGGAAGTAGAAAATTCGAAGTCAATGGTGTTGTTGTCAATTTATAAAATACCGCAAGTGCACGGGCTATTATAGAATATCGAGTGTAAGTACAGGTCGAACCGATGAGGATTTGTCAATTTTAATTATTAAAAGAATTGCAACTGTCCGACTAGATCAAATGGGGTAGAGAATAATTATAAATTACACTAAATAAAAGTAACTACGATAAATGAGAGTAACACAAGAGATTTGTAAACAATTAAGAAATAATTAGGATTCGGGGTCCATTTATCACGTAACTAATGTTTCACACTAATCTAATGTTGTCATTCCCTTTTTATAACTCAAATTAAACCGATTCTCGCCGCATTTAATTTGGAAAATATGACGATCATGTTCAAAATATTTTTAACGTCTCTAATAGACGACTAAAATCCCTATTCCCTTATAAAATACAAGTTTTAAAATTCGCAAATTTATTTAAGCATGGAGTATCAAAACAATCAAAGTGCAAGGATAATCCATCAAAAATTACTATTTTTAAATCTCAAAACTTGATTTGACAAAACAATCTTGAAGGTTCTAAAACACACTCTCGTGTCACTTTAAAATGAATACCGAATCTTTAATAACAATTAAAATAAGAAGGGAATAAACAACGATAAAATTAACGTGACAATATTAGCTAACTATGATAAACTTCACCCTACTCCTAGTATAAGAATTAAGCTACCATAATGAAAGAGAAATTGTAAGAATGAATAGAGATCTTCATTAATAAACCAAACTTACACATAGTTCTCTCACAACAATCTTCAATCCTCTAAAAAAAAGGATAAAAACTTGGCCCTCAAATTGATTACAATCACTCAAAGTTGCTCCCCAAAATCCTCCACGAAATTCCTCTCTAATTGTTTACGAAATTATGAGCCCAAGGGTCCTTTCTATAGGACAAGTGGTGAGGTATTTGAGTTGTGGTGGGACTCTTTCTGATTGGCCGAATAGTGTTGGTAGCTATCTCTCCGCCTCTTTAATCTTTGGATCGTGATAAGGGACGGAATTTACCCCCACTCGAAAACTCTTATATTTTCTTGTTGAACACGCATGCCGAGTTTCGTCCAAATCAAAGAATAAAACAACATTTTTTCGAAAGACCTTAAAAATCAGCCTTTTCGCGCCTTTTTTGAATTGATCATCAATTTGCACCAAATTCCATCATTATCTGCAAAAATTTCACTAGGCAACTTTTTTCTCAAATTAGCACAAGAATATTATAAAATTATCGAAGTGCCCATTTTTGACTTAAAATTGTCATTTTCAATATGAATTCAATCATTCTCGCATTTTTTTCTCTTTTTAATAAAATAGTCCTAAGAACTTATTAAATACACTAAAATGGGACTGACATAGTATAAATTTGGGTATAAAATATACAAAATAATGCACTCATCAGGTGTAGAGTGGGGTCTGACGACACTCAAAATTAAATTTGGATTTAAAAGCTATAGCTTTTAGGAGCATCATGTAGTGATTAGAGGTAATCACAAAATATGAAGAAGTGTGTTTGAAATTTAAAGAGAAATTTGGGTAAGATTTGACCGTGAATATGAACTTGTGAATATTTCTATTGTGTGAAATTAGTAAACTTGGTAATAATAATAATCATTACATTGCACCAAGTGGTCTTATCCTAAGGGTGCAGGATTAGTATATATATATAGGGATGATGAGACTATATATATGTATGAGTGTAGTTGGGTAACTTTCTACTTTGTGAGACTAGTAGATAAAATGGAAATGCGAAATGAAATAATCTTAGTAGATAAAAGATTAACCATTCAAATGGTGAATAATGAAACTTAGTATGCGAGATAAACTATTTGAATAGCGTATTGTATGGGCGATACGGGAATACTACTAGTGAGCATAGTTAGTATTAGTATGGTTTCTGACATATTAGACTGGGTGGTATAACTAGGGGGAGATTAGATGTACGTTAGACGTACACAATAGATGAGAGGTGAGATACTCATGTGAGAGTTCGATAACTAACATGCGTATAAGACTTGTTTTAAGAACTATTTTTAAATACTTGCTAAATCATTTTTAAACCTCGGGTTCTGACCCGTTTCTTGTATCTCTTCTTTCGTTTGCAATATATATATTATCAGGTGCTCAGCCACAGGGGTACCAGATTTAGAGATTTGGGTTGCTTGACGTGCTGCAGCTGTTGTGGAAGCTGTAGGTCCTTGCAGTAGACGCATCTATCCTTTCCATTCAGTTTCATTTATACTTCTTATCTAGGGCATGTGTCGTCCACTTCCAGTCCTTCATCAGAGATATTGTATTCAGTTTATATTATGGTTTGGAGTTTTGAATTGGGAGGTTTTACCGGGTCTTATTTATTTCTGTATTTGATTCATGTTCAGTATTTATCATATTCCTATGTGTGGTGAATGGTTTATATTTTAAGATTGAATGAAAATGGATTACTTGGTTTTACTATACTGGAAATTTTTTAACACCTAGGTTAATTTTATATTAGGTGAATAAAATGTTAACAAGTTTTTGGATAGTGATGCTAAGAATGAACCAACCGAACATTCTGTTTTAAATTGGTACAGGATTGATCACCCTTTATTTAATTGGGTGGGGTGTCACAGACTTGAGTTCCGTTAATGTGTTTAAGCGAAAATTTATTTAAAGTTGAATTTTATGTCACTTTTTGTTTAGTTTATTTTAATTTGAAATAAATTAAAATTGGATATTTGAATTTGTAGTTTGTATTGTGTTGAACCATCCTATTCTGCATTAAAGGAAAGTTAATTTAAAATAATTTTTAAAATGTAGGGGCTTCTGCGTTAACAAGTGGTATCAGAGATAGGATCTCTAAATTATTGCATTTAATATCCTTTGGAGTTTTTAAAATGGAAAATATGCCTTTTTTGAAATTTCCAATTTTTGATGGTTCTCGTATGCTCACACATGACTCTTCACTTGCTATATCTTATGAGTAATTGCTTGCATGCTTTACATACACTAGTTTTTGTGCTACATGCTATATATTAATGCTAGTTGTATGTTTGTTTGTCATTTTTCTAGTCTATACTCCATGATTAATCACATGCTAGAATTATGACTTAATTTTATCTATTTATTTTATTCGTTTGTAAGGACATAAGTCTCCAATTGAGTGTTAATGTAGTGTTGACTCAATTTCGAACAAAAACGCTTGAGTCATAGGATAGAGTTCTTGAGCATCCTTCAAGCCTATGACATGTTACAATTGAAGACATTGCGGCCCGCATTTCAAGAAAACATCTTTGTCGCGTTTCAATGCCTCGTTTCACGTCATCAACATGAGGATTCCATTGTCTCCAAAAGGTATGAATGCATTAATGTATATAGGAGATTGAAAATTTATTTTGGGTGTTAGTATTTTTTTGTTAATTTTTTTAATTCATAGTTCTAAAGATTTTGTTCTTAAACACCTTGTCGTAGAAAAATCATATCAAATCCAAAAAAAATCAGAAAAATATGAAGCTGATGGCCACGCGTTCGTATCGAAATTATCTAGAACCATGGAAAGAAACCTCGTTAGAAAGGTTATTCGAATGACCTCATTCGAATGATATTTCAAATGAGATTTCAGTTTGCCCATTTTTTGTCAGTTTTCATTTTTAACCCCCCACTACCCCACTACTTTGTACCAGTTTTAATATGTGCGGGAAGACACTTTTTGCGAAGACTTTTCAGACTTTTCTAAGGTCTCTTGAGAGAAAAAAATTCTCTAAGAAAGGTCTCCTAGGTTTTTGTTCAAAATGTTTAATCCCTAGAACAAAACCAAGTGTTTCACACCCATAGTTTGAATTCCAAGTTCTTTATATATATATATATATCTTTTCTTGGAGTGTTTGGAATCGGTTTCTACTCTACCATATGAAGAGTTTATTTGAGTTTTCTTCTATATCCAACAAAGAAGAAGACTTGTTTTGCTGTAGTGTTCCAACTTGAAGAAAGGCTTCGGGTGCGGGTTGACGATTGTCCAAGAAGCTTAATTGGTGGATTTCATGGTTCTGGTGGAGTTCGGGATTGTCTGAGAGGTGGAGGTAGTTGTAAGAAGATGCATCAAGGCTTGGACGTGGTCAAGTCGTTTGTAGTAAGTCATATGTCTTGTAACAATAAATTCATACTTAGTGGACTTAAGGCTAGGGGCCATCCCAGGTTTTTCCTGTTTTTGGTTTTCCTCGTACATCGCGGCATAGTGTGATATTATTTACTTTATCTTGTAAAATACACTTAGATGCATTCTTAGGTCATTCAAGATAAAATTGGGTTTAATCACACTAAAGTTTAATTTGGTGCTAAAATTAGTTTGGGTGAAATTTAAGTCAATTTAATTCAAGTCTAGATAATTTAATTTGATAAAATTTGATTTCGCCTAAGTTGCAAATTGAATTAATCTTGTTAGGAAAACTTTAGGACTTGAGTTGAGTTAATGTGTTCAAGTGAAAATTGATTAGTAGTTGAATTTAATGTCACTTTTAGTTTAGTTTATTTTAGTTTGAAATAAATTAAAATTTGAAATTAGAATTTGTAGTTTGTATTGTGTTGAACCATCCTATTCCGCATTAAAGGAAACTTAATTTAAAAGAATTTTTAAAATTTAGGGGATTCTGCGTTAACATAAGAAACATTGGAACAACGATTTCCCCACATACCTCCCAACATTTTTTTCACGCCCCTCTCTAGATTCATACATAATTACCAATGGAATTGGGGATTACATGCACAATTCCTTCCGCTCGATTTTTTCCTTTTTATTCAAGACATCTATATCTCACCCACTGCGAATAAGGACACCCATTTTTGGTGGCCAAGTCATGGTACGAGATATACAATTAAAGACACTTGCCTTTGGCTAGCTTACACGAGGATAAAATGTCATCTTCCATCATTACCATGGTTGTGGTTGTGGAAAACCACCCTGCCGCTGATAGTTAAACTCTTCAATTGGTTTCTAATTCATCAAGCACTCCCTACAGCGGATCGTCTTTTCTACTACGAGAAAATTCCTAACCCGACCTATCCTCTATATGATCCCTCTAACTCTTATGATGACATATTTACTCTATGCCCGACCACAAGTTAGGTTCGCATGCGAGACATGCTAATTGATTTAGCTCATGTAAACACTCCTCATCGTCTGAGGGACACCAGTCAAATAGGGAACCTCTCTTTAAATGGTATCAAAACTTTTTTCACTCTTCGAAACCTCTGGCTTTCCCGAAACGAGGCATTATTTAATCATAAACCAATTGTGAAATCTCTTTTAAATCATTCCATATCAAACAAATTAAGCCAGTTTCTACACTTCCACCAAAGACAACCGACCTTGCCAGAAAGACACCTGTTACTGCCAATACACATTGCGTGGACTGCTCCTTCGCACAGTTTTTTTAAAATGTAACACGGTTGGCAAAAAAAATCATATTACTGGCCTCGCGGCCACTGGCTATTTATTTCGGAATGAGCACAGAGAGTTTATCCTGGGATTCACTAAAAATATGGGTCATATGTCATCATTACTGGCTGAGTTGTGGGCTTTAAAAATTGTTTCTTAGATTCATAATTAGAACTTTAGATTCAAGACATATCAACATAAAATGAAGAAATTATGATCACCTTAAGCTTGAGCTCATAAGAAAAACTATATTCAATTATCAAACTAGTAGAATCACTTGATTTTGAATTACTCAACACAAGGCTCTTAGAACGGACACTTTTTATCATACTTTTACAAAATTCACAAACACAATTAGATTTTGAATAGAAGAAAATCAAATGAAAATTTAAAGTGAATTTTAATTATTTTTGCATCAGGGGAGTAGTAGAAAAAAGAAGAAGAGCGGAAGAAGAATCAATTGATCTCATCATATGAGGCAGTCTTCTCAAGCCTTCCTATCCGTTGACCTAAAGCTCAAGGAAACACCTATCCATGTTGTTAACTATCAAGACCGATCGAATCCTTTCTCTAAGGTCCAGTCGGAGAACAGTTTCGACTTGGACACACACGCCTTCAAAACAATCCATCACAACTAGTGCACCATCAGTAATACATAGAGTGCCCGTAACTTCAAATGAGAAATCAACGTGTCTAGGATAATCTATTAGATTGATGATGTACTCATTTCCGTTTACCATTTCATTTTATCTCTTCAACGACTCATCAACCATCTCATGGTAAAGAGTGATACCAGTTGACTTGATGGTAATACCATGCTCAACTTCATTATCTCGGATATCAGTCATCCACACATCACCAACAACTTCTTGAGCAATGATACCAGCAGTAACCACAAGGGAATCGATGAGGGTGAACTTACCGGTTAAGGAGTAAAAGAAAATACCAACAAAAAAAACCAGTAAAACATAGGTACAAGATAAAATGAGATTCAAAACCATTCAAGGGAAAAGTAGAAATTGACCTGCATTCAATCAAGCTAACTCATATCAACTACATTCATGAAAGGCCCACATAACTATAACTTACTTTGATCAGTAATTACATTCTATAATGGCAGAAAAATCATGATTGTGAAGCTATAAGTTGTGTTTGAAATTGAAAAATAGTGAAGAAAATTTATGGAAAAAATATATTTATATAAATATATAAGAAATTAGTACTTAATTATCTATCAACAGAAAATAGCGTACAATAGTATTAATGTGCTGCTTGAAAAATACAAACGCTAAAATAATGTAAAATTTGCTACTTCTGCATATTACTGGAAATGGAACTATCAAACTTGAAAATTGTAAAGACACTAAAAATTAGTGATTTTGAGGATCTAAATGAGATGCGTGGATACGAGGAACTTAAAAAATCCTCCCTCGGATTGAAGGGAAACATGAGGCCCTTGGATGTTATGAATTAATTATTGTAGCCACGTTCTAGTCATCATGTCTTCAGGAAGGTAGATACTGAATGTTGCATCCCTTAGCATGTCGAAAAGGCAACTTGTCGATCCCATGAGATAAAAACAGAGCTTATCAATAAACTAAAGATTCTAAAAAACCTCACCAATTCTAAAAAGTCACATGAATAAACAAGATCAAGCTACAAAATCCCATATATGATATTGACATTCCCTGAATGTTGTAAAGTTATTGACATTCAATGTAAGATTATCAGTACAATTGGACTACAATAGACTTAAAGCTAAGTCACACTTCATATGACCCAAATAAATTAAAAATCTATAAATTAGTCAAATAATCATAATCAATATGACATTATGTGGTTTCCCTGTAACGTAGGTATTGCCCTTTGTAATACATTCATAGTATTTTATGATATTCTAATTCATTTTATGCACCCTTTTTTCGTTTGACTGCCTTAATCAGTAACTGGACAAAAGAAGTTTACACAGTGATAAAAAATTATGGAAATGATAAATTGATCGATCACAATCAGTTTTCTCTCCCACACTATACTTACACCCAATATCTTTATCCGGATATGACAAGTTTAATGTATCACCTGCACAATCTGATTGAAAATTCTTAAAACAGTAGGCTGGTGACAACCACTATACTAAATCTCTCCACTGGCTTCATGTGCGATTTGTCATATGTGACACAAAGATTGCATAAAAAATTTAACTTAATAGCTAAAAATTCAAGAAATGTCTAAATCTGAGCTAACTTAATCTCAAGTGTGAAGTTCTTAATACTTACAAACATAGTCAATTTTTTAGCACGGATTTTGGATGACTCACAGAGTGGCGTCAGTACTTCAGGAATGCTAAAAGCCTAAATCAAATAATAGATATAGGTATAAAAACATGGGTTTATGAAGGCCCCTTAGGCCCAACAGTGGAAGGAGTCAAAGACCTATCGCATATCTACAGATTAATAGGGAAAAGATTAAACATAAAAGTCAAACTTGATTCTATCTCGATTGATAAGAATATTTAAGAAAAGGATCTTTTTTTTCTAAAAGTTTAATTAACAGTTGGTGATTTACCACAAGACTACCATCTTCCAAACTTTTAGTATATCTTAGAGTCCAAAAGTCTTGGGAAAATGCCAATGTTGTTGGTGCATATGTTTAAGTCAAACAACAGTCAAAACATTCAAATAGTGAGTGACAATATTGAATATAAAACATCCTAGATCACAATCTAGTTCAAATTAGAACACTTTTTAGCCTATAGATTAAAAAACTTGCATGTATATGATCTTGATTGTCCCTCCATTTCCCGTAAATATTATACTCGACACATCAAGGCAACGAAAATCACAATACGAGATGGACGATCTTTGAGGATTTCAACAACCTAAAATAAAAAATGGTACTTTACTATGTCATTTATCTGATGCAACTAAAGGGTAAATTATAACAAACCCTTTAAACTGTCATTATACTAATTGAAAATACATCCTCGAACTATATAAATTGTTCCAAGCTTCCCCCTAGTCGCCAAAAGGGTTTTCTATTTATGCTTCCTAGCAACACATAACGGGGTATTAGTAAGTTTGCATCGTTTAGGAGGCTATTTGCAACGATACAAGTTATCTGATATTTGAATAATACATGCTACTTACTTATTTCTAATCGGAGGGATAATTTATTTATAATTTTCTTTTGCATTTGACCCCAAATAAGGCAGCCAAAAGTAGTTCAAATAGATACCTTCGTGGGCTCTAGGATCCCAAGACCGTAGGGCGTATTGCAACGCCACTGTAATTACAGGAAACAACATTGATGCCAATAGAATTCGGACCAGGATATAAAAGGAAATGCAAGAATTGTTAGGTCTCGAGATGAAAATAGGTAATCTTCGTGTGAATAAAAGAAATGTTTATAAATGTCATACATTCATCCCAATTATCTTAACCTAGTCAACACTAGTTCAAGTAGCCTTGAAGAGAAACTCTATCAGGGTCTCCTCAGATATAGCGAGAAGACTGAAGTGCAAATAAACATGTTAGTTAGTTACAATGAAACCAACTAGGAATTTATAATATAAAATATGAATTGTCTCATAACTATCAAAATTATCAAATAAATAAGAGATAATCTGCCAATGTACCTATTATCGACACATAAAAATAAATCAGCATACAATGTGTAGGGGCCTTGAAGGCAATTTGGAGATTAGAGTTAATCCCCCCATCAACAATAGTGTTTGGGATTAAGGTAGCGATGCAGCTCAAGCAAAGCAGCTCAAGCAAAGTAGCTCAATAAGGCAGTGATGTAGTCCAAAGAGGTGCAGCTCAGCAAGGTAGCTCAAGCGAGGTAGTCCAGCGTGGCAGCCCAAAGGGATCTTCCAGCGAAGAAAATGACAGAGAGAGCTCGCCCTTTAGTCTTATTTCTTTACCGAGTCTTGTTGTATCTCTTTATTTATATTGACCATCAGTTGTAAGGATTATAATGATTTTTAGTGTGAGGTCGAACGGTACTCGGGAGAGACCAGGCTTGGTAGGGCCTGGGAGAGCATTCATGCTCTATTGAACGACTTCATTGTGGGAACTTTAGAGGGACTTCATTTGGAGGATTGAGAAGTGAGTCACCATTGGGGCTAGTCCTGACCATCTTAGATACACCTGGTGAAATGTCCAAAGACCCTGATCGTGGAACCTCGGGCAGAGCAGCCTTGAGCTCCATCGAGCGTTGAGTTGTGAACCAAACAACCCTATACTTAATGTCACATCTACTTTATGTGATTTCACTAACCAGCTAAGCATTGTCAAATCTTCACTTGAGTAAACCATTGTGGTATTTGGGGTTGTCAGACAGTTGGTTTGCCACCTCTGTGTTTACAACCCCCTGACACACAGTGGTTATGCAAAAGGCATGTCTTGGTATTTAATATTTATGACGTAGAGATGACTAGTCCATCAAGAATTTAATGTTGTGACATAAAGAATGAGGGATGTCTTCCATAATAATTAATGACTGAGTTATCTTGGGAGTGGTGTGGGGGCTATTTAAGCGCCCCAACCACCTCCGCGGAAAAGGGGGTTCCTTTTGAGAATTAAGAAGTTATTACTAGAGAGAATATACACTAGAGAGATATTTTATTACAAACTAGAGAGTTCACTCACCCACCATTGCCATTTATTGCGAAGCTTTAATACTTGATAGAGATCTGAGAGGGTGGTTGGGGTGTTTGGCTGCCTGCTAAGGTGTATCTAGGGTGATTACTTCTCTCTCCCTCCAAATGAGTTACTTTTGAGTCAGTTATTATCTTTTGAGTTATACACGAGTGATTTGTGAGTTCAAACTGAGTTTATCTTCACTAAGTTGTGAGTGTGATCTTTGTAATTTAATTCAAAGTGCCATCGGTTAACTTATCATTAATATACTCAAAAGGGGTTACGCCTTCATCTAATCTAAACCACCCTCTTATATTTTGCAACTCTGCTGTGGAGGCATTCTTCTAAGAAAGGAGTATGGCATAAGATAATGTTAATCGAAGACTTAACTTTGATGACATTCAACACAATAAAGAACAAGCGGCGAGGGAGATGGAGAACTCAAGGGATGGAGCCCCTAGACTGGAGGTACCTCCAGTTCAAATGGCGACAGGCATTCCATGGGTGACACAAACTTCCACGAGCCTTGGGTTGGTACCACCCCAAGTGGCACTCCTCATGAACTAATTTTACGAGTTTTTACAAACACCCGTAGCTACAACGGTGTTGGGAGGATTTGAGGCCAACTCCTTTGTGACACCAGGGGCAGCCGCAACAGCCTCACCAAGTGCAGCCTTAACTGGAACGGTCCTAGTAAGTATACCCCTTGATGTGAATCCAACAATGGGAACTATAGAAGTACCAACCGTTCCAACTATGATGATTGCTCTAGGTGAAGTGGGAGCCCCGCATATGGCCCCTCTGGCCGTTCCTTCAATGGTATCAGCTATGGAAAAGATGAGAAAAGAAATACAGAAGGAGATGCTGAAGTTCATGCAAGCTTCCTCACAATCTGCTGGCAAGGTAGCTTCGGTTTATGATGAATTTCGAATGCCATACCCTCAAGAGTATAACGATGAGGCTTATCCGAAAGATTATATTCATCCTATATTTTAAAAGTATATATGAAAGGGTGGGAACCTGAAGGATCACATTAAACGCTTCGTTGAACTTTTGGAGGTTAACTGCAACAACAAAAAATTCAGGTTAATGGAGTTTTCCAAATCCTTAATTGATAAAGTGTATACTTGGTATTCTCACTTAGTACCTAAGAGTGTTTCCATGTGGGAGGATACGCACGTTTTATTCGTCCAGAAGTTGTTTCTGGCGGCGGATGAGTTCACCTTCACCCAACTAGGGAGAGAGAAGAAATGACCCAGGGAAGATGTGGTGTCATACATTCGTAGGTTCAAGGAAAGGTCCCTCAATGTGAGGGAGGAGGCCAAAGAATCCAAACTCTTTAATATCTGTGCAGAAGGACTACTTACTGAGTACATATTCCATCTTATTAATGATATGCATGAGGGGACTTTTACGGCGTTCCTCAAGGCAGCAAGGAACATCTCAATGGTGGTACGGCCGAACCCTGTGGTGGTGCCCATAATGTTCAAACAGCCGATACAACTCATAGGAGGAAGACCCCATCCCCCACGGGTGGGATATTCCTAAGGAATAGGTGAGGGAAAGCAAAGGACAAGAAATGGAAGTTCGAATGAGATCGAGAAGACCCACTATCAGTACTTTACATGGTCGAAGAAGCTCTGAGTTGCTATAACGAAATGTTATTGGGGGGAACGGTGTATGAACCTAAAGGCGTCCCCACCGAGGAAATAGATGCGGTAAGAAAGGTGAATCCCAAGAATTGCCATATCCACCGGAGGATCCAATATATAATCGAAAGTTGCTTCACGCTGAGAAAGATCATTGACAAACATGTGAAAGCTGGGACTTTGCAAATCCCATTACAGAATATCAACAAAAACCCACTTTCAACACATGAGACCAATATGATAGTGGCTTATGATGAGGAAGAAGAGTAAGGAGAAAGAAGATGGGCGAGGGATGAGGAAGGGTTTGAGAAAGCATTGGAGGGTTGTACCAAAAGGATGGCAAACGTGGTATTAGCCTACGACGAGGCAAATGCTAGGGATGTCGAGGAAGACTATAATATTGAGAGTGAAGAGGTTGATCCGGCCTTGGAGTATTGTTCCATTTCAAGATCCCCAAAGTTTACCTGGTTCTTTGACCAGGTGGGGATGCCCAAAAAAAGCAGGTTGGAAATAACTCAAGCGATTCTGGATATCGCGAGGAAGAATGCAGTCCCCTCGCTGAAATGGAGGGGACCAATGGCAAGGACGGTGAGAAAGTTTTTTTCCAAAATCACATTTAATGATGTAGACAGGGCTTTGAGATTCCCTCATAATAGATCGTTATACATAATATCCAGCATTAACAGAGTTAGCTTTGCAAGGGCGCTTATAGATGGGGGTGCCTCAATAAACATCATGCCAATCCGATCCTTCCATGCAACCAATATTCCTAAAGAGAGGTTGGTGCCAACACCTTTAGTGATCTCTGGTTGTGATAACTAGTCTTCCAAATCCATAGGATATGTGAAAATGGGGATTGTAATGGGAAATTTGAGTTCTCATATTAAATTCCATGTAATAGAAAGTGAAACTTCCTACCACTTATTAATATGAAGGGTGTGAATGCATAACCAGGGTCTAGTTCCTTCGACGTATCATCAATGCACTAAGGACAGTATCAAGGGAACTGAGATCACCATTATGGCGACGAAGAGGCCCTTCGATGTTGAGGAGGCCCACCTAATGGATGTAACATTCTACATAGAGTTGGAGGAGGACGTCAAAGTCCTAACTAGGCGAATGGAGGGAGCATGTGTTCCTTTAATTAGGTAAAGAATGGGAATTGTGAATGGTTAAGAGGGAGAGATGATGGGAAATAAACGAGCAACGGAGGAGGCCCACCATGTGGTTTCTCGACCCCAAAAGGTCTCGAAGCATCAAAAAGACAAGGTGAGGCCCAGAATGGATCCAGTGGATCGTGAGGTGCAACAACAAAGTGTGATGAGTCGATTTACATGAGAAAGACTGTTTGAAGCTGCTAGGAAAAGAAGAGGAAGACAGTTACAACTGCCATCAGACAGTGCAAGAAGGTTGTTATCAAAGAGGGAAAAGTGGTGTATCAGTTATAATGGTGTGAACAGGAAGCCGAAGAAATCGATAAAGAGGCTCACCTGATATATGAGTTTTTTATGGTGGACCAACGGGGGAAATTCATGGTGATAGACAAATCCAACATACAGGAGTTCATGGAAGATGTCACTGAAGAACCAGATTATATAGCAGATCAACCGAAGCCACATGTATAAGAATTGGACCAGCTGAACCTGGCAAAGGAAGGAGAGGATCGAAGGCCTATTTTCTTCTTGAAGGATCTTAGTGAAGAGAAATGAAATACCTTGGTTGAGTTGATTCAGGAGTTTGTGGATGTCTTTGCGTTGAAGTACACAAAAATGGAAGGGTTAGATGAAGAAGTAAGCTGTCACAAGTTGAACGTGATGCCTTCAACCATTATAGTTAAACAAGCAATGAGAATATAAAAACTTGAGTTGGACTTAAAAATTAAGGAGAATGTCCAACGTTTATTAATGACAAGGTTCATCAAACCAATACTGCACCCTCTTTGGCTATCTAGCATCGCTCTAGTAGGGAATAAAGATAAGAATCAAATCCGCATTTACTTGGACTTTAGGGACTTAAATAGGTCTTGCCCCAAAGATGAGTTACCTCTACCTTCCATTGATATCGTGATAGATGCAACGGCTGGGCATGAGATGTAAAACTTCATGGATGGGTATGTAGGGTACAACCAAATCAAGATGGATCCCATAGATGCAGAAAAAAGAGCCTTTAAAACTCCGTTGGGAAATTTCATGTATAAAGTAATGCCGTTTGGACTAAAGAATACAGGGCAACGTACCAAAGAATAATGATGGCCATTTTCCATGACTTCTTTCACAAGTTTGTGGAATTTTATGCGGATGAGTTGGTAATCAAATTAAGGAAGGAGGAGTCTCATATAAGCAATTTGAGGATGGTGTTTGCTCGATGGAGAAAGTATAAGCTAAAGATAAATTAACTGAAATACATCTTTGGAGTAATTGGTGGAAATTTTTTAGGTTTTGTGGTTGATTGGCAGGGGGTGCAGATGGCCAAGACAAACATCGAGCGATCTTGGAAATGCTAAGTCCAAGAATAGCAAAGGAGCTGAAGAGTTTCCTCGACAAAGTTTCCTACCTTAGGAGATTTGTGTCTGGATTTGCCGAAATAACACGCCCGTTGATGCAGATTTTATGAAAGAACATAAAATTCAAATGGGAGGAGGTTCACCTGGAGTCTCTCACTGGGCTGAAGAAGCTGCTTATTTCACCACAAACCATGGTTCCCCCAATGGCAGGAATACCGTTGCAGCTATACCTTACATCCACCACGAGGTTCGTTGGATCTTTGTTGGCAAAAGATATTAACGGGCAAGAATGATCAGTCTACTATCCGAGTAGAATAATACATGGGCCGGAGGTTAGGTATAGTAGTTTTGAAAGACATTGTTTAGCCCTAGTCTTTGTAGCATACAAACATAGACATTATATGTTGTATTTTATAATTCATATTGTAACAATATGTGATCCCATTAAGTTTTTATTGGCAAGAACTATATTGATTGGTAGGGAAGCTAGTTGGTTCTTCATCCTCTCAGAGTATGATTTGAAGTGCATGGTCCCTCGCGCAATCAAGAGCCAAGCTTATGCAGACCTATTGGAAATCTTCCCCTATGGGACATTTGACGCACCTAGAGAAAGCATTTTGGTGGATGATTTACAGGCCAACCACTTAGACACGAACGAGGAAGAATGGATGATGCAGTTTGATGGATGTTAGGCATAAAATAAAGGAGTAGTAGTGGTTATTCTTTCAAAAGGAGATGAAGAAATTAGCCTCTCCTACAAGTTAGATTTCCTTTGATCCAACAATGAAGTAGAGTATGAAGCATTGGTACTGGAGTTGATGGAGGCCCTTCGAAGGGGAATTCGTTCTCTTTGCATCAAGGGTGATTCGAACTTGGCGATTTAGCAAGTGAATAGAAAATATACATTGAAACACACCTAAGTCTGGAACCTTATAGAATGATCATTCAAAGGCTTCTCAACTGGTTCCATTAGACAAAGATCAGGAGGCATCCCAGAATGATGAATCGCCATCCAAATGCCTATGCCACTATTTCCCAGAAGATGATTATAAAGGAAGATTCAACTACGGTAGTGATCCAATGGAGAACAAATCCCTCTATGGTAGAGTCAATCATGTTAATGGAAGATGGTTATAACTGGAGGGAAGTGATTAGGAAGCAACTGGAATTTGTAAAAGGAAAGATGGAGCTGAGGGAGGTGGTCCAATATTTTACAAATTAGGGAAACCTCTACTACAAGAACGCAGGAGGTTAGGTGTCAAGATGCATCGATCTAGAAGAGTAAGAATGAAGATTAAAGAAGACACTAGAAGAGCACTGCAAAACAAATGAAATCCCTATTTATAGAAGAATTCAAAGAATGGGATACTTCTGGCCCAGGATGAAGTAGGACGCAGTAGAGCTATTATAAAAATGTGATAAGTGAAAACTTTTCTTCGAGGCAGATGAGTGCCATTTTGTTGAAGCTCAACCAGATTGGAGGGAACCCTATATTAATTTCATAAATGATGGAGTTGTCCCAATAGAAAAGATTGATGTAACGGGACTCAAGATAAGGGCCACAAGGTTCTATGTTCAAGGGGGCAGCTGTATCGAAGAGGGTACTTCAATAGGCCATTATATTGCATCACAAAGAAAGAGGCAACCGAAGTCCTAAAATAAGATAATGACCCAGTTCACATAGGAGGGAAAAAGTTGTACGATCAGTTGATGACGTTGGGCTATTATTGGCAACTGATAGAGAAAGACTCCGCAGAGTTTGTTCGAAAGTGTAAATCTTGCCAGCTATATGGAATTATGATCCATGCCCCATCGGTGGACGTGCATTCCCTAGCAACTCCATATCCTTTTAACACTTGGGCTTTTGACCTAGTAGGGGCAATATACCCTTCTTCAAGAGGGAAGATTTGGATACTAGTGGCAATAAAGTGCTTTACAAAGTGGGCTGAGGAGATACCACTGAGAAGAGGAACCGCGGGAGTAGTAGCCAACTTTATCAGGGAATATATTATTTGTCGATTTGGAATTCCAAAAGTTATTCTCTTAGATAAAGGAACTCCATTCCTTAATTTAAAAGTAACAATGCAGACGAAAAAATACTCTATCATTCATCATACCTCAACGGTGGTATACCTAAAGGGAAACGGTCAAGCCGAAGCAACTAACAAAACATTGGTTAACATTTTAGCCAAAATGATGGAGGATTTCCCAAGATCATAGGATGATAACATACCAACTGCATTATGGGCCTATCAAACAACCAAGAGGAAGCCCATAGGGTATACTCCATTCTCCCTTATATATGGAGCTTGAGCGATTCTCCCGGTGGAGTTGGAAGTTCCCTCTGCCCGATATTCCTTACGAAGTAGCATGCTCCCTTATAACAGACATGTGCAGTTGGAAGCATTGGACGAACACAGAGATAATGCGATGCAGCACTTTCAAATGTACATGAAGCAGCTCTTCAGGGCATATGATAACTTGGTGAGATCAAGGAAGTTCATGGAGGGAGACCTCATTTTGAAGGCAGTAGTAAAGGACACGAGGGAGCTTCCTCTACCTAAGATTACAGCAAATTAGGAGGGACCTTTCATTGTAAAAGAGGCTCATGATTCCGGTTATTGTATAATTTCTAAGATGGAAGAAGATAAACCATTTAAGGTTAATAATAAATTATTGAAGGTCTATCATGTATGAGTAATTAAATTGTGATCAACGTTGTATCTAGTGGTTTTTTATGAATATACAAGCTGTTATTCTTAAAAAAGATGTCTTTTATTGAAATCTGAATAAAAATGAAAAATGGCAGTTGGGTAAGTGATGTAAAGCAGTCACAGACCAACGAAAGGGAATAGAAAAAAAAATATACAACATTTTTTCTTCTCATTCATAAATGTTGGGACATTAAAAAATCGGGAGCTATTGCCCAAGAAATACATAAGGGAAAACCTACACAAATGAAAAAACTACTTTCACTATCCTAAGAGGAACCACAGTGATGATACGAGAAATCGGCCATAAGTCGTTCTCATACCAGCAAGTCAAGAGTAAAGTGTATAATAAGTAAATAAAGCGAGTAAGTAGAGAAACGACAAGGTATAGAGTGGTTCAGCCTCTAAAATAGGCATACGTCCATTATTTTGCTCCGTTCTCATTATATGCGTTATATTGTACAATATAATCATGCCTAAAGAGGCGTACAAGTATGAGAATAAAGGAGAGTACATGGTAGTATTGAGGATTCTGGTGTGCCAAAGAGGTGGCCGCAATGTAGATCAGCAACCCTCAAGTCATATAGAGAGAATCTGTATTGTAGAATATGCCTCAGGTGTGTGGACTCGATCCCTCATTTCTAGGCATGGTCCTCTATTTATAGGAGATATGGTCATGTGCTCTAAGAACGTGACGTACATAAAATCTGGAGTTGCTATAATGGAGAGGGATGCGGCCTATAAGGCGAGCAATATGAGTGTCGAATCCTGCGAAAGGCTAGAGATAAATGATGCCGCACCCTGTACTGGGTAGGTCCATGGCATTTTCATGATGAGCAAGTGGTATGTGTCGCGCCCTGTATTTGGTAGGGCCGCACCCCGTGTTGAATAGGGTCGCACCTTATGCTGTGAAGGGCCGCGACATATAAGCATGTGCAGTGCATAGTACCATCCGCAGCAGGGTGCTATATTTGTACTATCAAGAAGCCCCCAATTCGTAGTGCCAAGAGATTGTGATTGGGGCCGCGACTTAGTTCAGTCTTCTCAGGTCCCGCGGTACTTCCAAGGCGACGATTCATCTTTCGCGCTCTCTTATATAAATTGTTCAGGTCGTGGACTTCATTACGTTTTCCAAATCCTTGAGAGAATATCGAGAGTGAGTTCCTACATGCTTATCTTCTTGCATTTTCCGGCGATCTTACAAGGCCATGTGTGGTGGTTCTAAGGCAGTTTGAGGCTGATCATCGCCGATCTTCTTCATTTCCAGGTAATTTTTCAACCAATCCTTTTTAAATAGCTTTTGCTGTTCGTAATTCTTCTTTAAATAGACAAACACATGAATTTCTGCATATATGATCTTCGTGTTTATTTTTATTGTTTTGTTTAAATAATCTTCTAATTTCCAAGTACCGAATACATACGCATGGTAAAAAATTGTTATTGTTGATAGAATTCCTTGAATCGACCTTCATAATACTAAACGCACCCTTAATCTTCCATTGTTTAGAACATATAAACTGCGTTTGTGTCGAATCATATTGAAATCATACGACTGTTCTTGTTATTCTTGAATAGACTTTTTATATTCTAGGTCTTTGATCTTTAAACGAATAAACATTAGATACTTAGTTGTTTGAGTGAATGGCCGCGGCATGATGAAGTACCCATTTAGTAATTTAAGGCTGCACTTGATCCTTCAAATATTCCTTAATTTTATCCCTAGCCGCGGCTTGTGGGGAGCGATCGCTGCGGCTCTTTAGGTTCTTAGATTTAGACTCCGTGACACTTTAGCCCGTAGCTGTCGTTGAGTGAGTAGCCGCATCATTGTAAAACTAATCCAATTAATGTGTCACGACGATGTTTGTCTTTTGGGGTTAAACCCCACAATTGCCCATTTAGCCTCAATATTTCCTGTTCATCTTGATATTCTATTGAACCTGTCGTGGCCTCTAAGAGGCCTCTATACCATACTGGTTGCATCACCTAACTGCGGCTTATGCTTTTGAGGTACCGCTGCATCCATATGAGCCTTTATCCGGATAAGTTTTTAAGAAGCTTTTAGGCAAAGCATTTTGGAGCCTCTCCTCTTGAAATCCCTTTCGTACCTCCTCTGAAATCAATAGGGTCTTGGCAACTAAAGAATTGCCCCAAATTTATAGTATTAGACTCAAACTCCACCGAATCTGCTTTTAGGAAGGATTCTGAGACCACGCAGATGGAAGAGCAAGCCAACTCTAGTAACTGACCAATACATGTGGAAGATGATGCCGTGGAAAAGGATGCTACTGATGTTAGGGATGAACCAGCTGGTCCATCTAGGAGGGCTGAGAGACCCCTAGCTACGCTTGATATTCGCAGCATCATGACCCAAGACTGGGTTAACCAGGTAGCTGAGGCCTTCGAGTTTCCAAAAAACTTGATGTGCTCAGCACCTTCCGTGAATCAAAGATCATGAGGGCACTTACTGATGATGGAGTATACTTTCCACTTCATGCCTTTGCTTATGGACTCCGACTGCCAATTCTTGTTCACATCACCAGCATAGTAAGATCCCAATGGCTGGAGGGCCATCCTTACCGCGATCGTGCTTTGGGAGAATCAATTCAAAAAAGACATTACTCCCACATAATTTTTTCACTTCTATCACCCGAAGGAAAACTTCGTGAAGTTCGCTGGGTACTATTACTTCTTCGTCCGTGGCAAGGATGAGACCCTTTACTCTGGGAGGCCGACCAGTGTAAATAACTAGAAGGGGAAGTATTTCTACATCTCTGGAAAGGGTGGGAGATTCACCCTCCGGAGAACAAATGGGAGAAGTCGTTTTGAATGCTGTGGCAATGGGGGTCCCCTATTAAGCTAGATATTGGATTTATAGCCGTGTCCCCTCTTTGTGGTTTCTTATTACTCTCTACTAACCTTTGAAGTGTTTTTATGTAGTTCTTGATAATTTGCAACTGAGCGGGAGGCAACATAAAATAGTTTCCAAGGTCGAGGAAATTCCTGCTGAAGAGAAGAAGTTCAGCGCCCTTATAACATCTGCAACTGTATTTGAAGAAGTGTTCTTTCCCAGCAAGTCCATTCAAAAGGGATGGCCACGGGAGGTAATAACCTGATCATCAGTCTTTATCTGCGGGAACTTATGTTGAAACTTCATTTATTTACTATTTATTTTCCTCTTTCAGGTGAGGAAGTTGATAGGGAACTGTTGGCTGCCCAATTAGCTGAAATGGATGAGGACGCAACCGTTCTCAATAACACTATGAAGCATAGAAAAAAGAAGAGTACCAAGATAAAGGCACCGGCCGTGGCACATTCTGGAGATCAAAACCTTCCTATCGGGACCCCAAATTAGGCTGCGGAAAGAACCAACCTTACTGAACCCCAAATTGAATTCGATGATGATATTGGAGCCAATCTGGCCAGGAAAAGTTTGATGTCCACGTCGGATGCGGCTATCCATTCCATTTCACCGCTGCCGCCACCTGTTGTTACTGTTAATGCCAACTTAGAGCCTCCTTATTGCCATGCCTGAGCTAGTCCTGATGGTCGACCGTAGCCACAAATAAGACAACCTAACCCTGAGTCCTCCTAGGATACTATCGTAAAGGCTGCACGAAGGATGAAAAGGGACCTTGACGTCGGAAATCTTGACAGGTTGGTGGAAGAAGATCATGACGATCTAGAGGACTGCAGCCTCCATAGTCTTTAGGGGGTAAGTGCAAGTGCTCTTTTAGTTTTAATTTTGAATTCGTTAGCATGATTCTAAATTTTTCCTTTCAGGCCGCGGACGTCATGGTAGCCCAAAAGAGGAAGTATGAGGCCATCTACAAACTGAAGGAGGCAGCAAAGAGGGTACACGCCGTTGATTTGGAGAATGCACGAAATTCCTCCTTTGAAGATGGAAAGTTGTCTGCTGCCGCGGCACTTCAGGTTGATCAGATGAACTTGGAAGCAGAGGTCACGGCCATAGAAGAAGTGGCGGAAAACTTTAAGCAGGCCGCAGAATCCCTTAAAGTCTCCCAGTCTCAGACCGTGGAAGCTGCATAAGGCGCAGAGATTTCTAGTAACAAGCTGAGGATTCTTCAAAATAAGTACGAGTAGCTGAAGACCAAGGCTTCCCAAGATGCCGTAGCCCATGTCGCGAAAGTTAAGAAAATGGAGGGGGACTATGCTGTAGCCCTTCAACTGGCCATTGACAGTACTGTGGAGTCGTTCGAGGGATCTAGGGACTTTTATCTCATCAATAACAAGGCCGACCTCTGCGGCTACCAAGAACTTAGGCATAGGGTCATAAAAAACTTTCCCCACTCTAAGGAGACCATTCTTGCCTGGGACTTGGTGATGCTGAGCATCAAGAATGTATAGATTAGCTCAAGGCCGCGGGTGAAGAGAAAGTTAGGTTGAGGGCAGAGGTTGAGGCAGCAGCTGGGGATGAAGAAATTGAGACCGCCGCGGATGGTGATGAAGGAGATGATCATGATGATGCATCTTCCTGAACTTATTTATTTTTAAACTAATCATTAATACAGGGCTGCATCCCTCCTGTTATTTTAACTCCGTGTAGTGGCTGCGGCCTCTTTGTCTGTACGATAATATTAACTAAGGCTGCGACAACCTTTTTTGGATTATTTTCACTTTATTTTCTAGTAGCTTCTTGTTTTTCTGCTTTGCTTGCTTTGATACTTGAATGTATGTTTTGCTTTCTTGAATTATGCATTTTCTTCTTCCAAATGTATGGGTCATGGTCCGCGTCCCTATTTAGAAACTAAAATGGAATATAACTTAAGACCGCGACACTCTAATGTGGATTGGCTGCTTGAACCATATAGTTTTTTTTGTCATCCCATAACTAATATGGAAGATAAAGAATGGCCAAGGTTGCGTCTTGTAATTTTAATTAAGGCCGTAGCCACCCAATGATTTTTCTTTAAATGCGTTGATACTTCAACTAACGCTTTTACATCTTGCTTGCTTAGTTAAACCATGAATTAGTTTAAGGCTGCGGCACGGTATCGTAGATTACCACGTGCACTTTACATAGGCCGTGGCACCTTACGACTGGATCATTATAATAGTGCTTCTTGATTATGGTCGCGACAGGTCAACTGCACTGCTTACCTTCTTCGCTCAATGGATTTATTTAATAGTCGCGGTCGTATATTTAGCCTTTAGGAGATTTTTAGCTTTAGCATGCTTTTGTAATTACAATAAAATAGCAACTGCCTCTCATGGCTTTCCTCTAGTCGCTTCAATTGGATCTAAGTCCAAGTCATTACCACATCAACTTAGTCGCTTTAATGGATGTAGTTGTATTGACAGGGCTACTACACTCTTCGAGCCCTTCCATCTGAACATACAGGATACTTTCAGGCCTCCCTAGGCTGGGTTATGTTATTAAGCCACCCACACATATCATACAGGATACTTTCAAGCCTTCCCAGGCTGGGTTATATTATTAATCCATCCACAACAAACATATAGGATACTTTCAAGCCTCCCCATGTTGGGTTATGTTATTAATCTACCCACACCTAACACAGAGGATAATTTCAAGCCTCCCCAGGCTGAGTTATGTTAATAATCCACCCATAGCTAACATACAGGATATTTTCAAGCCTCCCAGGCTGGGTTATATTATTAAGCCACCCACAGCTATGGATATATAAAAAGCTATCCCCGGCTAGATATTGCAAGTCTCCCGACTTAATAACGCATCTCGAAAGTTAAGAACAGGCATTGGAGGCCCTTATGAGTGATGTTGAAGTCCAATTTGGATAACTTCTTTCAGTATTTTCTTTCGCCATCTTTAATTATCATCTGCTTTCAGATAATCAGGTGTCTTGTTGGGTGCTTGTGGGCCCATTTAGATATTATCATTCTTGATATAACAGATCATTACCGATCGAGATATGTATGTATGCATGGTTGTTTAAGACAAAATGGTCATTTGTAAGATATCATTTCATGAAAATGAAAATCAAAACATGACACTATAAGAGTGAAATTGATTTCATATATTTATACTTATATATTCATGACTTTTTGGTGACAACACACAGTTTAATTAGATATAGCATAAGAAGAGTTGTCACTGTAAAATAGAGACAGATGGAATATAAGACATAAGCATGAAAAATGGGCGTGCGGTTTGTGAGACTAAACTCCATCCCCTAAACATCTTTGAAGAACCTCCGTAACACCCGTTGCCCAACCAGCCTTTCAATTTCATCCTTTAGTGCATAGTACTGCTCAGTGTCGTGGCCATGGTCTAGATGGAACTTGCACCAAGTAGCTTTGTTCCTCTTGTGGGGTGGAGATCTCATCTTTTTTGGACACCTCAACAGCTTGTCTTCCTTGATAAACTCAAAGACCTCTTCAATCGGGAAGGCCAATGGAGTGTAGGCTTCATATTTCTTCTCTACCTTCTTCATTCTCCTTTTTAGGACCCTGGGGCTAGTGCTTTAACTCGTGCACTTCCTCGGGTGGAATTTCTGGGGCCGCGATAGCACTGATTCTGTGTGCCACACCCACATTGGGTGAGGTCACTGCCTCTAGCATTAGGACCCTCTGAGCCAAATAGTTGACCTGGGACTAGAGTGAGGCATGATTATCGTAGAGGTGGTTGAGGTGATTGTACAGCTGCACAATCTCATCTTTGACTTCTGTGCTTTGGCTGGATTCTCCCTCTATTTATGCTTTTGTTAGTCTTTACAAAGTATATATAATCTGAGACAAAACTAAGAGAAGTTAGTAATCTCAGGAATATTGGAGTAACCAAGTAGGAAATGGGGATGCAGCGTTTGCACTGCTACATGGTACTGTTACCGAGGCCGCGACCAATATGGCACATAGGTGCACTGCTGTGGACATTGTATGATATTCACCAATGTTGAGATGGAGACCACCTGAGTCCATTCCTTGATGTTTTGAGGCTTCTGTAATACAACTTCCCTATTAGAGGTCGCGGCATGTAAGGCAGTTGAACTACCACGCCGCATCCCTACCTAGGCAGCGAAGAGACAATCCCAAAATTGAAACCCAGAAACTGAGTTTTTCTCCCAAAACACATGGAGAGCATACCTACTAGGGTCTATCCATTGAGAGAATAACCTCTCGGTGCACAAAATGGCACAATTCTAATGATAAACCATAGATCATAGGCAAAGAATCAACTAAAAGAGAGTAAATATAACTCTTCCCTAATCACCCACCTTTGCGAAGCTATTGACCTTTGCACTTTTCAGTGTCATCTTTTTGAGGTAACATCATTGGGGCATGTAAAAATATATCTAAGGTCATAAAAAAGGAGACCCCTAGACATATCTGAATATAGTCCATACCCATTTGAGGGTGTGTATACAAAATACGAGTTCAAGAACTGAAATCCACCCTTGAGATAATGATCCAAGGGATCCCCATGTGTAGAAATAGGTGTTTAATCAAAACACAGAGAAACAAGAGTGAAATATCTTTTTTCCCACAGATGGTGTCAAATTGATGATACAAGAAATCGGCCATAAGTCGTTCTCATACCAGCAAGTCAAGACTAACGTGTATAATAAGTAAATAAAGCGAGTAAGTAGAGACAAGACAAGGTATATATTGGTTCAGCCTCTAAAATAGGCCTACGTCCAATGTGTTGCTCCGTTCTCATTATATGCGTTGTATTGTACAATATAAACATGCCTAAAGAGGCATACAAGTATGAGAATAAAGGAGAGTACACGGTAGTATTGAGGATTCTGGTGTGCCGGAGAGGTGGCCGCGGCGTAGATGAGCAACCCTTAAGTCGTGTAGAGAGAATTTGTAATGTAGAATCTTCATCAGGCGTGTGGACTCATTCCCTCATTTCAAGGTGTGATCCTCTATTTATAGGAGATATGGTCACGTGCTCTGAGCACATGACGTACATAAAATCTGGAGTTGCTGTACTGGAGAGGGATGCGGCCTGTAAGGCGAGCAATGTGACTTCCACATCCTGCGAAAGGCTGGAGCTAAATGATGTCGCACCTTGTACTGGGTAGGTCCATAGAATTTTCTTGATGAGCAAGTGGTATGTGCCGCGCCCTATATTTGGTAGGGCAGCACCCCATGTTGAGCAGGGTCGCACCCTATGTTGAGAAGGGTCGTGACATATAAGCATGTGTAGTGCATAGTACCATCCGTGGTAGGGTGCTATATTTGTACTATCACACAGGTCAGAATCAACAAAAAAAGTCTCCAGGCAACCCCAAAGAAGCTGTCAGGCATGAGCGTTTGGCGTTAATAAAAACATCCAGCCTAGTTTGAACTTGTGCCCACTCGATAAGGAGCTCCTCACGTTTTATAATTTCTACACGAAGAGTTTTTGCGAGGTCCTTTAACTTCTTATCCGTAACCTCTAGTAGGGATTGTAGCTTAGCCAGTCTAGCTCCCTTAGTTCGCTGGGCCTCTCGATGCTGCAACAACAGTTCCCTCTGGTCTTCTAACTATTGGCTCTTTAAAGTTTTCAAATGTCCAATCAGCCATTTGAATTGAAAGCCATCTCTACCCAACTCCTTTAAATATCTCAAAATTTCATTGAGCAGGGGCCTAGTGACATTGTAAGTAGGGGTGATAACTAAATCCACGACAACCATGGCCATTCCTCAAAGTCTGAGTCTCATCACTGGAATGCTCGAATGAAGGCAACCAACAGTGAAAGTCTCCAAATAATGGATAACAATTTGTTCGATAACTAAACAGTGGATGACAGAAATCTGAGGAGAACATGGAAGGACCATGAGGTAGAACTCATGGGGATCTAAGGCACGTGGCAGAAGTTCACAACCATACTCGCTATCAATCGCAGTACTCGTTGTGGAACCCTGGTCGTTAGGACTAGAATCTTCTAGAATATCTGGTTCCCAATGGGGCGAAGTAGTAGGCAAAGGGACTGGGGGAGACCTCTCTCCAACATGAAGAGACTCGCTAGCAACATGATAACAGTTAAAATAGGTAATGAGTAAAAAAAATCTTAATAAGTGTTTGTCAATGTTAAGTCAACGTTATTGGTGGAGTTTGGCAAATATCTTAACAAGTGGTTGTCACTATTAAGTCGCCGTTACGGGTGTCACCATTAGAGGTGGATGTTGTGAAAAAAAAATCTGAACAAGTGTTTAACATTGTTAAGTCACTGTTATTGGTGGAGTTTTGACGAAAATCTTAACAAGTGTTTATCATTGTTACATCATCGTTATTGGTGGAGTTTGACAAAAATATTAAAAAATGGTTGTCATTGTTAAGTCACTATTACGGGTGTCACCGTTAGAGGTGGATGTTGCGAAAACAAATCTTAACAAGTGGTTGTCATTGTTAGGTCACCATTACGGGTGTCACCGTTAGAGGTGGATGGTGCGAAAAAAATCTTAACAAGTGTTTATCATTGTTAAGTCACCGTTATTGGTGGAGTTTGAGGAAAATCTTAACAAGTGGTTGTCACTGTTAAATCGTTGTTACGGGTGTCACCGTTAGAGGTGGATGTTGTGAAAAGAAATCTTAACAAGTGTTTATTATTGTTAAGTAACCATTATTTGTGGAGTTTTGAAGAAAATATTAATAAGTGTTTATCATTGTTAAGTTACCATTATTGGTGGATTTTGACGATAATCTTAACAAGTGGTTTTCATTGTTAAGTCACCGTTATGGGTGTCACCTTTAGAGGTCGATGGTACGAAAAAAATCTGAACAAGTGTTTAACATTGTTAAGTCACTGTTATTGGTGGAGTTTTGAAGAAAATCTTAACAAGTGTTTATCATTGTTAAGTCACCGTTATTGGTGGAGTTTTGACGAAAATCTTTATTTATCATTGTTAAGTCACCAGTATTGGTGGAGTTTTGACAAAAATATTAACAAGTGGTTGTCATTGTTAAGTCACTGTTATGGGTGTCACCGTTAGAGGTGGATGTCACAAAACAAATCTTAACAAGTGGTTCTCATTGTTAAGTCACAATTACCGGTGGAGTTTGAATGTTTGAAAAAAGGATTCTTCTAGATCATATATTGCCGAGTAAGGGACAAACAACGAGGAAGGAAGAGAAAGTATATAAATACCTCACCAATAGATGGATTCATAACGGGAGCCGTAATGGAAGCTGTAACGGGGGGAACAGAAACCCCCATAGAACCCCCAACGATGGGAAGCTCGACGTGTACTGAAGCTCCTACGCCAATAAAAGGTACCAAGGCCAAGATGGGAGGAGTCTCGCTTGGAGAAGGTGTTTGGCCTCCAAGGGATACTCCAACTGTAGTGGATGAAAAAGAACCACCATGCTGGGTAGAAAAATCAACGTTGGCCTTGGGAATAGGCAGAACACCAAGAGAAGTTAATGGGACAAGGTCCGTAGAAAACTGCAAAAATGAAGCTAAGTGTTAGAAATGGGTAATAAGTATAGAAAAAAGGGGAAATATCTCTAATTTTTACTTACCTTTGTTATGGTACTGAAGAGGGGAGCTACAATTATGGATCTCGTTAATACAGCAGGAAGAAAAATGTCAGCTAATAAAGACGCCATTTGGACCTAAGACATCCCAACGGATTAAAGTTCAGTGTGGTAAACAGAAAAAAGGGGTTGAAGAGAGAAAATACGTCAGACCTAATAGTGATTAAGAATGTGTTCCCTCGGGGGAACTTTTTGCAGTTGGAACAAGGGGAAGAAGAACCTCAGGATGAGATGTTAATTCAGAAGAAGCAAGGGGAATTATCTATGGTTGAGAAGATATTCCCACAAATTCAACGATATCACCCCCCGCAGCAGAACCTTTAGCCCATTGGGAGGACAAACGACGAGATTAGGTAAGACCTATCATAGGAGAACAGGGAGGAGATGATTCGGTTGTAGATCCCCCAAAGCGTCCTCCCATAAAAGAACTAATCGGAGGAGAAGACCTTTCTTCACTAGCCTCCTAATGAAAATAAGAAAGAAAGAACAAGTTTCAGAAAAGAGAACAAAAACAACTATGTGTGGAAAGACCAACCTCATGATCAGAAGAAGAATGTGAGGGTATGACAACGGGCGAAGATGGGGGAGATGAGTGAGGAGAATCCCTCTCGATGAAATGAGCTACAGTCTCAGGACTATCATCAACTGTTATAACTTCATCAAGAGAATGAGAAGTAGAATGCCTAGGAGTAGAGGCAACCGTTGTAGGTTGAACTGTAGAGGCTTGTCTTCTAATTGCCTTAGTTCCCAAAGTCTTCTTCCTTTTACCAGAGGTACCATCATCTAAAGGCCCCCTTTTTCTTCATACGAAGCCCTTCGATGGGATCCACCACAATAGCGAGAAATGACTCAGCAGGAGGAACTGAGGGCGTAGTTTGGCGAAATATCCGTTGAAGGCATTCAACCTCCTTTATAACTTCTTCCCATATTTCCTTAGGCACATAAGTATTTGAAGGAACGAAGGCAATGGGAAAATCATATATAAGGGCTTGGGATTTGGGTGGGGAATTGGGATTTAAATAGGCCCCACATCTAGTCTTTGTTTGATTTTTGGGAAAGGCATTGTGAAGGACCTCTTCACCAGAAGCTGCAGTGGTAGAAGTACCGTCAGCTGAAGGTTTAGGCCTTGAAGATTTTTTTGCTTTAGGTGCAACAACAGGGATTGCTGGGAAGTATGGAGGCAGCTCACTGGGGGGTCCTTTGGCATTTGGCTAAGTGGGAACTCAATTCCTAGAACGAAATTCCCCTCCAGCCCCAGCTCTAAGGAGGGAAAACTCTAAATAGTGGGGTAGACTGGGGGACTTTGGACGTACTCACGAATTTTGGCTATCTGCCTTGTCCAATACTTCATTGTAAATCACTAGTTACATCCCCCTTCCTAGAAAGTGCAGGAATGGTAACACGACCACTTATGGCTGAGCAGATCATGGAAGCAGCTGACACAGTGTAAAAGCCGCAGGCCTTAGAGAAAGATAACTTGGAGTGAGAATCTTGTAATACTGGTTGAGGAACCCCTTGGTCATACCCAAACTGACGGCTACAACGGTTGGGGTTGTAATGTTCATATGTATACCCCCAGTCAGGGTAAGAGGGAAGATAGACAAGAGTCAAAGCCAAAACCTTAGCAAACGAAGGGTCTTACATTATAAGATCCTTCGAGGTATACACCACAACCCTAGATATGACACCAAAAAAATCCTAAGTATAAGAAAAAGAATCCTTACTGTAAGGCCTCATCACGAAGCAACTTATTTTGTCAAAAATGTCCAGAAGCTCCTTCCTACTCTGTTTCTTATGGAAGCAAAAAAGGCGATGGGGCTTGATGATTTCCCTAGCACGAAGGGGAGTGCGGTTAGCAGAGATATCCTAAAAGAGAAAGTAAAGAAAACCTGTCAGAATGATGGAATTGGTAAAATTGGCCAAGTTGAATCGGCCCAAGGACCGTTCCATGTCTAGATGGGTCCTGTCCAACCATGTATAAAGTGACCCTAGGGCTATGGCTACCATAGGAAGTTTATACTCCCTGGCCAAACGAACAGATAGATTGATCAAGTCTCTGTGTGGTCGATCATGGGGCTTGCTAGGCAAGAAAAAATGTGATAGAATCACAAGTATGTAGGCTGATAACTCAAGAGATGTACCTTTGCCCAGGCTAAATTCAGCTGTGGGGTTAGTACGGTAGATGTAGTTTATGAGGGGAGTAAAGATTTCCTTGTTGGAATTATCGATACATCTCCTGCAGATTTGATCCAAGTCTGCTCGGGCCTTTTTCTCTTCGGCATCCAAAGCCTCATCGTGATAAGCCGAAGTTCCTACGGGTTCAAGCCCAAGTAGCTCGCAAACATCCTTAAGTGTAACGATGAACTCTCCCCACTAAGAAATAAACGTGTGAATTATAATGTACCAACGGGAGATAGAGATTTTAAGGGCAGCATTGTGTTTAGAAAGAGTAAATATGCCAAACCAACAAGCTCGATGGATACCAACCTTGGAAAGAACATTAGAGTAAGTGGCCTGCATAAATGATTTCCAAGCAGCAAAGTGGGAAGGGGAGCCACCAAGTCCTTCAAAATCAATATGCGACCAATGGAAGTCACATATGTGAAGACGAAACTACATTATCCCCTCGGGAGGAAAATACCCCCAAGAAGTGGAATCTTGGTCTTCATAAGCCAGCAGTAAAGCGTCATACTTGGCTGAAAAATGACAAGTCCTGCACCCCTCAGAGAACTCATCATCTTTGTCAAAGATAGGAGATCGACGATAAAAATGTAATTATTCTTGGCGTGCTGCCACAAACGCAGTGGCGTCCAAGGTGGTTATAGGAGGATCACTGGTGGTGGGTGTGCTGGGAACGCTGGAAGAGGCCATAACAGTGAATGGTGGAAGAAGAAAATCTTAAAAAGGTGGAGAGGGGCATGGAAATGGAGGAACACAACCACAAGTGGTGATGAAAGAGGTGAAAAAAGGTGAAGAACTAGAGAAAACCTTATTAACAATGGCGGGTTAAGTCTCTCTCTTTCTAACAAAGGCTCTGGGAATTTGAATAAGGCAAAGAAGAAAAATGGCTAAGTGTTTTTGAAAATAGATGTTTGCAATCCGTTAAAACCCTTCTTTTGAGTTTTCCCACTAACAAACGTGCAAAGCCGACTACAATCATTTCAAATGGACACGTGGTAGTTCGGGAAGAGTCCTGACAATTGAAAAGACAACACCACATTATTAATGAAGTGACGCATGGGGAATAAAAAGGTTTTTTTCTTCCTAAGAAAGTTTAAAGTTTTGGCACCATAATTTTTTGTCATATATATCCAATAACTCCCAACGAAGAAGTTGTCCTAACGGTTCAAAAAGCTACGTACGATGTCCCCTCGCCACAAGTCGAAATGTTGTTAAATGAGACTCAGCTACACCGGGGAGAATCTTCCTTCCTTTTCGAACATGACGAAATGACGATACGGTAGAGCCCAAATGAAGTGGTAGATTCCAATAATGAGAATTTCCTAGCAAGATGTTTACAAGGGAGAATTTCACAACTCTCAATGAATAGGGGTAGTCCTAATGAAAAAAGTCACTGCCTACAGCTATACCCCACAAACAACATAAATGAGAGAATTCCATCTCCCCAAAGCCAAAACGAATATTTGAGAAAGTCAGCAGGTCTATCAGGATAATTTCAATTAGTCAAGGCAGAACAATTAAGGCTCAGTAATAGAAAAAAGTCGCAATGTCCCTTCTCAAAAGCGCTAATAAGTCGCAACGATTCGACTCAGGTACATTGGGGAGAATTTTTTTACTTTTTCTTGAAGGTGCTAATTGCAGTAGTTGTAATGAAAGAAAATTTTCCAGAATTTTTCACGCAGATAAGTTTCATCGGATTGAGAAGTTTTTTCTGTGGACATTTCTTGTTCCCATAACAAATCTCTACACGATGGGGCAAATGTAGGGGCTTGAAGGTAATCTGGAAATTAAAGATAATCCCACCATTAACAACAGTGTTTTGGGATTAAGGCAGGGATGTAGCTTAAGTGAAGAAGCTCAATAAGGAAGTGATGCAGCCCAAAACAATGCATATCAACAAGGCAACTCAAGCGAGGTAGTTCAGCGTGGAAGCCCGAAGCGATCTTTCAGCGAAGAAGATGACCGAGAGAGCTCGCTCTTTAGTCCTATTGCTTTACTGATTCTTGTTGCATCTCTTTATTTATATTTACCATGAGTTGTAATGATTATACTAATTTTTAGTGAGAGGTCGGACGGTACTCGCGAGAGACCAGGCTTGGCAGGGCCTGGGAGAGCTTTCATGCTCTATCGAACGACTTCGCCGTGGGAACTTTAAAGGGACTTGGTTTAGAGGATTGAGAGGTGAGGCACCATTGGATATTGTCCTTACCATCTTAGATACACTTGGTAAAATACCAAAAGACCCTGACCGTGGAACCTCGGGCGGAGCAGCCTTGAGTTCCATCAGTCGTTGAGTTATGAACCAAACAACCCTTTACTTAATGTCCCATCTACTTTATGTGATGTCACTAACTAGCTAAGCAATGCCAAATAATCACTTGGGTAAACCACCATGGTATTTGGGGCTGTCAGATAATTGGTGAGCCGCCTCTGTGACAACAGCCCCTTACACATAATGGTTAGGCAAAATGCATGTCTTGGCATTTAATGTTTATGACATAGAGCTGACTAGTTCATCAGGCATTTAATGTTGTGACATAAAGTATGAGGGATGTCTTTCACAGTAATTAATGACTGAGTTATCTTGGGAGTGGTGTGGGGGTTATTTAAGCATTCCAATCACCTCTGAGGAAAAGGGGGTTCCTTTTGAGAATTCATAAGTTATTACAAGAGAGAATATACACTACAGAGAGATTTTATTACAAACTAGACAGTTCACTCACCCACCATTGTCATATATTACGAAGCTTTAATACTTGATAGAGATCTAAGAGGGTGGTTGGGGTGTTTGGCTGCCTGCCAAGGTGTATCTAGGGTGATTACTTCTATCTCCCTCCAAATGAGTTACTTATGATTTCGTTATTATCTTCTGAGTTATACACGACTAATTTGTGAGTTCAAACTGAGTTTATCTTCACTAAGTTGTGAGTGTGATCTTTGTAATTTAATTAAGAGTGACTCCAATTAACTTATCATTAATATACTCCAAAGGGGTTACACCTCTATCTAATCTAAACTTCCCTCTTACACAACGAAATATCAAGTAACATGTACAGTAAATATCAAATTATCTAGGTGTGGTGTAGAAGCCTCTCATTTAAAAGACCACATACTGAAGTCACAACAATTGAATAACCATTTATTTTAATTGAAAAACTACCATGTAAACTTAATGGTAATTTATCATAGCACAACTATTAACAATCATTGAACAACTACCATATTGTTTTAGTTCAAGTAGAGTGTAAATAGGAGTTGTAGTTTCATAAACTACACAATATGATTCAGAACAGATAAAGACCTTATTTAAATCCCATTATTGATTGCCACCCTATCTAAAAACACTACATATAATGTATAAAACTATAAATACAAGCTATAGTATGTAATTTTGGAAAAAAAGCAGTGACATAACTTAACTTGAATAGATGAAAAAAATACTTCTCAATATTTTACATTCCATCAAGCTAGGAAAAAAGGAAATAAAGAAAACTATCTCTATTAAATGGGGCCTAAGTTGTAGTTTAACAACAAAATGCAACCAAGCTATTCTCATGGTATTTGGGAATATAAATTTTCCTGTACACATCAGTAAGGCATTGTTTGGTACAAGGTTAATTATTTTTCAATATGGTGAAAATTAATTGGTGAAGTTAAATATTTCATATGTTTGGATTTGAAACAATTATTTGTATGAAACTGTAAATAATAGTACACGCTAAATAATCTAATCTGAACTTAACATATTTAGGCAAAGACATATTTGCATTGAGAATAGAGGCATACTATGATTTTTTTTCATCCTTAACAGTTTATTATCCAGATACTTGAATCAATAACATTACAAGATAAAGGATATAACAAATTCTAAATTTCACGATTGATCATCCTATACGGTACTTATCTTATTTGACAATTGCAATTCAATTTCATGATAATGTTAGGCAATAAACTTGCGACAAATATAAAACCAACCAACTCAATTTATCAGGAAAATGATCTTACCTAAGATTATACTCTTATTAGTTTTTGAAGAACAACAGACGAGTAAACCTCGGATCCATCTGACCCGTTAACCTTCTCTTCCGCAACCCATTTCAACTTCTGGTAACCAAACCATTCAATTAAACACGTTATAGCATTTCTCTTATCATCATTTGAGGGATGAGAGAAGTGAGCAGCAGAGATAGAGGGAGGGAATCATTTTGGAGCAAAAAAATTCCAATTTTTGAGAGAGAGGGAAGGGCAGATGCCTAAAAAAATTAGAGAAGCTTAAAAAACGTCATAAATATATTAGTACGCCTAAATGAGGCCAAAAAATATCATAATAGGTCAAATGAAATATGATTATTATCTTAAAAGTCATATAAAATAATATTAATAACTATATAATGATATTTTTTTATAAATCTGTCGAAATCGTAGTAATACTATACTTTTAATGATATTTTCTTAATAAATGTCATAAAGTCATTATCTTCATGTTCTCTCAAATCACTAGATGTAAAGTTATAAAAATTGTGGCAGAGCATAGAAACATATGAATATTTAATTTAGTAGTGTAAGAGGTTGATTGACAAACACGTGGTATATATTTCTGAAGTTTTTAACGACAAACCTGAAACTCTGGACTGTTGAAGACTTTGCACAAAAAATCCCAGTCCTCTTGTGAGCTAACCTTTCAATGATTTCGTCATTTGGCTTGTTCCAGAGACCGAAACTTCTTGAAGTGTTGTACAACTTTGTTGCTATTATCATTGTAGCAATAAAAAATAGTTGAGTGTAGGTATCTGAAAACATCTAAAAAATAGTCTAACTTCGCCTACAAATTAAAAGATATTAGTAATCCTATTAGTTATATTACCGTATCTATATATTTATATTTTACACGTATAAAAATCCTATCAATTAATGAATTCTTCGCTTCATGGGGAATCACATACGAAATTCGAACATTACGAGGTGCATAGTGCCTTACCACAAAAACCAATCTCATTGGCAAAGTCCTCATGATTAAGATCTGATAGGGGCCCATCTGAAGGAGGAAAGTAACGGGGAACTTCATCCCTATTTGTGTCAATAGTTTATCTCTTTTAATTCCCCTAGTATATTTTTGAACATTCTTGATCTTAGATGCTGGAAAAACACAATAATATTATAAATACCACCAATAACTTAGTTAATCAAGTGATATAGTTTAAATCAAATAAGACCATTCATAATCACCTACCAAAACTATTATTTACAAAACTAAGAAGTATTAAAAAGTGGGTGAATTTTATGTGCAACAAGCGAATAGCGGTTGTGGATCTCAACCCGATAAGGATGACTTAATTTTTGATATACCCATCTCTCCTAATTATAGTAAATTTGAGGATTAAGTAACTCACTAGGTTTGGGATTAAGTAATAATAATTCTCTCAAAACAATGATAATCGTTGAATATTAAAGTAACAGTGATACTTGGTACCAATGATCATAATAATTACTATTAAAATACCACCATACTCTGTAAGCTAAACAATGGGGGAAACAAATACAGTACCCACAACCTATGAACTCAATTAAACAAAACTATTATAACTAAACAATGACAAACATAAATCTGACATTACAAACATAGGTATACGACATTATGATAGCTCTAGCATCTTTTCGTATTTAGAGATAAAGCAATGTGTTATATTTATGTTTGTTCCAACATGAAAAATATAAACGTGTGATCTTAAAATTCAAATAGAAGTGTTAAATGAGCGAAGCAAGTGGATTAGAATATGATATGAGATTTCAAAATATCAAATAATATATAACGGTCTTCCAAGATGTAGTACTATAAAATGAGGTCCTTTTAAATTGATAACTTATCATGGATATATCTTTTTTATAATAATCATGAATTCACAACAGAATTTCAATTATCCTTCAAAAGAGTGCAAAAAATTTCACAACAAGTTAGTGGGGCTTCAATTTATTAGTAGACATTTGTTCACTTGTCCAGAATTTCAATTTTCCCCGGTTTATTCATGCTCGGAAGAGTCACCTAAGAACCGAACTATCAGTCATAAATCTCTATAGAGGTCAGGATATTTCCTGATGGATCACATTCACCTGCTATTTTTGTAATTTCACTACGACACGCCAACCTAAAAAGTCATCTAGGCATATTTGTCTTCATGTCAGATGACCATGAGTTGGTCAATATGATATTAATTAAGCAATGCCCTATATTTAGTGTTCTCAAAGGCCTGATAATTGAAAATTAGAAAACTCGGCATAAGCTTAGTTTATTGTTAAAGAACAGGGGGGCCATCATTGACAATAAACTATATTTGTTGAGTTCCTAGGATTTAAGTTTTACGGGTAACCACGATTTTGTGTCCCATCTTCTCAGAGCCACTAAGAAAAAACCATACCATATTGTGTCATCATTTTCGGATATTTTCGAATAGTATATCATATTATAAATATGAATAGGTTGGATGGTCTTTACCGTTCAAGAAGAAGCTTAATGTACAACATAAATAAAGAACTAAGATTAAATAACTTAGGAAATTTCTGGGATTACATGATCATCGAATGTTACTCTAATTTTAATGGTTGATTGGAGCTTGTATACCAATTTTTATGACGGAGTTCACTAAAAATAGTTATCGGAGTACACTATTAACCTACTTCTATATGGAGAAATTTGTAGTAACGAAATGAGCATTTAACTGGGATGCTTTTTTGGATATGAACAGGGGTGAATTAATGTGTAGGATTTTGCATGCCTCTATACATGAAAATAATCTACTAGATTTGATGTTGATAGAGGAAGAAATGTGTTGAATTCTTTGGTTGATTTTGTTGATGATTAATTGAGCCCTCATTCTATGATCATGAAAAAAAGACTTCTTCCTACTTAACCATATCTCCCAAAAGGAGCAGCATAAGATAATTTTTGGGAGCCATTTGAGCACCTGATTAGATCCTGAATGCATCCACCAAGACATGATGAGAGAGTTAAGAGAAGTGAAATAGAAAGAATTAGTAACTATACCCAAAATAAACCCATTGAAATTCCAAATATGAACCATAATTGGTCCGGAAATAAAAAAGGTGATTAAAAAATTCCTCTGAGTTATAACAGTAATGGCATCTAGAAGCAAGTCTAATTCTTGCTGACTTGATATTGAAATCTAAAGGAACAACATTATTAAGAAATTTACAAGCAAAAGCAGATAAATTAGGGGTTATATGAGGATCCCAAATGAAGTTTTGAGTTATAGCCATCAACCTCACTTTTCTGACTAATCCAATAGCAAAGGAGAAGGAAAAATCTTATGGTTTGAAATTCCAATTTAATTTTAAGTTAGAGTCTTGAACAATAGACTCCAAAGGTCTAATGAGAAACCTACCTTCTAATTTAGATAAGCATATAGATTTCCAATTCACCCAATGGTGTTTTCTCCCAAACTTTTTTCTAGACCCCAAAGGAAAGTACTGCATATTTTATCTATCAGGTTCAAAGTTAATTTAGGAGGACTAAGGGATGCTAGGGTGTAGAGAGGCATGGACCTCAGAACTGATTGAATTAACATTATCATGCCTCCCAAATAGAGGGTGTAGAGGGGCATGGACCTCAGAACTGACTGAATTAACATCATCCTACCCAATAAACTAGAAATGAACTCCTAAATATAAAAGTTGCTAAAAACTGACTTCATAAACTCTACTCCATGGTTTTTACCTAATAACTAGTAACAAGCCTCTCATTTAGCCTAAAATAAAACTAATTTCATTCAATTATTTTTTTATTAATTAATCACTTTGAGCTAGTGAAATTAACTCTCTAATAGGAACATTATTCTCTTGGAAATAAATCCAATAAAATAATCTATATAAAAAGGTATCTATAAGGATTTATTGCAAAGGGATGATGGCTCATAGACACATTTAAAAAAATCTCCCGAAAAGTAATTCATGGGCTCGGTAACATGCCAAACCAAAGTTTCAATATTACGTCTGCTTGATGATGTCTTCAATAAGAATAAAATTATTCCTCACACATATATTCATACAAAAGTGTAAAAGTAATTAGGAATAAAAAAAAAGTATAAGATGCAATATAAAATTACCAATGTGTTCTCGTTCCCCATTAGCTTATCTGGCTTGAATATGGCCCACTCCTTAGAAAACATAGATGAATACATTATATTGTCAAACAAGAGATTCGAACAATAAAATATAAATCCTTGAACAATATCACAATTCAATCACCTAACCATTAAAGTTCTTGGAAATCCGATAATGTATAGTGCCGAATTTCATCTTATTTAAATCTATATACAACTGATTATCCTGCATCATTAGAAACATGATAAAACCTCCCTAAGGAACATATGGAACATATGACAAGTATAAGAAATCTTAAAATAACACAAGAACATAGCATTATGTATCCAATATTTCAATAAACCATAATCATTATAGCTTGTCCATAAAGGGGGCCTGTAATTTAAAGCTTCATCATATTTCTCGTCTCTATACCACCAAGGTGAAGGTACATCTTAAGATGAACATGACTATACTAATATTAAACAAGTACATTGGTAAACAAACAATAGCATCATTTAAAAAGAAAATAAAAGAATAATCATCAACATTTCACCATAAAAAAATTAAATAAGCCATTTGGGAAAAATACATCAAAACCCATGTGAACCAAAGCATTATACATCCAAAGAGTGATCTCTTCCAAAACAAAGATACCAACTAAATATCGTCTTCCACAAATAAATCTACTATAATTTAAGTCTAATGTCAATCTTCCACTAAACCAAGACATATAAAACTCAAAGATTTATAGAAACACAAGTGCATAAGATGAATGGAAATAATATAGATCAAGTCACTATAACAAAAAAATCTCATTCAACTAAGGAAGTATCGTTACACAAATGTGTGGCTTTTGGACACACAATCCTACCATCATCATTCTTCTAAAGTCACCTTGCCACTAAAAATATAAAGAATATGCAGAGTTTGGTTCGATGTCAAGGACGATACCGCGACGATACGATCGAGTTGACTAGGTATCGGTACCCACCGATCCAATTTCGAGTTATGATTTTTCAACATTTGGTGTGAATTGAACCTATATCGGTAATTTCTCAGTAGTATTGGTGATATTGCAGTATAATCGGCCCATATCACAATAGAGTCTGCCCATATCGGTGATATCACGACAGTGTCAACCCATATCAGTGATATATCAGTCGAGATGATATAAATTAATCAACATAGATCTCTCTATCTCTAATTCTAGCTCACTCAATTGAGCCTCGATTTTGCATCCATGTCACGATCGGAACAATCGCTTTCAATTCGATACATGTTATATGATATCTTGTGGTCGCAATTTTTTTGTTGTTGTTGAATCTCTCGCATCTATTATTGTACTGTTACTAAAGGGGTTATCTCCCATTTAACGTTCTTTTTGTATTTACTTAATTTGTATTAAACTGTATCATTATTCATCTATCTTTAAAGTGTATGATTATTTGTATTATATATATCATTCATTGGTAATAAGTACTTTTATAACATTCACGAAGAATATATTACTAAATATATAACAATTTAGACAATATTATGCATACTAAATAGTGATTATGTATATGTAATTACACATTGTTATGGATACTAAATGATGATTCAGTATAAACAATTACATAATGTTATGCATACTAAATGATGATTTTGTACTTGTCTAATTGAGCCATATTATTATTCTTATTTTCTAAACTTTTCTATATTTTTTCAAGTTTTTTAGTTATGTAAATAGTGTATAGTTGCGTATCGCCCGAGGCTGAGGCCGATACTGATACCGAGTCAAAAATTGAGCATTCGAGTCATAGACCGATACCACGAATTTGAATTAAAGTTTAGTTCATCTATCGAGCACATAAATTTTACTGGCAAGTCAAAGCACATCAACAATAGTTGTAGGCTCCAACCTACGAGGTTAGAACCATTATCGATGAAACCACATAAGCAGGTCCCTTTTAAATTCAACCACACACATTACCTGAAGAACATGAATGAAATGGTGAAAAGATAAGCAAGAAAGTATATATCATTTCTATTGTGGAATACAATCATTTATTGGATCCAATTCCATGAACCAATTGAATTCTTGTCATCAACTTCATTCATTAACACTCGCAATGAATAAGCTTTAAGGAAAGGATGCCACCATTTTAAAATAATTAACCGGAAACATCAAAGCATTGACTCGCACCTTCGGTAGTAAATCAGAAAATAGAATGACGCAAGCACATGAACTGAAAGTAAGCAAACAAAACATAATAGTCACATGAATCACAAATAGCTCCAACAGAAAATCAAATAAGGAATGAAACAAGCACATGAATGAAAATCCATTCAGTCACTAGAAGATTATATCCTCAATTCCTCATCGAATGAGTTTACAACAAAATTAAACACAATTACATTTATTAAAAATCATAGCAATGCCCATAAAAGAAACAAAAATATATGAAAATTTTAACCACTAAAATCAAACAATAATTGCAATGCTACTCTTTTGGGCATTTTACATAACAACAAATATATAGCTCACCAAAATTTTGCAAAGAGTTGTTCAGATTCGTGGGAGAATATATAATAAACATGGGAGAATATGAAATTTCATAAATCTATACCTAAAATATAAGAAGGCATTGTCAATCACATTGTATTTAAAAATCAATACTTTTATTTCAGAATCATATTTGAAAAATCTAACTCTGTTATTATTTGTAATAAAAAATAAATTAGTAAAAAAATGTTATTTTATGTATTACCATAGAGACCATCTTCTCAAAATTATATTTAGAAGAGAAGGAGTATTCCACCGAGTAGCGGGAGATGAAAATTGGCACCCCGCCTTTTTTTTTGGGGGGGGGGGGGGGGGCGGTGGGAGATGAAAATTGGCACCCCGCCTTTTTTTTTTTTTGGGGGGGGGGGGGTTATGTCATTTTTTTGTTAAATTGTGAAAAATGTGTTGATACATGCATCACACTTTTATACAATCTAATATAAATTGTATTCATTTATCTCACATTTATTACAATGTTAAAAAATATCATCCTTATACTTATTCATAAAATTTAATAAATTATATTGTATAATGTTATTTATCTCATTTAAACCTTATTTTACATAATGTCAAATTTAAAATTGACATAAATGATTATTTTTCTTATAGTGCCCTAAAATAGGCCTTTAATACCATTAAGGGACAACAACAATTCATACTTAGAGTCAACCCCCGTTACTTTAACTGTAAAACACACCTTTTATATCCACGTCGCCTTAATCCTTCAACCCAAAACTTTAAAGCCAAATTATAAACCCTAATCAATTGCAAAACATTAAAAACAAAAATCCAAGTGATAGCACTAACATATTAAATTTAGTGTTGAAGATTTGAAGCATGTGAAGTAAAACTGTCCGAGAAAGCTTTTTAGGACAAATTACAATTAGTTTCGAGTCTAAACTAAGGAAAACACATTTATGTTAGATGTAATTTTGATATGCTTTTAAACATCTATTATAATTTTTCCACTTCATGTCAAAGCTCAACACATCTGTTACAATCAAACTCAATGCATCCGTTACAATCATGTCAAAACTGTTATAATTTTGAGCAAATGCTGCAAGTCTAATTATAATTTTTTTCACTTCTGTCAAAAGTCAACACATTTGTTGTTAAACAGTTACCTAAAGTCGAAATTGTAAGAAAAAGCTCAACATTCACTCTAAAACAATTATCTAACAGTTACCACCATTAGAGTTCAATCGATTTTAAGTTTTTATGAATATCTGAATAAGACCCAAATCATAAGAGTTCCATCGATTTTGGAACATTAAACAAAACAATTATTATAGAAAAATTTAATACCCTATTTCTATCAAACAAGACACCCTGTTTCGATTAATACCTTATATTGATTAAACAAAAAAATTAAACAGCCCTAAAATCCTATGGTCAATACATTGGATAGAAAATTAAATACCTTATTTCGATTTACTAAGCCTCAATTTATTGTGACGATAGGGAACGACTGAGAGAGAAAACGTACCAGAGATTGGAGAGGAGAACATGAGGCAGAGGGAGACCATCTTGAGAGAGAATGGAGAGGAGAGCCGCAAGGAGAACGAAGAGGAGTGCCCTGAGAGGGTGAAACCAAATGTTTGGAGGGAGTGGGTAAAAGAACAAAAAAACATTTAGAGAAAAAACTCGACTTCTAAATTAGGGTGGAAAAAGAAAAGGTCATAATATGTATATTTAGATTAGAAACTTTAAAAAAATGTCATAATATTTACAATCAAATATGATTTTTATGTTTAAATTTTCATAAAAAATAATACTAATATGTATAAAATGAAAATTTATAGTAGAAATGTCACATTAATAATAGCATTAACCTTTAAATGACCTTTTTGTAATAAATGTCTTTAAATTATTTTTTTACTGTCATAAAAAGTTATTTTTCTTGTAGTGCGCTAAGAAAATTATGGCCCCAAACTTGCGATGGAAAGGTCCAGTGACCAAGCTAGTAAAGAAATTCCTTTAAGAGGTTACTTTTTTGGAGGCAGATCGATTGGTTAGGTATCCCCATAACATGCCACTTTATGTGATGACGAGTGTGAATGGGTGTAGCTTTAACCGTGTCTTGATGGATGGGGGAACATCTATCAATATTAAGCCTATGGTGTCATTATATGCCTGCAATATCTCAAAGATAAGGATTGTACAAAATTCATTGTCCATAGCAGGATATGATAACCGGTTAGTCAAGTCGATAGGTTATGTGAATGTGGGGATCACAACGAGGAACATCACTTCCCATATTAAATTACATCTCATGGATTGTGAGATGTCTTACTAGTTGCTTGTGGGGAGGGTACGAATGCATAACCATGGTTTGGTTCCTTTCACATATCACTAGTGTGCAAAGGCCAATGTCAAAGTAAAGGAAGTAGACATTCGATCATCCAAAAAGACTTTCACGAGGGAGGAAGCTCACTTTGTGGATGCATCCTTCTATACTGAGTTAGCGATAAAATCTACTGTGATCACTCGGTACATAGGGGAGATTAGGATCCAAAATACTAGGAAAAGGGTACATGCACTGATAGGAAGAGGTTTCTCCGCGGCACGAGCGACACCTACGCGCCGGTCATTTTGAATTTGGCTCACCTGAACTATACAAAAACCTAAACTTATGAATACACTCAACAAGTGAGTAAAGCGGCCCCGGGTATCAAAAATCCACAAAGACAAGTTGCTAGAATTTATATGATTTAATACTCCTAAATAAAAGGGAAAAAGGTGATTACAAACTAAAAATGAAAATATGCATAAAAAGGAAATATTAATCTAGGCGAGTGCGTTGAAACTAGATTAACAAAGAGAGTAAAAACTATAGGTTGCGTCGAATATCCCTCACCCGAGTTAATTAGTATAAAATGGTCACATGGGTCGACGAGTTATTACAAATGCATCGCGTTACAACAGTTAATTGAATCAAGGGTTGTCACACCCCTAAATCCACATAAAAGCCTAATAAGATTCTGGAGTCAACAATTACCCCGAAAATTACGCATATAAGGTTGTAAGCATGGGACATACATGATATGCCCCATCAAATCTCCTAGGCGTAATAACTAGGACAATGCACCAGAAATAGACCCGTAAACACCATCACCAAAGCAAAGAAATGCGTCAACCCGAGTGAGTTCCATTCAAACACAACCTAGACTAATTTAGCTTGAGAGCATGGTAAAAACGCGGTAAATAAATGGGATAAAGTTACACTAGAAAGAAAGGAAAGAAAGCATGTGAATATAATTAACAAAGCATGTAAATTACACTACAACAATGGAAATAAAGAAAATACAACTTGAATTAAATGGAAGGGAAGATGAATAGTTCAAATTACAAACCCAAATGTGACACACCAAATGAGGAAGAAAAATGAGCTCTCACCCTCCAAACCCTAACCTACAACTCTCTAAATTCCAATATTATCTAACTATATAACTATTTACGATATTTACACAAAATTTCTTTATATAGTAAGTTACAAAAGAAATAAAGGAAAAAGAAAAGAAAAGGAACGAATTGCCAAATATCTGGTATGATCGATCAAAGACCATCGATCGATCGATCGAACACGTCCCAACCCAATGTCTAAATTCCTAGGCAAAATCTGAAACTGCGGTCGACCGGGGGCCCAAGCCCGGTAGACCGGCACTCTGTTTTTGGAAGCCCTTGGTCCATGAAGAGGGGGAAAAGTCCATTAATGGAAACAATCATATCTTCTTTGTCCGAACTCCAAACAATGCATCGTTTGTGACCACGTGGTGCTAACTCAATGAACTATGAATTCGTGGAATTTCCATGAGCTAGAGAAGAAATGTGAATTGACTAAAATTCCCTTGAAGTAGCGTCCAACGACGAAACTTTCCGAAATGCAACGGATCCTCACTTTTAGCGTTCCAATACCTAGAAAAGCACAATTAACCCCTGGAAAACATGTATATATCCAAATCCAAAGTTGTTTAGGTAATAACCATAAATATAGGCATTAAGGAACGTAAAAGCACTAGAATGCATAAAGATAATGGGCAGAAATATGCAAAATTCAATACGAATCATGCAACTCCTCACCTGGTAGTGGTTTACGAGGAGCAAGAAAGGGCGTGCAAGATTATTAGGCCTCCCAGCCTTTCTAGACAGCTTCATCATCGAATGATGCCGTGAATTGATCCAATTGAACATCAAGTCCACCAACAAAGTGTGCTCGGTATAATTTCAATGATGGAGATAGAAGAGAATGCACGCAAAAGACCTCGTCAGGAGGAGAAACCACGCCAATGCAAAAAAGCGATTTTGCCCAATGGTAAGATTATTTATAAACTCTAAAGGTGTGATCGGGTAGCCGAAAGCCTGGATGAGGAGGCTAACCCTGTCTACAAATGCCTTTGATTAGACAGTTTAGGTCAATTATTAGTGATCGCTAACTCTAACATGTAGGAATTTATGGAGGAGGTCGAGGAAAAACCCAAGTGAATGAAGGATAGGCCAAGATCCCAAGTTTATGAGCTAGAGCAGATAAACTTAGTTAATGAAGGGGATAACTCAAGACCAATTTTTATCTCGAAAGACCTTGAGGATGCTCCTAAAGGAGCACTAGTGGATTTGCTAAGGGAATTTAAGGATGTGTTCACGTGGAAATATATTAAGATGCCCGGGGTAAACCGAGAGGTAAGATGCCATAGATTGAATGTTCTACCATTGATACCGATAAATTAGGCCACACAAACATATAAGGTGGAGCTAGATTTGAAGGTAAAGGAAGAAGTAAAGAGGTTACTGGCAAGGCCGATTTTATTACCCCCATCCAATAACCCATTTGCTTGCCCAATATAGTGACTGTAGGGAAGAAGGACAAGAACTAAATCCAAATTTTTTTGGACTTTAGGATTTAAATTGAGCCTGTTCAAAAGATAAGTTCCCCTTACCTTCCATTGATAGTTTCATAGATGCAATAACAGGGAACGAGATGTATAAATTTATGGATGGCTATGTGGGATACAGGCAGATTTAAATAGACCCAAAAGACTTTGAGAAGACAGCCTTTGACAACCCATTAGGTAACTTCATGTATATTGTTATGCATTTTGATTAAAAGAATGCAGGGGCTACTTACTAAAGGATCATGATGGACATATTCCATAATCTTTTTCACGATATTGTAGAGTTTTATGTGGATGATTGGGTGATAAAGTGCAAGGTAGAGGCCACCCATTTAGAATATTTGAGGAGAGTGTTCTTGAGGTGCACGAAGTACAAGTTAAAAATGAATCCCTTAACATGTTCATTCGGAGTAACTAGCGATAAGTTCCTGGGATTTGTAGTTCACAGACAAGGGGTACAAATGGATCTAAACAAGCGAGAAGGTATCCTCAACATTACAAGACCAAAGACTATGAAAGATTTGAAGAGTTTTATGGGGAAAGTTTCTTACTTGAGGAGATTCATGCCCAGGCTGGCCGAAGTCACTCACCCACTAATGGAGCTTCGACGAGCAAATACAAAGTTCATATGGGATCAATCACACAAGGCATCTTTGGATCAATTGAAGAAGTTTTTTACATCTTCTTAAATGATGGTTCCCCCTCGAGAAGGCATTCCTTTACATCTCTACCTCGCATCCACTAAAAGATAAGTAGGGGAATTATTAGCTCAAGAAGTGGAAGGCGAAGAAAAACCTGGATATTATCTAACCCGAATCATACATGGGCCTAAGGCTTGATATACAAGCATTGAGGGACATTATTTATCTCTAGTGTTTGTTGCTCAAAATCTTAGACATTACATGTTAGCTTTCACGGTTCACATTATTAATAGATACAACCCTATAAAAAAAATTCTAGCTAGAACTGTGTTAATATGTAGGGTTGTTCGATGGTTCTTTATTCTTTCGGAGTATGATCTCAAGTGTGTGGTTCCTAGAGTGATAAAAAGTTAAGCTTATGCAGATATAGTGGCCATATTCCATTGGAGAAAATTTGAGACACCTATTGAGGAGTTGCTTGGAGATGATCTCCAGGAAAACTATCTCAAAACAAATCTAGAATAATAGAGCATGTAGTTTGATGGCTCTTCCGCTAAAAACACAGGAGGGGCAGGAGTGATTCTACATCAATGGGAAGAATAAGTTCGACTATTATTCAAACTAGATTTCAAATGTTCAAACAATGAAGTTGAATATGAGGCTTTAGTATTGGGGCTATTGGAGGCTCTACGAAGGGGTATATCAGTGCTGATAATAAAAGGGGATTCTAATTTTATGGTGCAGTAGGTGAATGGCGAGTATATTCTTAAGCACCTAACCTGGTCACCTTATTGAACGATTGTATAGAGGTTGCTCAGCCAATTCTATAAAGTGAAGTTTAACAGACATCCAAGAACGGTGAACAAACATGAAGATGCTTACGCCACTATAGCCCAAAAAATTTGCTTTGATAGAGAGTCGACAATTATTTGAATCATAAAGATAACAACACGATCAACTATCTCAAAAATGTTACCTTCTAATAATGTCAATGAACAAAGGGGAAACACAGAAAGAACTAGAAAACGAGCAAGGGCCACTAACGTTGGTCGAGATGGCACAATACTTTACCACCTCGGGCAATCTGTACTTTAAAAATAAAGGGGGATGGTTATCTAGGTGCGTGGGACCTAAAAAATCTAAGAAGAGGTTGATAGATATTCATGAAAAAAGTTATGAGACAATAGAAATCTCTTTGTACGAAGAATTAAGTGGACATGATAATTTTGGCCAACGATGAAACAAGATGCTTGATTACTATAGAGAGATTGTGGGAAATGCCTACTACATTAACAAGATACATAATGTAATTTCATAGATCAGACATTAGATTGGAGGTAACAATAGCTAGACATGCTCGGTGATGGGATTATTCCCATGGATAAAGATGACTCCACAAGACTGAGACAACGAGTGTCCAAGTATTACGTCCAGGATGGGTAGCTTTACCAAAAAGGTTACCATGAGAGGCCCCTAATATGAATTAGAATAGAGGAAGAAAAATAGGTACTAAAGCAAGCACTTGATCCGGGGCACATCGGAGGAGCAAAACTTTATGACCAACTAATGGCGTTGGGGTATTTTTGGCCAACTATAGAGAAAGATTTAGTAGAATTTATTCGGAAGTGTAAGGCATGCCAGCTCCATGGGAACGTGATTCATGCTCCTTAGGTGGGCCTACATTCCCTTTCCACTCCTTTTCCATTTCATACACGGGCATTCGATCTAGTAGGGGCAATCGATCATTCCTCGAGGGGAAAGATCTAGATACTGGTGGCTACGGAGTGCTTCACCAAATGGGTAGAAGCCATTACATTAAAGAAAGATATAGTTGGGGTTATGTCATGCTTTATGAATAAGTGCATTATTTTCAAATTTGGTATTTCTAATGTATTCATGTCGTATAATGGGACCCCATTTGTTAATAGTGATGTGCGAATGCTAATAGAAAAAAAATACTCCATTATTCACTACAAGTCAATAGTTGCATGCCCTTAGTGCAATGGATAAGATGAAGCCAGGAACAAGACTCTAGTAAATATCCTCTCAAAGATGTTAGAAGATTTCCCAGGAACTTGGGATGATAAAATACAAAAGGTCTTCTGGGAATATAGAACCACAAAGAGGAAACCTAAAGGGTACCCCTTTCTCATTAGTGTTTGGCTCTGAAGAAATTCTCCCAGTAGAACTCGAGGTACCTTCTTCACACTACAACCTATGAAGTGCAATGCTTCCTCACAGTCGTCATGTACAACTAGAAGCATTGGAAGAGTATAGATATAACACGAAAAGGAATTTTAAGATGTATAGAAAGCAGTTGTCCAAATCTTATGACCAAATGGTAAAGTAATAAATTTTTTAGGAAAGTGATCTACTATTGAAGTCTTATATAAGGCACATCCGGGTTCTCTCGCTGCCTAAGTTTGAGGCAAATTAGGAAGGGCCTTATGTTGTTCGCAAGGCCCACGATTCAGGATATTGTGAAATCTCAAAGGTTGAGGATGAAGAGACTTTTAAAATCAACAACAAGTGGATCAATTTTTTTTTTTAAGTTGTTAACTTGTCCTAACAGTTTTTTTTTGGGGTGGTGGTGGTGGGGTGTGTGTGTGTGTAAGGTGTAGGTACAAGTAAGGTGGAAAAAGAGCATGTTCTCACAACTTGTTAAAATAGTTTTTTTACGAATTAGATATAAAGTATGGGGGTAATGTTGATCCAACCACAAGTTTTTTTTCTGTTTTCATAGATAATTTGCATGAAAGTAAAAGGCAATTCAATCTTATGCATTCCAAAATTCCAATTTTAATTAAGACATAAAAGAGGTTCTACTACCTCGAGATACATGGAAAATTAGAATAGGGTAGTACATTGTTTTATAACTAAATGTAACTCAAAAGTTCCCTTAATAATCACTTGGTTCGTCTATAATAAACCAAAAGCTAGAATAGTGCAAAATCCGATAATGATGATCAGTTAGTAGAGAGACAATAGAAACCTCCTCGTTAGACACGTCTTCCATATCCTGCTGATAATGGTACATCTCCTATTGCAGCTCATCAACCTTTTCCTCATCCTTAGCCAAAGACTCCTTGGAAACAATAACTTGGTCCTCAACTTTGGTAAATTCATAATTCAAAGTGGCCACCTTCTCCGTTAAGGCACTCTGTGAATGGGTAGTGGCTTGGATTTTTGCATAATAGGATGACAAGTCGACTTTCTTGAAGGGATTGAGCAGATCAATGAGACATTTAAGATCAAAACCCTCTCCCACATGAGTATTTATTTGCCCCATTATTTCCTTGATATTCTTGGAACTTAAAGAAGGAAGAGGGGCATACAACAAATCGGACAATATGGTGGCAAAAAGCCAATAATCTACAAGCCATCATAATAGGGATGGATTGAATGAAAGGAGATGTAAAAGTGGATGGATGGAATTTTACCAGTCGTTCGATCACGTCCCTATAAGGTGGAATAATAATATAGGTAAATTCCTTCAAATAACTCCTCGCAATCTCAACAAGAGATAATTTTAGAGGATGGACACTCAAGCCCCTGTCACTGCCAGAGAGAAATACAAAGTTTGAAGCCGTGTCATCTTCTTGTAAAAATGGAGTTGTGTCTCATTCCACTTCCTCCACGTTTTATGTTTTTTGGGGAACAGTGCTAATATCAGCGAAATTCCCAATGAATTCTAGAGGAACATTTTTTAGAGGTACTTGCTCAGTAGGGGCAACAACATCCCCCAAAGTCATTTGTTAGTTAACTTCCACTTGAGAGAATGAGGAAAAAGTGAAATTGGAATAAAATAGAGTATGGACACAACAAATGTCCAAAAGTCCTAGTGTTACTTAAATCACCTTTATGGTTGCTCGACTAAGTAATATTGGTAATTCTTAAGTAACAGTTTGCTTAAAGCACCTTTACGGTTGCTCGAGTAAGTAAACTATTGTTGTTTCAAAGGTCCCAATTTTACTTAAAGCACCTTTATGATTGTTCGACTAAGTAATATTGGGCATTCTTAAGCCACGGTTTACTTAAAGAACCTTTAAGGTTGCTCGACTAGGTAAACTATTATTTATTTAAAAGTCCCAGTTTTGCTTAAAGAACATTTATGATTGCTCGACTAAATAAGATTGGGCATGCTTAAGCCGCGGTTTACTTAAAGCACCTTTATGGTTGCTCGACTAGGTAAACTGTTGTCGCTTCAAAAGTCCCACTTTTACTTAAAGCATCTTTATGATTGCTCAATTAAGTAAGACTGGGAATCTTCAAGCCTCAGTTTACCTAAAGCACCCATGGGGTTGCTCGACTAGGTGAACAACTTGCTGCTTATAAAAATCTAAATTTTACTCTCAGGAATAAAGGATGATTTGACCAAACCTCCTTAATAGACACTAGATCACAGCTAGTAGGGGCAATAACTGTCTTCTCCAAGGGTTTGGCTTCTGGTCCAAGTTGCCCTTCGTCGAGAGTGGCTGCTTTACCTTAGCGTATTGAGGGATCAAACACCCCCACTAGAAATTGGTCAGTGATGGTAGCTTTTGAGGGGAATAGTCACAAGATCCCGAATTTTTTTGGTGTTAACCCCTTTGATGGGGGAAAACTGCCAAAGAAATCACAAAATGTAAGTGTAACGTACACATAAATGAGCTACATAAAGTGTAATAAATCAGTACACATTTACCACAGTTGTGGGACCAGCAAATCCTATGGATGCAACTTCAACTACCTCTTTGATCTGAGAAACCACTACCAAAGAAGGACTTTTATCTAAGATAAGGGGCATATTTTCTTCACGATGAGAGGACGACACTAGGAGTATGCTGAGATGAATGGCCTCCAACACTTGATGTTGCCTTGGGCTTTTCATGATCTGGGTCATCGTTATAATCAACAAGGATTTTATAGTCCATGGGAATAGAAAAAGGATTCTTAGTAGAAAACAATCCACGAAGACTTCGAGATGGTCAAACTAAAGGGGAATCCTCTTCCTCATCCTATTCCTCCACTTTTTCACACTTTTTAGGAAGAAAATCATCCTCAATATCGTCAAGATGAAGTTAGACCTTGGGACTAGATGTTACAACCAACAATAGGGGTAGGGGGAGTGAAGGATATACCTCTTTCAACCATCTACTTGGCAAAAATAGATCGCGCATCTACAGATCCTTGAGTGAACTACCTCAACAAATTATCATGCAACTTCGTGCATTAATCGACCAATTATGTGTCTGGAGAAGAGTGAGATTGAGATATTTGAGAAGGGCTAAAAAAGTCAACACTTGAAATATTCATGGGATTTTCCTCTTTCATAGCAGGTCGTGAGGTAGTAGGACGATCCAAAGCCTCCTCGACTTGCTAAGAACTGGAAGCCTCTTTCTTATTCTTCTTCAAAATAACTTCACTTAAAGGTGCCAAAGGTGGAAGTTCTTTGGGGGCGCTGCTATAATGAAGGCCACCTTTCTCTTCTTAATGGGGGTTCAGCGGACCTACTACCTCGTGTATGACGGGAAGGGATAACAACTTAGCCTTTCAACTGAGAAGAAAGTGTGGATACTGTCTTAGTTAGGAAATAGTTGCACGCCTTCGAGAAGTTTGAAGGTCTTTCGATAGTATTGTGATTGAGAAGGTACACCCCTTGATCAAAGACGAATTTCATGGTTACCTGATGGGTTGAGTAGACCATGTATTAGTTCGACCATTCTGTACATGAGGGAGTAAGAACTAACAAAATATTAGAAGAAGGGAAATTGAGAATAAAAGATTCCTTGACTGTCTGGACTAGTCGAGCAACATCCTAAAAAAAGGCATTGGTAAAGAATTGGTGGCTGACGGAGTAAAGAGAAAAGTTAAAATGTTTGACACTCTTAATAAAAGAATGGAAATACTTCCTGGATTGCTTGTGGTTCTAAGAGAGGATTCAGGGAAGCTTAACATCATAAGTGATAGTAAGTATGTCTCCTGGGGCATATTCAGGAAACTGGGCATAGATGAACGTTTTGAGAAGTATGTGGTTGGAAAAATTGAACACGTCAAAATGGCTGTAATACCCCATGTTTTTATGACATTTAATTATGGGATTAATTAAATTAAATTGGGATAAATTAATTTAATATTAATTTGGATTTTAAAATAAATATTTACTAGCATGAAGAGAGTTAGTAATTATTGGTAAGAATAAAGTTGAATAGTAGTATATGAGATTGAATTTATTAGAAATTGTCACGACTGAATAATATGACAATTATAGAAATTAAGTCGGGATGCGCATGTGTCGTGTTGGGACTAAATTAATGGAATAAAAGTAAATTAATTATAATTCGCCCGTATGGTCATTTCAAGTGCGCCAATGTGTCTGGAAGGGTTGAGATAGTTAGAAAAGGGTATCCAGGGAATTAGTTTCGGGCTCGGGACGTTTTTAGGCCTAATCGATAACCCATGAGGGAATTTTGGTAATTTCCAAATTTAGGCCTTAATTATGGACGAAAATTGAGAGGTTATATTTGATGGGAGTTAGAGTCCTCATTGGTTAGAAACCTTGGAGTTGCAGAGAGGCTAAGGAAGAGAGAAGAGAGAAGGATTTCAAGGAGGAGAGCCACCATCCCTACACCACTCTTACCAATTCCACCAACAACGTGTAGATTGGAAGAAGGGAATCGTTCCTATACCAAACTAATTCGTCGAATCAGACCTTCGATTTCCAGGAAAGTATCTAACTTTCTATTTTTTAGTTGATAACACATCCATGCTAGTGTAGGAGATAATAAATTATGTTTTCATGAAAAATAAATGAGATTTGGGAGATTTATATTGAAATTCTGAATAGAAATCATGTTAGGACAACCCTATTGGTATATGTTGATGATTGACTAAAAAATGGATGTCCACTAGAGGTTAAATTATGAAAGAATTAGGAATATATTGATCATGATGATAAAAAAAGGGTTCTTGATGTATAAATTTGAATTAACCCTTTAATTGTTGGCCCTTGATGAATTCGTATATGTTTTATGTTAGAAATCACGTATGTAGGATGGTATAACTGTTGGTTTGATTGGTTAGGAGTTTGGGACAAATTAATAGAGGTTTTGAGGATTTATGTTGAGGAAACCCGTAGGTTTGATTTGCAAAAATTTGGGCAATAACTTCTTGATCGATCGATCGACTGGATTTATCAATTGACTCCTCTTAGAAAATGGAAACTTTTAGCCTTTTAAATGTTAATCAAATCCCGATGTGTAAGGACCTTTGGGCATAATTTAAATATCTAAATGGGATATGAGAAGGACCAGTAGGGTATAAGTAGGGCCCGAGTAAGAAGAGTTTACATTAGATTTAAACATGGTGTTTTGGCAATATAAACTGAGTGGGAAATCACGTGTACGTTATAGTAGGTCTTTGAGAATTAAGAAAGACTTAGACTAGTAGGGTAGTGAGGGTACACCAACTAATTTTATGATTATCGAGAGGATACACTTCAAGAGTCGAGAAGTACGGAAGGATTTGCAGTAATTGAGAGAATGAAAAGAATGATTTAATTATACGTTGGACTCGGGTGTTATATGCCACGTATGATTAGAATATTTTTAATATGGGTCGTGGTCATACCTAAATGGACAATGTGAATATATATCTATAACTGAGTTCATGTGTGTATATATATATATATATGCGTGTGTGTGTGTGTGTGTGTGTAATCAGACCCGCGCTACTTGCTATCACGTAGGTTGTCACGCCAGAACAGTCTTATCTCGTTGGGACCTCTATGGGGGATATTGACTCGTACCCTAGAATATAGGATTCCTTGCTACAGGCTATTAGAGAATGATATTCAGACAGTTCTAAGAGACATGAGGGTATGTGCTGACCACTTAGAGACTTGGAACTATGATTCGTCTCCTATATGTGTGTTTTTTGTTAATACAGTTCGAGTGTGATTCCGAACTAGTATTTCCCTTTATACGAGAGATATGGGGACTTTATAGCAGAGTATGCCAGCACCATAGATTTATGTGGGGTGCCTTATTAGTATATATATTATGAGTGATAAATATATATACCTATAATTAATCTACTGTGCTTGTAAGTATGTACGAATTCAATAATTCATAGTAACTGATATAAGTGGTTGCAAACTTAAGTCTGTATTGAGACGAATATAGCTGGCCTAATATCTTCATAATAAAAAGGTTATCTGATATAAACTATAATCATGCGATTACTTGAAACAAAATTTGGTGAGGGAAAATTGAATTAGACTAACGTATTAGGTTAGACTAGTGAATTGGGTTAGCTTAATCCAGATTAGTTCGTTAGTGCGTTAGGCGTGCCACTAGTTGAGGGGTGAGAATTACCAAGAGAGTGTCGTGGTACTAACATGTATGTAATATCAACTGGTAAGAATTATAAGTACTTGCTAAACTATTTTAAAGTTTTTTTACACTCGGGCTCTTACTCGTTTCCTATCATCATTTCATCCTCTTGTGGGAGTTGTAGGTCCTTGCAATAGACGATTCCTCCTTTGACTTCTCAGCTTTCTATTTAGTCTTTTTAGTTAGGGCATGTGTCGCCCATTTCCAGATTCTGTTTAGACTTTATTGAGATTGTGTACTATTTTATTGTTATAGTATTCAGTTTTTAATTGGGATTGTTTCATCTATTACGATTGTTGATACCAAAATTAATATGCTGATATGGACGAATAATACGAAGACACGTGTCAATCTACATGGCACAATAGCAACGAGGAAGTTCATTTCCCCGACCAACTCATGTTCTCTACGAGCAACAAGGATACACCGAGAAACTTTAGCACTCCGAGGTACTCCAGCGCTCCGAGGAACTCCTAAGCAACGAGCAATTAAGGCGGTCCGAGCTGCATCTCGGCCCTAGCATTAATTGCTGGATAATCAACAGTTCAACTATTCATTGAATGCTTATTATCTTGACGCACACTCTACATTAAATGTATCACCCTTTCATATGTGTATCATTTAATGTAACACCCTTTCATGTACAGCCTAAGGGCCATAAATACCTTGTACCACCCTCATTCAAAGGGACCGGAATTTCTTGATTGAACTTGTAATCGAGAATTCCCAAACACTCAGCAATAACATAACAGTGGACGTAGGCCATTCATATAAGGCTGAACCACTTTAAAAATCTTTGTCTCATTTTATTTATCTGTGATTGAATAATTAGAGCGATCTAATTTTTACATCAACAGATTGGCGCCGTCTGTGGGAAACGACTGGTAATATCGTTTTTCATAAAAAAAAAACCATTGTCAAATGGCTGAAATTCCTGAATCCAGCAACAAAAACGCCGGAACACCTCCAAATCCATCCGCACCACCAACTATTCCAGATCTGATTGGAATAATGGCAGATCTGGCTCAAGGCCAGACCGCCATGCAAGATACGATGCGGCAACTCATCCAAACCCTTCATGGCGGAGCACCAGTTCATTCCGGATCACTAAACATCCAAAGAAATACCCGTGCGCTTTCTTCACGAACTAGGCGTGTTAATGAGGAATCTGAAGATTTTTCTTATCAACCTGGACGAACTTCGTCAATACGAGCCACGGATACTGAACATCGCGTCACCCTCTCCCCGGAAAGGGCAAGCGCGGTGGAAAGATTAAGTAGGGCCTCTCCTTTTGATCGATTGGGCCCTAGGAGGAACAAAAGTCCTCTCAATACAGCGTCGAGGAGCTTTTGACGACCAGCAGATGTAAGGGAAGGATCTGCCCAGTCGCGACCAGCTACTCGTCGAGATAAATCCCAGGAAGCTGCTTCAACACGATCAGTTGCTCGAACCAATAAGCCCGAGGAAGAAAATAATGCTTGGAAAGGTTCCATTCAGCGGTTGGAGGATAGATTGGGAGAAATGGCTAAAAAACGAACCTTTGTTCGAGGAACACCTTTTGTCCAGGATATTGTTGATTTTCCTACCCCGTCAAAGTTTAAAGCTCCTGTGGTGACCCCCAAATACGATGGAAAGACAGATCCTATTTTTCACATAGAGCAATATCAAGCTGCTGCCGACATCTATGCTGTCCCCGACGAGATGAGATGCAGAGCATTCTCAGGAACTCTTACTGGATCTGCCCAGATGTGGTACAACAATCTTCCTCGGGGTAAGATTTCAACTTTCTTTCAGTTGGCCGAGTTGTTCATTGGCAATTTCTGTTTTGGAGTAAAGCCAGTAAAACGAGTAGCACACTTGTTAAGTGTTAGACAAAAACCTGGTGAGAGTACTAGAGATTACATAACTCGTTTCAATAACGAGAAGCTGGAAGTCATAGATTATGAAGAAAAGACAGCAATCACCGCCTTGATGAGTGGGTTGTTGCCTAACAAGTTGTACTACACTTTGGCCAAAAACCCTCCTCAAACCATGTCAGACCTAATGAGAAAAGCGTCCAAGATTATGAATGCCGAGGAGGCCATGTCTGCGAAGAAGAATATGGACACCAAAGAAACCAAAGTGGAAGATGATAAAGCGAAGAAGAAGAGTATCCAGCCCCGAGAAGAATCAAGCTGTACAAGAGGAAATGAAGACCGAGCAAGAGAGAGATCTAGATCTCCTCGTCGGGCAGAAGAAAAATAATAAATGAAGAATGTGTGTTGATTTCACCGATCTCAACAAGGCAATGGATGCTACTTCGGGACACGAGCTGCTCATGGATACTTACTCTGGCTACCACCAGATCAAAATGAAACCTGAAGACAAGGAACGACATACCAGCAGCTGATGAACAAGGTTTTTGCTAAACAAATCAGTTGCAGTATGGAAGTCTATGTTGACAATATGCTGACAAAAAGCAAGAAAGTTGATGATCATCTAGTTGACTTAGATCAGACCTTTGATCAACTGGATAAATTATTAAATGAAACTCAACCCGAGGAAGTGAACATTTGGAGTACGAGAAGGAATGTTCCTCGGGTACATCATCAACCAGCGAGACGTTGAAGCAAATCCAGACAAGATCAAAGCCCTTTTAGGGTTGCGATCTCCAACGATGAAGGAAGAGGTGCAGAGATCAGATACCCAAAGCTGAAAAAATTGGCATTGGCATTAATTAAGGCAAGTAGAAGAATGAGGCCATGTTTCCAGGCCCATACCATGCATACCGACATGCCATTAAGACAAGCTGTAGCGGAGTTTACTGATCTTAATACTCCCGAGAAACAAAAGTTACTCGCTGATCAACCTGTGGATGTTACAGGATCAACAAATTATACTCCTTTGGTTAGGAGGCGTACACTTGCGTGATCAACTTCGGTTGGTAAAAGAGATTGTGGACAAGATAGTTCGAAAGAACCAGATCGTTCGAGCGTGATCAACTTCGGTTGGTAAAATAGCGAGAATAAATTATACTCCTTTGGTTAGGAGGCATACACTTGCGTGATCAACTTCGGTTGGTAAAAGAGCTTGTGGACAAGATAGTTCGAAAGAACCTGATAGTTCGAGCGTGATCAAATTCGGTTGGTAAAATAGCGAGAACAAATTATACTCCTTTGGTTAGGAGGCGTACACTTGCGTGATCAACTTTGGTTGGTAAAAGAGCTTGTGGACAAGATAGTTCGAAAGAACTAGATAGTTCGAGCGTGATCAACTTTGGTTGGTAAAATAGCGAGAACAAATTATACTCCTTTGGTTAGGAGGCGTACACTTGCGTGATCAACTTCGGTTGGTAAAAGAGCTTGTGGACAAGATAGTTCGAAAGAACCAGATAGTTCGATCGTGATTAAGTTCGGTTGGTAAAATAGCGAGAACAAATTATACTCCTTTGGTTAGGAGGCATACACTTGCGTGATCAACTTCGGTTGGTAAAAGAGCTTGTGGACAAGATAGTTCAAAAGAACCAGATAGTTCGAGCGTGATCAACTTCGGTTGGTAAAATAGCGAGAACAAATTATACTCCTTTGGTTAGGAGGCGTACACTTGCGTGATCAACTTCGGTTGGTAAAAGAGCTTATGGACAAGATAGTTCGAAAGAACCTGATAGTTCGAGCATGATCAACTTCGGTTGGTAAAATAGCGAGAACAAAATATACTCCTTTGGTTAGGAGGCAATAGTTCAAACCCCCGATCAACTTTGGTTGGTAAAAGGGCAAGAACAACATTCTTATAACGCCAATCTCGGTTGGTTTGAAAACAAAATATGCTCTCAAATGCCAACTTATGTTGGTCGGGAGGTAATATTATTACAAAAGTTCCTCAAAGAACAAAATATTCCAAACTGAACCAAGTATGGTTGGTCGGGGATAAAAACCCACTAACTGTATTTGGTCGACGAGGAAAAATTACCATGTATAGTTAGTCGGGGATAAAAACTCTAACTAATTATAATTGGTCGACGAGCACAATTTAACAACTTTGGTTGGTTGGAAAAATTTTCAACATTTTTATACTCATTACTTTATTATTAAGTGATCGAGCAACATTGATACTTGTAACTTTTTTGGTCGATGAACCATACAATATTGTTATGCAAGCACAAATAAGAAAGTGTTTGATATTTACAAGACAATAGCAAATACAAATTTGCGAACAAAAATGAAATTCTTTCACTGAATTCAAAATGAATTACACAAATTTATTACATTGACATTAAATTGTGTACTAACTATTGTATTGAGATTCCTACTCTATTGGTTTCTCTCCCTCTGCTTTTGAAACAGGTTCCTCGCCATCAGGAGGATCATCCAAAGCATAAGGGGAGTTTATGAAATTAAGATCTTTCAGCATTCTGATATTCATCACAGATGGTCTGTCCGAGCAGCTCTTGCTCGCCCCCGAGAAGATCTTGCTCGTTCCCGAACAGGAAGTTGCTCTTCAAGACTCATGATCTTCTCGGACATTTCAGCCAAGGACTGGTTCTTTGCCATTAGTTGGAAGGTTTTATTCTCCAAAGCAGATTGAGTTCTCTGTTCTTCGACAGTTACCCGAGCAGCTCTTGCTCGTCCCCGAGAACCTTTTGCTCGTTACTGTGAAAACCCGCAATCCGAAATAAAGGGTGGCCAGCCCTATACCCCGATAAAATAGGAAATCATGGATAATATCATCCTCAGCATCACGACAATATACAAAGTATAAGGAATAACCACTCTATATTCCAGAAAACGGGTTATCAAAAACTTTGATTTGAAATAAAAAGAAAAACATTTTCAACAACCCATAATAGAAATAGAGGGTGGAAACCCCCACAAGCGCATATAAGAAATCCCGAAAGACACAAAGGACCGAATAAAACGTCGGTCAAAACCATCCATACAACATACATATAGTACCAAGAGTTACATAATAAATTTATTATACAATTACAACTGTTTGGGCAACAAGCCCGAATGAACCGAACATAACTAGAACATAAACAGAGGCGTCTACGCAAAATCCCGTGAAACCCGCACAATGTCACGGCTCCTCAAAAACATGTGGAAGGAAAGGTCATTACGGGCGACCGTGCGGCGGAACACCTGAACGAATAATATAGATATACATATACAACAAGAAAAGGAAAACCGGTCAGGGCCGGGTATATGTGATCAATAGATAAATGATAAGTATGATAATGATGCACAATTAAGCATGGATGATAGTCTAGCATGTTAACAGCATATAAGGAACTGAAACTGGTGAAGGACTACTTAGAGTGAGATTCATAATAAAACAGAATTAAAAGTGCTTATGATCCTTTATCATCTTTAATCATATTTCAATTTAAACATTCATTTTCCATTCCTTATCAGGAATATAATTGTCATCATGTGCTCTATATGGCACTAATCTCAATAACATGCTCTTTGCGGCATAATTTTTCTCTTTAGGGCATTAATGTTCCATCGAGTCCAACTCGATAATTAGAATAGTCATAAACATAAATATAACGCTTCTAAGACCGCCCGTCCGGGTTTCCCCTACGGTGCGCGTCCCTAAATAACCATCATCTTCCAGGGCCTAACATAAGACAACCTGGGATCCTATCGAAAGCGTCGGGAAGCGGCCATGAGCCTGCGTGGTAGCCAAGACCACACCCGGAATCTCCCTACCCCCGCAGAAAATATACAACCATAAGCGTTTCCATGGCCTAGGACTATATCCACCCTGCATTCATTAGCCAGGGGGCTTCACCTATCGTGCGGACTTCCCTTAAGATGGTATTTAGATAGGTGTGTAACATCCATTTTAATTATTTCCATTACATGATTAGTAAATTATCATTTACCTTAACAATATTCCCCTTTTAATTGAATGTATAAGCTAATTCGGGACTAAGTATAAGTGGTACCGACATAGCATCCTCAAAAGGAATTTTTAGACTCCAAAGTTATCCCCAAAGCCTCCGTTGGCTTTAATATAAACCATCAAGTCAAAATGTAACTCAAGTCGAATTCTAAAGTCTCCGAAATTGACCTTAATACATTCTAGACCCTTATAAAACTACAAGACAAAAGAAATGCCTAAACATCACCTTAAATTCTCCCTTGAAAGAACCCTAGATGAACCCTTTCGAGTCTAGGGTGTCGACCCAACTCAACTAGTACTCTAAACCCTATGTTTACTTCATTTAAGAAGGTCCCTAATCAATAATCCTAAAGAAAAGGGTTAAAATGAAAAAAAGAAAAATTTTGGAAAATGCAGGGCTACCGAATCGATTCGCCCCCTTGGCCGAATCGATTCGGCCAGAAAGTTTGAGATTCTGCATAATAGCCGAATCGATTCGCTCAGAGGGCCGAATCGATTTGGACTGAAAATCTGGGTTTCTGCATAACTGCCGAATCGATTCGGACCAATTCCGAATCGATTCGGTCAACTAGACTTGAGCACTGGCCCTAGCCGAATCGATTCGCCCGGGGGCCGAATCGATTCGGGCCTGCAATTTTGCCAAGAAATGGCTATGGAGTCTTGGACTCCATTTTCTACCCCAACTCAAATTTCTTCAAACCAAAATTTTATACCAACACTAAAAGAACATCAATGATGCTATTGATCATCTAAAACCTCATGAATCATCAAAGGTGAATCAAAACCCAAAATATACATAAGAAAACCCTAGGTTTACTAAACTAAAATCAACACACCATTATCACAATCAATCATCTATCTCAAGACACAAATAGCAAGTAAAAACTTGCCTTGATTCAGCAAATATGCAGATTCCTTGGTGTAGTAGAAATCTCTCTCAATCTCTAAAGCTTTCTCTCTACTCTTCTCTTTTCTCTCTTAGGTTTAGGAAGGGATTTTGGGGAATTACAAGACTTAATAGGCTTAAATCGTGACTTAAGGTAAATGTCCCACTTAATTAACCAAAAGTGCGATAAAATAATACGCAATAGCATATTTAAGGCACAACCGGTCAAAAATGCCCAAAACTACAAAATACAATATGGCACATTATTTGACTATTTCACACATTCCGGAATCAACGGCAACCTCCAAATTATCATTTGGACATTTTAAAATTCAATTTAGGTTCCGGTCTCATTATTAAGCCAAATATCATTTTAAATTCAGATGATATTAATAAGCATGACATAGCAATATTTTCCCATAATTATGATATGTATGCAACCTCATAATAAATATCAACTTTTCTACATTGAATTAATCATTCAAATCATAACCCAACACTGGTCTCTAATTACTATACTAAGTAATTATTATAAAATACGGTCTCATAAGCGAGGGTTATTACATACTCCCCCCCTTATGAGGGAATTTTGCCCACAAAATTCAGTCATACCTCATGAGAAAAGATGTGGATATTTCTCCCGCATCTCATCCTCGCGTTCCCAAGTTGATTCGCTTGCATGATGATGACTCCAATGGACTCTCACTAGAGGCACCACCCGAGATCTCAACTTTCGCTCCCCAAACTCAAGGATAGCAACCGGTTGTTCTTCATAAGGAACATCGGGCTGCAAATCGATATCTTCGAAAGGAATGTGCCAAAGGGAACCTTCACACCTTCTGTACTTTTTCAAAGAGGAGACGTGAAATACATCATGAATTTGTTGTAAAGGTTCCGGCAAGGCAAGTTGGTATGCTACAGGACCAACCTTTGCAATCACCGGGAAGGGTCCAACAAAGCGGGGTGCAAGCTTTCCTTTCTTCCCAAAACGCTTAATGCCCTTCATCGGGGACACTCGCACCAACACTTGGTCTCCAACTTCCAATTCCATATGTCTCCTACCCGCATCGGCGTAGCTCTTTTGGCGATCTTGGGCTATCCGTATGCGATTTCGAATAAGCTCAATCTTCGAAGAAGTATCTTGGATCATTTCAGGTCCAAGGAACTTATTATCACCCACTTCCAACCAACAAGCGGGCGATCTACAAGGCCTGCCATACAGAGCTTCATAGGGTGCCATTCCAATAGTGAATTGGTATGAGTTGTTATAAGCAAACTCAACCAACGGAAGGTATTGTTCCCAACTGCCTTTAAAGTCGAGTATGCACATACGAAGCATATCCTCCAACATCTGGTTTACCCTTTCGATCTGACCGTCTGTTTGAGGATGATAGGAAGAGCTTAGCTTCAACTCGGTCCCCATAGCTCCCTGGAAACTCTGCCAAAAGTGGGACACAAATATTTTATCTCGGTCGGAGACAATATTCAAAGGTACCCCGTGGAGTCTAACGATCTCCTCAATGAACAACTGGGCATAACAAGCGGTATCATAATCGGTGCGCACAGGCAAGAAGTGTGCCGACTTAGTCAAACGGTCGACAATCACCCAAATTGAGTCATGACCCTTCTGCGATCTTGGCAGGCCCGTAACAAAGTCCATCGAAATGCTTTCCCATTTCCACACGGGAATCTCGAGCGGTTGTAACAAACCTGTCGGCCGCTGGTGGTCAATCTTAACCAACTGACAAGTAGTGCATTAAGACACAAACTCTGAGATATCCCTCTTCATACCAGCCCACCAATACAAATGACGCATATCTTGGTACATCTTGTCCCCGCCTGGATGCACCATGAACTTCGACCCGTGGGATTCTGCCATCACCGCACGTCTCAAATCCCCATCATCGGGAACCACAAGTCTTCCATGGAAGCGTAGTCCACCCTCAGAACCTATTGAGTACGACTCCGCTCCCTCAGACAACAACTGGCGTGTATGGTCTTGACAAACTTTATCTCTCTTCTGAGCTTCCACAATCTTTGCTATAATCGTGGGAGTAACCGTAATCACTGAAAGGAATGCTCTCACTCCTGCATCCTCCAGGCTGAGTTCTTTCCACTTAGCTTTCCACACCTCAGCTAAGTCTCCATCAGGCTTTCTACTCAAGGCGTCTGCTACCACATTCGCCTTTCCGGGGTGATAATGAATATCAAATTGGTAGTCTTTCACAAACTCCAACCAACGACGCTGACACATATTCAAATCCTTTTGGGAGAATAAGTACTGCAGCGATTTGTGGTCAGTGAAAAGGCTAAACTTTTCCCCCAAGAGGTAATGCCTCCATATCTTCAAGGCAAATACAACGATGGCGAATTCCAAGTCATGCACTAGATAGTTCCTCTCGTGAGGCTTCAACTTACGAGAAGCGTACGCAATAGGTTGTCTCTCTTGTTGAAGAACACCTCCTAGCCCCAGAAGAGATGCATCGGTAAAGACGAGATATTCTAATCCCGGCTTTGGCAATGCCAGGACTGGAGCTGAAGTCAGTCTATCCTTGAGATCATCGAAAGCCGCTTGACATGAACTGTCCCAAACAAATCTTACTCCTTTCCGGGTCAAATTCGTCAATGGGCTAGCAACCTTAGAAAAGCCCTTAATGAATCGACGGTAATAACCTGCCAAGCCCAGAAAACTACGAACTTCAGTGGGCGTCGTGGGTGACCCCACTCCTTCACCGCGATTACCTTACTCGGATCCACCGACACGCCTTGGGATGACACCACATGCCCCAAAAATTGGACTTCCTTCAACCAGAAGCCACACTTCTCAAACTTTGCATACAATTGATGATCCCTCAATCTTTGCAGGACCAACCGCAAGTGAGCAGCGTGATCCGACTCCGTCTGAGAATAGACTAGGATGTCATCAATGAATACAATGACAAACTGGTCAAGGAAATCCCGAAACACCCTATTCATAAGGTCCATAAACACTGCAGGGGCATTGGTTAGCCCGAAGGGCATAACCAAGAATTCATAAGATCTATAACGGGTCAGAAAGGCCGTCTTGGACACATCTTGTTCTCGTATCCTCAATTGGTGATACCCCGTCCTCAGGTCGATCTTTGAGAAGTAGGAAGCTCCCCTAAGTTGATCAAACAAGTCGTCGATGTGAGGTAAAGGGTATTTGTTCCGGATGGTGACTTTATTCAACTCCCTATAGTCCACGCATAACCGGAGAGAACCGTCTCTCTTCTTCACAAACAATACTGGAGCGCCCCACGGTGAGGTACTACGCTTAATAAAGTCCTGCTCCAGTAGCTTCTGAATCTGATCCCTCAGCTCCCTCATCTCCACAGGAGCCATTCGGTAAGGAGCTTTGGCGATCGGTCGAGTTCCCGGCATTAAGTCAATCACAAACTCTATTTCCCGACTTGGAGGTAATCCGGGTATCTCCCGAAAAATATCCTCAAAGTCCCTAACGATGGGAAGAGAATCTAGGGGAACCACGACATCTCTAGATGCATCTTCCGCAATACAATATAAATAAGCATTCGTGCTCCCTTCCAAGCAAGGCATAACTACTAGGAACATCTCTTGTCCCGGAACCGCAAAAACTATACTCTTCCCAAAACAATTCACTATGGCACGGTACTTCACTAGCCAATCCATACCCAAAATTACATCGTACCCGACCATATCAAGGACGAGCAAATCGGCATCAAAACACAAGTCACCAAGGTTAATTCCTACGTTTTTACATACGAAGAAAATCAATGAGCCATCGCCCATAGAGGATTCGACGCTAGTGAAAGTACTTTCAGCAGATTTTATCAAACCTGTAGTCTGAGCAAAACTTCTAGAAATAAAGGAGTGTGTAGCACCCGTATCAAATAGAATTCGACCCATGTGCCCCTGAATGAGAAACTTACCCTCGATCGTCGGTGGTGCCGGAGGAGCTGGAGGGAGCAAAGCCTCCTGAATATGGTAAACCCGACCGTACTGTAATTGCCCCCGTTGAGGAGGAGCAATCGGATTAGGCGCTTGGGGCGGAAACTGTACATACGGCTGCTGTGGGGCCCGAGGAAGATGCCCTCCAACCAACTGAGGACACGCTCTTTTATAGTGGCCCAGCTCCCCACACTGAAAACATTTGATTGCCGTAATATCCTGATTTCTACCTTGGTTATTCCGGAATTGTCCCGCACCTCGGCCCTGTTGGCCCCTACCACCATTTCCACCTCTACCTCCCTGTGGTTGCTGACCACCTTGACCCTGCCTATTAGCATTGTTGTTGCCACCGGCATTAAACCCACCGAACCGCTGACGCTTGGACGAATCCCCCTGCTGAGGATCCCTCTCAACCTGCTTGTTCCCCGAGGATTGGGACGAAGAAGATGTTCCCCCTCCGCTCCCAACTCCTCCCTGCCTCCCCGCTTGTCCCACAGTAACAACCTTCTTCTTGTTTAGCAGAAACAATCTGTGCTCCTGACAGTGAAGCAAAGCGGCATTCATCACATCACCAAAAGTCACCAGAGATGGATTTCCTAGCAAATGTTGTTTTATTCGCCACTGTAAACCTGCCACAAACTTGGAGATCCTCTTCGATTCTGGAGTTACCTCATCCGGTATAAAACTGGCTAACCGGGTAAACTCTTCCTCATACTCAGCAACTGACCTCTCCCCTTGAACCAAATCCTGCAGCTTCCTCTGCATTTCCCTCTGAACTGCGGGAGGGAAATACTTCCCATCAAACAAAGTCCAAAAATTTGTAATGGACATAGTATCCCTTTGCTCGGGTGTCGTCATTGACTCCCACCAATGTAAGGCCGGTCCCACCAGCTTGAAAGTAACGAGAATCTGCTTCTTCTCCTCACTACATTCCACCATCCTAAGATGGCGCTGCATATCTCTCTTCCACTGGTTCGCCTTGATAACATCCGAACCTCCCTCGAATTCCGGGGGATGTCCCTTAAGGAAAGATTCCCTCACCCGCTCCCACTGAGAAGGTCCCGTGGGAACTTGTGCTTCTTGTCCCCTAACTTGGGCTTGTGGCATTTGTTGGGCCACTGCAGTCATCGCGGCGTTGACAGCTTGGGCCACAATATTTGCCACTTCATCGGCACTGATACTCCCCTGCTGCGGTGGAGGACCAAACTCATCCTCAACAACCCTATTACGTCTAGCGGGACGTCCTCTCTTCAACGGCATCTGAGATAAAGACGAGAGAGAGTTAAAACATAATGTAAGACAATCTATTTAGCAGAAGATCGCATACATAAGCAGAAAAACCATCCTAACATTAAGTTCTATATCAAAGAACGCTACGGTAGAACGTGACAAGTCCGCATAGATCCTAAAGACTCTAGAACCTGATGCTCTGATACCATCTGTGACAACCCGCTATCCGAAATAAAGGGTGGCCAACCCTATACCCCGATAAAATAGGAAATCATGGATAATATCATCCTCAGCATCACGACAATATACAAAGTATAAGAAATAACCACTCTATATTCCAGAAAACGGGTTATCAAAAACTTTGATTTGAAATAAAAAGAAAAACATTTTCAACAACCCATAATAGAAATAGAGGGTGGAAACCCCCACAAGCGCATATAAGAAATCCCGAAAGACACAAAGGACCGAATAAAACGTCGGTCAAAACCATCCATACAACATACATATAGTACCAAGAGTTACATAATAAATTTATTATACAATTACAACTGTTTGGGCAACAAGCCCGAATGAACCGAACATAACTAGAACATAAACAGAGGCGTCTATGCAAAATCCCGTGAAACCCGCACAATGTCACGGCTCCTCAAAAACATGTGGAAGGAAAGGTCATTACGGGCGACCGTGCAGCGGAACACCTGAACGGATAATATAGATATACATATACAACAAGAAAAGGAAAACCGGTCAGGGACGGGTATATGTGATCAATAGATAAATGATAAGTATGATAATGATGCACAATTAAGCATGGATGATAGTCTAGCATGTTAACAGCATATAAGGAACTGAAACTGGTGAAGGACTACTTAGAGTGAGATTCATAATAAAACAGAATTAAAAGTGCTTATGATCCTTTATCATCTCTAATCATATTTCAATTTAAACATTCATTTTCCATTCCTTATCAGGAATATAATTGTCATCATGTGCTCTATATGGCACTAATCTCAATAACATGCTCTTTGCGGCATAATTTTGCTCTTTAGGGAATTAATGTTCCATCGAGTCCAACTCGATAATTAGAATAGTCATAAATATAAATATAACGCTTCTAAGACCGCCCGTCCGGGTTTCCCCCACGGTGCGCGTCCCTAAATAACCATCATCTTCCAGGGCCTAACATAAGACAACCTGGGATCCTATCGAAAGCGTCGGGAAGCGGCCATGAGCCTGCGTGGTAGCCAAGACCACACCCGGAATCTCCCTACCCCCGCAGAAAATATACAACCATAAGCGCTCCCATGGCCTAGGACTATATCCACCCTGCATTCATTAGCCAGGGGGCTTCACCTATCGTGCGGACTTCCCTTAAGATGGTATTTAGAGAGGTGTGTAACATCCATTTTAATTATTTCCATTACATGATTAGTAAATTATCATTTACCTTAACAATATTCCCCTTTTAATTGAATGTATAAGCTAATTCGGGACTAAGTATAAGTGGTACCGACATAGCATCCTCAAAAGGAATTTTTAGACTCCAAAGTTATCCCCAAAGCCTCCGTTGGCTTTAATATAAACCATCAAGTCAAAATGTAACTCAAGTCGAATTCTAAAGTCTCTGAAATTGACCTTAATACATTCTAGACCCTTATAAAACTACAAGACAAAAGAAATGCCTAAACATCACCTTAAATTCTCCCTTGAAAGAACCCTAGATGAACCCTTTCGAGTCTAGGGTGTCGACCCAACTCAACTAGTACTCTAAACCCTATGTTTACTTCATTTAAGAAGGTCCCTAATCAATAATCCTAAAGAAAAGGGTTAAAATGAAAAAAAGAAAATTTTTGGAAAATGCAGGGCTACCGAATCGATTCGCCCCCTTGGCCGAATCGATTCGGCCAGAAAGTTTGAGATTCTGCATAATAGCCGAATCGATTCGCTCAGAGGGCTGAATCGATTCGAACTGAAAATATGGATTTCTGCATAACTGCCGAATCGATTCAGACCAATTCCGAATCGATTCGGTCAACTAGACCTGAGCACTGGCCCTAGCCGAATCGATTCGCCCAGGGGGCCGAATCGATTCGGGCCTGCGATTTTGCCAAGAAATGGATATGGAGTCTTGGACTCCATTTTCTACCCCAACTCAAATTTCTTCAAACCAAACTTGTATACCAACACTAAAAGAACATCAATGATGCTATTGATCATCTAAAACCTCATGAATCATCAAAGAGTGAATCAAAACCCAAATTATACATAAGAAAACCCTAGGTTTACTAAACTAAAATCAACACACCATTATCACAATCAATCATCTATCTCAATACACAAATAGCAAGTAAAAACTTGCCTTGATTCAGCAAATATGCAGATTCCTTGGTGTAGTAGAAATCTCTCTCAATCTCCAAAGCTTTCTCTCTACTCTTCTCTTTTCTCTCTTAGGTTTAGGAAGGGATTTTGGGGAATTAGAAGACTTAATAGGTTTAAATCGTGACTTAAGGCAAATGTCCCACTTAATTAACCAAAAGTGCGATAAAATAATACGCAATAGCATAATTAAGGCACAACCGGTCAAAAATGCCCAAAACTACAAAATACAATATGGCACATTATTTGACTATTTCACACATTCGGGAATCAACGGCAACCTCCAAATTATCACTTGGACATTTTAAAATTCAATTTAGGTTCCGGTCTCATTATTAAGCCAAATATCATTTTAAATTCAGATGATATTAATAAGCATGACATAGCAATATTTTCCCATAATTATGATATGTATGCAACCTCATAATAAATATCAACTTTTCTACATTGAATTAATCATTCAAATCATAACCCAACACTGGTCTCTAATTACTATACTAAGTAATTATTATAAAATACGGTCTCATAAGCGAGGGTTATTACAGTTACCGAGCAGAGGTAGAAGTCAAAATCAGCATCTACAACACTGAGATCTTTTGCTACTACTGTCTCGACCAATAATGAAGAAGAAGTTGTATGAAAATGTTTCGAAGTCCATCACTAGCTTGGTACTAACAAGATTGAAGATTTGGGTTCAAAAGCTAGTATGTTACTCGACAAAGTATTCAGAGGAGCATAAATCAGAAAAATCAAGCAAGTGAAGTTAGCACTCAGTTACTCGGCACAGGAGGCAGTTGGTCGGCTAGCAAACCAATCAACATACTTGAATATTATGATAAGCTACAAGAGGAATCATATGTCGTCCAAGAGATAATGCACTTTATGTTGAACAAATCAAGAATTTCACGAGCACCGACCAACACTGCAAAATAAAATACTCCATCCTTTCAAGTAAACCATCAAGCATGAAGCATTGGGGGCTTCTGTTGATACCAAAATTAATATGCTGATATGGACGAATAATACGAAGACACGTGTCAATCTACGTGGCATAATAGCAACGAGGAAGTTCATTTCCCTGACCAACTCATGTTCTCTCCGAGAAACAAGGATATACTGAGAAACTTTAGCACTCCGAGGTACTCCAGCGCTCCGAGGAACTCCTAAGCAACGAGCAATTAAGGCGGTCCGAGCTGTATCTCGGCCCTAGCATTAATTGCTGGATAATCAACAGTTAAACTATTCAATGAATGCTTATTATCTTGACGCACACTCTACATTAAATGTATCACCCTTTCATATGTGTATCATTTAATGTAACACCCTTTCATGTACAGCCTAAGGGCTATAAATACCTTGTACCACCCTCATTCAAAGGGACCGAAATTTCTTGATTGAACTTGTAATCGAGAATTCCCAAACACTCAGCAATAACATAACAGTGGACGTAGGCCATTCATATAAGGCTGAACCACTTTAAAAATCTTTGTCTCATTTTATTTATCTGTGATTGAATAATTAGAGCGATCTAATTTTTTGCATCAACAACGATGGTCTTAGATGTGGATACTTAGATGGATTGATTAATTTAGTTGGCACATTTCACTTGAATGGTTTGGTTTTTTATCGTTATTAGTTTTCATAATTTTTTTTTCATATAAGATTTTAACAATGGAGTTTCATAAATAAAATTAAATGGTTTGTCACTTATCTTGATTATTTATTAGGTGATTAATAAAGAAAATTATTTTTCGACAATGATGCTAGGAATGCCCAACCAGGCACTTTGATTTAATTTAATAAAGGACTGCTCACCCGATATTTAATTAGGCGGGGTGTCTCAGGTGGTATCAGAGCATCAGGTTCTAGAGTCCTTTAAGATCTGTGTAGCTTATTATACTTCCAGCGTTGCCTTTTTTGATATAAAGCCCTATGTTTAGGATTTTTTTATTTCTATGGTGAGATTTCGTTCTCTTACTATAACGAATATATATTAGTGAATCTTATTTGCATCCGGGTATGTTCGAACAATGAAGTATGATAGACGAGGGGCGTTGGGTGGACAACATGAGGTAGGTCTTAGATGAGGTTATAGAATATATCTGAGGATGATGACCATAGTTGAGGTAACCCCTATTATAGCCCGAGAAACCAGGACTGTAAAGGCGGCTAGGGTGCAACCTATGATTTTCAAGTGCTGGTATAGTCGAAAGTGGTGAAATTTTTTTGACTCACCCAACGTGGTAGGACTGAGAGGGAGTCAGACGAAGCATTGAGGAAAACCATTAGTGGAAGTTCTAGAAATGCAGGAATTGGGTGTGTTAACCAACGAAGATAATGTATCCAAGTGCTTGGACATATGGCGGAGTGTGGCTAATTGAAAATGAAAATTTGGGTAAATTTCTCTTGGCTTATCGGAACAAAGTTATAATAGTGGGAGTCAGCCACCACATTTAGAAGTGGAATGCTATGTCAATGGAAGGATCTCAGATACAGTTTGACCGCATGTTCCTTCATCAGATGTTCAAGTTAAGATGTGAATGTTGTTCTGAACTCATCACACGAAGGCCGGATAGAGTTCCATGTGTGAAAATGAATTTAGTTATTCAGCGAATCTTGTACCGAATGAAGTACATACAAATGTAGGAGAGGATTTTAAGTGGGAAATCAACTCACAAGAAAAGTTGACAACACTTATAGGGAATTCTGCTGGACAATCGATCCATATGGTGACAATGTCATGCATTATGCGTAGAGATGTTAATGCCTCTCTATGAAAGGAGCTAAAGAAATTGAAAGATTTAGTTAGGGTGTAAGACTAGATGAAAGGTAGTTAGAAAAATGCTGCAAGGGGGAGACCCATCAGGGGACCCATTTAAATGATTCGGGTAACTGAATCCTTACCAAGTGATGGTGAATTCAGTAAAGGTTATTGAAGCTAGTATCATATTCCTTAGGGCCAATAAAGCTAAGGGAACAATTGGGGTAGCCATCAGGATCGAGACTACCAAAGTCCGAGAGAAGGATAACCCTAATATGGTCAGTATGACAGGAAATAAGTGGATTATGTGTGGAGGAATTTTATGGGGAGTAAAACCACATGCAATAATTTATCCCAAAGTGAGTAAAGGGACAAGGGTATGGTGCTTGTAAGGGCAATGGTTAATGTAGTTTCAGTTTGGTTCGGACAGGCGTGTTATGTCCAGCTGCCGGGGCAATTGGCAAGGTAAAAGTATGAGTTTTATCCTCAGACGATGAGGAGTGTTTTATATGAAACGGACGAGTCACTGTATTTTAATTTTTACTAGATTCGTACGTAAGATGAGCTTAATGCATATATCGATAATGTTATTATTATGGGAATGATTTCCCTAGAATAGCAGGATTATCTTTAGCATCATCCGCGGAGGATGAAAGGATGTATTGATAGTGGTATATATACCTCATTGATACTTCTCATTTTATTGATGTGTTATAAAAGTATGATATTATCCTAATTATGGTTTTATAAGAAATGGTTAGAATGATAGTGGGTACGTATTGTAAGGAAATCAGGGTTACTTCTCTAGTGCAGGATGTTTTGTTCTGGCGAAGCCTCACCTGTGAGAGGGGTCGGGCTCATATTTATATAATATATTATAGAGACTTTGAAGGGTATAGGGGTATCAAATGTTTAATCTCGGGGTGTGAAGGGACCTTATTATTATGATTTGGTGTGTATTGGGTTTACTATTGAGCGAAAATATTTAGCTCATTATCATATTTAATGCTCGGGATCTGGTGATATGAACAACGCATTGTTATATATATCCTTTAGAGACATGGTAGTTAAGATTTATAATCATATGTTTGAGAATAGGATTTCAAGAGTCCCGATTGTATGTTTACGAGGTTTATGGAATGTGATTACCACCAATGCTAAATGATAGTGCAATTGGCTAAAAGTTCCTTTTTGAAATGAAGTTGCGAAAGGAGATGTAACTTTTCTGTTGAGAGATGGGAATATATGGGTACATGTTATCGACTGAGGGCCTAATGGATTTAGATAATCGATAATTCTAGGTAGTAGTGTATCGGGAGTTACTTGTTTGGATTTCGCTTTGCAAGACATCCCATGCATGAAACATAGCATAAGGTTGGAACTAGGGTGATGTTTGGTCATTCCTCCATAAGTATGGTACCTCGATCATTATAGAAGTATGTAGTTATAGCTGTAAGTTGAAGGTTAAATTACGATATGAGGCTAGTGGAGACGGTTATGAGGTGAGAAGCATTGAATTTTTTTTTACCATGAGTTGAAGGGAGGAACGATGTTAAGGAGGATTTAAAATTTAAATTTCTAGGGTAATTGAAAGTACCCTAGTAATGTAGCCATATTGTGAATACAGGGGTAATAAAGAATTGATTATTATGTGTTAAGCGTATGGGATGTTTATGCCAATATGCACGATTTATAGGGTGTGTGGACATCCTGGTTAGTTGATGACAGAACCGTCCGTGTTAAAGGGGTGTGAGAATATATATGTGAAATATATGCCTGAGGGACTAATATAACGAAGAAGAAATGGTAAAGTGGATTAATCATCGTGTGAGAAGGACGATAATCCATATATACATGTGTGATCAGAATAGAACACCCCAATTTGGTTGGAAGGCTCCCTTAAGAAGACTAAAATTACATGTTATGGAAAATTTGGAGCGACATTCTACCCAGTCGAATGTTGCAAGTGACTTGTGCAAAAAAAAGAATGATGAAGTTAGTAAGGTATAAGGAGACTAGAAGTGCACATCCCGATAAAAAATGCACAGGTCAGAACTTTTGATATACGCCAAGGGAAGAAGAGGATTATTAAGAACCACTAAATATGAGGCATTATAAGTGGTAATCGATGTTCAGCGGGACATAGTGATTAGTCTCCACGTGCACCACTCATAAATAGAAATCGGTTGGCGTAAGATGATCAGCCAAAGAATATTGTATCCAGCCGATGATTCCGGTAATGGAAGGGGGCGGTCAAGTCAGTAAAATTTCATTGATGGGTTGCCAACCTATAGGTAAGGTCAAGAGTTCCTTTGAATGTGTGGAAAAAACTGACCAAGAACGAAGCAACTGATGTTCATTTCGGGTGATTGATAATATTAGATAGTGTGCCCAATTCTTCCTTTGAAAAGAAGGATCGTGCCGATACATGGTCCTTCCCGGTATTGTTCTGAACTAGGATGAGATTCTTGAAGCCCATCTTCAATACGGGATTTCAGGAAGCAGTGGGGATGGTGATTCATTTTGAGCTCGTTACATCACCTATAGCCCGAGGAGTAGGGAAATGGCGATTAACGATTAGTGGAGCTAATTGAAAGTAATTTTGGATTCAATGTAATCATCTTATTTCCACAACGGATATAGCTAGTGAGTGAAGTAATATACAGTAATTGGGAGAGGAGAGTGCCTAATGGTAGGGTTATGTGTAAGAACTCATGCCCATTCATCGTGAACAAGGTGATTATTGAAGTTTTGTATGGAAAAATCTTAACTATTCTCCCTCAATTATTTTAGAGGCGAGCAAATAATCCAAATTTTGGATTGGTCGAGTTAGAGTCCGATGACTATAATGGAATAAGCACAAACTATCTTAGGTGGATTTTGACTGTCGCAAGAGTTACTTCACCGAGAATCGAGATTCGATGAACTAACAACAGTACTTAGATGTTCATATGGTTTCTCTCAGGACGGGAGTTTTATGTTTAAATAAATACGAGTAGTTGACACGTAGTGAGGTAAGGTCTCCCAATAATATTGAGATAATGGGGGACAATGATGTATAGGATCGTCTAATTCAAATGCGGATAGATGGGGGAACAATGTGAAGTGCCTCTATTGAGGTATGAACCTATAACTGGTAAAGTGTTGAGAATGTTAAACAAACTTGCTGTGAGTCGGGGGCTATAGTGATTAAGCGCCTTACTCGAAAGTTAGTTTTGCGTACTGATAAAGTATCTAGAATTCTTTCACCACGTATGCCTTATTTTTCAAATTTCGGGACGAAATTCCGTTATTAGGGTGGAAGTATGTAATACCCTGTATTTTTATGGCATTTAATTATGGGATTAATTAAATTAAATTGGGATAAATTAATTTAACATTATTCTGGATTTTAAAATAAATATTTACTAGCGTGACGAGAGTTAGTAATTATTGATAATAATAATGTTGAATAGTAGTATATGAGTAAAGTATTATATGAGATTGAATTTATTAGAAATTGTCTCGAGTGGATAATATGACAATTATAGAAATTAAGTCGGGACGCGCATGTGTCGTGTCGGGACTAAATTAATGGAATAAAAGTAAATTTATTATAAGTCGCCCATATGGTAATTTCAAGTGAGCCAATGTGTTCGGAAGGGTCAAGATAATCAAAAAAGGGTATCCGGGGGTTTAGTTTGGGTCTCGGGATGCTTTTAGGCCTAACTGATAACCCGGGAGGGAATTTTGTTAATTTCCAATTTTAGGCCTTAATTATGGACGAAATTTGAGAGGTTATATCTCACGGGAGTTAGAGTCCTCGAGGGTTCAAAACCTTGGAGTTTCATATAGGATAAGGAAGAGAGAAGAGATAAGGCTTCCAAGGAGGAGAGCCACCATCCCTACACCACTTTTACCAATTCCACCACCAACATGTAGATTGGAAGAAGGGAATCGTTCTTATGCCATTCTAATTCGTCAAATCAGGACTTCAATTTCCAGGCAAGTTTCTAACTTACTGTTCTTTAGTTGATAACACATCCATGAAAGTGTAGGAGATAATAAATTATGTTTTCGTGAAAAATAAATGCGATTTGGTAGATTTATATCAAAATTCTGAATAGAAATCATGTTAGGAAAACCCTATTGTTATATGTAGATGATTGACTACGTAATTGATGTCCAGTAGAGGTTAAATTATGAAAGAATTCGGAAGATATTAATCCTGATGATAAAAGTAGGGTTCCTGATGTAGAAATTTTAATTAACTCATTAATTGATGGCCCTTGATGAATTCGTATATGTTTCACATTAGAAATCACGTATATAGGATGATATAAATGATTGTTTCATTGGTTGGGAGTTTGGGGAAAATTAATAGAGGTTTTGAGGATTTAGGTTGAGGAAACCCGTAGGTTTGATTTGCAGAAATATGGGCAATAACTACCTGATCGATCGATGAACTCAAGATTGTTGGTCGATCGACTCCCTTCATCGATCGATCGACACCACTTGGAAAATGGAAACTTTTCTCCTTTTAAATGTCAATCCAATCCCAATGTGTAAGGACCTTTGGGAATAATTTAAATATCTTAACGAGTTATGAGAAGGGCCAGTAGGCTATAAGTAGGGACCGAGTAAGATGAGGTTACATAAGATTTAAACGCGGGGTTTCGGGAATATAAATTGAGTGGGAAATCGAGCGTACTTTATAGTAAGTTTTGTGAGAATTAAGAAAGACTTAAACCAGTAAGGTAGTGAGGGTGCACCTACTGATTTTATGTTTATCGAGAGGATACACTTCGAGAGTCGATAAGTACGGAAGGATTTGCAATAATTGAGAGAATGAAAAGAATGATTTAATTATACGTAGGAATAGGGCGTTTTATGCCACATATGATTAGAATATTATTATTATGGGTCGTGGTCGTACCCAAATGAACAATGTGAAAATATATTTACATATAACTGAGTGCATGTATATATATATGTGTGTACTATGTGAATGTATGCGTAATCATATCAGCGCTACTTGCTATCACGGAGGTTGTCGCGTCAGGACAGTCTTATCTTGATGGGACCTTTATAGGGGATATTGACTCGCACCCTAGAACATAGGATTCCTTGGTACAAGCTATCAGAGAATGATTGTCAGACGGTCCTAAGAGGCGTGAGGGTATGTGCTTACCTCTTAGAGACTTGGAACTATGTTTCGCCTCCAATATGTGTGTTTTGTGTTAATACAGTTCGAGTATGACTCCGAACTAGTATTTCCCTTTGAACCAGTGATAGGGGAACTTAATAGCAGAGTATGCCAGCACCATAAATTTATGTGGGGTGACTTATCAGTATATTTATTATGAGTGATAAATATATATATTGACGATTAATCTACTGTGCTTATAAGCAGATCCGAATTAAATAATTCGTAGTAAATGAAATAAGTGGTTGTGAACTTAAGTCTATATCAAGCCAAATATAACTGGCCTAATATCTTCATAAGAAAAGGTTATCTGATATAAACTATAATAATGCGATTACTTGAAACAAAATTTGGTGAGGGGAAATTGAATTAGACTAATGTATTAGGTTGTGCATTAGGCGTTCACACAAGTTGAGGGGTGAGAATTACCAAGCGAGTGTCATGTACTAACATGTATGTAATACCAACTGGTAAGCATTTTAAATACTTGCTAAACTATTTTAAAGATGTTTTACACTCGGGCTCTGACCCGTTTCCCGTCATCTTTTCTTCCTCTTGTATATATATATCGTTTCCCGTCATCTTTTCTTCCTCTTGTATATATATAGATATATATATATATATATATATATATATATATATATATATATATATATATATATATATATATATATATATATATATATATATATATATATATATATATTACAGGTGCCTAGGCATAGGGAAGTAAGGCGTAGTTCATTGGTCATGGGATGTGCTGCATCTTATGTGGGAGTTGTAGGTCCTTGTAATAGACGATTCCTCATTTCACATCTCATCTTTCTTTTTAGTCTTTTTAGTTAGGGCATGTGTCGCCCCTTTCCAGATTCTGTTTAGACTTAATAGAGATTGTATAGTCTTTTATAGTATTAGGATTCTGTTTTTACCTGGGATTGTTTCATCTATTACGATGGCCTTAGATGTGGATACTTATTTGGATTGATTAATTTAGTTGGCTCATTTCACTTGAATGGTTTGATTTTTTCTCATTATTAGTTTTCATAAATGGTTTTTGCATATAATATTTTAACAATGGAGTTTAATAAATAAAATTAAATGTTTTGTAACTTAGCTTAATTATTTGTTAGGTGATTAATAAAGAAAATTGTTTTCTGCTAGTGATGCTAAGAATGAACCAATTGGGAACTTTGATTTAATTTGATGAAGGACTGGTCACCCGATATTTAATTAGGCGGGGTGTCTCAATGGCTAAGAGATCGAGCAAAATCAGTTTGAACCCTATCAATCCAGGTGTAAAGTGAACAAGGGTCATAGAAGCTAAAGGGACTTTCATCCTAGCGGCAAGGTGAATAGCTAGATTTATGAGATCCCTCCTTGGGCATTCATGAGGTTTCCAAAGAAAATAGAACCTCAAGAGGACGATCTAAATATCCCGAGCGAGGTCAATCCTTCACCTATATGCTTCTCTAGTGGGAGGAATTTCCATAACATTTTTTCCTTTGGGTCTTTCTTAGACTTCTTGCGAGCATGGGCACTCACTCTATCCTCCATGTTGAAGAAATACATGATAATATCCGAAAAAGTGCACTTATTGTAGGTCTGCATATACCTCTTTATCACACCCTTAAATTTCTTACGCTTAGTCGCTTCTTCCTTTGTAATAGATTCCTCAAAAAAGGTATTTGTCCTAGAAGCTTCCAAACCAAGAATCTCGCACACATCCTCCAGGGTGATGGTGACCTCACCTCAGGCATAAACGAAGGTGTGGGTCCTATGACTCTAGCGAAAAACTAGGTCTCTCAATGTATTGTTGTTTTTTTCCAAAGTTATATTGCCAAATCATTTGGTACATGATAAACCTACTGTTAGAAATTCCACAACGTACTTTCCATGGATGTAATCAGTCTATGCACCTAGTCCTTCATAAGATTCACCAACTGATTCAAACTTAACATTTGAGTAGGGATAGTCTCCCCTCTCAACTCTGTACCGAGTAACAGTGGGACCAGGGACATAGCCATAATTCTCTATCACATCGTCTTCACCAACCAACAATTTCAAACCCTCCGCCTTAGAAACAAAGGAGCCAAGAAAATATTGGGAGGAATCCTAGAACTTGTCTACAGTTCCATAATAGGGGGCACAATGATATTTTCCCACAATAGACAACGGTCAGCAATATCGGAGGAAGTTGCTCCAACGACGAGACCTGTGACTAAGGGAGTTATTTTCATAATCGGTGTCGTGATAGAAAGTATAAAATCAAAAAGAGTAAAGGAAAAGAAGAAAGCATTGGAATCGGAGAGTACTATTTTCTCTCACAAGTTAAGGAAACACTTTGATCGAAAAACACAAAACTAAAAAGCTTTCGTTATCAGAGGAAACCCTTTTATAAGGGACGTATTGTTCTAAAAAAGATGTGACTGATACGAAAAGATGCACATGGAAAATTTAAACATCACAAAGAAATTTTTTCTGGCTTAACTAGCTCATGTGGATTACACGGGCGGGGCATCAACAAATGGGTGTACGGCTGGGGAAAAAGTTATCATATATATTTAAAATGAAGAGAAGTAGTAATGATTAACTTTTGGGGGAAATTCAAGAGATGTTTGGGGATGAAACTTTAAATGTTTTCACACTTGGGAAATTAAGTGGTCTTTTGGGAAATTTTATTAAAAACCATTGTAATTCCCCAAGATAAAATACTAAGAAACAGAAGTAGGTGGAGGGGTAATACGATGTGAGCAGGAAGATTTTTCAAGTAATTTGAACAGAGTCTAAAGTTACCCACAGTTTATTTTTATGTTGTATAAATACACTCATCTGTGAATTCTTTTTACTTTGAACAAATACATGTGCAGATCAATAGAGAGGACATGAACTCATTTATCTTGTACAAATATTTCTTCAAACAAACAAATATCTCTACGAATGTACAAATGTACTGGGAGGTCTAGGCTTAAAATTGATTTAAACAGCGCCAACTCTTCACAAGAAAGACTAGGGATGGTTTCTCTCACAAAGATGAAGTTGCTCGAATGATCATGTAAAGAAGATGGCTCGCACAAAGACAAGTTTCTCTAATAATCATGTGACACAAAGACAAGATGCTCGAAGGGCCTCCCATAAACACCAAGACTAGGAGATAAACTTAGAAAACACAAATTGTAATAGGAAGTTTGAGGTACTTATATTTAGCCCTCTTGGTACATAAAAATATTACCTTGTAATTCTAGGAGGTTTCCCGGTATCCTCGAGGGACCATGTCTGGAAGTACATGGGAAAGCATACATACTCTGTCGAAACAATCTCATTCTAGGTATCTCGTAGGTATTTGGTTTGGAGGATTGGGTGCACCACAACGTTGGAAGAGACCAACCCCTTTAGGGTGTTTAGGTTACACCTTTGTTTATACACAACATGTCCCAGTAGTACCTCGAGATACCATCTTTCGAAACCCATTCGAGGGTCCTCAGTCCTAAACAGTTGTCCACAAAATTGACCTCTAAAGTTTACACACACCATAAGTTGTTCGAACAGTCATTATTCGAACAACCTTCAATTCAATGAACTACTTTTTTGAGTGATGTGATAGCACATCCCTCATAAGTTACTATTTACCAAATCTTTGACTTCGACATGTTTGAGATTCGGGAACTCAATAAAATACCACTCAAGTGAAGATATTCCTAGGATGGTAGGTCCATAGCTGAAACATCACGTCTTATTTAATGCACTCACAACTCTAAAGAGTCTAAATAGTGTTCCCGCCAAAATATCATGTCTGGATCATTTAATGCAATATATTTGGCATTAAATGCACAAGATTATTAACATCAAGAGGGTATAAATGCATTTATTACAAGAAGGTCACTCGAAAGATCTGGATACCCTATAAAATACATCAAAAGTTATACTCTTTCGGGATCACATTTTTCTATCCTAGAATTGCTGCCAAAATACTCCCATACAAGAGAGTTTATCGTGAGAACATGTATTGAGACCAACCCCATTTACTCCATTTGTGTTTAAGGTTACTGACTTGTCTTTAGTGCCTTAAAGGTTCTTGTGCCCACTCCTTTCGACCAAGTCAATTGTGGGAGCTCGCCTATTGATTGTCTTGCTATAGAATTTATGTTAAAAAACATATTTAATACGGGAGTTTTGTACATTGAATGTGCCAACTTGAGACTTGCATTTATTGTTGTCATTGATTGTTCTAAGTCCGTAATTACCATCTTGATAAGGGCCTACACCTCCCTTGACTTTAATATTATTTCAAGAACTCACCTCCTTCAAAATTACGTAAGAAGGGCGTTCAAATGAGATTGGGCTTTCGTTAGAAAGAACCTTGATATCGTTAAATGAAACTGTTATTGTAATTTAAACTAGGTCTCTTATCGTTCAACAATCCCTCCGCCTCAAAATTTGTATTTTTCGTATAAAAACCTGCTTTGTTAAGAATTTTGAGAGACCTTTGGCGAAAACAAAATCAGCATGCCTGTTCCAAAGTTTTTCACTTTTTTTTTCAAAACCACTTGAACTTTCAAAAATATTTCATTCCCATATGTGATTTGTGATATTGATGAACCATAGTTTACAAAATACTCTTGAATAAACCTTTATAGAGTTTTACTCTACTACTGACTTGTTCAATCGAGATTTCATTAAACAAGATAACGCAAGTTGATAAGTGGATACCGAGGGAAGATCGCTTCCTATGGACAACTCTAGATTAGGTCATCTTTTGTAGAAAAAATTATAGACTTTGCGCGTCATACTTAGTTGGTTTAAATAGTTTGTAAGTAAAATATTTCTTAATTACTCTACAATGTTGAATATAGGTTTTGCACTTTTTTTTTTGTATGCACACTTAATTTCATCCAAGATAAAACTTGGTTAAATTGGTTGGTGTGTGGCAAACTAAAATATAAATAATTATATTGAATCCCATCACTTTTGAATTTGTATCAGAGTCGCTTACATTAAGTTTTAGTGTGACTCATTAAAAGTTTGGATTCTATGGGTAATTTGTATAATGGGATGCATGTGTTTGATGGGCAAAACTATTCTTGTTGGAAGTCTAGGATGAGGTCATCATTAAAATACATATATGAATGTGTTTGGATTATATGTGAAAGACTGTAGACACCACTCACAGTGAATGACGACAATGTCGAAAGTCTAAAACCTATCTTTACATAAAGAGAGAATGATTTCAAATGGAGAAATTTTAACTCTCGCGGTCCGGGTGCCATCTTTGGAGACATAACCTCTCATGATTTTTATCACATTATCATGTGCACTATGTATAAAGAAGCTTGGGATATCCTCCAACTCACTCATAAGGGAACCAATGTTGTAAAAGATTCTAAGCAAAAAAATCTCACCACACATTTTTAGACTATTACCATGCTAAAACCCAGTCTTTTGATGAGTTTTAGGCATGTTTACTAGACATAGTTAATTTTAGTTTAAATTTAGGTGAGAAAATTCATAACACAAGTAGATAAAAAGATTTGTAGATCACTTCCGACCCATTTTATCCCCAAAGTCACTTTCCTAAATTCGTAACGAATATTAGATACTCTTAGGTTAGAAGAACTCGTAGGAGTCCTTCAAACTTATTAAATCGACATGTTTCCCAAAACTATTAAGAAAAAGGAAATAGGGATTTATTTGAAAGCTGAAGCTAAAAAAAGTTTGTGATTCTGAGTCCAAGTTCGATTTTAAGATTTATGATTTAGCCCTTTGTGACAAATTTCAATAAAATTCTTAAATTTAATAAAAAAATCTTCTAAAGGATATTAAGAGCAAGAATATTTGTTAGAAAGATGAGGTAAGATTCTATGAATGTGAGGGAAAAATACACAAGGCACATGAGCCCCAATAGTCTAAAGAGAAAAGGAAAGAATGTTGCCCATAAGTCGACTCTTAGCGATAGGGAGTCCGTGGATTATGAGAATGAATCACCATATGAATGAAATTGTTGTACATTCATGGCAAGTAACATTAGTTCTTCTTATTTATCCCACGCTGATGAGTAAATTTCTAAACATGAGAGCCTCGACTATATTTTGAATCATTCGGGAGAGAGTGAGAGTGAGGGAGAGAATTTGAGTGAGGGAGAAGGTGGAATCCAAAAATCCTTTAGTGTTTTTCACACCGAGCCATTAAAAAGAAAAAAAAAAGAAAAATCAAGATTTGCCTCTTAGGGTGTAAGACTTAGAGAAGGAGGTGAATGTTTTGAGAGAGTGTGAGGCGTCGGTGAGTAAACTCGATAAGGTAAAGGATTCTTTATGTGAGAAGTTGATTGTTATCGACAGGTAGAAGACCTATTTGACCAACACCGTGGCTAGTTTTACAAGAGATCTTCAAGCTTCAATGGAGACTCATGAGAAACTTGAAGGCTGTATATCTCCACTCTATATTGATCTCAAATGTGCTCGGGAGGTCAATGTAACTTTAAATGACACATCTAAGAAGGTTGGAAATATGCTATTAGGTTTGCATTAGGTAATGTTGACAGACAAGTAATAGGTTATGACGATGCATACACTTCTCATGCCACACCTGAGATAGTTCATGAGTTTTTGATTGATCCCTGTGGACCTCATCCTGACCAATCTATGAGACCTAAACCACCAAAGAGATCTTGTCCTATACATTTTGATAAAGGTTTTTCTAATCCCATTTTCATTTGTTCCCACTACAAATAAGGATATCAACTTGGAGAGTTTTGTTTTAAGCTAGGGAGAGTTTCTCACTTGCGTGTTCCTCGGTATGCTCTTACACGATTATACACATGTTCCTGCACTCACTCCCACACTTGTTATTCCACATGCTCTCTCACGTCACCGTAGACATTTTGCACTTTTTTGAAAGTAAGTAGAGTATTTAATCAATAATTCACAATGGTTGATGGAGGAATTTGATAGGATATATTCTCCTTTTGAGAACTCCTCCGATACTAATGGTTGAGATTAAGACTTGTATCTAGTATAGGATGTTTATCATATTCATATCTCACATTCCTATTGCTAGATTGGTAATATCATTGTATTTATCTATTTTTGTATATTTTTAAGAAAATCTAACAGGAGTTTTGTTTTTCTATAAAATAAAAAAAAATTAAGAAAAAGTTGAAAAAGATTTTACTTTAATAAAAGTTTTGAAAAGGACAAAAATATTTTTGATTTTTCACCATATATGGATGAACATTTAAGATTTCGGGATCACCCCTACATTCCATTCATTCATGTGACTTTTGTAGTGTTTTGAGACATGACTTTGTTTCAATAGGCTGCTTAATAATTTGTGGATATCATTACGTTGGGCTTTGACGACTATTTTCAATATGTCACACATTTTGTCACATTTATTGCACATGTACAAGAGCTTTATGAACATTTTTCTTACTTGTCATTTATTGAATACGATGTTCACAAACCAAATGTAAAAAAAAATAAGTTGTGCATTTAAGAACTATTTCCCGAATTTCATATTTTTTTGAAATATATCGTTATATGTTAAGTAATGAAAGAGGCTTCGAAAGATCAAAATATTATTTGAGTTAAAATCCACCATTTTCATAAAAGAGACTTAAGAGATTAAAGGCATATAAAAACAAGAGTTCTAGGACAATTTATTTTAGATTCATTGATGTTTCACTACGCACGATCATTATGATTTCTTCAAAATAAATAAGGGTGAATTCTTATATATGAGAGATTTTGAGGGATTTATGGACTAAAAGATCAGTGGGTTTGCACAACAGACTTTCTTGAAAAACATTAAATAGTTTGACATTAATTGTGTGAGAACCATTTAAGTTCATGGCATATTCATTAAGTTGAGTCAATTTCGTATAAGTTTACTTTTTTTACACCTAGGTTAGACTTTGAGTTCTTTCTTTAGACGTATGTCATGACTTCGTGCACCTATGTTATATGTGTTAATTTGATTTTTCATCTGGAAAATATTCACACAATTACATTATGTTTTCATGATTCGGATATTTTAGTGTTATTCCATGGTGACTATGTGTTTTTGTACCTACATGTACCTTTTATTCTTTATTCTTGAAATTTTTGAAAATTTTCCAAAATAGTAGGTATGCTTTTTGAGATTATCATTACATGTTCCTTATTGTTTATCTTAAATAATGATATCATGCTTCTTCATGTGATACTTAATATTCATGACTAGTTTCTACTCCTTTGTCTATTTTGAACAAAACTGGGGAGAAAAAATTGAGGGGGAGTTTTATTTTTTGTTAAACTCGTATGCGTCATGGGGTTTTCTTCGTTTCATGTGTGTAGTTATGTTCCACTTTGATGATGATCTCATGGACTACACGAGATGAAGACAAAGCTTGCCAAGAGGAAAAAAAGTTCAGTTGAAGACAAAGTTAAAATGCCATTCCATTTCTAGGGTTAGGAGGACATTTGAATTTATTGTCTCAGAGGTTATTTATTGTAATTTTGTTATCCATTTTGTTTTATATCTGAATAGCCAAAGGGGACGATTTGTAAGAGAAAATATTTATGATTGCTCATAGCTTAGGCTTCTGTTAGTTTTGGCATATCCCTTTACATACCGGCACCTCAAACCAAACAACTACATCTCCAAAATGGGAAGACACACTGACACTCCATGGAGGTATAAAACTTGTGTGTTCATAGATTTTTATAAATCATATGTTGGGATGTTATTTTTTATAATTCGAAACTTTTTACTAAATGGATTTAAAAGATAAAAAGTTTTTTTTTATCTCGTTCAAATGAGATTAATTCTTTTTCGAATGAGATACGGACCTCGTTAGAACCAACATTTATCGTCCTTCAAAATAGGCATCCCTACCTTTGACAGAGATTCCTCATTTGAATTACATGCGAGGTCCGTTCAAATGAGATTTTGATTTTTTAAGAACAAATCATGATGTCATTTGAACGAAACTATTGTTTTCATTTGAATGAGGTATATTTTCGTTCGAACGACCCCGTTGCCTTGAAATTCGTGTTCTTAGTATACAAGCCTATTTTGTTTAGTAATTTGAGAGAACTTTGGTGAAAACGAATTTTGCATAATTGTTCCGAAGTTTTTCACTTTTGGTTTTTGAAACCTACTTTTACTTTCAAAAATCTTTCATCCCTCTATGTTATTTGTGGGATTTATGAAAACAAACGAAGGTTTTGAAACGATATAATGAGTTTGAGTTTTACTCTACTGCTGACTTTTACAAATGATATGATGAGTTTGAGTATTTGAAATTATCAACGTGTGGTGTTTGGTGAAATAATTGATCTACATGGACAGAAAAATGACTTTATTTATCTTGAGGTTCATTTATTAACTAAATACTTGATTGAGAGAGGAAATTCTATGATGGAGTTATTGAACAAAATAGTTTTCCTTTAGATCAAGATTTTATCCATGTCTAGAATGAAGGTGGGGTTTTCGGAAATATATCAAAAGTTGGATAATATGCTTCCTGGATCAAAATAATTGTTGAAAAACAAATGTTTTCTAGGACTTTTTGGTGGTGAGGGAACATATTCTAGTGGATAAACTATATTTGTGTCTCAATCCATTTTACCATCATCCATTAGAGTTTCTGCTACCAATATGATTTCATCAAGGAGGACCAAAGGAATGTGAAGTTTCTTCATTCCTATTGTAAGAAGGAATGACACTTGAAAGAGTTTTTCTATAAGTTAAAAAAAAAAGAAGTACTTAAACTCCCCATTGTTCTCCTAGAACCTAAACCCATTACGTGTACCCAATGCACAAACTAGGTCACCTCTGAGAGTTTTATATTTTGTTCAATCCCTTGTTGCCTTAGGATCATTTGACGAGTGGAGGGAATTTGATAGGAAGCGGAAGAAAAAAAAAATTAAGGATCCCCTAAAAATGTTCCTAAGGGAAATGAAACTAAGGTTGTTCCTCCCAAGGCGGTCTCTAAAACCACAACCCCACATTTTAGTATAATTAGAATAAGAGATACATTATTTATAGAAACAAGTTAGAAACTTTAGGACAAATTTTTTGGATAAACTCCTCATCTTGTTCTCATTAGATTTAGTTTTTTTGAATATAATTTGGAGTTTTTTTGTAACTACTTAGTGGAATCTATGAATCATCCCATCTTTTACTTGTTGATTATGTTATTTTAGTTGTTCATTTATGTAGAGGGGTACCCACTCAACTGCTCACAAGCAGGCATAATGGGGTGAGGGAGCTCATAGGTGAGTAGGTGCTAGAATAAGTGAGTGGGTCCACACTGAGTGTCCCAATTCCAGAAGGGAGCCAAAATAAGCGATTTGGTGAGTGGGTACATAACGAGTGGACCAAATCCAAAAAGAATCCAAAAAAAGAGATTTAGTGAGTGGGTCCAAAAAGATTGTCCCAAATCCAAAAATAAGACAAAATAAGGTTTGGCAGGTGGATCCACAATGAGTGACTAAAATCAAAAGAAAAGGCAATAGGAAAGATCTGACGAGTGGGTACACAACGAGTGTCCCCAAATACAAAAGGATGCCAAAGAAGTTAATTAGACGAAAGTGTCCACAACGAGCTAAGGAAGAATATTAACGAGGGGGATCATAGCGAGTAGGGAAAAAAAACACTACCTACATGATAATGGCAAAGGGGTGCTCAACAAGCAACCCAAAGACAAAAAATAAAATAAGTGTCTGATTTTGGTGACCAAATGCCACATCAACCCTAGTATCTACCTATAAATAAGACCCTTGGGTAAGGTCAAGAAAACACAGAAAACTCAAGTTAGCACTGTTACTCTATCAAAATCACACTAGAAAAGTATTCTCTCCCTGCTCTGTCTTGAGTGTTAAAGTGGTTGTCTCTTCACTTTTTTTACATCATTCAATTCCAGAAGATCTCTTTCTCTGTCAGACATTATCATTGTTGTAAAAGTTGTTACTCATCATTCTCTTATCAGATAGTCAGTTACATAAAGATCCATTGTTACCATAAGTTGAAGGTTTTCTTCTCCAAATGCTCTTGAGACTATAGAAACATTGAAGGCAGTATCTATGGAAATGGGTCAGGCCTCACCTATTCTAGTTCTCCATAGACCCCATTACAATCACCCTCTTATAGTTGGCAACTCTGATAGGGAGGTATTCACATTGCATTGGACAAATAAGGATATAATGTTTCAAAGCGGCTAGTGTTTGAAGACACTCCATCCATAAAAGGAGTCAAAAGAGACTATTGGCAACCCAAAAAGATGTGGTGGTGATCGAACTTTACGAACCTTATCCTCAGGGAGGGTAGGCCAGTGAAACAACAACCACGCCTTTAGTGGGTATAAACTCAATGAGTATATTTTTTTAGGTTCTTGAAGTAGAATAATGTTGAAATGATAAGTTTGATCCAAAATTGCATGATGATCATACTGGAACCTATGTAGGAGGAACTAACACCACATCCGTAATAGTGGAGATGGCTCCGTCACAAAAATTATAAGGGAGAAGGTAGTGGTGCCCTCAAGCTCACTGGTGGTGAAGAAAGTTAGTACAGAGGAGTCACCCTCCAAAGCTGTTACTATGGAGGAGGTGAAGAAATTGATTTCCTCTTAAAGAGAATCATCTCACATGTATGAGGAACTATAGAATACCTACCTAGAAATTATCTGCGAAAATTCGTATCCAGAGGGGTGCATTCCTCATAGGTTCATAAAATTTAATGGAAAGGGTGAAAACCATAGGGAGCATGTGAAAACGTTTGTAGAGTACCTAGGTGTGCATGGAAATGATAAGGAGTTAAAGTAGAGTTCTTAAAAACTCTCACTATTAAAGCATACATATGGTACTCCTACTTGGTACTGAACAACATTCCCACCTGGGAAGAGATGTATAGGCAATTTTTGCAAAAGTTCTTTTTAGCAAAGGATGAGATCACGCTAAGACACCTTTCACATGAGGTGAAAAAGAGTGGTGAGGAGCTAATGCTCTACATCAAATGCTTTCGATAATGGGATTTAGATGTCTATAAAGATGTAGTAGAGTCTATATTATTGTAAATATGTGTTGATGGTCTATTAGAGGAATGAAATATTCATTGGGTCACTGAGACCAAATATGGAACATTTACATAATTCACATGAGAATCTAGGAATATTTCCATGATCATCAAATCTAAGACCCAAAGGTGGAGGACCCAAGTGACTCTAATGGAGGGAAGATTTCAATTCTCTAGATGCCAAAAATTGAACTATGTGGATGGGAACTCAAAAGTTAATAAAGGCGACCAAGGGTTCAAAAGAGAAAGCCTAGCAGGAAAAAGGAAGTTTAGGGATGACATCCTACCACCGCTACTTTGAAGCATAACAAGGACCATGGATTGCTACAACTCATTAGTGTGCGAGTAACGAGTTGGTGGCCAATGGAACTTCGCAAATCCCACCAGTAGATGTTAATGAAAACTCTTTGCCATCTCACCACTATGGAATAACAAACATGGTGGTAGCACACGACAAGGAGCAAGCCCAAGGGCCTCAGGGATGGTGGAGTAATAAAAGAGCATGTGGGGAATGGATAACTGACTTGGGTAGAGAAGAACAAGAAAATAATGGGGTGAGTGGATGAGTCTCTAAAGAGGAAGAGTGGATATGGTCCTTACTCTAGATGAAAGGGTAACATCATAGGATTAATATGTTTATAATGCATAAACATATTAGGTTTAACTAGATTCAAAATGTCTAGCTATTGCAAGGAGCCTAAAGTTCAAGTATTTCTTTAACCAGATTGGTGTAAAGAATGATACTAGAATAGTAATCACCAAGAAGATCCTAGAAGCAGTTCAAACATGAGGGAATCCCTCAATAAACTAACATGGTCCCATAAGAAGGTTAATCAAGAGGTAAACCTCTGAAGTGGGGTTCTCAGAAGCAAACAGGCAGGGTATCCTATTTCCACAATCGTCCTTTATATGTGACTGATTTAGTGAATGGAATTAGTTTTCCAAAGGCACTGATATAAAGTGGCCCTAGATCAATATCATGCCCATCAGTACTTTTTCTAAGACTAGTATTTCACAAGAAAAGATTGTTCTAGTACCACCTGTGATTTTTGGCTTTGATAGCGTAAGGATGAAATAACTTGGATACATGAACACAGGGATAAAATCGGGAAACTTCACTCCCACATCAAGTTTCATATCATAAATGCCAACACCAGTTACCAGCTCCTAATAGGGCGAGTGTGGATGCACACACATAAGATAGTGTCGTCAATAATGCACCAATGTGAAAAAGGAAAAAATTCCTGGAACAGAGATTATGATCAAAGCCATAAAAAGATCATTTTCAGTGGAAGAAACTCTCTTCGTGGACGCAGTATTCTACACTGAGATAAATAAAGAAGAAAAAGTGCTCATCCCAAAAATTTTATGCATGAAACACTAGGTTAATAAGTGACCCTTTCAGATGAAAAAGTGAAAGGACAGAGGAAGTTTGAAGTTTGAAGTTAAGATAAGGCCTCCTCAAACCTACAACAAACTTATGTTACCTAATGGTAAAGTTATTTGGTTCTTGTAACAGTCTGTGGGGGAGGGGTTTTGGGACGAAAGTGTCGAATTGACACCATAATGCTTTGTAGTAGAAGAGTCAAACTTGGGATATTGGAGAGATAAAATTGGGAGTAGAAGGGGTAGATAAGAAATCCATAGATGCCTTGGATGTACATAAGAAACCTATGAATTATCAAATTACTAAAGGAGTTCTCAAATGTGTTCGCATGGAAATATGCATAGATGCCTCAAATAGACGTAGAAGTGAGCTCCTATAAGCGGAATGTTTTTGCCAACGCCTTACTAGTGAGAAAGTCGACTCGAACCTACAAAGTATAGTTAAATTTGAAAATAAAGATAGAAGTGGAGACGTTATTTGTTGGAGGGTTCATCAAGCCGATCCAACATCCCATATGACTTTCAACCATCGTTCCCATGGCCAAGAAAGATAAGAAGTAGGTATGGATTTGTGTGTATTTTAGGAACTTAAATCATGCCTGCCCAAAAGATGAATTTATAATACCCAACATTACCAATTTTGTAGATGCCATGTCGGGGCATAAAATGTATAGTTTTATTGATGGGTACGTTGGTTACAATCAAATTAGAATGGATCCAACAGATGCTAAGAAAACTGATCTTCAAGAACCATTGGGGAATTTTCACTACAAAGTTATGCTGTTTGGACTACAGAACGCATGTGTCACCTATCAACGCACGATGAAGAACTTATTTCATGATATATTGGAATTTTTTGTGGACAACTTGGTAGTGAAATCAAAGAAGTAAAGTAATCACATGTACAAGATTTGAGGCGAGTGTTCGAGAGATGTCGCAAATAAAAAATGAAGATGAACCCCTCTAATTGTGCCTTTAGGATGACTGAAGGAAAGTGTTTAGTGTTCGTGGTGAATATACAAGGGGTGCAAATCGATGAAGAAAAGTAAAAAGCAATTTTGATGATTCCATTGCCAAAATGATCAAATACAACTCGTAATCTTCTTAAGGAAGGTTCCTTACCTTAGAAGATTCATACGGATCTTGGCAGAGGTCACTTTCCCTTTTGCCCTACTAATGAAATAGAAAACCAAGCGGATCTGGGGGAAGATCATAATAAAGCCTTCGATAAGATAAAATTTATATTTACCTCCACTTCAATGATGAAACCAATAGAAATAGGTTCATCATTGTTTCTTAAATGACCTTAACAAAAAACTCCACATGGGTTTTACTTCCTTAAGAGAAATCAGGAATATAGTTGCCGATATACTACTTTACATGAGTAATATCCAATCCTGAGTCCAGATATACCAATGTGGAGAGTCATTGTTTTTCCTTAGTCTTTTTTTTCCTTGAAGCGAAGACATTATCTTCTCTCTTTTACCGTCCACATTGTCACAAAGTGTGATTCCATAAAGTATCCCTTATCACAAACCGTTCTGGTGGGATAAGTAGCAAGATGGTTTCTAATATTATCTAAGTATGATATAAAATGTGTGGTCCTGATGCCCATCAAGATCCAAGAAGTAGCGGACTTGTTAGCCCACTTCCCTAGTCAGCAATTTGTTCCCCCTAGTGAAGACTTGTCGGGTGAGAATTTTCAAACCTTCTTAGTAGGGGAAATGGAAGAGTGGAAGATGTAATTTGATGCTTCTTGTTCATAAGTGATAGTCAGGGCTGGAATAATCCTTTCAAATGGAAAAGAGAATGTTACCCTCTCTTTCAAACTAGGTTGAAATTGTTCTAACAATGATATAAAGTGTGAGGCTCTCATATTCGGTCTATTAGAGGTGCTGAGAAAAGAAATTAGAGTGTTTTGTATATGAATCGATTCTTACTTGGATGTGAAATAAGTTATTGGGAAGTTTTCCCTCAAGCATGCCAACCTGGTCTCATACAATTTGATTATTAAAAGAATAGTCAATCAGTTTCTGAAAGTAACGATAGAGAGACATGCATGGATAATGAATAGGCATATGAATGGATTGGACATGATTGCCCAAAAATTAGAGATGGTGGAGAAAGAGGCCACCATCATAGTAAGGCAAAGAACAATGACAATAATGATGAAATCATTATTTCCAAGTGAAGAACCATAGGATTGGAGGTGTCCCATAGTGAAGAGACTAGAAATAAGAGAAGGTGATATGAAGATATACAAGATAGTAAATTATCACTTACTTTAGGAAACACTATATTTTAAAAGTCTAGGACGATTCCTGTCAAGGTGTGTAGGAGACGAAGAAGCTAGAGAAAGGTTGACAGCCATGCCTGAGAAGAATCGTGGGGATACAGATATCCCCCTTTATTAATGATTGCAGTGGAGGGGATACTATTGCCCCACCATGATCATAAAGGCTACTCGTCTACAATAAAGTTGTTTAAAGTGCCAAACTAGTTTGATGAACCCTTTAAAGCTAACATCGTGGAGAATTTTGAAGATTGCCAATGGTTTTATATGCCTATAGAATTTCAAAGGGAAATCCAACAGGGTTTACTCCTTTCTCTCTAGTTTGTGGGGTTGAAGTTGTACTACTAGTAGAATTAGCACTACCCTGGGTAAAGTGGCTTTGAGTAATGGACTCATAATAAGACCTTGGCATGTCCAATTGAAAGACCTAGATGAGCATCGACATAAGGCTAAAAAAATTTCAAAATTTATACCCAAGTTATTTAGAGCTTATGAGAACGTGGTTAAGCCTAGAGAGTTTCAAATTGGAGACTTGGTCATACTAGCATCTACTCACTACTTGAGGAGAAAGTCAACATCCATGTTTAAGTCGAATAGGGAAGGTTCCTTTATAGTGAGAGGAGTGGGAATGTCAAGTAATGGGCAGATATCAGAACTTGAGAGTGAATGCATTAAGTATATTAACTGTAAGTGGTTGAAAAAAATACTACGCTTGAATTTTTTCAAGTTTTTTTGTGATTTCAAATGATTGATCCAATACCGATACTCCTTTTGTAAAAGAAATTTTAAGCATGAAATCAATGAACACAACATAGAAAATTATTATTTGATAAAAGTGAATGAATATACTTTATTTTGATCTGTCACACTTGAGATCTCCTTTAGTTGTCTGCATTTGTGTCTAACAGCTTATGAGCAGCCACTCGCTAATAAGCTATAAGTGTATGTACCTAGATTAATCAATAAATTATTATTTTTTGCCTAAGCATGAAAAAACAATTATATGTTTTCTCATAGGTAAAAAAAATCTTGACTCTTAAAGTTTGTGGCAGGGTCCAAAGTATAAGGAACATTACTCATTAGACTTGGGGGGGTATACTCATCCTAAAGGTAAAGTACATTGAGAAAAGTCCCTTTATTTTAATAGTTTAAATACCCCACAGATTGAGGGGCAGTTTTAGAAAATTACTAGATTTCTTTATTTATATTGAGAACATGTTATGAAGAATTAAGATTCTGTCTTTATTCTTAATCTATGAGTGGTTTGTAGGATTATCTGGGATATGGCGATGGGGTCAACCCCTCCTCTAAGTCATTTAAAAAGTTCCAGATGAAATATGGAACAAGTACCTCGCATAACAAGGGGCAGTTTTAAAAGATAGTTTTCCAAATAAACAAATACCAGTTTAGATAGGAATAATGAGAAGACGAGCTGAAAACATACAAATGGAATAAAAGCGTCTGTTTTCATTAATATAGAAGACTCTCCTTGAAAATAGAGTAGTATTTACATGTATAAGGAAAAAATGAATTGTACATAGGAAAATAGATGTTATCTCATTAGCGTACCTCAGCATATGAAGGACCAGCTTCCTGAATAGACTCCTCCTACAGTCTAGCTAGGAAATCCTCATCGTCAGAGTTACCTACCATGACCTTTGCCAACTTGGCCTCAAGCTACTGAATTTGGTCGTGCATCCGAGTGGCCTCAGCATGACCCCGTTAAACTCTAGTCTGCCTAGAAAAATAAAGCTTCATCATTTTCTTGAATGGGATGCTCATGATATGAAGAAATGTGACATTAAGTTAGTCCAACTGGAAGTGATAAAAACTCTGAAGTTCATGGAGGTCCTACAAGAAGAGTGAAGTCTTGGATCTAATAAGAGTGGTAGGAGAAGTGGACAAGAAATCGTGAATGTAATTGGTAAGGGACTTCGGATTGTATAAACTGAGATTGTCAATGTTGAGGACACTCTAGGATGTGAAAGTCTCAGGATGATGCTTGAGAGTCAGCTCTAATATCTCTCCCTCATGGATCATAAACCTCTTTGGTTGCTCCTCACGCCATAGGTCTCTCATGAAGATCTTAGGATCCTCTACTTCCATATCATCATAGCCTGTATTCCTATACTCAGGCTTAGATTGAAGAATGGGAGACTCCTCGATAGAACACTTACATCATCAGAGCAAATGGCCTCAGAACTAGGCCCCTCATCATTATCTACTTCCATAGGCCCACTCACGTGATCATGAAAACAAAATTATGTAAAAAAAATTAGGAGAAGAAGTGTAGAAAATATACAACTTCAATAAAAAAAGAAATAAAATATAATAGTAAGCAGAGGCTTAACCCCATGCCCAAAGGAGTGAGCAATATGCTTATCAATTGGGAAGGTACTCTTGAACGTGTTATGCCAATATAGCAAGAAAAGAACAAATTTATAGTAGTAGAACAAATTGACATTAGTAAATCAGGTATGACAATATAATACCTATAGAGTGCTCACCATAGTTATCATACCATATTCCACAGATATGGGAATAATTGCCTCACTAACCTAAAGATATGGAAGTAGAGGTATGATGGTGATAACTAGTGTAGTAACAACAAGAAATGAAAACAAGGGGAGAGAAAACATAAAGGAGTGAATCGGGTATGACAGTATAGTACCTCACTCATAGTTATTCTATGAAGTCGTTCCACAATCATCAAAATTCTCCACAGTGAATCAGGTATGACATTATAGGGACGTGTTATAAACAACTTGCACAGGAAAAATAAGTATAAAGAAAAGATATATTAAAATGAGTACCAGAGGAGTCACCTCCACAGTGATCATAGTATGTCCCACAGGCATAGGGACTTCAATAGTATGAGCGTGAAAATAAAGAAACAGTTAATAAGTCACCAAGATGTCATACATAGTAAAAGTAAGAAGGGTGAAATGCCCAGTATAATAGTGTACCTAAGAGATCACTAATGAGGGGGTTCCCGAAGGTATGCTCACAGGAGAGTCTACAGTAATAGGGACCTACGAGGGGATCACCTATAAAGAAGAAAAGGTCATAATCTAAGATGCTCTCAAATAAAATAAAATACAAGTATAGAAAGTCCAGGAGAAGGAAGCAATTACATAAGGTGGAGTGGAACCTGATCTACAAACCTGAACACCAACTGCGGAAATAACTAGTGGCTAAGTGTTGATGCTTGCCTGAAATAAAAGAAAACAAAAAATGTACTACTACTCAAATGAAGTTTAGAATCATAGGTTATTGAAAACCAGAAAATAGTAAAATTAAGTACCTGAACCCTGGGAGGGGAAGAGGGACTCAAATCAACCACAGGGGGGGACTGTAGGGATTCTCACATTAAATTGACAACAATTAAGCTATTTGAAAAAAGACGAAGTGGAGAAAAGAGCAAGGCTACATAGCTACATACATGTGTTTAGGGAGAAATATATGAGACAGGTCCACGGATAGACACATTATGCACAAGGTGAGTGGGAGGAGGCTGGACCAGTGGCCTATTATCTATGGGAAGGCAAACCCTAGGAATAAATATCCTCCCTAAAGGGGGCAAACCAAGAATGACTACCCCAGTGGGTAGGAGTATTCCCGCAATAGTAGATAGGCTACTCAAAAGAGATAACTATAATATAAATTTTGGATGTAACACAGTTAGAGTGATGTAAGAACAAAACCTAGAACATATGCAAAGAAAAATGCTGAAAAGTACCTCTGAAAATATAACAATAAAAATCCCAACTAAAGAACTGCCAACTAGGGAAGAGGCAAGAGGACTGGGGGGCTACAATCACCTATTAGAGAGATAAATGAACAAAATTAAATTCACAATAATTATTTGAAAATTAGTGGGTGATGAGACTTAAAAAATGTATTTGAAAAGATTGGTGACTACCTACACAGAGCGAGCGAATATAGAAGATCCCCTCGTAGAAGTAAGAAACATAATACAAAGGAACAGAATAAACAAAGACATAAAATGTTAAAGGCATTTGACAAGTAAGAGAAGATACAAGTCTTAAAGTTTTTGAATATACCTCCCTAGCAAGGCCTAGAGAGGAGACAAGAATGGAGTTCCTCTCAGGAAGGAAAGGAAACCGTGGGAGTGGAGAAGGTGCAGACGACAGGGTGGCCCTCATCTCTGAGGGGCCACCCGTGCCCATGGAAGAAACCTATTCAAAAGAGACAAATTTAAAGTTAGAAACATATAAATAAATCAATTAAAAGGAAACAAAGGAAATAAAATAGAAATCACGTATAATGTTTGGGCGAGAGTCCTACCCATAAGGTAGCCGCCCAATGGTGGGGATGGTGGTTGAAGGCGAGTAGATCATGGTATCGTCATGCTCACAGCCATAGCCTCTCGAAGATGATAACAAAGTACAAGAGCTAGGCGAGTGACCTTGGTGAGTGTTAATAACACCAATGTTATTTGAAAAATAACTATTATCATCATAGTACGGGGTGCTTCCATAATCAACCAGTTCCCCTTTAAGTGGGCAAGATGGGGAAGAAGCATTTGAAACCTCATGACTGGAAGTTTCACTAAAGGAAAGAGAAGTATTTATAATACATTCTATGACAGGGGAGGAGGATAGGGTCTGTTCTTGAGATGGAATGCCCAAGGCCTCATAGCCCTACTCATGCTTTGGAATATCTCCTAAATTCTAAGTGTGTCAGCATTTGACTCTTGGTATGGAATTGTTGGGGGAATAGTGGGCACATCTAGCTTCTTGTTCTTTTTACTTGCTCGAGATCTCATAGGTGAAGTTGGAGGAGCAATGGTCTCTCCTTATGCTATGATAAAATTTTACGCGTCTTTGTCTGGGTGCTTTCTCTTTAAGGGGCCTTAGACTTGGCCTTCCCTTATGGTTGGGGCTTAGGGTGTTTGTCATATATAGACTCCTCACGCAAAGGTCTCACTAAAATTGGAATGACCTGCTCGAGAGGGTATTCGCTAGAGTGCTAGGAAACCATAACTCTTTTTGAATTCTTTTACCCAAGTATTTATCATTATTGGGTATCTTGGTAAAAATAGTCTCGGGAGCACATCCACAATGCATTTTTTATTAATAAAATATAATGTTTTCAAAATCTAAACCACGAGCAACTTAAGGATGGGATCTAATCACGAGCGAGAACAAAAAAGTCACCAAAGCCATCAGTTCTGCGAGGTATCCATCCAAAAGAAAAAACTAGCATATGCCTTTAAGTATAACTCTTTAGGGGAGGGGTTTTAAGTGTAAGTGGGGGTGTGGACTTCCAAGTCATACCCAAATTGTCTTTTCACTCTCTCAGGGTGATAAAATTCAACCCCTTAACCATGATCAATCAATGAGGAAAGAATGCAAGGAAGGGACATAGCCATGATATATATATGAGGATAGTTTGGCAGTGACTCTAAATCAGTAGGGCAATAAATATTTCTGGTAGAAATGGTGAAGACACCCCACAAGAAGATACCCCCACTCATTTTCAGTAAGGACGGAATGAGAAATTATCAATATTATCAACTAAGGGACCCAAAACTTGCTTGGTTTATTTCTCATGTCACCTTATAATTCGATCGATGTTACTATGTAAAGAATGAACCTCTGAGGAAAAAATAGGAAATTTCTCAAACAAGAAGGCCATAAAAATGAAGGAGGTGATAAAATTCATCACATCATAGCAACCATGGTATCGTTACATATCTGCATGGGAATGATCCAACCAATTATACATTGAACGCAAGGTATAAGCTCCAAGGGGCACATCCACCACTGGAGTAGGCCTAACAGTGAGGCAAAATAATAATTTACAAGGGGAGTCATTTGGCCTCCCATGAAATAGAAATCTACTTTAAACAGTGATAAAAAAAGTTTCTAAGTGCGAGGGGGAACTAATCTTGGGCCATCTTGACTTTTGGGTGCCCTACTTTAGCTTCCTTATTTAGGAGTGGGTTCAAAATTCCTGAACCAGTACTTTTCCACTTAGAAAAGAAATTCTTACTAGTCCCTATTTTATTGATAGCCACATAGCGTGTGCATTCAGACAGATCTTGGTACACCTCCTCGCACATTTCCTTCTCCGCATCATCTTCAAAATCATCAGTAAAAACATGACTCCTAAAGAGGGGGAGGCCAGTCCGCACGGAGATATCTTCTAGGGTGATAGAAAACTCACACCAACCCATAATCAAAGTATGTGAATCAATGCTCCAACAAAAGGCCAAAAGATTGAAAGTATTGGAATGCTTAGCGAATGGTGCAGGTATTCAAACTATGAATGCGAATGGTGCAGGGATTCGAACTACGAATGGTCCTTATTAGGATAAGCCTATCGATAATAATGTTTTGGGAGGCAGCAATGAGAACGCAATCTGCCCATAGGTCCCACTCATCCAGGGAACCTCAACAAATAGAAAGATCAATGTTACAATAAGGAAAATCACCTCTATGGACTCTAATGCGTTAAATATTGTCTGAAAAAATGATAGGAGTATCACTAGGCTTGACAAAACTCAAATGAGGTCACTCGTTGAACTTCCCCATGAACTCCTAATAAAAATTCTTGAGCGATGGCATACACGTATCCTTTTCCCCAAAATTAGGGCCAAGGCAATAGAGTCCAAAGTCCTTTATAGAGTTATTTCCAAGAAACTCTCTTTGAGACTTATAAAGGGAGACATCAGAAGAAGCACCACTAAACCCACTAGTAAGGGTAGTGATGGAGGAAATATTAGTGGTGGTAACGGTGGTAACATTATTGACAAGAATGGTTGACAATGTCACTTAATAGGCATTGAGGTAACGAGATGTTCACTAGTAGAAATGGAGATGGCGGCGGAAGAGATTTTTGAAGAAGAAGCTATGGGAATAGGGGAGAGTTTTTGAGAAACATTTATGGAGAAAATAAGGATTTGGGTAAGATGGAAATATCACTCTCTCTCTCTAAAATAAACTCTACTTGCAAATTACAAAGGTAAATGCTAATATTTTTTAAATGGGTTTTTTATACCTAAGAGGGGCACGCACGCTTGGCAACTCGAGAGTAATAAAATGATTACCCAGATGATGGGATGTGAGTCCCCAAGCAGACACGTGCCCCCTCAAGACAATACAAGGACATAAAGTGACATAAATATTTCATGCCAAACAGTGTAATGAAGTGACTAAAGAAACCCTTGGAATTCTATGAAAATTAATGATTATTTAGTGCAAAACTCTTTAATTAAACCAACATAAACACTTTTGCACGAGGGGGATAATGTAGATGCATACCCACTCAACTACTTATAAGTACGCCTAACAGGGCGAGGGGCTCACAAGAGAGCAGGTGCAAGAATAAGCGAGTGGGTCCACAATGAGTGGCCCAAATCTTGAAGGAATAAAAAATAAGATATTTGGGGAGTGGGTCCCCAACGAGTGGCCCAAATACAGAAAGAATTCAAAATAAGACATTTGGCAAGTGGGTCCACAATGAATGGACAAAATCTAAAATGAAGACAAAATAAGGTTTGGCGAGTGGGTCCATAGTGAGTGGCTCAAATCCAAAGATAATCCAACAATAAAGATCACGCGAGTGGGTACACATCGAGTGTCCCCAAATACAAAAGGATGAAAAAGTAGTTGATTAGACAAGAGGGTACACAATGAGCGGCCCAAATCTAGATATGAGCCAAGATAGAATATTAGTGAGGGGACTCACTGCGAGCATGGCCAAAAGAAACACAAACTGCCTACATGATAATGGAAAGGGGGTGCTCGACAGGAAACCCCAAGACAAAAGAGAAAATGAGGGGGCTGACCCAAAAGATTTAAGGTATGCTCAGAGTCTAATAACTATTATAAGTCTCACTTAGTAAATTTATACTAACATTATTTCTTTCTTGGAGAGGTAGCCTTGACCATGCAAGTTGGGCTCGAGGGAGCCATTTGGGATCTGTAGGGAGTTTTGCTTTAGGGGCTAAGAGACAAGGTTTGTTGGGTAAAGCCAAGGCCAAACAACTTGACACTTTAGGATAGAGAAAATACTAATAGGGGGACCTTAGAAGTTGTCCAAGATCTTACACAGATTACACTTAGATTAAATGAGCGAATAGCCAAAAGGATGCTCACAAAAGTATTTTTAACTAACTATTAGTGAGTGGCTCTGAAGACCACTAGCATGTTTTTACAAAAGTTTAATCATATTATGCACCATCGTCAACTTTGAAAATAAGGCATCATTATATCCAACTTATTTATGAGATAATTCAATTGGAGTGTCATCATAATTATTCAGTGTAATTTATTATGATTAAATAAATATTGGAAATAAATTACGATAATTTTAATTTGGTATTTTTGAGTATTTATTTGGAAGCCAATTTCATTATTTGTCTTGGGTCCTTAGTGTAATCCACCTACCCAAGTAGTTAGCCCTCTATTCTAAAGGAACCCAATTTATCCCAGGCCCACCTATAATACTTGAATATTAAAACGTGGGAAAGGGATTTTAATTATTATTTATCATTAGAGTTTGAGAAGCATGAGAGAAAACACTATTGACATTTTTGTGAACATGACAATAGAGAGAGGACCATGTCTCATTCAAAAGTAAGGGTTTTAATTTTAAAAGGTTCCCACAGAACTCCCTACCTTTATGAGGATCATATATAAGAAGATCCAATATTTTTAAAAGGCTAAAGAAAATTTTTAGAGGTCTAAAAGAAGATAACCCTTCATTATTAACAAATACATTTCTCCCTATTGAGTTGCAGCTGGATCCCCAAAGGTATTGTATTCGAAACCCTAAGTTTTTCTTCAAACCTAAATTTGGATTTTCTTATTTCCATTATTTTATTAATGTAAGATTAAATTTATGATTTTTTTTCTTCCCCTTATATTGATCCTTAATAATTGGTATAAGATCCGTTGGTTTAGATTAATCGTTCATATTGTCCAAGTGATAAAACCCTAGTTTTTCATCTTGTGGGATTGTGTATCTTTGTGTATGCTTCCATACTAACATGGTTTTGTAGATATTCTTTGTATTAACCCTTTAGATTATGGTCATACATGTTTTTTTCTTTGTGAATGGACCCTACGGTGCTTTTTCCTTAGGTATTTTTTGCTTCTAGATTCGATATGGTTATAATAATTATGTTTTATAATTATTTCCTTATCGATGTATCTCAAGGTGATTATGAGGGAATGTAATGTTTCCTTATGGTTTGGTGGACAAAGTTTTATAGTGTATCATGAAGTATCGGATAAGTTATGGTCATTTTTACATGGAAATACTGCGAGGAAGATAAAGTTGTCCGACATAGGTGATCTAGATCCATCCATAAGGAGGACCAAATAAATTCGACAATATGGATTAATCCAACCAGAGGCGGTCAGGAAAGAAGGTTGGTTCTTCGTGGTGTGCTCGATGGCTTTTTATGGGCGCTCTTCCTCATCTCTCTTTCCAGGCCTGAATGAATTGTTTACATTTGCAAAGATCATCAAGATCTCTTATTTACATTGAAGTTTACTTCAATATGGACTCTAAGTCAAAAGGAAGTATTTTTTAACATGAACTCATGGGATTGATGACTTCTATGTCGAGAAGAAGTTTAAGCCATAATAGAAAGGGAAAATTTGTCCTTCTATTTTCAAATGCATCTATTTATTTAGATGTAATGTCTCATTATTATTTTTTTAGATGATTTCTTGTGTTAATAAATTGGATAATTAGGAACATTGGATTTTATGGACATCATGGATTATATTTTAAGACTAGCCTAGATCATCGATTGTCTTAAAAAAATAATGTTTAAATTATTCTTTTCTAAATTTAATTAAATCGAGGTAACTAAATTTTAAGGTGTGGATTAAATTGAGATCTTAGGGTTTTATTTTAATTTTGGAAAATTCAAATTATCATTTTTTATTTTTTAAGAAAATTAAAATATGACATCACAGTATTTAATTCAAACAAGTAAATTGAAATATCATCAAGGATTTAAATTCGGTATTTTGGAATTGAATAAATTATTTTTCCAAAATCCTCAAGTTTTCGAAATCCTCAAGTTTTAAATATAAACCCCACGGTGTCCATAGGTATTTTGATAAATCAGATGTGATTGATTTCTTGCGTCAGTTAGTCTAGCCCCCCAATAGATGGAATTAATTCGGGCATTGGGGATTCATTAAAAATTCTTAAGTGATAATTTTGAGATTTAAAATGAGAGTGAGTTGGATCCTCCCAAAAGGAAAGTTCATCACAAGAAGGTTCTACATAAAACTAGGTGTAAACCCGCGCGATGCGCGGGCGAGACACAGTGTGCGGAGATCATATGAAAAAAATTTCTCCCAAATTTTCTAACAAAAATATCCTTCTTATTTATATTTGCATAAAAACGCGAATTCTCAATTAAAAAAACAACTTGTAGCTTTTTAATTACTACTTGTAGTGATATAAAATGTTATAATTTAAAAAAATTATTGCAATGTAGTTTAAAAAATCCCTCTCACATTCATTTAGGTTAGCTTGCATTTGCATTCTTAAAAGAGTTACCTCAATGCAAATGTGAGAGCAATGCAATCAAATGAGCATACACCTAGTCCCTTACTACGTGCCCAAGTCCAAACCCAAGCCTAAACCATCTCGAGCCATGTTCCAAATATTGCTGAGTGTGTGTTTAGTATTATCGTTATTATTTTTAGTACATATATTATTTTATAATTATTTGTTTTATATTTATTTATTTTAGTATTCTTTTTTACTTTGTGTATTTTACTTTTTTTATGTAAATATAATAGTGTGTGTGTCACGGTATGTTAGTCCATGTATATATATAGGTGTATGTGTTGTAAATATACTTTTATTTTTTAATTTTTTTAGTGCTACTTGTTTTATATTTTAATTTGTCGATTTAAGTCTTTTCATATTTTTTTATATGCTTGTGTTTAGGTTTTAATATTTTTATTTTATTTTATTTGTTATATGTGTGTATATATCTCCACCCTCCATTGAAATACTAAACTCTAAAAACCTTATACAAACCTAAAGCAATCCCTTATATTAACCCCAATCAACTCCACATACCAGCAGACCTTAACCCATGACTTCAACCCAATCTAAAACCCACTTGTTAACACATACCCATTTAGACCAGTGACCTGAACCAGTCTTTTTCCCCAACCCGAACCACCTAAACCCGGACCTCCTAAACTTCCAGCCACCGAAAATACTTTTTTTTTAAAATGAAGAAAACCTACATCAAAAATTAAAACTAGCAATAAATAATCAAACAGGTGGCACTACTCATTTTCTTTAAAATGATTTATTTTCTTACAAAACTAATTACCAACTACTTTCAAATGTTTAAAGTCCATTTCTATTTCTCTGTGTGTTAAAGAATTCTTATACATTAAACAAACCGCTCACTGAAAGTGAAAGTAAAAGTGAAATTGGGAACTCACAAAACTGGATGCTTTGGAATAAGCTAGCTGCGGATAAAACGAAGAAATACAAAAATGTTCAAAACTCAATACAATTTAACAAACTTGAGTACATAAATTGGAATTGGTAACTTACAAAATTGGATGATCCGAGATAACCCAAATGTGAAAAAAGAACAAATAAAAAAAATAGCAACTCAATAATATTTAAGAAACCTAAAAATATATTATAATGTTTGTACAGTATCTAATAGAGGGTAACACATCAGAGAATGATAACTCAAAAAATTTGATGCTTCGGTTGATCGTTAGTAACAAAGTTGTGAGAATATTTTTTTTAGAAAATAATGTATATGGGTTCGTTGGAATAAGAAAAAAAATTAAAATCTTGCAAATGAAATTGAAATGTAGTTCTGTAATATTTTCATTGAAAATAGCAGTTAGTTCGTGTTGTATTTACCACATTCTTATAGCATAAGCTATTGGTGTTGGGAATCAAGAATCGTCATGACCTGTTTCAGGCTATGTATTTTTTGTATTGTAATAGGGGTTAAAACTTAGAATCACTACCAGCAAATCATTTTCGCTGAGGGTTCTGATTTTTTATTCTTTTAAATGAAATAATGTAATAATTTGGGAATAAATAATTTTTTAGCCTATAAAGATTACAAAAACACGTATAAAAGTATTGGCGAAGTTAAAGACGATTGTGATTTGTGTAGATACTTACAAAAATTATGTGAAAATCTCTTTATAAGTTAGAAGTGATTGTCGTAATTTTAAATTATCTGGCATTATAAGAATTAAAATAAATTACCTATTTTGTTCAACATTTCTTTACTTCTTGACTGACTAATTTAACAACGCGACGCAATTCTATTGCACCATAGGATTAACGCATCAATAAATGCCCCCGTTGTGTTGAACTTTTAATCCACCACTATCTTATTTTTGGTTCAAACAGAATTACCACTAACAATAAAAAAGTCCCTTTGAGAAGACAACAACATTTTCAATACAAACATAATTGCCTAAATATGATAAATTTGATATGAGCAATAATAATCAAAATTTCCTTGCTTTGGAATTTTACCAAATACTTAATGTGCACCAAGCCAAATACAAATGGTAAGCAAAACTTGAAAAACACATTTTCTAAATAGGATAAATTTATAGATATGAGCAATAACAATAAAAACTTAAAAACAGATTTGCCTAACCAGGATAAATTTATAGATATGGGCAATAACAATAAAATATTCTTTTCTTTGACATTTTACCAAATTCTTAATGTGCACCAAAGCAAATGCAAATTGTAATTAAAAAAATGGAAAGTATTATGTTTCATATCAAGAAAAATACTATCACAAAATGGTTGAAGTTTAAAATCTCGTCGGAGGCGCTGTACAGTACGTGCTAGTGAGGGATCGTTGGAGGTGCCGAACAGTGTGTGCTGGTGGGGGATAAACTTCCAAATACCAACAAATCTATAGAGTTTAAAATTAAAATTTTAGACAGGAACCCCAAAAAACTGATAAAAAAAAACCATCGGTGAAAGGGGGAGAAAATTGATGTCCCTCCTTCTGTCGTATGTGGGAAGTTATTGTCAAATTTGTTACCTTGAACGCAAATTGATGGATGAAAATGAGAAATTATCGATGAAAATCTTCCCAATAAATAGATTGGGAATAAAACTTTACATATTCAATGATAGAATATGTATCGGTATAAAAGGGAGATGGAGCGGGTAGGGGCCATGAATGATCCGGCTGAAGGAGGATGGGACTCACCACCTAGGGAAGAGATACTGTATAGAGGGGGGGGGGGATGGGAATCGTCAATGAGAGAGAGAGAGAGAGAAGTTTTACTTAATTAATAGATTTTTCCTACGTGGACATCTTAAACACAAAGGAAACTTTACTCAAGTTTTTCAAGTCAGATGATTTCTCACATCCCACGTGGCTATCGTCTCTGTTGAGGAGAATAAATGCTTTGTATTGCATTTTATAATAATAATGTAGGCCACGTGATGCGTGGTCGAATACCAAAAAATCAAACAGGGCATGTATAGTTCACTCGGTGTGTCATACAGTTATTTTCATTTTTTTATAAATAAAAAATAACTTTTTATTTGATAAAAACATGCTTGTTGATACCAAAATTAGTATGCTGATGTGGACAAATAATAAGAAGACACGTGTCAATCTACGTGGCACAATAACAACGAGGAAGATCATTCCCCCGACCAACATACTCACTCCGAGCAACAAGTGTACTCCGAGGAACACCAGTCTTCCGAGGAACACCAACCCACCGAGGAACTCTTGTCCTCCGAGGAACTCCAATGCTCCGAGGAACTCTTGGACGACGAGCAACTAAGGCGGTTCGAGCTGCATCTCGACCGCAGCATTAATTGCCAGATAATCAACATTTTAACTATTCATTGAATGCTTATCATCTTGACGCACACGTTTGAAGAGCATTAAATGAATTACCCTTTCATATGTGCATCATTTAATGTAACACCCTTTCATGTACAGCCTAAGGGCTATAAATACCTTGTATCACCCTCATTCAAGAGGACCGGAATTTCTTGATAGAACTTGTAATCGAGAATTCCCAAACACTCAGCAATAACATAACTGTGGACGTAGGCCATTCATATAAGGATGAACCACTTTAAAAATCTTTTGTCTCATTCATTTATCTGTGATTGAATAATTAGAGTAATCTAGTTTTTTACATCAACAATGTTATTTATAACTTTTTAAAAAAAGCTTATTTATTTATTAAAAAAAGTATAAAAACCAAGAACTTTTTTTTATATAAATAACAAACTATTTTTTATAAAATCTTTCTTTTTACAAAACAACCTATTTGTTTACAAAACAAAAAGTATAAAAATCAAAAACTGTTTTTTATAAATAAAAGATTATTTTTATAAATAAAAAACTGACCTTCTATATTATAAAAACATCTATTTTTATAACTTTGTTTTACAAAACAACTTATTTATTTATAAAAAAGTATAAATATCAAAAACTGACTTTTTTTTATAAATGGAAGACTGTTTTTTATAAATAGGAAAACTAACTTTTTATTTTATAAAAGCATCTTTTTTATAACTTTTTTCTACAAAGCAGCTTACTTATTTATAAAAAAAGTATAAAAATCTAGAATTGATTTTGTTTTTAAATAAAAGACAGTTTTTTATAAATTAAAAAACTGACTTTTTATTTTATAAAACTATCTTTTTTATAACTTATTTTTTTCAAATCCGCTTATTTATTTATAAAAAAGTATAAAAATAAAAAACTGACTTTTTTTATAAACAAAAGATAGTTTTTTATAAATAAAATTTGTTTTTTATAATTTTTTTTTCAAAACAGCTTATTTATTTATAAAAACCAACCTCTTCAATGGTAACAAATTCTTCAAAGTCCCCAAGAATCAAATTCAAATGATGATATCGTAAGCCTATAAAAATTGTGATATCAACAAAAGTGAAAACATGAAGATAGATGTAGTGGGAGAAATAATAGGTATATATAGAAAGAGAAGAAAATAGTAGATGGAGTTTTTCACGAAGTTCTCACTCAGAAATCCTCCTACTTTGATAGGCGGTCTTTTTATACTTATACCCAACAACAATTTCTAAAGCCCTAACAGAACGTTTTTAGAATTTAAATTCACATAAAATACAATACCTTTAAGAAAAGAAATTAATTATCTCCAATAAGGTTGAAACCATACCTATGGCCAAGGGTCTTTGGACAATCTTCAACAATGATGGATTTGGGGTGGAAGAATCTGAAGTAAATATAATGGATTTCCTCTCAACGTTGTTCATATTGAGGTCATTTAATGTGGAGTAACTCAAATTTGAAATTTAAGGGTTTAAGAAGTTTAGGAGTCATTGAGGGGGTGATTAAGTTTTAGAACCGAGATAGGAATAGATATTGATGAGAGAGAGCGAGAGAAAAGAGAGAGAGGCGGTGTAAAAGAGAGAGAAGAGGTTGAATGGAATAAAGGTGCATTTATGACAGCCACGTCTCTTTCTCAAATGATTTGGGTCTATAGTTTTAATTATATACTATTGGCTATAGATGTGCCACGTGATTAGGGTAATTGCAAAGCATAATAAATGCCTTGTTTTGCATTTTATAGTATTAAGAGATAATGAGCTGGTGTTATACACTTAAGCATAATTAATTATATCCTCCCCAAAAGAGTTACTCCATTAAATATGGAACCAAAAGGCAATGACTATTTAATTATATCGAACTGAAGATCTGGAACTATCTAGGTACACAATTAAAATATGAAATTTTATCTAGTTTAAGGCGGGGTGATTTAAGCTCCCAACGAAATATATCACACCATAAGCAAACTAGGATGTCTAGCAGGTTTTTACTTTAAAAGGGCACTAAGGGAGCCACTTTAAAAAATAAACCGAAGATAAATTCTCACATGGATATTTTGAAATTAATTTGCTTTTAAAAATTTATGATTCTCGGATTTTAAAATGAAATATTCATTTAACGTTGTTGCTTCAATATAAAAAGGGAAACAAGTTAACTGTAATGAACTATATTGATTGGAAACGTGGTTTATATATTTCCCTTACTACCAAAGATGTTAAGTTTGTGTTAACGGAGACTTCCCTACCATGTCAAAGGAAGCGAAACATAAAAGATATGCCCAAGCCTACTAAAGGTGGCTAAAGGATGATCATATGGATCGTTACTAAATATTAGCCTATATGATTAACGTTGTGCAGCATCAGCACACGTCCACTACTTGCGACATGATTTTAAACTTCAGGGATATGTTTAAATATCATAATTGGCCTTTAAGGTGATATGATATAGCAAGGTTGGTCAACTCCAAAATGCCTGAGGGTACTAACGTACGTAAGAATATTTTAAAGAGGAAGTCCATCTTAGGGAAACTTTAAGTGATTGGATCTAAAACCGATGGGGAGACCCATGTTAATTTTATTCTTCAATCACCGTCGTACTCCTTTAAACAGATCCACCTAACTATTCCATGAACAAGTTTGATTACTCACTAGTGAAATAACTTGAGGAACTCTAGGATGTGGAAAATATTAATAATGTAAGGGTGTGATTCAGATTGCTGAGAAAAGGTCCATCTACTTCTGTCCCAGAAGGTAAAAGAAGAAAAAATGCAAGTCTCGGAAACAACCTAAAGGTGACAAGCCAAAATTTAAGCCCCAAAAAATAGGTATGAAGCCGAAAGGAAACTATTATATCTTAAAACATGAAGGACAATATTAGAAGAAGTTCCCTGTTTTCTTATCCAGGAAGAATGGAAACAATAATTACCCACTTATTATTGAGACATACTTTGGGTGCAATATACTAAGACCTGATGTGTTGATTCGGAAGCCACTAATCATGTGGGAAATTATTTGTGTGGGTTCCAAGTAATCAGGGAGCTCAGTGATGGAGAGATGATTCAATTAATGGGCAATCATCACAAAGCAACAGTAGTAGCAATAGGAAATTTATTTTCAAATTTTTATGAAGACAATAAGTTAGTATTGGTATATTATTTTTATGTTCTTAGCATTATAAGAAATTTGATATCGGTTTCTAAGCTTCGGATGAACGGATACCCGGTATATTTTAATAAAGGAGTTTTAATTAAAAAATGAAAAATCTCTTATTTATTCTTATACATTGTAAAATGATCTTTATATTATAAGACATGTCTCACAAATGGTGCTTAGTACTGAATTGAATAACTTAAATATAAAAGATAAAAAAATAAAAGAGCCTTATAATTCGAACCAAACATATATTTGACACTTATGATTAAGTCATATTAACCTGAAAAAGGTATAAAGACTGGTTTCAAATGGACAACTGAGTTCACTGGAAGTGGAGGCAATTATAGTCTACGAATCTTGCTTAGGGTGTGACACCCCTCCTATTTAAATACTGGGTCATCAATCCTTTATGAAAATAAAATAGGAATATTATCTGGTTTATTCTTAACATCAATGTCGAAAATATTTTAAAAATTTACTAACCACCTAGTATTCAAAAAGTCGATGTCAAGTTTTATCTTTTTATTAAACAATAACAACATGAAGATATAAATACAATAACCAAGCCATTCACACAGTAATAAAAATATGAACCAATCACAATATAAAAAACTGAATAAAATAATACCGAATAAACCATCGGTTCCCAATACAAAAGTCCAACTAAACATCTAAAAAAATAAACTGAGTCCACAAACACAAAATCTAATAAAATGAATAACATGAACTAACTGAAGGGGAGACATTGCCAAGTGGAATAACAAAAACTAAATCCTAATCTAGCAATGAATCAACTGAAGTGTCTAATCCAAATCCTACAAGCATCCACAAGTGTTGTAGCTACGCATCCTTGAAACAGATCATTAAGCTTAGAGTACATGTGGCTAGACTCCTAAAAGGTTTTGAAAATATTTTGCAAGACGGGTCAGAGCCCAAAACATTTGACAATATTTAGAAAGTATTTATAGTTAAATTCAGTTATTGATTACACATGTTAGTTAAGCGTAAACTGCATGGAGGTCCTTACCTCTCAACTAATGTGCACATCTAACGTATCCTACCTAACTATTCTACCCAGCCTGACTAGGTCTCCTCAATAACTATTTATCCACTAATAAATTTGTCTCCACCATACCGACCATACAGTACACTATCGTAACATGACGTGACTTTTAAAGTGTTTCCAGTGTGTGCTTCTATCGACTGAAGTGTAAATCTGTCAATCAAGTACAAATTCAGCAAATTGGGTGTCAAACTCAAGGAATATGATGAATGCTCGGGACGACGAATAGGAAGATCGATTAACCATACTAATTACTTAGAGAAAGAAAAGAAAAGATGATGATTTGAGATCCATTAACTAACTAAAAAAGTAAATTTAAACTAATGACTTAACTACACATGCAAGAAAAATGAATTAGTTTTAAACTATATGAGAGAATGGTATTATGGTAACTCCCCCGAAGCACTGGTGATTGCATAGAACATAAAAGCTTGATAAATTTAATTCCACATTCAAAGAAACATCAAATACTCTCTAAGCATTAAACATATGAGGACTTTATTCATCACAATATTAAATCAAAAATTTTATTTGACAAGGATGATAAATTATCAAGAAGTTAATTGCACCTTTAAACATTCTGGTTACCTAGGATAAACGGAATTAAAAGACGTACAACCTTTATCTTGATAAAGTTCAAACCTTAGAATGATGAATTACATTTTATTCTCTTTTAAACCCATATGTGTTACGTAGGTTGGGTTCATGTTCCCCAACCCATTAGAAATCGTAGCCGAATATGGTGTAAATATAGCTAAACATGAAATCTATGTTGCAAGAAATTATTCTAATGCTAAAAGTGTGAACAAACATAAGAAAGAGACTTCTAAGTAAGAAATAAATGATTCACAAAAAAAAAGATGAGAGAAATTGAAAGGAATAAAGGAACTATACTTGTATTGATGAAAACTCTTGAATTCTATGCAAAAAGATGAATAATTGTTGAAGAATGTTAATCCTAGGGTTCTTGCCTTCATAAAGCTCTCAAAACCATGTAAAAACTATCTCCCTAATGTTTGGTAGTATAATATAATATCACTCTCACATTTTATTAAGTTTTTTCACCATGCACAACTCTAATTTTAAGGAATAAAAAATGCAGATTTCATCATGCCGAATCGGTTCAAAATTCCCTTATTTACTAGGCGAACCGGTTCGATGATTCCAGTGAGGTGAATTGGTTCGGATTCATGATCATTGGCTCGGGTTGTCTTTTCCCGTTTATTGAACTGGTCCCCTAATTTTTTTCATCGGTTTGGGTTTTTTTCCTTCCAGTTTGGGGAATCGGTCCTGCTTCATTCTTATTGGTTCTGTTCTCTGGATTTTTCTTTTGCTTCCTTTCTATTTGATTTCTTCTCAACTTTGAAGACTTATAACTTTGCAACCGGGACCCAAATTTAGATGTTGTTTCTTCTGAAGAGCTAATGGATTCAAGGTCTTCAACTTATTTTAGGTTCATCTAAAATTTGGATATAAAATTACTCTTTTGCTCCTTGACTTTTCTTCTTTTCCTTCTTTCTTATTTTGAGTTTTCTCTTTTATTCACTTGAATAAAATTCCTGAAAAATGTAACAGAAATACTCAAAATTTGATGCACTAAACAGAAGATGTTAGTAGAAAGGATATGTGATAAATCAACACAAATTACACTGCACGGGGTAATAAAAGACTCTAAATTATAGGAATAAATCTAAAGAATTTATGCATAATCAAACCCTCATAACTTAGAACTTTGATTGTCTCGAGCATTGTAAAAGAATCAAAGCAAGGTCAAAACACTTAGCAAACATGTTATTATGATAGAATACCTCATTCGCGGTCAAGCGATTGCATTTAGCATATGCAACAGGCCTTTAAACCCCTAGGTTACCCTAGTATGAAGAGTTGCATCTCGTGAGGGTTTGTAATGAATATACCCACAAAATTCGTTTTTGACTTTAAAAAATCAAATACTTCAAAACTGTATAATTTAAACTCCCCAAAAATAGTCAGGAAAAATTTATATCCAAGAGTCCCAATTTGTTATGTGTGTGTTCGAATCTGAAAATTTAACCGCCAATTTCCACCGATTGATCATTACGATATTTTTTCAAAAATTCGTTTTGATTCAATTTCTCTCAGATGCACTCACAAACGAATCACTCAAAATGTGGCTATTTCTCTCGGCATGCGTGATATAAAAGAATAAATATAATGGGCACAATTTGGAAAGATGAAATTATTTGAGGTGAAAAGATCGCATCATCAGAATACGGTTATTGAAAAATGGAAAACATCGTATGTTATCCACAACAATTATTCTCTCATCTTATCTTTTCGTGTCTTTTCTCTCCACGCGATAATTAATTTTCAAAATTCGGACTCGGTTTGGACTTTTTCGGGTTTTTTTTGGTGTATTGGGCAAAAGTGGGAATGGCTTGGAAATTTCAGAATTGGAAAATCTTCTATGATGTCTGTTAGTGATTTTTTGGGCTTTTTCTCATTGTTCCTTTTTTCCATTTTTTTCTCTATTTTTCACATTTTTCTTTTCTTGCTATTTTTGTTGAGCACTTTTCTTCTATTTTTTATTGCCCTTGTTTACACACATTTCGGACATAATTTCTAAATTTTTCAAATTTTCATAATTTCAGGCTAAATGGGTTTTTCAGGTTACAAAGAAAAAGGCATTTTTTTATTAGGCTCAAATTGGGTTGCAAATGGATAATTTTTCACAACTTTTTATGGCTATTATTTTTGGGAAAATAAACGATGGTCTAACTTCATTATCGAAATCACTCATTAATTTACCATATACATCTCAAGAATAATTTAATTTAGAGACATTTTTAGCACGCTTTTCAAGACAACATCTCGCTCATTTCCCATTACTGATCTAAACAAAGGAATAGAGAACCATATTGGCTTATTTGAAGATAAATTGAACTTTGAGTTACTTATTAACTCGAATTTCATTTAATAACTCATAAAGATTATAGGCTCGAAATCTCACCGGGTTAATTAATCTCCACACTTATTCGCAAAGTCATCAATTTTCGTTCAATTTCCATCTTTGGTCAATTTTGACTTTTTGCATTAGAATTTTTTTTCAATTTTAGACTTTAAACAAAATTTTAGTGACATTTTTGAAAAAATTAAAGTCCAATTTTTATTTATTTTGAAGAAAAATATTTTTGGCTTTTTCAAAATTTCTCAATTTTCTTTTGGAAATTTTCAATTTTTTTGAAGTTTTAGGCATTTTGAAATTTGTGAAAAACTTGACATGACCTTAGAAGTGTTTCTAGTGCGTGCTTCTATCGACTCAAGTGTAAGTCGATCGATCAAGTATAAATCCGGTAAATCTGGTGTCGAACACTGGGAATAGAACGAATGCTCGTGACGACGAATAGGCTAATGACTCAGAGAAAGAAAGGAAAATATGATTATTTGATATTCGTTAACTAACTAAAATAAATAAATTTAAACTAATGACTTAAATGCGCATGCAAGAATAATGAATTGGTTTTAAACAATACGAGAGAATGGGATTAGGGTATACTGCCCCGAACCATCGGTAATTACATAAAACATAAAAGCTTAAAAATATGTAATTCTCCATTAAAAGAAACATCAAATACTCTCAAAGCATTCAACATATGAGGACTTTACTCCGCACAATATTAAATCAAAAATTATACTTGAGGAGGATGATAAATTATCAAGAAGCCAATTGCACACTTAAATATTTCGATTACCTAGGGCAAATGAAATTAAAAGGCCTACAACCTTTATCTTGATAAAGTTCAAACCTTGGAACGATGAATTACTTTTTGCTCACTTTTACATCCATACATGTTACCTAGGTTGGGTTCATCTATCCCAAACGGTTAGAAATCATAGTCGGACATGGTGTAAATACGACTGAACATGAAATCTACGTTGCATGAAATCATTCTTATGCTAAAAGTGTGATAAAATGTGAGAAAGAGACTTCTAACTAAGAAATAAATGATTCATAGACCAAAAAGATGGAAAGAAGTTGATAGCAATAAAGGAACTATACTTGTATTGATGAAAACTCTTGAATTCTATGCCAAAAGATGAATAATTGTTGAAGAATGTTAATCCTAGGGTTCTTGTCTTCAAGAAGCTCTCAAAACCGTGTAAAAACTATCTCCCTAATGTTTTGTATTATAATAGAATATAACTCTCATGTTTTATTAAGTGATTGCACCATGTACAACTCTAATTTTAAGGAATAAAAAATGCAGATTTTGTCCCGCCGAAAAGGTTTAGAATTCACTTCTTTACTAGGCGAACCAGTTAGCTAATTTCGGTGAGGGGAACCAGTTTTGAGTCTTAATCATCTGTTTAAGTTGTCTTTTCCAGTATAATGAACCGATCCCTTTAATTTTTTCAATGGTTCGGGTTTTTTCTTTCTAGTTTGGGGAATCGGTTATGCCGCACTCTTATCGTTTCGGTTCTCTGGATTTTTCTTTTTCTTCATTTCTCTTTGATTTCTTCTCAACTTTGAAGCTTCATAACTTTGCAATCGGGATTCAGATTTGGATGTCGTTTCTTCCGACGCGCTTATGGACTCAAGGTCTTCAACTTCTAATTTCCGCATCTGAAATCTAGATGTAAAATTACATTTTTGCCCCTTGACGTTTCTTCTTTTATTTCTTTCTTAATTTTGAGTTTTCTCTTTTCTTCACTTGCATAAAATACCTGCAAAATGTAAGAGAAATACCCGAACCTCTATGCACTAGATAAAAGATATCAGTAGCAAGGATATGAGATAAATTAAACCACACGAGGTAATAAAAGACTCTAAATTATGGGGATAAATCTAAAGAATTTATGCCTAATCGAACCCCTAACTTAGAACCTTGATCGTCCCGAGCAATGTACAAGAATCAATGAAAGTCCAAAACACATTTCAAATATGTTATTAGGATAGAATACCTCTTTCATGGGCAAGGTATACATTTAGCGTATGCAACAACCCTTTGACCCCTAGGTTACCCTAGTAGGTCGAGTTATGTCTCGTGAGGGTTTGGAGTGAATATACTTACAAAATTCAATTTCGACTGAAAGAAAAATACAAATACTTCAAAACTGTATAATTTAAACTCCCCAAAAATAGTCACCGTAAATTTATATTTGAGAGTCTCAATTTGTTATGTGTGTGAGCGAAGTTAAAAATTTTACCACTAATTTTCACCGATTGATCACTACGTTACTTTTCAAAAATTATTTTCGATTTAATTTCGCACGGATGCACACAAAACGAACCACTAGGAATGTGGCTATTTTCTCGTTATGCGTGATATAAAAGAGTAAATATAATGGGCATAATTTCACGCATGTAATTTTGAAAGACACAATTATTTGAGGTAAAAATATCTCATCATCAGAATACGACTATTTAAAAAGGGAAACATTGCCTCTTATTCACACCAATTAATCTCTCATCATATCTTTTTGTGTCTTAGCTCTCCACGCGATAATTAATTTTCGAAATTCAGACTCGGTTAGGACATTTTCGAGTTTTTTTGGTGTATTGGGCAAAAGTGGAATTGGCTTGGAAATTTCATAATTTAAAAATCTTCTATGATGTCCATTAGTGCTTTTTCGGGCTTCTCTTTATTGTTCTCTTCTTTTTACATTTTTTCTATTTTTCACATTTTTCTTTTCTTGCTATTGTTGGTGAGCATTTTTCTTCTATTTTTTTCTTGCCCGTTTATTGCACTTTTCGAACGTAATTTTTGAAATTTTCAATTTTCACAATTTCGGGCTAAATGGGTTTTTTTGGGTTACAAATAAAAAGGATTTTTTTTTATTAGGCTCAAATTTGGTTGCAAATGTATAATTTTTCATAATTTTTTATCGCTAATATTTTTGGGTAAACAAATGATGGACTAACTTCATTATTTGAATCACTCATTAGTGTACCATATGCCTCTAAAAAATAATTTAATTTAGAGATATTTTTAGCGCACTTTTCAAGACAACATCTCATTCGTTTTCGTAACCGCTATAAACAAAAGAATAGAGATCCTCAACGACTTATTTGAAGCTAAATTGAACTTTGAGTTACATATTAACTCGGATTTATTTCATAACTCATAAAGATGATAGGCTCAAAATGTCACCGGGTTAATAAATCTTCACACTTATTAGCAAAATCGTCAATTTTCGATCTTTGGTCAATTTCGGCTTTGTGGATTTTATTTTCTTTTCAAGTAGAGGCTTTAAACAAAATTTTAGTGTCATTTTCAAAAAATTTAAATTTAAATTTTTATTTATTTTGAAGAAAAATATTTTTGGCTTTTTGAAAATTTTTCAATTTTTTTGTTGAAAATTTTGAGATTTTCTATTTTTTTGAAATTTTGGGCATTTTGAAATTTGTGAAAATTTTAAAGTGTCTACCCCCCCCCCCCCTCCCCCCCCCCCCCCCCCAAAAAAAAAAAAAAAAAAAAAAAAAACTTAGACCTTTGCAAAAGGACTAAAATCCAAACAAAAGGAGAGTGTGTAAAATGAACAAAGGCTAAAATACAAATTGTGTTAATATTAAAATAAAATTATAACCATATAAAGATTACATAGATCTTTGCTAATAAGATATACCATAAAGCACCAAAACAACATAGAACTACATAAGACATGCCAAAAGAACCAACACAAAAACAGGGCCTATTGCGGGGGTGGGTGAGAAGTTCCGGTAGTGCTAGGGTCCTATGGATCATAAAAAAATTTCAGGAGAGAAATATTGGACCTAACTTGCAACTTATACATTTTTGCTTGTAGGCGGACCATCATGTCAGTGTCTCGGCGATCAGCTTCTTGGTCCACCTGATAATCAGTTAAAAACTCATTGAAACTCGGCTTTATATTTGCAATGCAGAAAGTGAGATCCTCTCCCACGGATTCATAGTCGGAATCCTCATTCGTTGTACTCGGGCTCCTCCTCCTCCTCCTCCATATCAACATCCTCGTCTGTCGGGGTATGGTGTACATCCCTTTGTCGGTCACGCCTTGTTCGGGATTCCTTCCTAATGGGCTTTGGAAAGTAGGGAAGTGCTCAAGGGGTCTGAATACCAGTGTCTCGTAGTATGGACGTGATGAGATGGGAATATGGGAGGGAGGCCTTACCCTTTCGATCCATAGCAGCATGAAGAATGTTGGCGTAAAAAATGTCAGTAAGGTGGATAGTGGTGCCCGAATAGAGGAGGTGTAATAAAATTTTGGCTTGGCGAGGGCGCATCGCCGAGTCATTGGAGGTTTGGAGGATATTGGCGTAGATGATTTGGGAGGCGATGCAGGCCCTTTCATTGAGATTCCCCATGGGAAACGTGTCTCGATCCCATGAATTACTAGGAGCAATATGATTGATGCACGCACTTTTTGAGATCAAAATGGTATTGGTGGGGTAATCGTACCGGTAGGGACTTGGAACTCCCATAGCTTGCAACTTTTGGACTAGAATTTCAATGGAATTGTAGTCTCATGAACATATTCTTCGGCCTCAAAATTGCCCGTGCGGGCGAGGGTGCCAAAGAAAAAACACACTTCGTCCTCCCAAACTATTGGATGTGGCTCCTCTAAGAAGTGGCACCACCCCCTCGGGTAAAAAATATTTGTGACAGAGGGAGTGAGTTCGACCGACTTAACTTGTCACTCAAAATGCATAGAGTGGGTTGAAGTGAAAAAGTCTCGCACCATATGCGCTCTTGGCGAGAGTGTGAATCATTGTCATCACTGGGAAAGATTAAGGTGGATTTATAGTTAACAGGGCGCGCTCTATTATCCATGGGAGAGGGATTGTAATTTTTGGAAAGAATCTAAGATTGGAGGAAGAGTTTGGAAGTGTGAAGTGTAATGGGGGAGGTGATGTGAATTTATAGGTGAGGATGGGGTGGAGTGGGTGGGCGTGGGGGGAGGATTTGGAGGGAAATGAAATGGAGGGAAAGGGGTATGAATAATTGGTGGAAACTATAATTGAAGAGAAAAATGTGTAGGTACAAGAGTTGGAGCCAAAAGATGGATGAACCATTAGGGAGATGAAAAATCTACAGAAAATCGAACTTGTTCGGGGTTCGAGAAAACCGATTCACCCCCTTTTTTATTTTAATCGATTGAGGCAGCGAATCGGTTTGTACCCTATGTGGAGAAAAGGGAAAACTGGTTCGGTAGAGTTTACATGCCTCCTACTTTCTTCTCCTAAACAAACTAAGTGTGTACTTCTTCTAAAGTCGATTTTCCAAAAAATTCCGAAAAAGTACCCACGAATAATTTTGCTCCGAAATTCATGACAACTCCCCTCGAAATGCTCTACACTCTCTCATGTTGTTCCTTGGTGTTCATCTCTCTGAACCTAACCTACTTACAAACTAATGTACGTAACACTCACCCTACACGCGTTGGGGGTGAGACGACCTCTCATATCACTCTCAATAAATGGGGTCCGATAACCAAATTGTGTCTTCTTCTTCCACACGCGCCTCTAAATATGGATTTATGCGTTGTCCATTAACCTTGAATGTATCTCGCCCTTTGGATCTTCCAATTCAACAGCTCCATGGTGGAACACTTCTTTCACAATGAATGGGACCATCCACCACGAATGTAATTTATCGGAAAACAAATGTAAACGGAAGATGTAGAGAAGCACTTTTTGACCCGAAAGAAACTCCTTTCGTATGATAATTCTATCATGTGTGAGCTTCATCCCTTCTTTGGATATTTTAGCATTTTCATATGCATCATTACGCATATCCTCTAACTCATTTAATCGAAGCTTGCGTGCTTCATCGACTTTGTCCAAATTGTAGCTCAACCTCTTGATTGCTCAAAAGGCTTTGTGTTATATATCCATAGGGAGATGGCAAGGATTGTTATACAGAAAGAGAAATGGGGACTTACCGGGGGGTGGGGGTCTTACATGTGGTTTTATAAGCCCATAGCGAATCGTTCAACCAAAGGGACCAGTCTTTTCGATTAGGATCGACGGTCTTTTCCAGAATGTGCTTGATTTCACGATTCGTTAACTCGGCTTTCCCATTTGATTGGGGGTGATATGTCATCCCCGTCTTGTGGACAAGCCCATACTTTCTCATAAGTTTTGAAAATGGACGATTAAAAAAGTGTTTGCTATTATCACTAATGATTTCTTGTCATTAGCCTTTCTAGCTATGGCCTCAACCCATTTGGACAAATAGTCTACCGTGACTAGGATGTATACGAAACAAAATCAATGGGGTAAAGGGCGATTGAAGTCAATGCCCTAACAATCAAATATATCAATTACGAGTATGGGGGTCAATGGATTCATGTCTCGTCGAGTGATGGCTCCCATCCTTTGACATATATCACAAGATTTGCAATAGCCATTAAATTCTTGAAAAATTGTGGGTCAATAGAGACAGCTTTAAAGGATCTTAGCGGACATCTTATTCATAAAAAAATGGCCTCCACATGCTTCCATATGACATAAGCGAATGAAACTAAGAATCTCATCATTCGGAACACATCGTCGGATGATTTGGTCGATGCAATATTTGAATAAATATGGATCGTCATAGAAGAACATGCACGACCAAGTGAGGAATTTATTTATCTCTTATTGTGTCCAATCAGAGGAAATGAATATCGTAACAAGGTAGCTAACTATGTGTGAAAACTAAGAGAGAGAAGAAATGGCAAATAATCGCTCATCCAAAAAAATATTCGTCTATAGGTATGGAATCACTAGGCACGTCGGACGAAAGTCGGGATAAATGATCGGCGAAGATGTTTTCTAACCCTTTATTATATTTTATGGAGATATTGAACTCTTGTTGGAGTAGGATCCACCTTATGAGGTGCGGCTTAGCATCCTTTTTGGAAAGCAAGTGATTAGCAAACCAACGAGGTAAGAGCAGAATTTGTCTAAGCCAAAAATTATAGCTAGAAATTCTTTCTTCATGGTGGAGTAATTGAGTTATGGTCTGATTAGCATTTGGTTTACATAGTAGATGACATGAGACTACTTATCTTTTCTTTGGCCCAAAATATCTCCTATAGCATAATCATTAGCATCACACATAAGATCGAATCGAAGGGACAATATAGAGCTTACATAATGGGAGAGAAAATGATCATGCCTTTCAATTTATTAAAAGCGCCTTGGCATGATTCATTCAACTCAAATGGGGCATCCTTCGTGAGTAGGTTACTTAAGGGTCTAGCGATGGAACTAAAATCCTTAATAAACCTCTGATAAAACAAGTTGGGCCCAAGAAATATGGCACATCCTCTAGTGATTTAGGTGGGGGAAGCTCGGCTATGACATCTATTTTTGCCTATAAGAGGGTATGAATAACTGTAAAGGGTGTGGCATGACCCACTCTAATGAACTCTGCCTTTAAGGTCTTTTAGGAGCTTCTAGAGCAGCACCTGGTAAAACCTTCTCCTTTTGGTGAAAATGGAACCAAAGTAAGAACTACTCCCCACAAGAAGAAGAACTTCACAACAATAATGGTAACTTTTTCTCAAGAGAAACTCCTGAGAATGATGGTTGTCAGTGTGGAGTGAAGGAATAAGGCACTTATCACTTAGAGAGATATCAGGGAGAAAAAATTAGGCATCTGGGGTAATTTTGACAGAGTAAGAGTATGGCATGAGTTTTGATTCTTTCTTGAACCTACCTAGGCATCCTATTTATACTTGCGCACTAGGGTTGAGTTGGCACTTTTTGGGAACCAAAACTGAAGGGGTTGTCGATGGACAATGTCTGCAATGTACCTTTTGTCACTATTTGTGTGAAGCTGAAATAGCGTTGCCAAAGCCGTTTATGAAAATAAACTATTTAAGCAACTCCGAAAGTTTGTTGAAGAAACTCTTTACTTAAAATCAAAACGATTTTGAACACAAGATGTGTTAACAAAATTATGTACGAGATATGGACAAGATTTGATAACAGGTTTTAGTAAACAGTTTAAAATGTTTTAAACTCAGCACACTATTAGAAAGGGATGAGAAGATGTAGAAATATTGATACTCAGATTTTTAACGTGGTAAAACCTCACCAACTGAGGAAACATCCACGACTCCCTCTACGGAGTAAAATGAAAAATCCACTAAAACAAATATATGAGTTACAATCTATTTAACTAACATGCACACAAACAAATCTATACAAGTTTAGGAATATACCCTCTGGCGTCCTCAAACTTCTCTGCAGATCTTGTTTGTTGATGTAGTCCTCTCAGGTTGTACACTCCTTCTTTGTTTCAGCACTTTACGTCGACTTTAGTTCACCAGATCTTACAGCCAACACTTTAAGTGTTTGTAGTGTGAAGATGTATTGTGAAAAGGTGTTCTAAACCACATGCATGAACACACACACCCTTAATAGTTACAAACAGTCCTAGTAAATTACAGTTTACTATATGCTGTGAACTTTCTTTTTCTTTCTTTCTCACAAAACATAAAACCTTTTTGACCTTTCAATAAATCCCAGAATCCACGGATATCTTTCTTCAAAATCGGTAAAGATCTTAATCAATCTCAGTTTTGAAAAGATTTTCGAGATTGAAAACCTCCAAGTGCGATTCTAATACTAGGTCAAGGTTTAGTTTTGCAAGCAGCAAGAAACAGAAAGCATGTATTGTTGATTCGAAGTATGAAAACGTTTTTATCAAAAGAAATCAACAATATACTTCTCTGGATGAGAAATAATGTGTATCTACGTGTTTTGTAACTTCAAACACTTCAGATCTGTGATTTCTATTGAAACAGAAATCAGATCTGAAATAAAAAGTTTAAGTTGAACAGTAAGATTCGATGAACACAAGGAACAGCAAAACAAACACAACTCATACACTCAAACCCTCAAGAACACTGAAAAGGTGTTTTTGGTTTAGGTGTTTGATTTTGGCTGGAGAAGAGGTAACGAAGTTAGGGTTTCTAGGGTTTCAATCTAGGGTTTCAAACTCTCTCTCTTCTCTCTTTTTTTTCTCTCACTTCTCTCTCTTCTCTCTCTACTCTCTCTTCTCTCAGAGGAAAACAAAATGGCCAAAAATCTTCTAAGTCTGAGAAGATGAGGGTTTATATAGGGGGCTGAGAAGGTTCCAGACGTTCGAGTGAAAACAACGGCTGTGATCAAGTCAATTCTTCTTGACTTTGATCCAAGGGTTAACAGCAAGCGGTGGTTAAACAAGCTGTGATAGGTGGAGATGTTTACACAGGGATTACCAAAGATCGCATGCAGACCCTAGATAAGAATTGATCCAAGGGCTCAGATGTGACGCGAAGTTTGTGTCTACAAAGAAACACAAATGTAGGCAATCAGAAGGCTGCACGTGTTGGCCAGCAATTGGAAACAAACGCGCGTCCCAAACTTAATTACATGCACACCCTGGAGTCTCTAGCGCTTTCGGTTTCTACCCAGGTAAACAATCAGCCCAAAAACAACACAAAATAAAATTGCAGTTTGACCCCAAAACTTTTAAAACCAAATTTTATTTATAAAAATTAAATTTGAAAAATGTTTAAAAAATCCCAAAAAATTATTAAAAACCAAATTAAGGGATTTAAACTCACTCAACCCAAGAACACATATAAAAGTGCAATATGCAATGTAGTGTGTTTGTTCTAAGTGTGTGAGTGATGGCTATAAGTTCAGGATCATTACAACTTTTAAATATGAAGTCCAATCCAACTTCTGAAGCTCTTTGGTTTCTAGGATTGACATAATTTTGTCACTATTTCCAAACTAGATGAGCTCTTATACAGTATAGACTCAAGTGAGTCAAGGGTATAAGGGCTTCAATCTCCCCCTTTGGAAATATGAGACAAAATCTCCTTTGAGTCAATCTTGGACTCGTAGGGCAACAAAATAAGAGAACAACCTATTTCTATAAATGTTGTATCTACCCATTTCCTAGAAAATAAAAGTACATAACTCAGCTATTCACATTTGTACATCCTATTATTACAACAGTTGAGAATGATTCTAAAAAGAATACCTGCAAAGAATAGACTAAGATCAAGCAGTTTAGTATATGCAGTATATAAATAGACTCAAATTTCTCCCCCATTTTGTCTCAAATAGACAAAGGAAAAAATGCGGAAAAAAAAACAGCAAAAGATATTACTCAGCACTAATCATACCAATAGATTTTCTTAAAGAAACGAATCAATTAAAATCAAGAGGTTTAGTGAACATGTCTGCCAGTTGTAGATCAGTAGGGAGATAGTTAATTTCTAATTCCTTGGATTCCACCAACTCACGAATAAAATGATGTCTGATTTTAATATGTTTAGTTCGCGAGTGTTGAACTGGGTTCTTAGAAATGTTAATCGCACTTTGATTATCACAATAGAGATGAAGTGTGGGTTCTAGAATACCATAATCACTTAGCATTTGTTTAAGCCATAACAATTGGGCACAACAGCTACCGGCGGCTATGTATTCAGATTCAGCAGTTGAGAGAGATGTGCAGTTCTGTTTTTTACTACTCCATCCTACCAAGTTATTACCAATATAACAACATGCGCCTGAAGTGCTTTTACTATCATCAGTACACCCAGCCCAATCAGCATCAGTGTACCCAATAATAGTGCTAGGTGTGTCATTCGTGTACCAAATTCCTAAATTTAGAGTGCCTTTAACATATTTAATTATGCGTTTAACAGCGTTTAAATGACTCTCCTTGGGGTTGTTTTGATAACGCGCACAAACACAAACAGCATACATGATATCAGGACGCGAGGCAGTCAGATATAGTAATGTGCCAATCATACTACGATATAAGGTAGAGTCTACAGATTTTCCATTTTCATCTTTAGATAATTTCTCTGTAGTACTCATAGGCGTTTTAGCACTCTTAGCACTCTCGAGGCCAAATTTCTTAACTATCTCTAATGCGTACTTAGTCTGCGAAAGAAACAAGCCATCTGGTTGTTGTTTGACTTGGAGACCTAGGAAGAACTGTAACTCCCCCATAAGGGACATCTGAAATTCCTTACTCATAATTTCAGCAAAAGATTTTACTTCTGAGGTAGAAGTGGATCCAAATATGATATCGTCTACATAGACTTGAGCAATAGTAATGTGTTTGCCAAACTGTTTGACAAATAAGGTTTGGTCATTTCCACCTCTTTTGAAACCTTTGTCCAGCAGAAAACTGGACAGTCGCTCATACCAAGCTCTAGGAGCTTGCTTAAGACCATATAAAGCCTTTTTCAACCGAAATACATGAGTAGGATAATTAGGGTCAATGAACCCTTTAGGTTGTTCTACATAGGTTTCCTCGGCAAGTATTCCATTAAGGAACGCAGATTTAACATCCATTTGATATAATGTAAAATGCATGTGACAAGCTATAGCAAGAAGCAGACGAACTGATTCTAAACGAGTAACCGGAGCAAATGTCTCATTAAAATCAAGTCCTTCTATTTGGGAGTAACCTTGAGCAACTAGTCTAGCTTTATTTCTAATTATCATCCCATTTTCATCAGTTTTATTTTTGAAAATCCAACGAGTACCAATAACCTTTTTGTGATCAGGACGTGGAACAAGAAACCAAACATCATGAATGACAAATTGTAAAAGTTCATCCTGCATAGCAGAAATCCAGTGAGAGTCATTCAATGCCTCATTTACATTCTTTGGTTCCAAGAGAGAAACAAAGCAAGCATAGAGAGCATAATTTCTAAGTTGGGATCTTGTACGTACTGGTTCACCAGGGTTACCAACTATGTTGTTTATGGGATGATCTTTAGAAACCCAGTTAGGTACTTCAGGTGACTCAATAGGTAATGAATTATCTATTTCAGAAGAGTCATTTTCTAAAATATTTGACGATTCTTCTTCTATAGTTAATTCACTAGTCTTGCTTTCTACAGTAGTGTCACTAACAATTACATTTATGGATTCCATTAAGGTCTTAGTGCGAAGATTATACACTCGATAAGCTCTCCTGTTAGGTGAATAACCTAAGAATATGGCTTTATCTCCTCTACTCTTAAATTTGGATAAGTGTTCCCTATCTTTGCAAACATAGCAGGTACTACCAAAGGTTCTAAGGTACTTAAGATTAGGCTTTTTATTGTACCAAAGTTCATAAGAGGTTTGTTTCGAATTCTTTCTAAGATAGACCCTATTAATAAGATGGCAGGCTGTACGAATAGATTCTACCCAAAAATACTTAGGTAAGTTCTTAGCATGGAGCATGACACGTGCCATCTCTTGAAGAGTTCGATTCTTTCTCTCAGCTATACCATTTTGTTGAGGGGTCTTAGGATCACTGAACTCATGTTTGTAACCATTATAGTCACAATATTCTACAATACCAATGTCTTTGAATTCACCACCTCTATCACTTCGGATTCTATTCACTTGAGTGTCTTTTTCATTCTCAATCCGTAAGAGAATCTTTAAAAAAGTTTGAAAGGTATCGGATTTTTGTTTTAAGAAAGCTACCCAAGTGAATCTAGTGAAGTCATCAACCATAACTAGAATATAACTGTGTCCACAAAGACTAACAGTTTGAGAAGGACCCATTAGGTCCATATGGATGAGTTCTAAGGGATTAGAGGTAAGGATATCTTTAACCCTTTTATGAGGTGCTTTAACAATTTTTCCTTCTTGACAGGGACCACAGACAATGTTATGAATAGGTTTAATTTTTGGTATTCCTCTAACTATCTGCTGAGAAGACAATTTACTCAAATTTTCGTAATTAATGTGACCCATTCTGTTATGCCATAACTCGTTGTCATCCATTCTGGCAACACTACAGATTTCAGAACTAGACATGACAGTATAACAATTGTCAGGGGTCCTGAATCCTGTAATTAAGCATTCTCCCTTTTCATTTAAAATCTTGAAATTGTTCTTTGAAAAGGTAACAGTGTAGTTTGAGTCACAGAATTGTGAAATGCTAAGTAAATTAGCCTTAAGACCTTTAACTAAGAGAACATTTTCAAGAAGAGGAAGTCCTTTTTCTTTAAGGGTTCCTTTGCCTATGATCTGGGATGATATACCATCACCAAAAACAACTTTTCCACCATCAAAATGGGTTTTATTTAAAAGTTTTGTATCATCACCTGTCATATGCTTGGAACATCCAGAATCCAAGTACCATCCAGAAGATGTAAGTTCAGCTTTTAGAGCAGAAACAACAATGTTACACTTCATCTGCGGTGCTAGATCATCTTTTCTAACCCAAATTGCCCTGGTTTTTAGTTTGCGTTTGTTTGCTCTTATTTGATAAAATTTGCGAGCATTAGATTTTTGTTGAAAAACATTTTGCGCATGATTTTGAATAAATTTGAATTCTTGAGCATTTGATTTAGAAAAGGTTCTGGTAATCCTTCTAGTAAATGTCCTTTTAGGTTTAGTCCTTCTATTCCTATAGTTAGAGTTTTTGTCTGGTGGCCTGGGAAGGACATAATTGTTACGACTCCTCCTAGAATAGTTAAAGTTATGATACATAGGAGTGTTGTAGATATGTTTAATCAGTCTCCTAGCATAACAATTATCGAAAGAGTGACCATATATATCACAATAGGAGCAATAAAGATTGCTCAGAATAGGGTTTTCCTTAGGAAAGTCTCTAATCAAAGGTTTTGAGAAATTTTGAGGCTGAATTTTATTCCTAGGTAGCACAGATTTGAAAGCAGGTTCACTTTTCCTAATAGGGGGGCAAACATATTTTCCCTTTGGTAAACTTTCATGCTTAGAGCAACTTGCATCTTTAGTGTTAGTGTTTTGATGGTCAAACTTAGTTTTTAGAGAATGAAAGTCTGGACATGTTTCAATAGGTCTTTTGCCTCCTGACACAAACTTGATAGGTTCAACATGTTTAGTTTGTGTCTTCAAATTGGGACAAAACCCTATTCCAGTTCTATCATCAGAATTGGTTTTAGATTCAGCAACGAATTCCTCAAAACATTTAGAATTGTTTTCAAATTTGGTAAATTTTTTGAAAACAGTTGCTGTCTTTTCTTTTGTTTGTTCCAATTCTAATAATGTCCCTTTGTATTTTTTCTCCAGAATTTCATTAGCTTCAGTCAAAGTTTTCAGTTTTTCATCAAACACTTTAACTTCACTGTCATGAGACATGCATTGTGTAGTATACTCTTCAGCATTCAGTTTTACCATTAGGCTTAGATCCTCTAGCTTTTTGGTAAGATCTTTAACAATCTTTTCTAGTCTAGTGCTTTTCTTTAGAGTTTTAGTATATTGAGTGTGGATGTCTGGGAGATCATCATTATCTGAGTCACTAAGTGAGGTGTGTGAAGTGACCCCTAAGGTTTCATTTCTAAAACTCACGCACCCATTGACATCAGCAGTATCGATTTCCCTTTGACTCACACACCCCGAGGAAGAGGTATTAATGTTCTCAGTAAGTAAAGCATCTAAACCAGTTAAAGTATGATTCAGAGCAACAGAACTAGAATTACTAAACTCATCCTCACTATCAAGTATAGGCATATCATCATTGTATATGATTTTGGCAAAGAAGGCTAAACAAGGATCAAAACCATCAGATGTTTCAAGTTCCTCATTTTCAGAATCACTTGAGTCATCCCAGGTTTTGCAGATATTGGCTCTAGAGTGTTTGTTTTGGGCATTTAAATTAACTCTACAGTCTTGAGCAATGTGTCCTAGTTTACCACATCTATAGCATTCAGTCTTCTTGAGGTCTCTGTGAGGTCTTGTGTTGTCCTTGTTCTGTTTGTCATGAGGTTTCTCATGAGATTTGTGATTTGAAGGAGTGGTATAATTAGACTTGCCCTGTCTATTTGCAACACTGTTTCTAAATTTAACAATTTTCTTAAATTGTTTTGTCATTAGGGCAATCTGATTATCTAGACTTTCTAAGTCACAGTCCTCATCAGAATCATTACTAGAGGTGTTTAACTCAGGCTTAATCATCTTAGAGGTAAAGCTAAGATTGGAATTGGTATGTTTCCTATTAGTGTGGGTCAATTGTTTCTTAAACTCCAATTCCATTTCCACAGTTCTTAATTTACTACTGAGTAATTCAGGAGTGAGATTTACATCACACATCTCCTCAATAGCATATCTTTTATTGTCAAATTTCTGTGGCAATGATCTCAGAATTTTAGAGACAATTTCCTGTCTATCATAAGTTATACCATTGGCATGAAGTTTAGTGACAATATCAGTAAGGTTCATATAGAAATCATCAAAAGACTCAGATTCAGACATGATTAAGGTATTATACTGTTGGATTAACATCTGAGTCTTAGCAGCTTTTACCCTAGAGTCTCCTTCATGTGCAGTAATCAAGGTATCCCATGCTTCCTTGGAAGTGGTACAAGATGAGATTTTCTTGAACTCATGTTCGTTAATAGACATAAATATAGCGTTCTTGCCTTTGTTATTATTTCGAGAAACCTGTTTCTCTTCTTGAGTAAACTCACTCAATATTTTCTTAATCCTTTCATTGCTTCCATCAGTGGCTGGTTTAGTTGGATAAAAGTATCCATTTTCAATGATATCCCAGACATCATCTCCCAGTGTTCCTTGAATAAAAGCAATCATTCTTACTTTCCAGTAAGAGAAATTGGTTCCATCAAAGACTGGAGGTCTAGTCAAGTTACCATATCTTTCGTTTTTCTCGTCCATAATGATTTTGAGAAAACAGTTTCAGAAACTCAGGATCTTTTTGAAAAAGTTCACCAAATGCTCTGATACCAATTGAAATAGCGTTGCCAAAGCCGTTTATGAAAATAAACAATTTAAGCAACTCCGAAAGTTTGTTGAAGAAACTCTTTACTTAAAATCAAAACGATTTTGAACACAAGATGTGTTAACAAAATTATGTACGAGATATGGACAAGATTTGATAACAGGTTTTAGTAAACAGTTTAAAATGTTTTAAACTCAGCACACTATTAGAAAGGGATGAGAAGATGTAGAAATATTGATACTCAGATTTTTAACGTGGTAAAACCTCACCAACTGAGGAAACATCCACGACTCCCTCTACGGAGTAAAATGAAAAATCCACTAAAACAAATATATGAGTTACAATCTATTTAACTAACATGCACGCAAACAAATCTATACAAGTTTAGGAATATACCCTCTGGCGTCCTCAAACTTCTCTGCAGATCTTGTTTGTTGATGTAGTCCTCTCAGGTTGTACACTCCTTCTTTGTTTCAGCACTTTACGTCGACTTTAGTTCACCAGATCTTACAGCCAACACTTTAAGTGTTTGTAGTGTGAAGATGTATTGTGAAAAGGTGCTCTAAACCACATGCATGAACACACACACCCTTAATAGTTACAAACAGTCCTAGTAAATTACAGTTTACTAAATGCTGTGAACTTTCTTTTTCTTTCTTTCTCACAAAACATAAAACCTTTTTGACCTTTCAATAAATCCCAGAATCCACGGATATCTTTGTTCAAAATCGGTAAAGATCTTAATCAATCTCAGTTTTGAAAAGATTTTCGAGATTGAAAACCTCCAAGTGCGATTCTAATACTAGGTCAAGGTTTAATTTTGCAAGCAGCAAGAAACAGAAAGCATGTATTGTTGATTCGAAGTATGAAAACGTTTTTATCAAAAGAAATCAACAATATACTTCTCTGGATGAGAAATAATGTGTATCTACGTGTTTTGTAACTTCAAACACTTCAGATCTGTGATTTCTATTGAAACAGAAATCAGATCTGAAATAAAAAGTTTAAGTTGAACAGTAAGATTCGATGAACACAAGGAACAGCAAAACAAACACAACTCATACACTCAAACCCTCAAGAACACTGGAAAGGTGTTTTTGGTTTAGGTGTTTGATTTTGGCTGGAGAAGAGGTAACGAAGTTAGGGTTTCTAGGGTTTCAATCTAGGGTTTCAAACTCTCTCTCTTCTCTCTTTTTTTTCTCTCACTTCTCTCTCTTCTCTCTCTACTCTCTCTTCTCTCAGAGGAAAACAAAATGGCCAAAAATCTTCTAAGTCTGAGAAGATGAGGGTTTATATAGGGGGCTGAGAAGGTTCCAGACGTTCGAGTGAAAACAACGGCTGTGATCAAGTCAATTCTTCTTGACTTTGATCCAAGGGTTAACAGCAAGCGGTGGTTAAACAAGCTGTGATAGGTGGAGATGTTTACACAGGGATTACCAAAGATCGCATGCAGACCCTAGATAAGAATTGATCCAAGGGCTCAGGTGTGACGCGAAGTTTGTGTCTACAAAGAAACACAAATGTAGGCAATCAGAAGGCTGCACGTGTTGGCCAGCAATTGGAAACAAACGCGCGTCCCAAACTTAATTACATGCACACCCTGGAGTCTCTAGCGCTTTCGGTTTCTACCCAGGTAAACAATCAGCCCAAAAATAGCACAAAATAAAATTGCAGTTTGACCCCAAAACTTTTAAAACCAAATTTTATTTATAAAAATTAAATTTGAAAAATGTTTAAAAAATCCCAAAAAATTATTAAAAACCAAATTAAGGGATTTAAACTCACTCAACCCAAGAACACATATAAAAGTGCAATATGCAATGTAGTGTGTTTGTTCTAAGTGTGTGAGTGATGGCTATAAGTTCAGGATCATTACAACTTTTAAATATGAAGTCCAATCCAACTTCTGAAGCTCTTTGGTTTCTAGGATTGACATAATTTTGTCACTATTTCCAAACTAGATGAGCTCTTATACAGTATAGACTCAAGTGAGTCAAGGGTATAAGGGCTTCAGAAGCTGCATGTCCTCTCTAATAGATGACACCTAGTGGAAACCAAAGTCAAAAGGAAGATATTTCTTCGCTTGCAAGACAAAATACCAGTTTGGTAAATATCTTTTAAAATGGTAACTTGCTGTACAAACTTTGTAAACTGGAGGAGGGGCTCAAATACCCCCTCCTCTAAAATCTTTTATAAACTTTAGGAGGAGACGCTAGGACCACCTTTGCTAAAATATTTTAAAAACTTGAGGAGGAGCCTCTAAGACCACATCCTCTATAATATTTTACAAACTTTAGGAGAGTTCTCAAATACCACCTCCTCTAAAATAATTTATAAACTGTTCATTTCTTGTGAGCAAATACTAGTTGCTCACTTTGGGGTGTGAGCCATGTAAGGACTAGGTGACCTCAAGGTCTATCAACTAGTGTTCTCTTAATCATAAAGTGATAAGTGATTGAGCTTTCTCAACAAACCTTGTTCCTCATCCTCCAAGGCAAGACTCACAAGAGATCCCAACTTGCCTTTTTGAGCCCTGCTTCATCAATTAGGCTACATCTATAAGAAAGTCCCATGTTAGCCCTTTGACATGAATATGAGTAAAAAATCTTGGGGAGGAGGTCACTCTAGGTTGACCTCCTATCCCACTAGTTCTATTCTATAAAGAGAAGGATTTCTAGGGATGAGGATCTCCTCATTCATACTTTATTCTTGTGACTTTTGGAATATTTGGGATGAGGAGCCACCTATGCTGGGCCTTCTCACCAAAACTTCATTTCCATTTTTTTTCTGAGTTGTTTGGGACGAGGAGCCCTTTCTAATGGGTCGCCTCTCCCGAAGTCCAGGTTTGTGATATCTAGTCATTTTAGGGCGAGGAGCCCTTCTTGGTGGGCCTCCTTGCCGAAATTCAATATCTGTGAACTTGGTTTCCATTTGGGCGAGGAGACATTTCTGGGGGGACTCCTTGCCCCAATTCTAATATTGTGAACTTTGTACAAATTGTGACGAGGAGCCTTTTCGAGGGCCATCCTCGCTCTAGTTCTTAGTATGTGACCTTTAGGAAATTTGGGAGCGAGGAGGCCTCTTTGGGGACCTCATATCCCAATATCTAATTCTGTGAACTTTGGGAAAATTGGGGGGAGGATCCCTTCCTGGGGGCACTCCTCGCCTAAGTTCTAATTATATAAACTTTTGGAAAATTGGCGGCAATGAGCCCTTAGTGGTGCTTGTGGTGAGTACCTCGTCGCCAATTAACCCTGCTCGCCCAAGCCTTTGAGCTTTCAAGTATGTACCCCTTTACATTAGTCCCCTCGTAAAAAAATATGTTTTTTGGGTATACCAAAGGTTTTTGTATTAACTGATTCATTATGTCTTGGAATATGAACCGTCACTATTGCATTAATTAGGCATGTCACTTCAGCATACTTTTATGGTTTCGTGGTAGCACGTGTCACCTAGAGAACACACATCTCGTCATTGGATACATTCAGTCCTCTTTTTGATTGACAGTTTGTGCATATCTTAATAAGGTATAAAAGCCCTTTTTTAACTCTCCTTCCTTTTTATTTTGTCATTTGTTTTCAAAACTGAAGTTCCTTAGGAAGAGATAAGAAGTCGAAAGCTTCCATAGCCACCTTAATTCTTTCCCCCCACTACAAAAAAAGTTTCTTTTAACGCCCTATTTTTTTAGACAGACAAAATATACTCTTTAAAACATACTTTTTGAGACGGGTATAATTAGTCGTCTCAAAAACTATTATTTTTTGCAACTGCTAATTAGACCCGTCTCAAAAGAGGTCACTTTTTGAGATGATTAATTATCCCCGTCTTATAAAGTAAACCAAATAAGACCGCAAAATGTTTGTTGTCTCAAACGATATACCAAATAAGAAGGATAATAACATATCCTCCCACTATAAGCACTTTTAATCTCCCGCCTTACTTTAACCACCACCCCCCCCCCCCCCCCAAAAAAAAAGGAAGACACAAACACTTTTCATCTCCCGCCTTACTTTAAACTCACCATCTCTCACAAGCCCAATTGGCCAAACCCCTCTTACTCTCACAAACACAATCGGCCAAATTGACATACCATCTCTATCGTCACTTTGAGACTGATCGGCTACCAGACCGTCTCGGTACTCTCTCTCCCTCTCTCTCTCACCCACACACGCAACACCCACAAGCACCCACACATATGCACACAGTGATGCACACGTGCATGTAATTACACAGACAAGGATGCAATTACGCACACACATATACACATGAACACAAATCTTCAAAGTTATGGTTTCCAATTTAATTTTGTGTTGGGTATTTACAAGGACGAATAGAATCTTCAAATCTAGGGTTTTCATTTTAAATTTAAATTTAATTTTCTACTCTGTATTCACCCTCACTTTGAAAAATTCGATTATTGATATAATTATTAGGAAAATATAATTAAAATTAATTTATTGTTTAAAAACCAATTTTTATTTAATCTATTATATAAAATGCAATATTTTTTAGACCGCCAAAAATATCTATAATTTAGTTTTTTTGTTCAATTGTATTCAGCAATTCAAGACATAGCTAAAAATAAAATAAAAAGAGATTCAAAAAGTAAAAAAAATTGGTTGGTGATGATGACGAGTATACCACGTGAAGAAGACAATGAGCATAATGATTCAAGCGAGTGTAAAAATGGGTATGTGTCTTGTGAGTTTCTTAATGTGTAAATGTTTAGTGATGTAAATGTTAACTAGTTGATTGTTTGACTTATTCTTTGATGCTTTCCATTGTCATTCGTGCATTAGTACTTCAATATTTCAATTTAAATTGTTCGATTTAGTTAGCCATATTAATCTTAAATTGACGTTTTTAATTATATTTTTATTTTAATGTAGCTTGTTCCTCCTTTATGTGCTAATCTCTTTCGGAATTCATGTTTTTCATTATTAACCTCTTTATCTTTTAATCATCTTACGAAGACAATATGAAGATTTTTTCTCATTTATATTATGAAATATAAATTTACAACATTATTTTTAGATTCATTAATGGGAATAATGGATAAGAGTTGGATTTATTTATGAAACTATTGTTCAAAAGAATACATTAATGGGATTTACGGGTTTCTTAACTATGCATATGCAAATAAAAACATCGAGACAACATAAATCTATTGTCCCTGTAAGAGATAAGCAAATCGAGTGTACCAAACCTGACAAACTGTGAGAGATTGCCTTAAGATGCATTGTTTCGATAAGATTTATAAGGTTTGGATAACCTTTAGTGGAGTTTTTGTTTTTTGAGATACAAAATGAATAACAACTATATGATATTATATTGAATTAAGCACAACATTAGGCTTTTGAAGAAATTCAGTGTCTATGGAAATGGGTTTAAGATGATTTATGCTTCTCTAATAGGCTAGTTTTAATTTTTGCAATTTTATTACTATTAGCTCAAGTGTGTATGGTGTTGTGATATTTAATCTACTTTAGGAAAACCAAGATTTGGTTGTGCTGTATATGTTTGTGCAACATAACAATGTATATCAAATGGTAAATACTGTGCTTTACTTGTTGAATTCTACTGAGTGGAGGCGGAGCATTCATTTACTGTGTTTTTAAAAGGACAATAGCATTATTATATTAAAATAAGCAGAATATTAGACTATGAAGAAATTCAACATTATTGAGCTAGATTCAGATGATTTTTGCTACAACTATAGTAACATTTACATTTTTTTTTTCTTTATAATAGTTTTGAATTTAAAGAATGAATTAAACTAAATTGACATATTCAAGGTTTTCAATGATATTTTGATCTACTTAAGGGAGATCCGGACACTCAATACCCAGTTGTATACATATATGTTTATACAACACGATAATGTAGATCAAATCATAAATACATGGCTTTACTGGTTGGATCGTGCTAAGTTGAACATAGCTTTTTACATTTACTAAGATTCAAAAAGGGTAACAACTATATGATATTAAATTAAGTCGAGTACTAGACTTTGGAGATAATTGAAATTTAGTGTTTATATTGAGGTGGATTTAGATGGTCTTTGCTTCAAATATAGTAATTTTCCAACTAGTTATTCTATCATGTGCTTTGTTCGGTATCTTTTGTTATTTTGTAGTACCTTTTCAATTAAGACTGATTTGAGCTTAAACTGAAGTATTCTTTGTTTGGGATGGTATTCTCAATTGTTTAGGGAGATGCGGACACTCAAGATCCAGTTGTTTATGACAATGACGTTACATGTATCTTTGAATTTGTACGTTTATCACGTACTAATGAGTTTTGATACGCTGCTCAACCGATAAAGTGGCACAAGACGTGCTCTCACAACCAAAGGAAAGTGACATACAGAGTCAAAGTAGTCCTGAGATAGTTGGTAAAACTAGGGCACCCTCAACTTCAGCTAGCACAAAGTTATGGGAAATTGATGCACAATATGTGTATCTGGCGTCATCACACCTATGTATCTCTACTAAACACTACTTCTACAGCAATAAAGGAAATTGATGTTTAACATTCTAGTGGAAATTGTTCTCTAATGAAGAACAATAATAACATTGTCTAAAATAATAATGTATACAATTGGTTTCATGAACAAAGCTTGACAGAGCAAAAGATAAAAACAAATAGAATCAAACACCTAAAAATGCAGGGAAATGTTGTATTAATGGTCACAATTAGTGCACAACTAAGAATGAAGCAATGCTAGTATTCAATTCTTGTTATGGACGAGTGATGAGTGGATGAAATTTTGTAGAATTATGATATTGTGTTAACTTGATATAATCATACTTTTCCTAGATCTTAAAGGATGACCCAAATACAGGGTTTGCAGGTTAATTCGTCACTTCTCTGTTTTATATTTTGTATGTGGCTTGATGAAATTTTTTTAAATTTATAACTTCAATTGTTAATATTATAACGAGGTTGTATAGATTTTGGAAATCTCGAGTATGGTTGGAATCATTTTCCATTCCAAGAGTCACATCGTCAATTGTATTAATACTCGTGGGTGGGGGTAAAAGGACACATAAACATTATTTCATGCTTAGGTTTCACGTTTCTATTTTAATTTCTACAAAGATATAATAAAAAATTGGATTAGTTTCATTCCTACCCTTCAATATTTACAAATAAATCAATAGTCTACCATAACTTTGGATGGAGGAAATATGTAACAACTGCTACTTCACAATAGTCTCAATGATGAAATGACTACCTATATGGCTCGATGAGAAAATAATGTTGGATGCCCAAGTGTTAAGAACTAAGAAATCTCTTTTAGTATCCCATTGTGTTATTTTGGTCACACATAGATTGGTTTGTCATGCATGTATATGTATCTTTTTTTCCTCTAATGAACTATAGATGGAAAATCATAATACTTCTATAGTAGTTTTCTAGTTTAAAATCCATTAGCTCACTAGAGATAAAGAGATTTTGCTGCAGCTATCATATTGGTAACTGTCCCATAATATGAAGTGTATACAATAATGATTAAGCCCCTGTAATTTAATTCTTTTAGCTGAACAACTAGCATAATAGATGGAAATCATAATTGTAGAATGATCAACCATTTTAACTAGAAACTTGGTTAGGACTGTTTTGATTTGCACTAATAATCCACAAAGAGAGGGTCAAGTGAATAGAAAGGAATTTTCATAAATATGAAATTGATATGATACATATCGATTATTTCCCCTGATCTGGTCCATATAGAACATAATGAAGAAGACTCAACATATTATAGGAAAGTGAGAAAGGGAAGGAGTGCGTTTAAATATTACCCTCAACCTAATATATAAACTAAAATAAAAAATAACTAGAAAATAACTGAAAAAGACAACGGGGGGCTTCCCGACTATACAACGGGGTGCCCCGTCTACAAAACAAACATTTCTCAATATTATTATGTTGTTTATGAAATTATTGATCAAAATTAGGACTTTTAATAAATGAACTTTTCATAACAATAAGTGTTTGTACCTTATACAGATGCAACGGTAGATGTGCTTGCAACTCAATGGTATGTGCACAATGCGATCCTAGACAACTGATGTGTAGGCAAGAACTGGTTCCCTGGCTTGTAAAGAGATACAAGGTGAAAATACGAATCCAATACCACGTTCACAAGTGTATCTATTATGGACTCTTCCTCTGATGTGGGATCCACAAGGATGTATTTCTTGTGAAGTCTTCATGTCAAGGAGAACGATATGCTACTCAACTTAAGCTTTATCTTCTCTTTATTGACTGCTTCCTTTTTTCCTCCCTCGTTTTCCTTAGAAACAACCATTACTCTTCCATCATCATTCACAGAAACCATCGGCATTTGTAAATGAGAGAATGCATCAACTGTTGAGAGTAATCCAGCATAAAAAAAGGGAACCATAAGCATTGAAACAATATATGTCCAAGTACGCCATCTAAGAAGCTTTCCCACTGACCAATAATTCCTTTAAACTAATCATACCAGAACTTAAGATAATGTTAGATAACTGCTTGGGCACAACTAAGAATTTTTATGAAGCACATATCCTTAAGATAGTGTCAGATACTACCTAACAGCCTGATTTTTATTAGCCACAAAACATAATTTTACATCGGATCTCACTTTCAAAATATTGAAACTTTCAAGAAGAGTATCCATTTTCTTATTAAGCTCACTTAGAAAATTAAGGTCACACTTAGTTGACTCTGTCATTGTCAACAAATTTGAATTTTGTGCCCAACTTAATGTTTTTTTTCTACAACCTATGGAAATTTTTGTAAAGCTTGTCATAAGCCTCACTTAGGTTTTCTGTAAATTCTCCATTTCTCATCTCATCTTTGAAGGAGAGATACATAATTTTCTTTTTAATTTTTTTCATTAGTGTTAAAAGACCTATTCATATATTTGAACATTTCCTAGATTTCTTTACAAAGAAGGTCATATATAGGGCAGCGTGTCCATTCTCCCTTGCATAAGGAATGAGGTCCCTAAGGTCCATTTTAGACCTCAACATATTTAGATGACCCTTGACATAAGACTATACTTTGGACAAGACTCGTTGTAGGCCTTTCAAGGTCAATGGACCATTGTTTGGGAACCTACAAGATCGGTGAGGTCTCGTTTCTTGATCCTTTTCTACATGGTAAAAAAAATGGTAAAAAACATGTCTACAACTCACAGTTTCTTGATCCTTTTTGGTCCTCGACCTACTACGCGGGGTTCCTTTTAAAAGCTTAAGGTTTAAGATCACACTTGGTTTCATCGTTTAATTTTTTTCATGATAAATGAGAAACATTTATTTTAGTGAATGTCTTAAAATTCCACTTATAAATAAAAGATACTTTTTTGGTACATATACATGTTCCAAAGTACATATATTATCCATAAAAGAAGTCAGTTAAGATGGATATTGATTATGCGTAAATAATAAGAATCCCCACACAGGACAAGAAATACAAAAGACCTAATATAAAAATGAAATTATTATCAACACATATAAGTTTAATATAAGTGAGGAATGTTGGATGGTCGTTAAGAATAATCTCAAGTTTTGAGAAATATGAGAGATACGATGTTAGTATATAATAATAATAATAATATAAAATTTGAAGGTTTCATTCACTTGGATTTCCAGTATAATGTTGATCACCAAAGGTCAAGATTGGATTTATCTTTGTACTGGTTAATTGAACTTTTAGCAGGAGAAGTTGTAAATATAGTACTATAACGGGGTTTTTCAAGAGTTCATTCGAGAACTTAAGTTTTCCCTACCATTGAGCCTCTAATAATTTATATTGCAACCAAAATGAGTTTATATCTCACACCATGGAACATAGTTTCATTAGAAGTCTAACCATGTAAGCATCATTTCCACTTAGTGTAAGATATTATTGGTAGAAAATATGCAAGCGTAAATAAATCCTTTCACCAAAGTTTTAAAGTTATAAGGGTTTATATCCTCATCTTAAGAAGATGAGCATTAAGGTATAAAACCAATTGACATTACTGCAAGTTGGAGTGTATTAAAGATACACCATCAAACAGATTAATATATTTTATTTTTCGTAATTTTATCTCTAATATTCATTGGTATTACATGGTATTTATATAAATTGGGACTGTACTCTGTACAGGAGCTCCTACCTGAGCACTTCCAACACAACATGATGCAACTTTTCGAAGCTGATGACTAGAGAGATAGGCTAACGGGATTCAAATTACACAAGTAATAGTTGTTAATCTCTCTTTGATTGATTATTATGTGAAAATAGAAATTCTCATCATTTCGTGGTGTCTGAATTGACACTAGATCCTTTCAAATGGCTAAATCCCTTCCAATACTGTTTTCTATTTTCTATTTTTTATTTATTTTTATTTTATTTCATTTTTTATTTTACCTTTAATTTTTTGTTGTTACATTAAAATCAATGATGCTTCATAATATCGACTTTGCTAGTTAAAAAAAGTTTAAGACCGAGAGACTCAACATGGACAGGATCTCGAAGAGTTAGAGATTCACAACCAACAAACTCTAATACAATTGAACAATGATACGCGAATTGAAATGCAATGTTTGTTCCAAATTATTACCCCTCATCATGCTTCCATTACCTCAATGATTCAGACCGACTAGGTAATAATATATGGTTCATACATATAATTATTTATGTATATTGAGAGATATTCGGGTGAAAAATTCTCTCTTTTAAAGTTGAATTTTCAATGGTGGCGGTGAGAATTTGCTATGGCAGTGGTTAGACTTTTCTTTTGGTTGGTGTATATTATTCTTAGAATTAATTTTAATGTTTAAAACAGGTTGGCTACCTGTGGTTTTCATGAATAAACAAAGGATATTATGCGTATTTTTTAAAAAGTAATAGTAGTTTGATATTTATATTGTTTGTGATGAGAATATACTGCATTGATTCATTGTACATGGTATTATTGATGAGTGAGACATTTTTTTTGCAGGTGGAAATTTTTGAAGAACATGCAATGCTAATCAATGATTTTGGAGGTCGTACGCTTTCAGATTGCGGGATAACTTTGATAAAATCATTTTGTGTTTTGGAGTATAAGAAATTAATGTAATTTTGTTGTCAAGTCGAATATTTGAACTTACTGTTATAATTTTTGTTTTGAAGAATATTTGGATATTCTTATAAGAACTCCAACTATTTTTGAATGAAAATGATTCATTGTGTTGGTTGAAAATCATCTTTTGTATTATATTTTATGATTATTCGGTGATACTCTAATAAATTATCTCAAATGTAATTCAACTCAATATGAAACTTTAGCGATAGATTTTATTGTCCACAATATATTGGTTCAAAAATTTTAAGATCCCTTCACCTCTTTTGGGATGGTTAAAACTGTCCCAAAAATATATTAAAGATGACTATGTTGTTGTCTCAAAAAGGTATTGTAAAATAATAACCTTTTGAGATAGATTAATTCCCGTTTCAAAAGTACTTTTTTGGGATAGCTCTCTTGCCATCTCAAAAGGGTCATATAAAATGATGAGCTTTTGAGACGGATTTGTTCCCGTCTCAAAAAACTCTTTTTGAGACGGCTATGGCATCATGAAAAGTATTTATAACCCCTATCAAAAAGACCCCCCATATCTGTCCCAAATACCGTCCGAAAGAGTATTTGAGACAGATAAATAATCTCTTGGGATGATTAAGCCACTGTATCAAAAGTTACTTTTTTTTGTAGTGCCCTATTACCAAACTAAATGGAATCTTCATCTTATCAAAACCCTCCTTACACCATCTCCACTACCACCAGCGAGGTGCCAGTTGATGCAATGCCTATCTCCACCACTATCTCTACGGTTTTGGCCATCGGAGCCACCACTATTTCTTCTGAAATTATGAACTTTATTTCTGGTGGTTTTTGAAGCTTGGCTATTGGGATGCCCTCTTTTGGGATCTCCTCATCTATTGGAGTGTCTACAACGAGGGCATCCTCATCAATTAAGATGTCTGTGAGGAGGTGTTCCTTGTATCTCACCACATCTATCACAGGGGCCTCCTCATATAGGGGGTCCCTAACTATTGAGACCTTCTCACTTGTTGGAGTGCTTGCCCTAGATAGGGCCTCCTCGTATAGGGGGCTCCTCATCACAGGAGATACCTCTTCCTCCTCGACTATGGTTTATTCCAAATCCCAAAGGGAGTTTCTTGCTACTCGCCAACAGAGAGATTTTAGCCTTTATCGTCTAGAGCCTTACTTTGGCAAGGAGGATACCTTTGTGACTTCTCTTACAAATTTTTAGCCGGAGTTTGTGGATAGGGTCAACGAGCGACCCCGTGTTGGTCTAGTTGAGTTTTTGAACTTTTCCATTATTTAACCTGATTCAATACTTCGGGTACAAGTATACATGGGTGACTTTCCCCATTCTAATAATAAAGTTAAGGCATGTGGGGGTGCCACAGAGGAATGGGGTCTCTGGGTGGATCATATCTTATCCACCCCGTCGCACAGAACTGTTATAAAGGGACTAGGTCTCTTAACCACTATTAGCAGTCTCAAGGATTGATTAATTGCCAAGAAGGAACATGCTTTTACTTTGCTGACTTCTCGCTGGAGTAAGGATTCCCATACATTTATTATTGCCTTGGGGAAATTTACTATCACTTTGGAGGACATCTGTGAGCTTGTCGCTTTGCCCTACTTAGGGAGCCATATTCTTACTGATGGTTTTGAGGACTAGGTGGAGGAGAAAAATATTATTGACTCAATTAATGAACTCCTTTGACTCCGTACGTTTCCTAGGATCATTTCCTAAAATTTACGTAATTCTCGAGTCAAAAAAACTTTGAAAATATGATCCAGTAACACTCTTCATAAATGGACTTAATTAATGAATGATCAGTGAAAGAATAATGAGATTACTAACGAATTTAACATTTTCAAGGAGGAAAGTGTAGTGTATAATGCTCACAAATGAAGGTACGTCTCGAATCTCACTCATGTAAGTATATACAATGCAACAAAAAGATTATTGAGTTATAAAAATCTTAAACCAAATCACAAGACTAGAAAAGCGCATGTTCCCGTGGGTTAAAGTTTTATTCATGAAGTTATTCATAATATCAATGATTTGAGGACTAAAGTCTAATAACTTCTAAATTCGAGAACATGCATCATTGAATTTTCTTTTGGATAAGGCATTTATTGAAAATTATCATTAGAAACAAAGGCAAAATGCCTAACAAATGAGAAAAACGAAAGAAAATATTTTTGAAATTTTCAAATTTTCTAAGAAAAACATGCTTAATTAATAATATGTATTCAAATCAACGAAACTAAACACTAAATGAGAAGAATATCCCACACCCCTAACTTAAATGTTGCATTGTCCTCAATGAAAATCAAGAACACAACATAAAGAGAGGAAAAGAAAGATATTGCTCAAAATTGGAACGATCCCCGATAAGTACGAGTCTATTGAATCTATAAAATATGTTAGGGTCCATTTGATTCGCAAATTTGCCATGGAAAATGTCAAATCAGTGGGAAAATATTGCATTTGCCCACTTTTTGGTCTGTTTGATTCACAAATTTGCCTACAACCCATTTGCCTATGTACAACATCTCTAATGCATGAAAAGTGGACAAATTTTGCTTTGCTATTTGGGGAAGAATTATTTGCCAAACAATTTGCCACTTCTTACTAGGGGTGTTCGCGGTCCGGTCCGGTTCGGTTTTAAGGTTTTTTTTGGACCGGACCGACTTGGTCGGTCCTCTAAAAAAATGGATCGAGATCGGACCGATAATGTCGGTTCGGTTTTTTATAGGGTCGGTTCGGTCTAACCCATCGGTCCTCACATTAATGAATTACATCATTTATAATAGTACAAATATACCCGAGTCTATTTTTTTCAAACGTTAAAAACTAAAAAATATCAAAATTTGTGATTAAAACAAATCTACTATTGGATTAAACTATAATTTAAACTAATCAAATATTGAAATATATACTGTTACTATTTATTTATCTTATATATATACATATATATGTAAAAATATATTATTTTATATACAGTCGGTCCGGGTCAGTCCCAACAGGGTTTTTGAAACTGTAAACCGTGGACCGGACCGACTAGGTCGGTCCACCAAAAAAGTAAACCGAGACCCGACCGATTAAGAAAAAAGACCGAAAAAGGGTCGGTTCGGCTCGATTCGGTCCGGTCCGTCGGTCCAGTCGGTTTTTTGAACACCCCTACTTCTTACAAGTGATTTTTTTTTATATTTTTATGCTAAAATGTTTTAAAAATTATTTTACAAATTGTTTTATAAAATAATTTTAAATAAGAAACTATATTATAAAAAATGTTTTTAAATTATTTTTAAAATTATTTTAAAACAGTTTTAAAAAAAAATAAAAACCTTTTAAAAAATATTTTTTTAAAACTGTTTTATTAAAAAATATATATTTTAAAACTATTTAAAACACTATTTGAAAAGGTTTAAAACTGTTTTGAATAATTAAGAAAACTATTTCGAATATTGTAAAAATTGTTTTATAAAAATGTTGTAAAAAGACTGCTTTAAAAACTGTTTTAAAAATAATTATAAAATTAAAAAAAAATACGGTTTTATAAAAAATGTTACAAAAATGTTTTTAAAATGTTTAAAAACTTATTTAAAAATAATTTAAAAACTGTTTTAAAAATAATTTAAAAACGAAAAAAATGATTTATAAAACTGTTTTATTATAAACTTGTTTTCAAACGATTAAAAGCACTATTTTAAAAGATTTAAAAATTATTTTTAATAATTTAAAAACTGTTTCGAATATTGTAAAAATTATTTTAAAAAACTGTTTTGTCAACAAAAAAAACTGTTTTATAAATGTTTTAAATATTATTTAAAAACATTTTATAAAATATTTAAATAAACTAATTGGATTGAATTTAATTTCGCCTAATTGTTATTTGGTAGCTTCGTGTGAAAAAACTACGTAAAATTTGCCATGGGAAATTTTACCCATGGACAATTTTGTCATATTCACTTTTTCCCAGTTTTGAATCAAACGGACCCTTAGTAACAAGCATAACAAAAAAGTAATAAAAACTTTAACTAATTACACTAAACTATAATTAAAAAGAAAGAAAAAAAGAAAGAAATAAAAACTAACTATTTACAACCTACAATTTTATGTTCTATCCAACTATATACTACGAGTTGAAATTTTTGAGGGTCCACCCAAAATACGATCCGGATTTGAAGGATCGACGGTGGACCCTCCTTCGAGTGCATGCCTCTAAAAAATAGGAATTTTGTTTGAATAATGTAAGCCATGTGTAAGGCATAAGAAATGAACCATTACCAATTATTAATTTTTGGGGAATGATGGGGGATTTTGATAAAACAGGGGACAAGACCACATTGATCACGGGGAAATTAAAATCACCACTCCAGGGTTTTTCAATTGTAAGAGGAGGTGGAGATAATGCAACACAATAGCCTATTAGATGAAGCATCTCAAAATAACATTCCGGTTCAAGAATCGGGTCAAAGTCCTTAAAACTTTCCACTGATTCTTGCAATAAATTTAGCAGTTCAAGAATAGTTGGGAATAAAGGAAAGGAAAGACCATAAACCTCTATACAATTCCCAAAATTAATAAGAGGTTGAAATTTGAAAATACTTGGATCACTTTCGATTATTTCTTCCTCAAAAAAGGGTGGAGGTTAAACACAGTTTCAATCTCAACCCGTCTTTATGAAAAATAAATGATATTATCGAGTTCGGCGTTATTTTCTAAATACCAAGTCGTAGACCTTTCAAATTGGTCATTGGATTCCTTAACCATTAAATCAATATCAAACCAACAAGAAGACATGATGATGCTTGGATTAAAACCACCAGATAAAGAGGTTGTAGAGCTCAAACAGTAGCAATAATGGTAGCAATAGATTTATATATTTATGTATGCATATAAAAGCTGCTGAGTAAAAGAGGTATGGACACAACGATATATCGTGGTTCAGCCAATCAGGCTTACGTCCACTGTAGTGTGATCCACCAAGTATGGGCACTAATGGCCTTGGATACAATGCACATAAGCTTTCTCCCTCTATTGTGTGTACAAACAAAGTTTTTTTTATGCTAGGGCTACAATTATCGATCCCTTTATAAGGTTGAAGGAGACAAGTATATATAGGGCTTCGGGGGTGTAATGTACGCCCTAAGCATGCATTGAGCATGTGAATGATGATCTAACCAATCCCCTGTTGACACGTGATTGGCCTCTTGTAGGTAATGATGACATAATATTCCCTCACATGGGGGAATGATCTTATTATAATGGTTTAGTCCAAGTTCTACATGAGTACCACGTGCTCTGTTCCACGCATCTCCCAAATCACGCGCCTTGATAGGTCGCCCACGGCTTATGGTGATAGACCGAGGCTTATGCTAACCTTATGGAAGACATGATTGCTGAACGTAGAACATTTTTATTTCGGCCTCCATAGGGTCGGCCAGTCGCTTGGTCGTCTGAACTTCCACCAAGCTGAGGATTCACTTTGTGAGGGCCTAGGCTGATTTGGGCCATCAAAGAGCATGTGATTTCCATGGAGGGGTCGACCTCCATAGGGTCGACAGGTCGTATGGTCATCTAAACTTTGTTTCCATTGGAGTGGTCAGCCTGACCGACCCCCTATCTTCAGTATGACCCCTGGGGGTAGAAGTACGTTTGAGCCCTTGTCCTAGACGAGGCTACCCTCGGCCTAGCCGAGGATATATTTTGGTATATCAATCACCCTTAGACCTTAGTCATCGATGCTGTTGAGGTGGCTGAGGGGTAATAATATCTTTAGATGTTGAGTTGATAAGTGGCCAGGCTGATGAGTGACACTTGTAAAGTTAGTTGACGTTTATCATTTTTGTGTTCCCCATAAATGATAGTTGCATATCACACTTGGGACTTTGTGCCCTAATGATTATTCTCCTCATGGGTGGTGCACCGCCTTGGTTATTGGGCCCAATAATGACAAAGTATTTAAACATTTTAGAAATACTTCCTCTCTTTCTTATGCTTCTTCTTCATGCGCACGCTTTCTCTCTAACTTTAGCAGTTCAAACGCCATTTCTTCCTTTTCTCCAGTGTTCCAAGCTTTGTTCAGCTTCAATCTTCTTCCCAGGAAACTTCTCTGTCATCCTTTCCCTTTTATTCTCCATTTTCTTTGGTTTCTACTTTGTATAGGTTCTGCACATTTTCTTGGGTGGTTTTATATTTTTTCGGCTTTTGAACCTGCCATCCATTAGTGGTTGTAGGCCTAGTCATCGACTAATAGGCTTTCCCTAGTTCCCCCTACACTATTTTGCACTAGTTTTGTCTTGAGTTTTGGCATTTTGAGGTTCTCTGGTGACTTTTCGGTCTTCTTATCCAGTGAACCTTATTCTTCCCGTTCTTAGTTTTTCATCCATAAAACCTTTCATTTCTCTTGATTTAATCTAAAAGTCAACTTGGTGAACTATTTTTTTTGTTTGCCTATTACTTAAGAAAATCCTCAAGTGTAGGGTATTTCCCTTAATGATCCAAAGGCTTTACAATTTAGCCGAGGAGTTTCCAACTTTGAGAGAGAGGTGTTTTACGGAGATTAGGAGGATAGAAGAAGCGAACGAGTCTAGATGTAAGGCTGACCCTATCTGGGTACGACCCATTTTCCTAACTCCATTATCTATAATTTTACCATCACCCTCTAATCCTTTTAGGTTATCCTATTATCCAGCCGAGAGTCAGAGGCAAGAGGAAGAAATGGACGCTAAAGCATCATCTCCTATGGGTGATGGGACTTTTGGGAGAGAAGACCCATCAACCCTTAGCCCAAACCGACAAGCTGAGGGAACAGTTCATCCTGAGGTTACCCCTGTGACATCCATGTCCCCCTTACATTCCAAGCCGCTTTTACAGATGTCCCTCTAATAAATAATGAGGCAAAGAGATTTGGGGATAAGAGATAAATGAGGATGAGGGAAATAGGGCCGAGGATGAGAGTGAGGATTCAAATAACGAGGAAGTTAACACCTCAGGAGCCTCATGTTTTGTCTCATCTTCTGAGGATTGTGACCTATTACTATGGAGACATTCCTTTGGGGTAAATCCCAACGTCATTATGAGGATCCCAAATGAAGATGAGAAGGTCTTACAGGGGAGAAATAAAGAAGTTTCCATGTACGAGCAGATGTTTAGGGTTGGCATCAGGTTGCCTCTACATCCTGCCATAGTTGAAATATGCTCTGCTCTTGGGGTTGCTCCTACCTAACCTCCTCCTAACTCCTGGAGGAGCATCCTCGGCTACATTTCCCTTTAAAAAACACATTCACTGATGAGCCATCGATCGGTCTGTTCCTGACCTGTTACACTATAACCTCTTCACCCAAACAAGATAGATACCTCCATCTAGGGGCTAGGAGGTCTGACAAGAAACTTCTCCACGTTGCACAAACTTCTAATCTTGACTGTAAAAAGAGATTTTTCTTTGTCTCTAGGGATTGTTAATTCCCCGTCGAGGTTTAACCTTTTAAAGACAGCCCGAGGATCTCTCGAGCATGGTCAGACCCTTCTATGAGAGCAAGGTTAGACCATTGACTTAGCTTAGATGAAAGAGCTATAGCTGACAATCTGAGGGATTAGGGGGATAATGGTGTCCTTCCTAAATTTGAAGATTTATTGACCCCTAAATTTCTCAGAGAAGCTAGTCTGAGGGTCCGCCCTTTGAAAGAATTATGTGAGTTGGTTTTGTTTCAATTTCTTTAAGTGTTCCATATTTACTTTTTTCATCTAACATGTCATCTTAATTTTACAGGTCTGCCTCCCGACGTATCTAATTCACTTTGGGAAATGTCTGCCCCAAGCCTATTGGCTGATCTGAGCAAGAAGAAGGGTAAACGACCTCAATAAATCCATAAGAAGGTAATAGTTGTGGGGCCGATGGCCGAGGGGTGGACCACTGAGGCTTTGAGAAAAAGGAAGCAGACAGAAGCTCCTACCAATGGTCATCCTGATGCCCCTACAAGGATTAGGGTGGAGGATCCATAAACACACAATGAGGGGACGTGCTTTCCTTGTCTCTGGATGCCTTCTAGTCGACCAATCTGGACATGCTAAAGGCCGACCCTTCCTCTCTGATTGCCCAAATTAAGGATTCCAAGGTCTCCTTGTTTTACTCTCCATCATCGGCTGACTATGACTTCTTGGCTAAGATGACCCCAGCCAGAGTCTACGACTTTGGGATTCACAGTATGGCTCAGGTAATTTACTCACATCCCTTTTGTTCAAAATTCAAAAATATCAACTATAACCTCGTCTTTTCATCACTAACTTTGCTCTCGTCTTTTTCAGTCTGCCTGCGCCTTTACCTCGGTAATGAAATGGATGATCGAGAACTATCCAAAATTTCAAAAGGTTGAGAGTGCCATTCAAAATGAGGCTAACTTGACGAATCAACTGGAAAACATGAAGAAAGAGATGGAGGATGGGAAGGCCGACCATCTAAGGGTTCTTGATGAGCTTAATAGAGAGCATACTGAGGAGCTGAGGAAAAACTATGAGCTTCTGTCGTCCAAGGATAAGGCTTTGACCACTCACGCAACGCAATTCAAGTAAGATCTTGATTCCACTGTTCAGAGGGCTGGGACTTTTGCTGAAGAGGCATATAAACTCTCTGGTGAGTTCTAAGGCTTCAGCTTTGAGTACTTAGAGAGGGAAATTAACACGACCTGTCGATGGGTCATCTTGAAGTTTATCGACGTAATTTCAGCCATTCGCCATTCTTTAGAGGCTATAGATCTAGAAGACCCCTTAATGACTGAGGCTCTGTCCTATGTGGAGTCTCAAATAGCTGTTGAGGGAACTGGTATATCTGAGGGTCGGCCTGTCGCTGAAGATACTGTGGTAAGGAATGCTGAGATTCTACCCTCTGACCAACTCCTTAGAGTGGCCGTTTGTGGCCTATACCCTCTCTCTGTAACTTTGTTTTGTCTTGTATTTTTCTCTTACCTTTATTTTGCACACTTTGGGTATCATACCCTCATTATATTGTAACTTCTTATATGTTTAATGAGAATACCCTTCTTTTCCATTTATGTCTTTCTATCTTCTATTTCTACAGTAACTTGCACCGACCATTTTTCGAGTATACAAGTCCTCCCTCGTCTTTCTTGATAGTGAATGGAGGGTCGTCCCTTCCATTCACCCTCATCCTAGATAAGGGAGATGATTCACCATATTAATGATTCTTTTCAAACATAAGTTCTCCCTCGTCTTTCTTGAGAGAGAATGGAGGGTCAACCCTACCCTTCACCCTCATCTTAGCCGAGGGAGGTAATCCACCAAATTAATGATTTTTTTCCAAACATAAGTCCTCCCTTATCTTTCTTGAGAGTCAATGGAGGGTCGTCCCTTCCATTCACCCTCATCCTAGCCGAGAGAGTTTAATAACCCAATTAATGATGTTTTCAAACATAAGTCCATCCTCATCTTTCTTAAGAGTGAATGGAGGGTCGTCCCTTCCATTCACCCTCATCCTAGACGAGAGAGTTTAACCACCAAATTAATGATGTTTTTAAACATAAGTCCTCCCCCGTATTTCTTGAGAGTGAATGGAGGGTCGTCTCTACCATTCACCCTCGTCTTAGCCATGGGAGGTTATCCACTAAATTAAAGATGTTTTTCAAACATGTCCTCCCTCGTCTTTCTTGAGAATGAATGGAGGGTCGTCCCTACTATTAACGCTCATCTTAGCTGAGGGAGTTTTAGCACCAAATTAATGATGTTTTGAGGACTAAATGCCCCTCGATGTTATTGGCAACATATGGATGGGGTTGTCCCCATCCATGCTTTATTATCACTGAATAGCATTTAACCCTACTTCACCACAAATGGTGTTTTATAGTTTTTCATGAATTACCCCAACAAATGTACAAATTGAGAAACAATAAGATGAGGGGTCAATAGTCTATTCTAATGAACATCCCAAGTGTTCTATGAAATAATACATTCATTACAATTGTTAATAAATAGGACATCAACTATAACATCATTAGGAATATTTCTTCAAATGATCTACGTTCTAGGGGTTTGAAAAGGGCTTCCCTTCAAGGTTTTCTAGCCGATAGGTTCCTGGGACAACTTCATCGATGACCCTGTATAGGCCATGCTATTTTGGGTGGGGCTTATTAGGTTTTTTCCATGTCTTTTTGTGGACTAGGTCTCCCATAGCTATCGGCCTTTACTTTACCGTCTGATTGTAAAACCTACCAGTCCTCTATTGGTAAGCTTCTTGTCTTATCTCAATGTTTTATATTCTTTCCTTGATTAAGTTGAGATCAAGTATCCTTTCTTCCATATTTTTATGAGGCTCGTACATATGAATTATGTGAGTAGGAAGTTCAATTTTAGTGGGGATGATGGCTTCTGAGCCATATGCCAGCATGAAGGGGGTTTCTCCCGTAGGAGTTTTTGCTATCATCATGTAGGCTCACAGTACAACATATACTTCTTCAACCCATCTTCCTTTTGCCTCTTTGAGTTTTTTCTTGATTCCGTATAGGATTGTTCGATTTGTTACCTCAGTTTGCCCATTATCTTGACGGCGACCTGGGGTAGATAAGAATTGTTTGATCCCAACTCTTTCATAGTATTTTTCTCAGGAAATATTCTTGATCTGAGTCCCATTATCTGAGATGAGGGTGTTGGGGATACCATACCTATATATAATGTTCTTCTAGATGAACTGGAAGGTCTTCTGTTTGTTTATTATGATCATTGGCTCCGCCTCCACCCATTTTAAAAAATAATTGATCATTATGATCAAGTATTGATGGTTATTGACAACCCTAGGCAAGGGTCCTACCAAATCGATTCCCCAGATTGTAAACGTCCATGGGGATGTAATAGAGGTTAGAGGTTGGTGAGTCTAGTGAGGGATGGTAGCTAACCTCTGGCATTTGTCACACTTCTTCACATATGCCGTAGCATCCTTGGTCAAGGTCAGCCATCAGTATCCCTGATTGACTATCCTCTTAGACAATGACCTTTCCCTAAGATGGATGTGCAAGACCCCTCATGCACTTCTTATAAGATATATGGGACCTCAGATGGATGAACACACATGAGCAAAGGGATCAAGAACCCTTTCTTATCCAAAGTATCTCGAATGACGGTGAATTTTTCACCCATGTACCTCAGCTTCTTCCTCTCAAATTTTGCCTCTATCATCTCCCCCTCCTTAATTTATCTGTTTAAAGGGTCCAACCATGAAGCTTCACTATTTGTATTTAGACACGACCTAAGTGTTCTATCTTCATCTTCGATTGCTAACCGAAGCAGAATTTCCACTCGCACTATTTTTCTGATATTTGTCCTAGTTGCTAAAGCTAGTCTTGCAAGTGCATCGGCTCAGCTATTATTTAGCTGAGGTATCCTCTTCAACTTTAATTCTTTGAAGCTTTTCAATAGTGACTTTAATCTCTCAAGATACTTGTCCATTCTCTCTTCTTTAGCCTCATATGCTCCTAGTATCTGATTCACTACCAACCTTGAATCACTATGCACCAAGAGCAGGCCAACACTAAGAATCCTAGCCAAGGAGAGGCCTACTATCAAGGCCTCATATTTTGACTCATTGTTGGAGTCTTTGAAGTCGAACCTTAGGGCATACTCAATGTCTGTGTCGCCTGGTGCTGATACTATCAATCCGGCTCCCCTGCTATTCTCGTAAGAGGACCCATCAACAAAGAGATTCCACACAGCCTATTCATCTGAGAAATTTCCCTTAAAGAGGGATATTTATCTAAAGAGGTATCTTCCCTCTTCGTTTTCAATAATTTTGTCTTTAGCTGCGCTTGTCTCAGCCTCATCTGTGGTTGGGTCAGTAATTCTACCTTGTTGAATATCTATCTTCTCGAGGTTCCTATTTTCACCCTCGGCCTCTTCCCAAGTGCAAGTGCTTTCCCTTTGATCTCCACCCTAGGTTGATATACAATATCAAATTCTCCCAGCTCTATCGCCCAGGCCATTAGCCTCCCCAATTTCTCTAGCCTGTGTACGACCTGCCTAAGACGAGAATCGGTAAGGATGACCATTGTATGGGATTAGAAGTATATCTTCATCTTCCCCGAGGCATGAATCAAGGTATAGGGTAACTTTTCCATCCTATGGTAACTTTATATTCTTCTTGAAGTGCTTTACTATTAAAATAGACCAACTTCTGCACCCCATCTTCTTCTCTCCTAATAGCAATGCTGATGGCTGAGTCTGAGACAACTACGTACACATATAATCTTTTTCCTTACACTGGGCGTGATAAAAGTAGAGGAGACCCCAAGTATCACTTTAGCTCTTTGAAAGCCTTGTCACAATCTTCGTTCCACTCAGAAGGCATTCTGAGAACTTTGAAAAATGATGGACATTTGTTATATGGCTCGGGATATAAATCAATTCAAAATAGCCACTTGCCCTGTGATCCTATGAACGTGTTTAATGGTCTTAGGGGTCTTCATTTCTAGGAGAGCCTTCATTTTCTCAGGATTTTCCTCAATTCCCCTTTGGTTAAGGATGAACCCCAAGAACTTTCCTACTCCGACCCCATAAATTCACTTGGCTGGGTTGAGCTTCATCCGGTATTTATCCATTGTGTCAAAGGTCCTCTCAAGGTCTCCCACATGATCCTTGTCTTTCAAACTCTTAGTCAACATGTCATCTAAATAGAACTCCATAGAATTATCGGTTTGGTCTTCGAACATTTTATTCACGAGACGCTGATAAATTGCGCATGCATTCTTAAGGCCAAAGGGAATCGATGGTGCTGTAAACAACACTACCAAATAAAGAGGTAGTAGAGCTCAAATAGGCATACCAATGGCATGAAATAATAACACAAATATGTACAAGGAGATGAGGAGAAGAGGAGAAACATACCAATATAACTGTTCCGGTAATTGCCTACATCCACTTTGCAAGTGAGTGTAAGTATCACTATCAGAAGAAGGCTTTAATGGTCGTATTAATACAATCATTCCATTATCTCTCTCTACTATAAATGAACCAGATTTTGGCTAGGGTTTGTAATTATGGATCCTTTTACAAGGTTTAGGATGACCTCTATATATAGTGTTTGGGGGGGGGGGGGGTGTAATATACCCCCTCAAGCATGTAATGAGAATGTACATGAGGATCGAACCAGTATGAGAATGAAACCTGGCTAATCTTATGTAGATAATGATGACCTCAATATTCCCTCATGTGAGGGGAATGATTTGATTATAACTATTTTGTCTATGTGTTCCGAACCTTACATGTTCTTGTAAATGCTCGACCCAATGTCCTTGACTGATGTAGCCTCGGCCTGGACGAGTACGAGGTTGGTGAAGTCTGACAGTGTTATTTTGTCTTATCAATATCCATGATGACCTCATCTAGGAGGGTTGGTCGAGGTTGGGTATGAGGTAGCTATAACATCGGCTGAGACAGATGATGATGTTGGTAGTTACTTGAGCCCATGAGACTCTAATGACCTCCGCCGATGGCCAGCCAAGGTTGGTGTATGAGGGTCCGACCTTAAAAAATATGACCTTTCTAATGGTTGTTATAGTATTCTTGTCAACTCGACCATAAGACTGGTCGAGCTTAGTCATTTTGAGTAAAAGGGTGTACTTTGGGCATTTCAATCACTCCCTAACCCTGAGTCTTCTATGTGAATAGATCATGGAGGGGTATGTGTGTTAAGCCGAGGCTGAGTCTCTTTTGGTGCCAATGTTCTCTTGACATATGTCACTTATTGAAGTGAAACGTATTCCCCAATGTGAGATGATTTTGAGAGTTGTCTTTTGGGTTCCCTAGGGTAATGATGGGGGCATTGGGAATCGTGCCCCATTATTGAGTAGGTTTAAAAACCTCTTCTCTCTCCTGATTCTCTTTCTTCTTCCTATTTTCTCCCGCCTAAGCTTTCTTCAACTGCCCTTCTTTTCAATCCTTCCATTGTTGCGATGTGATCAAAGGTTTCCTTCATTTCCTATCCTCTTCTTCCCTTACTCGCGACTAGCCAGGTATTGTTTTCCACCTCTTTTTCCCATTTCCAATCATTGTTTTGAATTTCTAAATTTCCAGCGAAGTTTTTTTTTTTTTTTGTGAAGCTTTGTACCAATGGCAAGTGGTTATTTGGTTAGTCTTGTAGGTATTAGGTAGTTTTCGGCATGTTGTAGGTTGCTCTGAGGTTGTTTTATCCATAAACACCCATTTTTTAGGTTTATCGGTGACCCTCTGGTCGTCTCCTCCGGTGACATAGTTCTTGAAGGTTCTTGACATTCTTGGTGAAAACCTTTCAGATTCCTAGTTTGACCTTTAGTTTGGGTTCTAATAAGTTGTGTACCTATTTGTTGTTTGGGTCCTTCCTTTAAGTGTAGTGTTGTCTCACTTATGCTTAGACCCTTGTACTAACTTATAAAAGAGTTCCCATGTCTTCGTGAGAAGACCGTTGAGAAAATTAGGCAAATAGAGCTAGCCTAAGAAGAAGCTCGTAGGGTTGAGGCCTTTCCCCTCAGACCCATCTTTCCTCCACCCCTTAAGGTTATATACCCCGAGTCAGCCGATCCTACTGAGCCTATAGAGGTTCCTGAGGATCCTGCACCAATATCTAAGTCTATGTCATCTTCCTCAGATCCCATGTTAACCTCTGAAATACGAGAATCTGTAGACTCATTTCAAGAGGCTATGGACAATTCTCCTAGACACGGTGAGGTTCCAGAGGAAGCCGAGGTTTCAAGTCGTTCCTCATATCACCAAGGTGCTAACACTTCGCATAGGTCATCTGATGTTGAAATCTTAGGGCCAAGTGTGGCACTTTCACCTCCCATTGGTGCCATTCCCCTATCGGCTTCCACTGGGGTCAAATTTTCTCAGAGGTTTCCTGGTGGTGCTCCAACACCTGCCGAGACCGATGTTGCTGGGGATTGTGATGATGATGAGGAGAGTGATCTCGATACATCTGAGGCGGCCGAGTATGAGAGCACCATCAGTGAGTATGATCTTATTACTTTTAGGTACCTCTATTCCATAAATTCTTCCATCATTCTTAGGAAACCTCTGAGGGATGAGAGGGCCTTTGATGGCCGAGATGGAGAGATTTGTGTCTATGAGAAGATGTCCAAGTTAGGCTTCCATATTACTATTCACCCAACCATCAGATATATATTTTCCCATATAAATCTATCCCCTTCCAAATTATCCCTAATGCTTGGGGGGTTATGATTGGGGCCATCGTCCTTTGGAGGGTTGTCCATCACTTAGACCTTCCAATTAGAGTTTTCACTGGTTGTTATGTTCCCCCCTCTTCCAAAAACTAACCTAGCTATTACCACTTCTTAGCCAGGAAATCAGAGAATAAAATGCTCTTTGTTACAAAAACTTCGAATCATAACTCGAATCCTCGGTATTTCTTTGCTTCTGGGGCATGGGAATTTAGTTCAAATGAGGCCTTTGGAACGTCAGTTCCAAGGACCCCTCTGAGATGGGGGGAGGTCTCCCTTTCTTCCAAAGCCAACCCTTAAACTAGCCAGGACAATTATAAATACATTGAAGACCTTCGTCGTCAGGGAAATTGTAAAAATGGCTTATTAAATATAAACACCTAATGACCCCCTACTACCTATCTTAGACAGGTTTAGGGGGTGGTCCCTGGAAGAGCTTCGTAAGTATGAATTTTTCTTACACAAGCTATACCTCTTATGTTTTATATCTCTGGCTGACTAACTCAGAGACTTATCTTTTGCTGAGCGCCCAGCAGGCATATCAGACGACCTTTGGGAAATGTCTACTCCTGGTCTTGTGAAGCTATTGGAAGAAAAGGGTGGAAAAAATGTACCCCCTCCTACAACCAAGAATAATGTCGGCACCTCCAAGGCTAATGATAATAAAAAGAGGAAGACCATACCTGACCCTGAGCATATGAGGCGGGGCAAGACTCAAGCCAGGGATCATGCCATTCCCATCTATATAGACGATGCCTTGGCTGCTCATCTTGCTCAGCTTAAAATCAGTGATAGCTTAATCAGCCATGGTCTGAAGCCTATCGATGCTATCGCTACAGTAATGACTGAAAAGGATAAGCATTTCTTATGCACATTGGATATCCCGTTGTTGGTCGAGTTTGCTCTCTACAAGTCAATTCAGGTACCAATTTTTGTTCATTTGATCATTTTCTCTTCACAAGTGTAACCTCATCTTTTTAAAAACTATAAGTCATATATTCTTACATAATACCTTCTTTTGCAGGGAGTCTTTTCTTTCCATCGCATTGTTGATTGGACTCTGAAGAGGATTCTCCTTATAGAGAAGGGTCAGGAAGCTGGGAAGGTTCAGGCCTCCTTAAATAAAGAGGTTGAAAGGCTGAAGGGAGGTGTCCAGTAGAGGGACAACGACATGTCTAAGCTTAAGAAGGACCATGACGTAGCTCTGAAGTCCAAGGATGATGCCCTCCAGGCTAAGGTTAATGCTGCAGTCAAGGCTGCTTTGGAAGATGTTGTTAAGGAGACCATCGAAGACTATAAGGTCTCCGATGAATTTGTCACCTTTGGTTTTGAATATCTTAAAAGAGGTGTCAAGGTGACTAGAAAATAAGCAGCCATGAAGGAGAGCGATTCGGGTGTCTTGCATGCATTATACTTTGTGGGTCTTGGCTTTAGAGACCCTCGGTTTGCTTAGGACTTGTAGGAAGTCAAAAAAGCCGATGCTACCCCAGTCGAGACTACTCCTCTCAAGGTCACTAAGACAGAATATGCCACTCACCATGATGATGGTGTTGAAGTGGTGAACGTCGCCCATGACCAGACAACTGCAGCTACAAAGATATATGCCATTTCCCTGTGAAGCTTTTCGTTGTATTTTTGTAACTCTTATTTTTGTGAACTTCTGATGGCTCCTTGATATTGGCTTAATTTGTAACTAAATATTTTTAATGATAATCAGTAGTCCAATCTTCTTCAGATTCTACTGCTTCATATGGTGTTTTTCTTGAAATGTCTTACCTCTTAAATTTTCACCAAACTAATGATGTTTAAAGTCTGTGGTCACCATATTATGATGTTTACCCTCATAAATTTTCATCAAATAATGATGTTTAAGGTCTGAGGTCATAATATTATGATGTTTAACCTCATAAATTTTCACCAACTAATGATGTTTAAAGTATGAGGTCACCATATTATGATGTTTCACCTCATAAATTTTCACCAAACTAATGATGTTTAAGGTTTAAGGTCACCATATTATGATGTTTCACCTCATAAATTTTCCCCAAACAATTGATTTTTAAGGTTTAAGGTCACCATATTCTCATGTTAACCCTCATAAATTTTCACCAAATAATGATGTTTAAGGTCTGAGGTCACGATATTATGATGTTTCACCTCATAAATTTTCACCAAACTAATAATGTTTAAGTTACGAGGTCGCCATATTATGATGTTTCACGTCATAAATTTTCACCAAACTAATGATGTTTAAGGTCTAAGGTCACCATATTATGATGTTTCACCTCATAAATTTTCACCAAACTAATGATATTTAAGGTCTGAGGTCACCATATTATTATGTTTCACCTCATAATTTTTCACCAAACTAATGATGTTTAAGGTCTGATGTCACCATATTATTATGTTTCACCTCATAAATTTTCACCAAACTAATGATGTTTAAGGTCTGAGGTCACCATATTATAATGTTTCATCTCATACATTTTCACCAAACTAATGATGTTTAAGGTCCGAGTTCACCATATTATGATGTTTGCCCTCATAAATTTTCACCAAATAATGATGTTTAAGGTCTGAGGTCACCATATTATGATGTTTCACCTCATAAATTTTTACCAAACTAATGATGTTTATGGTCTGAGGTCACCACATTATGATGTTTCACCTCATAAATTTTCACCAAACTAATGATGTTTAATGTCTGAGGTCACCATGTTATGATGTTTCACCTCATAAATTTTTACCAAACTAATGATATTTAAGGTCTGAGGTCACCATATTATGATGTTTACCCTCATAAATTTTCACGAAACTAATGATGTTTAAGGTTTGAGGTCACCATATTTTGATGTTTTACCTCATAAATTTTCACCAAACCAATGATGTCTAAGGTCTGACGTCACCATATTATGATATTTACCCTCATAAATTTTCACCAAACTAATGGTGTTTAAGGTGTGAGGTCACCATATTATGATGTTTCACCTCATAAATTTTCACCAAACTAATGATGTTTAAAGTCTAAGATCAGCATATTATGATGTTTCACCTCATAAATTTTCACTAAACTAATGATGTTTAACGTCTGAAGTCACCATATTATGATGTTTCACCTCATAATTTTTTACCAAACTAATGATGTTTATGGTTTGAGGTCACCATATTACGATGTTTCACCTGATAAATTTTCACCAAACTAATGATGTTTAAGGTCTGAGGTCACCATATTATGATGTTTCACCTCATAAGTTTTTACCAAAATAATGATGTTTAAGGACACGACAAACATGTCAGCACAACACTGTTATCTTTTCATTAACATCCTCTTGAGAAACTCATACACTTATTACAAAAAAGATAAGAACTGCAACATCATATGTAATATTTATTTAAATGATCGGCATTCCAAGGGTTGGAGAAAAGTTCTCCTTCAATATCTTACTAGCCGGTAAGTACCAGGGACAACCTCATCAACTACCCTATAAGGACCATGCCAATTTGGATTGAGTTTATTTTCTTTTTTCCACGTCTTCTTTAGGACTAGGTCTCCTACAATTATGGCCTTAATTTCACCCTTTGATTATAGAATCTCGTAGTTCTCTGCTAATAGGCTGCATGTCTTATCTCTACATCCTCTGTTCTTTCCTCGATCAAATCAGGATCAAGTCTTCTCTCTTCCCCATTCCTTTAAGGTCATAGGTCTGAACTCTATGAGTGGGAAGTCCTACCTCTGTAGGGATGACAGCCTCTGAGCCATAGGCTAATATAAATAAAGTCTCTCCTATTGGTGTCCTTGATGTCATCCTGTAGGCCCAAAGCACACCATATACCTCCTCTATCCATATTCATTTGGACTCTTCCAACCTCTTTTTTATCCCATCAAGGATTGTCCGGTTTGTGACCTCGATCTGACCGTTTGCCTAGGGTCGCCTGGGAGAAGAGAAGAATCGATTGATCCCTACTCTTTTGCAGTATTTTTCTAAGGAAACATTCTTGAAATGGGTCCCATTGTCTGCGATGAGGGTGTTTTAAATACCATACCTACATATGATGTTCTTCCAGATGAACTGTAAGGTCTTCTGCTCAGTGATTGTCATCAGTGGCTCAGCCTCCACCTATTTGGAGAAATAATCAATTGCCACTATTAAGAACTGATAGTTGTTTGCATCTCTAGGTACGGGTCCTACCAAGTCAATGACCCATATTGAAAATGGACAAGGGGAACCGATAGAATTAAGAGGTTGGTGTGGTTGATGAGGTATGGTGGATAATCTCTAACATTTATCACACTTCTTCACATACGCAGCTGCATCTTTGGCCAAGGTCGACCACTTGTACCCCTGAGTGATTATCCTCTTAGCCAATGGCCTTCCTCCTATGTTACTTGAACAAGAGCCCTCAAGAACATCATGCAAGATGTGTGGAACCTCTAAATGGTGGTAACATCTAATGAGAGAGAGTAGTAACCCCATTTTATACAAGACAACCCATACAATTGAGAATTTAGAAGCTCTGAACCTCAGCTTTCTCCTTTCTAACTTCGATGTTGGCAGCTCTCCCTCTCTAATGTATCTATGGACATTACCGATCCTAGCAGAGGGAGAGATGAAGAAGAGGATATCTTTGTGTTGAGAGAACCTTCATCCCACGCATCCCTCTCGGGAGCTCTTCGGCCGGCATCGGTAATGAGGTGAAAATGTATAGAGATGGAGTCGCCAGTCTATTTTACTCAAAACAAACAAAAGAAAAAAAGGGAGCCATCCCGAAGGATAGCATCCAAAGACATACTGATACATACGAAACCAAAATTATTCGAAAAGGGTCCGGAGGCTAAGTTACGAAATAGGAAGGTGTTAGGTACCCATATTTCCCTTGCGGCGTCTCATAGATGGTTGCTATTTTCCCTTATTTCCCCATGATATGTGTGCATGTGTATATGTAGTGGAGATAGGAATCATCGACTTGTACCATGGAAGAGATAACGCGAGTTATCCATATGAATGTTTCAAAAAGTAATATTAGAAAATATGATTTACGTGATTATCCTCTCATTGATCATTACGATGGAATGATAACGCATATGGAATAATACACCACTAAGAGAAAATTTATGTATATGTAAATATATAGAACCTAATAGAATTAAGTTAAAGAATATAGAAAAATAACAAAAATGAAAGGAATAGGACTCGAGTCTCGGGTTTTACCCCAAGACGCCTACGTAGCCTGTAGAGGCATCAAAGTCGACGTAGTTTATATACAAAACGAGGGGTGGCATTTATCCCATAAATCCAATTGGGGACTTCTCTTATTTATGTGTGTGTGTGTGTGTGTGTGTAAAAAGGTGTTTTAGTTGTGAGAAAAGTGTGAGAATTCCCATTTGGAATTTATGAGCAAACCCTCCTTTCTTATTTTTTTGGGTTTTATTTATATGAAAATAAGAGATGTGCAATAATACTAAATAAAAATTATATTAGGCTACATAAGATGAGAGAATAAAAGTGCTAAGTAATAAAATAAGCTAATGCGATTTTAGGAGAATTTGAAGAAGGGGTTGAGAAAGTTGGACCTTCTTGAAGATCTTGAGCTTGGTCTTGAATGTTGGAGAGTAGCCCTTTCATTTGGATGATGATGAAGGGTATATAATTTACCAAGTTTGGTGAAAAAAGTTGATGAAAAGTGATGGTTAGAAAAGGATTTGGATGTGAAAATCACGTTGACTTCGAGAGAGGTTTTCTGAGTTCACTGAGAGTGATGGATTTAAGATCTTGGCTCTCTCTTGCAATGAGGTCAGGCCCTCCTTTTTATATGCCTGGGACAATGCTGATTGTCATAGTCCTAGACCTGCCAATCGACAGGTGTTTTTAAGGCACACTTCCAATAGCCAGGGTTTGGAACATGCCGTTTGGCAATCTCTTTTAGGTTCCTTCAAAAAATTGGTCGTAGAGCAGAAACCGTTGATTCGAATCGCGAACGGGGCGAATCATTGGAAAGGTTAGGATATGTACTTAGACATTCCAAAGAGATTGGATTAGTTTAGGAAGTTAACTTTGGTCAACTGGGGCTTGGAAGATTTCAGTGACCTTTCGAAGTAAACCGAATCGTTCGTCCATACCGTAAGTCAAAATCGCGCACGGGGAGGACTGTTGGAAAAGGGTTTCACCTCCCTTTGAAGATTCATTTAGTCTCAGTCGAGCTGAAGAGTTGACTTTGGTAAAATGGATCCCGAGAGCATCCGATGGCCTCTTAATCAAGTTCCGAGGGAGACCGGGTAGTTCATCGCACCGTAAGTCAGAATCATGCACGGGGCAGAACGTTGGAAAGGGGTTTCAGTTCCCTTAGAGGATTCATTCAGTCTTGACCAAGATAAAGAGTCTAACTTTTGATCAAAATGTATCCTGCAAGTTCCCGATGGCCTCTCAATCAGTACCCGGGGTATGAATTAGGTTTGTAGTGATGTGGGGAGGTTCTAGAGACCTAGGAGAGGTTGGGGGTGCTAGAATGGGGTGTCTATAGAGCCCCTCGATGGGTGAGTTTGGGACAAACGATAGATGTCAAATAGACACCTCATGATGCCTTTGAAAGAGTATGACCAATTTAGAGGGCCAAGGACGATTCTGAGGGCTTGAAGATGAGGGTGACCGATTTTGCGGGTCAAAGCCAATTTTGGGGGATTGAAGATGAGGGTGACCGATTATGTGGGTCGAAGCCAATTCTGAGGGTTTGAAGATGAGGGTGACTGATTTTGCGGGTCGAAGCCAATTATGAGGGCTTAAATTGAGATGTCCAATTCCGCAGGTCGAAGCCAATTCTGAGGGCATAAAGATGAGGGTGATTGATTCTGCGGGTCGAAGCCAATTCTGAGGGCTTCAATTGAGATGACCAATTCTGTGGGTCGAAGATAATTCCGAGGGGTTGAAGATGAGAGTGACTGATTCTGCGGGTCAATGCCAATTCTAAGGGCTTGAAGATGAGGGTGACCTATTTTGCGAGTCGAAGCCAATTTTTAGGGCTTGAGATAAGATGACCAATTCTGTGGGTTGAAGTCAATTATGAGGGATTGAAGATGAAGGTGACCGATTCTGCAAGTCGAAGCCAATTCTGAGGTCTTGAGATGAGATGACCAATTCTGCGGGTCGAAGCCACTAATGAGGGCTTAAGTTGAGATGTCTAATTCTGTGGGTCGAAGCCAATTCTAAGGGCTTAAGTTGCGATGACAAATTATGTGGGTCGAAGCCAATTCTGAGGTCTTGAAGATGAGGGTGACCAATTCTGTGGGTCATAGCCAATTCCGAGGCCTTAAATTGAGATGACCAATTATGTGGGTTGAAGCCAATTCTGAGGGCTTAAGGTGAGATGACCAATTCTGCGGGTCAAAGCTAATTCTGAGGGCTTAAGTTGAAATGACCAATTCTGCGAGTCGAAGTCAATTATGAGGGCTTTGAAATGACCAATTCTATGGGTCGAAGCTAATTCTGAGGGCTTAAATTGAGATGACCAATTCTGTGGTCGAGGCCAATTCTGAGGGCTTAAGTTGATATGTCCTCGGGGAACTCCGTTGGGGAAATTACCTCATGATTTTGATTTGAGTTGGGGAGCTGATTTATGGGGAAATCCTTGTATCTTTTGGAGACTTTATGGGGTAGTAGCTAATCTTATGATATAAATTCCACTGGGTGAGTGATTAGGTGGTCCGAGGTTTGGACATATTGGTGGGGGGAATTTGAGACCTTTAGGGAATAGAAGATGATCCGGATGTTTGGGATACTTTAGAGGTCCTCTGGGAACGTTGTCGGGAGGAGATTCACTTGGCATTTGAGAGTTCAGTTAGGGAAATAAGCGTTCCACTTGAGGGAGTGCGAAATTTTCTTGGTGAAAATGTTCTAAATCCCCCCCCCCCCGGTATGCTTAGGAATTTTTTGAAGATTTTTCAGGTTTTTCTGGTATTTTTGGGGAGTTTCTGTACAAAACTTAAGGGGGTGCCGATCAGCATGGTGTGGACGGTGCCATTCGGTAGTGGCACGAACTTCTGGACTGCCTCGAGAAGATAAAGGGGCAGTGCCATTAGGTATGTGGAGGTGCAGTGTTGATCGGCATGACCCTTGGCTTCCTATAAAAAAGGGCGGGTTCCCCTAATTTTTCACAGCTTCTTGCCTTCTCTCTTTCTACGATTTTCTTCTGTGAATCTTTCTAACATTTAGCAATCTAAAAAATGGCTGCTTTCATGAGAACTTTGGTACAGAGGGAGTGGTTGGCTATTGATGACTGGGAGAATGTGGAGTGGAGGGCTAAGGTGCCTCTTTATTTGGGGAGTGAGAACTCTTTTGATGCATTTGAGCCAGTTGCGGATGAGCGGACTTGGCTCTGGGAGCTGTTGCATCATCGTTCTTCTAGGGTGGTGAACCCTGGTGGTTATGTAAGTAAAAATATGACCTTTGGCATTCTTTTTTTTGTGATTACCTTTTTTTTCTTGGATTTTGATGAGGTTTTCCTATGACAGTCCGATGTTTCTTTGTCGAACATGCGTACCCGTGGGATGACGGGGATTAAGGATGTCTGGGAGCACCTTCCACCTATGGTGCGTTGGATAGTGTCGTCAGCAAGCTTTGAGAGGTTGACTCCTGTGCTGGATGAGACACCTCATTCGACGACCGTTTTATGCGATATGGGGGAGAGGTGGTAGGACACTACCCACACCTTTCATTTTGGCTTTGTGGAGGTGACTGTGACTCCCATAGATGTGCAGCAGCTACTGGGGATGGATTATGATGGAGAGCAAATAGAGGTGGATCTCTCTTTATGGGTGAGATCGGAGGCAGTGCAGGCGGCACTCGGTGATATGGGGAGGATAGTGTCTGGAGACTCAATCAGTTTGTCCCTACTGAGGGATGTTTTGCTGGGTAGGGTAATTGATGGGGAGGATGGGCTGCATGTGAGGTAGATGGTCCGTTTGTTCATTTTTCTGGTTCTGGGGGATTTTTGGTGGCGTCGAGCCGCGACGTCGTCCACTTATGGTTTTTGCCATACTTGAGGATGTTTTCGAACATCACTCTCTATGATTGGGGGAGCCTGACTTTGGTGACCCTTTATTTTTCTTTGGATGCGTTTAGTCGGTGCTTCCGACAAACTTTTACTGGAGACACATATCTTCTTAAGGTATTCTTTAGTTTGTGCATTTTCCTTTCATGCATTTGCATTTTCCATGTGCGTCCCTTTTTTTTATTGCGGATTCTTGTCTTTGGCAGACATGGTTCTATGAGATGATTGGGTGTAATTACCAGATGGTTACTTTGAGGGATGAAACTGTTGGAGACTCCTACCGGTTGTATCGATTGTAGAAGGCCAATCGACAGTTAAGAAAGTCTCTTTGTCTAGAGGCGGTGCGTCAGGTCATGAATGGCCTGACCAGTGATAGGGTAAGAATTTTTCCTTCTTCAGCCTTGGTTTTTGTGTGCTCTAATTCCATATTGACTTATATCTTGCTGGGGATTTTTCAGGTGACCTTTTACCCTTGGGGGACGGTTGTTCAGGACACGGGGTCGACTGGGGTGAATGCGCATATGATCCATTTGTTGGTGTATGAGTTTGTCCACTCTTTGTATCTTGGAGAGAGGGCGGTTTGACACATTGCTAAGGAGGAGGTGGTGGTGCCACCTGTGAGGTCCCCTATGTCTATGAGGCGGGAACGGTTGCTGCTAGAGGATGTGAGGATCGCGGCGATGATTGGCGAGTCCTATCTATTTTACACTGATACAGCTATACCGTATGATTATATGGACTTCATGACGAGTTGGCTGATGGCTCCCAACATATATGATTCACTACCTTTCCCTCCGACAGGTTCGAGTCAGCCAGTGGCGTCCTCCCACAGCGGTGGTGGTCCGTCGATGTCTGCGACAGGTACAACTTCAGAGGTCCCTTTTGTGCGGTTGCATACCCCTTCCTACAACATTTGACGGGTAGATGGAGGGATAGTGCCTATGTTTCATCGTCCTCATGCGATGGACCCAAAGGAGTTAGGCTTCACATAGGAGGTTCTTCATCCTTTGGTAAACTTTTATGGTCTTTTCTTTTTCTTCCTTTTGGTTTCTTTTGATCTTTTCTACTTGATACTGATTCTGCCTTTCCTTACAGCAAGTCCGAGTGTCCACCACTTGGCTGAGGGATATTAGGGACTCGATATCTTCGACGACGACCCATATTCGGGATGTGATTCCTGTTCCTTCTTTCTTGGTGTCGTCTGCCTCATCCGAGGACGAGTCTGGTTCGGGTAGCGGTGGTGCATCGTCTCGCCGTAGGGGAAATAAATCACATCGCAGGGGTGGGAGTTCTTAGAGAGAGAGGGGAAAGTGTACGTGAGAGAAATTGAGAATGTGGGTTTGGGCTGAGTCCCGTTTTTTTTCTGCCTTTATTTATTTTCCTGTAAAAATGTTGTAACACATAAACATATCTATGCAATGCAATGGAGTTTTTTATTATCTTCTGTTAGTAATGAATGAATGAATGTATGCACATGTGCTTTTTACTTTGCTGCTGAGACCGTAAAATATTTTTAGAAGTCTTAATGAATGTTTTATTCATAATGACAATTATATAAAGATGGAAAGGGGGTTCTTGAAATTCTGTTGAGAATATTGATTTATTTTCATTGAGTTTTCTGATTTTGACAAAAGCGAAAAAAGGTAAGTTTCTAAAAATAGGTGGTTGTCGATCGGGAAGCACCTTGTCCTGCCTATCGATAGGTCAGTCCAGTCCCATCAATTTAAAGATTTGATTGGTACCCTCTTCAGCATTTCGTACCTTGTGGGGCGGGATTTCCTCCAATTTTTGTAGGGTTTATGTCTTTTGTGAGGGTTTTCAAGTATAAAAAGAGGGGTAAGGGTGGATTGTTTTCATCACACTTTCATATTCTTCCTTTCTTATTCTATGAGATGGTTCTCCCTGGTAGTTTTGAGTTCTCCAACTACCTCGAGAATTTGGGGGCAATGTGCTCCTACAACATAGACTACGATGCTTTCAACATGTGTCGAGTATTTTTATGGTGTAATTGACCCATAGAGTGGAACATACTAATGGCGGCAATACCATTTTGGTACCCCGAAGACCATGTATTCCACATTCTCTTGGAAGAAGTCTATCCGACTTATGAAGAATTTTCTGAAGCACCTTATACACTTGAATCACTAGAGTCTACATTGTATGAGTACTCGTCTAGTGTGGAAATAATGACCATTTCGTAGATACCAAAGAGCCTCAGAATCTTCTTCTTAAGCCACACTTAATTGTATTTGAGGTATAATGCTCAATCACACACTCTAGGGTTGCATACATTGTTCATATTATGTATTATTTGATTGTGTGTGAGTTGTGTGTGGTTAATCACTTTTAAATTGGTTTTAATAATTTTTGGGAATTTTTAATAATTTTTAAATGATTTATTGGAAATTAAAATTTGTTTTATAAAACTTTTGGGGTCTTTTTGTAATTCCTAGTTTTATGTTTTCATACCTGGAAGTTGGTTTGGTTAGTATCCGAAAGCGCTTGACAATTGAGGTTGCCTGTGTAATTAAGTTTAAAATGCGTGTGTGAGAGCCAATCTCAGCCCTATACCTCTTATCCTTATAACGGCCTGATTTGTGTTTGTTTGTAGACACATAACCCTTGTCTAATCTCAGCCCTTGGATCCTTGTTATCAATGCTCTGCATGCATTTGAACCCAATCCTTGTGAACCTCTCTAGACCAATTGGGGGACGTTTAATCCACCGCTGTTTTTTAACCATTTGATCAAAGTCTTTTGCCCTTGACCTCATCTCAACCCTTGGTTTTGAACAGACCTTATCGATTCTTCCTTTCTCCCTATAAAAGGAGGCTTATCCTCAGCATTTGGGGAATTTTGGCATTTTGTCTAAAGAGAGAGAAGAGAGAGAAGGAAGTTAAGAGAGGAACTAAAGAGTGAAAGAAACCCTAAATCGTCCTAACCCTGTTTCAAACCCTAAACTCATTTTTCTAAAGTCAGTTTAAATCAAAACCAAACGTGAGTGTTTGAGAGTTTTTTTTGAGTTGGTTTGAAAGGCTATTCGTGGTTTATACCCTCTTCAGTTTGAGATCTTGTGTCCAACTTAAGCATTTCAGTTATATCTGTATTTATGTTTTATAGAAATTACAGATCTGGTCATTTTATGTTATATTACACTAAAATCTACATATTTAGTTTCTCATCATGAGAAATCACTTCGTTAATTTTTTTTGTAAATGTTTTTCACAACTCCAGAATCAACAAAATTATTTTCTGTTTCTAGTTCTTTTGAAGCAAGACTTCTGACCTAGTTGGAATCGCAATTGGTGGTTTCCAATTTCAAATAATTTTCAAAACCCTCTGAAATTGCATATGACCTTGTCATTCTTACGATCAAGGTAACCTTGGATTCAAGGATTAATTAAAAGGTCAAACAAAATTCCTTTGTTTCCCAAGAAGAGAGAAACTGAAAATCACAGCATATAGATCTGATTTGTAATTTGATAGGAGTTTCTATATAAAATAAGTGTGTGTGTCTGCATGCATGTGTTAGAGCACCATCACAAACACTTGACACACTAAAACACATAAATGTTGGTTATAAGATCGTGAATCTTCAAGAATTGACGTAAAGATTGGACGAAAGTGGAGAAGTTAGCAAACTAGGAAAGGCACATCAACATCAGAACTGCAATGAAGTTAGAATTAAACCAGTGGGTACATTTCTAAACTTGTATAGGTCTGATTTGTGTGCACGTGTGTTAAATAGTTTGTAACTTGCATATTTTGTTTTAGTGGATTTTTGGTCTGTGACTCACAAGTCACTATGTATGTTTCCTCAGTTGGGTGAGGTTTTACCACGTTAAAAATGCCTTGTCCTTAATCTTTCTACATCTCCTCATCTCATTCTTGTGGTTATGCTGAGTTTAATTGATTTAAAATATTTTTACTAAACCTATTATAAAATCTTGAAGAAATCTCGTGCATGTTTAATTAAACACATCTTGTGTTAATTTTTTTTGTTTTCAAGAAAAGAGTTTCCTCAAAAAACAGCTCGGAGTTACTTCAATAGTTTATTCTTGTATTAAATGACCTAAATAACAGATTTTTCAATTGGTATCAGAGCATTGGAAATTTTCTTTAAAGATATTGTTTTTTGAAATTATTTTCTTAAAATCAAACAATGGACGAGAAAAATGAAAGATTTGGTAACTTGACCAGACCTCCTCTCTTTGATGGAAACAACTTTGCTTATTGGAAAGTAAGGATGGTTGCTTTCATACAAGAAACCTTGGGAGAAGATGTCTGGGATGTTGTTGAAAATGGATATACTTATCCAACTAAACTAGCCGTCGAAGGAAGTAATGAGAGGATTAAGAAAGTGTTAAGTGAATTCACTTAATAAGAGAAGTATGTTTCTCTAAAACAATAACAAAGGAAAGAATGCCATTTTTATGTCTATAAATGAACATGAGTTCAAAAGGATCTCATTTTTTGCCACTTCTAAGGAAGGTTGGGATACACTGATGACTGCACATGAAGGTGACACTAGATTTAAGCCTGCTAAAACACATATGCTTATCCAGCAGTATAACTCTTTAATTATGTCAGACTCTGATTCTTTGATGACTTTTACATAAAATTAACTGACAATATGATCAAATTTTATGCTAATGGGATAACTTATGATAGACATGAAATTTTCTCTCAAATTCTAATATCATTACAACAGAAATTTGATAATAAAAGATATGCTATTGAGGAAATGAGTGACCAAAATCTCACTCTTGAATTACTCAGTAGTAAACTGAGAACTGTGGAAGTGGAATTAGAATTTAAGAAATAATTGACCCAGTCCCATAGTGTAGACACCCCATTTTGTTACCCCCTAACTCTCCTTAGGTCCCTAGTACCACCCTTCATTACCGTAAACACAGGTCATGTCCCGAGTACTGACCTAGAGGCCATCAGGCACTCCCTGGCTCAGTTTGACCCAAAATTGAAACTCTTCATCTCGACCGAGACTGAATGAATTTTCGAAGGGCACTAAATACCCTTTCCAATAGTCTGCCTCGTGCACGATTCCGACTTACCATGCGGACGAACGATCCATTTACGTCCGAAACCTGACCTAGAGGCCATCGGGCGCTCCCGAGCTCTATTTGACCTAAGTCAACTCTTCAGATCAATTAAGGCTGAATGAATATTCAAAGGTTACTGAATACCCTTTGCAACGGTCCATCCCGTGCACAATTTCGACTTTCTATGCGGGCGAACGATCCGTTTGACTTCGGGAGGTCACCGAATGCTTCCCAGGCACAGTTGACCAAATTCAACTCCCCAAATTGGGTCAAACTCTTTGAAATGTCAAAGTACATCTCCTAACATTTCCAACGGTCTGCCCAGTACACGATTTGGACTTACCATGTGGATGAACGATCCATTTGCGTCCTAACGATTCCTTGTCCAATGGACCAACAAATGCTTCCGAGCCATATTTGACCTAAAGTCAACTCCCGAACCCAAGAAAGATCCAAAAGACTTCAAAGGTATCTGAATTACCTTTCCAACGGTATGACCCGTGCGCGATTCTGACCAATGGTTTGCCCTCGACGATCGATTTTCTGAAAAATCCTCAAGCGCACTGCCAAATTGCAGGTTCGAGACCCTGCCTATCGGCACCGGAAGTAACAGATATATGCCCATCGGCACTTACCTAGGCCTATAAAAGGAGTACTTCACCTCATTTTCAAGGGGAGCCCAGATCTGATAAAAATCTCTCTGAACGAATCCTAGAAACCTCTCTCGAAGGCAGCGTGATTTCAACTTCCAAATCCCTTTTTTACTTCCACTTTTCATCATCCTTTTCATCAAACTTGGTGAATTAGCCACTCTCCATCATCATCATCCAAGAGCAATGGCCTGCTCTCCAACATTCAAGATTAAGCTCAAGATCTTCAAGAAGGTCCAACATTCTCAAACTCTCTCTTAAATTCTCTTAAATTCCCAATAACTTGTTTTCTTATTTAGCACTTTTATTATCTCATCTCACACATCCTAATATACTTTTTATTTATTATTATTGTACATATTTTATTTTTCTAAAACCCAAAAAACAAGAAAAAGAGGGTTTGCTCATAAATTCCAAATAGGGATTCTCACACTTTTTTTCACACTTTTTTCACAACTAAAACACTTTTTCTACACACACACACACACACACTTACAAATAAGAGATTCCCCATTTGGATTTATGGAATAAACCCCACCCCTCATTTTGTATGCGAACTACGTGGACTTTGATGCCTTTATAGGCTACGTAGGCGTCTCGGGGTAAAACTCGAGACTCGAGTCCTTTTTCTCACCTTTTCTCTCATTTTCTATCTTCTCTAAATCCATTTTCATTATATTCTATATACTTTCCCTTAGTGACGCATTACTCCATATGCGTTATCGTTCCATTATAACGATCAACGTAGGGATAGTCGCGTAAATCTTATTTTTCTAATATTATCCTTATATCTTCCTATGGATGACTCGCTTTATCTTTTCCATGATACAAGTCGAGGATTCCCACCTCCATTCTATATATACACATGCACACATGTCACGGGGGGAAAAAAAAAGGAAAATAGAAAATATTCATGAGAGACCGAAAGGGCGGAATGGGTGCTTATCACCTTCCCATTTCATCACTAAGCCTCCGAACCCTTCTCGAATCATCTTGGTTTCGCACCCACCAGTATGTCTTTGGATGCCATCCTTCGGGGTGGCTTCCCCTTTTTGTTTTGTTTATTTTGAGTAAAATAGACTGGCGACTCTGAATCTCTCTACATTCTTACCCCACACCTCAAACGATGCTGGTCGAAGTGCTCTCGAGAGGGATACATGGGACCCGAAGGATCCTATCCTCCATGAGCCCGCCCGCACGGTGAGGATCGGGGATGGCCACACATAGGAAACAAACTAATTTCAATTTGCATTTTTCCTCTAAGCTGATGAAACCTGAGCTTACTATTCCCAATAACGACTCTGATGAGGACTGTGATATAGATAGTTTGGATAATTATATTTCCTTGATGTCAAAGCAGTTTAAGAAAATCCTCAAATTTAGAAATAAAATGGCAAACAGACAAGGCAAGACAAATTATCCAACTCAGTATAACCCCAAACCTCATGAGAAAGGTCAAGTCAAACCTCACAAGGACATTCATACGAGACCTAACAAAGACTTTAAGAATATTGAATGTTTTAGATGTGGAAAATTGGGTCATATAGCACATGACTGTAGAGTGAAACTGAACACGACCAATAAACATACTAGGGCCAACATTTGCAAGACATGGGATGATTTAAGTGATTCTGAAAATGAGGAATTTGAATCATCTGATGTTTTTAATCGTTACATGTCCTTCTTTGCCAAGATAATCTATAATGATGATATGCCTATACCTATGTATGAGAATGATGTTAGTATCTCCACCTCTACCGATATGAATCATGCTGCTACTAGTTTAGATGCTTTAATTTCTGATAACAATGCTAGTTCTACAGTGGGGTGTGTGAGTCAAAAGGAAAGCAATAATGACAATGCCAATGTGTGTGTGAGTTCAAAAAATGAATCCATATGGGTTACTTCACACACTAAACTTAGTGATTCTGGCACTGCAGACCTCCCTGATATTCACACACTTTATGCGAAAACTCTCAAGAAAAGCTCTAGACTAGAGAAGATTGTTAAAGACCTCACAAAGAAACTAGAAGACCTAAGTCTATTGGTTAAACTTAATGCTGAAGAGTATAATACCCAATGTCTAACTCATGAAAATGAAGTCAAAATTTATGATAAAAAACTGAAAGATTTTATTGAAATAAAAGAAACCCTGGAGAAAAAATATAAAGGGACATTATTAGAATAGGAACAATCTAAAGAAAAGACAACAACTGTTTTCAAAATATTTGCAAAATTTGAAAATAATTCCAACTGTTTTGATGGTTTTGTTGTTGATTCAAAAACAAATTTTGATGATCGAACTGGAAAAGGGTTTTGTCCTAATTTAAAGACACAAACTAAATTCTTTGAATTAATCAAGTTTGTGTCAGAAGGCAAAAGACCTATAGAAAATTGTCCCTATTTTCATTCCCTCAAAGATGAGTTTGATGAAAAACAACAAAAGTTTGATATTAGGGAATCAAGTTACTCTCAGTGTGATAGTCAACCTAAGGCTAAATACGTCTGCCCTCAAATTAGGAAAAATGTTTATTTGTTCCAAATTGTACTCCCTAGGAATAAGGCTCAACATCAAAATTCCATGAAACCTATGTTTAGAGACTTTCCTAATGAGATAACCTCTTCAAGAAATCTATATTGTTCATACTGTGACATATACGGTCATTATTTTGAAGGTTGCTACTTTAGACATTTAGTAAAACCTGTATGTAATACCCCTCTGTACTAGAACTTTAACTACTTTAGGAGAAGTCATAACAATTATCTCCTGCCTAGATAACCAGATAAAAACTCTAACTATAGAAAGAGAAAGATCAAACCTCAAAGAACATTTCCAGGAAGAACAACCAGGCGCTTTCTAAACCAAATGCTCATATTTTCCATAAAATGGAAACTCATGCGCAAAACATTTTTCAACAAAAATATAATGGTCGAAAATTTTATCAAATAAGAGGAAATTTGCGCAAAACAAAAACCAAAGTTGTTTGGGTTAGAAAAGACCAGATCAAGTGTAACATTGTGATTACTTCTTCTAAAGCTGAACACACTCCTTATGGTTGGTATTTAGACTCTGGTTGTTCAAAGCATGTGACTGGTGATGATACAAAACTTTTAAACAAAACCAGCTTTGCTGGAGGAAAAGTTATTTTTGGTGATGGTGTATCATCTCAAATCATTGGTAAAGGAACCCTCCAAGAAGAAGGATTTCCTTTTGTTGAAAATGTTCTTCTAGTAAAAGGTCTTAAGGCTAATTCACTTAGTATCTCACAATTTTGTGACTCAAATCATACTATCACCTTTTCAAAGAATAATTGCAAAATTTTAAATGAAAAAGGTGAGTGCATTATTACATGACTCAGGACTCCTGACAATTGTTATACTGTCCAGGCTAGTACTGAGGCCTGTAACATTTCCAGAATGGATGATAATGAAATATGGCATAATAGGATAGGTCACATAAATTACGATAACCTTAGTAGATTATCAACACAAGAAGTAGTTAGAGGAATTCCAAAGATCAAACGTATTTCTAACATTGTCTGTGTATCGTGTCAGGAAGGAAGAATTGTTAAGGAACCTCATAAGAAAGTTAAAGATATCCTTACCTCTAAACCCTTGGACCTCATCCATATGGACCCAATGGGTCCTTCTCGAACTGTTAGTCTCCATGGACACAGTTACATTCTAGTTATGGTTGATGACTTCACCAGATTTACTTGGGTGGCCTTCTTAAAAAAAGTCTGATACTTTCCAAACTTTTTTGAAAATTCTTCTTCAAATTGAAAATGAGAAGGACACTCAAGTAAATAGAATTCGTAGTGATATAGGTGGAGAATTCATAGATACTGGAATTATAGAGTATTGTGACTATATTGGTTACAAACATGAATTTAGTGCTCCTAAGACTCCTTAACAAAAAGGAATTGCTGAGAGAAAGAATCTTACTATTAAAGAGATGGCACGTGTTATGATTCATGCCAAGTGTTTACCTAAATATTTTTGGTTAGAATCTATTCGAACTGCTTGTCACATTATCAATAGGGTCTATCTTAGGAAGAATTCTAAAAAAACTCCTTACGAACTATGGTATGGGAAAAAGCCCAATCTCAAATACCTTAGAACCTTTGGTAGTACGTGTTATGTCTGCAAACACAAAGAATACTTATCCAAATTTGAGACTTGTGGAGATAAAGCTATCTTTCTAGGATATTACCCTAATAGTAGAGCATACCGTATCTATAATCTTCATACAAAGACCTTAATGGAATCCATAAATGTTATTGTAAGTGACACTACTTTTGAGAGTAAGACTGGAGAACCAACTATTGTGGAAGAGTCCGAAAATGTTTTATAAAATGACTCTCCAGAAATAGATGATTCTTTACCAACTGAGACACCTGAAGTACCTAATTGGGTTTCTAAAGATCATCCCACAGATAATGTTGTTGGTAACCCAAGTGAGCCTGTACGTATAAGATCTCAATTAAGAAACTTTTCTCATTATGCATGTTTTGTTTCCCTTGTGGAACCAAAGAATGTAAATGAAGCATTGGATGACCCTCATTGGATTTCTGCCATGCATGAAGGACTTCTTTAATTTGTCATTCATGATGTTTGGTATCTTGTACTAGGCCTGATCACAAAAAGGTCATTGGCACACGTTGGATATTTAAAAATAAATCTGATGAAAGTGGGATAATCATTAGAAACAAAGCTAGATTAGTGGCTCAAGGATACTCTCAAATTGAAGTTATAGATTTTAATGAGACTTTTGCCCCTGTTACTCGCTTAGAATATGTTTATCTTTTTTTTGCAATAGCTTGTTACGTACATTTTACGCTTTATCAAATGGATGTCAAATTTGCCTTCCTTAATGGAATATTAACTAAAGAGACCTATGTTGAACAACCCAAAGGGTTTATTGACCCTCAATTTCCTAACCATGTTTATCGTCTTAAAAAGGCTTTGTATGGCCTAAAACAAGCGACAAGAGCCTGGTATGAGCGCTTTTCCAATTTTCTCTTAGATAAAGGTTTTAAGAGAGGTGGAAATAATCAAACCCTTTTTGTCAAACAATTTGACAAACATATCATTATAGCTCAAGTTTATGTTGACGATATCATTTTTGGATCAACATCCCCCTCAAAATTTAAATTTTTTTTTTGAAATTATGCATAAATAATTTCAAATGTCTCTTACGGGGGAGTTGCAATTGTTCCTGGGTCTTCAAGTCAAATAGAATTCGAATGGTGTATTTGTTTCGCAATCTAAATATGCTTTAGAGATTGTCAAAAAAATTCTTCCTTGAAAGTGAAAAAGATGCTAAAACTCCCATGAGTACCATGGTCAAATTATCTAAGGATGAGAATGGTAAATCCATAGATCCAACTCTATATCGTAGTATGATAGGAACCTTACTATACCTTACGGCCTCGCGTCCTGATATTATGTATGTTGTTTGTGTGTGTGCCCGTTATCAAAATAACCCTAAAGAGATCCATTTAGTTTGTGTTAAAAGAATCATTAAATACATCAAATGCACTCTAAATTTAGGACTTTGGTACACCAATGATACTCCTAGTACTATAATAGGATACACTGATGCCTACTGGGCTCGGTGTACTGATGATAGTAAGAGAACATTAGGAGCATGTCACTATATCGGGAATAATTTGGTAGGATGGAGTAGTAAGAAACAAAACTGCACTTCTTTATCAACAACTGAATCTGAATACATAGCTGCTGGTAGTTGTTGTGCCCAATTATTTTGTCTTGAGAAAATGCTAAGTGATTATGGTATTCAAGAAGAACAATTGCATCTCTATTGTGATAATCAAAGCGCGATCAATGTCTCTAAAAATCCTTTTCAACACTAGTGAAGAAAACATATAAAAATTAGACATCATTTTATACACGAATTAGTTGAGACTAAGGAATTAGAAATCAATTATCATCCTACGGATTTGCAACTCGCAGATATGTTTACCAAACCTTTGAATTACAATAGATTTCTTACTTTGCAAAAATCGATAGGAATGGTGTGTGCTGAATAAACTCCTATCACTTGAGTAATATTCCCTTTGTCCATTTGAGACAAAATGGGGGAGAAATTTGAGTCTTATGAGTTCATTTTTTTTGTACATATTTCTAGTAAGCTTCATCTTAGTGATTATTTACAGTAATCTGTACAGTTGTATTCAACAAATGTTATTAGGGTATTGATGTATAATTAGTTAAGTTATGTAATTTTCTTTTTTAGGAAATGGGTAGATAGAATTTTTGTATATGAATAGGTTTTTCCATATGTTTTGTTGCCCTACGAGTCCTAGTTGAATCAAAGGAGATTTTGTCTCATATTTCCAAAGGGGGGGGGGGGGGGGATTGAAGCACCTTATACTCTTGACTCACTTGAGTCTAAATTGTCTAAGTACTCATCTAGTTTGGAAAGAGTGACAAAATAAGAGTCCCATTCCCTAGATACTAAAGATCCTCAGAATCTTCTTCTTAAGCCACACTTGATTCTATTTGAGGTATAATGCTCAATAACACACTCTAGGGTTGCATACATTGTTCATATTGTGTATTATTTGATTGTGTGTGAGTTGTGTGTGGTTAATCCCTTTTAAATTGGTTTTAACAATTTTTGGGAATTTTTAATAATTTTTAAATGATATTTTAGAAATTAAAATTTGGTTTATAAAACTTTTGGGGTCTTTTTATAATTCCTGGTTTTATTTTTTCATACCTCGAAGTTAGTTTGGGTAGGATTCGAAAGCGCTTGTGAATTCAGGGTGCCTAAGTAATTAAGTTTAAAATGCGCGTGTGAGAGCCAATCTCAACCCTACACCTGTCATCCTTATAACGTCCTGATTTGTGTTTGTTTGTAGACACATAACCCTTATCTAATCTCAACCCTTGGATTATTTTCATTTTCTGCCATTCTGGGGGTAAACCCTAGTGTGGCGACTGCTATGCTTGAGTTTTCTCGGTTTCCCCAGGAGTTATTGGCTGGACTTCTCTACATCTCGCCCTCGGCGGGTAGATCCTTGGTTTCTGGATGAATGATTTCCCTTTCGACGGTGCTGCAGTTTGTACATTTGCATGAGGTTGGTGATGTTGGATATGCCGAAGCCGTTATTATGGGCTTAGTTTTAAAATTATTGTTGGTGACCAGGGAACTACTGGTGGACCCACAACTTGCATCTATTACTTCATGGATGTCCTACCGTCGCAATCTTGCGGCGGTGATACTGGCGAAGACTCTGAATGGCCTGGATGCTTGGCGAGAAGGTCGTTCAAACTTTCTAAGGGGTATCCCTGTGATGCTATTCACGGTGTTATCTGAAAGATTCTTCCTGGTGACTCCTCTGAAATATCCTCTGTCAGCTGTACCCAACTTCTTTTTGCGCCATTTCATCAGCTTTAGCCTGGCTATTGAGAGATGGGAGAACTGGTTTGTGGAGCATGTGTCTTTAAGTCTGTATTAGTCAGTGCCTTGGTGGGGACAACTGCTGCCTATTTTAGAGCTGGGTGAATGCCAATACGTTTGGCTGGTTGGTATTAGACAGACCTCTTTCTATTTCCCTTGGCGTCTTCTACGCCAATTTGTCTGGGAGAAGGTCGTGCCACCTCGAACACTAGACTTCTTTCCGGTAGAAGATCTTACAAAGCGTCTGCGCATGCGTCTTGTCTCTTTGTGGGTGATTCGGCGTTCATGGACCCGTCCTTCTCAGTCTATTGGTAGAGTCTGGCATAACCCTGGGGATTATATGAAGTGGTTGTGGAGAAACGTAGTTAGCAAGATATTTGTAGTGGAGACTGGACAAAGGTGGCTTGCCTTATCTGATACCATGGAAAGAGGTGTTGTGGTTTTTTGAAGATGGTTCGATATTATCGGTCCATGGAGCGTATGCGGTTCTCTATTCCGGTAAGGGAAGATTAGGGACCCCAGGATGTAGATGATGATGATGGAGCGGGCTCCTCTGGTAGTTGTGGGTAGGACTCTTGGAGAGTTTATTTTGTACTGGGGAATAAATTTGGGAATTTTATTTGGCTTTCTAGGAAGGTATGGGGAAGGGAGTTATCCGTTCCTTTTCTTATGTAATTGTACCGTAATTTCTTATTTGTGAAATAAATAAGTTTTTGATCATCTAGTTGTTCCTTTTGATGAATTTTGTATTTTTGAATTATTTATACCAATCGCTAAGGCATATCCTTTTGTTCAAGTATATGTTAAAGTGAAATGTCGTTCTCGGAGATAAGAAAGGAATAGTTTTTTATGAAAAAGAAAGGGTCGTGCTCATGTAAGATGTAATGAGATGCCTACGTACCTCTGGGGTTTTCAAAAAGTTTTAATTTTTCAGGAAATGGTTTTTTTATAGGATGAGGCCCACGTAGTTCTGGGTAGAGGGAAATGAAGGGATTTGTTTTTCAGAATAGAAGGGAGATGAGAAGAGTCATAGCGTGCCGAGATTTTGGACTAAGGGTAGAACTTCTTGAGATGGTCCACGTTGACTGGACGAGCCATATCTTATCCATCTAGGTCTGCAAGCATAGAAACACCGCCAGATAACATCTTCTTAAGGATGTATGGTCCATAAGCTTCAATTGAATGCGTGGAAAGAAATATGCAACGATGCATATGAGAGCGCTAAAATATCCAAATAAAGGATGAAACTTGCACATGAGCGAATTATTCTTCAAAAGGAGTTTCACCTAGGTCAAAAGTGCTCCTATACAACTCTCGTCTATACTTGTTTCTTAGAAAGTTATGTTTGCGATGAACTTAATCATTTTTTTATGAGAGAGGTGTTTCCCCATGAAGCCTTTGAGTAAGAAGATCCTAAGGGGGAGACTTTTAAAGTGAATAGAAAATGCCTAAAGCCATATCTGGAGACGTGTGTTGAAGAAGCCGACACAATTTGGTTGTCGAACCCCATTGATGGGGTTGAATGAGCTTTTAGGAGAGGCCATCTCACCCCCGACGCGTATGGGGTGATTTGTTTTGTATTATATTGAGTCACATTGGTTAGGTTAGTATAGTTCCATGAGTGTTGATTTTGAAAAGATTCGGCACGCCTTTACATCACACGAGAGAGTTTTTACCAAATTACAGTGTGATTTTAAGGGTCTCGGGGGTAGAAACATTGTTAGAAATATTGGGGAGCTGTTGAGAATTGAGTCGGTGTGTTATCTAAGCTCAGGAGAGAAAAAATATGCAAAAACTTATGCAGTACAAACATCCGAACTGGTTCGCCTTGTCTATGTAAACAGGGTCGAACCATTTTCGCTTTCCAGGGAAATTTAAGGGTACTCGAACCGGTTCTCCCTATTTCTCTTGCAGAGACAAATAGGTTCGCTTTTCTGTAAGTGAGAATTTTCCCTCCGTTCATTTCCCTCCTCTTCACTTCTTCACATTCATTCCCCCTCTTTTCCACTTTGAAAATTTCCCTCTAAATTTATCCCCCTCCTTTTTCCTTTCCCTCCACCTTTTCCCATCAATTCCTTTCCACTTTCCCACCAAAATCTCCCCCATCCTCCACTATAAATACCTAGCTCCATTTACCCCTCCATTCACCTCTATATTCACCACCTCCACTCTTTAAAAAATTCTCTCTCCTTCACTTCATAAATCTATTTTATGATGGACGAAGAAGAAAACCACGTTGATAAATACATCGAGATAGAGGTCCTCGAAGGCTTGGACCATACGTACCTCTCTAACCAAGAAAGTTATTAGTGCGAGGAATTTTTTACCGTCGTCCACACTCTACACGTTGAGCGACAAATCAATTGGGGGGGAGCTACCTCAACTGTTCACTGATCTATTCCTCCTCTAGGGGTGGTGTTACTTTTTTACAAAGCCCATAAATTACATTTGTCCCCATGAGGTCCGTACCTTTTACAGCACCTTCGTGAAATTGCACAACACTCACGACAAGGCATATATGAATGAGACTATCATCCCCTTTCACTCGATATGGTCATTCCAAAACTGCGGGCCAAACGAGTGCCCAACCCAGAAGACTACGCATACCCCACCATGGGCATCCCATTGCACTGGGCCGAATGCATTACACGAATCTCTCCAAACCATGATTATCCGCGTGATTTATTCCCCATGGGGAACTGATTCGTATCAAATATTGCATATTTTTTCCCGTTATCTTTATGCATTCAAGTGCTTTAACGATCCTTAATGCCTATATATATGCTCATTAACCAGACAACCTTGGATTGGGATATATACATGTTTTGCAGGGGTTAATTGTGCTTTTGTAGGTATCGGAACACTAAAAGTGAGGATCCGTTGCATTTCAAAGAAGTTTCGTCGCCGAATGCTACTTCAAGGGAAATTTAGTCAATTCACATTTCATATTCAGCACATGGAATTTCCACGGATGCTTAGTTTGTTGAGAAAGCTTTGCGTGGCCGCAATTGGTGCGCGATTCCGAGTCCGTACGGTGAAGTTATGGCCATTTCCGTTTGCAACCTTTTCCCCCTCTTCATGGATCAAAGAGCTGCCAAAAACAGAGTGTCGATCGATCGTGGTTCATGGCCTAATCGACCGCAATTTTTCATTTTTCCATGGAAAGGAGATAGTGGGCTTTTACAAGAAGGCACGGTCGATCGCGTATACCAGATATTTTTGGATCTTTTCCTTTTCTTTTCTTTTTCCTTTATTTCTTTTGTAACTTACTATATAAAGTAATTTTAGTTTCTTTTTTCATATACTTAGATGTAATTATTTTTACAAGATAGTTTAGGTTAGGGTTTGGGTTTTTGAAGAGTTCTTCTTCATTTCTTCTTGGATTGACACCCTTTTGGGTTTGTCAGTTGGGTACTCATTCATCCTCTCCATTAATATAGTGTGCATTTCCTTTATTCTTGCTTTGTAGTTAATTTATATGCTTTTATAATTAGGTTTACATGCTTTCATTCCTTGCTTTCTAGTGTAGATTTATTGCGTTTATTTACCGCGTTTTTAATATGTTTTCTAGCTAATTTAGTCTAGGTTGTGTTTGAATGGAACTCACTCAAGTTGACGTGTTGCTTTGCTTTGGTGATGGTGTTTACGGGTCTATTTCGGGTGCATTGTCCTAGTTATTACGCCTAAGAAATTTGACGGGGAATATCATGTATGTTCCGTGCTTACGACTTTGCGTGCGTAATCCGGGGTATTTGTTGATGCCAAAATCGTATTAAGCATTTATGCGGATTTAGGGGCATGACAACCCTTGCTTCAATTAACTGTCAAAACGAGATGCCTTTGTAATAACTTGTCGACCCATGTTACAATTTTATACTAATTAACTCGGGTGAGGGATATTCGACGTAACCTATAGTTTTTACTCGCTTTACTAATATAGCTTTATTTTCCCTCGCCTAGATTAATATTTCCCTTTTATACATCTTTTCCTTTTTGTGACACCTCGCCTAATTAAATACCGGTCGATCACTCCTTTATTAAATTAAATCAAGGTGAACAGTTGGTTCATTCTCAGCATCACTGTCGATAAAAATAAATTTTTCCAATTTAACACCCTAATTAATTAAGCTAAGTGTCAAAACCATTTTCATACATAACTTTCCAAATTATATTTAAACAAAAATTATTTATTTATTTTATTAACAACATTCAAAAAGTAATAATCACACCACATCAATTCTGCAACATAATTCAAATAATTTAAACATTCGTGAATCAAATGTCAACATACGAAATCTAAAGTCACACATCCAAACTGAATAAATCCCATAGTAAAAGTACTGGAAATAACTGAAATACAAATGTTCAATAACAACGGAATAATGGAAAGAGCTACACATGCCCAACTAAATGAAAGTACTAAGAGTGGATCCGAATGAACGAAGTCGTCTAATCAAGAGACCTGCAACTCCCACCTAAGCTGCAGCGCGTTCCTTCCAAGGGATCCTAAGCAAGACGCCCCTGTGGCTGGGCATCTGTGATACATACATATATATACAAGAGACAGAGAGAAAAAGAAACGGGTCAGAGCCCGATAGTGTGTATGGTTTAAAAATTCGTTTAGCAAGTATTTAAATTGATACAGGCCAATGCAACAACAAATTAGTGCGACACACTCTTTAGAAATTCTCACCTCTCTTCTAATGTGCACTCCTATCGCACTACCCTTCCCAACGGTTTATCCTATCATTTTCGCACTAACCTTCCCAAAAATTTAGCTTATCTTAAATTACTCTTACGATTTCAAAACCGAACAATATCATTGTTTAAAAAGATACTTCCCATTTAGTAGCACAACTCTCGTTTTAGCTTCAATAATTTATAAAGTTTCCCAGTGTCATATTATACTTTTCAACCAAGTATTTACAATTTTAGTCATCAACTATGTCTTACTTACCAAATCACAGTAGGCAGTTCCCAATCTCATAATTTCGTATATATATTAACTACTCGCGTAATATATATATATATATATATATATATATATATATATATATATATATATATATATATATATATATATATATAACGGCACCCCAAATAAAACTATGGTGTAGGCATACTCTGCTATCCAATCCCCGTATCGCTCACACTAAGGGATATACAAGTTCAGAATCACTCTCGAACAGTATCAACATATAAACACAAACAAGATTGAGGCAAAGCATAGATTCCAAGTCTCTAAGAGGTCAGTCCATACCCTCACGTCTCGTAGGACCGTCTGAACTATCATTCCGATAGCCTGTACCAAGGATATCTATCTCCTAGGGTATGACTCAATATCCCCCATAAGGCAACACAGGATAAGATCATCCCGAGCGGTAACCTCAGGGATAGCAAGTAGTGCGGGCATGGTTTTCACACGTATATAATATATGCATACACAACCATATAAATATACCACTTGTTATCATATCAATATAGGTTTCTCTCATCACCCATAATTACAATATTTATCCTTACTTTTCACATTAAGTATTCCTTATAAGGGTTCGTCGCTAACCTTAACTCGAAGGGTTTCTCCAACCCATTACGTGACACTCGTGGACCCTATCCTCCCAAGTATAAGATTCAGTAGGTGTCATTATTATGTTCCAATGTAACTCTCTTACGCGCCTCACCCTTTAATACATAAATTTACCAACCCTAAAGTAAATATCCCATGAATACCATTCTCGTCGAATATTAAAGATCCCAACATTTATTAAAATGCCCTCCCGGGTTACTAATTAGGCCTAAAAATGCCCCGAGACCCAAACTACACCCCGGGCACACTTTTCTGACTATCTCGACCCTTCCGGGCGCGTTGGTACACTCAAAACGACCATACGGGCAACTTATAAAATATACACTTTTTATTTATCAAAATTTAGTCCCGACGCGACACGAGCACATCCCGACTTAAATTTTCGAAATTGTCATTTAATTCACTCATGACATTCAATATAACCAATATCATATATATTACTTTGCTCATTAGTAATATTCAACCAATTTCATATAATTACTAACTCTCGTCACGTTAATAATTATAACATAATTAATTTCCGGATTTTTTTATTAAATAATTAACTCACATTAAATTTAATAAATCCCCAAATTAATATAGCTTGGAAATGCGGGGTATTACATACTTCCCCCCTAATAATGGAATTTCGTCCCGAAATTCGGAAAGTAAGTCATACCTGGTAAAAACAAGTCCGGATATCTCTCGCGCATATCTGCCTCGCGCTCCCAAGTGGATTCCTCCACATTATGGTGCTCCCACTGGACTCGCACAAGTGGAACTATCTTCGACCTCAATCTTCTCTCGCTAAAGTCTAGGATAGCCACCGGTCTCTCCTCGTAAGAGCTATCAGGCTGTAAGTCGATCTCATCTATCGCAATGTGAGTATGGTCCATATCATCCCGAAGATACCGTCTCAACGACGAGATGTGGAATACATCGTGAATGCGATGTAAATGCTCTGGCAGTCCCAACCTGTATGCAACCGGCCCAATCCTCTCGATTATGGGAAATGGTCCCACGCACCTCGGAGCCAACTTCCCCTTCTTCCCGAACCTCATCACTCCCTTCATAGGAGATACACGCAATAACACTTGGTCCCCCCCACTAAACTCTCGGAAGAACCGTTTCTCATCGGCGTAGCTCTTCTGCCTGTCCTAGGCTACTCGAATGCGACTCCTGATCATCTCAATCCTCGTGGAGGTCTCCTGAATCACCTCTGGTCCTAGCAACTTGTTATCCCCCACTTCGAGCCAACAAGCTGGGGAACGAAAAGTCCTGCCATACAAAGCCTCAGATGGAGCCATGCCAATCGTGAACTGATACGAGTTATTATAAGCAAACTCTACCAGTGGAAGGTGTGGCCCCCAACCTCCTCCAAAATCAAGGATACACATGCGTAGCATATCCTCTAACATCTGATTAGTACGCTCTGTCTGTCCATCTGTCTGTGGGTGATAAGCTGAAATCAACCTCAACTCAGTACCCATAGCCTCCTGAAAGCTTTCCCAAAAATGTGACACGAAAATCTTGTCTCTATCTGACACAATATTCAGGGGCACCCCGTGTAATCTGACGATCTCGGCAATAAACAGTTGAGCATACTGACCCGTGGTATAATCTGTCCGCACCGGTAGAAAATGAGACACCTTGGTCAAACGGTCTACAATCACCCAGATAGAGTCATGGCCCCGCTGTGATGTAGGCAACCCTGTAATAAAATCCATGGAAATGCTCTCCCACTTCCACGTGGGTACTTCCAATGGCTGAAGCAACCCTGACGGTTTCTGATGGTCCACCTTCACCAGCTGGCAGGTAGAACACTTGGACACGAACTTAACAATGTCCCTCTTCATCCCACTCCACCAGTATTATCTCCTCATATCCTGGTACATCTTATCCTCTCCAGGATGAACCGCAAACCGGGACCCGTGAGATTGGGCCATCACTGCATGACGTAATTCATCCCCTTCTGGAACTACCAACCTCCCATTAAATCGCAAACCTCCATCGAAACTAATAGAATAGGACTCAGCACCCTCGGCTAGAAGTCGCTCAATCTGCTCCTGGAAAAACGGGTCTGTGCCTGTATCACCCTCGTAATAATCTCGGGTGTGACTGACATAACGGATATGAAAGAACGGGTTACTGCGTCCTGGTGACCTAACTCCTTCCACTTTGCCTTCCAGACGTCCGCTACCTCGTCTACCGGTCTACAACTCAACGCATCAGCAACTATGTTGGCCTTTCCCGGATGACACTGTATATTGAACTGGTAGTCCTTCACAAACTCTAGCCATCTGCGCTGACGCATATTCAGCTCTCGCTGAGTGAACAGGTACTGCAACGACTTGTGGTCTGTGAACAAATGGAATTTCTCTCCCAACAAATAGTGCCTCCATATCCTCAACGCAAAGATGACCGCTGCTAACTCCAGGTCGTGGGTGGGGTAATTCTTCTCATGCGGCTTAAGCTTGCGGGAGGAAAAAGCTATAGCCTTCTGCTCCTGCTGAAGTACTCCCCCAAGTCCCCGTAAAGACGCATCGGTGTAAACCAGGTACTCCACACCCGGCTTCGATAACGCAAGGACTGGTGCTGAAGTAAGCTTGTCTTTCAGCTCGTCGAAAGCCAACTGACAAGCATCATCCCAAACATACGGTACCCCTTTGCGAGTCAAATTTATCAGTGGACCCGCTATTTTGGATAATCCTCGAATAAATCTCCTGTAGTAACCAGCTAACCCCAAGAAACTACGCACTTCCGTCGGTGTCGTGGGCTGACCCCACTCCCTCACCGCTAACACTTTACTCGGGTCAACTGCTATCCCTTGTTAAGAAACAACATGCCCCAAGAACTGTACCTCTCGCAACCAGAATCCGCACTTCTCGTACTTAGCATACAACTGATGCTCTCGTAGAGTCTGAAGAACCTGTCTCAAGTGCTTGGCATGCTCCTCCTCGGAGTGTGAATATATCAAGATGTTATCTATGAAAACGATGACAAACTGATCCAAGAACTCTCTGAATACTCGGTTCATCAAGTCCATGAAAACGGCTGGAGCATTTGTGAGTCCGAACGGCATCACCCTGAACTCATAGGACCCATATCTCGTCAAGAAGGCAGCCTTTGAAACATCCTGCTCTCTAATACGCAACTGATGGTACCCCGACCTCAGATCTATCTTCGAAAAGAAAGTTGCTCCCCTCAGCTGGTCGAACAGATCATCGATTCGAGGCAATGGTTACTTATTCCGTATCGTGACCTTGTTCAGCTCCCGGTAGTCCACACATAATCTCAGTGAACCATCTCTCTTCTTTACAAACAAGACTGGAGCGCCCCAAGGTGAGGTATTCCTGCGAATGAAGCCCTAACCTAACAGCTGCTCTATCTAATCTCGTAGCTCTCGCATCTCTGCCGGAGCCATACGGTACGGTGCACGTGCTATAGGTCTCGTATCTGGCAATAAATCTATGACAAAGTCTATCTCACGACTGGGGGGTAGGCCTGGTATCTCCTGAAACACATCGGAATACTCCCTGACAACTGGGATCGAATCTAAGGGAATCACAACCTCCTTAGAGGTATCCTCCTATATGTAATACAAATGAGCGGTCGAACCTCCCTCTGGGCGAGGCATCGCCACTATAAACATCTCTTGCCCCGGAATGGCCAAAATAATGCTCCCACCAAAGCAATAAATCATGGCTCTATAAGCTGCGAGCCAATCCATACCAATAATCACATCATGCTCGTGCATGTCTAAGACTAACATGTCTGCAAGCAATACCAAACTACCAATCTCTACCCCCACTCCCAGGCATATAAAGAAAATAAGTGACCCACTCCCCAGTGGTGAGTCCACACACGTCACTGTGCTCTCTGCTGTGGCTAACAACCCTAAGGCCTTCACAAAATGCGTAGCTATAAAATAATGTGTTGCCCCCGTATCAAACAAAACTCGACCCATAGTACCATGGATAGGAAACATACCCTCAATCGCGGGTGGTGCCTGTGGAGCTGCTGCCTGGTGGACGTTATAGACACGTCCATACTGTAATTTCCCCTACTGCACTGGAGCTACTGGAACGGCTGGTAGGGCTGGTACTTGGGCTGGAGCTGGGAGGGCAGGTGGAAAAAGTGGCCTCTGTGGCTCATTACGGGCACCCTGCTGCTGTGGGGCCCTCTCTCCCTCTGGACAATCCTGGCACCTATGGCCATGCTTACCACACCCAAAACATCGGCCTATGAAATTACCTCCCCTCTGTCCCTGCTGGCCACGGCCCTGCTGGCCGTTACCTCCCCGCCACTGGCCCTGTTGGCCCTGATTAGCACGCTGCTGGCCCTGCTGTCGGTGTTGGCCCTGCTAGCCCTGCCGATTAGGCTGGCCCTGCCTATAGCCCCCATATCCCTGCCTAGAATCACCTGAACGGAATCGCTTAGCAGGGTCCCCCTGATGGGAACTTTTCTCGTGATGACGAGTCTATCCATGAGATGGTGCCCCACTGGCACTATTACTCCCGGCCCTGCCCTGCTGGCTGGACTCTCCTGCTCTCTTGCTGCCCTGAAGATGGAACCGGTGATCCTGGCAATGTAGCAACGCGACATTGAGTACATCAGTGAAAGTACTCAGGGATAAATTCCCAATAAGGTGCTGACGGATCCTCCAAGCTAACCCGTCGACAAACAACATAATCTTCTTGCTCTCAGTAGGTGCCTCATCTGGAACAATGGTGAGAAGTCTCATGAACTCCTCCTCATACTCCGCTACGGTAAGACTCTCATGCTTCAGGTTCAGTAATCTTTGCCTCATCTCAGTCTGCACGGCGGGTGGAAAATACTTGTGGTCAAACCGCTCCCAAAATGACTGAATAGGGATCGTGTCCCTCTCCTCCAAAGTGGTAGTGGACTCCCACCACTGCAAAGCGGCTCCCACCAGCTTAAAGGAAGCCAATAACTGCTTATGCACGTCGGTGTACTCATACATACGGAAATTCCGCTGGATGTCTTTCTTCCATTGGCTAACTGTGACAATATCGGAGCTACCAGAGAACTCAGGGGGATGCGCTTTCTAAAAAGCATCCCGAACCCTCTCCCATGCAGATGGAAGCTGTGCTAGTACTGGCGCCACTGCCTGAACCTGGGGTGGAGCCTGCTGAACCACCGCTAGTGTGGCATTCACCGCCTGAGCAACAATGGCGGCTACTTCATTTGCATTCATTGTGCCTTATTCCAGAACTGCTGGCTGCTCGGCCTGGGCACGCCTATCCTTCGGAGCACGTCTCGAAGGCATCTGAAACGTGAAAAAGTTTATTAGTCTACAGTTATTATCAAATCTCAAATAGCTGAAGACTTAAACGTAAAAGCAAGAGTACAATAATCCTAAAAATAGGGCTCTATTGCAACAACGTTAAGCTGAAAGCGAAATAAGCCGTACAGATCCTATGGACACTAGAACCTGATGCTCTGATACCACCTGTGACACCCCGCCTAATTAAATACCGGGTGATCACTCCTTTATTAAATTAAATCAAGGTGAATAGTTGGTTCATTCTCAGCATCACTGTCGATAAAAATAAATTTTTCCAATTTAACACCGTAATTAATTAAGCTAAGTGTCAAAACCATTTTCATACATAACTTTCCAAATTTTTTTTAAAGAAAAATTATTTATTTATTTTATTAACAACATTCAAAAAGTAATAATCACACCACATCAATTCTGCAACATAATTCAAATAATTTAAAACATTCGTCAATCGAATGTCAACATACGAAATCTAAAGTCACACATCCAAACTGAATAAATCCCATAGTAACAATACTGGAAATAACTGAAATACAAATGTTCAATAACAACGAAATAATGGAAAGAGCTACACATGTCCAACTAAATGAAAGTACTAAGAGTGGATCCGAATGAATGAAGTCGTCTAATCAAGAGACCTGCAACTCCCACCTAAGCTGCAGCACGTTCCTTCCAAGGGATCCTAAGCAAGACGCCCATGTGGCTGGGCACCTGTGATACATACATATATATACAAGAGACAGAGAGAAAAAGAAACGGGTCAGAGCCCGATAGTGTGTGTGATTTAAAAATTCGTTTAGCAAGTATTTAAATTGATACAGGCCAATGCAACAACATATTAGTGTGACACTCTCTTTAGAAATTCTCACCTCTCTTCTAATGTTCACTCCTATCGCACTACCCTTCCCAACAATTTATCCTATCATTTTTGCACTAACCTTCCCAAAAATTTAGCTTATCTTAAATTACTCTTAAGATTTCAAAACCGAACAATATCATTGTTTAAAAAGATACTTCCCATTTAGTAGCACAACTCTCGTTTTAGCTTCAATAATTTATAAAGTTTCCCAGTGTCATATTATACTTTTCAACCAAGTATTTACAATTTTAGTCATCAACTATGTCCTACTTACCAAATCACAGTAGGCGGTTCCCAATCTCATAATTTCGTATATATATTAACTACTCACGTAATATATATATATATATATAACGGCACCCCAAATAAAACTATGGTGCAGGCATACTCTACTATCCAATCCCCGTATCGCTCACACTAAGAGATATACAAGTTCGGAATCACTCTCGAACTGTATCAACATATATACACAAACAAGATTGAGGAGAAGCATAGATTCTAAGTCTCTAAGAGGTCAGTACATACCCTCACGTCTCGTAGGACCGTCTGAACTATCATTCCGATAGCCTATACCAAGGATATCTATCTCCTAGGGTATGACTCAATATCCCCCATAAGGCAACACAGGATAAGATCGTCCCAGCGCGGTAACCTCAGGGATAGCAAGTAGCGCGGGCATGATTTTCACATGTATATAATATATGCATACACAACCATATAAATATACCACTTGTTATCATATCAATATAGGTTTCTCTCATCACCCATAATTACAATATTTATCCTTACTTTTCACATTACGTATTCCTTATAAGGGTTCGTCGCTAACCTTAACTCGAAGGGTTTCTCCAACCCATTACGTGACACTCGTGGACCCTATCCTCCCAAGTATAAGATTCAGTAGGTGTGATTATTATGTTCCAACGTAACTCTCTTACGCGCCTCACCCTTTAATACATAAATTTACCAACCCTAAAGTAAATATCCCATGAATACCATTCTCATCGAATATTAAAGATCCCAACATTTATTCATATGCCCTACTGGTCCTCCATGTCTCCCAAATCATTTTATTAAGAATGCCCAAGAATTATATCACGATAATTTGAATTAAACTCATTTAAAAAGAGAAATAGGAGTCTGTCAGGAGGGGTCGATCGATCGAGGTTTGGGGCTCGATCGATCGAGGCTCTAGGCTCGATCGATCGATCAAGCAGGTATTGCAATTTCTGCAGAATTGCAGTTACGGGTTCTAACTCCTATTCTCATCCAATTTCAAGTTTTACATTCCCAAACGTCCAAAATCTTGTCCTACTAACATCCTAACATGATATGATACACATCCTACGTAAAGCATGTTAATTTACGTCACTAAACACGGATTAATCATGCCGAAAATCATTTAAAACTCAAGAACCCTAAAAATCTCTAAATCATGGTTCTAATCTGTTTTACCCCAGAATTCCTTTCTTAACTACACCAAAATTTCATGGATTATTTCTTTACATCACAAAAGATTTTCAGAATAAGGTTTAAGTCTTTACTACATGCAAATTCCTATCACAATTTGGGTTTTCTTCCATATATTTCATTCCTAATCATTCCTAAACTAATTTGGAAATTGCACCAATGAAATAAGCAAGTTAAACACTTGCCTGGGATTTTCAAAAGTCTGGATTGCGGCTGATTTTGGTGTGGTTGCGTTCCCCGTCTCGCGATCTACGCGTTGGCGGTGACGGCGGTGCAAATTGTTGAGTTTTGAGCCTTGGAATTGCTTGAGAGCTCTCTCCTCTCTTCTCCAATGGCCGTTCTAGGTTTTGGGAATTCTAACCCTAGGTGACAACCTCAATATCAGATATAGACCCTCTAATTTTCGTGGGTTTAATTACCCAAAAATGTAAAATGACCAAAATGCCCTCCCGAGTTACTAATTACGCCTAAAAACGCCCCGAGACCCAAACTACACCCCCGGGTACACTTTTCTGACTATCTCGACCCTTCCGGACGCGTTGGCGCACTCAAAATGACCATACGGGTAGCTTATAAAATATACACTTTTTATTTATCAAAATTTAGTCCCGACGCGACACGAGCACGTCCCGACTTAAATTTCCGAAATTGTCATTTAATTCACTCATGACATTCAATATAACCAATATCATATATATTACTTTGCTCATTAGTAATATTCAACCAATTTCATATAATTACTAACTCTCGTCACGTTAATAATTATAACATAATTAATTTCCGGATTTTTTTATTAAATAATTAACTCACATTAAATTTAATAAATCCCCAAATTAATATAGCTTGAAAATACGGGGTATTACACTTTTTAGTTTGATTACCTTTTTCCCTTTTATTGAGAAGTATTAAATCTTATAAATTCTAGCAACTCGTCTCTGTGGATTTTCGATACCCGACTTACTGTTATACTTGTATCGCAAGTGTAGTTGTAATTTAGGTTTGTTTGTATTATCGCGGTGAAACGAAAACAACGACTATGTCCTTACACGAACACACCTTTCACGCATAATAAAGAACCTCGACGAACGTGCCCACTTAGCATTTCTTATCATATGCGGATCCATTTTGCCTACTACCGCAAACTCAGTCCTCCACCTCTGCCAAGCAAATTTCCTCTACCACCTACTTCATGTGAACACCACTATCCACATCGCCCACACCTTCTATGGGGAAATCACCAATATCGCGTACGATCGTACTAGCAACGTCGGCCTCCCCTATGCCCGCTTCATCACTTCCATACTCAATGACGCGGGTATTGAAGCTCCAGCAACACAACCCCTCTTTTAATACCAATTACGTCATCCTCCATCACATGGAGAAACCGTCAAATGTGCTTCATACTCAACAATGGGCGGCTCAAGTTGGGGAGGATATTTTGATGGGAGAGGGAGAAGAGAAAGAATGTGACGAGGAAGCGGACTCCAATTATGATCTAAAGGGGAGGGCATTAATCACAGCATTGATGCACTAGAGGCGAGTTTCAGAGGGTTTATGACTGAATATCGGGCGGACTGCCAAGCGTATCACCGTGACATAAGTATGATGGTCTGCCTCCAAGCGTAGTTGTATCGCCTTCAGTTGGGGCCCAATGCAAAAGTTCCACACTACGTCTACGACTCGTATGACCCCAATGCTCTCGAGCCATCCCATTAGTGTTCCGAAGTTATTTTCATATATCTTTTCGTTTTTTATTGCGTATGTTCCTAAAGAACTATGTATACCTATCATTTTCATTTTTGCTATGTAATGGTCCTAGTTATGGTTTAATACAATTCTACATTTTGATTCTTTGCTCTCTTTTTATGCACTTTCAATTCTTTTTCCTTTAGAGTATAGTCCTTGCATGAGGACATTACAACGCCTAAGTTGGGGGGGGGGGGGGGGGGGGTATATATCTGCATTTCTAAAAAGTTCACAAATTGCAAAATGCCAAAAAAAATTTGAAAATTTTGAAAAAAAGGCAAAAATATTGTTTTCAAAATAAATAAAAAATTATAATTTAAATCTTCAATAATATCATTAAAATTTTGTTTAAAGTCTCAAATTGTAAAAATCAAATGCACGAAGTCGAAATTGACCAAAAATGAAAGTTGGGCGGAAATTGACGATGTTATGAATAAGTGTGGAGATTAATTAACCTGGTGAGATTTTGAGCCTTTCATTTTTGTGGGTAATTTAATCAATCTGAGTTAAAATCAACTGCAATATTTAAAAAAGTTGTTGAAGATTTCTAAACCTTTGTTTTGATCGGTGAAGGGAAACGTATGAGATGTTTGTCTTGAAAAAAGCACAAAAAATATCTCTAAATTAAATATGATCTCGAGACACATATGGAAAAATAATGAGAATTCGGATAAATTACGTTAGGCCATCATTTATTACCCAAAAATAATATCCATAAAAAGTCGTGAAAATTACCCCTTTTGCGAACTAATTTGAGCCCAAATTATATTTTCCCTTTTCATTTGTTAACAAGAAAAACCCATTTTACGCCAAGTTGTGAAATCGAAAAATTCATCATGTAAGTCTAAATGGTGAAATAAAAAGGGGCAATATATATAGATACAAGCGAAATGCCCGTGCCTGAAGGCACGACAAAAATTTCAAAAATACATAGTCGTGAAACGACGAAAATTTTCAAAATACGTAATTTTAAAACAACTAAAATATCGTTCCCCAACAAAACAAAACAAAGTGTAATTAAAAAAAATTAGCCATAATCTCCCTTATTTATAGTACTATCTACCCTGCTTAACAAATAACAAATTGTCCAACAGCATTCAAATAATTTAAATTCATCAAACAAACTGACATATAACATGAAATATATAATATTCATCAACTGAATTCACATTGCCTCTAATAAACAAAGTGTCCATTTAAAAAAAATGGACATAGTCTCCTTTGTTTATTGGACTAACCACCCTCTTAAGGGATAACAAATCCAACAATATTAAACGATCTCAAATTCATCTAACAAATACTTCAACGAAACAAACTTCATAACAAAAATAACATATATATATATATATATATATATATATATATATATATATCAACTTTGGTTCAAGAGATTTAGACTGTTCTTTTTCTTCTTCATCCTCGCTGAATGAGTATGTCACATCCTTCAAAGCTTTAGAGATACTCGAGACGACAACTTGTGGAGATTTTTGACCGAAAATAACTGTATATGCAAGCAATATAGAAAAATTATGTCAAAATTCTAAAAAATGTGAGAAAAATCAAATAACCAATATCATAGCTAAAGAATTGAAAAGACAATACACTTCACCCGCATGAGTTTGTATCGAGACCCTAAAACATATGTCGTTCCGGATCTTAGTCTTATGAGTCATCTGTCAACAAATATACATGTTCACAAAGTGGGAGAAGACTAAAAATTTGAACACACCCCACACCAATGTATGCAACTAACTTTTACTTGAAATGGGGTGACTAATTAACAACTAAAAATTATTCGAAAAACAAATTATAGATGAGCATGCAACTAACATGTTTGTAAAATTGCTAAATTACCTATATTTAGTATATTGTATTAAGTACATAAACACAAATCAGCTAACGGTTTTATTTTTCTTCTTTTTACATTCGTGCCAAAAGCATTCTGATTCATTCAGACCACCTTATTTTATGACATATCATAATGGTGCCTTCGGCATATACTCATCCCTCGTCACCACTCATCCCCCGCCCATCACCCCCTACTTTCTACCCCCCCACCCACCCCATCTACTACTGCCCCCCATGCCCACCTGTTGTCCATCACCCCCTACCTGCTGCTGCTGCTGCCCCCCACACCCACACCCCACTTATTAACCATTATCCTGCCACCCAAACCCGTCACCACTCTCCCCCGCTCATCACCCCCTACCTGCTCTCCCCTCCCCCCCCAACACACACACACACACACACACTTGTTGCCCCCCACCCCATCCCCTACCTGCTGCCCCCACACCCCAACCACCACCACCACACCCACGCCCACTTGCTGCAATTCAAAGACAATATTGATGAGTTAGTTAGCAACTTAAATCTGAGGTACAAATTGCAACAAATCCTGGAATCCCCTGTTCATGAATAGAGAAATAAATTCAATTTTGTAAATCCCAAGCAAACATTTAAACAGATTAAAATTGATCTTTACCCGTAGTTCCACTCGACACAATCACTAAATGAATCAAACCGAACGTATACCTATTGCATATCTACAAATAAATGAAGAAAAAAGAAAGATAATTAGGAATATTCAACCCAATACTCGACACGACGAAAATTTCGAAAGCACATAATTACAGAACGGCAAAAATTTTTGAAGTACGTAATTGCAAAACGGCAAAAATATCGTTCCTAACAAAAAAAAGTAATTTATAACAATTTTTCATAATCTCCTTTGTTGATAAACTATTCACCATGCTTAACAAACAACAAATAGTCCAACAACATTCAAATAGTTAATATTCATCAAATGAATTCTCATTGTCTAAAAAAAAACAAAGTGTCAAAGTTTTAAAAAAATTGGGCAGAGTCTCCTCTGTTTATTGGACTATCCACCCTTCTCAAGGGATAATGACAAATCCAACAGTATAAAAAAATAAATTCGCCAAACAGAAGCTTCAATGGAAAAAACATTTAAAAAAAATAAATATATAAACTGAAATCTGATGTGAGCAAACCTGAGAAAATAATTTTGTCCTTCAATGCTTTCATCTGATGCAGCCTCCCCCACCCACCCCCACCTGTTGCTGCCTACCCCCCCCCCCCCCCCCTCCTTCCCCCTTCCCCCACACCCACCTTTTTCTTCCCATCATCCCCTACTTGCTGCTGCCCCCCTCTCCGACCCACCTGTTACCCCAAGCCGCCACCACTCAGCCCCTCTCTGACCCACCTGTCACCCCAATTTCCATTAATGAAAAATTAATCTCAATATATATGAAATTTATCTCAATAAAATATCATCATGAAGATGAGTTCGAATCAAGTACAATGAGAAAGTTACCATAAATGTCATCATGAAAATGTCATCGTGAAGATGAGCTCGAATAAAAAAACCTAATCTATAATGAAAAAACAAATAAATAAAAATCAACACTGTTGAGAAGGTTACCATAACCCAAAACCAACCAAAAGATATAATAAAAAGAAGATTTAAGTACTATTTATTCTTTCAAACTTTCTATTCTTTCAAAAAATTATCAAAATGCTGAATTAAATACATTCTCAAATAAGACTATATACATAAATCCTTTTCCATGAAAGTGGGTTTGCAAAACGCAATTAAATCCTCCGTAACCCATTCTCACTAACAATATAAAGCATACCATGCGTATTTAGTTAATATAATATAATAGAATAAATTGATTAATATAGAAAAACCCAAATCGCACTTTCATATTTCAAACCCACCTAGTTAAAAAATTTGAAAACCAAACTAATTGAGTTTCTATAGCAACAGATATTGCCAGTTCTGCTGCAATCTAGGGAGGCCCAAATTCCAAAAAACCAATCCCGGCATAAAATTCAAACCAACTTAAATATCATTCCTTGTGTAAAATATGTTTCCTGATTCATATGCATATTATATACATTGTAAACAAAAAGAAAATGGGACCTTTAATCATGTCGTAAACCTCAGGCATCACTATCACAAACTGTATAAAGGTAATGTCCCAGGTATCGACTATTGTGAGTGCTAAAAATGCGAAGAATTTCGTAAACCGAAATAAAAAACCTATCTCCCATTAAACATGTATAACATCACAATTAAATTCAACGTGGAAGTCACATTATACAACGCCAAAAAAAATGAAGTACAAACTTAGATTACCTTATCAATCTCTCGAACATCGTCATTCCAAAACTTTGGTATCAACCCTGCAAGCGTTCAAATTAACACATATGTTTCTTACAAGCGTCCACCATTTTATTAACAAATTATTGTAAGAGGGGCTGACTATTTGATATTTCACACAAAAAAAATATTCAATCTCACTTTAAATTAACCATCAAAATGAAAAAAAAATATTCAATCTCACTTCATAAACTTAATACAAAAATTGAAAGACAATATGAGATAATATGAGATGATATATGTTAAAAATGAAACAGAGAATACCTGATTTTACCCAATGAACCAAAGAATCTGAGTCCATGAAAATGAAAAAAAAATATTCAATCTCACTTCATAAACTTAATACAAAAATTGAAAGACAATATGAGATAATATGAGATGATATATGTTAAAAATGAAACAGAGAATACCTGATTTTACCCAATGAACCAAAGAATCTGAGTCCTCCTCTAACATCTCAAAAAATGCACACCAGATTCAAAGCTAGCATTTGATAATCGAAATCCCCTAAAAAGATGTTACCACAAATCAATTAAAAATCTTTGTTTGAAAAAAAAGAAGTAAATACACGGTATTACCTCAGTGGTGTGTGTGAGGGGAGGAGATCTTGGGTCGTTGAAGGTTACCGGAGGTGAGGGAGGAGTGAGGTGAAGGGTGGATGGATGGCACCGGTGTGGGTGTGCGATCTGTGTGTGTGTGTGTGTGTATGTGAGGGAGGAGATCTGTGTGTGCGAGTGGGGGAGGAGGCGGAGGCGGAGGTGGGTAAGGGGCGGGTAGGAGAGGTGGCGGCGGCAGATGTACGGGTAGGGTAAAAGGTTTTTGTTTAGAAGGTTTTTTTGTGGACGGGGGTGGGTTTTTTTTGGACGAAAATGAGAGCAGGGGCGGCTGGAGCGTGGAAGACAGGGGGGGAGTGGGAAGATGGAGGGGGATAGAGGGGGGAAGTGGGGAGGGGAGAGAGGAGGCAGTGTGGATGAGAGAGGGCGGAGCAGGGGATGGCGACTGGAGGGATCGGGAGAGGTGGAGGGCGGCGGTGGAGGCGGGCTGGTAGTATTAGGGATTGGGTTGAAAGGGAGAGATGACATAAATGAGAGAGAGGAATGAAGAGTCGGGGGTGGGTTTGAGATTTAATGAGATATTATCTCATTTTCCACATCACAATGGGTATAATCCTACGTGGCGCAATCTCAGACCCTTAGATCCCCCCAAAAAATTAGTTCTCAACCGTTGATTTTTTGGAATAGTAAAACATCCCCCTCTCATATATATATATATATATATATATATATATATAGAGAGAGAGAGAGAGAGCAAACGCCGAAAAAGTGCCAACGGACATCGTAAGCAAAAACTTTCAACTCCAAAATTCTCAATTATTCTCATTTTAATCAGTACACCTTACAACGCGAGAAAGTCCTAATCGAGTCCAAATAACGGAATTAATTACCGCGTGGAGAGCTTAAGACACGATATAATGCTAAGAGAGATTAATTGGTGTGAACTAAGAGGTGGTGTTTCCTATTTTTCAATAACCATAATCATATGATGAGATCATTTCATCTTTCAAATTTGTGTGCGTGAATTTGTGTTCCATTACATTTACTCTTAAAAATCATGTATACTGAGAGAAAATAACCATATTCTGAGTGATTCGTTTGTGAGTACATCCGTAAGAATTGAATCAAAACAATTTTTTGAAAAGTAACGTAATGATTAATCCGTGGACGTTAGCGATTTAATTTTTGTATTTACACACACACACACACACACACACTATATATATATATATATATATATATATATATATATATATATATATATATATATATATAGAGAGAGAGAGAGAGAGAGAGAGAGAGAGAGAGAGTGAGAGAGAGAGCCAGACTCATGTGCACATTAAGTCTGCACACTAAGTTTGCACATTATTTTTTTAAAACAGTAAAAAAAATATTTTTGAGTTGATTTTTTTGTGTGATATTTAAACATTTCAACGGACCCGTGCAAAAAAAATCAGCTAAAAAAAACTTTTTTTGCAATTTTAAAAAAATCGGTCAAACTTTCACTGCTTTTAAGCATTTTAAAAGCTTCGAAAGTTTGACCGATTTTTTAAAAATAACAAAAAAAGTTTTTTGATCTTATTGTTTTTACATGAGTCCGTTGAAATGTTTAAATACCACATAAAAAAAATCAACTCAAAAATATTTTTTTTAATGCTTCAAAAAAATTGGTGTGCGCCAGCACTGTGCAAACTTAGTGTGCACAGGAGCCTGCCTCTCTCTCTCTCTCTCTCTCTCTCTCTCTCTCTCTCAATATATATATATATATATATATATATATATATATATATATTGAGACTATTGAATATTAATTTACGGTGACTATTTTTGGGGAGTTTAAATTGTACAGTTTTTAGGTATTTTGATTTCTTTTTAGTTGAAAAATGAATTTTGCAAGTATATTCACTGCAAACCCTCACAAGAGTTTAACGGCTTGTTGCATATACTAAATTCAATAGCTCTTCCACGAAAAAGACGTTATATCCCAATAAAATGTTTTAGAAGAGTTTGGACCATGTTATGGTTCTTTTACATTACTCAGGACGATCAAAGTTCTAACTTAGGGGAGTTTAATTAGGCAAAAATTATTCGTATTTATCCCCGTAATTTAGTTACCTTTATTATCCATTGTGATGTTAATTCGATGATTTTATCTCATGTTATTACTACTCACCTCTTCCTGCAAATACATTATGTTTCGTGTATTTCCCTTATATATTATAGGTATTTTATGCACGAGAAATAAAGAGAGAAACTGGATTAAAAATCCAAAAGAAAAGAAGGAAAGTCAAGGTTAAATTAGTAAATGTAAAGCCATAACCCAGAGGTGGGACCTAAAGAGAAATTGAAGACATCAAGCTCACAAGTATATAGAAATAAACGACAACCTAATACGATCTATGGTTGAAGATATATGAGATTGGGAAGAAGAGAAGAATCAAAGAAGAAATAAGAATCGGTTCGGTTTTGAGTAGAACCGATTCGAGTTTCCAGGTATTTTAATGAAAGTAGAAACGATTCGGTTCCAAAGTGGAATCGGGTCGCTTTTCCGTTCTGCGATTTTTCCAAACTCTAATTCCACTTATTTTGGAGAGTTTTTTTTGTTTAAAACACTTGTAAAAACGTGAGATAAATTTCATTCATTCTTCCAAGACTAAGTTAAACAACTTTTAACCTAAGTTTGAGAGCTAGAAAAAGGTAAGGAACTCTAGAGGAAAATTATTCAGGCAAGCTATAGAATTTTTCATATTTGCATTTGGGTGTTCTTAAATAAAAGTAACATCTTTCTTTGCTTTCAATATTCATCTTAATTCTAGATTATTTTTCTCTAAATTAAATACAACATCTACGTAATCATGATTTCATGAAACGTAGAAACCATGTTAATTTGTAATCACGCATGTCTGGCTAAGCAATTAGAGGGTTGGGGTATATGAACCCAACCTTGGTGTTACTAATGGATCTAAAAATGAATAGAATCTACTTCACAATTCAAAGGCTTGAAAATTTATGGGTAGAAATATTGCAGGTCTTTTAATTCCATTTACCCTAGTTAACCGGAATGTTTAATGATATGATATCTGTTTCGGTAATTTATCATACCCATTAAATAAAAAAAATATTTGATATTGTGAGGAGTAAAATCCGTATATGTCAAATGCTTAGAAAGTATTTGATATTTCTTTGAATTGAAAATTAGGTTTTTGAAGGTTCTATGTTCTAAGCAATTGCCGACGGTTTGGGGGAGTGTACTCCAACTCTATTTCTCCCATTGATTTAAAATCACTTAGTTATTCTCCCACGCGTAGTAAATTCACTTGTTTAATTAATTTTCCCTAGTTAATATAAAAATGCCAAAAATCATATTTTCCTTCTTTTTCTTAGTCAACCAAAAGGTTATTCATCTTTTTTACTCGTCGTCCCGCCTTACTTCCTATTCCTTGTGTTCAATACCCGAGTTGCTCGGATTATTACTTACGCAATCGACTTAAACTTGAGCTGTAATTCACACGCGGTACGGATACATTCTGAGTCGTGTCAATGAGTATACCGAATAAAATGCATATATTCGGGTTCTAGCCCCAGAATGAAGAATATAAATCCACTATATATTTTTTTGTTAAAACAATCTCATTAGGGTAAATATACCAAATAAAAGATATATACTTGGGGCAATTATACCGAATGAATTATGAAATCATTTTTTTAAATAATTAGCTTGGAGCATAGATAGCAAAATATGAGGGTTGATTCGGGATTAGGGTAGCGAAGGTTTATGTGCCAAACTAGTTTGTTTTAAACACTCATGGCTTTTCATAGGGTTCAATTGAATTATTCTGAGTTATTTTTTCTTATTTTCAAATGTTTATGATTTATTAACATGTCTCTTTCCATAAAATTTGTTAGAAAATATGTGTAAATTAAAACTTTGACACTAATAAATATTATAAACCCTAGATTAAAGGTCCTTTAGTGAGTACCACTGAAATTTTATGTAGATTGATGATCTAAAGATTGAAATTTAAGTTTTTATAGTGTTATCTTTGTAGCTTTTGAAGTTTAGATGTTAAAAGGTTAAGAGGTTCAGAGAGGTTTAGAGAGAAGGAAGAAAAGTTGAAAGTGAAAATTTTGAACTTTAAATACTTAGGTGCAGACCCGATCTTGGCTATGGTTAAGTAGGCGGCCGACCGCCTCGGCCCTCGATTGGCTAGGGCCCCCAAATTCTAAAAAAAATTAGGAAGAAAAAAATTACGTAAAAAAATATATCAACTTAAACTATGGGCCCCTAAATAACAAAAAACAATCTAAAATCAAATATAAATTGTCCATTTGAGTTTATGATTTAACTAAAAGGGGCTCACAATAAAACAACATTTGTGTACTTAAAAGATCAAAACTTAACCCAACACCAGTTAAAACCCTAACCCATTACCACTCACTTTCTCTCTCTTCCTCTCATTGGTTAGTCACCTAACCTAAATATACAATCCCTTTCTATAACCTAACGACTCTCTCTTTTCTTCCTTACATTTCTTCTCATCTCTCTCTTTCTTCTCAAATAGATTCTCTCTTTTCACTAAATCCCCTTTAACTATATTTTTTGAAGTTTCTAAAACCACATTAAAGATTTAAAAATTCAATTGAAGGCTAGTTTTTTTCTTGACTATTTTAGAAAATCAACCATTTGGGAGTCATAAGTATTTTTTTTTAAATTTTATTATTTATTTTACATGTATATGAGTAATGATTTGTAACAATAAAGAAATTGAATTTTTTTGAGGCCTCTCTCTCTCTCTCTCTCTCTCTCTCTCTCTCTCTCTCTCTCTCTCTCTCTCTCTCTCTCTCTCTCTCTCTCTCTCTCTCTCTCTCTCTCTCAAGTTGGATAACCTTGGATGCCTATCATGGGGAAACCCAATTCAGGTTTTATTGTTCCGTTTAATAATTTTTTTTTTTATAATTTTGGTTATTATTAAACATAAAATATGTTTATTTGAAAATATCCTTGCAGTTATGAAATTTTAAAAAAAAAATTAAAAGGTTCACTTAATAAGTATTTAAAATAAATTTAAAAAAATAGAAAATGTTGAAGATTTAGTTGATGTTAATAAAGAAGAAGACAATGATACAAATGCTAATGAGGAGATTATGAATGATAAAGATAATGATAATATTTTCAATGATGAGAATGATAAAGTGAATGAAGTTGATATTTTTACAAAAATCCAAATTTTACAAATTTATACGATCCTTGTAATTGGAGCGTGAAATGAGTTTTTGTGGTATTATGTAATTATTTTATCATGATAGTATTATGGATTAAAATATAAGGTACCCTTAGCGCGAAACTATTTAAATAAAAACTCTTAATTTCATACGCCATTAATCTTACGAAAAATGAAAAAGTTAAAGAGGAAACATTAATAGTACATAAGGAACTTCTACTACATTGCTTTTAGCATTATGCAAAATTGGAAAATGTTTATCTTGCTCCTTAGTGACTCGATATACATATAAGGATCAAAGATGTACGGATCAGCAGGACCCAAAAACTTTAATGGCCAGCCTGAAAACTTATCCTAATGTAAAACAGAAAAAAGAGAAATATCAATAAAATCACTTAATGTCCCTTAAACTGACTCAACCACGAGTCAATCCACTTCCTTTCTCAGCGTGAACCCCCCCAACAAATTGTTTCGGATAAAATATTCATACACACACCGTCACACGTTACAAATAGTTCAGGGGCCATTAAGTGTAATTTACTCTTAAATAAAGTTTAGGATGGAGAATATCGTTACTCTTGGCAGCTTATTAATTGAATAAGAAGCAAAGTGCATACATTTCTTGCTGTGCAGGCAATTGATTTACATGCTTATTCATTCTTTATATGGTTGAGTGTAAACGGTATTTCGAGGAAGATTCTTGAGATTTAAAATATAGGTGGTGGACAAAACATGAACATCAAGACTAGATTATAATACTGGAGTCAACACATAAAGTTTAAGGTGCCAGTTCCATCTGATAGCTCCTCTCTCTCTCCATGTATGTGTACACAAACAGAGCTGATTCTATCTATCTGCGTGAGTGATCACATAATCATGGTCGCCTCTTTCCGGAAGTTACGTGGTCGATTTGCATTTGAATATGGTTACATCAGAGTCTTGTTTTCTGTTGCCTGGTTTTTTATTTCCTTTGTAAATTCAGTTGTATTCCAAATAACCCGTTTTGAATCTGATGAAACTAACATACTCTTTGAAGGGGATGCAGTGCTTTCTGTTGGAAGAATTGAATTCAACAAAGTTAACTATATAAATAGGGTTGGCCACGCAATCTACGCAGACAGGGTCCAGCTGTGGGACTCCAACTCCGGAAAACTCTCGGATTTCGCAACTCATTTCTCCTTCACAATTGACACGCAAGGTAGTACCTCGTATGGCCATGGCCTCTCCTTTTTTCTTGCTCCCGTTGGTTTTCAGATCCCACCTAACTCAGGCGGTGGCTTTCTAGGCCTCTTTAACACAACCAACAGCGACTCCTCTCGGAACCAAATCATGCTAGTGGAGTTTGACTCTTTCTCAAACGTCGAATGGGACCCCCCTTTTGAGCACGTAGGTATCAACAAGAACTCTATCCGTTCCTCTAATTACACATCTTGGAATGCTAGTTTGCACAGCGGAGATACTGCAGACGCCTGGATTATATACAATGCTACTACCATGAATCTAACTGTGTTTTGGAGCTACCAACAGACCAATCAGTTTGAAGGAAACTCTAGCCTTTATTATCACGTTGATCTTAGGGAAGTTCTACCGGAGTGGATCACGATTGGATTTTCAGCTGCAACAGGTCAGAATGTAGAGCGACATATCCTTCAATCATGGGAATTCAGATCAAGTCTAGAGATCAAAGACACAAGTGGGAAGAAGGCTAAGAATGTTAGGCTAGTAGTGGGTTTGGCTGTGCCGACTCTGGGTGTTTTGGTAGCCGTGGGAGTGATACTAGCATTCATAATTCGAAGGAGGAGATTAACTAAAAAACAAGCAGTCGATAAGGTCAACCTAACATCCATCAACGATGACCTCGAAAGAGGAGCAGGACCCAGAAGATTCTCTTACAGAGATCTTGTTTTGGCTACTAACAACTTCTCGGATGAGGGGAAGCTGGGTGAAGGAGGATTTGGCGGGGTTTACAAGGGACACCTCACCGATCTAGATCTTCCAGTTGCAGTGAAGAAGATCTCGAGAGGGTCTAAACAAGGGAAGAAGGAATATATTACCGAGGTAAAGATCATAAGCCGGTTGAGACACCGAAATTTGGTGCAACTAATCGGGTGGTGCCACGATCAAGACCAGTTCCTTCTGGTGTACGAGTTCATGCCAAACGGAAGTCTTGATTCTCACCTATTTGGAAAGAACAAGGTTCCCCTTGTTTGGGCTGTGAGGTATAAGATAGCTCTTGGTCTGGCGTCGGCTTTGCTCTACCTTCACGAGGAATGGGAACAATGTGTAGTGCACCGTGACATCAAATCCAGCAATATAATGTTGGATTCCAGCTTTAATGTGAAGCTGGGTGATTTCGGGTTAGCTAGGCTTATGGACCACGAACTCGGCCCCCAAACCACTGGACTGGCGGGGACTTTAGGGTACTTGGCACCAGAGTACATAAGCACGGGTAAGGCTAGCAAAGAGTCAGATGTTTATAGTTTCGGAGTGGTGGTGTTAGAAATTGCTAGTGGGAGAAAGTCGGTGGATCACATGGCGGATGGAAAATCTCAAGTTGGGTTGGTGGAGTGGGTTTGGCGTCTCCACGGAAGAAGACAACTTGTTTCGGGTGTGGACGAGAATCTGAATATGGAACTTGACCATAAACAAGTGGAGCGTTTGATGGCTGTGGGGATTTGGTGTTCTCACCCCGATCCAGGTCTCAGGCCATCGATGAAGCAAGCCATTCAAGTGCTTAATTTTGAGGCGGCAATGCCAGATCTTCCAACGAGTATGCCTGTTCCCATGTATTATGCACCGGCACCAGCAGTTAGTTCTGGAGAGGCTTCGATTACTTACACAAGCATTGATGTGGGTCGTTAAAACAAGTGATGTAGTTAGCAGTACCACAGTTAGTTTGCTATGATGTACATGATTGATCCACGTTTTCTTTCTTTCTAGAGACTTCCGGTCAAATACAATCTCATCATTTACATTGCAGTAAACAATGGGAGAGGAAAATGAGAAAATTAATGCTAGTGATGGTGATGAGGATTGTTCATTCATTGCAATTATATCGTATCAGGAAACTTGGTTCTTAAGTGCTTACTTTTGAGAAACCCTACTCCCACTACAAGAAACTGTATTATTACCAACAGTTAAAATATTATTAAATTTATAGCTAATAGGAGGTATCTAATGAGGGGGATTTATTACCTCGCGCAAGTATCCCACGAGAGATTGTACGTGCAACAATTAATAAGCTTCAACTGAGAGACTAAACTGTAAACCATTTTACGCTTCAACCACCCTTCTCGTGGTCATAGTCAGGCCGAAGCTGACCACTTATGATTTTTGGTTCCTGTGATTGCATGTTGTGTTTCCTAGATTACAAATTCTGAAGGTCTTAAATTTCTTGACAATAGTCGTGCAAAACCTTCAAATTGGGATGAATTACTTACTTCCATATGTTGAACACAATGATAAATAATCAAGAAGAAACATACGGACATAAATTTTCAAGTGAATACTAACGATTTAATATTAATCTTCTGCATATTAGATATGACCAGTTCAGAAAAATCAAGTAATTCGACAACCAACAATTTGTTTTCAATTAACCCCCCACCAACAGCAGGAAAGTCTAGTGACAGCTGCCATTCTCCATCCACCAAGAAGAACTCGATTTCGTACCTTCATCACATAAAATAATGCTTTAAAAAGAAAGAAGAATGTTACCTTTTAGGCGTAATGAGAAATAGGGGAGTTTAGGCTAGGTCCAAATGTAAAGATGTTTTAGTGAGAAATCCACGATCTTTGCACTTTAGTATGCGATCCTTGAGGCTGATACCATATAGTTTGTAAAGAGAATGATGATATTCACTGTGGCATTGTCACAAAATAGTATAATAAAATGATCACTACAGTTTGAATTGGTCTTCTCCCCTTAATGTCCTATATAACACTTCAGTACAAGAGACTGATTAACTCACTTCAAATACTGTCAAAATTAAAAATCATCACAATCGTACAGCAAACTCTTGAGTTGCTCAGTTTTGGGAAACAAGTTGGATAGATATATCTGCACTTACTGCTTTTTAAGATGCACTTATTTTCAGGAAATTGAAACGGTGCGTACACAGAAGTCTGCATTAATAGCTCTCCCTAGTCTCTTTTGGGATGTTAGTACAAGACGAGTGTTCAGATAAGAATTAAGTAATCATTTGGTCTTAGCAAGAGAAACATAGTACGAAAGATAGGATGAGTGGAACAAAAAATATGTGATTTTAAGTTTCACTTTTGGACCGTGTAAACGCGACACAAAAAGACCCACTAAAAGGAGGAAGGATTTCAAGGATTTTGGTGTCCTCTCGTGTCTATACGTGTTATATTATCCGTATAACACGTGATATATTAGTATAGTATATTGAAATCTTTCAATATTTTAGTGTAGAGAGGAGGAAGACCCAACAAATAAATGTCACATTTTAATTTACTAACAAATACTTCATATATAACCCAACTAAAAGAGGAGGGAGGCCCAACGAATACTTCAATACACTACAAGAAAAAGGACATTTAGCGACTACTTGTTTTTGCGACGCATTTTATTTCTCGTTATAAATGTGTTTTTACGAAAAATTATTATCTTAGTCACAATACTTATTATTATTATTATTATAAATTATTATCTTCGTCACAATACTTATGACAAAGAATTTAATCATTTGCGACGAATTAAATAAATCGCAAAAACAATACCTATTGCGAGGAAATTGTAAATTCATCGCAAAATATTTGGTACCAAAAATTGGCGCCTACTTTCCTACATTTTATTTGACTTATTACGATGAATTGGAGTGTTTCTCGTAAAAAAATATCAAAATTATTAATTATTTCATCGCAAAAGACCCATATGAGTTTTAAAAATTAATTAAATTTTTAATCCTAATTAACCCACTACAAGAAAAGTGGTCATTTATATCAGTCAAAAACTGACATAAATGACCATTTATGTCAGTTTTAGAAATTTTCAAAACCGACATATGAAGTCCTGACATAAATGTTCGTAAAATTGACATGAATAAGATCACATTTATCTCAATTTTTAAGAACACACATAAAAACTACGACACTCAACATGTTTTTAATCACTTTTTCATAAAAACTGACATAAATAAAATCAGATTTATGTCAGTTTTAATAATTTTATGAGAGTTTTTTCAAAATTGACATAAATGTTAATATAAAAAATTATAAAAAAAAATAATTAATCCATCAATAGACAACTATTATTTGAGGTTAAATCAACCATTGTAAATAGATAATAACCAAGGTCATAAATATACATCAAGATATTTAGAATGAAATTGATGTGAAGCTACACCATATCCAAAAACTAGTTATCCAAAAACTAGTTAACGTCTAGTTATCTACGTGATAATATCATAAAAATAGTGATGATACATCACAATAGCCAAAAGCTAGCATTGCGAATTACATCATAAGAACCACAATCCAAAACAATACTCAAGCTAGGACGTTGTCGAACGTAATACTCGATCAAATTTGTTCTCGACGCTATCCAACCCAGAATGAGTAACCCTGCAATCAAATATAATCAACATAGTTTTCATCAAAACACAATCATCTTAACACATTGTCATTAAAACATAACAAAATACAATTACTCGAAAATACCTAATATATATAATCCGTAATGAACTCATTGAACTTCATTTAGCTCATTCAACGTGTAGGTCACTTTATTGGACAATCTTCTCATCTAAAAAATTAAAGATAGAATTGAATTTATTATTACAGTATATAATAGTTAATAACTAAATAATATTTTATATAATAGGACAAAAAGAGAACATTGGTAACATACCTTTGTTTCAAAAGGTATGGAAGGATCCTCCATGAAGTACTTCATGAACTTCAACACAAAATATCCTCAATAAAGAGTACCATTTCCTTGCATTGGACACTAGTTAACACAAAACATTATTACTAAATAAATAATAAAGAGTACAAGTCTAAAATATTTTTTATACAACACAAACAATTGTAAAAACTACAATAATTTTGGGCAGAATTTCCTCTCTTTATAGGGCTATCCACCCTATTCAAAAATATAAAATACTTCAACAACAAAATTAATAGTTCATAATAACTCATGGGCTCAATGAGAGTTATTTCATTTAAAATTTTGTAGTCAAGTTCACTGACGAAACCTTCCTGCTACATGGATAATATATGATATGATAAAATCTTTGTTCAATTGATTTGAACCCACCTCCTATCGATCTATCCAAATCATATTCTCTCTTATTTGAAATCTAAAGAAAACATATTTCCTTCCAAACTTAAATGTTTCCATAATATCAATTAAGCATGACAAATGAACTACCAATCTATAAAAAGAAATCTGTCACACCAATGTGAAGAGAAAAGCTGAAATTGGATCTCCTTGTATCAATCCCATTAGAGATCCAATTTCTATATATATATATATATATATATATATATATATATATATATATATATATATATATATATGTCAGAAGGGCAGATTATCAGAAGGTCAGATTATTGATCCCCAAACAGGGGTCCAAAAATCTATGGCTCCTCGGCTTGTTGATTCCAACCATCCCTTAGCATTCCTCGTTGTTATTCTAGATAAAAAGCTCATGGTTTTTCTGGAATATGCATCTGCTCGTTTCTATTACTTTGACCTCCGCTTAAACGATTGGTTTACTGTTTGTGATCCCGTTTTCTCGAAAAAAATGGAAGTTTTAGCTGATCTTGAATCCTATTCCGTTACGACTGGCACAACTATATATTAGTTTTGTTGCAACATGGAGGTCTATGCCTACGATTTAGTGTATAGAGTGTTTTAATCCTCCATTGGGCCTATTGTGGATTCTGACAAACTAGGATATACAGAAAAAACTGGAAAACGTAGCAATGCTATTTTACTACATCTGTGGGATGATCGTTTTTGTCTTGTACGGAAGGATCTTCCATTTGACCCAAACTCTGACAAAGCACCATTCCGTTGCATGAAACTGTCTATTATCAGATCAGTGCCCAACTATACCCACGGAACCGCCAATACTACTCCGCTCTTTGTCTTCGTTTTATTAACACAAACGTTCTTCGTTGATGCTCAATTCGAACTCATGGGTGCTTTACTAGTGAATCCAACAACAGGAGCAAACATGCCAATGAATTTTTAGTACACCTGAATTATTATAAGGGATGGACAGTTAGGAAAAGAAGTCCAATCAAGGCTAGGTTTTTGCTGAATTTTGTCCATCACGAGTTCAATTTCACATTTGTACTTTTCAATCACTAATGAATTTTTAGTAAGGATGGACTTCTGCTTGATATTTAAAAAAATTAGAAGTGTTAATGTCATCTTCAAAGTTTTTTAAAACACAAATCCCGCCTTAGATATAAGTTTCTTGCACACTGGGTGTGACAACCCTTTTTGCCTCTTTATCTTTTTCTCTGTGGTGAAATAAAAATTTCAAAGTTTATAAACTACACCTTACGATAGCACGGGCATACCCCAGAAAAACCACCGCACGCAGAAACAACCTCTTAAGAAGGCAACTACAGGCTTGACCAACAAACAGACCTCCTAACATCAAAACTTAATCTTGTCATGTAATCCCTAGTATTTACAAATTAGCCAGTTCTCAAATGTTCTGTTAAGTCTCTAATTCCAAGTTATGTGTCTTTTTATGTTATTTTTTTCATCTAATTGTGATACATTTATAACTATCATGTAGTTTAAGGGGACTACCTTGCAGCCTTGTCAATACCTCAACTTTGTGACATCTTCGCACAATGTGTATTTTGTGGACAAGAATAAATAACTCTTTTGAAATGAGATTAAGTACCAATCTTTATTGTTTATATTGGATAATTATCTTGTTTGTTGAGTTAAGCCATGTTAGCATGCACTTCTCTTTCTTTTCATTGATTCTTTTATTTTTTTACGAGTCTTCCAGATATTTTGATTTTGAACTTTTATTTTGGATATAATATCCATTTGGTTTCATCTAAGATGGTGAAATATGTTTGTATTAAGTTCAAGTAGTTTATATTGAGGAGCTATTTGATGTAATTTTAGTTTTTTCTTGTGGAAAATCAATGTTCACCTGCATATTCTTGTCGGTTTTTAAAGTCTGCACAGTTTAGGTGTTGGGTTGTCTTTCATCTTCTCTAGCTCTCCTTGTAATCAGGTGTCAATTTTTTTAGGAGTCTCAAATGTAATTACAATAATTAATCATTTATCTTTCGGTTTAGCATTTGCACAGTTATAGAAATATTTATTTGGTTATGTACAGATAAAAAAATGTATTCATATTAAATTTCCTTAATATAGAATTCTAGCAGCTCTAATTTGATCGATTTTAGAACTCTTATTAACTTATGACTTTTATCTTGCAGGAGGTTGATTTATATTTGTAGGTATAATTCTACACGGTGGTGGGACTAAATATGCAGCAAGAGCCGAACTTCAGTGCCACTTTGTCATAATAGGGGTTGTTTTCATATAAATTTATTTTTATATGAAAATAAAGAGGGTCGCAAACACAAATGATGCTACGCCATCAAATGAAGTACCAGGTGAGTCCGCGAAAAACCTTTCAAATTCGCAAGAGGTAGATAATACCGCAGAGACAACAACTGATGTGGCTATTTCTCCAAGTGTTACGGAGAGGAAGAAGAGTCCAGAATAAAGCCTACATATGCAGTTATAAGGAGATAAGGAACAGAGTTACCAAGAATTTTCGCGATCTTAGATTCTTCTATGATGAATATTTGCTCAATTATTGTTGTAACCTTAATAATGTGTCATGCCTAAAGGGTTTAGATAATACTTTGTGGCCTAAAGAGTACAAGGACCCCCCAAGGCTTTAGATATGGCTCTTTGATCTTTACTAGATACGGATATTAGCGATTGAATAAATATAGGATGTTACGAATAAGTGGATAGGAAGATTTGTAAATCTGGTTCAAACTGGAACAATAGGAATCTCTTCATCGACTTTGATGCTTGGGGACTAATTAAATGTTCTCTTTGGTTATTTATCAATGAACCATTGGCCTCTCAACCATAAATTATGAATGAAATCCTCTTCATAGTTTAGTCTTATAAGATTGCGTTTCCCATTAAGAACACCTATAGAATAAGAAGCCTAACGAGAAAGAGATAAAGGTTTTTCGGATCACTTTTAAAGGGGGTCTACCATGTGATAAATTCCCCAATGATGGAATATTTTAAAGTTTGTGCAAGGACTTCTATATCTTCAATGGAAAACTAGATGTTAGCTATACATGTTATATAACAACAACTATATGATAAATTTACCTTAATACAACTCTACGATGCATTATGCCTTTTCCCATCGATGTTCAATGTGTTAATCCCACTACATGTAAAGAGAATTCAAAGACATGTATGAGGAGATCACAATAATAATGTACTCATAATGCATGTCAAACAAAATTAAAAATTATATTATACTCACGTAGTGATATACATCTTATCTTTGTCACTGGGTACCGTATTCAATGAATCCAACCAATAAATAGTTCGTGCGGACAAATCAATGACAATCAATACCCAATGGAACCTATAAAACGAATTTTGTCATAATTATATAGTAAAAAATATAATAAAGATTTGTTTATTCGTATGGAAAAAATTAATTTGACTACTTACATATCTTCGAGATTGTAAGGAATGAAACAAATATGACTTTTTTTTGCATTCCCCAACCTTTTTCCAATAAGTCGGGTTAAACCAATTTCTTTTGTACCATTAAAAGACTTGGGATTGAAGAATTGAAACTCTTCTCGGGAGCACTGAAACTAATCATACAAGAACCTGCAAAAGTAAGTAACTAAATTAGCCACTACGCATTTTAAATAACACGATTAAATCAAGTTATACCTCATGTATGCAACAATGCACGTTACATCTAAAGGATTCAATGCACAAAAGTCCAACAAATCGTTCTTAAAAACATAGCATTGACCCTTATCTTCTCCGAATATCTCTTTCTCCAGTGGAATCGTGATTTGATTCGTCTTCATTATAAATATATTATGGGTGAAGGAAGTTATCAAATCGCAATCAACACTGTTGTTTACTATATCACATCTACTTTCACCGAAGATATCCTTCTCTTTCTCATGGCCTGCCTTTTTCCCAACCTCCATTTCATTCTTCATTGAATCATGTGAAATGTCAGAAAGCAATGTCATTCATAGAACAAACACAAACTTATAGATAAACATAAGAACCAATGGCTTACCTCAAATCCCAACAACACTAACTCTTTGGGTCAAGCAACATATGACCCGAAAGCCTCTTTCACAAAATACATTTCACTTAGAACAGGTATCGGGAGGATGGCACTAGAAGAAATAATTTTAGAAATGGAAACCCGAACATTGTTTTCTCCTAATGCTATATTATGTATTTTCTCGCTCGGTCCATTCCTATCGAATACGATCCCCTCAGCAACGATGTTAGTTTTATTGCCAATAACCAACCTACATTCTCTAACCTAAATTACGAAAAATAATCAGATAAAAATTTAGCAATGTGTTAAAATTGAGCAATTTATTGGCCCCAACCAAGTAAAACTACATAAAATTCAATACCCTACTAATCTAACCAAGTAAAACTATAAAGTTATCACCATCGAGAAATGTGATCCCATTACCTTTGAAGAAGACGCTTGTTTCAAACTTTTATCACTAACTAGCAAAGAAGGTTTCTTACTTTTCACAGCAGCTACTGATTGAGGTAGTAACTTTTCACTATGTGTTACACCACTATCACTGAACTATGCCAAAGAAACACAAAAACAAATTGCAATTACAACAAAAATCACAAAACCTTAATGGTATGCGTTTGTATAATTATCTTTGTGTCATTATACCTTTGAAGAAAATGATTGTGTTCCAATTTTTCCACCCGAACTTGAACGCTTTATATTTTCACTTTCACGCATATATGAAGCAACTTTCTCAACTCAGGGTGCGACTGTTGGGGCTGCGGCAACTAGCTCATTTCTTAACTTCAACTGGGCTTCCATATCTTTTAATCTTTTCTTCGCTTCTCTTAATTCAGATTCTAACTCAGTAATATGTCTTTTGGAACCACGCTTTGGAAGATTGAAGTACCTTGTGGGAACAACTCCGAATCCCAACCCCCGAACACGGCCTGAGTGTTCGAGAGTACCCAATGTCATAGTAATAACATCATTACTTCCTTCGGTGACTAAACTACCATATTTAACTTGTCTTTTAAATTCAGCCTACAATGAAGATTCAATCATTCAGAATGTCATCTAAATATTATCAAAATTACAAATCATACACTAAAAAACACCAAATAAAGGAACTCGTGTCGTAATTTATAAAAACTAACCATTTTATCCGCCACCTCTTTTAATGAATCATCTCCATATTCACCATATTTCTTTTCACGGCCTTTCAACCATAAAAAAGCTCTGTCATCTTCATATTCCGAACCCATCCTCTTTTTCTGGTATCAATTGTAAAACAAAAAATCATATTATTAAAGAATAATTCAATGTTCAAGTTCAAACCATCACAAATCTAATGAAAATATTCAAACTAAAACATACCAAATCTTCAATAAGACCAATGTAACCCTTCTTTCTCTTACGATGATTGTATGTGACCTTGAATCATTTTTCCCTTTGTGCCTCTCTTACAATCTTATAAATCAGAGGAAAAAAATTAGAAAAGAATAACAAAAAGTACCACACAAATCTTCCACTGTTTTTTCAATTATACCTCAAATCCTTTGGTTAGCCTGCTATAAACAAATTCAGTCCACTCAGTCCACACATCTGGACTAATGAATTTCTTGTATTTTGGAGGAGGATGTTTGAGAATCTCGCGTTGGTGTCTCAATGGTCTAATCCAAAGTCTCGTGAGGTTTGTTTTGAAAGCTCTCCAACTGCAACCCATAGAGGATAACACCATCCTCTTGTTGTTCGAATCAATATCAAATTTTATCTAAAAAAGAAAGGTGTTGAATACATGTCTTAAAATCAGTGTAAAGATGTCTTAAAATCGGTGTAAATATGTAAGGTTTTGGATTTCGACACACTCGGATTGCTTGACAAGTTAGGTTTCATCGATTTTGGGGGTAATAGTATTCTTCATTACAACTGAAGTTAGTTTTAACTGTAACATGCTTTAACTGCACGTGTGCGCATAAAAACACCCAAAGAATCAATTTTGGCATTTCAAGAGCCAACATCATTTGTGTCTTCTGTGCACCTGTGCATAGTAATTTTTAATAATTACGATAACTATTACTACTGCTTCAGCAACATGAGATGACTACTGTTTCCCACGAGGAAGCGAAATGTTGTACTATTTTACAATGGTGATGAGATGCATGAGTGCTGAGTGATTAGTTGCAGAAGTATAAAGTCTAGAAACCTAATGAGACTTAAAATTTGAAGAACAAATGAATTATAGAAAATCAATGGATACAAGAAATGACTTATTCAAGGATAATGTCATACAAACCCAATGTTTATACAGAATTTAATGGGAATAATATAGAATAGCGTTTATAAACTAATAACACAACAATTGACCTTGAACTTCTATCATTCTAGCAAAAAAAAGCCTTCTATAACACACTCTTTATTTTTGGTACTGTCTTCATGTTTTTTAAACTCGGATACTTCCCGAACATAATAATTTATCACCTTATCTTAGTTTGCTATAGCAGAGTATACACATTCCTTTTTTATTTTACTTATTTGAGAGGATTGCAATTCATTTTAATCTATTTATTTTAATATGTGTTGAATTACTGGTAGAGATTTATGCAGAGCCATTAAACATATATGTATGTATTTATAAACAACATTCTTCTAGGAATGAGTGCATATTTAATGCTGGCGTTAGGCTCAAATAAAAGTGTCAATGCTGTCCTTATGGTGCTTCTGAATTTGTGCAACATCTCTACTCAAATAATGACTATGTTAGACAGGTATAGGATCATTTTAATTATAATTGTGGTATAAGAATTGGTGCTAATGTCATTCCTTTAAACCTTCATCTCCATGAAAAACTACGACCAAAAATTAAAACCTTATTTTGTTTTGGAGACAAAAAAACTCCATCTAAAACATCTCACTTTTCCTCTCTCATCACGATCTTTCAATTTTTAAATGACATTACAAACTTTTGTCACTCATATTTTGATTTGGATTTCATTTTGTTTTGAAGATCCCACAACAGAATATATTCTATCTGCTAATCTTTATTTCTGATTTGGATTTCATTTTAATAACCTTTCATTTTGTTTTGAAGATCCCATAACAGAATATATTCGACCTTTACATATTTTGATTTGGATTTCATTTTATCGATTGAAAAATAAAGCAGGCGTATACAAGAGAATGCTCCGAGCTTGGATACGAGTTAATGACGTTGCAACAATGACTTATATTGAGTTTATAGATAGAGAGAATGAGCTTAGGCAATCAAAACCACCAACTCCCCAGCCACCATAGAGAGCACCTTTGGTTCCCTGGATAAGATCTCGGCTACCAGGCAATTTGCACCCCCAAAAGACGACGACGACGACAAAATCTGTCTGAGAATTGAGATATTACCAGGCAGTTTGCACCCCCTGAATAATGAGATATTCCCCAAATATTGGCTCAGAAAAAGTATTCGAACAAATAAGGTACGTGTTAGTAGAGGGATGCTATAAATTTTTTTCAAATAGATTTTTTTTCTTCCATGTTTTCAAGAGTACATGGACACCGATCTTCCATGCTATAACATTCCTTGGCGAATGAGTCAAAGGCTACAAACACAGCCTCAACCCCCACACTCAGCATCTCCTATTATCAAGTGTCCTCCAAATATCGTGCCGTAAAAAAGCTTACAGCGTTGAATAAGTAATCAAATGCAGTTCCATCTTTTTTAATCCCATATTTTCTCATTGATTTATAGCTCATATGTTTATTCCCATCTTTTTTAATCCAATATTTTTAATCCAAATGTATGAATTATTATAACCCCAGAAATGGGACAGTCTTATTTTGAGCTAAACAAAGTTATTTAAGCTTTTGTGTTTACAATGTTAATAATCTCTGAAGATTTTGGACCGTATGGACTAAACACAGTTTACATTCATAGTTATAGACCAGCCATACATTCACAGTTGCAACAGTTAACTGTATAAAAGCCTTGTAGCATACCAAACAGCAACTATGTAGGCTTTGAAGGGCACATTTTCTTACTGCTCAAGTGAGAAATAATGTAGACATGCCACACTCTCACATAAATCCAAATCCAAGATAATGTATGGCTCATTTCATGAGAGTATGGGGCAAATATAAGTTTTCAAATATTATTTTGTCGTAATTTCGTATATAACTATTTCTCACATCTTATGCAGCTAACATTTGTATGGGAAGGTTGCTGCAATAGTGGCTGATAAATTATCACCCTTGTATGGGAAGGGTGCTGGTGCAGGTAGTGCAGTGATGCCTGTGTATAGAAAGGTTGTTGATGCACACACAATAGCTGGAACTGGAACTTTATAAGGAGGTGAATATAATAAGGATCATGATAAGGATAGGGGCGTCTCTGTGAAGACGTACTTGGTGGAGAAACTCAGGCCAGGGGATGAAGATATGGAACTTTCAGAGGACATTACAGGCGCTCTTCATAAGCGCAAGGAAGAAGTGGAAAATCCAGTGGGACACAAGGAAACTTTCGAGGTGATTTCGAATGTTTCTCATAAGACGAGTGAAGAATCTGGGAACCCAAGGGAGGGGAAACCACTGGGGAAGGTGACGGAGTTGGAGGAGGTGGCCTAGTAATTTGGCACAGGGACTGAAGATTCTAGGGGAGGTGATAATGCTGATAAATTTGGAGTTAAGAGGAGTGTTGTTTGGATTAAATGAACTGTCAACTCGTGGCTGGGGAGGGGGGAGTCACAAGCCTCTCAAGAAGCCAAAAATAAGTGGAGAAGGTGCACATGAGCATGATCAGGATCTTATAGAAGAAAGAAAACTTCAGAGCAACTGATTGAAATCGACTGAATGCTTGCAGACTCTTTTAACTATTTTTTATTTGCGGTGAATGTTTTCCAAATGTTATCTATTGGGTTTTGGAGTTAATGTATGTAATTTACTAGAAAGCACAACGTATTGTGTGTTTGTATGTTTTGTGACATCAATTCTAATGGTTGCTTTGTGCAAAAGATAATAATAATAATGCATTATTATTCAGTGTATAGTGAGATATATTTACAAGAATGGTTTATACATCACATCCAGTGTTTTTTAACTGTACGCAAGTTATATTGGGGATGTTCCCCCAACATGGGGGGTGGTGATTACTTGCAAAAAGGATTTCTTTGCAACTATATGATTTGACAATAGTTTATGCAAGCATTCTTTTAGTGTTCAAACATTCTTTTAGTATGCAGACGTTCTTTTAGCATTGAAACTCGAGCCACATAGTCCATTCCTTAAATTGTAGACATGATGGGGCAGTTGACAAAAGATACATCACTAGTAAGAGATGAAGTTGCTTAGAGCTATTAGGAGTCTCTATTGGATTTGCATTTCGATTTGTATCATATGCGTCAATTGAATGTACAGTAGTACGAGTATAGTTTATTGAAGTATACTTGATTGAATATATAGTAGTATAGTTGATTGAAGTATACTGAATCATGTACACATTTTTGTGTTTATTATAATAAATTCTATGATTAAGTCTTAGTCGACACAGTTTCATGGATTTGTAGTTTGTAAAAAACTATTTTGGCAAATGATGTGCATATACCATTCATGTCGCAAAAAAGTGTCGTATTTTTTTGCAAAGTTTGAACTGTGCCTTCACGTAGGCGCCTGACTTTGGAAATTATGATCAATTTTTTTAAAATTATACTTTGTTTTCTCGGGGAATGAAATTTTGTGGGGTTTTGCAATTATGTTCTTTGAAATTTTTTACCATTTCGCGATTACATACTTTAGAAAATTAGCGTCATGCCTTCAGGCATGGGCATACCCTAGTATTTTCTATCTATCTATCTATATATATATATATATATATATATATATATATATATATATATATTTTTTTTTTTTTTATCCCCCTGAAATTTTATTAAAGAAAGAAAGAAGAGATAAGCTTACATGAGAAACTGATGACTTTATAGAAACAGTCACCTTCACAAAAATCAGAGAAACACTAATAGACTCTAAAATTGGGAAATCCCCAAGCATCCATGTTTATGAGACCTTTCAATTCTTTTGGAAAGGCATGTAGAGAACTTGATTCAGTATGTCTTTGAGAAGACCAGCCATAAGAAGCAAGCAAATCGGCTATATATATATATATATATATATATATATACCTGTATTGCCTCCCACAAATCATTCTTCAATTTGATTGGCACTTTAGGCCAACTTGGATAAGTTATCGGCACAAAGCACTTCACCATCAAACCCCCATAACTTGATACTTATTTTTTTCTAGTACTTATTGGTTGACCAAGATCATTATTTAAAACTCTTATCCGTTCTTCACTGCTCTTTATTTTAGTCCATCGCTTTAGCTTCGCCGCACCTCTACCTTTACTACTATATTGTGAAGGTTTTTCCACGGGTTCGAGATCAATGTCTTTCATTTCAAGTTAAAGCAATCGAACTGTTGAAACACAAAAAAGAGCAATAATATAGATTTCATCAATACAAGTCGTAAATACTCAAATAATACAATTATTGAAATGTACCACAAATTAAAATTCACCATTTTATTCTATGTTAATTAAAATGTACAAGAGCACAATTGTCAAAATATTAAGCCGAAAATAATAATCCATGGTCTACAACAAATGTCACATAGCCCATATTCCATACATTCAATTTCCAATAATCAACTGCTGTAGGTTCCACACAAAAAAATAAAAAGTTGGACAACGTCACCAAACAAGCTTACATTTTAAGCAACTATAACTAATAATAAAGAACAATTCAAACATTAAGCATCATAACATCGTCTAACAAAATTATGTTGGCATATTGTCTAACCATGTCCCCTCACAATCTGCACGCCTATAAGTTTCGAAAGATTCCTCAACAACATCAAAGGATTCAATAAGTGGCAAAACTAGAGTGCAAATATCATCCCCGAGACATCCATCATTGATATCATCTTCATCATCTTTATCATAGTTATCCCTTTGAGGAGTTGACAATACAATTGAATATTTAGGATTCATTTGGTCCGGAACATAGAAAACTTGTTTCTCTTGAGAGTCTAAGATGAAAGAATTGGATTTATGACCAACTCTATCAAGATCGACGGATGTAAAACCAAGCTCGTCTATGTTAATTATGTTTTTGTTGTCAACCCAATCACACTTGAATAAAGGAATCTGAATTGAAAAATAGTCAAGTATCCATATCTCCCATATGACACCGTAGAAAATAATATCGGTACGAACATGATTGTTGTCCTTTGCACTAGCCATCTATAACGTCTTAAGCCCATTTTTTCAAGGTCGAGTCGACACTTCACCCCATCTTTTGTTTTTCCTGGAATATTAAGAGAGGTTCCAATGATACTATCACAGACATTCTTTTCAATGTGCATGACATCTAAGTTGTGTCGAATAGGAAAATCCTTCCAATAAGGAAGTTAAAAAAATATCGATTTCTTCTTCCAAAAATTTTCAACCCTATTGTTACTAGGACCGCTTTTTTCAATCCCATTAGCTACCCTACTCACTCTCTTACGCTTTAATGATTTCTTTAAATTAACCGCCCTCACCTTTTTTTCCTTCTTTCCCCATGCAACCTTAAGTCTCCCAACTTTTATTAATATTTGTTTGCTGCATAAAGGCTCAAGGGAGGCTTGGAACTCTGGCTCGCCGTTGAAAGCCTTTTTTTGGCTTCGAAATGGATGGTTTTGTGGAAGGTATCTCCTATGTCCTATATAAATGCACTTACCACAGTGTTGTAATCTGATGGGATACGTTTTTTCACTACATATTGGACAAGCATTATAGCCCTGAACAACACTTCTAGATAAATATCCATATGCTGCAAAATCATTAATTGTCCACAACAGTATTTTCATCAAAGTAAAAGATTCTTGTCGAAAGGCGTCGTAGGCTTTAACTCCTTCATTCCATAAGGTATTCAGATCTTCTATTAATGGATCCAAATAAACATCTATATTTTTTCCCGGTTGTTTTGGCCCCGATATCAACATAGTCAACATTGTAAACTTTCTCTTCATACAAAATCCCGGTTCAAAGTTATATGTGTTAAACATAACTGGCCAACAACTGTACCTACTACTAAGGGAACTATAAGGATTAATTATGTCCACTGATAGTGCTAACCGAAGATTTCTTGATTCTGCTGTAAAATCGGGCCACTTTTTGTCAACTAATTTCCAAGTTGGTGAGTCCGCTGGGTGACACAACAAGCCATCAACAATTCTATCATCTGCATGCCATGTCAGAGACTTAGCGGTCTCTGTAGATTGAAACCAACTTTTAAATATCAGAATGGGTGATTAGTACCATAACACTTTCGCAGGAACACCTCGTTTCCCCTCATCCATTTTTGTTCTTTCAAATTCTTCTTTTGTTTGAACCGGGATGTTCCACAAGTAGGGCATTCAACAGCTTCTTTATACTCTTTTCTATAGAGTATACATTCATTAGGACATGCGTGTATCTTCTGAAAGTCCATTCCAAATACCGATAAGCATTGTTTTGCCTCATTATTGGATGAAGGCAATACATTATAATCCGTAAGCATATTGGAAATGATTAACAGCATATTTGAAAAGAATTTATCGTACATCCCACTCTTTTCTTTAAGATTGAATAGCTTGACGATAGAGGATAACTTTGTATACTTTTTACATCTTTCATACAATGGCTTCTCCGCATCTACAAGCAACTTCTGAAAAATTTCTGCATTTCCTATGAAGTCTTCTTTTATAGCCTCCACCATGTCAATCAACTCTTCAAAAACCTCCATGGTATCCATATTATGATCGTCACAGACAGGAGCACCCATATTAACATCCAGCATTATTTCACGATGATCCTCCCCTCCGTGCCATTTCCATACAATATAATTCAGATCGATACCCGAACTATATTAATGTTGTCTGATTTTTTTAACACCCATTTTTAATCTATTCTCATATTGATTACAAGGGCATCGTATGAAGTTCTCATCCAAGGAGGCATTTTGAGCAACGCCAAGAAAATTATCAACACCTTCTATGTATTCTTTTGATAATCTGTCCTTACTCATCCAAGACCTGTCCATTCTGGCCTAAGTATGTAAACCACCACGAGTGAGATATAAGCAATAAAAGATATGTAATTGTTAAACATAATGCAATATCATACAACATAATACATTCACACCATTAGAAAATATTTTAAAAAGCATAATATCCCTCTAAAACTATCACAAAAACTACCAAATACACCAACACCTAACAGTAATAAGACTCAATGAATTATAACTAACCAACTCAAGAACACTAACACAACACACAAACACTATACAACCAAAACCAATTCACAAAATTATTATAAAAATTATACTATGATGTTAAACATATTATACATACAAGCAACAACCATTAGCGATTATATACCTATAATATAATGAAAGCACATAGTATAAGCATGGGACAAGAACATATGAAGCAATGCGAAAAATTAATGAAAGTACACAAGTGAGGCATTAGCGAGTATATGATATACATACTAAAACCAAACTTTAAAACTGTAGCGAGTCACCTGAAATTGTAAAACCAAACTTTAACATATCGTAATGCACCCTATGGTACAAAAAATTTCCTTATATTCATATGGACAAGAACACAACTGTAGAGAGTCACCTGAAACTATTGTACCTAAACACCTACAATATGATACTGCCAATCCTACCAATGGGTTGTTGAAGTCAATCAACGAGAAATAAAAAGCGATGAAGGTTTGAGTCGTGGCCATTTCTGCCCAGTGACTGTGTTCAAAAGTGTCCTCTAAGGGTAAGAGTTCTTGGCTACTATGCTAAATAACTGTTAAGAAAGTATTCTAAAATATAGACTTGGATGAGTTATTACCTATTAAACGGCCTAGTGAATTATTACGAAAGTTAATCAAGGATCATTTCTCTATTAAGGTTGCCAATGAGAAGATATACATACAAGAAAAATAAGAAAGAAACAAACACATCAAAGTGACAAATTCAAATATAAAAATAAGTCTATATGGCAATACACCATATAATGAGCAAATAAATATAATGAAAAGAACCCACTTTTATGAATCTATCATAAATTTCAAATTTTTAAATATATCAACAATATTTGCTTGAGAAAACTGAGAATTTTTTACTCAAACATGAACGGAAGAAAATTGATTAAAGCAACCCTTGTTATACCTTACTAAGAGATAGTGAAGTGTTTGGAAATAACTAATACTTGCACAATAAATGCCACATGTTCAACATTCAATAAATGGGCCAGGCTATGTAATTGTGAGTCATGAACACATTCATGGAGTAATGGAAATCTTTTGGTATCCAATGAATATCTGAGTTTAATGGGGATACTATAAAAAATTGATGTTTGAATCTTATTTCAACTCTCTACTTGGTTATTATCACCTTGTCATCAATAGGTTTTGTACATTATTCCTTTTTCCAATACATCTTTTATCTAAATGTTTGTATACGCATTGCTACGTCAAAACAGTAGTGAGCAAATGTCGAATGATAGTGTAATTGGGGTTCAAAATTGCATGTACAAGCACCATAACTGGATTTTAATAAGATGTGTTATATTGTATTGGAATTAGGTATTGAGCATATTTTAACACCTATAAAAGTAAATAAGGGATCTGAAACTTCTTACAAGTGACAACATAAAAATAAAAATATTGCGAATCTGTAATATTGATCAGTTCGTGTTAATAAGTTACAAATCATTGCTAATTTTAGTGCTCTCTCACTTCATCATTCGTAGCAATTACCAGTTCCCTAATGTGAATTATCTTATTTAGAATTTCAATATATAGTACCATTCACTCCATTTCAATAGCAATTCCATGCCCACAAATATATGGAATTGTGCTATCTAAAACTAAGAATACGGCTTAACAAACAACTTTAATAAACTTTACACAATTTCCTAATTTCATTATCTTTTTTATATTTGTCAGTTGCCCAAAAACATCATAGATAAATACACATAGCGACGTAATTTTGGAAGATACTACAAAACAGGGCTCCTTTAATGGAGGATATGATTATCATCAGTAATCCGGGGGTAAAAGTTAACTAGTACACGATTCTCAATAAAATATTAACATACATATTAAACATATGTGATTAGTTAACCCCTCTCTCCACAAACATTACACCAATGCTAAAAAAATTATACTTTCGGATTATCAGTGTTTGGGTGATTACAACTATGTATGCAACCCACATGATTGTTAAATATCATGCATTATGTGCCAAAAATACAAAATCAACATAAACATTTTTTTTCTCATTTGATCTCAATGAAATTCTAAGGGTTGTATTTGGTATAAATTTCCATTATACTATCATAATACATAAAATCAACAACTCCAAATAAAAAAATTTGGCTACCAAATAACAATACTTAATTTAAATGAACAATATCAAATCAACTTAAAACCCTAAATAACAACACCCAACTAAATTTTAAAATGCAAAATAATAACCAATTAATATTAACAACACCCCACTAATTTTAACAATACCCAAACAAAAATAAGAATGTGCACCTAATCACCAACAAATCTAATAAAACTAAGATATGTAAAGGAAATTTTTAACAGAAATTATTTTAAAGGATAATTTTCAGATGTAAATGTTTGTTTTACAAATCTAATCAAACTACGATATGACAACAACCATTCAAATGATTGCCACTTCCATTAAAGAAAGAGCCAAATAACTTATCAAGACATCAAAACTTGAAATTTGTATTTGATAAACCACAAAAAAAAACACATAATTTAGCAGTGGTGTGCATATAGGCTGCTACATTGGGTTTTTAAATGTTAGGGTTTTTCCTCTTTAAAATGAGAAGAGCCCAAATATCGCAAGGAGCTGTACAACTAAGTGGATTTTTCTAAAAGATTTTAAAATAATTACAGAGGTCGCTCCTGAGTTATCTAACAGCATTTTTTAGCTGCATTTTAGTTCGAAAAATTACACCAAGGCCCATATAGTTTCAAAAGAATATTGTATATATAAAAAAAATCCCAAAAATTATGTGGGTGTGCCCGCACCCACTCAGGACTTAATGGGGACGCCCCTGCACAAATCTCACACACACAAATCAAGAACAAATCCCGTATAAACAAATCAAGAACAAATCCCGTATAAACAAATCAAGAACACACAAACACATATACACAAATCGCATACACAAAATCAAGAATAAATAGCATTAACACAAATCGTACAAACACGAACACATATACACAAATCGAAGCAAGTAAATCGAGAGCTTTTTGTACCTGCGATGGAGCCTGGCCGACGCAGGAGGTGAGCAAAGATGAGAGTCGTGTGAGAGAGAGATAGACGTGCGACCGAGAGAGAGAGAGAGAGAGAGAGAGAGAGAGAGAGAGAGAGTCATGCGGCCGAGAGAGAGAGAGAGTGTTGTAGAAAGAGAGAGCCTCCATCCGCCAAATAATTTTGAGGAACAAATTTTGTAGCGGGAATGTGAAAAAAAACCCGCTCCTTTTTCCATTTAACTCAGTTTTAACTTGAAGGCTAAAATAATTAACATTATATTTATGCTATTTATATATAAAAATGAGATAAATGGTTTATTTTGTATCTCAATTTTTCTTAAATTAAAATAAAAATATACCTTTAAAGTCAAATTGACATAAATAAATATCATTTATATCAGTTTACATTTATCTGACATAACGTCAATTTTTAAACTGACATAAATGATTTTTTTTATTGTAGTGACCCACTCCTCTCACGTCTCTCCCCTATTCCAATCCCCTCAAGTCTCTCCCTTGTTCCTCACGCCTTTCTTCCCTTCTAATTCTCACCCGCCTCTCTCCATCTTTGTTGCCCTCTCACCCGCCTCTCTCCATCTCTCTCGGCAACTTCTCCATCACTCTCAACGGATTTTTTCATTAGGTATTTCATCTTTCCCATATATATATATACACACACACACACACACACACACACACACTGTAGTTTCCCCTGTACGCTACGCCCCTATTTTGCGTTCTCCTATTTTGTAATATATGCTGTACGCCCTTGTTTCGCGTTCCCCGATTTTGTAATATATATATATATATATATATATATATATATATCAGTCAATGGAGGATTTGAGCCTGGGAATGAAAGCATCCAGGTCATTATTGAAAAGAAAGGGAAAATAAAAAATTCCATAGCCGTGAAAGTGTTTACCTATTGGCTGTGGTGGAGGGAACGTGGTACTGGGGAGGTCACGTGCTCCACTCAGAATTAAAAAAAATTACTCTAAACCTAAAGTAAAATATAACTTATGAATTTGCTCCGCTTGGAACAGTCTTCAGGACTATACAGAGGTTATTGATGGTGAAAAGATTTGGATAGAATCTCACTCAGGTGCTTTCACATATGCCTCTGCTTATGACCTGGTGCGCTATTATATTTCGCACCCCCACATTCCCCCAAACCTATCCATGTTGGCTTGGAAAGTGATTGCTAATTGAGTTATTGCCATATGTTAAACTTTTTTTTAGTGAAATTGAGCTATTGTTTTTGGGAATTTAATCTCTTTTTTAATAATGAGTTGGTATTGTATTCGATGTGATTTTGTTTGAGTTATAATCATCCACAATATAATTTATCAATTAAATATTTATAAAAATGTAAAAATAACTCTAAAGAAAAATTTAGGGGGCTACTGCCCCTGAACCCCCGTCACTGAGTTGTGCTCCACCCAGACAAAATTCTTGGCTCCGCCGTTGCTTGTTGGGTAAATTTCAAAAGAAAAAAAATATTGTAAACCTAAATTGTGTAAGAGACTTATGTTGAAAAATAAAAATAAAAATAACAAAATTTCAACTTGTTCCTTTTCACGAAACCGGTAACAAAAAACCACCCCTGCACTTAGTCATTTGGCAGCGAGTCGGTGATTTGGCGCTCGACGCTCTTCTGATTCTGAGTTTTCGACAACTCTACTCTGGCATCTCACAAGTTCGAGTTCTAACTTATTTCTCTCTCCTTTTTTTTCTTTTTTTTTCCCCCATTTTCATGTTTTATTAAAAACCACCCCTGTAGTTAGATCTTTTAGACTTATTTACATGTGTTGCCTTCGTACTCTATAGTTTGGTCTCCTCTTTTATTTTCTATTTCATTTTTTTTTACTAACAGCTTGATGTTATTTTTATTACAAATTAAATGTGTTTTGTTTGTTTTCATCCCATGCAAGGATTGCAAATTTGTTTGGGAAGCTTGAGTGAAATGTGAATCTCATATGATGAATTTGTGCAATGCACTGCTAAACTTTATTTTTAACAAAATAAATCATCTTCAGGATCATTGATTGGAATTCTTAATTAACATAATATAGTTTTACCCATTAGAGACTCACAACTTCACAAAAGGCAACTGTATCTAACCTAATATTTCAATATGTTTTCATGTGCTAATAAATTTATATTGACTTCGATAAAAAATAATATTAACATAAAACCAAGAATTATAATCCCTATTTTGTAGGGGTTTCTTACCATTTATGAATCTGATTTCGTTTGCAGGATTTAATTTTTAATCAATTTATCTATTGTTGATTAAGTTAATTAGCACTTCTTATTTGTATTATTTGTTAAATTGTGGGTTGAAATCTAACACTTCTTTATTTCACGTCTCTCTTCATTGAAAAGGACCTTTGTTTGAGTATTGATTTAAATTTTGTAATTCGTGAATTTGAATCGAAGACTCGTCCAACACAATGTTGGTAGATTTCTTTAATTGTTTAATTTGAATCTTTAACGATTAGTCAAATATAATTTTTATATAATTTATTTTTTATGGATGAATTTGAATGATGCACTAAGTCCTCTCTCTTTTATAAATTTTTTTTACTATGAAACTTTAGGTACATGTTAGCCCACCCCTTCGGGTGATCCTGGCTCCGCCCTTGATTACAGTAATATACATATATATATATATACATATATATATATATATATATATATATATATATATATATATATATATATATATATATATATATAACCGTAATATATATGTATATATATAGGCAAACTCTAATGTGGACGCAACTTGCGGATTTAACTTGCGGATGGATTTTTGTGTATTTTATAAAAATAGGAAAAAATCAAATTTCG